>OX592719.1:2500-2402500 GCA_951361185.1 Ochropacha duplaris | reverse complement strand
CCCAATTATTTTTTGTTACAAACAATTTTTATTGTAATTTATACATTTAAGGTTAAAGGTTAAGGGAAAACCTCAATTATTGAAGGGAACAAAGTCCCTCGTAATGAAACGAAAACGGACAATGTTTGCGTCTAATTACATGTTTTGTTTTTAAAATTGCTTGCCTTTGTCGTATAATTCTTTTCGAGGAATTAATTTAAAATACCTTTGTATTTTTCAGGTTGTAAAAACATTCCGAATAAAAAAATCGTCGAAATACTTTTCAACCACTGTCATATTCCACGACAAAAAATCTTAATACACACAAGTAACAAAATAATAATCATCATCATCATCATGGAAGACGTCCACTGCTGGACAAAGGCCTCCCCCAAGGATCTCCACGATGATCGGTCTTGCGCTACTCGTATCCAGTGGCTTCCCGCGACCCTCACAAGAACCTTTCTGCCCCATCGGCCGTCGGTTCTAAGAGCTATGTGCCCAGCCCACTGCCACTTCAGTTTGGCAATTCTTCAGGCTTCGCGGATACTATGGTTCATCTGCGGATTTATGTCATTCCTAATTCGATCTCGCAGGGAAACTCCAAGTATGGCCCTCTCCATTGCTCTTTGAGTGACCTTGAGCCTTCTTAGGAGCACAGTAAGCGACCAGTCATCACTGGCAACACACACTGGTCGAAGACTTAAAGAAAATAATGACCCAAATAAAAAATACTCATTTTCCGCCAAGGAAACGCTAAGTCAACATTTAATAAAAAGAAAACGATTTCTTAAATTAATAAAATCAAGAGGCACAAATTCAGCCACTTCATTTTGTCAAGCATCATCAATATAAAGGTACAGTCTAATCGAAATTTAAGGAGGTACAGCTGAAGGGATTTTGAGACGCCCTTTAAATAATTCAAGAGGTCTTCGCTGCCTTTTGGGTGTTTAAGTATCTTTTTCTTATCCCTTTTAGGGCCAGTGATAATGGATTACGTTAGGGATTACGCGTGATCATTTTGTATTTCGAAAACCGGTTTTAAGTTTTTAACTTATTATTTAACTTCATTGTTAGTATGTGTTATTTATTATGTTTGGGTCGAACTTGCAATTTAATTCATTGGTACAATATTTCAAAAAATATTTTTTTAAAAAGATTTTTTTTACTTATTTTATTTGACAGTTTTTTCAAATTTTATAATTTAAACTATGAAGTACGATTAGGGATTGAGACTGAGTTATATTATACTGACTGGCTAGCATAAATTAGACGTGAAAGGTAATAACAGACAGACGGATAAACAGAGTTATTTTCGCATTTATTTATTAGTAGGGATTAGTGATTGAGGATTTACCTCAACTCAAATTGAAAATTCCATGTCAGAGATGCCGATTGACAGTCTACTGATTGACATGAATTAAGAAATACATTTTTGCATTTAACCATTTTCACAAGTATTTTTGTATACAATACAAATATTTAACCATTTTAATACATATTCTTATATTGTATAGTGTATATATAATAAATATTTTTTATTCTATACGACAACTCAATTTATTTCCTACTCTATGTTTCTGGGGAGGAAATTGACCAGTAGAGCTGGAGATTAGATTTCACGATAGTGCGCTGGTTTACTATGAGTGAGTAAATATCGATATTTTCACTTCAGTTTTTGTTTCATTTAGGTATATGATAACTATTTCGGGAGCAACAGTTCACTCGTGAGTTTTTATTCTCAGATGTGATCTATCTATTTACCAAAATTCATTCAAATTCGATACAATTACCATACAAAATCAAATATTCCATGAGAGAGACTGTATATCTACTTAATGTTTAACCGGTTTTACTTCTTTTAATTCAATACATTTACTACGAGGAAGAACATATGCAACTTTTTTTTTATTATTTTGTATATGGATGAAAGGACACGATTCAGCTAAGACACTTGGACAGAGTCCCACTAAGACACTTGAAAAGAGTCGCGCCGAAAAGCTAGTTATACCAACTTATACTGGTTTTTAATCTAAAGAGAAGATAGATCATTTCTTCGTCGGGCAAACGTTGAGAGTGGTGCTGTTGTTTTTACTGCGATTTTGAATTCGAAAAACCGATGAATTCTAAATAAAATAAACCGAAATGAAAAGTCAACAAAACTTGGCCGTTTTGGCCGGTTTTTTTCGGCGGGTCTATTACGTAATGTTAGCAGTAGCGACAGCAGTAGCAAAGAGACAGCCACCGCTACGCGATCAGTTGCAAATTGTCACTAGAAACCGTATTACGGAAGCCTGTCGCACGCCTATCGCAGAATGCACATTGCTCATGGACACTAGCGCCACTAGCGATAGGGTAGCAATAAATGGAAACAGATAATTCCTCGATTGCTTTTTGCGTTGCTGCTGCTATTAGCTAATACAAAAGTGTATTTTGACAGCAGCGATCACGAAATTTACGCCTGTTGCTAACCTGTCGCGAGATACGTAATCCCGCCGCCGGTTCTGTCTTGTTATTAGTTTTTCAAACAAACTATTTCTATCAAGCTCTCTAATACCCTGAGTAATACAATATTGGCTAGTACGAGCTCCACACAAACATAATGGCATAGTTGCAAATTCAATTACGACCTATCGGGAACACAGTGTTGTCTTCCATTACAGTGTAGATTGGACATAATGCTTCTGTATTAAGCCGCTGACATATTTCTTGAGATATTATTTATAGAATATGGTCTTAAAACTTATTTATGTCTTGCGTCTCTTTTTTGTAGTGCCATTTAATGTTTATTAGACAGACAGACTCACTTATCTATCCATTTATACAGGATGTCCGGTAAGTAGTACGATAAATATAAGGAGTAAATACCTTAGTAAAAGTGTCACCATTTTTTAAATATTTAATATCTAAAATTCAAAAATCAAATATAAAAATATCTTGAAAAGGTTAACATTTTTTTTGAGGTCATTTTTGAATATTAGAAGGTGACCTGGCCACCTATCTCCCGGACACCATGTATAATGTACGAGTGCAAAATCCAATCATGCTTGGGCAGTTCTTTCATCCATTTATTCAAAACTCATCCTACCTACTGACCTCCATCCGCTCCTTTGTAGCCGTGTTAAGCATACTGATATTTACGAGTATCGAAAGGTCGCACACGTAACACAATTATGTCTCAAAGCTAGACAGACCCTTATTCACTTAGGACTGTGTGAGAATACGTAAGCAAACAATACTTAGTTTATTCAGCATCAATTACAAGACAAGTGTGTGGAATGAGCTCCATGGTTTCTTTTCCCAAAGGACTTGACCCGGAGGAAAGAAAAAATATAGTCAGATGGTCCAAAAATGTTACCTTGCTGAGTTTTTTGCCGGTTCTTCTCAGTTGAAGGCTGACTTCCGAACCGGTGGTAACTTCTGTAATTCGACCTTCATAAGTGCCCTTCTAGGGCCTAAACTGTATAAATGGTTTTGACTTTGACTTTGAACGCCCGTTCAACGTAGGGTTTTTCAGGAGATTTTTGCAAGCGTCAGAGGAGCCATATGGTTGTATGCCACCTTAATGGTATAAGAAAAAAAAACAAATTAGGTCTAGAGCAAAGTGGGGTCTAATTGCAACTCTTTATTGTAGGAAGTATCTGAGATAACAAATAGACCAATCGATAGATCTTTAGATAACAGATAGATTAATAGGTGGATCAATCGAAAGAACAATAGAAAATCTGATATATATATAAATAGATAGACCAATAGATAGAACATCGATAGATCTTTAGATAAATCAACAGAAAGATCAATAGATGGATCAATCAATAGAACAATAGAAAAAAACAATGGATAGATAAATTAGAGATAGTTCGATCGATTGATAAATCTACAGATAGATCTTTATATACTTAGATCAATAGATTTATCAATTGACAGGTCAATTGATTAACAGATAGGTCAAGGAGGAAATAAAACGGGCCGGTTGGCGTGGTTGGTTAACACACGCCGCAGGTTGTGGGTTCGATTCCCATCCAGGACATACATGTGTGTGCATGAACATGTCTGTTTGTCCTGAGTCTAGGTGTAATCTATTTAAGTATGTATTTACAAATAAAAGTAGAATATGTAGTATATCAGTCATCTGGTTTCCATAATACAAGCTCTGCTTAGTTTGGGATCAGATAGCGAGTTTGAAAAAAACACTCCAGATTTTTGTTCGAAAATTATGAAGGAACATACTATCTCCAAAAAACGGGTAAACCCGCGGAGTGATAGCTAGTCTTACAAATATAATAGACAAGCTTCCGCTCCCAGACAGTAATTGACAAAATTAAACTGAAAATGCAAATATATTTTTCAATACCAGAATAGGAAACTCAATACGCTTAATTGAGGCCTCTCGTGACAAGAAGGCTGGCATGTACTTTGCCCAAAGAATTTGTATTGTCATTCAGCGCGGCAATACTGCCAGTCTTTTGGGGCAAATTTTTTATTTGTAATTAGTTTAGCTTTTTAGTTTTATTTTGTCAATAAATGTAATTTTATTCATGTAAAATAGTTACCTTAAATAAATTAGTATCAAAATAATTTTAATAATTTTTATGAATAAAGAAATTTATACGCATCTAGCTAGGCAATCAATTTATATAACCAACATCTAGCTCATAAACTAAATTAAAAGGGTCAAGGGTCAGAGGTTCGGTTAAACATTATCTAAGGGCCTATCGATAACCAATCACTTTTGTTTACCCTTTGAAACTGTGAATCGTATTAATTCCTGAATACCTAGAATGTTCAGTGCTTTTGGTTCAAATATTACTACGAATTGCCATTTGAAAGCTTATCGAATAAAGAGGGTCTGATCCCTTGAGAGTTATCAATGAATTTAGACATTATCTTCATAAGTATCTATATTTTTTTCAATAAAACGTATCTTCTTTATTAAATCCTTACTTTTTTATCGTATTCTCCGACCAAACGGTAGCTTAGCAATCGATTTTTAGTGTGAAATGAGTTTCCTTATTACAAGGTATTTTAGTTCTGTGTTATGGTTTCTTCACAATATATTCCTTCAAGTGTTGAATTCCCACGACCTTCCCCACCATTATAATACAAATAATAATTAAATAACTAGCTGTTTCCCGCGGTTTCACCCGCATTCCCTATTCGAATCGGATTTAGTTCACAATTTCATGAGTTTTGATTTTTTGCGCAAAACCTTAATTATTTTTCAAAAATATAAGTTGCCTAACTTACTTCTCATAAAGTTTCTAAGCTTCCTGCCAGTGGAAGTCAAAATCGTTCCAGCTGTTTCGGAGAATAACCGGAACAAACATACAGAAAAACATTTAAAAGTAGTTTTTAACACTTCTATTTTATTTCTTTTTATGTAGGTGTTTTATTCTGGATAAGCTTGTGTTTGACCACAATCTCCCCATGGTAAGTGATGATGTGGCCGAAGGTGGTAAACACAAAGCCTAGATGGAAACTGGCTCTCAAGTGCAGCTGCCAGAACACACCGATAGGTGCTTGGCGATAGATTTTCAACTAGAGGGTGGTAGCCAGCCAGTCGAGTACTACAAAGTACCCTACCACCGTGATATGGTTTCCTCACGATGTTTTCCTTCACCGAAAGCTCAAGCTCATTGTAGGATTCGAACCCACGACCTTCGCAGCGGTATCCGATGTCACTAACACTGAGCGATCATCGCCTTCAGTCATTGCATCGGTGCAAACATAATGTAGGTATTTATGAAGAAAGAAAGAAAATATATTTATTTTGAAAAAATTCACACAACACCACAACATACATAATAATATATATTTAACAAACAATAAACAAATAAAAAAATTAATAAAGTAGGTCGTGTTGTGTGACATCCAAATTGGTCAGCGACTCAGTAAAACACTGTTAACCGTTGACCGGATAACAGATCTGATTTGAGGCGATGATAGCTCAGTGGTAAGTGACGTCGAATACCGCGACGAAGGTCGTGGGTTCGATTCCTACAATGAGCTTGAGCTTTCGGTGAAGGAAAACATCGTGAGGAAACCACAGCACGGTGGTAGGGTACTATGTGGTATTCGACTGGCTAGCTACCACTCTCAAGTTGAAAATCTGTCGCCAAGCACCTGTTGGTGTGTTCCGGCAGTTGCACTTGAGAGCCAGTTGCCCTTGCCCTTTAGGCATTGTAATAAGGTGTACAACACGTTGGCAGTCCCCCTGGTATTGCTAATGTCTATAGGCGACGGTAGTCACTTACCATCAGGTGACCCGCCTGCCTCGTTGTCACAAGTGACATAAAAAAAAAAAAAAACGGATTTTCAGTCGCCGCCAAGAGAAACGTCACGAACAACTGGACAGAAGACACTAAAAACAAAAAATCTTGACATATAAAGTAAAACATAGATATATGTTATATACGTACCTACAGATTAGTTGTCTTCGCAGACAAAATTACTGAAACAACTACTTATAAAGAATTTTAGCGGAGTGGCTTAGAACTCGGAGAATTACAAAACTATGAGGCTCAAACTTCTAAATATCCCATACTTACCAAACAAACGGCAGTTTAAAATTAACCTTACTTAGAAGTTACTCGAATATTATAATCCCACCAAAAACATTCTCATGTAAACTGTTGCCGCCAAGAAACCATATGGCACGCACTGTCAAAAAATAATTAGATCTCATGTAGAGCCAAGCTTCTAACTCTACACGCCCTAACTCTACAAGCCTACTACACGAACTGTACACCTTAGTCAAAATATGTGGCTTGGCCGTTTCGCTACATTCACATGGGCGTAAGGTGAAACATTTATTCACTGTTCGTTACTTTTCTGTTTTTGTAGTAACGAAACGGCCAAGTCACATATTTTGACTAAGGTGTACAGTTCGTGTAGTTAGGGCTTGTAGAGTTAGGGCGTGTAGAGTTAGAAGCTTGGCTCTACATGAGATCTAATTATTTTTTGACAGTGCGTGCCATATGGTTTCTTGGCGGCAACAGTTTAGATGAGAATGTTTTTGGTGGGATTTCACATCTTTTTGTAAATTGCTTGTGACAATATTTTCGTTTCAATAACAAACAACGCCATGTAGTTTTTCTCCCTAGTAGGTAGTGCCCTTACGCCCCCAGATCGGAATCATGATAGGTTTCCCCAAATTCGGCACAAGTATACAATTATTGTAGTTCATCACAGTGGTCTACAACATATCGCACGATAGCAGTCCTGCTCAACTTGCGACGCCACCTCAACGTCTATTTCTTCATACATTAAGTATGTCAAGGAATAGAAGAGGCAGGAACCATCTCTCGGCATATGAAACATATAATGACGGCGAGGTCCCACCCAGCTCTACTTCAAGTGAAACTATTTCACAAACAATCCATGCTAACTTTTAAATCAGTTGGAAAATCGACTATGTTCAAACAAACTAACGAAACATAATAAAATTTAACTTTTTGCCTATATAAATCTCTAAGAATGAAACCATAGCTCGTTTCAATTAGAGACAACGCCATCTAGTATTTGAAGTGAAAACTTCTTTGGACTGCCTCTGTATTTTTGTTGTTTATTAGTATTATAAAGGTTGTATTATTATTTTATTAGGTACCATCGTATAACTGTTCCATACATACCGAAGAGCACTAAAAGGAAAATAGATATCCAGTACCTATAAGATCACTCTCTTGTCCGTCTGTCAGTGTGTCATCACCGATTTTCTCAGGAACGCGCGAACGGGTGGACCTAGCAAATTGAAATTTATACCAGATACTGAGGTTTATAGTCCCTATTAGGTGTATAAAAATCCGGTCAAATGCGAGTCGGACTCGCGCACCGAGGGTTCCGAACAAACTTGTAAATAGTTCGTTCATCACGGTCATGGAGTCTTGAGGATTTATTTCAATTTTTTTTCGATTACCTTATTGGAGATAGGTTCCAATTAAGCTAGACCTCAAAATTGTATGAGCTCCGATACAACTCAGAGGTCTATCTTAATTGGTGGTACTATGTATGTATGGGGACCCCCTTTAATTTTAAACTTTTTTTACTTTTTGGAATTTTCCCTTTATTTGTGCTGTAAGACCTTGCTTTTTGCCAAATTTCGTGATTCTAGGACAACGGGAACTACCTTATAGGTTTTCGACCCAAAACCTATAGGGTATTTCCGGTTGACCTAGAATCATCAATTTTGGTTTAAAGCAAGGTGTTACAGCACAAGTAAAGGGAAAATTCCGAAAAATAAAAAATGTTGAAAACTAAGTTAAATTTTGGTACTTACAAATTTACGCGAAAATCACAATTTGCCCATATCTTTTTCTCGTGTTGACTCAGGGCCCTGATATTTATACACCTAATAGGGACTATTAGACTTCAGTATCTGGTATAAATTTCAACTTGCTAGGTCCACCCATTTCTAAGATAAAACCGTCGAAAATCTATAGGGTAGTTTCCGTCGACCTAGAATCACAAAATTTGGCGAAAAGCAAGGTTTTACAGCACAAATTAAGGAAAAAAATTAAAAAATAAAAAAAGTTGAAAATGAAAGGGTGTCCCCATACATACATAGTTGACGCATTCCCTATTTAAGGGGTTGGGGGATAAAAGTTTCAGTAGTACAGTAGTTGTTTGTGTACTAATATTAGCCTAAATACCAAATTTCAGCTTTCTAGGACTTCAGGAAGTACCATTTATGAATTTTGATGATCATCAGTCAGTGACGAAATCGGGGGTTTTTAGATATCAATAAAATCTAAAGTATAACAGCTATGCAATTGAAACTTTATATGTTTAATAAATCTGCTATAAGCATCATATCCTGAGAATTTTGTTTATCTGGTATAATCCAAAGCGAAGTTATGAGGGTTCAAAAGTACGACGAAGCGCTTCGAGAAAAGGTAGGTAGTGCCCCTGTGTTTTCGCTTCGCTGGCTTTTCTTGGCGGGGGGCACTCCCGTGCCCCCAGATAACTAAATATCCTCGGACATTTATCACACACGGCTATCTGATCCCAAACTAAGCAGAGCTTGTAATATTTTATTTTATTGTTTAAAGGTTGAACTTACAGCCTAGAATACAATATTCTTGTAGGATAAACAACATAAAAAACAAGGCCAATTACAAATCCTTCACCAATAGAACAAATCCTTCACCAATAGAAATGGATATGGAAACCAGATGACTGATATACTACATATACTACTGTTTTTTGTAAATACATACTTAAATAGAACCCACGACCTGCAGTGTGATAGGCAGTGTGTTAACCAACCACGCCAACCGGCCCGTCATTATGAACGTTAGAAACGTGTATACAAACAGCTTTAACCCAAAGGCCTTTTCATTATGTGTTGATGACGCAATTAGGAGGTCATTAGGCCTACTTGATTACTGTAACCATGCGTAGGCCTGGATCCCGGTATTCCGGTTAAGGCATCTGCCACAGTGACAAGCAACTGGCGATCAAGATGCACACATCAAAAAAAGTTTGTGATCACTAGCATAAGCTGATATAATTTCTTAGATTGAACTTTATCAAGAAAAAATCTTTGTTGTGTGTTTTCTTTAAATAGAAATAGGTAGGTACCTAAGGTAGGTTTGAAATTGAAAAAATAAAACTATTTTTATTTGTTATAAAAAAATGAGTATTTAATCATAATGATGATATCGATTTTTCAAAGTGATCGCAAACTTTTTTTGATGTGTGTAGGTATGTGTAATAAAACAAAAGAAAAATAAATAAATCCTTTTTAGGGCTCCATACCCAAAGGGTAAAAACGGGACCATATTACTAAGACTTCGCTGTCTGTCCGTCCGTCCGTCTGTTTGTCACCCACCAGGCTGTATCTCAAGACGATAGCTAGGCAGTTGAAATTTTCACAAATGATGTATTACTGTTGCCGCTATAACAACAAATACTAAAAACAAAATAAAATAAATATTTAAGGGGGGCTCCCATACAACAAACGTGTTTTTTTTTACAATTTTTACGGAACCCTTCGTGCGCGAGTCCGACTTGTACTTGGCTGGTTTTTTTTTATAATATTGTAGTCTACCACGTAAGCATACCCTTAGTTTAGTGGTTAGGAAATAATATTTATAAAAATAATATGTTGTATTTCAACTAGTAGTATTCAAAAAAGCAATAAAATAACATTAAAAAAACTTTTTATATATACATAGGAAGATTTTGTATTATATTGTGTACAAAGGCGATGATAGCTCAGTGTTAGTGACATCGGATACCGCGGCGACGGTCATGGGTTCGAATCCTACAATGAGCTTGAGCTTTCGGTGAAGGATAACATCGTGAGGAAACCACAGCACGGTGGTAGGGTACTTTATAGTACTCGACTGGCTGGCTACCACCCTCAAGTTGAAAATCTGTCGCCAAGCACCTGTTGGTGTGTTCCGGCAATTGCACTTGAGAGCCAGTTTGCCTTTAAGGCATTGTAATAAGGTGTACAATACATTGGCAATCCCCCTGGTATTGCTAATTTCTAAAGGCGACGGTAGTCACTTACTATCAGGTGACCCGCTTGCAGCAAATATGATATCATTTCTCGTATGAGATGTTTTAATGTAAGTATAGCCGCTCTCTTCACGTCTATGGTCGAACAGGTCCCTAAGGAGTTAAAATTACATCGAGTTATGTTACAATTTAATTTGTGCGTAGATCTCTTTGTAATTAACTTCGAAATAAAACAGGTATTTTATAATTTTTGGCTTATGTTCGACCAAATTTCAACACCGAAGGTTCTCAGACGCTGCTATTTCAATATTCCGACAGGAGCTTGATCGTAGTAGCTAACCATCATATAACTAACTACTCTATTATACATTCTACGGTTTCTTCATGATGTTTTCCTTTATCAAAATCACGCTTCCTACTAACACGGTTAATGTGACAGTATGTTTGTTGCTATATCACGCAAAAACGCCGGAACGGATTTTGATAAAACTTGACAAATAGGTAGATCATATACTGCATTTAAACAGGATACTTTTTATCCCGGGAAAAGATAAGATTTCTGAGGAACACGAGAGAAGGCGTGAGTGAGTGACAGCTAGTGTATCATTAGTGTGAAACCTTAGAGCATTAAGCCAGCCGGGAGGGGGCACTGACAGGCGTTCCCCTCTGCCAAATGTACGCCTTTGTAATGTTGTGCCTGTGCGCTGTGTGTGAATGTCATGCGTATTAATGTGTGCGTTGCCTCCCCCCCCCCCGCGCAAAAATGTGGGCCGCTTTTATTTATAAAATAATGGCATGGAGTATTCTATTAGAAATTAAATCAAAAAAATATTGTTCGTTCCACACGCAAACTTTTAACAAATCATTAATAATAATTAAAATTCCTAAATAAAAGCTATAACTAAAAAAAAAGACACGAATAATGAACTCAGATTATTAATTATGAATTTATTTCTAGATTATATTAGCTAATTTGTGTAAGAAAAGGAAAAAAGCCTCAGTTTGTTGAATTTTGTTTTAATAATAAATGACTGTTGTATTTTAATTTCATTTGGAGTTTATAAACCGAAAAATTACCAGCCCCGCTGCTTAAAAATGAGTTAAGTATATATTTCGTTCAACAAAAACTCTAGGTTTTTTTTAAATTTTGGATAAGCTTGAGTTTGACCACAATCGCACCATGGTAAGTGATGATTTGGCCAAAGGTGGTAAGCACACAAAGCCTAGATGGGAACTGGCTCTCAAGTGCAGCTGTCGGAACACACCGATACGTGCTTGGCGACAGATTTTCAACTTGAGGGTGGTAGCCAGCCAATCGGGTTATAATCGGGTACTTCTCCTTCACCGAAAGCTCAAGCTCATTGTAGGATTCGAACCCACGACCTTCGCCGCGGTATCCGACGTCACTACCACCAAGCTATCACCCCATTATATAGACGATAGAATATTATAATAATATTTATGTTTCTCGACTGCTACCGAAGTCAAAAAGCGAGGCTTATGTATTTGACCTGTAGGTATGTATGCTATTATGTTCGAGACGCGAAAAAATAAATTATAAATTACATAAACTGTAAATTCTAGAATATTTTTAAGCACGTTTCTATGAAGGTTGTTTTTAAAAAAAATAACAACGTCTGGCACAGGCTTGGCAGAGGTAAGCTGGCTTCTAATAATAAAATTATGGTAATGGAATATGTTTTTACGACGTAACCGTATCGCCTCAGGTTACCGTTATTTTATTCCGATTATTAGATATAACGGTACCGTACCCTTTGTTGGCTATTTATAACTACTCAATTATAACAAATACAATAGAAGTTGTGTAACAACATATTTTTCCTTTTTCTTTGCCAGCAGTTATCCTTTCTGCCAATTTCAAGTTATTTTTTGAAAATTAAATTGAAAATATTTGGATCGAAGTTCCTTATCGGGCGTTGTGAAAGGGGCTAGACGGAAAAAAATCTTACGAAAAATTGTCACCGACACTTTTTGCTATAGTAAGCTATTGTAAGCTGTGCGGCGTGCGCATGTTTCTCTGTCTCTCTCTCTCTCTCTCTCTTATAGAAAGCAAGCCAGATATTTTAATTTCTATTTATATATATATATATATATATATATATAAATAGAAATGGTTTTTTTATATATATATACTCTCTCGACTTATATAACTTCGTTCCATCCGGGTGTCCCTTGACACCTCTCAAGTTTTTTTATTCAAATAGGGCTTCCAAGCACTTATGAATAGTTTAGACTCTAACGCACGGTTCGAAAAGTTGCTTTTGCTGAGAAGAGTTGGCAATAAACTCAGGAATTACTCTTTTTAAAAACAACTTGGGTACACCTAAACCCTAACAGTGCAAGTGTACGTCAATTTGCTAGTGTTGTAGTGCTGTCTGATATCTGCATATCGATATATACATAAAGACATATCGAGAGCAATACAACACTAGCGAAAGGATGTACACTTGCATTGTAAGGGACTAGGAAAAAGAGTGGGACGCGTCTTCGTGGCCATTGTGACACTCTCAATGTTTCTTTCTTTTGTTATTTTTCTTGTATAGATAGTGTATTAAATAGAAACTGATGGTGTACCTTATTAATAACTTACACGTTTGTGAAATTATGCTAGATTAAACTCACCTTGTATATTAGTTTTAAGTTTCTCATAATGAAGTGAACTATGTAATGTCCTTTTGGAAAAATAAAAATTCTTTAAACCGAAAAAAAATCTTTAAACCGATCTACCAATAAAGAGTTATCTTTTTTTTATACTAAGAACAAGTGACAACGAAGCTGACGGTTCACCTGATGGTAAGTGACTACCGTCGGCTATAGACATTAGCAATACCAGGGGGATTGCCAATGTGTTGTACACCTTATTACAATGCCTTAAAGGCAACTGGCTCTCAAGTGCAACTGCCGGAACACACCAACAGGTGCTTAGCGACAGATTTTCAACTTGAACCACCGTCAAGTTGAAAATCTAGCCAGCCAGTCGAGTACTACAAAGTACCCTACCACCGTGCTATGGTTTCCTCACGATGTTTTGATTCGAACCCACGACCTTCACCGCGGTATCCGACGTCACTACCACTGAGCTATCATCGCCTTCTATCTAGCATCTATCTATCGGACAGGAGGAATTTAGTAACTCAATTGAAATTATCGACTGAGACTTAATATTAAAGTAGGGGAGGCAATGATGCTAAATTTGTAGTTACTCGAGCGTCTTTGGGACCTACTGGAATTTGAAGATTAGGTGGAATAAAGAAAAAAAGGTTATGTGATAGTTTCCCCTTCAGCGGTGGGGGGAGCGTCTACAGGGTTTCAAAAATGTAAAAAAAAACAGTCACCAAGAAATACTCGAGCGCGTCAGATATTAATAGGGTAGTCGCGCCACGTCTGTCTGATACCGGAAACATAATAATCTGCCGTTTTGCGTGGTGGGGGTGGCCGTACGAAGGGGTCGAAAATATTTAAAAAAAAAAATTACTCGAGCGCGTCAGACATTGATAAGGGATGTTAAGTGAACCCTCCAGTAGCTCCTATTTTAAAGACTGACGATTTGGACGCGACCATCAGTCAGGGCCGATTTTTGAAAATGCAAAAAAAAATCGTGACCTTGATTTACTCGAGCGCGTCAGATTTTTATACAGGCGGTTCTTCTTGATGGCCTTGTTGTACTGACCCATAATCTGACAATTATGTTGAGGAATTTCCTTAATCTGACGGTTTGAAAAAATAAATATATAAAAAATATCGAAATCTCGAAAATGGTTCAAGATATCGAAAAAATGTCTGCGCAAAAGTTGTAGAGAATTTAATCTTCTACAATATTTATTATGAATACATATACCAAAAAACCCATAGGAAACGAGATATTTGCAATAAATGATTTTTTTACCTTTGACCTTGAAAAATCAGTAGTCGCGGGCACCCTAAGATAAGTAGCATTTGAGACAAGTTTTAGGGTGTCAAAATAAAGGTTTATACAAGTTAAAAGCTGACTTATCTCTCATTCTGAGGTGAAACTCATAATATTCCTGGATTATACACTTAATAATGATTTTAGCTACTTCGGCTTGTGCAAATCGGCAGATTAAGATATTTCCGTGATTCGTGACTAATTTCCTTCAAAATAAAAAAAAACTAATTTTTTTTTGCAACTTTGCGAGTCTCCAATTTTCTTTCGTCACGCCCAAATTGTCAGATTATTGAAATGTACACTATTTTGCATGTAACTAACTTACCTTACCTTAATCTGACGCGCTCGAGTATTTCAAACCATCGATTTTTTTTTACTAATCTGACGGGCTACCCTAGACGTTCGACACTATATAGAGGGATCAGATTTGGTGAGAGTACTTCACAAGGTGCAAGGCTGCCCCCCTTATGTTAATCTGCCGCGCTCGAGTAAATCCCGAAATCCCCTATTCGCCTCCCCTACCATAACTGATCGATGTGCACTCCGTAATGCATACAAGAACTATCCAGAGCTTTGATTACGTTTAAATCTCAAAGAAAATCGTGAAAGGAATATTAATTTGTGTAAATGGATTCGTCCGTCGAATGTTGGTAGGTTTAGGATTGGGGTCATGCTTTCTTTAGTGGTTTAGTTTTCCTGCACATTTATGCACAAAATAATTATTCGAATTCAAATATATCTTTATTAAGTAAACTTATTACAAGTATTTTTAATCGTCAATTTGATTCATGTTAAATTTTAACGCTAGCTTCGGAAGGTTGCTTTTGCTGAGAAGAGCCGGCAATAAACTCAGCAATTACTCTTTTTTAAAAAAGCAACTTAGACCTATTACATTTTATAATTATTTATATAGTCTTACTGATAATATTAGTGTGTTATGGCGGCAAAAAAAAATTTAATTTAGTTAGGAGTGATTTTGTAAACAAACAAACTCAAGCAGACCAGCCCCCACAAGCAGCACCAGTTCACAAGAATGACGCGTGTGGCAGCCATCGCCCTCCTCGCCATGTTATAGGGAAGTGAGCGACCCTCTAACGAGAACAATATCGATAACAAAGGATCGACGGTATATTGAAATATCAATATCTGCAATCTCTGCAAAAAAAAAGAGGCAAAACAGCTGTCCGCATCCCCGCAAACGGCGCTAAATTGGCTTTGACCAAATAATTGTGTTTTGCAAGTGTTTTAACTAAAAAAATTATCGAGCCCTCGAATGACCGGCGGGCTTTTTCTGCCAACGCAACATCCTGGCCATCCAAAGAGGAAACACTGCCAGCCTACTAGGAACCTTGCCGATCGGCAGCAGCGGCAGCCTCGAAGAAGTTTATTTTCAAATAAATTGTATATATTGTTAATATATTTAAAAAATATATCCACTAGCATTTCAGCTCTGATATTGCATTGTAATAACGAAATAATCTCAAACACATTTTCTTTGCTATAGAAAAATATTTAGGAAACAAACATCGGTTTTGATTATACTGTTTTATGGTAAGGGGTGAACGGATGATAGCCCAGTATATGGACATTTGAAATCATATTTAATGACCCTACCTGGATTATACAACCTTGTTGAGTCCGGAAGTCCGGAAATACACACGGGAAATCCAAAACGACACCCACGAGTAAACTCAAATAAATAACAAATATCCTGATTAAATTCATAAAAAAATATTTAAAAACACGAATAAATGAAAGTAATATACAGGTTGTCCGTATAAGTAGTATGACAAACTTAAGGGGAAATAGGTGGGTGGTGGAAATAGCTACGGAAAAACAAAGGGGGTGGGTTATGTTTTTGACCGGTATGTTTGTAATGTATGTTCATCTGTTCCCTCATAACTTCTTAACTACTTATCATAATTTGACAATTAATGAAGCGTCATTGGAAGCGTCTTATTTGTCCGCTGGTTATAGGCTATGTGACGTCACATTAAATTGAATAAGGTGCCCTCTAGGGAGTACGAAGTCAAGAACAAAATTATCTAAATACATGTAAAACTACAAACCCTAAACAAAAAGAAAATGAGTGACTCTGCAAAAACCCCAAAATATAAGTTCAAAAACTAAAAGTTGACTACTAAAAAAATACACTCTAAAACGTATGAAACAAGGAAATATTCTCATCTGAAATAACCGTAGTCGTATGCTAATTTGCAGAATGTATTGTTTTGTTGCCGTAGGTAGCATACTTCCTCGGTTTTTTAACTTATTTTTCCGTCATTCATAGACTACTCTCTAATTGTCTCTAACCTCTCAGTCTTTCACTCTAGCTAGCCCATTATTTGTAGTCTTCTAAGTCTCCTTGTTATTAGATATCTGGGACATTCAATGTCATATGATTTAGGTACTCTATCTCTTATTCGGATACATAAGAGTTTATTTTTCTTTGTAAAGTTTTTGTACAGTCCTAGCGTAGTTACGTAGGCAGGTACTTATTAGGTCTATGCACGCACAGGAAATGTGTACGTTTTCACTGGTTCGGTTTACATCCGGCAGAGGTCGTATCATAATCAGCCTTTTCCGGCGACATGAAAAAATACTTTTTTTAAATGGCAACATTTTATTACGTCGTAAATTATTTTTATAGCTTGTTTACAAATTACTGTGAAATGTTTGATGTTAATCTATAGTTACTTATGATGAAATCTGGGTGTGAAAATACTTTTTTATTTTAAAGTCGTTGTACTTTTAATGTCAGTTTGAGGTTATATCTACTAAATGAAAAAAACATGAACAATTTTAAGTTCACTTACCTATGTATTATACCTACTGAACAAAGCTTTTTACGAGTGTATAAAGACTTATGAATAGTCTAGACTCTAATGCACGGTTCGGAAGGTTGCTTTTGATGAGACGAGCCGACAATAAACTCGGCAATTTTACTCTTTTCAAAAAACAACTTACACCTATTACATTTAATCATTATTTATCTAGTCTCACTGATAATATTTGCGTGTTCTCTAAATCAACTCCTTAAAATCAAGTTTCCCCTCTCATACGATAAAATATACTACATAATAAACCAAAACATAAATGGTATAATAGCGAAACACACCTAAAAAGGGCAGTTAACTAATTTCTATATGCCACCTCGACGAGTTCATGGCACACCCCTTCCCCTTCTAGTTCATGTCACCACATGGCGTTCGGCGGCCCCATAGAACAACCTTTACAATATTGGCACAGGTCATAAAAACATGGAGATGTCTAAAATATTAAAAAACTGTCCTCCGCGGATTTACCCGCGTTCCCGTGGGATCTTATCTTTTCCCGGTAAAAAAATATATGTTATATACCCTTTGTAGCTCGTGCTCGTCTTCCAGTGCGCTCCTCACGTTCACCTTCAGTTTTTGTTCCACCGAAATTACGTAAAAATTATACACGAAAATCTTCTTTTATTTTCCGTTCCATTAACAAATACAACCAAGAATTTACCAAGTTAGATCTGTTTAATTTATCAATTAATACACTTAAGCAGAAATTAATGTGTGACTTTGGTAACTTTTCTCCTTAATAACTGTCACGACTGTTCATTATTTTTGTAATTTTTCTTTTGCATATTCCTACCATGTTTATAACTCAGTTATTTGTTTTAATTTCATAACTATTTGTTGGTACTATAAGTCTATATCAAAGATAAGTTTTTGTAATTAATATTTATTTTTGCATGTATATTGTTTGTTTGCCAAAATAAATAAAAAAAAAAACTGTTACTCATGAATAATGTAGCTTTCTAATGGTGAAAGATTTTTTAAAATCGGTCTATTAGTTTTTGAATTAAATCGTAACAGCGTAACTCTTTATTTTCATGATCTGAGACTATCACTGACGCGATCGATAGCTAGGTCCTAATGGATTAGTATGTGTACATATGAGTACGTTTTATATCGAAAACTGTTGGCAAATGGACGTTATGTTTTATTTCATGTTACGTGAAATTTTGTAATGGGTACACTAGCCGTCCTCCATGGTTTCCGGAAAGACCTTATCTTTTTCCAGGATAAAAAGTATCCTATGTTTCATTCCAGGATATGATCTACTTGTATGCTAATTTCCATTAAAATCTGGTCAGTCGTTTTTGCGTGAAAGAGTAACATACATCTCCACATCCATCCTTACATCCTAACAAACTTTCACAGGTAGGTTAGTTTTGTGGTTTTAAATGTTGCAAACATACATACAGCATATTCAACGTCATTAATTTAGCTTTACTTCGATTCAGCATGTTTAGTTAAGTATGAAAAGAAATAGATTGGCTTTCTCTTTTCATACTTAGCATATCAATGCCCATAGCATATCATGAGGAGGGATGAAATACATGTAACGAAAAGAGTATTGAGCATGAGTGTCGATGGATATAGAGGTAGAGGAAGGCAATGTTTATGAAAGACTAGTTTTCCACCCCGCGGTTTCACCCGCGTTCCTGAGGGATCTTATATTTTCCTCGGATAAAAAGTATCCTATATGTTATTCTAGTATATGATCTACCTGTGTACCAAGTTTCATTAAAATCCATACAGTAGTTATTGCGTGAAAGAGTAACAAACATCTTCACATCCAAATATACTTTCGCATTTATAATATTAGTAGGAAGTAGGATTATACAACATCCTACTTCCTAATATTATAAAGAGGTAAAGTGTTGTGAGGTTGTAGGGGGTAATCTCTGGATCTACTGAACCAATTTTGAAAATTCTTTCACCAATAGAAAGCCACGTTATTTGTGAGTGTCATAGGCTATATATTAACCCGACATGAAAAGACCCCACGGGAAAGCGGGGGAAATCGCGGGGGACAGCTAGTTATCGATAAAAGGTCGGCAACATATTGTCGATTTCACTGGAATTTTATAATGTAACCCACTGTAGTCACTTACCATCGGGTGACCCGTCTGACAGCTTATCGAAGTTCGGACATAAAACCTTAACTTTTTAAGTACTTAACAAGGAAAATAATAGAGCAACGTAAAAGAAATAACATCGTCAATGTAGCAAAAATAGCGGAAACAAAACGTTGTTTTTCGCAAAACTTAGCATGTAGGTGCGTTGACTCTGGTAACCATGGCAACGAGGAGTGTAAAAGTTAGATAGAACGGCAACACAATTGGTTTTCCTATCTGGTAACTTTGCCAGAACAACATGAGTGTGTAGTTTCAAAGAAAACTTTGTAAGAATAAACATAAGAGAAAGAGGTGTTTATCTCTAATCATTATTAATACCTTTTAATATTAATATTCAATTATTTTTTTTATTTATTAAAGTTTCTTTATCTACCGCTATCAATCGCCTTATTTATAAAACACTTAACTATTTACCCTACTACTATTTTCACCCGTTACAGAAACAATAGTCATTCAGAAAAATATCATACATAAACCTCCCATAAGTTATTATTGAAGTATTTTATTTAAAGATAGACAACACTCAAAGGCTTTTTTAGTGACGTCAAATACCGCAGCGGTCGTGGGTTCAAATCCTACAATGAGCTTGAGCTTTCGGTGAAGGAAAACATCGTGAGGAGACCACAGCACGGTGGTAGAGTACTTTGTAGTACTCGGCTGGCTACCACCCTCAAGTTGAAAATCTGTCTCCAAGCATCTGTTGGTGTGTTCCGACAATCGCACTTGAGAGCCAGTTTGTCTATAGGCGACGGTAGTCACTTAACATCAGGTGACCCGCCTGCCTCGTTGTCACATGTGACATAATAAAAGAAGATAATAGACTTAATTCCAAATATAATTAAATTCATTATTGTTATTTCTACGCGGTAACCCCGCAATTCGACGCTCTCTATCTACGTGTCAAAAAGAGAAGCATAGCTAGTTAAGAAGAGACACCCTCTTGTCAAAACGGCCTGAACTGAATCGTCTTTGTGTCAAAGGAACAAAAACAACGAAGTGTAGGTATAGTTTAGTTGCAATAAAAGTTGTCGGTAATGTACTTAAATAAATATATTTCTCGCTTCAATGACAAGTGGTCGCCGTCGAGCATCAACACATTTGTTATCAAAAGATGCAACTTTAATGCGTGGTCGTGCTGTTTCCTTTTCTAACATCGCGTGATCTATAGCCGTTACGGTGGCTTTCTTTAACAAATTACTTTCGACAGCGATGACGGAATCTACATCGAAGGGGTCGCGTGGATATGGTAGTTTAAATTCTTTTTTTATGTCTGGGGTCTGACAGGCAAGGGGGTCACCTTACCTGATGGTAACTTTTTTTTATTTTAATCCAAACAAAAATTCGCCTAACTCCATTACAGTTTGTTGGTGAATGTAGTGCACTCTTAACACACAAAGTAGGTATAATACCTAGGTACTATTTAGGTAACTACAATTTTAAATTTTTAAGGAACATTTGAAATTAAATTGTTTAAAAACACTGACTACTTTCTAATATTTGAATCTATGAAATTTTATCCGGTACTTGTACTTTTTTTTAATTTACTTTTAAAACTGTTTTACTAATTTTCTCATCTATAGCAAAAATATAATTAAAATTCTAGGTGTAAGATATCGATTCGCACTTTCACCAAAATAGTTACAACATGATGGTTCTACATATTTAGTTTGTTGAGCTTGTCTATACAAAATAGAGCAATACAAGGGGGAACAAGAATACAAGCGTTGTTGGAATCCTTTTTTTATTCTGGATAAGCTTGTGTTTGACCAAAATCTCACCATGGTAAGTGATCATGTGGTCGAAGGTGGTAAGCACACAAAGCCTAGATGGGAACTGGCTCTCAAGTGCAGCTGTCGGAATACACCGATAGGTGCTTGGCGACAGATTTTCAACTTGAGGGTAGTCGAGTACTACAAAGTACCCTACCACCGTGCTATGGTTTCCTCATGATGTTTTCCTTCACCGAAAGCTCAAGCTCATTGTAGGATTTGAACCCACGACCTCCACCGCGGTATCTGACGTCACTACCACTGAGCTATCGTCGCCTTAAACCCCCAAGAGACTGGATTTGAGTGGGGTCCTCCTCCTCTAATCGTTGGCATCGTTGATGACCCTGCTGAGCATCGGGATGTTCCCGCTCTTTCTCACGACAGAGCCGCTTCCACTGCTCTCGGTCTTTGGCTTTATAGTGTTATTTTCATGTTTCGTAGTCTATGTTTATTTAATCAACACGACAAATAATGTCGATAAAACTTATTAATATAAAATTATATGTTAAAAAAACTTTTTTCAAAACAAGCTTTGGATTCAGAGTGACGTCACTTTATTTTTGGAGTTATTCTCAGCAAGTCCTTTCATTTGATATCCGTATTGTGGGATTGCAATAAAAATAATAGTCCGCTATCTTAGGTGGTCCGCCATGTTGGATTTAGAATGACGTGACACCTAAACATGCATTGTCATCCAAACTAAACGTGTATACAAAATCTCAGCTCAATCGGTTAATGATATCTGCTTCAAAATTGAGTTGCAAGATTCACCCCGGAAAAACATACATACATTGCAAGCTAATATAAAACTTTGTAATAAAATTCATTATATTTTCTAGACCCGTAGCATGCTAAAATTTATAGAATTGTCATATTTCGACTTGCAAAACCAGCATCAGCCTTTAGATATTACCTCATCTATTTATTTTGTAACTCACTCAGGTTTGCTGGTATATAATACATTTGCTTTTTAATAAGGTTTTATTTATTGAGTTATATTTTAATTAAACATTTTTTTTACATAAGCATTTTTATATACCAGGGTATTGCTAATGTGTTGTCGACCTATTTACAATGCCTTAAAGGCAACTGAATCTCAAATGTAACTGTCAGAACACACCAACCGGTGCTTAGCGACAGATTTTCAACTTGAGGATGAGGGTGGTAGTCAGCCAGTCGAGTACTACAAAGTACCCTACCACCGTGTGAAAGTACCTTAATATTCAACTACTATTTTTATCTAAAAAAATTATCGAGGCCTCGGGTGACCTGCGGGTGGGTAGCTTTTTCCGCCAACGCATCAGCCTGGCCATCCAAAGAGGAAACGCTGCCAGTCTGCTGGGAATCTTGCCGATCGGCAGCAGCGGCAGCCTCGAAGAAGTTTTTTATATATTTTGTAAATTTGTTGTAAATAAATTCTTTACTCCTAAGAGAGTAATATAGGGGATTGTAGGTAAAAAATCTGTTAAGAATACCTAACACATTCGTATTCAATCACCGTTTCAAGACGTTTATATGAAAACTCGTTCACAGGTGGTGCACTGAATTCATACATTTTATATGAAGGCATAAATCAGACACAGTATTCGAACGCTCACCGAAATATTAGAAATATTGAACGTGATTGATGAATGTGATAAAAAGGTTTATACCCTGCAAGACTAAAGCCTTGAGAAACAATTGTTTATAAACACTGTTTCAGAAACAAAATCTACGTGTCGCTGAAACAAATGAATATGTTTCTGAAACATTTGAAATTGTTGCGGTAAACACTACGTGTTTCTAGCATGGAATTGGAGAGCACAGAAACAAATCAGTTTCGCAACAGCTGTATACAAGTGTGGACGTGTGTTTCAGTTGTTTGTAAACATGGCGGTAGTGTGAGACGACAATAGCATTTTTATTCAAACGATGTTCCTCAGGCGACATATTTGAAACAATTGAGATGTGAACGGCGAAGACCCTGAAACATTGTTGCTGTAAACATCTACGTTTTGTTCCAGAAACTTTGCATCTGAATCATGTTTCTCAGTGAATACATGGTTTTAAGCCCGTATACGTATACGTAATACGAAAAAAATGTGTTGTACAAAAATAAATCTTAAGTCATTGATCTCAAATTCAAATTCAATTGTTTTTATTTTGATTCAAACTTGATTTAAGTAGAGTCAATGATATAATGGAGATGTAGAAGTTCTCATAACAATGATCAACTTTCATTATCGGGACGAATGTGAAGGAACAATAACAAATATTTCAGATAAAATAAAAAAATCCTTTATAAACTTTACACACGGCCATCAGATCTCAAACTAAGCGGAGCTTGTATTATAAAAAATGGCAAAAAAAACACGTTTGTTGTATGGATAGTATTTGTTGTTATAGCGGCAACAGAACTACATCATCTGTGAAACAACTGTCTAGCTATCGCGGTTCTTGAGATACAGCCTGGTGAGAGACAGACGGACGGACAGACAGCGAAGTCTTAGTAATAGGGTCCCGTTTTTAACCTTTGGGTACGGAACCCTAAATACTAGACAGCTGATATCTACATATAGGACATTTTAATACGTAACTACAGTAAACTATAACTCCAGTTACCCTTGTAATTACAACCATTTGATTGAATGTTGTGTTGGTAACCTATCTACTATTTTACAAGCTTTATATTAGCGTGCAATGTAATGTTTTTCCGGGGTGAATCTTGCAACTCTATATTGAAGCAGATCTTTAACCTATTGAGCTGGAATTTTGTATACACGTTTAATTTGGATGACAATGCGTGGTTAGCTGTGTGACGTCATTCTAAATCCAACATGGCGGAACACCTAAGATAGCGGACTATTATATTTTAATGCAATCCTACAATATGGGTATCAAATGAAAGGACTTGCTGAGAATAACTCTAAAAATAAAGTGACGTCACTCTAAATCCAAAGCTTGTTTTTAAAAAAGTTTTTTTTAACTTATAACTTTTTTACTTATAATCTCATTGCTTATATCTAGACAATGAGATGTGAAGTATTTGTACATTTTTCCCGCGTGGTTATATCACCCGTCTATGATATAAAGGGACATGTGAGAAAATTTACAAGTTCCTAACCCTAGCGGTTTAAGCTCAGTCAGTCAGAATTCGTTTAAATTTTCCCTCTAAGCTTTGTGTGTTAACCACGTTAACCACCTACGGCAGAAATGTCTATCCTGAATCGAACCCACTACCAACACCAACAGGCCTGTCAATTCACATATGTAAAAATGCTTTGCTAAGTTTCGTTTTTTATTTTATTTTTTTATTTTATCATTAATACAAAATCCACAGCACTATTACTATATATAAAATTAATCTTAATATTCTCGCATACTGCCAATTAAGGATTTACTTTATTTTGTTCAAACATTATATTTGCAGAGCGAAAAAGAATTCTTACTGGAGTGTTCTCAGTTTAAGTGTATTCCGAACCGGTGGTAGAGTCAATTGTAACGTTTATAAGTGCCCTACCAGGGCCTAAACTGAATAAAATTAAATGATTTTTATTACAATTCCTATCAGCAGTAATTTTACATGACTTGCACAACAGTTGATTGATAGTTCAGCCTGAGGTTGACATAATAGGGAGGGGGCTTCCCCCAATCCCCTTTCAGACTGTCACGCGACGAGACAGTGTCGGCTACGTTATGTAGAATGTTCTTTGCATTATAAATAACATAGGATTACTGTTATAAAATACAATATAATAACTGTGATGTTATTTTGTACATATATTTGACCACAATATTGTGATCAGTGATGTGGTTGATGGTGGTAAGAGGATACTATCTTTATTCCCCGCTGTTTCACCCCCGTTTCATCTCTTTAGGGGGTGAATTTTGGAAAATAATTTCTTAGCGGATACCTACGTCATAATAACTATCTGCGAGCCGAATTTCAGCGCAATCCGTTCAGTGATTTGAGATGTGTTGATAGATCAGTCAGTAACGATTGCCTTTTATATACAGAAGAAGATTATAAACTTGTGTCTTATATTGATATTAAACTATACTTGCTGTCCCCCGCGTTCCCGAGGGACCTTTTCTTTTATAAAATATAAAAAATACCCTATCTGTTATTCCAGGGTATAATCTATTTGTCAGCCAAATTTCCTCAAGATCGGTTTAGTCGTTTTGGAGTTCATAGTGGGCCAATCTTACACCGGAATTTTATAAGATTAATCACTTACGAAAGTACTAATGCAACAAAAAAAAATGCATGTAGATCCATCATAGGGAGTAAGGTCTCCGCTAAAAAAGGTTTTTTTTTTAAATTCTACCTCTAGAGGGTTCCGTCGGGAACGCGTGCAAAACCACGGGGGACAACTAGTATTGTATGAAGTCATACTTCCATATTATTATTACGAATGCTAAAGCAACTTTGTCTGCTCGGCTCGTCGTATTGTCAGTCGTAGCACCGTAGACCTTATCGTAGTCATTGCCGTAGCAATGCTACGGTGCTTGCTGTAGCATATCATAATCTGTCGTAGAACCATTGCGCTCGTAGCACGACAGATCTACGCCGTAGAACTCTTAGTAGCAGAATTGGAATGTAGAAAAACAGTCAAAAAAAATTAACTACTTTCTACAACTACTTTTGTCTTCTGTCGGCGTGTTCCGACAGTTGCACTTGAGAGCCAGTTGCCTTTAAGGTGTACAGCACATTGACAATCCCCCTGGTATTGCTAATGTCTATAGTCAACGGTATTCACTTACCATCAGAAACACCTGCCTGGTTTTCACATGTGATATAAAATTTACTTTCATTCTCAGTAGTTTTATAAGCATAATTTTTTTTTTTATCCTGGATAAGCTTGTGTTTTTTACCACAATCTCACCATGGTAAGTGATGATGTGGCCGAAGATGGTAAGCACACAAAGCCTAGATGGGAACTGGCTCTCAAGTGCAGCTGTCGGAACACACCGATAGGTGCTTGGCGACAGGTTTTCAACTTGAGGGTGGTAGCCAGCCAGTCGGGTACTACAAAGTACCCTACCACCGTGGTATGGTTTCCTCACGATGTTTTCCTTCACTTTAACTTTTTTGTTGTTATTAAGCCAAAATATATAACGATATAAATAAATATAAAACATAAGCTTCTATTTGATGCGTATTATTTATAGGAATCCGTACCATAAAAGGAAAAGTCTATCTACTTACAAGTTTATATGGAACCCTCGGTGCTAGACACAGACTCGTTATCTCTACTGCACTTCTAGTTTATAGGTATTTCACAGGTATTTTATGTAAAAAAAATATCGAGGCCTCGGGTGACGGGCGGGCGGGGAGCTTTTTCCGCCAACGTATCAGCCTGGCCAGCCAAAGAGGAAACGCTGCCAGCCTGCTGGGAACCTTGCCGATCGGCAGCAGCGCCGGCCTCGAAGGTTTTTTTTATATATTATATTTTGTACATTTGTTGTAAATAAATTATGCAAATAATTTTAATCACTATACCTACATTTAATAAACAAATGACATTTGAAGGTCTGCAACCAAACACCTACGGTATAACGTCAGACATAAGGTTTAATATAGGATGTTTACGATTGAATAGGTTTATTATAAATGACGTCACATATTGTAGTTATTTTTGTATCAAAGACGCAGACTTACCTAAGATTAATACCTACAAGTTATTAATTAATACTAAAGCCTGCCTACACGCCTACACGACATAGATATTATTAAAACACTCTGTATAAAAAGCCTACTAATATACAGGCACAGAACAAATAGAAAAGGTAGAAGGAGCGTACGTCAACAATTGTCTCCAATGAAGTGAAGCAACGTGCACTAAGTTGTGTGCGTGACCTGCACGTACGTAGTCCCACGTAACTCGACGCGATCGGCTTCTTTTTCAGCTTCCTGTACTGTGCTTCGCTTTAGGAAATTATATCTCAGTGATAGTGACGTCGGATACCACGGCAAAGGTCGTGGGTTTGAATTCTACAATGAGCTTGAGCTTTCGGTGAAGGAAAAAAATTGTGAGGAAACCACAGCACAGTGGTAAGGTACTATGTAGTACCCGACTGACTGGGTACCACCCGATGTTTGATATACAAATAGTTCGTACCCGTGATTATAATAAAGGATATTATAATTCTGATTTTAATTCTGATAAGCACTGATCTTAATCCTAAACATCTATGGGATGGGCTTGAGAGACGTGTTAAAGCCAGAACTCAACCTTCATGAATTTGAAAAAACATTAATAAAGTCGATGAAAAATAAGATGGAAGTTGCAATAATAGAAGGCAATACAAGCTATGGAATTAAGTTTTTTTAGCGTAAGCGTATCGTTACGACGTAATGACAATAAACACCTCCTACGATTCGCTGCAACATCGCTTCGTGTGCGGACTTGTTTGAACATGTTCATGCTCGTATTGCTCTCGCCGTACGCGCGGATTACGATACGTTTACGCTACGACACCGAGTGCGAAGGGGGTAAGCAATCAAAAAATTATACTTCAATTTGATTTTGATTCTAAGTCCGTAAAATTAATAAAAATATTTTTAATGACTGTTAAAAATTTTTAATGAAAGCTTACTTTTCTGTTCATCAGACAGTATTGAAACTAGCTCTTGAATATTTTTTTACTTCAGGGTCGATTTTTTTGCACGTAAGTGTAAGTATTGCGGAAAACATAAATATATTTCAAGCGCAAGCATTTCTAAAACGTACCAAAACAGCACAATCGTAAAAAATACAATTCTACTTTAAAATACACCTCAAAATGAAATTTAAAGTATTCCTCGTGAATAATATTCCTCTGCGCCGGGTAGGGATGAATTGCATGAAACCAACTAGCAACTTTAATGCCATCTATTATCATGTATTTGACAATTTCTACAGAAAATACGGAAACCATCTGAAAAACTTTTGACATTCAACGTGGAAGTTGTGGTGTACAAAATTCCAAGAACTTTTAAAAGGAATTCTCATAAAAGTGGGTGATTCACATTGCTGTATTTTATACCTTAAGTTGTCCGAAGTAAAGGCACTTTCTCAACTTTTTATATTAAATTAGGTTACATTAACATGGCTAATCATTGTGAATTTAACCGTGGTATGTAGACACGACTCAATCTGTTTGTTTTTTAACGATGTTGCTTTCACCAAGAGAAAGGTGGAAAGACGTTTCAAGGACTGCAAACGCGACATGGTGACCCAAAGACCTAGCTGATGACCGCAACAAGTGGAGAAAGTCCATGATAAGTACTGGTTTTTTTTTATACCACTAGGTGGCAAACAAGATTACGGCCCACCTGATGGTAAGTGGTTACCGTAGCCTATAGACGCTTGCAACGCCAGAGGCGTCTCGAGCGTGTTGCCGACCTTGCATAAACCTTCTTACTCCTCTTTTGAAGAATGCTTGAATGCCTCATGCTTTAGTCTCTAGGGAAAACCTCTACAGGGAGCTCATTCCACAACCTGATCGTGCGCGGCTAGTTCCAGACTTTAGCCAACAAACGTTTTAATAGACACATGAGTGCGAGAGTCGCTTCACCAACTCAGACATCTATCGACCCTCAGTTTAGGTGCCCAAAATGCAGACGTTACTGTCGCTCTCGTATCGGACTGTACAGTCATTCTAAAGCCTGCTACACTGACGCTGTTTAGACCATCTATTTAAGACTAGTTTTTCGGTTTCACCCGCGTTCCCGAGGGATCTTATCTTATCAACAAAACAATGGGAACTAATGTGTATAGGTGACGGTATTCACTAACCATCAGGTGACCCGAATGCCTCGCTGTCGCGTGTGGTATAAAAAAAACCTCTTCCCGAGTTTTATAAGCTCAAAAACAGCTTGGTGAACTCATGTGAAATGAAGCAGTAACCCCCAGTCATTGTTGTTGGGTAAATATAATATAAAACCAAGTATTCCTTAAAAGATATAGCCAATAAAGTGCGACCTCGAAGCCCCAGCGTTTATTTACCCATAGTAAGGTTAACTGAACAAACGTTGTCATACAACGCGATTTTGGTATCGATTGCCTGTGGTTTAGTTCAGATTAACCGACTTTATAAAAATAGCTGTACGTCATTTTTGTATAGGGAGACCATATATCTATTATTCAGCTTCACATAAATACAGCCTATATTACTCAGGGATAATGTAGCTTTCTAATGGTGTAAGAATTTTTAAAAGCGGTCGAGCACTTTTTGAGTTAAATCGTAACAAACAAACAATCAAATCTTTCCTCTGTATAATATTAGTTTAGATGTCAAATACTGGAATCAGATATTGTTAAAGTATGTTTTTATCCTCCTGAGACATGACATCGTGACCTTGTAAAGATACTGTTTCCCACACTGCTACGGTGATGGCCTTGCTCTATACACAACGGTGTTGATATTTGGTGGTATCGACGCCTCACCGACCTTGTACCTAATGTATCACTTATCTATTTGTTACTTTTAAATCATTACTTGTATTTTAGCTGAATAAAGCCAAGGCGATGATAGCTCAGTGGTAGTTGTTCACAATACAAATCATCGTACAAATCCATCGCTCATTCATTCAATCATTCATCCAAGAAGACCACCGCAGGGGCTGAGGAGTGCGGGACGGACACCATTGCTTTTGCACATCGGCGCCCGACAGCGCCACTCCATCTCCGAGATCGCTCCGCAATCCATGTCATATACATTTTAATCCATCGATGTAAATCAATTATTGTCAATCATTCAAATACAATCAAAAAGTAATTACAGTCCACGAGCTTTATTTATCTACATGTTTTGGACCTTCGAACCAAGATACGGAATCAGTAACCTCAAGGATTAACCAAATATTCAAGAACTATTATGGATTCATACACGGATTCTGGAAAAGTGCAAGGATCAGCCTAAACACATAAGGAATTTATTCAGGACATACAGGGAGTTGTTCGGAGTGAGTCCATTCCAATTTTATTGCAATAGATAAAAACAACATATGAGAGATAGCTGGGATTCTTTTAAATTCGATTCAATTCACATTCCGTTAAATAAATAGGAAAATTAAATGCATATATATGTACAATAAATCTAATATTAACATTCATTCGTATTAACATCCAACAAGTATTTAGTAGATAGTAAATTGTCGAGTTATAATTATAATTGTTAGCGATAGACGCATCGTATACCTATTTCTGTGATACACACGATAAGCCCTTTGTTTAGCTCGGCTCGATCGGCGACATTGGAATGCGTTTTTTCCATATGGAGTTTTGCATGAATATGAAGTAAACAACTGTCCTTATATCGTTAACGTTAAGGTATATTTTATTCAATTTAATTTTCATGTTCATTCTTTTAAGTTGCAAAATAGTAATAATCACGTTTAATTTAGACGATCCATGTTATAGACATACAGATTACAAGTACTAATTGCTAATTATATAACAGTTTAATTTGGTTTATTTCAAGGGTTTGCATTATTTTAAATTGATTTCACTTCTCCCATCACTTACCTACCAAAATGGGTGACCTTAAAGAACTAATCAAAAGACGTGGCTCAATTAAGGGTCGCCTAACTGCATTTGTTAATTACGTAAACAGTTTAGATAGCATAACTTCACTTCAATTTGCCGAGTTACAGCTTCGTATGGCAAAAATGGATCAATTACTCACACAATACGATGAAATTCAAACATTGATTGAGTGTACTGTCGAGGATAAGGATTCTTTGTCCGCCCAAACGGACAGACTTGAATTTGAAAATCAATACTACTCCATTTCAGCCATGGCGCAACAAATCATCGATACCCATAAAAATAATGATGACTCATCGTCCGAGTCGTGTGTTGCAGGTCATTCTCCAGTGGTGAAACAAATAAAGAATACTAACATAGCGCGGGGCATCAAATTGCCGACCATCCCCGTACCCAAGTTTAGTGGACAGTACGAGGATTGGCTTGAGTTTCGGGACACTTTCGTTTCAATGATCCACACAAACGCGTCCATCAGTGACATACAAAGGTTCCATTATTTAAGAGCGTGTTTGGAAGGTGGTGCAGCACAGGTAATTCGATCTTTAGAGTTCTCATCCAGCAATTATACTATAGCCTGGGATTTGGTGTGTGACAGGTATAATAATAATAGATTATTAACACAGAATCACGTGCGGGCTCTGTTTTCTTTAGAACCCATAAAACGCGAATCGGCTCAATCGATACGTAAGCTTATAGACATTGTTTCCAAAAACTTGCGATCATTGGAAGTGCTTGGCGAACCCACTACGACTTGGGATACACTTATAATTTACTTAATGAATTCTAAATTAGATGCCAAAACATCAAGGGAATGGGAAGAACGGAAATCGCTAATTAAAACCATTACGTATACAGAATTCATATCGTTTTTAAAAAATAGGGCAGATATATTGGATACTATAAATATAAGTAACAAACCCGATAGGTATAATCAAAATAACTCGGAACGCATTAAGGGTCTAGCTACTTTCACAAAGTCAAATAAATCATTATGTTGTCCAGTTTGTAAAGAAGATCATCGTATTTATCAATGCAATACATTTTTGAGTCAAACTATACAAGAAAGAATGGATAGTGTTCGTAATTTAAGGTTATGTATAAACTGTCTGCGGGCAGTTCATCTAGCGCATGCTTGCAGGCTAGGTACATGCACCAAATGTTCACACAAACATAATACACTATTACACGACAATACATATACACAAAGTTCACAAGAGCCCCCACCAGTCGCCACGGCCACGGCGTTCTCAGTCCAGGAGACAGGACAAGTGTTGCTGTCCACTGCAGTGGTATACATATGGGACAAAGACACCCGATGTCATGAGGTAAGAGCTGTTCTCGATTCGGGGAGCCAATCGTCTTTAATCACGGACTCTCTGATGCAGAAGTTGAAACTCACATACAAAGATACACATACATCAGTCATAGGCATAAACAATTCAGTGTCACAAATCACAAAGCGTTGCAATACAAACATACAATCCAGAGTTTCAACATACAAAACAGAGGTATCGTTCTTAGTGTTACCATCCATATCTACATTATGCAACGAAAGAATACACATACAAAGGTTAGATTTACCCCCAAACATTCAACTGGCAGATCCCAAGTATTACAGTCCGTCTAGTATCGACATGTTGCTCGGCGCAGACATCTTCTGGGATCTACTAGATCAAGATCAAATACGTCTTGGTACAAACAAACCAGTGTTACAAAAGACAAAATTAGGATACATTGTGTCAGGACCCACCAGCGGTCTCATTCATTCATCCACATACATACAAAATGAACTATCATGCAATTTTATACAAAACACACAAACAAATATACAAGAATCATTAGCAAAGTTTTGGACTATTGAAGAACCACCAAACAATTCACAACCTATGTATTCATTGGAAGAAAATAGTTGTGAACAACATTTTAAAACAAATTTTACACGAATGTCAGACGGTAGATTTTCTGTAGCCATCCCTCTTAAGCTTTCTCATTCAAGATTGGGTAATTCATATGAACGAGCTAAACAATGTTTTTTATCACTAGAACGCAGATTGCAGCGACAACCTAAATTACAGCAAATGTATAGAGATTTCATTACAGAATATAAGGATTTAGGTCACATGTTACTTGTGTCACATTCAAATCTCATTCATACAAATTCAAACGCATCACATGCACCACATGCATACTATCTGCCACATCACGGCGTACTACGCGAAAACAGCACAACCACAAAGCTCAGAGTCGTGTTCAACGCTAGTGCACCGACATCCACTGGTGCGTCTTTCAATGATTTGCAAATGGTAGGACCCACGGTGCAAAGTGATTTGATTTCTATATTATTTAGATTCAGACATTATAAATATGTAATGACCGGTGACATCGAGAAGATGTACCGTCAGGTATTAATACACGAAAATCAGAGACACTTACAACGAATCATATGGAGGGATGATCCTACACTAGAACTACAAACATATCAGCTGAACACGGTCACTTATGGTACTGCGTCAGGGCCGTTTTTAGCCATTCGATGTTTAAAACAACTAGCAATTGATTGTACAGACACTTCAATCTCACAAATAATCCACGAAGATTTCTATGTCGATGACCTCATAACCGGAAGTCAGGAAAAACAGCACCTGTCAAAAATCTGTAATGACGTATGTCAAGTTCTATCTATCATATTTGATCCGCTTGGTTTGCTTAGTATTTTTATAATTCAAGCTAAAATAATTCTTCAAAAACTTTGGCTACACAAAATTTCATGGGATGAGCCCTTACCTACAAATATACTACAATTATGGTTAAAATTTCTGTCTGGTTTGAAACATTTGAGTAGTTTACGTATTCAACGTTGTGTTACCTGCGACGATCCAAATATGATTGAGATTCATACCTTTTGCGACTCGTCACAGGATGCATACGGAGCGTGTGTCTATATTAGATCTACATCACATAACTCTCGTCAACAAGTACGTTTATTATGTGCTAAGAGTAGGGTAGCACCTTTGAAGACGTTAACCATACCCCGCTTAGAGCTATGCGGTGCATTAGTAGCAGCGCGTCTCACAAACAAGGTTATGCAAGCCTTTAGATTGCGCATTCATAAATGTTACCTTTGGACCGATTCATCCATTGTACTGGGATGGTTAAAAACCACACCCTGTAAGCTCAAACAATTTGTTAGGAACCGTATAATTGAGATACAAGAACTCACACAAAATCATGAATGGCGTCATGTTCCAACCAATCAAAATCCAGCTGATCTACTTACTCGAGGCGTTAACATGTCAGAAGTAGCAACCTTAGATTTCTGGTGGACTGGACCATCATTTTTGTATGAACCAGAAATCAATTGGCCAAACAAACAATTCAGTCAAGGTGACAACAATAATTATTTACCAGAAGTTATTACCAATCTTGCTGTATCGGAATCAGAAACACGTGAACCAAAGGAATTTATAGATTATAGTAGATTTTCAAAATTACTCAAACTAAAACGGTCATTAGCATACACACTTCGATTTATACACAATTGCAAAAAACTAAATATTAACAGCAAACTAACAGGTCCTTTAACAGTTAGTGAATTAGATAAGGCAACAGATTTATTATTGATAAGTTCACAACGTCAAACATTCAGCGAGTATGAATTATTGCAGAAAAATCACAGCTTACCAAGTAAGAATTTATTACTAAGATTGTCTCCATTCATGGACGACAAGGGTATCATGAGAGTAGGCGGTCGGTTAGCAATGTCACAATCCAGCTATGAAACGAAACATCCTATTATAATATCAGGAAAGCATCCGCTTGCTAAGCTCATATTCATAGACGAACACATTCGTTTGCATCATGCGGCTCCGCAGCTGCTTTTGTCATCTATTAGGCAGCAGATCTGGCCGTTAGGGGGACGTAATCTTGCCAAACTTGTCACACACAAATGCTTAAGGTGTGTACGGATGAGAGCTCGAACGATCAGTCCTATTATGGGACAATTGCCTGGTTCGCGTGTCAATCCTGGGTATCCGTTCCAATCGACTGGTGTCGACTATGCCGGTCCTCTTCTGGCTGCTGATAGACGGGGGCGGGGATGCAAACTAATTAAGGTATACATAGCAGTTTTTGTTTGTTTCACCACAAAGGCAATACATTTAGAGTTGGTCAGTGATTTGACAAAAGATACATACATAGCAGCACTACGTAGATTCATTGCAAGACGTTCCAAGCCATCAATCATGTACTCGGACAATGGAACACAGTTTGTAGGAGCCAAAAATGAAATTCATAATTTTTTTAAACAGTATTCATCTGAGTTAATTGAAGACATGTCAAATGATAGCATTGAATTCAAGTTCATTCCGCCATATGCTCCTCATTTTGGTGGGCTGTGGGAGGCAGGAGTGAAATCAGTAAAATATCATTTAGAAAGGATTTTAGGCAATTCACATTTAAATTTTGAGGAATTATATACAGTTTTGGTACAAATAGAGGCAATTTTAAACTCGCGCCCGCTATCTCCCATTTCACCTGATCCTAATGATCTGCATCCATTAACTCCCGGACACTTCTTGGTTGGACGACCTCTGACTGCTTTACCTGGTCCTAATCCGGGAGAACTGAAAAGGCTGCAACGTTGGGAACGAGTAGAGCAGCTTCGTCAGCACTTCTGGATCCGGTGGCAGAAGGAATATGTATCCGACTTACAACAGAAGACCAAATGGAGATCTACAAAGGGACGACTTGAAAAAGGAACCATGGTCGTGATAAAAGAAGACTCTTTACCTCCATTGAAATGGAGCCTCGGTCGAGTCCAGGAAATCCACTACGGAAATGATGGCGTGGGTCGTGTAGCGGACGTTCTTACCAAAAAAGGCGTTATTCGAAGAGCATTCACTAGAATATGCCCACTGCCAATTAAGGACACAGAAGAATCCAGTTGAAAGGAAGCCTTTCAACGCCGGGGGGCATGTTCACAATACAAATCATCGTACAAATCCATCGCTCATTCATTCAATCATTCATCCAAGAAGACCACCGCAGGGGCTGAGGAGTGCGGGACGGACACCATTGCTTTTGCACATCGGCGCCCGACAGCGCCACTCCATCTCCGAGATCGCTCCGCAATCCATGTCATATACATTTTAATCCATCGATGTAAATCAATTATTGTCAATCATTCAAATACAATCAAAAAGTAATTACAGTCCACGAGCTTTATTTATCTACAGTAGTGACGTCGGATACCGCGACGAAGGTTGTGGGTTCGAATCCTACAATGAGCTTGAGCTTTCGGTGAAGGAAAACATCGTAAGGAAACCACAGCACGGGTAAACTACCAGGGTACTTTGTAGCACCCGACTGGCTGGCTACCACCCTCAAGTGGAAAATCTGTCGCCAAGCACCTATCGGTGTGTTCCGAGAGCTGCACTTAAGAGCCAATTCCCATCTAGGCTTTGTGTGCTTACCACCTTCGGCCACATCATCACTTACCATGGTGAGATTGTGGTCAAACACAAGCTTACCCAGAATTAAAAAAAAACGTTTTCTTATTGCATCTTTCGTTTAATTGTAACAATTGTGTGCGAGACACACAATTTTCTATGTTTTTTTTCTTTCTTCGTAGCCTGAATGCAATTTTATCTTTAATTTGTTTATGAACTGACTAGTTTTCCGTCCCGCGACTTCACCCGCGGACCCGAAGGATCGTACCTTTTCCCGGGATAAAAAGTATCCAGTGTTATATTCCAAGATATGATATACCTGTGTGCCAAGTTTCATCAAAATCCGTTCAGCCGTTTTTGCGTGAAAGAGTAACAAACATCCATACAAACTTTCGCGTTTATAATATTAGCAGGATTGGAGGCTTATGCCCTACAATGGAAACATAGATGATATATATATGATTAAAATAGGACGTATACCAAAAAAAAAAGGTCAAAACTCACTTAATTCCTAAAAAGCGGACACTTCGGCCCCAAATAGCGATCGTGGCAATCGACACTCGGAAACTTTTTCAATTAACTCCCACTTTGGCGTCAAATGGAGCTTTCCCCGACTTTCTGAGAGCTGTGAGTACCTGTCGATGTAGTTGCTGTGAATTAGTGATCGGATGAAGAAATGGCCTAATTCTTACATAGCTTTATTATTTTATTATCTAATTACGCAAAAAAGATGTAAATCTGTCTGTTTATTTGTGGCATCGTAACTCCATAATTCTTACATCTACAAACTGTAGAGTCTGATAATTATTGGTTTTTTTTTAGTTTCTAGTTTATTTGGACTAATATTTTGTTCAGGCCAAAACGACTTATGATAAGAGAGCGGGGCCCTACCACCACCATTTATCGAATCTGAACTGTTTCTCTATCAATTGTCACTTTTGTTAATATATTCTGACGTCCTTTGACACAAAGTCGATTCAGTTCAGGATGAGTTGAATTGCAAGAGTTCGGAATTCGGTCCGCTATCAAAAAGATCTTTGTGTCATTCTCGCAATGTACAGATTATCCGTCAAACGTCAAACTTAAAGGCGTTGATAGGTTGGCGGGTACCTACGAAATATACAAACAATGACCTTTTTAAAAGTGTCACCATTTTCGAGATATTTAAAATATCAAAATCAAAAATCTATTCATAAAAATGAGAAATATCTCGAATATTGTGATACATACTTTTATTGACGTAATTTTAGTAAATTTGGTAGGTGACCCCCCCACCTATCTCCCCCTTAAGTTTGTCGTACTATTTACCGGACACAATATACATATTTAAGGCGATGATAGCTCAGTGGTATGTGACGTCGGATACCGCGGCAAAGGTCGTGGGTTCCAATCCTACAATGAGCTTGAGCTTTCGGTGAAGGAAAAACATCGTGAGGAAACCATAGCACGGTGGTAGGGTACTTTGTAGAACTCGACTGACTGGCTACCAGACACAAGTTGAAAATCTGTTGCCAAGCACCTATCGGTGTGTTCCGACAGTTGCACTTGAGAGCCAGTTCCTATCTAGGCTTTGAGTGATTACCAGCTTCGGCCACATCATCACTTAGGTACCATGTTGAGATTGTAGTCAAACACAAGCTCAATATAAAACAATCTTACTTTAACAAATATTCATGAACTTAAGTACAATTAAACTATTTCCTTTTTAACAATAATTTTATAACTGTCTTTCTGAGTACGTAATATTTTCGTTCCGTTATTCCTATTACCTTTCATCACTAAACACTGCTCAGCAAAAATGTGTTACTTATGAGTTCAATGACTCCAATCATTATAATTGTAGGTAGGACTCAGCACTGCAACAGCAATCGATGACAAACAACAAGACTAAACAACCTGAAATTACTGTAATGCTACTTGAACATGCAGCTTTTATCAGCTGAACTAAATCTTTTATGAACATAGCTATAATATGTTTTATTATCTACGAGCTGTTCCCCGCGGTTTCACCCGCGTTCCCGTGGGGTCTTATCTTATCCCGGAATAAAATATAGCCTATGTTAATCTGGAATAGTGTAGCATTCAAATGGTGAAAGAATTTTTATAATCGGTCCAGTACTTTTTGAGCCAATTCGTTACAAACATACTTAAATACAAATCTTTCCTCTTTATAATATTAGTAGACATAGAGAGTCAAATATACATTTGTATGTGAAACTAAATCTATATAAAAAGGTAAAGTTGGATGTAGGAGGTTTTTTTTACTTTGGATAAGCTTGTGTTTAACCGCAATCTCAACATGGTAAGTGATGATGTGGTCGAAGGTGGTAAGCACACAAAGTCTAGAAAGATACTAGCTCTCAAATGCAGCTGCCGGAACACACTGATAGGTGCTTGGCGACAGACTGTCAACCTTAGAGTGGTAGCCAGCCAGTCGGGTACTACAAACAACCCTACCACCGTGCTATGATTGCCTCACGTTTTTTTCCTTCACCGAAAGCTCAAGCTAATTGTAGGATTCAAACCTTTAATTGATTGATTGATTTAAGAATAAAATTGTTAAACATTTAAAAAAAAAGCCAATATAGTCAGATGGTCCAAAAATATTTAAAATAACCTGTAACCTTGCTGAGTTTCTTGCCGGTTCTTCTCAGTTGAAGGCTGACTTCCGAACCGGTGGTAACTTCTGTAATTCGACCTTCATAAGTGCCCTTCTAGGGCCTAAACTGAATAAATGGTTTTGACTTTGACTTTGACATTGAACCCACGACCTTCACCGCGGTATCCGACGCCACTACCACTGAGCTCATCGCCTCAACAACAACGAGTACAACGGATGTAAAATACGGACAAACGGTCAAAATTTAAAGGGAGAATTACATCTGGACATAAAAATGTTACTATACCTACGATATATCAGCTAAAAATAAACGAAGAACAGTTTCAGATAAGTAACGGATCGCTGGAGATGGTCAACCGACCAGAATAAACGCTTACACTCGATTGGCTCGCTCCAACCGAATGCTTATCAGATATGACGTAATGGGTGTTCATCTTAATGTTTCCACTTTGCCTACTTACCAATACCAATGAGCTAAAACCAACTTTATATGTACTGCTATAAGACTGAAATTCAGGCTATCCCGTTTCTAAAACTGATAACATGGTTATTAGACTTGTGTTTCAATTAATCTCGTCATCGTTAGCTATGACTTTTGCATACTAGAAGGGGTCTGGCTCTAAAATATTACACCAGCTGGCATGGTTTCCTCATCATGTTTTTCTTTATGAACATGTAGCGACATCTATCAACAACACAAATATAGTTCGCACGACTCCAACATAGATGGCGCAACAATTACTACATCGCACTAACGAAGGTTTCCAAACGGCAAATTGAAAAATACATATACATAAAGGACAAGAAGCGTGAAAATCCCGAATCTGAAGCTTAGAACCCGAATATGTCAACAGATTCATTTAAGATGCTCAGTAAAATAAATAATAGTTGTACTTATAGTTATTTATAAATATATTTGTTTATTTATTTTAATACAATTTTAAACTAAATTTAGTATTCTTAGGAATACCTTCTAAACTAAGACAAATCTGAGGAAAATTGAACACATGGCAACACTGTAAATGATACTAATGACATACAGAATCTTGCTGAAGACTCGCGAACAATTCCAAAACTTGGAATCCGCAATTCGCAGCCACGTAAAACTTTACACCGAACACGTTTACCAATCTGAATCTCTCAAGACTCAAATTATAATAAATCCATTTAAATTTTGAATTAGGTCAATAAGGTAATTTCGTTTTGATCGAATTTCGTTCATGTCGGATTATAATAATGGCTCTTTTCTTGTGAAAGCGGGGAAACTTTACGATGCCGATCGATCAATAGTTTTGTTACGTCAGTTTGATATCCATTTTATTGTTTACCTACAATTTCGAATTTAGTCCCAGTATTGAAGATAATAACCGGTTATTAAATTAATTATGAAAAGGTGTTATTAACCGTTTTAACCATTTATTCAGGTATGGTAATCCAAATCCAAAGCGTTAATATGGCATTTGTTTTGTTGACTATTTTACTTAGAATTATTCCTATTGTTTATTTTCACCTATTTCGTAATCATTATCGAAAAATATGCAAATTAATTAAAAAAAACCTTCCACGTAAAGCCCCAGTTGAATCTTTTCAGTCTATTTTTAGCAGAAAAACCGGTTAAAAACCGGTTATGCAATAAGAACGGTTTTGTTATTATATAATTTGAAAAGAGAACCAGACATAGCTAAAGTGCACATTCAGTGCACAAGTCCCAAAATCAAGTTAATACTGTTATCAATTTGTTATCGGTTTTCATATAACCCCTCTCACGCACTTCATAAAACACGGGCTTCGATCCGTCATATCTTATCAAATAATTTTATTTATATCTATCTATACGTAGAAATAAGCTCAATCATTCAACAGGCTATGGAGCTTTTGGATAAGCTTTTGACTACAATCAGTGGCCTAGAAGTTCACGAGTGGAGCTACCCTTCATCATCATCATGTCAGCTGGAAGACTTCCACTGATGGACAAAGACCCCCGCAAGGATCTCCATACGTAAGCTATAATTTATTTCTGTTTCTGACTCCCTCAACGCGACGACTCCAAAAATACTGCAGTGTCACAAGTCGAAAGTCTTATTTATTTATTTAAATTTATATATAAGTTACATACATTACATAAGTCCAGTGACCAGTGATGACTTACAGAACGGAAACGTGGCCACATACTGTGGGCCTCCCAAGAAGGCTTAAGGTAACCCAAAGAGCAATAGAGAGGGCTATGCTCGGAGTTTCCCTGCGAGATCGAATCAGGAATGACGAAATCTGCAGGTGAACCAAAGTAACCGACAGTTTGGAAATTCTCCGGGCTACCGAAGAATTTCCAAACTGAAGAGGCAGTGGGCGGAGCACATAGCTCGTAGAACTAAAGCCACTGGATGCGAATAGTGCAAGACCGCTCATCGTGGAGAGCCTTGATGGAAGCAGTGGACGTCTTCCGGCTGACATGATGATGATGATGATGAAGAAGAAGACTCCCGTGATGTTTAAGAGTTTTAATTAAGCAACTAGTGATGATCTGCGGTATTACCCGCAATCCCTGAGAGACCTTAAGGGGCTGAATTGAAAAAACTCCTTTCTTAGCGGATACCTACTTCCTATTAGGAATCTACCTGCCAAACAACTTAGTAGCATTAATACTGAGATATCTTCATTGATAAGTGAGTGAAGAAGTTAGCGGCTTGATTTGAGCTAAGATCAAATTACCTAATGTGATAATGCTCCGGGATCCTATAATACAGAGTGATGTTTAAGTCATTGGCAACTACAGGAGCAAAAAGAAAATATATGCAAGCAAAATTCAAATTCTCACAAAAAGCTCGACACTGATTGCAACAAGTTACGTAATTAACCCGCTGGTAACATCCGAAGATCGCTTTGCTCAGATAAATATCAATGCGTTACTAACTAAGCCAAGAAAGTCAAACTAGAGTCATAACGAAGTTATCCATTCAGAATACTGGCCAAATTAGGCTGCCTTCGCCAAGTTAGCAATATACTTAAAACATTCATATACGTAATGTGGCCCCAGTAAGCTTTTTTGCCAATAAAATTATCATAAATAAGAGGATGTTTTCGTGAAATATGAATACATCGATTTTGGGAATGGTAAGCTGGAGTTTCAGTAAGTTATTAGAAAATAAACTGATTTACACATTGCGTAAGAATTAAGTATAATGTTTGATTATTTATAGACTTGTCCTTTTATATAGTTTTTTTTTATTCTGCATAAGCCTGTATTTGACCACAATCTCACCATGGTAAGTAATGATGTGGCCGAAGGTGGTAAGCACACAAAGCCTAGATGGGAACTGGCTCTCAAGTCGGAACTGTCGGAACACAACGATAGGTGATTGGCGACAGATTTTCAACTTGAGGGTGGTAGCCAGCCAGTCGGGTACTATATAGTACCCTACCACCGTGCTAAGTTATTCAATATACAAGGATGAATGCTAAAATCAATTAAATTATATTAGTGAGCACGCAGAACACAAAAAAACGGGTCATGTGCGAGTCGGAGTCGCGCACCGACACGGTTTCGTACAAATTGTATATATGTAGATTATTTCCACCGAAAATCTCTTATATAGCACACATTTAAAGTATTAGAATTTATTCCTTTATTTGTGCTACGTGATATTGCTTCTTGCCAAATTTCATGGTTCTAGGTCAACGGGAAGTACCCTATAGGTTTTAATTCCCTTGCGAGAGTCAAAATATGCTGGATAAAAACATAAACGGCCGTATCTTTTGATCACGTTGACTTAGAAGCTTGATTTTTTCACTGCTCTTAGAGATTGCAGGTTTAAGTATTTGATATTAATTTCAATTTGATACCTATACGCGTTCCCGAGAAAAAAAACTTACTGATTTTATAAGGGGTCCTAAAAACGATAAACTCTTTTAAAATAACAAGAATACTATTTTTATTTTAACAAAATACAGATATTTTCACAAGTATAAGGTACTTGGAGATACTCAGACGTCGTCATTTCGCTTCAATTACTGCCAAGATGTCGTTACAGTTCTGAAGACTCCTTGCGACACTTATTATATTTTCATATCACACAATATCTTGACTTTAGAGGGATTTTCATCATTCTAATATTTATACATGCAAGTCTATTTGTCCTTTTTAGGGTTCCATACCTAAAGGGTAAAAACGGAAACTCTATTACTAAGACTCTAGTGTCCGTCTGTCTGTCTGTCACCAGGCTATATCTCAAGAACCGTGATAGCTACGTGACAGTTGAATGATGTATTTCTGTTGCCGCTATAACAACAAATACTAAAAACATGATAAAATAATTTAAATAAAAATACAAAATTTGTACGGAACCCTCGGTGCGGGAGTCCGACTCGCACTTGACCGGTTTTTTGTAGCGATGGAGCAACAATTTGATGTAGGTAACTTGCAAAGTAAATATAGTTAGAGTGACATAGTACGAGTGGCGATCTGGGCGTAATGTAGTTAACAGTAATATTTTACGTCATTGGTGTCAATTTTGTTCTACCAGAACTAAACTAAACTTAATTTGACGACTAAAAATAGTTCTGTCCCTTTCCCACTATTCGAAGAAAATAGAGATAGCAATAGTTTTAGTTCATAATAGAAACTACACTAATACCCATAACATATACCTACATCGACTTTGTTAGTGAAATTAATTGTTTATTAAAATACTTTCTGTCCCCCGCGGTTTTACCTGCGTTCCCAAGGGATCTTACCTTTTCCTGGGATAAAAAGTATCCTAAGTTTTATTCCAGGATATGATCTACCTACGTGCCAGGATTCATCAAAATCTGTTCAGAAGTTTTTGCGTGAAATCTTCAGATACTTTCACATTTATAATATTAGTAGGAAAAAATTAAGTTTGTTTTCAGAATCAAAAAGTTTCCTCCGTCAAGAAACTCCATAAATAAACAAGAAAAATACTAAAATTAAAAGAAACTTTATTACTTACGTACTGTTTAATCCAAGTTTTTGTAAAAAAAACCACTCAAAAGAGTACTTATAATCTCAAAGCATTGTAATGAAACTAAAGTTGTTTATGTTTCCCAGAAATTTTGCCTTGTGAGAGTAGTTTGGCTTCCTCTCAGAATAATAATATACAGGTTACGTATCACACCGCAGCTGTTTTTAACGTTAATTATTTTAAGGCGATAATATCTCAGTTTTTTGTATGTCACAAGTGACAACGAGGCAGGCGGGTCACCTGTACGTCTACCATGACTTTACAAAAACCGCACACGCTCACGACTGCGTAAAATAATTGTATGGAAAATGTGCACAGCGCCACTAGCGGTCACGTAAAGAACTAAAATTGGTAGTACGCACCATGAGTCAAGTGATGGTTTACGTACACTCTAGTGTGTGCTCACATCGAGCAACGTTTCTTACTTCACACCGAATAATGCTGCCTCTTTCTAACTATACTGTAAAGGCAGAGTAAGTTATATACTCCCAAAAAATCTAAGTATTCAGTTATAACCCTGCTAATTGAAAACGTCATAGACGAATGCTCATTTGTTTTTATTCTTAGTGATTTTTAAATTGATATGGTTGTATACCGTCACCGTGTAGTGAGCCAGTGAGACGGAGCGTCGCGTCGTCCCGCTTGCTCGCTGCGCTGCACGCCCCGTCGTCAGTCAGTCGGTCGTGCGCACTAGGTCGTGCGCATGTGTGTGTGTGTGTGTGCTGTGGTGTGTGTTTATAAACAATACGTTTGTAAATAAATAATACATAATGTACTTTAAATAAGTAGGTTTTTTTTATAGAAACATGTGTTTGTCTCTGAATGTTTCAAGTGGATGATTATAGTTGAGGAATGTGGCTTAGGATTAAAATTGTATGTAAGTAATAGTACCTAAGTATTTATTCCTTTATGTAATTGTTCTCAATAATATCACGGCCTATAAACCACACTGATATGTTCAAGTGAATTTCCAAACTAAAATATGCTAAATAACTTATTGCCCACATTATTTCAACTCAAACTCAAAGTCAAATATATCTTTATTAAGTAAACTCATTACAAGTACAACAAAATAACACTCAAATTTTATAAACTTTCATTATAAACTACAAAGAGTAGGTATATAAACACTACGTAAACTATACGATCGAAGATCTCACGCTTCAATATGCTCGTGAGTTACTTAACTATAATCGAGACGGTATTTCTCGATAACATCTGTCAAATTTGTGACTCACGGTACCGATATTCTAAAAGCAATGGATAAAAAACGTTAGTTACTAACGTGTAGGAACAAGTTTAACCAAAAACTATTCGATGCGCGTTTCTCCGCTAGCGTCTGATGTGTGTTTTTGGTGCCAACTCATGCTAGTGGCACTGATGGTAAGTTATTACCGTCGCCTATAGACATTAGCAATACCAGGGGGATTGCTAATGTGTTGTACACCTTATTACAATGCCTCAAAGGAATACTCTCAAGTGCAATTGCCGGAACCAACAGGTGCTTGGCGTCAGATTTCCAACTTGAGGGTAGCCAGCCAGTCGAGTACTACAAAGTTCCCTACCACCGTGCTGTGGTTTTCTCACGATGTTTTCCTTTACAGAAAGCTCAAGCTCATTATATATATGGCGTCATACAACGTCGGATACCGCGGCGAAGCTCGTGGGTTTTCGAACCGCCGCGGTATCCGACGTTCTCGGTGTCCGACCACTGAAGCGATGATAGCTCAGTGGTAGTGACGTCAGTTCCCATCTAGGCTTTCTGTGTTTACCACCTTCGACCTCATCACTTACAAGTAAAATAAAACAAAAAAAAGTTGAAGCAAATCGCTTCGTGCGTAACTATGGAATATCAAACCTATTTGCCAGCTATAAAGATTATTTAGTCAAAGTCAAAACCATTTATTCAGTTTAGGCCCTAGAAGGGGACTTATGAAGGTAGAATTACAGAAGTTACCACCGGTTCGGAAGTCAGCCTTCAACTGAGAAGAACCGGCAAGAAACTCAGCAAGGTTACATTTTTAAATATTTTTGGACCATCTGACTATATTGGCTTTTTTTTCAAATGTTTAACAATTTTATTCTTAAAGTAATACAAAAATACATAAAAACTTGAGAGGTGTCAAGGGACACCCGGATGGAACGAAGTTATATAAGTCGAGATATATTAAAAAAAAAAACTTTTATATATATATATATATATATATAAATAGAAATGAAAATATCTGGCTTGCTTTCTATAAGAGAGAGAGAGAGAGAGAGAGAGAGAGACAGACAGACAGAGAAACATGCGCACGCCGCACAGCGGTCGGTGACTTTTGTCACCGACACAAAAAATCACCGACATTAAAGTGTCCGTGATTTTCGTGAGATTTTTTTCCGTCTAGCCCCCATTCACTAAGCGCGATAAGAAACTTCGTTCGGAAATGATATTTCGTTACACCACGGTGTGATACACGCCCAACAGGATCTTAGAACGCCAACAGGAACACTTTGAATGTTATTTATCGCTTACTTGTTTGGATTCCGCACAACAATGGTAAAGGAGGTTTAACAATACATGGGCCTTATGTAGACTTAAGCCCATTTATAGACTAGATGTCCTCCGCGGTTTCACTCGTGTTCTCGAGGGAACCGTTTAGGGTTCATTTTTCTAAAATAACATTAATTGCGGATTCCTATTCCTTACTAGAAATCTACTTACCAGCGAAATTTCAAGTTTGTAACATTTATACTTTCTGAGATTTCGTGATTAATCAGTCAGCGGCATTTTGCTTTTATGTACACAGATTGTCGAAATTCGACCATAAAATTGAAAAACTAAGACTAATTAACTGTTTTTATTTATTAATTGATAACTACTAAACAAAAAAAGAAAATCGGTTGACAAACAAAAGAGAAAAATGGGTACAAAGTTATTTCTTCACGTATTAATATAATGATAGATAGATAAACAAAGAATTCTCAAAATCCTTTACACGTGGCTCTGTTTAAAATTGTAATTACCTAACCTAATTTTATATCAAACATTGTTTTGGTAAATTAGGGGAATTAACAATGTGTCCGTCACGCCGACCGACCTCTGGGAATGTATTAAAATATTCATATACATAATGTAATATTCATGTATTTGGTTTGGAATACATTGCTAAAAACCAGCGGGTGTTGTACGGTCGGCCAAGAAAGTGGTGTACCACCCTAAGGTTGAACGCCGCTTGCAGATTCATAGGTGAAAAAGATTAGTTTCACTTGCAGATCAATCTGACAACTTAAGACAACTCATGTCATTATTATGGAAGGGAACTACGCGTTACGTAATAGTTATTTGTTATACAAGAGTGTAAAGTTTATTAACCGCGTGCTCAATTTTGATGACCAAGCAAGCGAAGGATTCTAAAATTATCTATGATTAAAAACTTAGATTCCTGAGCGTAAGCGAGGGAATCAAAAGAGCACGAGGTGAAAAATCTTTGCACTCGAGTGCAACACGTAATTTTTCATCCCACCACAGCGAGGAAATGACTAAATGCAAAAAAAGAAAATGCCGCGTGCAAAGCAAATTAAAAAAAAGTACACCAAGAAGATCCCGAGTCTGAGTTTTTAACAAATTAAAAAAGCTTGTATGATAAATTCGGCACCATGGAGGGAGAAGTAAATAGGTTTTCACTCCTCTTGCTCAAAAAGACCGTCATTGTAGCGTACCAGAGCGGTGAAAAAATAGCAATTCATCCTCTAGGGGAAAAAGTATTTTTGTGTGTCAAATGACAATGAGCCTACAAAAACGAAGAAGTCTTTAGTCATAAGTAGAATAATCATGAATAAAGACTCGACTTATTACTGTTTCATAAAAAAAGAACTTCATTTTAATTTTGAAAATCTCTGGTAGAATGCATGCAATGTGTTGCGGCTACAGAAGAAACAAAAAAAAAGAAATTATAAACGACATATTTCATATTGTATTGGATTGTTTTATGTTTTCGCAATCGTAGTGAAAAGTTTAGTGTAACACACGGCGCTAAAACCCATTAAAACTCGGTTCCTATTTAGTCCCTCGCTAAAGCTCGGGAGTAAAACTACCTCGTATATAATGGGTCATTTTAGCCCCTTGTATAACAATCTACTATTAATGATGTCTTGAATTCACAAACATAGTGCACACGATGTTCTATTTACTTTATCCTCTAGAGGATAATAACGGCTTTTACACTCAGATATGAAAAAAAAAATTACATTTTCTGTACTTTACGCCTCACTTTTAGGTAAAAATACTCACTTAGTGGTTACGTAACGTTTTACTAGGGGGGAGGAGGGGGTACAGAAAAACGTTACGCCGCGTTACAGGGAGTGGGGGGGTCAAAATACTCCAAAAAATTGCGTCACGTTTGACCACAATCTCACCATGGTAAGTCACATCATCAGTGGCCGAAGGTGGTAAGCACACAAAGCCTAAATGGAAACTAGCTCTCAAGTGCAGCTGTCGGAACACACCCATAGGTGCTTGGCACCAGATTTTCAACTTGAGGGTGGTTTCCAGCCGCGGTATTATTTCTAAAATAAAAACACAATTAAATAAGAATTGTACTATGAATCATACCACAGTATTATGTAAAGATATCTACTACCACATTTCAACGATTATGTAGGTAAAACGAACTTGTATAGATAGATACTAATCGGTTACGCTGTTACGCAACTATCGATTCCATAAAATTGTTTTTACCGTCCTCCATATAATCTGATCCCTTTGTTTTTTGTCTTTTGTTCGATATCTTCGGTAACTATGTAACTAGTTGTAGCCTTTCGCATCTGATTTATAACTTCTTATATCCTTACTAGTCTACCGCCCCCCAGTTTCACCCGCATACCCCTTTTTTACACCTGTAGGAGTTGAATTTCGAAAAATCCTTTCTTATTCCTCGTTTACGTCTAATTCAGCTTTCTAGGTCCAAGGGTTTAGACTGGGCGTTGATGAGTCAGTGAGTCAGGGCTTTTGTTTGTATACCTATAGATAGATAGATGTTTAAACTCATGTAAGTTTCTTTGTCCACTTTGAGTTGTAAAAATCTACTCTGTGACCGGGTCAAGTTCAAAGTCAATTGGAATCCTGTGACGAATATCGTGGGTTCTAATCTAACAATGAGCTTGAGCTTTCGGTGAAGGAAAATATATATAATATACTTTATAGTAGGGGAGGAAAGTACTATTCAATCCAATTATCAAGACTTGCACGAATCCGCCATGTTTGAAATGACAGGAGTATGAAGTTAGCCGCGAACGATCTTGCATCAAGGTTGCCATACGACAAAAATAGTGTTATCTCGAAATTGTTTTTATTGCACCGGTTATTTGAATTGTGCCTTTCATGCTACCCCTCCCTACTTGACTGGCTGGCTACCACCCTCAAGTTGAAGATCTGTCGCCAAGGACCTGTCGGTGTGTTCTAGCAGTTGCATTTGAGAGCTAATTCCCTTTAAAGGCATTATTAAAGGTGTACAACACATTGGTATTGCCAATGTCTATAGGTGACGTATCAGGTGACCTGTGATGTAAAAAAATATCTACTTTTGCTTTTAATTATTTTTCACAAGACTTCTGATTGCCAGTAGAAGTGAAACTGCTGAGCAATAGTAAACTAAGGTACTTTACAATTGAATAATTAATTTACCATTTCACTGTGGTATTCACTGAATAATATTAGAAGCTGAATATTTCATTATACCGAACCACAATATAACTACTAGAACATTCAATTACTTGCGTAAATCACTTATTAATTGTCTGTATTGTAGAACATTTCAATTAGACGATTATAATTAATATAGATGTATATTTAAATACATCTTTACAGCGCTAAATAGTTATTGAATTGAATGTATTCTACATGCTATATACATTTCTCCATAGTAATTACTATGTATATTGAAGAAAAATAATGATATACTAGCTATTCCTCGCGGTTTCACCCGCGTTCCCGTGGGATCTTATCTTTTCCTGGGATAAAATGTTGCCTATGTGCTATTCCAGACTATAATCTATCTCTGTGGCAAAATTTCATACAGATCCGTTCAGCCGTTCTGTCGTGAAAGAGTAACAAACATACATCCATCCATACAAACTTTCACATTTATAATATTAGTGGGATTTCTCTAGTACTTACTATGTATATTGAAGAAAAATTATGAAATACTAACCAGTATATAATAAAACACTAACAAACATCGAGAATTTTATGAAATCCATTTAATTTCCAATCTTATGGTGTATATTTATGACGTCACGTGTTCATATTTCATAAAAATCCATAGATATTTGTGAGTTTTTTCAGAGGTTTTCAACGACTTATCTCAAACTCTGCAGAGAGGGGGCCATTATCAAGTTTTTGCCCCGGTTCGAAAAAATCATAGATTCAGGCCTGAAAAGCCGCAATGCTGTAAGCAATGTTCAAAGTGAAATTAATGGTAGGATCGAATGACCTTCGTTCACCACCGCACAGTAAGCTTAGTTGATTAGATAACAGATAAATTAATCGCCGAAATACTGAGATATTGTATAGTAATCCCACTAATATAATGTGAAAGTTTGGATGGATGGATGTTTGTTACTCTTTCACGCAAAAACGGCTTTATTTTTCAATTTTTTTTAATTGAGTATAATTTCGCGTTTGACGACTATCTCACTTGATGCTAGGTGACGATGTGGTCTACGATGGTACACGCTTACCTATTCACTCGTGACTTGAAGATTCCCAGGTTGTAACAATCGGGAAACACAGACTCAGGCAAGGAGTTCCACACCTTCCCAGTACGCATAATGAAACTCGAAGCGAATCGCTTCGTGCGTAAAGATGGAATGGGCTCTCCGAAATGTATCCGATAAAAAACCGATAGGCTGACAACTTTACGTCGACGCTCAAGGCTCTGAAGCCTTGCCTCGACCAGTGCATCGTTGTCAATGCCTCTTGGCTCGTCGCTCCATTGACTCCAGTGCCTCAAGCTGATATATGGCTACACGGATTTTTATGAAACTTGGCACACAGGTAGATTATATCCTGGAATAACACGTAGGATACTTTTTATCCCGGGAAAGAATAAGATCTCTCGGGAAACCGTGGGGGACGTGGCTAGTCCTATATGGTACCAAAGGTGGTAGATAGGTAGAGTACTTTCTGCAGTTGCACTTGAGAGCGAGTTACCTTCAAGGCATTATAAGCTCAACAACACATTGGCAATCCCCCTGGTATTACTAATTTCTAAGTCACTTCAAAGTAATCGCCATCCCACTAATATTATAAATGTGAAAGTTTGCATCAAAATCTCAATCACGCAAAAACGGCAGAACGCATATTGATGAAACTTGGTACACTGATAGATCATATCCTGGAATAACACACAGGATACTTTTTATCTCGGGAAAGGATAAGATCCCTCGGCAACGCGGGTGAAACCGCGGGGGACAGCTAGTTCATAAAATTCGTATCGAAATGACGACAATGCTTGGATGTAGCACTCGCTCTTGCAATACACATCTCATGTATTAATTGTAAGTTTGTTATGACAAAAGTAATTGCTGAGTTAATTGCCGGTTCGTCTCCGTAAAAGCAACCTTCCGAACCGTGCGTAGAGTACACTTCATAATTGCCTCTGAAAGCTGGATGAATAAACATTTCACTTCTTCAAAATTGATCACGATTGTACATAACAACCAGTCAGGCGACTCACCTGATGGTAAGTGAAAATTGACGACTATATACGCAATACCAGCGGGATTGCCAATGTGTTGTACACTTTATTACAATGCCGAAAAGGCTCAAAAACAACTGCCTAAACACACCAACAGGTGCTTTGCGACAAATTCAACTTGGTATGTGTAGCCAGCCAGTACTACAAAGTTCTGTACCACCGTGCTGTGGTTTCCTCACGATTCCTTTATGACCTTCACCGCGGTATCCGACATCACTACCACTGAGCTATCATAGCCTAAACTTATATTTTGAAAGATTATTGTTCTATCCCTTACCAATAATGTTTGTAATAAAGATTACAGGGTTCATAACCACTGTCTGACTGACAGAAGCCTGTAAAAATACGAGCTGTAAGTACTGTAGTGTCTATACTTACGTACTGGCCATTGATATGTTTTTTTCTTAATTATTATTTTTAAATAGTTGATTTGTTTTTAGTAAGGATCTAAACTCAATGTTTACACTAGGCTAAATGTCATCACTAGACTTAAATGTTTCATCGTAAAATTTTGCATATACTACCTATCATTAGGTAATATTAATTTTGTTATAAACATATTTCGTGTTATACTTGCGATTGATTTAGATTAATTACTAGGCTTAGGTACATTTTGTAAATGTTTATATTAACCAAATAAATGTTAATATTATTATTTGTAAGGATTTCAAATATAAACAATCCTTAATCCTTAAGTTTTATATTAGGTTATTCTATTGTAGATTAGTTTTCAAGTCTTATTTTAATTAATTACTAAACCTTATTAAATTCAACTAAATGAATGAGAATAATTTCCTGGTTCTCCGACTACATCGTTAATATTATTGATACATCCTATGTTTGTTACAATATTCCGTCATCCTTAATAATAATATATGACATCGATCATTTTTATGAAATTTACTTTTTATAATATGAAGAATTCAAAGTAGGTAATAGAATTATAAATGGCCAGTACGTAAGCATAGACACTACAGTACCAACCACAGAGGTAGGGTACCAACACATACCAAATATCGGAGCGCAGAGCCAGCAAAAGCTACTTATATTGTTAAATCCTAAGTTAGTCTGTGAGTAAGGTGTGTCTCTAGGGAGAGATTGATTGTCTACAGTAGTTTACATAGATATCTTTATACTAGCTTTCCGCCCCGCGGTTTCACCCGCGTATCCTTTGAGATTGAATTTCAAAAAAATCCTAATCCTCGTCTACATCTTAAAAACATTACCTGTGAAAAAAAACAGCTTTCTAGGTCTAACACTGGGCGTTGATGAGTCAGTCCTTCTCATTTTGTATACCAAGAAACGCAAATAACTCCTAACTTTGAACCCCCGTTTCACTCCTTCAGAGATGGAATTATAGGAAACGCTAAAACACGTATTTCTTTATGGTAGGGGAGGCGAATAGGGGATTTCGGGATTTACTCGAGCGCGGCAGATTAACATAAGGGGGCAACCTTGCACCTTGTGAAGTACTCTCACCAAATCTGAGCCCTCTATGTAGTGTCGAACGCCTAGGGTAGCCCGTCAGATTAGTAAAAAAAAATCGATGGTTTGAAATACTCGAGCGCGTCAGATTAAGGTAAGGTAAGTTAGTTACATGCAAAATAGTGTACATTTCAATAATCTGACAAATTGGGCGTGACGAAAGAAAATTGGAGACTCGCAAAGATGCAAAAAAAAAAACGTCACCTGGATTTTCTCGAGCGCGATTAGTTTTTTTTTTATTTTGAAGGAAATTAGTCACGAATCACGGAAATATCTTAATCTGCCGATTTGCACAAGCCGAAGTAGCTAAAATCATTATTAAGTGTATAGTCCAGGAATATTATGAGTTTCACCTCAGAATGAGAGATAGTCACCTATTAACTTGTATAAACCTTTATTTTGACACCCTAAAACTTGACTCAAAAGCTACTTATCTTAGGGTGCCCGCGACTACTGATTTTTCAAGATCAAAGGTCAAAAAATCATTTATTGCAAATATCTCGTTTCCTATGGGTTTTTTGGTATATGTATTCATAATAAATATTGTAGAAGATTAAATTCTCTACAACTTTTATACAAACATTTTTTCGATATCTTGAACCATTTTCGAGATTTCGATATTTTTATATATTTTTTTTTTCAAACCGTCAGATTAAGGAAATCCCTCAACATAATTGTCAGATTATGGGTCAGTACAACAAGGCCATCAAGAAGAACCGCCTGTATAAAAATCTGACGCGCTCGAGTAAATCAAGGCCACGATTTTTTTTTGCATTTTCAAAAATCGGCCCTGACTGATGGTCGCGTCCAAATCGTCAGTCTTTAAAATAGGAGCTACTGGAGGGTTCACTTAACATCCCTTCGTACGGCCACCCCCACCACGCAAAACGGCAGATTATTATATTTCCGTTATCAGACAGACGTGGCGCGACTACCCTATTAATATCTGACGCGCTCGAGTATTTCTTGGTGACTGTTTTTTTTACATTTTTGAAACCCTGTAGACGCTCCCCCCACCGCTGAAGGCGAAAATATCACATAACCTTTTTTACTTTATTCCACCTAATCTTCAAATTCCAGTAGGTCCCAAAGACGCTCGAGTAACTACAAATTTAGCATCATTGCCTCCCCTACCATTATTTTTTATTGTTAGCCTAAAAACAAAGTTTCATGGTTCTAGCTTAAAAAAATCGCGGACTTCCATACAAACTTTCAACCCCCGTTTCACCCCCTCAGAGGTATAAATTTAACTAACGCTAATACACGTGTTTCTTTATTTTTAATTGATAGTCTAAAAACAAAGTTTCATGATTCTAGCTTCAAAAATGACCGACTTTCATACAAACTTTCTACCCCTTTTTCACCCCCTTAATGGTTTAATTTCAAAAAATCCGTTCTTATTCCTCGGTCAAGTTTTAAAAACAACACCTGGAAAAAAAACAGCTTTCTAGGTCTAAGGGTTTAGGCTGGGCGTTGATAGATCAGTCAGGACTTTTCCTTTTATATATATAGATATAAAATTACGGTGTCCCGATGTTGGTCCGCCACTCCGAATCTTGGCACACAAATAGATTATGTCCAAGAATAAGAGGTAGGATACATTTTATCTCACGGGAAGGTGGGTGAATCCGTGGGGGCATCTAGGAGATATACCTACACTTGAGAAAGGTTTGCGTAGATGTTTGTAACCAATCATCAGCGATGATAGCTCAGTGGTAAGTGACGTCGGATACCGCGGCGAAGGTCGTGGGTTCGAATCATACAATGAGCTTGAGCTTTCGGTGAAGGAAAACATCGTGAGGACACCATAGCACGGTGGTAGGGTACTTTGTAGTACCCGACTGGCTGGCTACCACCCTCAAGTTGAAAATCTGTCGCCAAGCACCTATCGGTGTGTTCCGGCAGTTGCACTTGAGAGCCAGTTCCCATCTAGGCTTTGTGTGCTTACCACCTTCGGCCATATCATCACTTACCATAGTGAGATTGTAGTCAAACACAAGCTTATCCAGAATTTAAAAAAAAAGCTCAGATTTGTATGAAAGATCCTTAGGGGACGCAAGTGGAGTCGCGGGGAAAATATAGTAGGTTTAATCTATTTATGATTTATATATTATTATAGCGTATACTTGAATGTAAGGAAACTTAATTCATGTGACTAAAATTATGTTAAAAATAGTATTAAAAGCTTACGTAATCGTTTTGAGAAAAAAGGAAAAACAATAGATACAAACTAAATCATCGTATATAATAAAATGACTTCAATATATCATAATATTATTAAAATACATATTACTTAGTATATGTGAGGAATTAATTATTTAATAGATATCTCCAATCTGCATTGGTATCATTATTATGTACGTAGGTATATCTGATTCATTTTTATTGCGAACAAAGCAGCTAAATCCTGAAAAAAAAACAAAACACAAATGTCTCTTGTTTAAATTTTACTAATATCCACTTACCTTTTCACTTGTTCAGCTGATTTAATCACCCATCAAATCAAAACTTATCCGTAACAAAAAATAGTTGATCACGAAACACAAATCACTTCAAACAAAAAATCACAGAACACAACACAATTTTTAATCACTTCACTGTAGTTAAATCGAGGAAATAAGTATACAAACTTTTTCTAAATTCCGTTTTCGTAGTTCGAATTCGGAACGCGACTGCACGCGTCCACGCTCGAAGATTCACTGCAAAGGATGGGTGAATGTGGAACGAACTTTTTCAGGATACGAGTAGTATGAAAATTCATATAAACTCGTCCTCTTGTAATAAATGCAATCAATGATATTATAAATAAAAAGGGGTAGATAGGTTACCTACACAACATTCGATCTTTAATAAAACAGTTTAAAAATGGTAGAGAAATAGCACACATAAATTACTTAATATTGCAATATCTACACTACATTACGATATCTCATAGCACACGATGGCATTTTTTGTTGGTTTCGGTCACTTTTACTTCGGTACCTGAAGTACATCCGTTGATGCCGGCGACGCATCAACGGATTGTCTGTTAGTCTTGATGATTTTGGAACGAAGTTCCTTATCGCGCGTTGTGAAAGGGGGCTAGGCGGAAAAAAATCGTACGAAAAATTGTCCCGACACTTTTTATGTCACTATGTATGTTTATTAAGCTGTGCGGCGTGCGCATGTTTCTCTGTCTGTCTCTCTCTCTCTCTCTCTCTCTCTCTCTCTCTTATAGAAAGCAAGCCAGATATTTTCATTTATATTTATATATATATATAAATAGAATTTATTATTTTTTTATATATACTCTCTCGACTTATATAACTTCGTTCCATCCGGGTGTCCCTTGACACCTCTCAAGTTTTTTTTATGTAATATTTCACCAGCGTTCCCGTGCCAATAAAATATAGCCCATGTTACCCGCTCATAATTTAGCTTTCTATATATGAAAGAATATTTTAAATCGGCTAAGTACTTTTTTCAGTCTATCCATCAAACACATACAAAAATCTTTTCCCTTAATAATATCAGTTTGGATTCAAATTACTGTGTAATCTGAGTGCGGTTTAGATATAAAGTTATAAATCTGTCGTCAAGCACCTATCGGTGTGTTCCGACAGCTGTACTTGAGAGCCTATTGTGCTTATTACCTTCGGCCACATCGTCCCTTACCATGGTGAGATTGCGGTCAAACACAATCTTATACAAAAGTAAATAAAATTATTTTTAAAAATAAAAAACAAAAACCGACTTCAAAACTGTAACCTATACCTACGAGTACAAACATAAACTAAAAAGTAAAGAATAATATTTTAATTTCAAAGCAAGAGCCTTAAAGGACAATCAACAAAATTATTGATATTTATAGTTTTACTAGTGGACCCGGCAGACGTTGTCCTGCCCTGAAATTAAAACAAAACTTAGAACCCGATTCCAGCGCCATCTACCGGGTCCAATTTTGTTTTCAAATCATCGAGGAACCCATTGAAATACACACACAAAATTTCATCCAAATCGGTCCTGTTACCATACTCCTCCGAAACGGCTTGACCGATTACTCAAATTACTAAAATGGCTATTAAAAAATAAGGGTTGATAGTAGAAGGGTGAAAATTGGGGATTGTATGTATTTTTGTATGTTGTATCATAAAAAAATAGAAATTAGAAATTTTGTCTCAAAAATAAAAAATAAAATTTAGGGGTGGACTACCCCTAACATTTAGGGGGATGAAAAATAGATGTTGGCCGATTCTCAGACCTACTGAATGTAAATATAAAGTTTCATCAAAATCGGTTAAGCCGTTTCGGAGGAGTATGGCAACTAAAACTGTGACACAAGAATTTTATATATTAGATTTAATATTTGTAAACAGTTCTTTTTGGAGTCGGTGCCAGCCAAGAAGAAGGACAGTTTTGAACTGGACACGAAGTGTTCATACGAGAAAACGTCTTACGACACCTCTCCTTACGATAATGTTCCTTAGGTCTGCGCCGTCGCTCCCCTACCTTTCGAAAGTTTGTTACAAAGGCAGAATTAAACTGTCTTTCTTGGCTGGCACCGACTCCAAAAAGAACTGTTTATAAATATTAAATAGATATATAAATATCAATAATTTTGTTGATTGTCCTTTAAGGCTCTTGCTTTGAAATTAAAATATTATTCTTTACTTTTTAGTTTATGTTTGTACTCGTAGGTATAGGTTACAGTATTGAAGTCGGTTTTTGTTTTTTATTTTTAAAAATAATTTTATTTTTCAATTTTTAAAGTTTATTCCTTATATATGTCATCCTAGGCAAAACTAGTTTGTCCTGAAAACGGGTCTGGCCGGTAAAATATAATATATGACTAGCGGGCCCGGCAGACGTCGTCCTGCCCTGAAATTAAAACAAATCTTGGAACTCGATTCCAGCGCCACCTACCGGGTCCAATTATATTTTAAAACCATCGAAGAACCCATTGAAGTATACACACAAAATTTCATCCAAATCCAAAAAGTCATGCTCAACGACTCTGTTTGATTCACTAAGGTTTATCAAACGAGATATAATTTTTTACGTTTTTGTTGATTTTCTCAAAAAGTGCTTAATCAATTTCGACAAAATTTAAATGTGACCACCTCTGAAGTATGATCTTCCAAACAAAAAAAGAATCATCAAAATCTATTCATAATTGGCAGAGAAATCGAGTAACAAACATACAAAAAAAACATACAGACGAATTGAGAACCTCCTCCTTTTTTTTGAAGTCGGTTAAAAAAGTACGCAGCAGCGGCAGCCTCGAAGTAGTTTTTTAAACGACTTCAAAAAAGGAGGAGGTTATATGTTCGACTGTATGTATTTTTTTTTATGTATGTTCATCGATTTTTCCGCCAATTATCCAAAAAATTTTTTTGTTTGAAACATACATACATACGTAGGTAGTTAACAAGTATTTGGTCTATTTAGTTATTGAAATATTTTTTGTCCATTTTATTTAATATCTTATTTAGTTTATTTTTCAGTTTTTAGTGCAACATTTGTCTTTGAAGTTTTTTTGTAATTATATAATTATAGTTGTACATTTGTTTGTTATAGGTATATTTTGTACAATGTAAATAAAGATAAATAAAAAGCTATTTCAAGTAATGTTAATTATCTTTAGTTTGTCTATTTGATGAAATTATTAGCAATCAAAATTAATTTATTCCTTAAGGCCTTTATAAGGTAGGTACTTATGAACGTTACAATTGACTACTAAACTGGGAATAATCATTAACATGCTATGAATGAATAATAAATACTGTACATACAAGGTGAAATGAACGATTGAACCCTTCTGGCATTGACACAGCTCTGAGAGACTCAGAGGTTTATCTACCGAATTAATAATAGGCTCTAGAAACAGGAATATGTTTATTCGTCTGTAACGCAATCGCAAATGTTCATGTAATCTAGATACAATATTATAAAGAGGAAAGATTTGATTGTTTGTTTGCATTGAATAGACTCTGAAACGACTGGACCGATTTGAAAAATTTTTACACCATTATAAAGCTACATTATCCCTGATGAACATAGGCTATATTTTGTCCAGGGAAAAGATAAGATCCCACGGGAACGCGGGTGAAACCGCGGGGGACAGCTAGTCTAAGATAAAACTGGTGTCTTATGTCCCAGATAAATAAAACATAGCTTTGTAAAAATGAGAATTTGGCACGAGATAAATCCATACCTACTCGTACATACTTATTATAAAACGAAGTCCCGCCGCGTCTGTCTGTCCATCCGCGATGAATTCAACAACTATAGAACAGATTGTGATACTGTTTTCACCAACGTATGGAGTGATTCATGGGGATGGTTTACGTGTAGGTACCTACAGCGAGTATAATTAAGGTTTTGTGTATATTGGCTGAAATATGACGATTATTGTTGAAGACCTCGGAAAAAATCAAGCTGATAATAGAACTACTGTATATTGCCATCTATTAAATAACGTAAAATGTGTCGAACGATGGCAGTGTACTATAAACTAATGGGAGCTTTACTTTAGCTTTTTTTGTCGTACGCCGCGTAACCAATAGAGTTATGTGCATGATTCCAAATTCCACGCGACAATAGTTGCGCGCAAAAGCTTCAATAAATTAATATGACAAGGTGCACCTATTAGGTAATATGACAACGTATACCTATTATACGAATATGACAACCTATACCTATTAATATGACAACTTAGTTAATTACTGTTTTAGAAGAATTACCAACAAAATTCGTACCCATCGCATATTTCACACTATTCTCAAACCTCTTCATATCCTAGACTGACTAGTATAGTACAAATGCCATACATTTTCGTTTCAAAACGAAGTTTCAACTAATATAGCCGAAGGACATAATATCTACCTAACGATGTAACCACCTAATTATTAATTTAAAGATGTGTGGCAGGAACTTAACATAATTACCTACCCACAAATAGTAACTTGACATGAAAACTTACGGAAGTGAATAATTTATGTACAGCTACTGTATTGATCGGCCGAATATTGTGAGGTTTGGTATTTATCCTATACCTATGACTATACAAAAATATACCTACCTACAACGGACCTATACGACTCAGTTGTCAACACAGAAGAAATAATAATAGTTTATTTCTTCTGCCCATCGTTATGTTAACGAAATTTTGCCATTCTGATTCTAAACTCAACATAATAAAAACTTATTTTATGTAAAAAATTAATCGAGGCCCCGCGAGACGGGCGGGGAGCTTTTTCCGCCAACGCATGAGCTTGGCCATCCAAAGAGGAAACGCTGCCAGCCTGCTGGGAACCTTGCCGATCGGCAGCAGCGGCAGTCTCGAACAAGTTTTTTATATATTAATAGTTGTACATTTGTTTGTATATTTATTTATACTTAATGGCTACAATAAATTGTCAAAATTTCGAGGAGATTGGCGCTGATAGCCGAAATACAGGCTCTGCCTAGTTCGGATACAGATGCTTAACTCATTTGTACTTAGAATAATATAGCCTATGTATAATTGAAACAATACGCTAAGTTCTTTTTTGAAATAAACGTTATTATTATTATATTTTGTAAGTACATAATATGTTGTAAATAAAGGAACTTTGAATGTCAAAAAACTAAAACTTTGCTCTAAACTTATTTTTAGCCCACTAACAGCTACACCCTTCAAATCACCTGTGAACACCTAAATACATGTAGTACAAGAAAGGGAAGGGACCCAAGACCCTGCAAGTAATCCGATAGAGACTGTTTCACTACCTTTCTTAGCAAACTCGATTCCAGTTTGTAACTAAATTTCAAACCCTTTTAGACAGTTAAGGGTGCTGACAAACTAGAGCGAGCATTTACTTATAATGAGCATTTTTAAACGAATACGGTGAGGTAGGATTTATTTTATATTTGTTCAACATAAGGCTATATAATAAAAAATATTTTAGTAAATCTACGTACCTAGACATAAAAAAAAACATACAGTCTGATTGAGAACCTCCTCCTTTTTTGAAGTCGGTTAAAAAATATTTACTAATATATTAAGCTTGATGTGCCTTTCAAGGTTTAAATACGCACATTTCGGAAATAACTTAAGTCGCTTATATACTAAATTAAATTGTTATCTTATTGTTTAAGTGGGACGCGCGTCCCTCAGCTTACCCAACAGCTTTACCATTTTATCATAAACGTTAAAAACGGACAACCATAGAAAAACGAAACGGCTTAACCTAACACAACAGAATTTCAGGAATCACTACATAGGACACGAAAGGCGGCAAGCAAACTCGGCTAATAGGCATGAACAACACGTAAGAATTGATTTGAATTCGGTATATTGTTTGAACTTGTTTTAAACTATCCAATTCATTTATTTTCGTAATCGTAGAATATCTAACATCGATCACGAACTCACGAACAGGAGATACCAAGTTATGTATTGTTACGTAACACCAAATTTAGGTAATGAATCAGAAATGCTCGAATCAGTTCTTTGAAAGATCATATCTGTCTGCACCTTTATAGTGCCTAGCTGGTCCATTAAAGGTGAAGGTAAAACATTGATAGATGTTGTGAATTAGGTTGCAAGATGCGAGAAAATGTGTGGCTATTATACGGAGGCATATCAAATTGTATTTCAATTTTACATCTTTAGCTTAGTTTTGTATTTTTTTTTAACGTACTTTTCTGAACTCTGATGAATATACCACTGGTTTTTGGTACACATACATACTAGGTATATCATTTTGTAATGTTTCCATAGAACAAGCTCAAGCTTAGGCGATGATAGCTCAGTGGTAGTAACGTCGTATACTGCGGCGAAGGTCGTGGGTTCGAATCCTACAATGAGCCTGAGCTTTCGGGGAAGGATACCATAGCACGGTGGTACATAATCTACTTTTATAAAACTATATACCTACAGTGTTTTTTTCAAGATGGCGTGGATGGCCAAATCATAAACTAAAGGGAATAGCGAAAATGCTGAAAGGAGTCTCGGAACTAAAAGATTAGATTAGATATTAGAAAAAATAATTTCCCAAGCCAGGAATCGAATCTTTCGCTATTCCTTTTAGGCCATCCACACTAACTTCACCTTGTATACCTCCTAACTTTTTGCGATAGGTAGTAGTAATTTACACGGTAGCGTATTTTAAGGTACTATGTGAAGGATCCAAACAGTAAATAAATAAGTCAAAATATTTTAACAAAAATATTTTATTCAACAACTTATCTTATAATATTTACAATAATTGTCAAAACATTTAATTAAAACACTTATAAAGATTAACTTACCTAACTATAAATTTTGCCTGTATGGTCCTATAAAATTAGCAGAAACTATTTACATACAGATTTACAGAAAAATACCTAGATGAGGAAAATGTGTACGCCTGAATATTTCAGCTAAAGTTATAAACAAAGCACAGTAAATTTTGAACGCGGCTTACCTACACTAGGGTGAACTGGCAGAAATCGTCAAGTAAGAAAAATGCGTTACGTCGTCTACCAGGATCATAGAAGTATAGAGGAGTAATTTTATAATGGTAGGTACAAAATCTCATAGCACTGTTAGCTTCGTAGGTCACAGCCCGTAGCATATCGTAGCTATATAGTTGTAGCAGTGAAGTACCGCTACAGGAATGAAAGCGATATCGATATTGTTTTATTGATTTGTGCAAAAATGATGCCTATATCTAGGGTTGCCATAGTTGTTCGCCACTGATACGGGACATTTTTTTAATTAGTAAAAATCAGAATTACGTGGTTGATAATACTGAAAATGATGGGTTTATAAATTCAACCCTTAAGGGGGTGAAAAAGGGGTTGAAAGTTTGTATGGAAGTCCGCCATTTTTTGAAGCTAGAAGCTTGCTGAAACTTTGTTTTTAACTAACGCGCACCCCCGCGTCTTCTGTGTGCATTATTTCTTGCTTCCGCACCGCCCCAAGAGCGCCGCGGCGGCGATTCACGCGTATTTTCAAGGAAACGGGACAAATACGGGACAAGGAGCAGTACGGGACACGTCTGCATCGCATGTCTTTCAAGCTATTTAGTTAGTAATTATCAGTTAAGTTCATAGCATAAGCTCTGCTTAGTTTAAAAAAAATAGTGTGTGTGAGCAAGATAGTTTTGTTTTATGTCACAAGTGACAACGAGGCAGGCGGGTCACCTGATGGTAAGTGACTGCCGTCTCCTTTAGACATTAGCAATTCCAGGGGGATTTTCAATGTGTTGTACACCTTATTACAATGCCTTAAAGGCAAACTGGCTCTCAAGTGCAATTGCCGGAACACACCAACTTACCCTCAGGATCATATCACTAAATCAAATCGCTAAGAACGACCAATCTTACTATTATTATAAATGTGAAAGTTTGTATGTTTGTTTCTCAATCACGCAAAAACGGCTGAACGGATTTTGATGAAACTGGGCACACAGGTAGATCATATCCTGGAATAAAGAATACTTTTTATCCCGGGAAAAGATAAAATCCTTCGGGAATGCGGGTGAAACCGCGGGGCGGATTTCTCTCTACAATTATGTGTTTTCCGTCAGCAAAGCTGCCATTTCTTTCCTCAAAATTTCAGCTTCACTTTTCATTTCTTCTATACTTCGGGCAGGTTTGCTTGGGTGACCTGATTTGAATCTAGAAATAGTAATTTAACATTAACTATGGTAATTTCTGTAAGTTAATCAATATATAGGCATTGATATTTTAAATTATAAGTAAAAAAGTGTAGATAGGTTCATTCAACATTCGATCTTAAAAAATTACCAAAAAATGGCACACATAACTAATAAATAACTTAATATTGCAATATCCACACTACATTACGATATCTCATTACACACGATGGCATTTTTGGTTGTTTTGGGTAACTTTTAATTGCACTCAGTACGTGAAGTGCATCCGTTGACACCGGTGACAAGTCTAGTTAGGTTAATTAGCCACTCTTTAGCCTCCTGCTTTTGGAGCGCTTATAACCAATCTACACCTTTTTACTTATGTTATCATTGTATATTTGCGTACATAACATGAACAGTCCCAGGAAAGAGGACAATATCTTCGTTTTTTTTTATTCTGGATAAGCTTTTGTTTGACCGCAAACTCACCATGGTAAGTGATAATGTGGCCGAAAGTGGTAAGCACACAAAGCCTGAATGGGAACTGGCTCTCAAGTGCGGCTGTCAGAACACACCGGCACTTGGCGACAGATTTCCAACTTGTGTGTGGTTGCCAGCCAGTCGGGTACTACAAAGTACCCTACCACCGTGCTATGGTTTCCTCACGATGTTTTCCTTCAACGAAAGCTCAAGGTCATTATAGGATTCGAGCCCACGACCTTCACCGCGGTATCCGACGTCACTACCACTGAGCTATCATATTATTGCGGTGTAAATTGGGGTGTAAAGTTGATTTATAACACTTACTGATCATGTTTGGCCAATTCCAAATATATCAAATCGTTCTCTATAAAATCACCTTTCTTTCTGGGCATTATGTGGCAATGGAGATGCTGAAATATAAATGGAACAATCTATACTAATATTATAAAGAGGAAAGATTTGATCGTTTGTTTGTTTGCATTGAATAGGCTCTGAAACTACTGGACAGATTTGAATAATTCTTCCACCATTAGAAAGCTACATTATCCCTGATGAACATAGGCTATAATTTGTCCCGGGAAAAGATAAAACCTCACGGTAATGCGGGTGAAACCGCGGGGAACAGCTAGTGTAATATATATTACTTTCTACCCCGCGGTTTCACCCGCGTTTTCGTGGGATCTAGCGGTATGAATGAAATATACTTTACGACCTATTCTCCTGTTTAATCTCCACCCAGTCTATTATATTCTCCGACTTGTCAAGATAAAACGAAACAAGATCTAACACTTCTATTTCAAACTAGCTGTCCCCCGCGGTTTCACCCGCGTTCCCGAGGGATCTCTTTTCCCGGGATAAAAAACTCCAAGGTACCATCTATCTACCAAAAACAATAAAAACGTAGTTCGGTGGTTTAATCGTGAAAAGGTAACAGACAGACAAAGTTATTTTCGCATCCTTGTATTATTTTTATTCTTTTTATGTTGTATTTTAGTTGTGTTTTAATAAATGTTTTTCTTTCTTTCAAATATACACAAATAACTTTAGTAAAAGGGTTTAGTAAAATCAATAAAGAAATATCAAAATTACTGAGCTTATTTTTTGTATATGTTGGTAAGTGACCCGCCCACCAATCTCCCCCTTAAGTTTGTCGAACTACTTACCGGACACCCTGTATAATATTAGTATGGATATTGGGTTACCTTCACAGTCTGTCCGGCATCCGGTCCATCTTGTATGGTCACGGTACAAGATTGAGCATCGTGTACTTTTTCCATCAACTGTAATAAACTTATACTATAACTTAAAACAGAAGTGGAACTGGGCAGGACACTTAGCAAGGTTCAATGATAAAAGATGCACTCACCTAACACCTAAATGGCTGGGCTCAAGAGGCAAAAGAAGCGTAGGAAGGCAAAAGAAGCGTAGGAAGGCAAAAGAAGCGTAGGAAGGCAAAAGAAGCGTAGGAAGGCAAAAGAAGCGTAGGAAGGCAAAAGAAAAGATGGGTTGATGAGGAAGGCAGGAATAAATTGGATGCACCCAGCCAAGGACCGGGAAAGGTGGAATAAAATAGAGGAGGCTTTTACACATGGGGGGCCACATAACACAAAAACCCAAAAAATAGTCTAATGTCGTAATTATATTTAAAAGAAACTGTTATGTGGAATAATAAGCTATAATAATAATAATAACATAGATAGACCAAGGCACAGTTTGAGAATCCCTTCCTATTTATATGCCAAAAAGGGACAAAGATACTGTCAGAGGGACTTATATCGGCACTTTTAAGACTATGATAGCTCAGTGGTAAGTGACGTCGGATACCGCGGCAAAGGTCGTGGGTTCGAATCCTACAATGAGCTTGAGCTTTCGGTGAAGAAAAAAAATCATGAGGAAACCATAACACGGTGGTAGGGAACTTTGTAGTACTCGACTGGCTGGCTACCACACACAAGTTGAAAATCTGTCGCCAAGCACCTGTTGCACTTGAGAGCCAGTTGCCTTTAAGGCATTGTAATAAGGTGTACAACACATTGGTAATCCGCCTGGTATTACTAATGTCTATAGGCGACGGTAGTCACTTACCATCAGGTGACCAGCCTGCCTCGTTGTTACTAGTGACATAAAAAAAAAACTTCGATTATTTAGTATTCTAGACATATAAATATAGCAACATTAATATTATAAAGTTGTTTATTTTGAAAATTGTGTCACTAATCAATCAACAATATTATTATCTGATTGCTATAGACATTGTATTTGACCTGCAGGCAGGGCCGGATTTATAGGTGTGGAGGCCCAGGGCCAACAAAAGAGTGGAGGCCCCAAATTATTTTGCAAATAAGATAAATAATACATATTTTTCTTGCACCTTATATAGTGGAAAGAAACCTTTGTTCCATCCGACGTCAGTTCTAGAACTTTATGAATATATAGAATTTATGTGGGGGCCCCTCTCTTGTGGAGGCCCCCGGGCAGTTGCCCCGGTTGCCCTCCCTTAAATCCAGCCCTGCCTGCAGCTACGTTATCCCGCGTGACTCGCGTCACAGGAACGCGATCGGCTTCCTTTTCAAATTCAGCTTCCTTTACTGGGCATCACTTTAAGTGCGAGGGGCTATGTACCTTTTCTATTTGGTCTGAAGTCATACCATAGAAGACTGAATCATTTCGCCTGTGGTGGGTAACATTAGAAAATAACTAAAGTTGCCATCAGCTGTAAATCACTTACCTTCTGTACTAAACAGACAGTTTTATAAAAGTCCTCTGCCTCTTCGTCTGTGAGGTCTTTATTCCTCTCAGCCAACCTGATAGGAGCCACTAAGACGTGACCTGGTATCACGCATCTATCAACAATAAAACATTATTTAAACTGTTATTTGCTTATAGTCTTCCAACCTTAGGCTTCGGCCATCTTCGGACAAAAAACCACCTCTGGTTTTGTTTTTGGTTGAAGTCAAAGGTCTACGTAAGCAAGCTACAAATTGCAATATTTTATGCGTTTGTTGAAGAGCGAGCAAAAATGGTCGTCACAAAAAAGACTGAGGACTTCTAATCTATTAAAAACCATCCTCTTTCTTAGGCTTATTAAACCTTCAGCCAGAAAACATAGTTAGGAAACCACAGCACGGTGGTAGGGTACTTTGTGTCTGGCTGGCTACCACCCTCAAGTTGAAAATCTGTCGCCAAGCACCTGTTGGTGTGTTCTAGCAGTTGCACTGAAGAGCCGGTAATAAGGTGTACAACACATTGGCAATCCTGGTAGCTAATGTCTATAGGCGACGGTATTCACTTACCATCAGGTGACATGGCCTGGGTATTGCGATACCCAATTAATCGGCTTCGGCTGTATAATTCCACTTACCTCAAATTAACAAAAGCATATGTCAACTTAGACTTATAGAAGACACAGTAGTCCGGTATTCGGACGTGTCCGAACTCGTATGCGCGTCCGGCGGCGTCCGGCGTCCGATCCGGCGTCCGATCCGGCAGAGGGGAGGGGGTTCCCTGCGAGTGGCATTGGAGAGGGGACTTGCGCAGACTTAGCGCGTACAGGGAGTAGATATCTCTTCTGGGATAGGAGATAAAGTTTAACTGACTTCAAAGAAGGAAAATCTCTCCTCAATATACAATAGGAATCATCAATTACGTAAAGTTGGATATTTAATTAGCTGGAGCGATTTGATAGTTTTCGTAATAAATATTTGGTTACTCAGAAATTATTTCATAAAATAATAAATGAGATTAACAGCTGACATTAGATCTTCATTAGATTGACTATCTATACTAATAATAATATTATAAAGAGGAACGATTTGATTGTTTGTTTGCATTGAATAGGATCTGAAACTACTGGACCGATTTGAAAAATTCTTTCACCATTAGAAAGCTACATTATCCCTCATGAACATAGGCTATATTTTGTTCTGGGAAAAGATAAGATCCCACGGAAACGCGGGTGAAGCCGCGGTGAACAGCTAGTTATTGATAACAGGTGATATGGTCAGACCATTAAACAGTAATCTTAATCAATTTGCGCTAACTGTCAGCTTACTACAGCTAATAAAAATCCGACTTTTGTTTCATTTTGGATCCATTTTTAAAATGACTTCTGTCGCGGATCATTTGTTAGACGATTAGGGATCGTCCAATCAAGGTTTTAACTACTTTTTTACTCTTCTCTCCCTATACATCATCACATGTATTGACTTTGTGAAAACTCAAATATGTAACTTAATCTAAGAAGATTTAAGGCGATGATAGCTCAGTGGTAGTGACGTCGGATACCACGGCGAAGGTCGTGGGTTCGAATCCTACAATGAGCTTCAGCTTTCGGTGAAGGAAAACATCGTGAGGTAACCATAGCACGGTGGTAGGGTATTTTGTAGTACCTGACTGGCTGGCTACCACCCTCAAATAGAAAATCTGTCGCCAAGCACCTATCAGTGTGTTCCGACAGCTGCATTTGAGAACCAGTTCCCATCTAGGCTTTGTGTGCTTACCACCTTTGGCCACATCATCACATACCATGGTAAGTTTTTTTTTTTTTAAACTATATAACCTACCTCCTATGCTGAAACACTGGCATATTCCTCCTCACATCTTGCAACTTGTCGTGACTGATCTCAGCGATAGCATACCCCGTAGTGTCTCCACAGTCGGCTAACACATCCCCCCAGGGGTTCACACATAGTGCATGTCCGTACGAACGACGTTTGGAGTTGTGCTCCCCCGTTTGAGCTGCCGCTATCACATAGCATTGATTTTCTATTGCTCTAGATCTACAAAGAAACACTAGCTTAGTTCGCTCCACTATCTTTTGTATCTTAATACCCACAGCAGAGAATAATTTTTGTATTGACTTGGCTCTCCTTTTTTACATTTATGTTTTTGGTGGGATATCATTACTTTTTGTAGGTAAGTACATATCATCGTAACGCCGTGGGTCCTTTTAAAAGGATCCTTAAGAAAACTTAGCAATTTCGCAGCATAAATCGCAACCTTATAGGTTAGATATCGAGAGACAACCGGACAGCAAGACGGCGCTCGCGCTTATGAGCGCGGCTGCCGCTCGCTCGGCCACGTTCGCGTCAACGGTTCGATTCGGTTGTCACAGCGTGATTATACAGGTTGTCCGACAAGTAGTATAACAAATATAATGGGGAAAATCCTAAGGTTATTTTTGTAGGTATATTTGGTAGAGGCCCCTGTATATGAACTCAGGAAAGAACGAGAGTTCGAATCATATAAATCGCATTTGGTGAAGAACACCATAGTATGGTAGGGTACTTTATAGTACATGGCTGATTGCATCCTAAAGTAAAACATCTGTCACCAAGTACCTACCGAAAACTTCAAAGCATTATTCGACAACACTTGGCAATCGCCCTGGTATTGCTAATGTCTATAGGTGACGGTAATCACTTACCATCAGGCATCTACCTATTGTCAGATCTGTGACATAAAACACACACACAGATTGAATCCAAGATCTTGGCGAGGCGATGATAGCTCAGTGGTAAGTGACGTCGAATACCGCGGCGAAGGTCGTGGGTTCGAATCCTACAATGAGCTTGAGCTTTCGGTGAAGGAAAACATCGTGAGGAAACCATAGCACGGTGGTAGGGTACTTTGTAGTACCCGACTGGCTGGCTACCACCCTCAAGTTGAAAATCTGTCGCCAAACACCTATCGGTGTGTTCCGACAGCTGCACTTGAGAGCCAGTTCCCATCTAGGCTTTGTGTGCTTACCATCTTCGGCCACATCATCACTTACCATAGTGAGATTGTGGTCAAACACAAGCCTATCGAGAATAAAAAAAAAAAAATCTTCTCCATGGAAAATATGGAGGAGCGAGGTATTAGATTCCTCCTTCCTCCTAGCCAGGCTAGGTCATCGTGCCTGGGGACCGCGGTCCAACTGTACATGTTGTAAGCTTGTATATATGCAGGTGGCTTGGAAAACTTCGATAGCGCGATGTAGATTATTGGAGCGCCATCTATGTAGGAGCCGTGTGAACGTGTGGTATATCTGTTTGTGGATAGATGTCGCTACAAACACTTACTTTAGTAAAATATGCCAATGAGCCGCGCCAGTCGCTTGAGTGAAGGCCGAAGGGTATGTCAGAATATCAGCCCCCATTATACTGAGAGATGTGCTTAATTCTGGGAACCTCATGTCGTAGCATATTGACATTCCTGAAGATTGCCAATTGTTTAAAAAATATTTTAAGGCAATGATAGCTAGGTCCTACAGCTTGAGTTTATGTGAAGGGAAACATCGTGAGGAAACCACAGCACGGTGGTAGGGTACTATGTGGTACTCGACTGGCTGGCTCAAGTTGAAAATCTGTCGCCAAGCACCTGTTGGTGTGTTCCGGCAGTTGCACTTGAGAGCCAGTTTGCCCTTAAGGCATTATAATAAGGTTTTCAACACGTTGGCAGTCCCCCTGGTATTGCTAATGTCTATAGGCGACGGTAGTCACTTACCATCAGGTGACCCGTCTGCCTGGTTGTCACTTGTAGTACCTACATTTTGTTTTTACACTAATCAAATATAAAAAAAAGTTGTTCAGTTATTACTGAACACGGCTTTCGGTTTTAGTTTTGTCACCGGATACCTATAAACAGGTGTACAGGGTGTCCGGTAAGTAGTAATTAAAGGGGAGATAGGCGGGTGGGTCACCTAATAAATATACAAAAAAAAACCTTAGTAAAAGTGTCACCATTTTCGAGATATTTAATATCAAAAATCAATATATAATATAAAAATCAGAAATATCTCCAAAATTGTGACCTTTTTACTGAGCTTATTTTTGTATATTAGGAAAGCCCCCTATCCCCCTTAAGTTTGTCGTACTACTTACCGGACACCTGTATATGCAGCCCATTACTTTATCTTACCAATTTTCCCGACTGGAGTATCGACAGGTGTGACAATATGGTCTCCAGGCTGTGAGAAGTCACTCTCCTTTAACCTGACATTTTTCTCGGGTATTTCAACATCAAATAAATGCAGTTTCCTATATGTTTGTACTATACAGCCCTTGTTGTCTATTATTATGTGTGTGTTGAACATTTTTGTTGGGTCCGATTCATCCTGAAATGTTTTGTTACTTTTTTTTATTATTTTTAAGCGCATTATGTTCATCATGCTGTGTATACGGCCTAATATCTAAATAAATTGAACAGATGTATATGTTATAATCTATACTAATATCATAAAGAGGTGAAGCTAGAGATTGCTATGAGTGATGAGGCTACCCATTTTGACACTACCAATATTATTACCATTTTCTTTCTTTCTTTTTGTTATTTTCTTTTATGGTTTTCTATTAAAGAGTTAGATGGAATTTAGTATTAGCCTTTTTTCCAGTAAGTATAATAAATTTTAACTAATAGTATTTAGTTACTGATATTTAGTAGAAATACCCTTTAGCCCTTAGGACATAAGGTTCTTTTTGTCCCAGAAAATATTGAATATAGTGTGCAGCAAGTTAACAAAGAAAATCTTACCTTTTCATGAACCCCACCCATAGACAACCACACATTATGTTTAGCTGCCAATTCTCTATATTTACTAACAGTGTTGCCCGTTAATATTGGCTCGGAAAGTGTCACAATATCTTTCTTATTGTCACAAATATAGTCACACGCTTCTGGGAAGAAGATCATCTGTAAATAAGAATAATTTAGTATTACTAGCTATTTTCCTCACAGTTTTTCCTGTGAAACCGAAAGATTACGGTAATTCAGTAGCTATCTACAATTACTTTAATGTATGTTTCTTATACAACAATTTGGAAATCTAAAGCAGATAGGTGTTCGAAATGACCAAATGAAGCAATTGCAACAAAAAAAAATTCTTTTGGTTTTTTATCATGCAATCAGTTATCAAGACTATAAGACATTAGCAATACCAGGGGGATAGCCAATGTGTTGTACACCTTATTGTAATGCCTTAAAGGCAACTGGCTCTCAAGTACAACTGCCGGAACACATTGGTGTGGGTGAGAGATTTTCAACTTGAGGGCTACCACCCAGTCAAGTACTACAAAGTACCCTACCACCATGCTGTGGTTTCCTCACAATGTCACTGAAATTGATTTGAACCCACAACCTCTGCAGTGGTACCCGTCGTCACTACGGTATTGTCTTAACATGTATAATACCTGAACATCTTCTTTAGCTGCATCACAAACCAATTGACTAACAACTTTCAGATTGGCAGCTTTATCTGCCACTGAAGTCATCTGGCACACCGCTACCCTCTTACTCATGTTTACGTTCTGACTTAGCTGCCTAAACTCTATTCTTGATAATCTTCGAAGGAGTTTTAGAGTGCAATACTGTAATCATTTAAAAAAATAATGTTTATTGTCTGTGGTCAAATTTACAGCTGGGTCCTGTGATTAAATTTCAGTTTTGGCAACGGTGACAATTAATAGAACATCTTCCAAAATATTTGTTACATTTTATACTAAAGTTTGATGTTTAATTAGCTGGAGTGATTTGACCGACATTAATTATTTCTCAAAAAGATTGAATGAGTTTACATGTAATTGCTGATGTTAGATTGACTATTACCGATAAAAAGTGTAATGGTCAAACCATAGCAGTAATCTAAATCACATTGCCTCATAATTGACAGTTTAGGTATGCAGCTAATTAAAAATCCGACATCAGGGTAACATTTTTTCCTCACGAATTTTTATAATGATACCCAGCTGTCCATTTCTAAGGCAACTTTTTTATCCTAACATTTCTTATTATGTGCCTGCCTTCAGTTGGAAAAAAAATCTTCTATAACAGAGGCTCATCTTTTGCTCAAAGAGGTCTCCATCTATCGAGGCCTCTCGTGACAAGAAGGCTGGCATGTACTTTGCCCAAAGAAGTGGCATTGCCATTCAATGCTGCCAGTCTTCTTGGGACGCTTTCATCAGGCAGCAATTTGGGGCATTTTATTTTATTTTTATAGTTTAGTTAACAACTTTTATAACCTATGTAGCTTACTTACGTACTCTGATTATAAATCTGAATTCTGAACATAAATAAAAAATCTTGAGAAAATTATTAACTTAGTTCGCTTAGCTCTATTAAAAAAGGCAATACCTAATAAGTGTATTCTTTGTTTTGATAAATGTACAGCTGATAAGGTAATCAAATCAAAAATAATGGAATAATAAGACAGTTATTTAAATAACTAATTAAACTTGCCTGCATCATACTATTCCGATAGTAAAATAATTAAACTTACTATTCACAAAGCTTTTACTATTTTAAATAGAATAGAATTTCCAATTTTTATTGCAGTAATAAAATAGATTCCAAACGAACTTATACTATTCTTGACAGATTGATTGTCAAAGTGATAAGGAACGATTAGTGTCTTATTAGCATTTTTTTTGTCGATATCGACAATTTTATATCTCTATTTTACACCTTATGCAAAATATTTTTATACTTATGGGGCAGCCGCTATTTTTTAATTGATCCGTTAATTTAAATATTTTTTACTCAAAACTGAAATAATATCCTTGAACATTTTTTGTTTTTTTTTAATGGCCATGTGATACCAAAATAAGCGGACCTTGTACAAAATTTTACTTTTATACTACTTGACCACTTATTTTTAAACTTTTTTAAATGCATATTTCGTTAGGTAATTACACTCAGACTCAGAACAAAAATATATGATAGGTATACGAATTATGGCAAATTCAAGCCAGCATAATGTATCGTAAAAATACCGTCAAAAGATTTATTTTATACTAGCGACCCGCCCGCGGCTTCGCCCGCGTGGACTACACGTTATATCGCGCAAGTGGGGGTGGTGGAGGGGGGATAAAAGATAGCCTATGTTCTCTCCCAAGGTCTGTGCTGTATTGTTTAAAATCACTTCGTAAATAATCACTTTTTAGTAAAGGATAAAAAATGGTTATGGTGGGTTATCCCTAAGAGATAGACATATACCATCGCGGACTTTTTTGTTGAACTTTTTAAGGTGGACAATACTGTAGTACATTATTTTGGTCTATCTCGTAGGGTTCAGCCAGCGTTTGCAATATAAGCGCAAAAAAATGCTTAATTACGACATCACATTAGAAACCTCTAAATTTATCAGTGTTTTGCTACTATATTATGCATGTATTATACATATAAACCTTTCTTAAGAATCACTCTATCTATTAAAAAAAACCGCATCAAAATCCGTTGCGTAGTTTTAAAGATTTAAGCATACATAGGGACAGACAGCGCAAGCGACTTTGTTTTATACTATGTAGATGCCATAGATATCGATTAAGTTTTTTGTTACACATCCCTAAAGCTTTTGTTCTTCACATTGGCAGGCGATTTGAATTGACAGGAATATTCCGTTTTATCCATAAGAGTAAAAAACGAATTGACCTGTGTTCATTAGTTTCAAATTCAGTTAAATAGATATTAAAATCTTATGAACTGTAGAATGTGAGCTTTTTTGGCTGATTTAATGTAAAGATGTTCGTATAAATTTTAGTGTAAACTTTCACTATAAATTAATTATTATGCGGTATTGATAACTACAATGACTATATAGTATGATAAAAAATTTAAAGAAACAGAACGCCCCTCAGGTTTGTTCAAATATTAAATATTATTTATAGATTTCTAAGAGGAATAAAAGAAAATTGTAAATGAAATTTAATAAAAACATTATCGATTTTTCTATCAAAATTTTAATGTTTTTCACGTTTTAAATGAAACTACATTAATATTCTTTCTTGTTATCTCTGCAAAACACATAATTAACTTTTTGGAAAATTTCAATAATAAATCTTTATCTAAGTTCCAAAACGCATGCTTGTCTAGAAAAATCTCGGAAGGTTCGGAATAGTTCGGATCAGTTTCGTTGTTGTGGTAAAAATAAATACAAAGCAGAGGTAAAAGCAAGTATTTTGTCTTTGTTCCAAGTTAGGATAGGAAGGAGAGTATGGATGAAACTAAGATTTCCACCACTGCTCAGGTAAGTAGCCTGCTGTACCTATTTTTAAAGAAAATTATTCCTTTTCTGTAAATTTTTTAACAAATCTGTTGCTATTCATTCATTGCTGGTAAATGATTAAACCTATATACATCTAATAAGAAAACCTAATGTTGGTTTTCTAGGACTACTCTCAGCTCAGACCATATTTAATTTCTCATATAGGTAAACACATAATACTTTTTTTATACATTTGCACAAAAAAACAGACAAAATAATTTTTACAATGATTGTCTGTATATTTACTCCAAGCTTTATTTACCCAGGCAGTGAAACCCAAGATCAAACATGACTGGTACCAGACGGAGGCTCAAGTTGTGGTGACGGTGCTTGTGAAGAATGCTCCCAGTGATAAAGTCAAGGTTCATTATGGTGATAGGAGTGTGAGTAGCTGATAACACATCATTAGTATCATGCCCGCTCATTAATGAGCTATTTCTTTATGTATTTGTAATGTTAATGTGTCTCAACTTTAAATGGTCACAGCTAAGATGGTGATGCTACTCTGTTGTAGCACAGATCTTACCAGCGCCACCACAAACTCCAAGCGAAACTTCTTTCTATGAATGCGTGGCAATATTGCAGCCGGCACGCTTGAAATCAATTTCATAGAGAGCCTTCAATGTTGCCACACTTTCATAGAAAGTTCGCTTGCACCTTGACATCCAAAGCAAAATTTATGCGTGGTATGGTAAAATCAAATCAATTGAATATTAGCTAAATCTTTACAGCTCTCCCTATCCAGTGTTCTGGCAAACTCTGACTCGGAGTACAGCCTTGAACTAGAGTTGGCTCATGAAATAGTACCTTCAATGTGCATGCACGTGGTCACACCATCCAAGATAGAAGTCAAGCTGCGGAAAAAGGAGGGCATCCGGTGGACACAGTTGGAGGGAGAGGGTGGTGATTATAAAGTTAAAGCTATACCACAGGGTGAGTTAAAGAATATTATAAGGTATGATATGTTTAAGGCGATTATAATTCAGTGGTAGTGACGTCAGGAGCTTGAGCTTTCGGTGAAGGAAAATATTGTAAGGAAACCACAGCATGGTGGTAGGGTACTTTGTAGTACTCAACTGGCTGGCTACCACTCTCAAGTTGAAAATCTGTCACCATAATCTATTGATGTGTTCCGATAGCTGCACCTGAGGGTCAGTTCACAGGCTTTGTGTGCTTTGGTGAGATTGAAACACAAGCTTATCCAGAATAATAAAAAAGATTATAAATGTGTAGGTTTGGATGTTTGTTGTTCAATCATGCAAAAATTGCAGATTTTAGAGGAATGTTTTTGGAAGCATGGAGCTTAATACTAAATATTGAGATGATATATTTGTTTACAGTTGTCTTAGAAGCATCGGGACCACAACAACAGCCACCAAAACTATTTAAAAAGGATTGGGATAAAATTGAAAAGGACATCAAAAAAATGGTAAGAAACACAACTTATAGCATAACTTCTCCATCATAATAACAATAACATATTTTCATTTATTTATTTAAGAATAACAATATAATTTTTAGCTTTCGGTGAAGGAAAACATCGTGAGGAAACCATAGCGCGGTGGTAGGGTACTTTGTAGTACCCGACTGGCTGGCTACCACACACAAGTTGAAAATATGTCGCCAAGCACCTGTTGGTGTTCCAGCAGTGTCACTTGAGAGCCAGTTGCATTTAAGGCATTATAATAAGGTGTACAACACATTGGCAATAGGGTCCTCTCATGTTTATAGGCGACTGTAATCACTTACCATCAGGTGACTTGTTTGCTTATCAGAACACTGACATTAAATCAACTTGTGAACAGACAGATGCTGCTTGTGGGGTCTGGTCTGCTTGAGTTTGTTATTTACTTAATCAGTCATAATTAAATTTTATTTATTATTATTTTCCGGCCTTAACACTCAAATATTGTCAGTGAGACTAGATAAATAATGATTAAATGTAATAGGTGTAAGTGGTTTTTGAAAAGAATAATTGCTGAGTTTATTGCCGGCTCTTCTCAGCAAAAGCAACCTTCCGAACCGAGCATTAGAGTTTGACTATTCATAAGTGCTTGTCAAGGCCTATTTGAATAAAAAAAAAACATTTTCGTTTTCAATATCTTTGTTTTTATTTGTAGGAAGAAGAAGAAAAGCCAGAAGGTGATGCGGCGCTCAATGCACTCTTTCAGAAAATATATGGAGAAGGATCTGATGAAGTGCGGCGAGCTATGAATAAGAGTTTTGTAAGTAGCCAGCTTTGATATCTAATAACTAAAGATACACAATCAGCGACAAAAAATGGCCTTACCGAATGTCTACCCACTCGAACATTTGGGTGGTCTTTTAATCTAGTAGCATTCGAACGCTCTGACGGTAAACATGCCTCGGTGCTCGTTTAAGATATATTTTGGCTAGCAGGTATGAGTCGTAAAATTTTATTGCCTTTGTACATAGCTTTGTGAATAAAACTTAAGAAATAAACCAGTATTACCCAACACAATTTGAGACAGATTTGAGAGAACTTTTGCTTGGGATTGTTTATCTTTAGTTATTAAATATCAATAGTAGCCAGTCTAAATACCACCTTCAAGATAAATAAATAATAAATATCCTCGGACATTTGTTCACACACGGCTATCTGATCCCAAACTAAGCAGAGCTTGTAATATGGAAACCAGATGACTGATATACTACATATACTACTTTTTTTTTTTGTAAATACATACTTAAATAGATAATTACACCCAGACTCAGGACAAACAGACATGTTCATGCACACAAATGTGTGTCCTGGATGGGAATCGAACCCACGACCTGCGGCGTGATAGGCAGTGTATTAACCAACCACGCCAACCGGCCCGTCTGATGAGTCAAGATGAGTCTCACATACCTAGATAATCCAGCAGCTGCACTTGAGAGCCAGTTGCCTTCTAGTTCTAATGGTTACAAAGTCATCCCCCTAAATAATGCATCTTACTGTTATCATAAATGTGAATGTTTCTTTTGCACAAAAAAACTACTGGACGAATTTTGATAAAACTTGGAATAGATAAGATCCCTCGTGAACACGGGTAAAACCGTGTGGGACAGTAAGTCCATGCTAAGTACATATATAAAAGCAGAAGTCTGTCTGTTAGTACTTAACTAATTTTGGTACTAATAGATGGGTCCTTTGAGTAGGACATAGAATACTTTTTATCCTGGGAAAAGATAAGATCAATCTGGAAAGCGGGTGAAACCGCGGGGAACTAGCACTATTATAAATGTGAAGGTTTGTTACTCTTTCACATTAAATCTACAGAACTAATTTTGATGAAACTTAGTAACACACCAATAGGTGCTTAACAACAGATTTTCAACTTGAGGGGTACGACAAGTTCCCTACCATCGTGCTATGGTTTCTTCACCATGTTTTTCCTTAACCGAAAGCTCAAGCTGATTGTAGGATTCGAACCCACGATCTTGGTCGCGGTATCCGACGTCTCTACCACTGAGCTATCATCGCGTTAAAATATTGTCTACTTATAGGAAAATGTTATTAATATGTTCTAGATGGAATCCGGTGGTACAGTTTTAAGCACAAACTGGAATCAAGTAGGCAAAGATAAAGTAGAAGTTAAACCACCAGATGGCGTTGAATTCAAGAAATGGGATAATTAAATACGTAACCGACTATACAGGGTGTCCGGTAAGTAGTACGACTACTTAATGAGGAGATGGGCGGTCACCTACCAACATGTCATATAGTCAAAGTCAACCATTTATTCAGTTTAGGACCTAGAAGGGCACTTATGAAGGTCGAATTACAGAAGTTACCACCGGTTCGGAAGTCAGACAACAACTGAGAAGATACAAAAAAAATATCTCAATAAAAAGGTCACTATTTTCGATACTTCAGATTTTTTATTTTAGATATAAAATATCTCGAAAATACTAAGGTCACTTTTACACACTTTCACTAAGGTCATTATTAGGGTTCCGTACCCAAAGGGTAAATCGGAAACTAACCTATTACTAAGACTACTGTCTGTAACCAGACTTTATCTCATGAACCGTGATAGCTAGACAGTTGAAATTTTCACAAATGATGTATTTCTGTTGTCTACAAATTTGTACGGAACCCTCGGTGCGCAGCGCGAGTCCGACTCGCACTTGACCGGTTTTTGTTGTATCGGTAGGTGACTCGCCCACCTATCTCCCCCTTAAGTTTGTCTTACTACTTACCGGACACCCTGTATAATGTATATCCACTTATAAAGTGTAATCATAGTAAAAAAGACTGAAAATATGTGTTAACTTAGACGATTGGTGCGACACGGATTTTACAGCATTTATATGGATTATGAATGTAACCAAAAGTGACACTGCAATTAATTTGATAGAACGTCTTCGTTCTAAAAAAAAATAAGTCCCCACTCAAACTACGCCGATTTTACCAAGTAAAAAGGTGTAGGTAACCTACACAACATTCGATCTTAAAAAATGGTCGAGAAATGGCATACTAACGCATACATAAATAACCTAATATTGCAATATCAGACTACATTACGATATCTGATAACACACGATGGCATTTTTGGTTGTTTTTTCACTTTTAATTTTAATTGCACCCGGTACGTGAAGTGCATCCGTTGATGCCGGCGCGAGACGCGACCGAGGTCAAAGTGGGCTAATTAACCACTTTTTTAAATTATAATATCATTGGTAACACTATTAGTGTCTGCTGATAAATTTTAACGATCAAGTAATATTATGTTTGTATTAAGGTAAACGTATACTTATTAGAATCGAAAGAATCTAAGTCGTTCCGAATTCTTCCGGCGATTTGACCTATTCGAAGTGTGCGAGGTTTTATAAGATTAATACAAATTGGTCGCGTACAGTGCGGTTTGAGAGACATTTCCTCCCGCGCACGATCAGGTTGTGGAATGAGCTCCCTGTAGAGGTGTTCCCTAGAGACTACAGCATGGGGTTCTTCAAAAGAGGAGTGAGAAAGTTTATGCAAGGTCGGCAACGCGCTCGTGACGTTGCAAGCGGTAACCGCTTACCATCAGGTGGGCCGTAAGCTTGTTTGCCACCTAGTGGTATAAAAAAAAGTCATTCTTAAATATGATTCTTTCGACTCGATCGCCTCTTTCGGCTCTGATAAATGTGCGTTCACCTTAATAATGTGTCAGCGAAAAATCAGACACCGATATCCGTTTTGCAGTCAACAAAAATAAATGTAAAAATTGTCGTTTGTAATTTTAAAAGGTTTAATTTCCATGTATGAGTGGAAAAGCTGTTTATGTAATTGCATTTAAATAAAGTGTTTGTCAAAAGGATAAAAACTAAATTTGAGTCAATAAAAATTAAGTTAATCGAAAAGAAGCCTAAAGTAATAGATCCAATATTTGAATTTAATTGTTGCTATCGACTCAAGTTTTATGATACATTATCGGGCTGTAATTGAAAACTGTTTCCTGTATTTTTTTAATGACTGTGCTAAGTTAACCCATATTGTGAGTTAGGTTTTAATGAAATAAACAATTTCATATACTTACTCAATTTCTTGTTTTATTTAGTGTGTTAACCCACCACGCCACCACGCCAACCGGCCCGTCCAACTAACGGAACTAACTTCCATACAAAACTCGCACTAGGCAGACACACAGTTCTACACAACTGTCTGAGCTTATTTGCACATAGGTAACTTGTTTCCTCTTGGCCATCCAAAGAGGAAACGCTGCCAGCCTTCTGGGAACCTTGCCGATCGGCAGCAGCGGCAGCCTCGAACAAGTTTTTTATATATTATAGTTGTACATTTGTTGTAAATAAAATTATAATCTTTCTGGTAACTTGTCGTTTGGTGACATACAATCTTGTATACTAAAAATAATTCATTCTTACGTACGGTCGGCCAAGAAAGTGGTGTGCCAGTTTTGATTTAGTTTCCTAGTCATCGAAAATTGCAACAAGGTTCAAACTAAAAAGATACCACTGAAAAAGATGCATAATAATGACATAAATTGTCAGATTGATCTGCAAGCGAAACTAATCTTTATCACCTATGAATCTGCAAGCGGCATTCAACCTTACGGTGGTACACCACTTTCTTGACCGACCGTACGTACTTACTAACGTTTTTCACATTGTAAGCCTTGGTGGTCGAGCGGTATACTTGCGGTATACCGCTAACAGCTGAACTAGTGGCTGGAGGATCTGTGTTCGATTTATTAACAAACAAAACTGGGGACTTTTTGGCGGGAACTTGCAGAGTGACGTTGCGTTTTCGCTTTATTTTCATTAAATTCGTGTATTTTGAGTTTTTTTGAATTATATCGGTGGTGTTTTGTCCAATAATTATCAATATAAGTGCACAAGTGAAGTGAAATGAAAACGTGTGTCGAACAGCCGCCAATTTCACTAAAACTAGACCGGAATTTTACGGACGAGGACTATAGACTAGAGTGAATGTGACAATAAAACGTGACTATAACATAAAATAAGAATATTTAAAATAATGAAATGGCTTAAAGGTCTAGATACCAAGCCAAAAACCTTTTAAAAAAAAACCAAAACAGGTTTGAAATCATAGATATAGGTATAGCCATAGATAAAGGGTCACGTACAAAATCCAAGCTAAATGCTATCCGCGTGAGTATATACTTTTACAGCTACATTTGTTTACTAAGAAACGGGAGAGAAATGTTTTAAAACAGTTTTAAGTTCAACCTAATTACAACCATAGCACCCAGTAATAAAGTCACAAATCTTCAAAATATTCTCTAATACTTACGATCATTAGTTACATAAAACGAGCAAAGCAATAAACTACTCCTGTCACTTAAAAGAAATAGACATAAGTTAAAGAACATTTAGTGTGAAATCAACCTTAAAAAGCAACGAATAAAGTATGTTTTTTTTGTTTCATATTAGGTACCCACCTGTAATGATAGTTAAGGAGTTTGTAAATAAATAAATAAATGTTTTCCCGTTATCGCCTTGAGAGCTACATCGTTTTGTTTCGTTTGATTTTTCTTCTTCGAAGTTTGTGCGTGTGTTGGCGAGTTTGGCCAAACATTTGTAGCGTTGGTAGCGTGGTTTAAAATAGGTATGTAATTTTGTTCAAAATTTTATATTATTTGTTACTTTAAAGCTTAAAATATCTCTTATTCTTTATGTTCTTACCGAAAGTAAGATACTCCGACCGTTAAATTGCTCTTTCGAGCATTATTTTTGCAACTTTTGAATACACACTGCGGCATTGTGAGACGTGTTTATATTGGCTGTGTTCAAGCGAACTAAACAAAATAAGAGCTCACTTTTCAAATGCGCTCTTATTTACCGAGACGTATTTTTTGCGCCGACCCTAAATCTAGCTATTGTTGATCGTAGTTTGAAATACTTCGAAATGAAACCAGTTCCAATACAGTACAAACGCTATTTATTGCTGACTAGAAAATCTCACACATATCAAACTGAGTAGGTACTTAACTAAGTGATATTTATAAAATATCAAAAACGTGCTATTTAAAAACATCCTTAGAAACTGTATGTACACCTTATTGCTAGACGTAGAGGTCACATTACAGTACCACACAGACCAGGGGCGGATTCAGGATTTTTGTTTGGGAGGGCTTGATTCCGCTGGGGGTAGATTTTATCATGTTATACAAAATTTTATTTTAATTGCAGTTTAGGTAGTGTAATGCTATGCTAAAAGTTTAATTTAAATAATCAAAGTCAAAGTCAAAGTCAAAACCATTTATTCAGTTTAGGCCCTAGAAGGGCACTTATGAAGGTCGAATTACAGAAGTTACCACCGGTTCGGAAGTCAGCCTTCAACTGAGAAGAACCGGCAAGAAACTCAGCAAGGTTACATTTTTTAAATATTTTTGGACCATCTGACTATATTGGCTTTTTTTTTCAAATGTTTAACAATTTTATTCTTAAAGTAATACAAAAATACATAAAAAATTATAACCCGCATTAGTTACCTACATAGTAAACTAAAACAAAAAATACCAAGCTAATAACAGCGTATTAAAAAAAAAAATGGTAATTAACAGTAAAAAAAAAAAAACAATGTGTAGGTACTTGTACAGAGTGCAGCTACCTCCAGACATCTTTATCCTCAATATATTGGGCTACCTTGTAATAAGCTTTTTCTTTCAAAACTTTTTTTATGTACGATTTGAATCTAGAATCAGTCATCTTGGTAACAGATGCTGGTAATTTATTATAAAAGCGAACACTATTCCCAAGAAATGACTTTTTAACTCTAGCTAATCTAAAATACGGAACAACTAATTTATCTTTTTGTCTTGTATTGAAATTATGAATCTCTACATTTGATTTATACAAATCTACATTTTTTCGAATGAACATAATATTTTCATATATATACAGTGAAGGTAAAGTCATTACGTTTATTTCCTTAAATATTTCCTTTAATGATTCACGTGGACCCATATTGTAGATTGCACGAATGGCTCTTTTTTGTAATACAAAAATTGTTTCAATATCTGCAGCAGCTCCCCACAGTAAAACGCAATATGATAAAAGACTATGGAAATATGCAAAATAAACTAATCTGGCCGTCTCAACATTCGTCAATTGTCTAATTTTTTTAACAGCAAATACAGCAGAACTCAATTTACTAGCTAAAGATTGTACATGAGAGATAATATAAAAAGATTTGTCACTGGAGGACTCAAGATGAATTGGGTCGAGCCATTTAACGTTTTTTTATTCATTTAAGATTAGGAGCGTAGAAATATATTTTCAAAATTTAACAGGTGATTTTTTTCAATTGGGGTGGTAGGCCACATACTAAACTACAGGGAATAGCTGAAAGGAGTCTCGGGCCCGATTTTGATTAAAACTAAAACCGCATCATTAGATTTTCGAAAAAAATATTTTACCAAGCCAGGAATCGAACACATCCTGTACTATTCGATAATGTTGCTAATAGGGATAAAATGGGCCAACAGATTTTTTTTACTATTGCACTGAACTTTTGACGGTCTATTTTATACGGGCCCCGCGTTGTCTTAATCCGGCGCTGTCTGTATTACAATATTTACACAGGTAGATTTTTAAAGGTTATTTTAAACACTATTTATTATGGCTGGCAGCACTGAATAAGTCGACGGTCGCTCGGCTGACGTTGTTTTGGTAGCTATGCACTCTTCCTTCAACTATGGTGGAAATTTCGCCAGAACTTGGTAAACCATTGCGTACTGGCGGCACTTTCTTACCGTTCGTTTGGGGCCCATTGCCATTTTGTTCTGGGGTTTCTGGAATATTTCATGAAGAATATAAATATTAAATTACTGAGGACGTAAATATAACTGTTGTTATAACTCAACCTCATAAAACGCTTTAAAAATACCAATAGTAGCAAATTCGAAATAAAAATTATATAAAACGGACTCTTAAGTTGTTTTTAACAAGCTAATCGACTACCTTTCTAGTTTTGCGAACACAAACAAAATTTGTAGAATTTTATTAAGTACCAATTTCAATGGTTGTGGAATGAGCTCCCTGTAGAGGTTTTCCCTAGACACTACAGCATGGGGTTCTTCAAAAGACGAGTAAGAAGGTTTATGCAAGGTTGGCAACGCGCTCGTGACGCCTCTGGTGATGCAAGCATCCATAAGCTACGGTAACCGCTTACCATCAGGTGGGCCGTAAGCTTGATTGCCACCTAGTGGTATAAAAAAAAAATGAGACAGTAAAGTTGATCAAGACTAAACCTACCGTCACTGTCAATACTTTTCAATTTCCTTTGCATTCCAACTATAGAAGGGCCTTTAGCCAAAGACCAACTAGGTACCGGTGGGTCATCCCTCTTCAAAGGCTCTAGAATATTCCTTCTAGACCTTAAAATACTGGGCAAATCACTTCTAGACATATCTACACTTTCTCTACTATCTGTATTTGGTAGGTTTTCTTGTGGCAACACTTTATCCGTATTATTTTCATAAGGCGACACCGACTTGTCAATTTTTGACATTTGACTCGCAACTGTGAAAATTTCTTTTTCATCATTTTCTAAGGGTTTAATGTCATCTGACGTGTTTGTGTCGGTACTATCTTGTTGAATTAGTCTGTTTTTAGGTGATAAAGAATCTATTCTCTTTGGTACACCATTTAGTTTAGGAGTTTCATTTTCTAAGGACATAGGTGGCGCTGATGCCATGTACTGGTACATGTTACCTATCAGTTCTTCTGTGCGCCTGTAAATTAAAAAAAATATTGGTAGATCCACTGTGAGATAATGTGGCAACATTTATAACACAAACGACCGATAAGGACTTTTTGGCGGGAACTTGCGAAGTGAAGTTGCGTTTTCGTTTTATTTTCATTTGATTGGTGTATTTTGAGTTTTATTGAATAAATAATATCGGTGGTGTTTTGTCCAATAAATATCAATCTAAGTGCCCAAGTGAAGTGAAGTGAAATGAAACGTGTATCTTGACATTTCAGGCTGTCCCAAAAAGTCCGTGAATGTTTTAGTAGAACAGCCGCCAATTTCACTAAAACCTGACTGGACATGTACGGACGAGAACTAGACATTACAGTGACATTGTGAGAATGTGACTATAACATAAAAGAAGAAATTAAAACTGAAGAAAATGTATGCGACTAAAAGACTTTGTATCAATGGTCATGACAAAAAATTACTAACGACCGATAAAGAAACATATACTCTATTGCAATGTCATAAGAGACATATTTGCTTTTTTGACTAACTGTCAATACGGTTTAATTTTTCATCAGTTTTGTCTTTCATGTCATCAGTTTCGCTATTCATGGTCTGAGAATACGTACTTGAGTTAATCGTTTTTTTTACTTTTTGGATAAGCTTGTGTTTAACTGCAATCTCACCATGGTAAGTGATGATGTGGCCGAAGGTGTTAACCACACAAAGCTAAAGGAACTGGCTCTCAAGTGCAGCTGTCGGAACACACCGACGGGTGCTTATCGATAGATTTTCAACTTGGGGGTGGTAGCCAGCCAGCCGAGTACTACAAAGTACCCTACCACCGTGCTATGGTTTCCTCACGATGTTTTCCTTCACCGAAAGCTCAAGCTCATCGTAGGATTCGAACCTACGACCTTCGCCGAGGTTCATTTCAGATGGTATGATTTTTTCGATGTCCTTCACAATGTTTTATCGATTCAAATCCAGGTCCTCACATGGTATTCGGTGTTTATAGACAGAGCTGTATACCAAATTATGCCTTAATCTCACCTCGTTAAAGGTATTATTACTGTTTGTGCCGCTCCATTGGTGGGATGATAAGGATTAGGTCCGAACCCATCTATTGCTGAATTGCCTGTTACCTGAAAAACCAACATTCCTTTAGGATGATTCCAATTCTCATTGCTGGCAATCGCACTATCAAAATGTAACCTTGCTGCGATTCTTGCCGGTTTTTCTCAGTTGTTGTCTGACTTCCGAACCGCTGGTAACTGTAATTCGACCTTCATAAGTTTCCTAGGGCCTAAACTGAATAAATAGTTTGACTTTGAAAGTTCTACTAATCGTCATGTAGATAGGTATACAAGATTCCAACATATACAGTTGGACTGCGGCCTCGAAAAAGATCTGTCCTTTTAAATGGAGGCGACTACCTACCCTCCTCCATAATACAAGCTTTTAGCCTTCGGCTTTGCTTGAGGTATTTCAAGCTTTCTGAAAATTGTATTCACTTACTTCCATAACCCCAATTTGAGTAGTCCGAACGTGATACGGAAAATTCTTGTTTGCAAAAACAGGAAGAGTTAAAAGCTGAAACAATATTAAAATATTCATGAGGTAGCGCATCCGCAAGTCAGGTTTAAAAGTAACGAAATACCTAAAAGAGAGCGTGGTTTCATTAAAACACTTATGAAATGAAGGTTAGATAGCTATAAAATAGCATTCGTTGTTTTTAGGGTTCCGTACCGCAAAAGGAAAAGGAACCCTTATAGTATCAATTTGTTGTCCGTCTGTCCGTCTGTCAAGGCCCTTTATCTCGGGAACGCTTGGAGGTATCGAGTTGAAATTAAAACGATATACTCAGGTCTACGGTCCCTTGAAGCTGTGAAAAAATCAAACTTCAAAGTTAACGTGCATTAGAGTGTAGACTATTCATAAGTGCTTGTAAAGGCCTATTTGAATAAAAATCATTTTTATTTTCAACGTAAAAAAAAGATAAAGCCGTTTATGCCGCAAAAGAAACGTATATTTCGACGCTCTCAAAGGAATCAAAATTTATAGGTTATTTTCCGTTGATCTAGAAAACTATGAAATGTGGCAATAAGCAATGTCGTGTAGTACAAGTAAAGGAAAAAATACGAAAACTATAAATTAGTTGCTATATAAAAAAACAACATATCTAATCAGAATAAAAAAAAAAACAGAAACAATCGAAATATTTACATATCTACAAGTTTGTAGGGAACCCTCGGTGCGCGAGTCCGACTCGCACTTGACCGGTTTTTTTAATAAATCGGCACCACCTTTTTACGCTTAAACAACGGATCTATCTTAGGCAGGATAGGCATCGTAATTTTAACATCTGTAGGTATTTTCAAAGTATCCTGTAGGTATATTCTTACCAAAAACATGATGTGTCCGCTGAATGTTATAAACAGTAGTACAGCGGTCACCACACTTTCTCTCACCCATTTGTCTGAAATTATTAATCACTTAATTCAATATTTTTACTTATGTCGTACGAAAGTTGTAAAAAATAATAGTCCGCTATCTTAGGTGTTCCGCCATGTTGGATTTAGAATGACGTCACACAGCTGACCATGCATTGTCATCCAAACTAAACGTCTATACAAATTTCAGCTCAATCGGTTAAAGATACCTGCTTCAAAATTGAGTTGCAATATTCCACCCGAACAAACATAGTTACACATACATACACATACATTGCAAGTTAAATAAAAACTTGTAAAATACTTTTTCACTCCTCTTGCTCAAAAAGACCGTCATTGTGGCGTACCAGAGCGAAGAAAAAATAGCAATTCTTCTTCTAGGGGAAAAAGTATTTTTTTTTAAATTTTTGTGTGTCAAATGACAATGAGCCTACAGAAACGAAAAAGTCTTTAGTCATAAGTAGAATAATCATGAATAAAGACTCGACTTATTACTGTTTCATAAAAAAAGAACTTCATTTTAATTTTGAAAATGGAACTAAAATCGGCGATCTCTGATAGAATGCATGCAATGTGTTGCGGCTACAGAAGAAACAAAAAAAGACATTATAAACTACATATTTCATATTGTACTCGCAATCGTAGTGAAAAGTATAGTGTAACCCACGGCGCTAAAACCTCGGTTTCTATTTACTCCCTCGCTAAAGCTCGGGAGTAAAACTACCTCGTATATAATGGGTCATTTTAGCTCCTTGTATAACAATCTACTATTATTTGTAGGTGTTTTTCTTTATTAATCATTATCTACCAATAGCCCTACAATATTAAGCCCATAGTCTATCTCGCGAGCCCACTGCGGATTAGCAAACATCACATATCTTTAGATTTGATATTCAGTCTAATTTCCTACGAAAGTTTTTCTTCTCAATAGGACACTCTTGACAGAGTGGTCGTAGTTGTTTTAAGTCTCGAATCTTGAGTGGCGGCTCTAGCAATGCATCTCCATGGCTGTATTGCAAGCATTGCGAGAACATTCGGTCATGGTGGAGTGAGTGTTGGACTTTATGAGGTCCCCCCATCTAGTCCGGAACCGAACACGTGGTCTCATGCTATCCATTCTGCCTTACAATACCAAACGTTCCATTGAGTCTTCTTTGAGGGTAATACGTTTAATTGTACGGAATAAGATAAAAACTTACCGATATAAGAATTTGCGGTTAATATGAATAGCGGGCCGGCGTAGAACCATATTGTACCACAGATGAAAAACGGACAGTAGAACATATTCTGAAAATAATAACGATACATAATTTCAATAACTTTGGACACCTGATGGTAAGTGACTACCGTCGCCTATAGACATTAGCTACCAGGATTACCAATGTGTTGTAAACTTTATTACAATGCCATAAATGCAACTGGCTCTCAAGTGCAACTGCCGAAACACACCGATAGGTGTTTGGCGATAGATTTTCAACGTGAGGTTAGCCAGACAGTCGAGTACTACAAAGAGCTACCCTACCACCGTGCGATAGGATTTTTGCACTACGTTTTCCTTTACCGAAAGCTCATACCAAACCATTTTAGGATATAAACCTACGACCTTCGCCGCAGTATCCGACGTCACTACTACTGAGCTATCATCGCCTTTAGGGCTTGTATTTTTACAAAAAAAAATCTGTAATGAGATGAGTGGTATTTCACTTTTAGGTGTCCGGTAAGTAGAAAGACAAACTTAATTACTTACAAAAATGAGTTCGATAAAAATGTCACCGTTTTCAAGATATTTCGATATTTCTGTTTTTTTATGTATATCTATAGATTTTTTAATTTTAGATTTCAAATATCTCTAAAATGGTGACACTTTTACTTTGGTCATTTTTGTATTTTGGTAGGTGACCCGCCCACCTATCTCCCCCAGAAGTTTGTACTTATAATTACTACTAACCGGGCATCCTGTATATACATTTACCTATTACGTACCTTCTTTGGATACTTCCTTACAGTAAAAAAGGTGGAGTAAGCGAAGACACACCAGGCACTGACCCGCAACACTATCAGTCCGTAGCCAGCCGGGCTCTCGTATAGATACAGCACTTCGCCTGGGTCGAACGCCTGCAATGGAAAAAACCTTAAATCTATGTATGACACTCAAAAATAAGGTGGCTTTCTATTGGTAAAATAATTTTCTAAATCGGTTCAGTAGATCCAGAGATTACCCCCTACCCCCCTGTGAGGTTCACAAACTTTACCTCTTTATAATATATAATTAGCATAGATAAGGTTTTTCATTAGCTTGGTGATTATGAATCTAGATAACGGAATCTCTTAACGTGATTTTCACACGTTTCAAAACGACGGATTGATTTGAAACTTTGCACACTTATCAAGGACCGATGACAATGCAATAATCAGGGGTCACAACAAACAGTGCCCCCGCCAAAACTCAAAAAAGTGGCACGGCCGTACCATCCTTTTCTCGAAGCAGTTCAGGCCATTTACGACCCTCTACTACTTCGTTGTGGATTTAATTAAACCCAGCATCGCTGGAAACCTACTTTTGTAAAACACGCTTTTGAAAAACTAAAAAGTAGAAAATAAAATTAATAATTTAGTTTAAAAAAAAAAAAGTTTTTACAGAAAATGAAACTAAAAGTTGAAAAATATTTTTCAATAAATTTAAATTAAGGATATGGTGATTAGCAAAAAATGAATTTTATTGTAAAAATAAAGTGTGGGATGCTTTTTAAGAAATACCCCTCTCACCTTAGCCTGATAAACGAAGAGCACTATATAAGTGACTATATAACAACACATGAATATCGTCAGCTTCACGGTGAACCCCACTTTAAGTCGACCGCGGGTGACCGTGTAACCTTTAGCTAACAACATTAGCAATAACAGAAACGTTGTTTCAGATACGCCGCAGAAGAATTGACCTGAAACAAGAAAGAATTAAACTATTTATTAATAACACCTTGAGGCGATGATAGCTCTGTGGTTGTAACGTCGGATACCGCGGTCGTGGGTTCAAATCCTACAATGAGCTTGAGCTTTCGGTGAAGGAAAACATCGTGAGGAAACATAGCACGGTGGTAGTACCCGACTGGCTGGCTACCACCCTCAAGTTGAAAATCTGTCGCCAAGCACCTATCGGTGGGTTCCGATAGCTGCACTTGAGAGCCAGTTCCCATCTAGGCTTTGTGTGCTTACCACCTTCGGTCACATCATCACTTACCATGCTGAGATTGTAGTCCAACAAGGTGTCAAACACAAGCCATTATCCAGAATAAAAAAAACATTGGCATTTGATATTACAACTAGCTGTCCTCAGCGGTTTCACCCGCGTTACCGAGCCATCTTATCTTTTTCCGCGATAAAAAATATAGCCTATATTACTCAGGAATAATGTAGCTTTCTAATGGAGAAAGATTTTTTAAAAGCGGTCGAGCAGTTTTTGAGTTAAATCTTAGCAAACAATCAAACAAAAAATAAAATAATCCATACTAATATTATAAATGCGAAAGTGTGTCTGTTACCTCTTCACGCTTAAACGATTGAACTGATTTAGATGAAATTTGGTATACAGATAGATGGAACCTTGGAGAAGGACATAGGATACTTTTTATCTCGTGAAAAGATAAGATCCCACGGGAACGCTAGTGAAACCGCGGGGCGGAAAACTAGTATTATAAATACCTTTTCACGCCTAAAATACTGAACATTTTTTTATGAATTTTGGTACAGAAATACATGGGACTTTGGAGAAGTACAGCTAGTTCATCAACAGAATAGAGAGCAGTTTATAACTTACCAACAATCTTAGCATTAGGTGTTCCGATTCCATTGATCGCGTATCTAATGTACGCTAAACTCTGCATCATAACTCCGCAGTGCTGAAACACTACAGATATTAGGAACAACTTGTATGTGGAGTGAAGGAGGTGTCGAGTCTTCAATTCTACGCTGCAGAGTACCACTGCCACCATCACCAGAACGTACGCAAAGGTGTACGATAACAGGACTGGGAGGACATCTGCAAAAAAATATATAGCTTAATCCACTAAGCCACTTTCATATGAAAAAACCGGCCAAGTGCGAGTTGAACTCGCGTGGAGAGGGTTCCGTACAATGCCAAAGTCAGTGAACGTATTATATTGAGTTTACCACTCTATTTTCAGTTGATAGAATTCTTATAAATTTTCCTGTAATCTACAAGCAATGAACTATATTTTGTTTTTTTTTTTTAATTTTAGGCTCAGTAGTTTCGGAGATCAATGGTCAATTTCCAACTTGATGCTGGTAGCCAGCCAGTCGAGTACTACAAAGTACCCTACCACCGTGCTATGGTTTCCTCACGATGTTTACCTTCACCGAAAACTTAAGCTCTTTATAGGATTCGAACCCACGGTGGTATAAAAAATATACATATTTTGAAGAATACTTACAAGATTCATCAGCTGAGAAATGTTCGTGCCAAAAGTCGCCATCGGGACCGTTGGTCATCAGAAACTTGTAGCTTATGTCCAAACCCTGTATTAAGGTATACCTTGGTCAGTAATAGAATTGCAGAGTTAAAATCATTGACGTTCATTACCAATGATATTATAAGTACAAAGGGGTAGATAGGTTAAGTACCTAAGAGCGTGTGCACCGTCCACGCGTGTGTACGGTGCACAATGCTGCTCGTGTGTACGAGCCCTAAACAATACTCGATCTTAAAAAATGGCCGAGAAATGGCACTCTACCGTTAAATAACTTAATAGTTCAATATCCACACTACATTACGATATTTCATAACACGATATTGGCATTTTTGGGTCACTTAAACTATTAATATACGATACGGAACCTATGTGAAATGCATTAGGGAGCATTTTTTTAATTTAGCTGAAACATTTGATATTATCCAAAGTATGAAAGTTGCATGCAAGATAACAAATAAGTATTGGGGGAGGGGGGGTCAAAAATCTCGAATATTTGCGTTACGTTATACTTGAACGCTGTTGATGCCGGCGATGCGACACAGGTCAAGTTAGGCTAATTCACTCTTTATCCTCCCGCTTTCTGAGCGCTTATAACCTATCTACACATTCTCACGTAGGTATAATATCATTGTTCTTTACCGTCACAAATATTTTCTGACGCTGTCGACTACCTTACCTTTGGATTATCACAATTACTTAAAGCTATAAACCACCACCGCTCTCTAGCCGATCTAAATCTTCGAGAATTGTGACAAGATACTATGAGTCTCTCAGTTTTTCCATTACGTTGACTATTGCTTGGCCCATTTTGATTAGATTCGGAGTTCAAACGACGTCGGCGGTACCGCTCGTAAAGTTCGAATGTCGAACGTTTTATTTTTCGCTGTAAATTTTAAATTTGTGGTGTGTTATTTAAGTACCAATTTTTGTAATTTAAGCCTTCTTTTTCTCAACTATATTTTTTTGTGGGTTTTGCTATAAATGATTGATATGAATCATTTTGTTTTATCAAAGACGGTCTTTAGCAATGTTTTTTGCCACCTGTCAATTTTTTGTTTGTCTGTCTATCGTTCCGGGTGGATTCTTGCAACTCAAATTTAGAGCAGTTGCCGATCCGGGTGAAAATTTCAGGGTAACTCACAACTCGATGACAAAGCATTCTAAATCCATAAATCGTGGTTTTTAGATTAATTTTTAATCTTTTTTTATACCACAAGGTGGCAAACAAGCTTACGGCCCACCTGATGGTAAGCGGTTACCGTAGCCCATGAACAATAGTTAATTAATTAATAATTTACAAAAAAAAATATTACATTCATATTCTCTGTTCATTAGACAGATACTGTGAATTCATTTTAATGTGCTTTCTAAGAGGTTTTTCTTAATTAAAATCTACCACTTACCTTAGTACGATTATTGTTATCAAACATGATTTCAACGTCATTTAATTTTGCATAAAAGCTACCGTTTTTCTCTGGCCCAATGTGTTCCCATAACTCATCTTCAAGCGTCGTAGTAGTATTAAAGTCATCCGTAGGCACTATTTCGTACCAAGTGGTAGAATTTGTATCGCCAGAGGTAGTTTTTGGTTTGGGAGTGGTAGTTTTTAAAAATTGGTCGTAATAAGATGGATCTAAAGGTGGATCGGTTTTGGATACGGTTTTAGGTTTGGTTGTAGCGGATGGATTCTTAGTTGGTTTTCTTGTTGTTGAAGTACTGTAAAACAAATAAATAAATTGTATTTCTATAAATATATACCTAAAGACATCCATGCTAATATTATAAATGCGAAAGTTACCCTGTCTATCTGTCTGTTATCATTACACGCCATTAAGAAGGACATAAACTACTATTTTAGTACATACATTTAGGACATAAGCTAGTTATTCAATAAATAGAAGAATTTATATATAAAAAAATATATCATGCTCGATCTAAATGTGTGGAAGATTGTTTTTTTAACTACATTTCAAGGTAGGTCTTATTTAAAAGGGTGTTAAGTCTAATTATCGGGACCAAAAATCAATTGATAAAAATTAATCATTAGGTACCTACGTTACATCGATTTTAAACCTACAGCTTCGGGAAATCACCTGACCTTTTTACTGCTGCTACGGGGGATTACCTTTTCACAGCTGGCAATTCCTTATTGGCCTTCGTTACGATACATCCCGAGTATTCTGTCTCCGGATACCAGTGGGACAGTTTAATTATCTGATTCTGACCTCCTTTGTTCAGAACTGCTTCGCGCTCTTTGCAGGACTGTAAGGTAAAGTGGCTTAAAGTCAGACAATATTTAAATTTGAACCTAAATACTCGGATATAGGTCCTATCATAATATTATTGCAGCTGGAAATTAAACTCCATCAAATAGCTTGAGATATCTTTGAAGGAATGTTGTGAAGTAACCACAGCGTGGTGGTAGGATATTTGTTACAGACTCTGCTATCATGTTGAAAATTTATCATTTTAAGGCGATGATAGCTCAGTGGTAGTGACGTCGGATACCGTGGCGGAGGTCGTGGGTTCGAATCCTACAATGAGCTTGAGCTTTCGGTGAAGGAAAACATCGTGAGGAAACCATAGCACGGTGGTAGGGTACTTTGTAGTACTCCACTGACTGGCTACAACAAACAAGTTGAAAATGTGTCGCCAAGCACCTATCGGTGTGTTCCGACAGCTGCACTTGAGAGCCAGTTCCCATCTAGGCTTTGTGTGCTTACCACCTTCAGCCACATCATCACTAACCTTGGTGAGATTGTAGTCAAACACAAGCTGATCCAGAATAAAAAAATGACTCATAAATCAGCAGCTTCTTTCACTTACCTTACTACTGTGATAGACTGAAGGCCACTGACTGTCGTCGTCATAATACAGCAACAAGTTGGGTATGCCCATGTCCTTATCGAACTCTATGAGGTATTCGAACTGACCGTCCAGTGAGAGGAAACAGAAGCGAGATAGGAATGCCCAATTCTGAAAGAAATCAGTACTCACTTATTTATTTATTTATGAAAGGAAGATCTACAGCTAATTAGCAACTACAATTAATGCGGGTTATAATTTTTTATGTATTTTTGTATTACTTTAAGAATAAAATTGTTAAACATTTGAAAAAAAAAATACAATATAGTCAAATGGTCCAAAAATATTTAAAAAATGTAACCTTGCTGAGTTTCTTGCCGGTTCTTCTCAGCTGAAGGCTGGCTTCCGAACCGGTGGTAACTTCTGTAATTCGACATTCATAAGTGCCCTTCTAGGGCCTAAACTGAATAAATGGTTTTGCCTTTGACTTTAATAATCTAAAATTTTACATAAAAATCCTACTAATATTATAAATGTGAAAGTTTGGATGGATGGATAGATGGCATGGATGTTTGTTACACTATCACGCAAAAACGGCGTAACGGATTTTGATGAAACTTGACACACTAGTAGATTATATCCTGGAATAAGACATGGATACTTTTTATCCCGGGAAAGGATAAGATGCCTCGGGAACGCAGGTGAAACCGCGGGGGACAGCTAGTTAGAAATATATGATGCATGTATAACCTACCTCCTTGGTATCGATGTGGCCCTCCACCCACTTAGCCCGCGCGCCTGGCAACATTACCCCCAAATACAGGATCAAACAAACTCCCAGCAACCGGCGATGCATTCTATTGATTTATTTTTAATGCAACTGGAAACTAAAAAAATACAACACTTACCGAGAAAAAAAACGTGTTTAACTTCCCCTTTGTAGGTAAAAATCTCCCCCTTTAGAGGGCTAAGGATCTAATAAAAATGCTTCGGGAGGGATTTAAGATATAGCTTGTTAGACATGGATAATGGAGCATTGCATAGGTGAAAGATTTTTTAAAATCAGTTCAGTTTTTCCAACAAATCCTTAGGTTTTGTTCATTGCCCATTAAAAAAAATTGCTATAATAATATATCTATTTACTTACCACTTTTCTGCAATATGTAGGTATGTCGTTTAAAGAACTTTAATTTGATGGAATATTTATAATTCTAATAGATTTATTTATATTTCCATAGTACGAAAATGTATTGCACTTACTAAAAACAAGATAACAATTATATTTTAATTATTTTGCAACTTAAGTGCTTTTGTTTTGAGACCTTTTTTGTTGTGAGCCTTGCGTTGCTATGGCAACGCGTCCCTTTGCTAAAACGCGTTCAGAAGTAGGAGTTTTGTTGAAGTCATTTGTATCACCTGTCTAAAAAAATCCACAGAAATAGGGCTTTCAGTTTTCTCAACTATTCTATCTTTTCAAAGTCTAAGTCAAAACCATTTATTCAGTTTAGGCCCTAGAAGGGCACTTATGAAGGTCGAATTACTGAAGTTACCACCGGTTCGGAAGTCAGCCATCAACTGAGAAGAACCGGCAAGAAACTCAGCAAGGTTACGTACATTTATTAAATATTTTTGGACCATCTGACTATATTAGACATCTGGCTCTGGCCACTCTGTGATCATCATATTAATCATCAATGACATGAAATCGGAAAACAGCAAATCGTTTTAGTCGAAAACGCTACGTTAACAACGGCATAATTAATCAATTATCTATGGTTTCTTAAATTAAAACCATCGTAAGTATTTTTTATCTATGGGTCTTTGTATTTGAGTGACCTAATCTTTACTAATATTATAAATGCGAAAAGGTGTCTGTCTGTTTATCTGTCTTTTAACTCTTCAAGCTTAAACCGCTGAACCGATTTGGATGAAATTTGGTATAGAGATAGATGGAACCTTATAGAAGATACTTTTTATCCCGGGAAAAATAAGATCCCTCGGGAACGCGGGTGAAACCGCGGGGCGGAAAGCTAGTAATCTATATTTTAAAAAAGTGTTTTTATGTTTTCCCTAGTTTCACTTCAACAATGCCTAATTTTCGGAGATGTACCAAATAAAACCAGTTCAATACGGATATTTGTAATATATTTTCATACAGTAAAAAACATTTTAAAATAACATTTCACTTAAAACTTTAACTTGGATCGTAAAATAATACGCTACTTTGGAATATTTGCGTATTGTATATCAACCTTCCATATCAATAAACAATACCACAAAATAACTAGCACGTAATAGGAAATTATAACATCAGCCATTAAAATAATAATGTTTTTAACATCGCTGAAAACGACTTACCATAAAATATAATAACTACAGTAAACCAAATATACCTGTAACAGAATGACTTAAAAAATTACTGACGAACTTCATTATTAAGCAAAAGAACTTCATTTCATCAAGCTATATTTTATTGACAGAAACAAAAACGTCAACTGTTATTAAGGAGAATTACGACATATTTAACATAGAATAAAAGAAGTTAACTATTATTTTTTTAAATATTCGTATTTCAGCTCATTTCGTAAGAATGGAATAATATTTTTAGAAGATCTTTTATGTACCTACGTATGTTTTATGTAGATTGTGGTAAGGTACAGAAAGCAAAGAACAAAACAGCTTCTTGATAGGATTAGCAATAGGTATTTGTTGATAGATTTTACTATTGATATAGTAAAATACAACCAACATTTGAGAAGTAAATTAAATAATGTTGTTTTAGCAAACAATCATAGCCCACCTGATGGTAAGCGGTAACTGTAGCCTATAGATATACGCTTGCAACACCAGGGATGTCAGTCTAACAGTGAAACATTCTTATGAAACAAGCAAATCTCGAAATATTGGTCGCTTACAATAAACTTAACTAAATATAAAAAAATGAGAACCTGTGATTCGCACCACTAAAATAATAAAAACTATGTTTCTTAAATGAAATATAGCCAAAAATAACACCAATTTATACACCAATATTTTTTTATTTTTTTATATAATAAATGCTACGTTTATATTTTTATTGTGTCATTTGGCATACCGTGTTTTTATTTACCTGTCTACAATTTATCCGATTTACCATGGTACAATCATAAACCCTTGCAATTGATTTGATGCCATACAATCTAGATTTAGAGACAATATAACCTTTATTGCTCTTATTATTGGAACCAAGATTTTTTACAGTAGAGTCAACTGGCAGAAATCGTCACGTAAGAAAAAAGCGTTATGTCGTATAAAAGGATATTTACAGCGCACTTATTTTAATACGTGAATGGCAGCACTATCGCATTCTTTCATATATGCAGATTGTAGTTTGTACCATAGCAAAACACTCCTTAAAACCTTTAAACATGACATATATTAATACTAAATAATCTAGCGATATTATATCTTAAAGATAAATATTTATGTTGGATTTACACTGTCGTAAAGATTTGGTCGATGTACAAAAGTATGTAGTATAAGGCGCAATGCACGCAGAGAAGACAGTATGCGGACTCAATGAATCACGGACGCTTGTCTTTTTACCCTTAAAGGGCGCATTGATAAAGATGTCCATATCATATCTCTTCTGTGTGCATTTGGCTAAAGTCACCTGTAATAGTGACGTGACATGGGCCAAATTCGCATAACAAGAAAATGACCTTTAGTTTAGCCGAATAGATAGACGGCATATAGAAGACTGTATCTTGGAGGGAGCTGAGGGCAACCCATAATGCAGAGCATGATTTTCATCGTTTGATATTGACATGATTTCAATGAAATAATAGAAAACATGCTTTTTAAGACTCGGTGCTAGTTGTTGCAAATCGAAAAAAACTAGATTAACGTCTCTTTCTTAAAAGTATAATTGAAAAATGATAGATAATATTTACAACTGTCAGATTACTCTATGCCAGTGTCTATTACGGAAGAAAAATCGTGACCAATTTTGAAGGCGACTAAATTCACCTCGAAAACAAGTAATTAGCTTTTTCTAATGTGTTTTATTAGTTGTGATTTATAACCTTAAATATATTCCCAAATACGTTTTCTACAAATTGAGGACAGTTTTTAAATATTTTTTTATACATCTATATTATAAACAATAATTTAATTAACGTATTTCAAGTGTATACCTTTTGTCAGTGCATTTTTATAGTAAATTATTTTGGTAAAGTCTACTGACATTCTTTGAGCACCTGTAAAGACTTTCTGAATAGTTCTTGCTGAGCGCGAGCGTGTTTTATCTCCAATTCCGCTAGGTCTATTAAGCTGTGAAAAATTTAATTACATTGTTATATTCAAATGACAACATGTCATCTATCTATATATGTATATAAAAAGAAAAGACTTGGACATACAAAGCTGAATTATTGCACAGGTGATTTTTTTAAGACGTAAACGAGGATGTGATGTACACGGGTGAAACCGCGAGGCGGAAAGCTAGTATTTTATGAGACCCGAAAAAAATACCGTTTCTTTTTCGCGAGTTCGTTTAAATGTTTTTATTTTTGTATCGGGTAATTTAAGAGCAAAATAAATGCCAATGGTAAAAATTACGTCATTACGTACAAACAAATTAATTAATCAATAACATACTTACAGCTAAATTGATATGGATGAAATTTGGTATAGAGATGAAGTTCGTATACCCTTGAACTCTAGGGTATACGAACTACATGTTTTGTTAAATCAATTCCTAACCCTAAACAGACGTTCCATGGGTGAAAAGGCACGATTGTAAGTATGTAGGCCTATACCATCCTATTCGGCGCTGATAGGTACGAGGTTTCATAGGACATCATAATATGAGTAATCCTAAAATTTGTTTATTTTTTGGCTTCTTCGGCTCTGATAAGGTCCATCCATAAATTACGTCACCCATAGCGGGGTCGACGAAGTGTGACATTGTGTGACTAGAGGTCGGACAGGGCCTAAGTTTCGTGACGTCACATTTCAAAAGTAATTTAAAAAATATATTGTTCAAAGTCCATGGACTGAAGATGATTACGCTTGTATCTTTCATAATATATTATTAATCGTTTGCTTGGAAATAAGTACAAGTAATTTCGGAACTGCTATTTTAATTTGATCGTCTCTAGATGTAAAATAGCAAAATTCTATGAGATCACAATAGAGGGGGGGAGTCTCACAAATGTGACAAACTGTTTTAAAAAGGGTAAAAAAAATCATGAAATTCGTGGGATGTAATTAATGTATGGCCCTTAAGAGTGCGTTCTCCTTAATTCTAAGATAGACGACAAAAAATAATGATTAACACGGCTAAAGAAAGATGTCTGTGCTCACCTCTTCCTGAATGCGGCGACTCGTCTAGTGCGAAAGTCGATCAACTCCTCCCGCGCGCGCGCCGACAGTTGTTCGAACTTGGCGCACGCGTCCGCCTGTGCCTGTTCCGCCTGTCAAAGTCAAAAACATTTATTAAGTTTAGGCCCCAGAAGGGCACTTATGAAGGTCGAATTACAGAAGTTACCACCGGTTCAGAAGTCAGCCTTCAACTGAGAAGAACCGGCAAGAAACTCAGCAAGGTTAATTTTTTTTTATGTTTTTGGACCGTATGCCTATATTGCCTTTATTTTTATTCAAATGTCAACGTACTATATTATAGATAGTTTCCAAGGATCTTGTATTTTCGGACAAAAAGTATTCTATCTTTTATTGCAGGTTATGTATGATCTAACGGCGTGCCAAGTTTCATCAAAATCAGTTCAGTAGTTTTTGCGTGAAAGTGACACAAACATCTTCAAATCCGCACAAACTTTAACACCGTAAAATCCGTTCAGCCGTTTTTGCGGAGCAACGAACACACTCAAACTTTCATATTTATAATATTAGTAGGATTGGACATAAGGACCACCTTACCTCTTGGACTTCCAATGGCTTTAAGTATGCAGAAACAAAAATAAAATACATTATATAATTTGAAGGAGACTGTGGGATATTGAGTGTTATATTTTACCAGGGGGATTATCATCACACAGTAAATACCAATTTTTTAAGCCAATGACTGCTCACTTGCTCAGTTAGCGACGCTTTCGGTGAAGGAAAGTACTTTTCATCCCATCTATTCGAAAAGGACGACTTGGTTCGCCTTTAAGTGTACCCAAAGGTGGTGATTTCTATAAGAAACTTTTAGCGGGCACTAATGAGTTTTTAATCCTCTTTATTTTATAAGTGCGCCGGAATTATCTTTGCCGCGCACTTATTGAATTTGGAACATCTCATCTTAGTGTTCAGCGCCAATGAAATCGAACGCAAATATTGTTGTTTGAAAAAATTGAACACAATTATCGTTGGACACGGGATAATTATATTTTTTTTGCAAGTACACCCAGTCACGAAGTACACTCAAAAGCGGGTTCTCATAGAGGGTGATGAAAAGTAGAGTGTACCACTCGGGTGCAAATATATTTTTGGCTCGGGCGACGTACTTTGAATCCCTCGCTACGTTCAGGATTCTACTAAAGAATTATGTTGCTCCCTTATGATACAATCTACTATTATATGGACTTAAATCTGTCGACACCGGCTGCGACAGTTGCACTCTTAGTCAAAGAGGTCTCCCATCGCCTCTAGTGACTCTTGTCACTGGCATGTACTTTGCCCAAAGAATTGGCATTTTCATTCAGCGCGGCAATGCTGCCAGTTGACGCTTCCATTGGGCAGCGATTTGGGGCAATTTTTTTTATTAATAAATAGTTTTTAGTTAGCATAATTTATTTATTTAGTGTAAATTATTACCTACTTTGTTCATAAACAAAAATGTATACAATCAAAACTTACAGCGTGTACATCCTTATTCTTCGCTCTGGCCTTCTCCAGGTTTCTGTTAGCAGCTTCATACGCTGCGAGGTACCTGTTTAATGATAAATGTATACTGTGATTTTTTTAAATTAAATCAAGGGCTGTCCATAAAATACGTAACTCAGAATTTTACCTTTTTTGGACCTTTTTTTTACTCTTGGATAAGCTTGTCTTTGACCGCAATCTCACCATGATAAGTGATGTAGCCGAAGGTGGTACGCATATAAAGCTAAGAAGGAAACATGTACTCACGTGCAGCTGCCGGAACACACCGATAGATGCTTGGCGACAACATTCAACTTGAGGGTTGCCAGCCAGTGCCTCCACCGTGCTATGGTTTCCTCACGATTTTTTCGCTCAAGCTCATTGTAGGATTCGAATCCACGACCTTCGTCGCGATATCCGACGTCACTGCCACTGAGCTATCATCGCCTTGAGAACTTCCCATTCGTCAAATCCACTATAGAACTAAATCCAACACGGTGGACCGACGATCTTTTGAGAGTCGCGGGAAGCGCAAGGCCCGTCTTCGTGGAGATCCTTGGGGAAGGTCTTTGTCCAGCAGTGGTCGTCTAATAGCTGATATGAAAGCTCACCTGAGTCTTCGAACCAGTACAGCTTTAGCAGCATGAGCATCACGCATGTAGTACCGGAGGGTGTCGGCCAACTTCAGGTCCTGATCTGAAGCCATGCGACCTTCGATTTTCTGCAACAAGGAGATAGCTCAGTGGTAGTGACGTCGGTTACCGCTGCGAAGGTCGTGGTACCCTCAAGCTGAAAATCTGTCGCCAAGCACCCGTTGGTCACTGTGGTTCCGGCAGTTGCACTTGAGAGCCAGTTTGTAAATAAGGTGTACAACTAGGGATTGCAGGCCTGAGTATTGAATATTAATTTCAACTTGATATCTTGTTCCTGACAATAAGGGGGTTGACAGACGGACAGACAGACAGACAACAAAGTGATTCTATAAGGGTTTCGTTTTTTTTTTTTGAGGAACGGAACCCTAAAAAAGATAAAAAAAAACTTGTGCGGTCGGGGGACCCCCGCCAGGAACGAAGTTCCTCGCCTTTTTTAAAATAAGTAGGTACGGGCTGTGAGCTCTAAAGCTACCAGTGCAGTGCTACGAGATTGCACACCTACCTTTATAAAATGCTATCAATGTTTGATAAATGTACTTACAGTAGAATAGGGTAGTGTCCTGGGTCAATAAAAATGAATTCTAATTAGTCCGTCGGTGAGATTATCAAAAAATATTGGACACGTATTTTTTGCTTTATCAAATCAATAAAAATATACAAAGTTATAGCGCATCAAAGTATAGGAGTGGGGGCTTGTGACGTCACTTCGTGGTAAAATTTGTACCACGGTGTGACGTCACGCGAAATTTCAACGCACTGTATCCTCGTCATTTTTCGTTTACGGAACAAAATAAAAAATACGTGTCCAATATTTTTTGGTAATCTAACTGACGGACTAAATAGATTTTTTTAGGACACAACCCTATTGTAACAAGATTATACAATAATGTTCCACAGTATTGTTCACCGAATAGTTCACGGTACATACAGTACACGGTATACCTACTAGATATTATTACTACAAAATACGTTTCACTAAGATCCTTAAAAAGGTTAAATTTTCATATATACTCGTAATAATAAAGAAGTGACAGATTCAATACGTTTGGTCCTAGCAACTCCTTTTTAATATTAATGGATAGTAATTTGTGATACCTAATAACATGTTATCTCTTTTCAACAAGTTACTCCTTTAAACTCCTAAGACCCTGGTACTGGCATAACGCTGTTTTCTTACGTGACGATTTCCACCAGTTCTTTCTGTAAGCGGCGTAAAAGAACTTCGTTCCAAATATAAGAAACTCACCCTGCACTTGTCGAATGTTTCCGACGCTCTAGTGAGGAACCTCTCAGTTGGAGGTTGCTCTCGAGTCGCCAGTTGAGTGATGCATGATGATAACTTTATGTGGGCGTCTGCTACCTCTGTACGTACAATATAACATACACTCTCACAAAATGTTACATTTTTATTTTATTCTGGATAGGCTTGTGTTTGACTACAATCTCACTATGTTAAGTGATGATGTGCCCGAAGGTGGTAAGCACACAAAGCCTAGATGGGAACTGGCTCTCAAGTGCAACTGTCGGAACATACCGATAGGTGCTTGGCGACAGATTTTCAACTTGAGGGTGGTAGCCAGCCAGTCGGGTACTACAAAGTACCCTACCACCGTGCTATGGTTTACATTTACTCAATACGGTTGTATGATGACAGAAGATGGTCATTTGACCATAATGAAGCCAAACTTTTCTAATTTCTGACAACAGACACAGACATCTGATGGTAAGTAACCATTATCACCTATCACCTTAGATGCAATACCTGTTTTTTTTATGTCATTAGGTTGACAAACAGGTTGACGGTCCACATGATGGTAAGTGGTCACCGCCTCCTATGGACATTTGCAATACCAGGGTGGTTGCCGATGTGTTGCCGACCTAGAAGAGCTCTTTTTACCCCGTATCATAGCGCGGAGGGAATACCGTAATGGGGAGCTCATTCCACATCCTAATGGTCCGCAGAAGGAACGTCCGGCTGAATCGTTCGGTGGACGATGGAGGCGGCTCGAGGATATGAGGTTGAGGCCCACATCACCGGCGAGCAGTGCGATGGTAGAATGGTGATGATGGCACCAAGTCAAAAAGTTCTTGAGAAAACTCTCCATTGTACAGACGGTAGAACACAGAGAGAGCCAATATCTCTCCGAAGGCTGAGAGGTTCGATACCGCTTTTTTTTTCATTCTGGATAAGCTTGTGTTTGACCACAATCTCACCATGGTAAGTGATGATGTGGCCGAAGGTGGTAAGCACACAAAGCCTAGATGGGAACTGGCTCTCAAGTGGAGCTGTCGGAACACACCGATAGGTGCTTGGCGACAGATTTTCAACTTGAGGGTGGTAGCCAGCCAGTCGGGTACTACAAAGTACCCTACCACCGTGCTACGGTTTCCTCACGATGTTTTCCTTCACCGAAAGCTCAAGCTCATTGTAGGATTCGAACCCACGACCTTCGCCGCGGTATCCGACGTCATTTACCACTGAGCTATCATCGCCTAAATATATTTACATATAATAATATTTATACATAAGTATATATATATAATTCACATTAAGGCATAATAGTTACTTAATAAACAAAGCAATCTCACCCTTATGCTTATTAGTCATACGGTCGACTTTGATGACAGCGTCCTTCAGGTGTGAGTAGTATTCTTGCAGGAAGGCTGTCTCTTGTTCAAAGAAGTCGTTCACATCGCGGACGGTCGCTCCGAGGTATATCTCATCGGTTGTCGTTGTCATTGAACGCACCTAAGTGGAAAAGGGGGGTTTAAAACACTTATTTTAATGAAATTTACATTATAAGGCATTATTCAACTATTCAAAAAATTTAACTGACTTTAATGAAACACAAAAGGCTTTAAAAATAGGCCAATTATAGATTTAATTCGACAATAAATTATAAGTAAAAAATTTGTTTTAGAAACAACCTTTTATTTAAATGCGCTACAAAAAATAAAAATATTCTGAGCAAGTCCTTTTATTTGATACCCATATTGTAGGAGTGCATTACAAAAAAATTGTCCACCATCTTAGGTGTTCCGCCATGTTGGATTTAGAATCACGTCACACGGCTAACCATGAATAATTTCAGCACAATCGGTTAAAGATATCGGCTTCAAAATTGAGTTGCAAGATTCCACCCAAACAAACACTACATACATACAAGTTAAATAAAACCTTTTAAAATGCATGTAAGTAAGACTATCATTTTTTTATACCACAAGTAACAACAAGGATACTATAGACAATTATTAATACTGTTTTTAAAATAACAGCAAAGTGTTTGGTGAACAACATCAGGAAACCAGCATACACACGGATAATATCACTTACCAGACCACCAATAAGGTCCATTTTCCCTCGAGGCTTAGCGCACAGGTCGTGCTCGTACTCAAGAAACACGCGCAAGTGTGCGTCGCACCTAAACACAGGGTGTGCCGCTAGACGTTGGAGGAACACTTCGTGCATCGCTACTGTTTTCTTGAATGTTGCTAGATATTCACTGTTGGGTATAGCAAATAAATATTAATATCATCCGTGGACCACTTTTAAGCAATGGACCTAGCGATATTGCGTTTTCATTTTATTTTATTGAATCGGTATCCAATAAAAAACAATCTAAGTGCACCAGTGAAGTTAAATGAATTGAATGCGCGGATCTGACTTTTCAGGTTGTCCCAAAAAGTCCGTGAAAAGTTTTAGTGTAAAGGACACCAATTTCAATAAAACCTGACCGGCCTTGTACGGACGAGGACTGAACTTTACTGTGAATGTAATAAAATTAATCACGTTATATACATATAACATACCTATCCTAAACCTAGAGTAAAACATAAGAAACCTTTTACCCCAGGAAAAATCAAGATACCTTGGGAAATATAACTTTTATGGAAGAAGAGTCATGGATTATTTCATTTACACTTCCTCTGCGATCTGTTATAGGACACTTGAGGAATTGCTTTTTAAAACATAAAATAATTGGATTTAAGTTAAGACAACCGTCTGTCGAAGTTGAAGGATGGATAGAGACTGACTTGAGTGGATGGGTGATAGAGCTACTATGGCGAGGAAATGCTGAGTGGACAAAATAGGAGTGTGGTGTGCAATACAGGGTGCTATAGTTAAGTATAACAGATCGATCGATCTCGCCACAGATACCTACCTCCCTTCCCTTAAATCCCACTAATATTATAAATGTGAAAGTTTGGATGGATGTTTGTTACTCTTTCACGCAAAAACGGAGGTACGGATTTTGATGAAACTTGGCACACAGGTAGATCATATCCCGGAATAACACATAGGATACTTTTTATCCCGGGAAAAGATAAGATCCCTCGGGAACGCGGGTGAAACCGCGGGGAACAGCTAGTATTTAAATATTTACGTTGAGTAAACTATAAAGACAACTCACTCTTCAAGTTCCTCCTTCATTTTAAGGAACTCTTCTCTTGTGAGAGCGCCCTCCCCTTCGCCAAGTCGCTGAAGTTTCTCACGAGACGCATCGAAATCTGGCCGAGGTGGCGCGGGGGGTATCTAAACAATACGAAAATGAACCTTACGTTATAGCATAGGACTTTTTTTATTCTGTATAGGCTTGTGTTTGACTACAATCTCACTATGGTAAGTGATGATGTGGCCGAAGGTGGTAAGCACACAAAGCCTAGATGGGAACTGGCTCTCCAGTGCAACTGTCGGAACACACCGATAGGTGCTTGGCGACAGATTTTCAACTTGAGGGTGGTAGCCAGCCAGTCGGGTAGGTACTACAAAGTACCCTACCACCGTGCTGTGGTTTCCTCACGATGTTTTCCTTCACCGAAAGCTCAAGCTCATTGTAGGATACGAACCCACGACCTTCGCCGCGGTATCCGACGTCACTTACCATTGAGCTATCATCGCCTTAAAACCTTGACCTTTTAACTAACAAACGGTGAACCTATATATGTGAATACTCACAATATATCCAGCATAAATAATATTCTCCTCGTAACGGTCATGGAGCCAGACAAACTCTTCATGCTGTCGTACCACGATGAACTCCGACTTTTGAAACTCTGGCAGCGTCGTCTTAGTGTGGACGGTAAACTTTACCTTCTCCTTTTCACTTAGGGCATCTGATATGTCCACCTGAAAATGAGTATAAGGCGATGATAAATCAGTGGTAAGTGACGTCGGATACCGCGGCGAAGGTCGTGGGTTCGAACCCTACAATGAGCTTGAGCTTTCGGTGAAGGAAAACATCGTGAGGAAACCACAGCACGGTGGTAGGGTACTTCGTAGTTCCCGACTGGCTGGCTACTACCCTCAAGTTGAATATCTGTCGCCAAGCACCTGCCACTGGTGTGTCCCGACAGTTGCACTTGAGAGCCAGTTCCCATCTAGGCTTTGTGTGCTTACTACCTTCGGCCACATCATCACTTACCATAGTGAGATTGTGGTCAAACACAAGCCTATACATAATAAAAAAAAAGTCCAAAAAAGTCAAATTTAGTACATACATTAAACAACACAAAAGAGAGCTTACGTTTTATTATAAAATTATATAATGTCATTAATGGTATAGAACTTACAATAAATATGCAATAACTTAACGTTAGAAAATAATTAATATTCAATAATAAATACATATTATGTATGTAATAGACCATGCCGATTACGGGGGTCCACTGTATCAAGAATTTGATTATGTTGTATCTATTTTTATGGGATCCATACCTCAAAAGGCAAAAAAGGAACCCTTATAAGATCACTTTGTTTGCTACACACTGCCGTTGTTGACCACGGTCAATGTAACTTGATCGAAACATTGAGGTTAGTCGAAATTATATTTTGATTATTATGTGCGCGAATAGACCCGGTATAATCTACTATAATGAATTTAGTTCGCGAAAGTTTTAAAAGTACTTTGTTTGCTGCTGCATTGTTGGCTGCCTTATGTAATTTAACCTTCATAAGTGCCCTTTTAGGGCCTAAACTGAATAAATAGTTTTGACTTTGAATTCTTTACATGGATAGGACCACAAAATAACATACCAACAGACTATTGTCAGCAAGTGACACATTCTCACTGGGTTTCTTCTTCTCCAGCTTTGGGTCGGTAGATGTTGGAACAGGTGCTGACAGGGGGTCATGGTTAGATTCTTCAACACAGTCCTGTAAGAATACCATTTATATATCAGTCTTGTGTACGCTGATTTTTTTAACTAAAAGCATCTTAATAAATGAGATCTGAATTTTGATTGTCACTTGTTTAATTTATTTATGTCTTTTATGTAATGATAACTTTCCTAATTTTTTTTGTTAGGTTTTAGATCTTAGATTACCATATCTGCGAGTCAAGTGTTAAATATAGGCTTCAGTATTCATCTGCCAGTCTTTTTAGGTATTGTATAAAGAATACCTTTTAGTCACAAAATCATTTAAAAGACATTTAATTATTCCTATATAAGCTTTGTTAGCCTATCACCAGTACCGCAAAACCTTGATGATATCCACTGATGGATAGTGATTACCGTCCTATGGATGTTAGCAATACCAGGGGGATGTCTTTGAAGGATGCTTTAAACTGAATTAATGAGTTTTGAGTGTGAGTTTGAAGGCAACTGGATCTCAATGAATGTGGTAAACAGTCATGTACTATGAAGTTACCTATCACTATGCAATTAAAACGAGGCATTGGGTTTATACTGCAAATTGCCAATATGAATGCTGTCATAGGAAATAGCTTTTCTAAATGGGACAATGTTTTTTAAAATAGTTCTCTTGGATTCAACATTAAAAAGGCTGAGTGCCTATTCACACAACTTCCTATCTTCAATTATATTCATAAGTTTCAAAAATATAAGGAAAACCATGTGTAAGTATAAAGATTAATTCCTGCTGATAAAATTCTTCCATTTTAATAATAATTAGCTTCCTCATGTTTTTTTCATATGTATAGATATTTCATGCAAACTCAACTCAAAACTCATTTATTCAGTTTAGGCCCTGGTAAGGCACTCATGAACGTTACAATTGACTCTACCACCGGTTCGGAATACACTTAAACTGAGAAGACTCCGGCAAGAAACTCAGCAAGGCAATTTTTTTTTAACAGTGGATCTTTCTTACATTTTTATAAGTACATTTAGATACATTTTCAAATATTTTACACTAGGCCATAAACTGAAAAAGGGCAAGAGCCAAGAGAGTGACAGTTTTATATGGGGAACACAGCAAAAACCGCGGGTACCATGTGAATTGTAATTCTGATCCTTCTATCGGAAAAATTATAGGTATTCAAAAAATGTGGCACTTTTGATCCATACCAATATTGAAAAATCCAGAAAAGGTACGATTTGAGACAATTGAGAATAGTGCAATATGGGAAGTATGAAGATACTGAAGAAGAAATTCCAATTATTTGTAAAACAAATTAAAAACACAAGCATTATTTCCACGTCATAACTTTAGTTGACCACAAAAGTAATGAGATAATTAAATATATAAGGCTATAACAAACAAACATCTATCGTTATCATGTAAATGATGAGACTTAGCTATAAATTATTCTAGTAAATAAATTGGTTTTATCGTATTTTTTCGTAGCGGTGACGCCCCCACCGCATAATAAGAAATTATGAAAGGTTACGGATATTTTATCGATTTTAGGCTAAACTTACCATCATTTTGAATTCCTTTTATTGAGCACTAATCACAGTAAAATAATTGTGAAGTTATTAATCTTCACGCTTAAAAACAAAGAGATTACAAGGCAAATTATTCTCACCGACACAAAAAATAAATTAGGTATTTTGTAAAAAAAATTGTTGCTGTCACTGTCATGTCAATTGTCAAAACAATGTCAAATATAAATAAACCACAATAAAAAATTAAATTTCTCAAAAAACTAAAATATGGATTTATGAAGGGCATAAATTAAAAATTGTTTATTTATTGGGTAAAATATCAGTTTTTAGTAGACTTTTTTTATAAAGGTAGATAATAGATTGCGGACGGAAATTCTATCAAGAGGTAAATTATTTTGAACGCAGTTTTAATCATTGATTACATTTTGACAGCAAGCGGTGTTACTGCAATGTAACTGTAGCAAAGCTTCTAAAATGGTAGAATTACTAAACAGGATGATACAATCATTTTTTAAAATATTTTTATGTTTCATGCATAATTCGACAGTGAATTTGGAATTAATCGTCCAACCCTTTTTTATGTAAAGCAATTAGCATACTGAAATGCCTTCCTAAGTCTTCTCAAGATTGTTTTAGGAGGGCCATTTTTTTACATTGCCACCCAGTAGTAGTTTTCAAATGCCGTAAAAAGATGGTATCGCGGATTACAGTAGTTGTTTTTAATTTATTTATATAAAAAAATACGATTTATTTACACAAAATGGGTACGCAAAAGCCTGGCGAATGGGCTAACTCGCTTATCGCCAGGTTTGAAGAGCAGGTGAGATATAAAATATTTAATTAATTTATTATCAAAGACCCGCCCATTTACTGTTTTACAGTTTTTGTAATGTAAACAAAACAGGATATCTATAAATAAAATTGGTATTATTGGAATGAATGGTGGGAAATAGTGACATATCTATGTTTATAAGCATTTGGTATAAGTAATACTTCTAGACCACACGCCTACGCAATTTATATCTTGCCATCGTTTGCTTGCAATTTCGCGGATTATTTATATTTTAATTTCTATCTGACTCCTGTATATAGTTTTGATAATATTACGCGCTCCTAAGGCGGTAATGCTCTGACCACTTTTTTTTTTGCCTATAATACAAATATGTAAGTAATATAAAAATTAAAGAATATATATATTTATTTAAGTTTAAGCTGTGTTATGAATAAAAGGTTAATATTATAAAAATGTAATAATTTAATTGATTATTAAGTACACATCCTTCTCAAATACTAGGAGTCGACCGAAGTGCCCGTGGACTTCCGATCGCGCCCCGCGCTTTGTTCTCGCTGCATGATGTCGCGATTGATACTTACATTATAATCTTCCATAGTGTTTGATGACCTAGGTACATGTTATTTTTAAAAAATATTAAAGATTTTATGTGTACGATTGTTACCACTCAGCTCTGTAACAGTTGAGTAGATAATCATGAAATAGAGTAGAGTTAGTTGTTTCTGAATTAAAACAAAGTAAAACTTTATTTTCATCAGTATTGAGTGACAACAGCACATGAGGCTGAAGGGATGTAATATCCCCGGTCTCAGCAAATGATTTGGATAGAGAGATAAAAGCTATGCCAGTAAAATGAAAGCTCTCTCATAAAAACAAATAAAGTAAAGACACCTAGTTGGTCAATACAGTAGCTTATTGTTCTAGGACATATTAACACATAAAAGTACAAAAATATAATTTTGCTAGCTACTATACTTTACGCTCATTGGTTATATTTCTGTTTAATCATTAAAACAGTTCTTAGTAAGTAGTCAAATATGAACCTTTTGATATAAAAAAAAATTGGGACGCGTCGCAGATGTGAAACATCGAAATTTTCGTACAAGTAATATGCATAAATGAACAGATTAAGACAGAAACTAAATATGGCATAATGAAACAATAAAATATTACGATTTTTTTCCAGAAAATGATGACTGTTTATTTAATAAATTTTTATTTTAATTAAATACAAAACCTTACACGCTAGTGCTACTACATATTGATCGTACCTATAGCGTGGCGACGCCTTGCCACGGCATGCGTCGCCACACCTACAATCGTTTTACCCGCGGCTATAGATGTTTCACATCAAAAACCGAAGTAGGTATTTAGTTTATTATTAAAAGACATCCCTCATGGTTTCACACACCTTTCCATCCTATATTTTATTCCAGGATATGAACTACCTGTGTGCCATGTTTCATCAAAATATTAATAATGATAATAATAAAGCCTTTTTCTTTCCAAATGCAAGTACAATAATTAAGTTTTTCCATTAAAATACATTTTTACGAATTGTTAGTATTTCCTTAGTGTTTAGTTATTAGTATTGTTAGTTCCATCGATTTGGACCCCTCTTTGGGTGAAGGCCTCCTCCAATCTTTGCCAACAAAATATTAGTAATATTTAATTATATGTAATTTTTTACCCGCAGCTCCCATACAAGACTGGTGCCCAAAACCTGCACTCTCGCATCAACGAAGAGCAATGCAAGGCGTGCCTGGTTCAAATCAGCCGCCACCGGTTCTCTCTCGTCATAGCTGGCTTGACTAAGATACTGCAGAGGGTCAATGAATTGGTATGCACTTGATGAGTTCATCCTCACACTTTAGAACCAAATTGGTCGCTTATAGTATGCTTTGAGAGACATTTTCTCCCGCGCACCATCAGGTTGTGGAATGAGAATAGAGGTTTTCCCTAGAGACTACAGCATGGGGTTCTTCAAAAGAGCGGTAAAAAAGTACCCATACTATAGGCTAGCCTAGTTAGGTGGCCAGGAAACAACGTACACAGTTTCCTCTTATTCAATTGAAAAATTAATAATTCCTATCATAAATATGATTATAAGTACCTGTCTATGAATAAGAATACATTGTAAAGGCAAATAATGATTTTTGATTTGAAGGTTTATGCAAGCGTCTATAGGCTACATTAATCGCTTACCATCACGGCCGTAAGCTTGTTGGCCACCTAGTAGTATACATTTCTTTAAGGAATTGTAGTAAATTTTGACATAGACTTAGTCTATTAAATAATAATCATATTATTATGTATAACAAAAAAAATAACTGGACTATGATAAATAATCCAATAAACTGAAAAAGTAATCGATTAAGTGCGAAATATATTTAACACTTTAAATAATTAGTGAAAATATAAAAAAATAGGAGTAATAGTTTCTGAGATTAGGACGTAGGAGACGTCCAAACTAACAAACTTAACCTATTTATAATACTATGTTGGTACTAATTAAAATTACAGTACCAACCGACAATAACAAGCGGCGTGAATCGACCCCCAACAGAACTAGAGAAGGGCTACCACGATAGCCTGGTAATAGTGCTTGATACCCTCGAGATATGTCTCAGTTCTCAGCCCAAAGATACCACCAAGTACGACGAGGCCATGAACGTCAAGATACTGCTGAGGGAAGTCTGCCAGTTTATTGGTGAGTCCTAATCTGAGGTGACCGAAGCTCGTGTACCTACTATGTGGACTGTGTAACTAATGCGGATTATAATTTTTTATGTATTTTAAGAATAAAATTGTTAAACATTTGAATAAAAAAAAAAACCAATATAGTCAGATGGTCCAAAAATATTTTAAAAATGTAAGCTTGCTGAGTTTCTTGCCGGTTCTTCTCAGTTGAAGGCTGACTTCCGAACCGGTGTTAACTTCTGTAATTCGACCTTCATAAGTGCCCTTCTAGGGCCTAAACTGAATAAATGGTTTTGAATTTGACTTTGACTCGGTACATGAGGTTGAGTACTTTGTAGTACCCAACTGGCCAGCTACCCTCAAGTTGAAAATCTGTCGCTAAGCTACTATTAGTGTGTTCCGACAGCTGCACTTGAGAGCCAGTTCCCATCTAGGCTTTTTGTGCTTACCACCTTCGGCCACATCATCACTTACCATGGTGAGATTGTGGTCAAACACAAGCTTATTCAGAACAAAAAAAAGCACCTATTGGTATGTTCCGATAGCTACACTTGAGAGCCAGTTCCCATCTAAGCTTCTTGTGCTTACCACCTTCGGCCACATCATCACTTACCATGGTGAGATTGTGGTCAAACACAAGCTTATCCTAAAAGTAAAAAAAGTCGATGATAGCTCATTGGAATTGACGTTGGATATCGCGGCGATCATGGGTTTGAATCCTACAATGACCTTGAGCTTCGGTGAAGGAAAACATCCTGAGGTGGTACTGTACTGGACTGGCTGGCTTCTACCACCAATTTGAAAATCTGTCACCAAGCACATGTTGGTGTGTTCCGGCAATTGCACTTGAGCCCTTAAATTGTAATAAGGTGAACAATACATTGGCAATCCCCCTAATATTGCTATTGTCTATAGGCGACGGTAGTCACTTACCATCAGATGATCCGCCCGCCTTTATATTTATTAATAAATATAATGTTCTCTTTAATACAGATATGCGAAATGAGAGTGTGGTAAACAATACTGTGTTAAAACAGTTGTCCAGTAAAGTTCTCTTTGCGTTAAGTTTGAACTTCTTCAATGCTGTATTTAACAGGATCAGTGCAAGACTACAGGTATTAAACTATTTTTAAAGCGATGATAGCTCCGTTGTAGTGACGTTGGATACCGCGGCGAAGGTCGTGGGTTCGAATCCTACAATTAGCTTGAACTTTCGGTGAAGGAAAACATCGTGAGGAAACCATAGCACGGTGGTTGGGTACTTTGTAGTACCCGACTGGCTGGCTAGCACCCTTATGTTGATAATTTTCACGTTGCAAATCGTACAAAGTTGCACTTGAGAGCCAGTTCCCATCTAGGCTTTGTGTGCTTACCACCTTCGGCCACATCATCACTTACCATGGTGAGATTGTGGTCAAACAACAGAATCCAGAATATAAAAAAAAAATCTAGGGATAGTATGTAGAAATCTCTTATGAATGCTTGACCCTGGCAATTGTTAAAGTCCCATCATAGGGCCATACAAGAAACATAAATTTTATAACACAGTATCTTCTGTCAGGATTTCATTCGGCTGAAAAATTTCGATCGCTCTGTCAAGAGATTACGCGTCAGAAGAAGGCTTTTTTAGGCGGTTTTAAGAGGAGGGATGAAAGATATGTAGCGAAAAGAGTATTGAGCATGAGTGTGGATGGATATAGAGGTAGAGGAAGGCCGAAGATGGTATGGATGGACTGCGTGAAGAATGATATGCTTATGAAAGGTGTGAGTACTGAGACGACTAGCGATAGAGCGGAGTGGAAGAAAACATTTTGTGCCGACCAGACCTAGCGTGGGATAAGGATAAGAATATATCTTATCCTTATCACGCTAGGTTTTAAGAATGTTAAGGTGATTTATTTTAGAGTCGATCAGTAGTTTTTTTAGGGATGCAAGCCGGTTTTTCAGATCTCATATCATATTCCTGCTGGATTCTGATCCCTTTAAAGTACCTGGTGTTATGTAATTGTATACATTTTCAGGAACTATCATCTAGCTCCGAAGAAAACCCCGATTATACAGATATAGAGTTGATACAACACATTAATGTCGATATATTAAGGCTTATACGGCTTTTAACAGGTAAATATTGATCACTAGTTGTCCCCCGCGGTCTCACCCGCGTTCCCGAAGAAACCTTAACATATGCATGTGAATATTTCAGAGTCTATACAAAAGTTTAAGTTATTAAGAAAATCTGCACACATGGTTTTGGTGATGTCCTTAGAGAAAGCAATATGGAATTGGATGGACACATACCCCCAAGTAAGTTTAAATGTTTTTAAACATATTTCAGGTACTTTTAAATTATTATTTTTCTGCAAAGTTGGTGCCAAACAATTGCAAAACTTCCACTTAAATATAGACATCTGCTTATACTTATAATTTTTTAAATGTGATTACCTAAAAATTGGAGCCAACTTACACATTTTGAGACTTATATCCGGCTCGAAGGACCATTGTACAGTAGTACTTAGAAGACATACAACCGTATTTCCTACCTTGATCTGAATAAACTTTTTTCTATTCTATTCTATTAAACTAATATTTAAATGACAATGCTTAGGTGCAGCGCTCGCTCTTGTAGGACATATCCTATGTAATACTAAGTTTAGACAGACAACCGTATTTCCTACCTTGATCTGAATAAACTTTTTTCTATTCTATTCTATTAAACTAATATTTAAATGACAATGCTTAGGTGTAGCGCTCGCTCTTGTAGGACATATCCTATGTAATAATACTAAGTTTGTTTTGAAAAGAGTAATTGCTGAGTTTATTACCGGCTTCTCACCAAAAGCAACCTTACGAACCGTGCGTTAGTGTCTAGACTATTCATAAGTGCCTGTAGAGGCCTCTTTGCATGAATAAACAATTAATTTCACTAAATCAACATTTCATCTATACTAATATTATAAAGAGGAAAGGTTTGATTGTTTGTTTGCATTGAATTGAAAAATTGGCTCTGAAACTACTGGACCGATTTCAAAAATTCTTTCACCATTAGAAAGCTACATTATCCCTCATGAACATAGGCTATATTTTGTCCCGGGAAAAGATAAGATCCCACAGGAACGCGAGTGAAACCGCGGGGGACAGCTAGTTTCATTATTAATATGATATTTTCTTGATGATATTCTAATATTTATTGCAGGAATTTGCTGAAGTTCAATGCCGGCCTAACGACGAACTGAGCAAATGTTGTGATACACTGTTCGACTTTCTTCAGGACAGCTTCTCTGATAATAAGAAATCTAGAGTTGCTATGTGGCCGTTACAGATCATGTTGTTAATATTAAACCCTGTTAGTAACATATTTTTTATTTTAGATAATCTTAGATCACAAACTCACCATGGTAAGTGATGATGTGGCCGAAAGTGGTACACAAAGCCTAGATGGGAACTGGCTTTCAAGTGCAGCTGTCGGAACACACCGATAGATGCTTGGCGATAGATTTTCAACTTGAAGGTGGTAGCCAGCCAGTCGGGTACTACAAAGTACCCTACCACCGTGCTGTGGTAGGTACGACAAAGTACCTACCACCGCTGTGATTTGCTCTCGATGTTTTCCTTCACCGAAAGCTCAAGCTCATTGTAGGATTCGAACCCACGACTGTCTGGCTGGTACGGTCGGCCAAGAAAGTGGTGTACCACCCTAAGGTTGAATGACGCTTGCAGATTCATAGGTGATAAAGATTAGTTTCGCTTGCAGATCAATCTGACAATTTATGACAACGTCATTATTACGCATCTCTTTCAGTGATATCTTTTTATTTTGAACCTTGTTGTAATTTTCGATAACTAGGCAACTAAATCAAAACTGGTACACCACTTTCTTGGCCGACCGTACAAGACCTAAGTTGCTTACCATCAGGTGAACCGCCTGCCTGGTTGTCACTTGTGTTGTAAAGTATTTGAATAGATTATAGATTGTAGTAATTTAATTGCAGAAAGTGTTAGAAGAAATAGTGAATGCTGACAGTGGAGCGCCATGCAGTCCCCGACATACTAAAAAGAAGCATTTCATTGATTCAGTCAAAAGAGGATTGAGTGAGTATATGTATTGGAAAATCGTGTACCTGTAAATGTGTTGTATTAATGAAGATCTAACAAACTAATGTGAAGAATGTAGTTTGGGCAGAGGTTTCACCCTACTATTGTTAACTTCAGCTGACGGAGTTAGACTGCTGAGCTACGGCTCTGCTATCCATTCGCTAAAACGCTCCCCCTTCTATCGCCATCTTTCTTTCTTTTTTCATCACTACTTTATGGAATAGTTTTAATGACGGTGTTGCCAGTTTTTAAATTGATACTTTTATTAAATTTTATCAATACATTATTATTTTAAGATTAAGTAGCTCTAAAATCATACGATAAACAGAAAAATCATGACAAATGTTACAATAATTGTTCATTGTAGCATAGGTACATTTGCAATTTGCTTAATTCTTTGTGAATTTCTCTTTAAAAAATACCATCAAAGTTTATATTAATAAAAAGGCCACCAAAACAATAAGACGCCATAATGCCTAGGTCACGTGATATCATGACGACACCTGCTCGTAATCAAACATTTAGTTGTCAAAATAACTTTCATAACGTTACTGTTTCCATTTTAGTGTTTACAAGCAGGTGACGTCACACTCAGAATCGGCCAGTACCGAGCGTTTTCAATCACGTGGTCAAACATGAAAATTTAATCATTTTATTTATGATCTCTTATAAACATCATAGATATTTTCAAATATTACGATAAAATAAATAACTTTGACCAGGTCCTCAGAACAACTCCAAACAGATGACAGAAGCGGCCGTGGTGACATGCGTCAAACTCTGCAAGGCCTCTACCTATCTCAACATTGCAGACTCTGGCAATGTCACCTTTATTTTGGTCAAATCTGTTATAAACGATCTTAAGGTTAGTCTCTTATTGCTTTCTTTCATCTATACTAATATTATAAAGAGGTAAAGTGTTGTGAGGTTGTAGGGGGTAATCTCTGGATCTACTGAACCGATTTAGAAAATTCTTTTATCAATAAAAAGCCACGTTATTTGTGAGTGTCATAGGCTATATTTTTATCCCGAGAAAAGATAAGATCCCACGGGAATGCGGATGAAACCACGGGGGGACATCTAGTTACAAATATCCACCAGATAACTGATATACTACATATTACCTCGCCAAGCACCTATCGGTGTGTTCCGACAGCTGCACTTGAGAGCCAGATCCCATCTAGGCTTTGTGTGCTTCGCCTTCGCTTCACCACTTACCCTTACCCTTGCCCTTAAGGCCTTGAAATAAGGTGTACAACACGTTGGCAGTCCACCTGGCATTGCTAATGTCACTTACCATCAGGTGACCCGCCTGTCTCGTTGTCACTAGTGACATAAAAAAAATGGTGAGATTGCGGTCAGACACAAACTTAACTAAAGTATTTTTTTTACTTAATATACGCAATATGAACCTTAATTCTTTGGGATACAAAAATTCCGTCGTATTTTTTCTACTATTTAAATGATTATTATATTTTCAGTCGCTCCTCTTCAACCCATCAAAGTCTTACATCCGAGGCAACTTAATCTGTGGTTATTCGGAATTGGACCTTATGACAGATTGTTTTGTGTCGCTCTTTCGAATAATGCCGCATAACAACGACGCTCTCAAAGTGTGCCTGAACCTAAACACGCATATATCGTACCATTATGTCATCATTAACAGTCTTTTAAGGTGAGTTTGACTTTATTGGCAACATTGCCAAAAAATAGTATAGTAGACAGGTACTGAATCTGCACACGCATATATCTTACCATTATGTCATCATTAATAGTATTTTAAGGTGAGTTTGACTTTATTGGCAACATTGCCAAAAAATAGTATAGTAGACAGGTACTGAATCTGCACACGCATATATCTTACCATTATGTCATCATTAATAGTATTTTAAGGTGAGTTTGGCTAAATTGGCAACATTGCCACATTTTTTGATTAGGTTGGTACTGGTAATTAAGTAAATATAGCTTATTGGTCATGAATAAGAGAGATGAAGAAAGCTATAATAGTTAGCACATTTAGTGGATTTACTATGATTTGATAGGTTATGTAATGATAAGCGATCTTGGCAATATTGTCAGTGAGACTAGATAAATAATAATTATTGAATGTAATAGGTGTAAGTTGTTTTTGAAAAGAGTAATTGCTGAGTTTATTGCCGGCTCTTCTCAGCAAAAACAACCTTCCGAACCGAGCATCTGACTATTCATAAGTGCCTGTGAAGGCCTATTTGGATGAATAAACAATTTCATTTCATTTCATTAATATTGCCAATTTTGTTTACAAATGATTATGTAAGACTAAAAACGTATAGTAAATAATATTCTGCCATTATTATATCCATCACTATTTTCTGGTAAGTTTTTCTTAACTCACATTGTTGGTAAATGAATATAAACCTTATTTAAGAAATTGAGTCTAAAATGATGTAATTTCAGGATAATCAAACAACCCCGGCTTCCATGGTGGCCTCAAATAGAATTATTGTACCCGAGAGCCGCAGAACTTAGGGCCATGTTCACCGATACATCTAATAAGGCTACACAGGTTTGTTTCTACTGTATATTGTTTTTTAAGGCAAGACAAATCTTACAATGAACTTTCGGTGAAGGAAAACATCGTGAGGAAACTACAGCACGGTGGTAGGGTACTTTGTAGTACTCGACTGGCTGGCTACCACCCTCATGTTGAAACAAACCAAGCATCTATCGGTGTGTTCCAACAGCTGCACTTGAGCCAGTTACCATCCGACCTTCGGCAACATCATCACTTACCATGGTGAGATTGCGGTCAAACACAAGCTTATCCAGAAGTAAAGAAAACCGCGGGGTCTCCTAGTTCATAAAATTAGCATGATTTCAGGGTTACGTAGTCCACACACCACTGAGAATGATTTCACTATCTCTCAAATCCAAAGAGGTTCAATCGAAATTCAACAAGTCAGAAGAAATGCCGGCCTATAGGAACTTACTGCTGTGTATGGTGAAATTGATTCATTCAGATCCTATGCTAATGTTGAGCGTAAGTATGGTTTTTATTATATGCCAATTTAACCCTTATTCCCAAGAACATAAACTATACATACCTACAAATAATTAAAATTGAAGTGTCTTCTTTTTTATTTCACAAATGACAACGAGGCAGGTAAGTGATGGTAAGTGACTACCGTCGCCTACAGACATTAGCAATACCAGAGGGATGGCTAATATGTTGTGCACCTTATTACAATGCCTTAAAGACAACTGGCTCTCATGTGGAACTGCTGGAATACAGTAACAGGTGTAGGGCTAGTCGACTACTACAAAGTGCTATGGCTTCCTCGCGATGTTTTGCTCAAGCTCATTGTAGGATTCGAACCCACGACCTTCGCAGCGGTATCCGACGTCACTATCACTGAGCTGTAAAATGCATGTGAAAGTATTTATGGTACTTTCATTGACAGAACCCCGGCCGTTCAAGCATAGAGATTCAATCGTCGACGACCGAACTCATAAACGGGCTGGTCTCGCTCGTACATCAGACAGGGATGGGAGAGATCTCTCAAGAGGCGATGGACGCTCTACTGGCACTCCACACGCCTGATAGAGTCCATATGTGGAACCCCGAAGCGCCTCTCAACACATTTTGGGATATTAGGTAAATAATAACATAGTCATCATCCTTCCAAATGATTTGTGGCCGGCCTAATGAGTACTTTTCTTCCATTCGCCCCTTCTATCCGTCATTTTAGTAATCCTTTCATACTCATTTCATCTCTCACATAATTCATCTCTTTTTCGGTCTTTCTCTACCCATGTATCCATCCACTTTCATATTCAAAATTCTTTTAGCTACATGGCTGTCATCCCTCCTCATAGCCATGCCCATACCACGTCAAACAATAGTACAGTACAACCAAATTGATAATGCGCATAGAAATCTTCGTTATGTTCGGCAACAGTCGTATTCCTCGAGCGTCGGAAGAAGATATGTATAAAGAGTGGTTAAGTGCATTAAGTTTGCACGGTGGTAGGGTACTATGTGGTACTCGACTGGCTGGCTACCACCCTCAAGTTGAAAATCTGTCGCCAAGCACCTTTTTTTTTTATTTTTTATTCTGGATAGGCTTGTGTTTGACCACAATCTCACCATGGTAAGTGATGATGTGGCCGAAGATGGTAAGCACACAAAGCCTAGATGGGAACTGGCTCTCAAGTGCAGCTGTCGGAACACACCGATAGGTGTTTTGGCGACAGATTTTCAACTTGAGGGTGGTAGCCAGCCAGTCGGGTACTACAAAGTACCCTACCACCGTGCTATGGTTTCCTCACGATGTTTTCCTTCACCGAAAGCTCAAGCTCATTGTAGGATTCGAACCCACGACCTTCGCCGCGGTATTCGACGTCACTTACCACTGAGCTATCATCGCCTTAAATCATATCCTGTTGGTGTGTTCCGGCAGTTGCACTTGAGAGCCAGTTGCCCTTGCCCTTAAGGCATTGTAATAAGGTGTACAACACGTTGGCAGTCCCCCTGGTATTGCTAATGTCTATAGGCGACGGTAGTCACTTACCATCAGGTGACCCGCCTGCCTAAAAAAAAAAAAGTGCATTTTCTTCATGCATAATTTAGCCCATCTAGGCTTTGTGTGCTTACCATCTTCGACCACATCATCACTTACCATGGTGAGATTGAGGTCAAACACAAGCCTATCCAGAATAAAAAAAAATATATATATAAATACGACTGAATATAGTGTATTATCTATGGACGGACCATACATATCGTCTTCCGACGCTCGGGGAATACGACCGTTGCCGAACAGTGACGAAGATTTCTTTGCGCATTATCACTTTGGTTGTACTGTACTTTCCTTTATTTTGCCGTATATCTTTTGACTTCCCAGAATTTGATCCATTTTACCAAAATTACCGGATGTAATTTTTTCAAAATCAACCAGTTTGATTCCTGGTTTGGGAAATGATTTTATCAAAAATGTTATGATCTTTTAGTTTTCATCAAAATTGGCCTCGAGACTCCTTTCAGCATTTTTCCCTATTCCCTTTAGTTAAGGATTTGATCTTATACCGCTGGTGACCTAATAGACCTAATTTGAAAATTCAACCCCTAAACGATCCCCTCGGGAAATCGAGTGAAACCGCGGGGGACAGCTAGTATAAATATATCTAACAATTACTTATTTTTCAGTTCACAAGTCCTCTACAACATAAGCCAGAAACTAATTCAGCGTCAGATATGCAACTACCGCGAAGTACTACGATGGCTGCGGGATATACTGACGTGTCGAAATGAGTTCCTAGCTAAACACAAGGAGTATGCAAACGTTGGCTCGCAGATACCCATCTGTAAGCAGGCGCATATCAAGTTGGAAGTAAGTTGTGGCAATGTGTGGCAGTCTGTGGCAACTTGTGGCTATTTGTGGCAAGTTGTGGCTCTTATTGGGGCAATCACGCATTGCTCCAATAAGAGTTGTGAAGATAGTGGGGATTCTTAGATCATTATATCTGCAAAATGGTGAAGGCTTTAGTCTTGGGATAGCTAAAAATAAGTAGAAAGGTGCAAAAAATAAAAAAGGTTACGTCTTGATGTGTTTCTTGCCAGTTCTTCTCATTTGTTGTCTAACTGCTGAACCGGTGGTAACTTCGTAGCTCGACCGTCATAAGTGCCCTCCTAGGGCCTAAACTGAATAAATGGTTTTGACTTTGAAACTATTTGTGAAATCTACATGTCGGATCATTTTCTTAGGTAAAAAGTAACGGTAATAAGGCGATGATAGCTCAGTGGTAGTGACGTTGGATACCGAGGCGAAGGTCGTGGGTTCGAGCTAAAATGAGCTTGAGCTTTCGGTGAAGGCAAACATGGTGAGGAAACCACGGCACTGGCTACCACCCACAAGTAGTAAATCTGTCGCCTATCGGTGTGTTCTCACAGCTGCATTTGAGAGCAGCCCACCTAGGCTTTGCGTGCTTACCACCTTCATCACTTACCATGGTGAGATTATCCTAAAGCTAAAAAACATGGAGCAAGTGTACCTTGGCTCGTCGATTCTAAGTATGATGTTGTGTAGGTGGTATTCTTCATGTGCCTGTGGTCGATCGATGCGGACGTTGTAGTGGCAGGCATGTCGTGCTTCAGCCTGCTTTGTCGTGAAGCTGACATCCGCTGTGGTTCCGATGAGATCTCCACGCACTGTCTGCTGCCCAATTATAACGTCTTTCAGGAGATAGCGCACACTTCTACCCTGCTCACTACTGGTAACTATCTATCTACTCGCTGATTAATCACGAAATCTCAGAAAGTATAAATGCTAAGACTTTAATTAAGGCGATGATAGCTCAGTGGTAAGTGACGTCGGATACCGCGGCGAAGGTCGTGGGTTCGAATCCTACAATGAGCTTGAGCTTTCGGTCAAGGAAAACATCGTGAGGTAACCATAGCACGGTGGTAGGGTACTATGTGGTACTCGACGGGCTGGCTACCACCCTCAAGTTGAAAATCTGTCGCCAAGCACCTGTTGGTGTTCCGGCAGTTGCACTTGAGAGCCAGTTGCCCTTGACCCCTTAAGGCATTGTAATATGGTGTACAACACGTTGGCAGTCCACCTGGTATTGCTAACGTCTATAGGCGACGGTAGTCACTTACCATCAGATGACCCGCCTGCCTCGTTGTCACTAGTGACATAAAATAAAAATGCTACTCGACGGCCTGGTTGGCGTGATTGGTTAACACACTACCTATCACGCCGCAGGTTGTGGGTTCCATTCCCATCCAGGACAGACATTTGTGGGCATGAACATGTCTGTCCTGAGTCTGGGTGTAATTAAGTATGTATTTTCAAAAAAAAGTATATGTAGTATATCAGTTATCTGGTTTCCAAATTACAAGCTCTGCTTAGTTTGGGATCAGATAGCCGTGTGTGAACAAATGTCCCAGGATATTTACGAGTACAAACTTGTTTGGCAGGTAGATTCCTATTAGGATTTTTGAAAATTCGACCTTTAAAGAGTTCCCTGGGGAACGCGGGTGTGAAACCGGGGAGGGGGACATGTATTATTGTCATATTCTCTACCAAACAGTTAGTTAACTATACTGTGATGTCGCAAAAATGTAAATAGGTGGCATAAAAAAGACACGTACTGAAAGGGTCTTTCGAACATGCGACGTTTTTTACATTTTTATATGGTTGTCAATAAAATTGCTGTAAGGTTTCTTCGACAATCTTTTGTTATAGTTAACTGAGTCGCAATTGAAAGGCTTAAAACAGCTGCTTGAGTTATATGTCCTTTCTACAGCTAAAACTTAGGTCGTGAAAAATCAGAAAAATGCCAGACCATAAGGTAGATCAAAAACCAGAATTACGAGGAAAACTACCTCTAATATAAGTCTTATAGTTCACGAGTTATATTTGATCAACTTTGTAGCACAATGCTCATAATTATTATTATAAAAGGACGGAACCTAAAAGTTCATGATCCTACATACACTGAGCCCGTTTTTAAAAAGTTTCGTATATATATTTTTTTCATACTTTAATTACAAGCTGGCAATCAGGATATGGGACGAAGTTGTTACTCAAAGAATATTAACGGTAAGTCGAAAACTTTCCTTTTGTTTTCATAATTAGGATGTTGCATCATGTACCTTACAAATATCATTATTTTTTATTAATATTTCCATATAGCTGCACTACAAAAGAGAATAATGGCGCTCCTGAGAAGTATCGAGCACTGTGTGAACGGTGTTCAACCGGTGTGGGAAGAAACGTTTCGATGTTGGTAAGTTATATTCATTATTTATCTTTTATATTTGCATATTCTTTGCAAAAAAAAAACATTATTACTCGACATCATAAAAAGTGATCATAATATAGGTTTATACAAGACAATTTCGTAGACGAAATTCGTCCAATAATATCCCACTAATAAATATGATTCAAAAGTTTGTGTGTGTCGGTGAATAAGCTAACATTTTGACCCCAACATTGTTCTAAAATATTCACAATAAACTACTAGGACACTACAACTTTTTTACGCAGTCATGGACCAACTGCGTAAAAAATATTAAGGGTCACGATCATCGATATCGTTGAAGCAGGTCGCAACTTACAAAAAAAATGTCGTCACTTTTGTCCCTTGGAAAAATTGTCTATGAATATGCATGAAAACTATGTTAGGTAAACAGAGAGTCTACCTTAAACCGACAAGCGACATTAAAAAGAAAAAGATTGGGGTCCTTTGTTCAAAATACCGGACTTTAATACTAAGCTATTGCTAAACACAAAATATGTTCTAGGGACTCTCTCTGTAAACTCCTGCAAAAATACCCAAAGGGGCAAGGCGACAAGATGGACGACTGTCAAATGGAAGCTATACATCGAGCCGTGGCTAAGCGCAGGGTTTCTCATCACAGCAGCAGTGAACATGATTTTGAGGTAAGGAGAAAATTGTGCGTGATATGTTCGGTAGCTTCATGGTAGAAGCTAAGCTATAAGTGTCCTTTTAGCGCCTTACTTGAATGAACTATGAAGGCTTTGAGAGCAGTACCTCGCGAAAGTTTTGTAATTTTTGGGCCATTTTGAAACAAATAGCAAAAACTGATTCGCTGGAAGTGGTGACACTGACTAAGGTAATTTCTGTATCTCCCCCTTAACCTGTATATAATGTGGTGGGTGACTACACATTATGGGTGGGTTGTTTGATTGGTAGTTTAGGAAGTGATGTTGGATACCATTGGTTTTGGTATCGAATCCTACGATGAGCTTGAGCTTTCGGTGAAAGAAAACATTGTGAGGAAACTTTTGTACTTTGTAGTACTCCGCTAGTTACCATCGTCAAGTTGACAACTCTACTTCACTAGCTATTTTAATAGTTTCATAAAAAACTATATTTTAAACATACATTTGCATAGAAAAACAGATAATATATTAAACAAGTGACGATTTAAAATAGTTGCAATGAATATACTCTTTAGACTTGCTTGTCAGACTGACAAAATTAAGTGTTACGGTAGCATATTTGGAGACATAAATTGCCTCAAATCTAACATTTCAAAGGCCACTTTCTCCACCAGATGCAAGTACAGGAATGGGCGAACATAACGTCGTTTCTGTGCGCTCTGGGCGGCGTTTGTCTTCAGCGGAGACCTTCCACCGCGTGGTCGCATTTACACGGACATGGTAATATACATTTACATGGACATGGTAATATTCATTTTTAGGGTTCCGTACCCAAAGGGTAAAAACGGGACCCTATTTCTAAGATTTCGCTCCGTCTGTCTGTCACCAAGCTGTATCTCAAGAACCGCGATAGCTAGACGCAGTTGAAATTTTCACAAATTATGTATTTCTATTGCCGCTATAACAACAAATACTAAAAACAAAATAAAATAAATATTTATGGGGGGCTCCCATACAACAAACGTAATTTTTTTGCCGTTTTTACGAAACCCTTCGTGCGCAAGTCCGACTCGCACTTGGCCTGTTTTTTTTTTTCAATTTATGATCTATGAAATAAGTCTGCATTATATGTAACGTGGCACTTATTGCCAAGCAGGGAATCATGCTCTAAGGTTTATCTTCTTGTTTCAGATGCCAGGAAGTATAATGTTCTCGCGAACAGTTCACAAGAAGTGCAATACTGTCCTGTTACACAGTAAGTTGATTTTTCAGAGGTACTTTCAAACTGAATTGAAAAATTACTTCAATCCTACTAATATACCTTCTGATATTATAAATCTGTTTTGTTTTGATTTTTAATAGTAATATGAAATAGGATTATGGATATTGTACACTATCCGTAGTATTCGAGCTAACATATCCAACCAATAGATTTATCTAATCTTGGACTAATCACAGGCTACTTTTGATCCCGATAATAAAATACAGTCTTATCTATGATAAAAAGTAGCCTATCTCTTATTCCAGGATATAAAATATTTGTGTGCCAAGTTTCATCAAGATCGGTTGAGTAGTTTCGGATATATTAAGTAGTAAGTACCTTATATGTTCCGTCTCCCTCCAACATTAACTGTGGAACTATTTACCATTTATCACTCTCTCACTCACTCTTTTCCAACAAAGGTGCATAGTTTTTATTAGTTTAAGTATAAAATTGTTAAGCATTTCAATAAAACAAAAGCCAATATAGTCAGATGGTCCAAAATTATAAAAATATGTAACCTTACTTCCGAACCGGTGGTAACTTTTGTAATTTAACCTTTATAAGTCATTCCTAGGGCCTAAACTGAATAAATAGCTTTGAATTTGACTTTGTTAGTGACGGTAGTAATCGTCAGTTTCCCACTACCAGGTTCATAGGTCAACTCCTCCGCCTACTTCTATGCAGCAACGAACGCTTCGGTCAACAGATACAGACGCACGTGAAAGAACTGGTCGGCCATGAGATGTCCCCAGCTCTGTACCCCATACTCTTCGATCAGATCAAAGCCATTATTGACAAGTTCTTTGATCAGCAACAACAGGTCAGAGACTGAAAAATTTGCAGAGTTTTTTGCTGCTGTGTTTTCTGTTTAGGTTTTCCCAACCGGTGGTGGAGTGAATAAGAGGCCTATATTGACGAAAAGGCGATGATAGCGTAGTGGTAGTGACGTCGGATACTGCGCCGAAGGTCTTAGTTCGAATCTACAATGAGCTTGAGCTTTCGGTGAAGGAAAACATCGTGAGGAAACTACAGCACGGTGGTAGGGTACTTTGTAGTAGTCGACTGGCTGGCTACCACCCTCATGTTGATATGTAAGTTAACATCCGTATTATAACGTTTATAAGTCCATTCCATCAGGGCCTTAACTCAATAAATAAGGTTTGACTTTGAAATTCAACCTATTTCGTAAATAACAAGATACATTATTCCACACACGAAACAATGGACACAGCATGAAATTAGAGGTACTGAGGACCACTCAAATTTAAAATTTCTCCCCAAATTGCTTCTAGGATTTGTAAAGGTCGGCAAGAAGGCCAAGCACCTATCGGTGTGTTCCAACATCTGCGCTAGTTTCTTAGTTTTACCAAAGATTAGAACTAATTATGGAAAAAGAATGCTGACGTTTGAAGGGGCACTACTTTATAATAAAATACCCTCACACATTAATAATGTACACTCATTTAATGTATTCAAAACTCAATTAGCTCAATTTGTAATTGCGAATAATAAGTCTCCTCAAACATGAATGCATTAGATGAGTATTAAAGAAACGACGAATTATAATTATTGTTTAAGTTAACCTGTTGTTCTCAAGTAAGTGAAATTGTATTTTTTTTATTGAGAATAAATTCTTTAAACCTACTTGAGAGCCAGTTCCCTTCTAGGTTTTGTGCGCTTACCACCTACGGCCACATCATCTCTTACCATGGTAAGATTGCGGTCAAACACAAGCTTATCCAAATGCTCATCCTCATATCCTACGCCTCGATCGTCCACCGAACGATTCAGCCGGACGTTCCTTCTGCGAACCATTAGGATGTGGAATGAGCTCCCCACTACGGTATTCCCTCCGCGCTATGATATGGGGTTCTTCAAAAAGCGCGTAAAAAGAGCTCTTCAAGGTCGGCAACACATCGGGAATTACCCTGGTATTGCAAATGTCCATAGGCGGCGGTGGCCACTTAACATCACGTGGACCGTCTGCCTGTTTGTCAACCTATTGACATAAAAAAAAAGTAAAAAAGAGCACATTAGCAATCTTCTTGATATGACTCTTCTTAGTTTACGTTCCACCAAGTATCTTGCTTGTGATATAAAAAATCCAGAGAACAATTTCAACTTTACTGCCTAGTTCATAAGGTCTATTATCCCCAGGTAATGCTGACAGATATAAACACGCAATTCGTGGAGCACACCATATTTATAATGAAGAGCATATTGGATAACAAGAGAAGAGGCCAACCGTCCGAACATCTCAGCACCACATCTATTGAAGGACTTATGTTGGCTATTGTCAGGTATTGATCTAATTTTAGACAATAGACAGAACTTTATTTGACATCACAAAATTTTGTAAAGAATATTTTTTTTTATTTATTTATTTAATTAAAAAACATAAACAATATTATTGGTTCTTGGCTCCCGTAAACCAATATGTTGGTTTGTATGGGAGTTGCACAATCCTCTATACAAATTACATTTTTATTAACTACATAGATTAGACTATAAACTACAATTATCTATACTAACCTACCTAAATGCATACAGACAGCCAGAAGAGCGCGAGCTACACACCACACCTACCCACTCATGTCGCTCAAGCAAAATGTACTGGGATATTCTTCAGACGGCCATCTGATCCCAAATTAAGCAAGGCTTGTACTATGGAGACCATATAACTGATATACTACTTATTTTAATTACACTCAGACTCAGGATAAACAGACAGGTTCATGTACACAAATGTCTGTCCTAGATAGGAATCGAACCCTATAATGAGCCTGAACTTTCGGTGAACGAAAACATCTTGAGGAAACCATAGCACGGTGGTAGGGTACTTTGTAGTACCCGACTGGCTGGCTACCACCCTCAAGTTGAAAATCTGTCGCCAAGCACTTGTTGATATGTGCCGCCAGTTGCATTTGAGAGCCAGTTGCCTATAAGGCATTCTATTTGTACTATACATTGGCAATCCCGCTGGTATTCCTAATATCTATGGGTGACGGTATTCAATTACCATTAGGTGACCCTCCTGCCTGGTGTGTTTTTAATTCGTTTGCTTTTAGTTTAATGTTTCCTTTCGTTTGGAGCAAGCTTAAGTTAGTCATGCTCGCTTTAAGGCCTTTGCTTGCGGCGGCGTCGTGTGGCGGGTCGCTCACTTCCCTATAAAATATGCGAGGAGGGCGATGGCTGCCACACGCGTCATACTTGTGAACAGGTGCTGCTTGTGGGGGCTGGTCTGCTTGAGTTTGTTGTTTATTAAGTCAGTCATAATTAAATTCTATAGATTACTATTTTTGCCACCATAACACGCAAATATTGTCAGTGAGACTAGATAAATAATAATTATTGAATGTAATAGGTGTAAGTTGTTTTTGAAAAGAGTAATTCCTGAGTTTATTGCCGGCTCTTCTCAGCAAAAACAACCTTCCGAACCGAGCATTTAGAGTCTGACTATTCATAAGTGCCTGTGAAGGCCTATTTGGATGAATAAACAATTTCATTTAATTTCATTTGGTTCGTAAAAAAAGTCCATATAAGTAGAATTTTGGTATTTTTCAGCTCTCAATTCTAATCAATAAAAAAATGGTTACAGATACGTCCGTCACCTAGATATGACAGTGCTGTCCGTACATATAAAAACGAAGCTGTGTCAGGTTGTAGAAGCTATGATGAGGCGGCGAGACGACCTGGCTTTTAGACAAGTAACTATCCAATTTACTTTTCCTATTTTGTTGTTTTTATAGTTCACTCGCTGTTCGCCGCGTTTCACCCGCGTTCCCGTGGGATCTTATCTTTTCCCGGGACAAAATATTGCCTAGGTTCATCAGGGATAATGTAGCTTTCTAATGGTGAAATAATTTTTCTAATCGGTCCTGTAGTTTTAGAGCCTATTCAATGCAAACAAACAAACAATCAAATCTTTCCTCTTTATAATATTAGTATAGATAATAATGCCTCGTATTTCAAAAGCACTTTCTTTCGACCTTATAGTTCCCATGACACGACTGCCCGCCACGCACACGCCTTATTATATTTAGACGCGATAAACTCCGAAACTACTAAGCTGATCGTAATGAAACTTGGCACACAAATAGTTTATATACTGGAATAAGGATACTTTTTATAGTGGGCCCGGCAGACGTTGTCCTGCCCTGAAAATAAAACTTAGAACCCGATTCCAGCGCCACTTATTGTGAAACTAAACCAACTGTCAGTCCGATCTCGAGACATGTCAAAAAATCGTTCTGTACGACAAAAATAAATGTATGACAAAAATAATTTTATTCATTATTCTTTTTTTTGTGAATTTTTCCTAAATTTTCTTTGCTATAAACCTCACGGAGCCCGAGACCTTTCCAACGAATTCAAAACCGTGGATATTGGTTCGTGCGTTCTGGAGTTATAGCGTCAAGAAGGAAAACCCGACTTATTTTTATATAGTAGATAAGACAAAATCCCACGGAATCGCGTGTGATACGGCGGGAGACAGCTAGTTAATAAATCAAACTAGTGTTCGCCCACTGATCGATATTTTACCATAAAGTTTATAAGAAAAAAAATAACCTGTTTTTTATTGATAACACTAAAGCTTGTCAATAAAGAAAGAAAATTGGGTGACAAATAAAGGAGGATATTGATATGTATAATGTATATATTTGTGTGTGTACGTCAAATGCATAGTAGTGTGTCTATTATTTTTATTGATTTCATTTATTTCTAATGCATATTATATAAAAATATTAGCTTCCCATATAAACTTTAACTGTGCCAAATTTCATACTCCTCTGCGTAATTTTCGTAAAAAGGGGTGCAAAGTTTTTGCTTCACCTGTTAATATAATGATTGCCTAATCAAGTAAACATCAAATTCGGCGAAAAAATACCTTATTGACATGTTTTTCCGAAGTGAAGTTATGAATGCAGATAATATTATATAGGATGATAAGAAGTGGTTGGCATCACTTGCAGATTTGGAAATACTCATAATAACAAATTTCACTATGAGAACACTGACAAAACGAAAGAAATGTCAGCTACTGCAGACATTTTGGATGACGTGTTGGACTTAGTTTTCCCAAGTACTTTCACTCTTTACGTGATGCCAATCACTTCAATATTAAACCCCTATTTCCAATTTTTTAAATATTTTTCAAGGAAATGAAGTTCCGCAATAAGATGGTGGAATACGTCACAGATTGGGTGTTAGGTACCAGCCACCAGATAGCGCCACCTTTGCGTGCTGATGCTTCCTCTATTACCAGGTATTGTGGACATTAAATTGCTTATAGATCCTCAGTTCCTTATTAAACATTTTTCAAACACGGCTATCTGATACCAAACTAAGCAGAGCTTGTAGTATGGAAACCAGATAACTGGTATACAACTTTTTTTGTAAATACATAAATAAATAATTACACCCAGACTCAGGACAAACAGACATGTTCGTGCACACAAATATCTGTCCTGTATGGGATTCGAACCCGCGATAGGTAGTGTGTTAACCAACCAAGCCAACCGGCCCGGCATTTCTCATCATCAAAATATTTGGCTTACTTTTTCTCTTTCTTAGCCAATACAACTATTCTGTCTATAGATACCTGATGTGCTGCAGGGAACTGGATCAGGCATGCATGGAAGCCGTGGCAGCCCTGCTGAAGGGACTTCCCCTGCAGCCCGAGGAGTCAGACCGAGGGGACCTAATGGAGGCTAAGAGTCAGCTGTTCCTCAAGTTAGTGTTGTTGATTTAGCTACGGGAAACTAAAAAGTCTTGTTGTTAAAGGGACTTCCCCTGCAGCCCGAGGGGACTTGGAGCCCAAAAGTCAGCTGTTCCTCAAGTTGGTGTTGTAGATATTGCTAAAAAAAAAACAAAAACGATTACAGCGCTCCTTACTGGGTCCAATTATAAATCAAAACCATCAAGAGATCCACTCAAACACAAATTTCATCAGAATCGGTCCAGCTAATATGTGATGTTGTCCCTACCAGATACTTCACGCTGTTCATGAATCTGCTGAACGACTGCAACGAGGTGGAACTGTCCGAGGGTCCGGGCCGGCTGGAGCCACTCCGCACCGCGACCATACAAGCCATGTCCAATCTACTCAGCGCCAACATCGACTCGGGACTCATGCATAGCATCGGTCAGTATGCAGTAGCTTCAACTGACTAAAATCGTCACGTAAGAAAAAAGCGTTACGTCGTGTACCACCATCTTAACATACTTTACATACACCGATAGTTTCTTGGCTTGCTTATACTTTCAACTTGAGGGTGGTAGCCAGCCAGTCCAGTACTACAAAGCGTCTTAACACCTTGCTATAGTTTCCTCACGATCTTTTCCTTCACCGAAAGCTCAAGCTTTTTTTTTATGTCACAAGTGACAACGATGCAGGCGGGTCACCTGGCGGCAGTGACTACCGACGCCTTTAGACATTAGCAATACCAGGGGGATTGCCAGTGTGTTGTACATGTTATTACAATGACCTAGAAGCAAACTGGCTCTCAAGTGCAATTGCCGGATCACACCAACAGGTGCTTGGGGACAGATTTTCAACTTGAGGGTGGTAGCCAGCCCGTCGAGTACTACAAAGTATCTTAACACCGTGCTGTAGTTTCCTCACGATGTTTTCCTTCCCCGAAAGATCAATCTCAATGTATGATTTAAATCTGACGTCGCTACCACTGAGCTATCATCGCCTTACAAAAATGCTAACTGTCGATTTAAATTACGACAGAATATCCTATTTGACGGGCCGGTTGGCGTGGTTGGTTAACACACTACCTATCACGCCGCAGATCGTAGGTTCGATTCCCATCCAGGACAGACATTTGTGTGCATGAAAATGTCTGTTTGTCCTGAGTCTGGGTGTAATTTTCCATTTAAGTATGTATTTACAAAAAAAAGTAGTATATGTAGTATATCAGTCATCTGGTTTCCATATTACAAGGTCAGCTTAGTTTCGGATCAGATAGCCGTGTGTGAAAAATGTCCGAGGATATTTATTTATTTTATTTTCAGACCTCGGCTACCATAGGGACCTTCAAACCAGGGCAGCATTCATGGAGGTCCTGACGAAGATACTGCAGCAAGGCACCGAGTTCGATACTCTAGCGGAGACAGTCCTAGCTGATAGATTTGAGCAGCTCGTACAACTTGTCACAATGATATCGGACAAGGTATGTTGTGTATGTATTTATTTATATTTACATAGTCAATATTTTTAGTAGTTTTTCAACACAAATCATTATATTTTTTTATACATGAACTCGTTCTTATTTTTCGCTGATTTCGTTATTGTTCCTAATTACTATAGTATTTTTAAATCATTATTTAAACTGACATAAATATTTTGATAACCTAAATATTTTCCAACCCCATGAAGTCACAAAACATATTTTATGTTTTTAGTTTATTTATATTTGCTTTAGATTCTCCCTAGTTTTGTTTATGGCCTAGATTTTTTTGCCAAGATGCAACAATGATTTAAGTCACACTATCAAAACTTGCATGAAATTAAAAAATAAACACTGCATGTTCTTATAAAGGTCGATGGAAACCTTTGAATTTCGAAGCTCAGTCAGTGGTAGTGACGTCGGATAACGTTGCGAAGCTCGTGAATTCGAATCCTACAATTAGTTTGAGCTTACGGTTAATGAAAACATCATGGAACACCACAGCATGGTGGTAGGATACTTTGTAGTACTCGACTGGCTGGCTAGCACCTTCAAATTGATCTGTCGCTAACTACCTATGGTGTGATACGGGTGATACGGTAGTTGCACTTGAGAGCCAGTTGACAACTCATTCATCCCCCTGACCTAATGTCTATAGGCGACGGTAGTACACCATAAGGTGACCCGACTGCCAAAAAAATGTATGTTGTAAAAATTTCAGCAGTTAATCAATTGTGTGGTAATTCTACTTTGCTCTTCAACCTGTGGGCGATTGTAGGGTACTTTGTAGTACTCGACTGGCTGGCTACCACACACAAGTTGAAAATCTGTCGCCAAGCACCTTGTCTTGCCAAGCAAAGTCTTGCCCTTAAGGCATTGTAATAAGGTGTACAACACATTGGCAATTTCCCTGGTATCGCTAATGTCTATAGGCGACGGTAGTCACTTACCATCAGTTGACCCGCGTGCCACGTGTCACTTGTGTCATAAAACAAAACCTGTATTGTTGATAGGGTGAGCTACCAATAGCAATGGCTCTAGCCAACGTGGTGAGCACCTCGCAAATGGACGAACTTGCTCGTGTTTTCGTCACGCTGTTCGACGCGAAGCATCTACTCGCGCCTTTGTTATGGAACATATTCTATAGGGAGGTTGAGGTATGTATAACTATATGATCCACGAAGACCCGCTCCACTCTTTTTTAGGGTTCCGTACCCAAAGGGTAAAAACGGGACCCTATTACTAAGAATTCGCTGTCCGTTCATCCGTCTGTCCGTCCGTCCGTCTGTCCGTCCGTCCGTCTGTCTGTCACCAGGCTGTATCTTAAGAACCGCGATAGCTAGACAGTTGAAATTTTCACAAATTATGTATTTCTGTTGCCGTTATAACAGCAAATACTAAAAACTAAATAAAATAAATATTTAAGGGCGACTCCCATACAACACACGCGATTTTTTTGTACTTTTTTGCTCAATATCAATAATGGCAACCCTCTGTTGCCACTTAAAATATTCACAAAATACTCAGTTGTATTTTTACTTTAATAATAAATTTGTTTATCAACTGTAGTTTACCTAGTCAATGGTACGGAACCCTTCGTGCGCGAGTCCGACTCGCACTTGGCCGGTTTTTTTATTCATTACAGTTCAAGTGTGCACGCTTTCGCTATTGTTGTAGTGCTGTCTATATGTGTGTGTCTATTTAAGGTGATGATAGCTCAGTAGTGAAGGAAACCATCGTGAAGTACCCTACCACCGGGGTACTTTGTAGTACCCGACTGGCTAGCTACCACCCTAATGTTGAAAAGCCAAGCACCTATCGGTGTGTTCCGAGAGCTGCACTTGAGAGCCAGTTCCCATCTAGACGTGTGCTTACCTCCTTCGGTCATATCACTTAACATGTTGAGATTGTGGTCATACACAGGCTTATCCAGAATAAAAAAAATATTTATATTTTGATTTGTATATTTCCATATGCAGCACTATAATACTAGTAAAAGGGTGCACACTTGCTCTTTAAGGGATTAGGAAATCGCGGACCAAGTAAGCAATTTATCCCCACGTTTCTGTCCAGGTATCAGACTGTATGCAAACACTATTCCGAGGCAACTCGCTAGGCAGCAAGATTATGGCGTTCTGTTTCAAAATATACGGCTACGGGTACCTGCAAGCTTTGCTGGAACCCTTGATATCTTCGTTGCTGGACCAGGCAGAAGAACAGCCTGAGCTGAGCTTTGAAGTGGACCCGGCCAGGTAAACATTCATTTACAGGAAGTAATGAAGTCGTTTGCGGTACTTGCGGATGTGAGAATAACTGAAAAATCTCCAAAAATTTGGTGTATTGTAACGTCAGTTCTAGCCCCTTTAGACCTGTTTTTTAGGGAATACTATAGCAAGTTTGTAGGGTACTTTGGTACAGGCTAGGTACATGGTCAAGAAAATCTGCTGCAATATGAAGATAGAAAGAATTATTTATTAATTGATCTATTTATAATTGACATGTACTAGACTGAGAAACAAAAGTAAACAAGGGTTCTAATTACGTAAAAGGAAAGCGAATTTTATGCCATCACAATAAAATAACCCTGGCCACTTACCATTAGGTGAACTGTTTGCCAGCTTATCAGCTTTCTAAATAATTGGGGAGCGTCGAATCAATAAATAACTTACCAACTTTGGACCTTATTTCTAAATAATAAAGCCCAAAATCCCTTGTTACAGACTAGATCCAAACCAAGATATAGAAGTGAACAGGTCGAACCTAATAGACCTGACGAAGGAAGTGTTCGACCGCATTGTGAACTCTGCTGATAAATTCCCTCCCCAGTTGAGGAGTATGTGCCACTGTTTGTATCAGGTAAAATGTTTTATTATTACAGCTTATTACGGTTCCAATTAAGGCGATGATAGGTCAGTGCTACTAGCTTTAGCTTAGTACTGGCTGGCTACCCTATTACGCCCTATTTACGTTCTAGTAACTGCATTTATACCATTCAAAAGATGGAGTGTCGACATCGTACAAACTTATGGCCCAGATTGGCAAAACATAGAGCCACCTAGACAGTTTGGAGGAGGCTTTCACCGCAAAAGGCGGTCCTTACACCTAACAATCCTAAACATATTTAAGTACAAACTAACATTACACAACATAAAACAGTAGATGAGAACGAAATGAATTTACAAATAGTACTTCATCACGAATGTTACCATTTTTGCCAATGTAATATTTTTATTGATTAACCCCTAAATCAATAAAATATTGAAAATGTTTTTAATTGGAACTGATAGTTACTATGTTAGTAATCCGAGGGCAGGAATTGCGATCCAAGATATTAATACATGCCTTTTAATTTGGAAACCTGCGAGCCAAAAGACTAAATCACCACAGATACTGAAGCAATAGGACTTGTGCGTCGAGTAACCTTACCGATGTACTTTCTACAAAACTTGGGTAGCATGGGCTCGTGATATTATACAACTTTTTTTCTACAGGTACTAAGCAAAAGGTTCGCCCAATTCCCCCAAACAAGCGTTGGCGCTGTCGGCACTGTATTGTTTCTGAGATTCATCAACCCGGCTATAGGTAAAATTCATACATTCAACACATTTTTTTTGTCCCTTTTCATACTAAATTCTGCTCTATATTTTTATAAAAATTTAACACATCATGAGAGGTAATTCTTTAACTCTCTTAAAGATGTAATTATTGCCGCAAAAAATATTTTAAATATGCAGATATTTTCCCAATATTTGTGGTCGGCGCAATGTGTACTTCTCTTGCATTTAGCCCTTCTATCCTTCATATCAGTATTCACTAATTCATACTCATATCGTCTCACATAATCAATCTATCAATTTTTCGGTCTTCCTCATCCCTATATTCACTTTCATATTCATAACTCTTTTGGTTATATGACTATCTTCTTTTCCTTGTCCTTATCCCACGCTTAGTGGGGTCGGCACAACATGTTTTCCTCTCCCATTCCGCTCTAGCAGTTCTAACACAAGCACAGTCAATTCATACTTTTTTCGGCCTTCCTCTACCTCTATATCCATTCACACTCATGCTCAATATACTTTTCATTATATGTTTTCATCCTCATGACATGCCCATACCCATACCAAGCCAATCTACTGCCTTTCAACTTTTCAGTGACTGGTGCTACTTTAAAACTTCCTCTAGTCGATAAAACAATTTTATTTAGTTGTTAAATTTTCTTTCACTATTTTCTGATTAGAATACATATTATGCTCTTTTATGGTGACCAATCTTGTGATTCCTCCAGTATCACCGCAAGAAATGGGTATAGTAAATCGACCCGTACCATCCCAAGTCAAACGAGGGCTGATGCTCATGTCCAAGATCCTACAGAACATCGCGAATCACGTGGAATTCTCCAAGGAACAGCACATGTTGCCCTTCAATCACTTCCTGAGAGCGCACTTCGAGGCTGGACGCAAGTATGTACAGTAGTATATGGGTTTTTCCTTAGGATAGGCTTTTGTTTTTTGTGATGATGTGGCAGAGGTGGTAAAGCACACAAATGTCCATATATTTGGAGATCAATAAAATATTCAGTCAAGATTGACCCCATAGACATTGTCCTGTTAAAAAAAAAATATAGAAAAAACACTTTTCAAGTAAAGTCACAAGTTTTCTCCCAATTTTTAAATTTTCGGGCAACTTATTATTATTTATTTCTTACAACTATGTAAATTATTGCGATTTTTTTTAATTATTGATTCCATTCCCTGAGCGTAACTCACAGATCGTGGGTTTGATTCCCATACAGGTAAATTGTGTCAGAAGAATCATCAGCTGTCAGTCATTTCGTTTCCGTAGCACAAGTTGGCCGTGACGAATGTACAAGGAAATATCCTTAATAAACACCGATTATCCGATCGACTTCAATCAAAAACTTAATTTACTAGCAATTAAACATAATTTTCCAGCACATTGGATCTTCTTTTCACAAGGATCCCTGAACCAACTTTTCGTAATATTTTTACAGGTTCTTCATCCAAATTGCATCAGACTGCGAAAGTCTGGACCAAACCTCCCACAATTTGTCTTTCATAAGTGACGCTAACGTAGTAGCATTGCATAGATTACTGTGGAACCACCAGGAGAGGATTGGCGATTATCTGTCTTGTAGCAGGGACCATAAGGCCGTTGGTAGGAGGCCTTTTGATAAGGTAATTTGGACTTATGCACGTGGTAAAGTTGATTTTAAGCCATCCAATATTCCTAAGATTTCTAAGCCTTTTGATAAATCGTACTTTAGTGGTTGCAGAACTAACACTTTCTTTCCAAAAGCCGCGGCGAAGAAGGATTTTGATGAAATAATATAAAGGTTTATCGCTTAAGGATAAGATTGATATTCGTCTAGATTTTTATTTATGAATAATGTATTGGATCAAAAATATTTTATACTATTACTTTATTAAAAGATTTTTGAAAAGACGTTTTGAGCTTTATAAATCAAGTCGAATTTGAACTGGCACGCGAATCAAAAATTGTATTGGATACTAAAATGCCTGATTCGTTTTAGATGGCAACACTGCTCGCATATTTGGGACCTCCAGAGCATAAACCAGTGGAATCGTATGTACATAAGTAAATATATTGTTTTTATTAATTTTTTTATCTATCCGTGATGTTTTATCGAGTAAAAAGAACCATATTCACCGAGTCCACTTCAATCAGAAACCAACCTCAAAGTACTAGCAATAAACGTCATTTTCCAGCACATCCGGCCTCCTCTTCTCCTCATACGCCCGCTGGTCATCAATCGATATATCGTCGACAAATTTTGAGGAGTTTATAGTGAAACACAACATGCATAAAAAGGAAGAATTCAAAAGTATTAAAAGTCTAAATATTTTCTACCAGGCGGGAACCAGTAAGACAGGCAATCCTGTATTTTACTTCATATCTAGGAGATATAAGTGAGTATTGGGCACTTTTCAAGAGTTTTCTAGCGGTTTCACCCATGTTTCCGAGGGATCTTATCTTTTCCCGGGATAAAATGTATCCTATGTTTTATTCCAAGATTTGATGTACCTGTGTGGCAATTTTCGTCAAAATCAGTTCAATCATTTTTGCGTGAAAGAGTAACAAACTTCATATTTTATAGCGATGCTAGCTCAAATCATAGCACGCTGGTAGGGTACTTTGTAGTACTAAAATGGCTGACTACCACCCTTGAAAATCTGTCGCCAGCAGTTGCACTTGAGAGCCAGTTGCTTTTAAAGCATTGTAATAATTTCGACAACACATTAGAAACTCCTCTGGTTGCTAATGTCTATAGGCGTCGGTAGTCACTTACCATCAATATACTCCTGGTATAAAAACGTATAAATTGTTTCAGAATTGGTGAAGTGAATGCAGACCTACTAATATATCACGTAATTTTGACACTAAAGCCTTTCTGCCAACAACCGTTTGAGCTTATTGTTGACTTTACGCACACAAATTCGGATAACAGATTCAGGTGAGTTCTTTTTTGATAAATCTAGAAGTTTCTTATATTTAATTTAGGAAAAAAACAGCAATGATAAAGTTGAAGATGAAATACGATTGTCAAAATAAAGACTTAAAAAGTTGATAGGAGAACAGAAAATAAAGACGTCAGCAGCAAATCCAAAAAAATCCATTATTCATTCAAAACTCATTTTGTTTAGACCCTGATAAGGCGAACTTATGAACGTTACAATTGACTCTACCTACGGTTCGGAATAACAACAAGAAGCTATATTTGTCTTCTATATAATGAGCCGCTCTAAGCTTAATCATGTGGGATCCTATTGTAGTAACTCTCATTTTCATTTTCAAAATTGAACCTTCTGTCGACAACTGATCTTCAAATTGTGCCCTTTAATAGTGCCACTGTCATGCAAAAACGATTGCACTCAATTTATTTCCCCATATTTTCCATCCACAAAATGTTTATCGCATTTAGTCCTTAAAATATATGGAATATTTGGTGATGTTTTCCCCAGAACGGATTTCCTCCAGAAATGGTTCACGGTACTACCAGAAGTGGCGTATATAAATATCCAGGCGTGTTATATATACAACTGTAACAGTTGGGTGCGGGAGTATACCAAGTTTCATGAGCCCATACTGGCGCCGCTCAGGGTAAGTACTATTTTAAGACACCAAAAGCGATCTGAGGCAGTCGGGTACAAAAGTCATAACTGATAAACCAAGTAAATAATGTGTTTGGGAAATTTCAATCATATAGACGTCTGTATAGCTCCTTAACCGAACTTATTTCAAGGGTATTTTTTTTACCCTATACGAAAGAGTATATAACATTACGCTATGTTGCAAAAATCCTACGGGAACGCGGGGGAAAGCGGGGGACAGCTATTAAAATATAATGCTTCTTCCAGGGCACTCGCAAGCTGATATTCATAGATAACCACAGCAGAATGAGTGAGTATGTGGACAATGAACAGCAGAAACTACCTGGCGCTACCCTGGCCTTGGAAGAGGATCTGAAGGTCTTTAATAATGCTCTCAAGTTGTCGCATAAGGATACCAAGGTTGCTATCAAGGTAACATCTATTCGACAGCGTTTGTTTTCATCATCTCTTGAAATAGGGTTTTTTAAAAGAGAAATTAGAAGGTTTATGCAAGGTCCACAACGCGCTCGTGACGCCTCTGGTGTTGCACGCGTCCATAGGCTACGGTAACTGCTTACCATCAGGTGGGCCGTAAGCTTGTTTGCCATCTAGTTGTATATTAAAAAAAAAACAATCGAATCCATAGTAGAAAAAACAGGCTAATGACAGTTAATAATAGCTCAGTGGTAGCGAAGTCAGATACCGCGACGAAGGTCGTGGGTTCGAATCCTACAGTAAACTTGAGCTTTCGATGAAGGGAAACATCGTCAGGAAACCCGAGCACCTATCGGTGTGTTCCGACAGCTGCATTTTCCTTCTAAATTTGGTGTGCTTACCACCTTCGGCCACGTCATCACTTACCATGGTGACATTGCGGTCAAACACAAAGTTAAAAAAAGCTAACTAACTTTTTTTCTATTTATTTGTTATCTATATTTATGGCGTCTAATGTACTGTGTTTTTCAGGTCGGGCCCACAGCTTTACAAATAACATCGGTAGAGAAAACCAAAGTGTTAGGTTTGCCTGTGTTACTAAATGACGTTTACTACGCATCTGAGATTGATGAGGTAATATTATAGATTGTTTATATGGTAAACTTTATTATAACTAGCATTCCTTTCCTTTTTAGGGGTTGATTTTAATCAACCCTTAAATATTTATTTTATTCTGCTTTTAGTATTTGACGTTATAGCTGAAACAAAAATACATCATCTGTGAAAATTTCAACTGTCTAACTATCACGGTTCATGAGATACAGCCTGGTAACAGACAGACGGACGGACAGCGGAGTTTTAGTAATAGGGTCCCGTTTTACCCTTTGGGTACGGAACCCTAATAATATGTGTAGGTAGCCTATGTCTGTCCCCAGTGTTAAAGATAACCCCATACCAAATGTCAACAAATATCCTTTCTTAGCGGATACCTTCTACCTACCTAAATCTACCTGCTAAAAAGATGTAACTTATACTTTCTGAGAGTGCGTGATTAATGTGTAAGTGGTATTTCGCTTTTATACAGAATGTCTGGTAAGTAGTAGGGCAAACTTAAAGGGCCGATAGATGGGCGGGTCACCTACCTAATACACAAAAATGACGTAAAAGTGTCAGTCACCATTTTCGAGGTATTTAATATCTAAAATGCAAAAACCAATACATAAACATCAGAAATATCGAAATAGCTTGAAAATAGTGATATTCTTATTGAGCTCTTTAATTTGTCGTACTCCTTACCGTACATCCTGCATATAACAGAAGAAGATGACGAATAGTCTAGAATATTTTTATGTCAGATTCACTATGTTGGTTGACATTGGGGCAAAGACTTTTAACTCATACTAATAGACAGGACATTGCGAACAAAATCGTAATCCTATATTTATGTCCTAGCGGACAAAAGTCGCTCAGTCTAGTCTAGGTTATTCAAAGATAGATGGCGTTACTGAGGCATGGAATGGGATCACTGTTTTTCTATGACTTTTCTTCTGATAGCCGCTCTATTGTGTCTATCTTTAAATCTCTTTGCATTGGGGGGTATATAAGAACACTGGGGGATTTGATAATGGTTTGCAGACCACTACAGAACTTATGGCATTGATCTAGGGTTCAAATTCAATTGTTGTTTCAGGTGTGCTTAGTGGACGACAACCAGTTCTCACTATCTATAATAAATGAACCGACGCCACTGAGTTTCATTCACAACGACTGCGACAATATTGTGCAGTCTATCATTCACATTAGGAACAGATGGGAGCTTAGTCAACCGGTAAGTTGTGATCAATTATAATACAAGTAAAACGGTGGTATAGAGAGTCAAGCTATCCCAAGTCGTCTTTATTTTTCTGGATATGCTTGTGTTTGACCACAATCTCACCATGGTAAGTGATGAAGGTGGTAAGCACACAAAGCCTAGATGGGAACTGGCTCTCAAGTGCAGCTGTCGGAACACACCGATAAGTGCTTGGCGACAGATTTTCAACTTGAGGGTGGTAGCCAGCCAGTCGGGTACTAAAAAGTACTCTACCACCATGCTATGCTTTCCTCACGATGTTTTCCTTCACCGAAAGCTCACGCTCATGTGTAGGTTTCGTACCCACGACCTTCGTCGTGGTCTCCGACGTCACTTACCACTGAGCTATCATCGTCTTGATACTAATTCTTTTATAAGAGGTAGTCGTACCGCTAAGCAATTTGGTAAAATAAGCGGATGCCACGGGGGTTTAAGACTTCAAAATATTTTTGAACTAGCTGTTACTTTTGCTAAGTGGCTAATCCGGTACTGCTACAATCGTAGGTAGAAATCTGATGTGTTTCCCTCTAATTTAAGTCCCCCGCCGCGTCTTTCTACCTGTATGTATTTTGATGCGGTGTTCCCCAATAGACGGAGCGATTCATGAGAAAAGTTTTGATGTATAATTCACTAGCTGTTAACCCGCGTTCACGAGGGATCTTATCTTTTCCCGGGATAAAAAGCCTATGTGCTATTCCAGACTATAATCTATCTCTATGCCAAATTTCATCCAGATCCCTTCAGCCGTTCTGGCGTAAATGAGTAACAAACATACATCCATCCAAACTTTCACATTTATAATATTAGTAGGATAGTAAGATTAAGTGAAGAAAAACTTTGCACCCCTTTTTCTCTGTCAACCGATTCTTTGTTTAGTGCACCACAACTAGTATAGGCGAATACTAGTAATAATAAATATGTACTCTTTCTTACAGGACTCCGTAACAGTCCATCAAAAGATTCGTCCAAAAGACGTACCCGGTACATTACTAAACATGGCGCTACTAAACCTGGGCTCATGCGACCCCAACCTCAGAACCGCTGCTTATAACCAGCTGTGTGCTCTGACTGCCACCTTCCATTTGAAGATCGAGGGTCAGCTGTTGGAAACATCAGGTACGAGTCTGACTCACATGGAAGGATCCGTACAATACTTTACTATGAAACTTCAGACCAAATAAAAACGGTAGATAGCCCCGCGCACTTAAAGTGAAACACAATAAAGGAAGCCGAATTTGAAAAAGAAGCCGATGGCGTACTTGTAGATCACGCACACAACTTCATGCTCACGTTGCTTCACTTCATTGGAGACTATTGTTTCTACCTTTTTTATTTGTTCTGTGTATGTAAGATATAAAATATTCTTATTATTATTCTAATTCGTTACATAGTTATGACTTTTTCACTATTTTACAATTAACTATTATTAGAACAAAAAAAAAGTAAAGAAATAAGTTTTTACTTGACCTAAATTTGACGCGTTTGGGGAAACGCGTCAAATTTAGAAATTTTTAAACTAGAAAAAAAATGACATTCTCATTTGTATTATATGTCAAATTAGGTGTCTTAATACGTCTTCTGTGAAAATTTTACTAGCTAGCTGAAAAGACATAACCCTGTGACAAACAGACGGACAGATAGACGGTGTAGGCTCAGTAATATAATTCTGTTGGGTATTTGGGTACGAAAATTTAATAATGACATTTATTTCTGTTTCCCACAGGCCTATGCATACCGTCCAACAACACAATATTCATAAAATCTGTGAGCGAGAAACTGGCGCATAATGAACCCCATTTAACTCTAGAATTCCTTGAGGAGTGTATACAGGTAATTATAGTATTAGCTATGTATTGTACAGGGAAACGTTATATCGTGTTTGTTTAAAAATCAGCTATTCCATACAAAAGTTTCAGTCTTCAATTCAAAATGTATGAAACAGCAGATTTTGTTTTCGCTTTTTGCAGTCGGTAACATAGTAAAAGTCGTTTTTAAAGACTTACAAAACCCTGAAAGTTTAGCTAGCTAATTAAAAAAACTTGTACGGTCGGGGGACGACCGCAGGAACTAAGGACTTCATGACAAAAAATCTTGATAAGTTTTTGTTAACTTATTTCAGGGTTTCAGAGGATCTACAATAGAACTTAAGCATTTATGCTTAGAGTATATGACTCCATGGTTGGCCAATATGGTGAGGTAAGGGTTTCTAATTTCGTCATCACATTCAACTTTAATTCTTTTATTTCCAATATAACACCAAGATCTTTTGGTGCATACGCATGACGTCACAAATCAGGATTTAAAAAAAAACAATAAATTCCCTATAGATTCTGCAAGCCATCAGACGAGTCTCGCCGCCAGAAGCAAGTGGCCCAAATACTGGAGAAGCTCATTACTCTCACCATAGAGGAGACTGAAATGTATCCATCAGTGCAGGCCAAGATATGGGGCTCCATTGGCCAAGTACCGGAGCTTATCGACATGGTGCTTGACAGTTTTATACAGAGGAGTGTTAATTCTGGTCAGTATTTATTTTTATTACTAAGCAATCATCATCATAATTTCAGCCGAAGAACATTCACTGATAAACATAGGTCTCCCCCAAAGTTTTCCATTATAAATAAGCAATAATGCCGTCTAAATTGTTGCCGCTATTTTGCTATCTTTGCTTGTTTTTGACCGCAATCTCACCATGGTAAGTGATGATATGGCCGACAAAACCTAGAAGGAAACTGGCTCTCAAGTGCAGCTGTCGGAACACACCGATAGGTCCTGGGCCACAGGATTTTAACTTGAGGGTGAGGTGTAGCCAGTCAGTCGAGTACTAAAAAGTACCCTATCACTGTGCTGTGGTTTCCTCACAATTTATTTTCACCAAAGGCTCAAGCTCATTGTAGGATTCGAACCAACGACTTCCGCCACGGTATCCGACGTCACGACCTTAGCTATCATCGCCTTATAACGATGTTGATTAGGTTTCACAAGCGGACCGCAGATCTATAACTATTCTTGGTTGCCTGAATTTAGACCTGTCAGCTCTTGGCCATGGATCTGTCAGCTAAACATGACAATGATCATTTCAGGTCTCGGATCACCGATGATAGAGATAATGGCGGACACAGCGGTAGCGTTGGCCTCTGCCAACGTGCAGCTGGTCTCCAAGAAGGTTATTGGACGTATGTGTAGGGTAAGTGGCATTATTGTCTTTGTTTGTGTATTCATATTGTGTTCACTATTATAAATGAGATTGGTTTTTAAAACACTTAGTATTCTAGAGAATTTAAAATTCGATAGTACGGTCAGCAATTTCTGAACAGAAGTAAATTTACATTTCTTTTACATCATAACTATACTGTAATATTTATTTTTAACCGACTTCAAAAAAGGAGGAGGTTCTCAATTCGTCTGTATGTTTTTTTTTTGTTAAATATGTGGCTACAAAAATTATGTGCGGTTTTTGTAATTTTAGATTTGTTTAGCTTGTTAAGCTGACCGTACCTTCACGGAATGACATCAAACAGGCACTTCTGTTTTTTTTTCCTGATTCTATAAAGATTTTTTTAATTCCCGAGAATGTTTTTGAGTTTTTATAGCTGTAAAATTAAAAGTTTGTAACTACCGCTAGTTGCTGTATGTATGGTGCTTGATATAAGAGGCACTTAAAATATTTTGACTCAAGAAAAAACAATTTCATTCTTTGTAAATAATATATGACGACCGAGATTAAACCTAAAGCCCATATTTAGAACATAGGCAACTAATGTTAACAAGTACTTACTGGTAGCGATTTGTGAGGTGCCGTTGCGTTTCCGTTTTATTTTCATGAAATAGTGTATTTTGAGTTTTATTGAATAATATCGGTGGTGTCTTGTCAAATAAAGTTCAATTTAAGTGCACCAGTGAAGTGAAATGAAAGGAATGCATGTACGCCTTTTAGGTTGTCCGAAACAGTCCGTGAAAAGGATTCGTGGAACGTCTGAGTTTCTTGCTGAGTTTCTTGCCGGAGTCTTCTCAGTTTAAGTGTATTCCGAACCGGTGGTAGAGTCAATTGTAACGTTCATGAGTGCCTTACCAGGGCCTAAACTGAATAAATGAGTTTTGAGTTTGAGTCCACCAATTTCACTAAAACCTGACTTGACTTGTACGGACGTTGACTAACCTTACTCTGAATGTAATATAACGATTACCAGCAAAGAAAACAAAGTACCTAAATCTAAGAGTTCCTTTATCAGAGACCACAGTTACAATCAGGGACCGCGGACACCGCGGCAAACTTTTAACCGAAAATTTGGCATAAGTTTTTAGTTTTACATACGGCTTGTATAGTAGACTTTATGATTTTAATCATCGATCCTGAAGATGCTGGTCAGGATAATGGGACAAACTTATTAAATTATTGTATTGTCGTTGGACCTTGATAAGTGCACAGACCTAAAAGTGGTATTTTTAGGTCTGTGGATAAGTGTGCAAAGTTTCTGTTTAATCTAAAGTTTTGAAGTGAGCAAAAATTGCTCTGCGTTTGAATATAGAGGGTTTTGGACCCCCTGTGTCCCCAACTTCCCCGGTCCCTGGTTACAATGAAGAATGTTAATAGGTATGCCAAATCGGTTGAAAGTTTGTTACAGTAAAGCTTGTATGTATACAAATACACTAGTTTTTGTTGTAGTCAAAAATACCTATTAGTTTTGATTTTACAGGCATTTAAACTTTAGTTAAAATCGAGTCCCGCTAACAGTCACGTGAAGCATGTGACGTCAATTTACAACTCTCCGCTTTGAGCGAGTGTTGTGAGATGACGTCACACCGTCATACGAGTACGTCACATCGAGTACGAGTCCGCATCGCACGTTTACTTCTATAAATCGGAAACTAATTGACGTATCGAAGTAATTCTTTCACTTGTATTTTTTATTTTTGACAGAGAATATGGAGAGCTAATATTCAAAATTAGTTAACATTCTTCATTAGGAACATTTCAACATCCATTGCATAATGAATCGTGTGATCATGTCCGCATGTGCCGTGTCACTTGGTGTCGTAGTTACAATACCTCTTTGTGTTCCGACAGGCCCTTTCCAAACTGCCCAATAATATCCTGGGTCCTGTTACCCCGGCCACTGTGAGTCTCATTATTATTTTATTATTATTTTGTAGTCTTTTTCATTTTCAGTTGCATTTTACAATTGGCCGAACATATCCGATTCCGAATTCCTTTTTGTACCATTGCTATGTAGATGCTAGAATTTATAGATGTAGGTGACGTTAGCTTTAAGACGTAATTGGCATTATAACGTAGGTGGCATTAAAGAGACAATTAAATTTTTCCGGAAAAAGAAATTCCTTTCAAAAACTATGTAATTTTTGTTGTATGGCAACCCAGGCAATGTGGGGGATACATCGGGGATGTTTCTCTTGCCTTAAATTTTATTTGCCCCTTTCATGCCACCTCAACCCTACTGATTTTGTTGTTTGCAGACTTATTTAATTTAATCTCGCTGTCTTATTAATATTATTGATGAAAGATATTGAAAGCTGTTTTTGTTTATTCGAAGGTCATTCGGGAAAATAGTCGTGAATATTTTTGATAGCGACATATAACGTTTAAAACAAACTATCGGTCTAATTTGTCAACAAATTCTTCAATAAGTAAATAATAAATATCCTGGGACATTCTTCGTACAGCTATCTGCCAAACTACGCAGAGCTTGAAATTTCACACAGACTCAATTCGATAATGTGATGAGATATAGTAAGATCAAATTTGTTAAGCTTTTGAATAACAGAATCAGATATTATATGCCAGTTACGAATCTCCTAAGCAATTCTCCTAAGCCATTTTATGTTCAATTTCTACGTCCTAACGTCTATATTTCAATGAAAAGCCTGCAGTTATGTAGATTATTAGAATGACCAACGAATTCCTGAACGCTTCGAATAGAGCCGATGCTGATCTGTTGTATACCGCTATTTCTATCAATATCGCACGTATCACGTTATTCATAAGATACACTATCAATTAACTCAATGTCATCTTATTTAAAGCAAGACTCGTAAAACTTGAGTTTAATAGCCCTTTAATAGAAAAAGCCTTTTTTAAGTTTTTTTAGGAGTGTTCTCAGTTTAAGTGTATTCCGAACGAGTCAATTATAATGTTCATAAGTACCTTATCAGGCCTTTAACTGAATAAATGAGTTTTAAGTTTGAACGTTAGAAAGCGACAAATATATTCAAAACCTTGTTTTTATATGACTTGCTTTAAACCATTGCATTAGGTTAAAAATCAGATAGTTAGCTGGATAAATAAATCTCACGGAGTAAGACGTGTTCTACCAATATTGTGGTAATCCAAAACGCAATGCGTATACCCAAAGACATGAGCGAAATTAATTCATTCTAAGATAAGCAATTTCTTACGTTGTGTTATTTTAGGTGGTAGACAAGACGTGCCACTCGCCGACTGCGATGCTTGAGCAACATATGATGTGGGATGATATAGCTATTTTGGCCAGATATTTGGTAAGTATTGTGATTATCAGATACTAGCTATCCCCCGCATTCCTAAGGAAGCTTATCTTTTCACGGGATAAAATGTATCCTATGTTTTGTACCGGGATATGATCTATCTGTGTGCCAAGTTTCATCAGTTCAAGAACGACTTTCACAATGGTACCAAGTCTAATCCAATCAATCACGAAGCTTCAAAAACCACTTCACGAATTCAAATTTGCTCCCATAGCAAAATTCGTTCAGCATAACCAGGTTCGAAGAGCCAAATCACCAACATTAATCAACACGTTACCCCCTCTCCCCCCAGCTGATGTTGTCGTTCAACAACTGCCTGGACGTTGCGCGGCACCTGCCGTACCTGTTCCACACGGTCACGTTTTTGGTGTGTTCGGGAACCGTGTCCATGCGCGCCGCCACACACGGACTCGTCATCAATATTATACACTCGCTCTGTACTTGTAACACGCCTAGTTTTTCTGGTAAGTCTTTTTTTTCTGGATAAGCTTGTGTTTGACCACAATATCACCATGGTAAGTGATGATGTGGCCGAAGGTGGTAAGCACACAAAGCCTAGATGGGAACTGGCTCCCAAGTACAGCTGTCGGAACACACCAATAGGTGCTTGGCGACAGATTTTTCAATTTGAGTGTGCAAGCTAGCCAGTCGGGTACTACAATGTATCCTACCACCGTGCTATGGTTTGCTCACGATATTTTCCTTCACCGAAAGCTCAAGCTCATTGTAGGATTCGAACCCACGACCTTCGCCGCGGTATCCGACTTCACTAACACTGAGCTATCATCGCCTTAAATCGCCTTAGTCTTTGTTTATGCAGGTTACGTTCGCCTATAGATATTAGAAATACTAGGGGCCAATGTGTTGTAAACCTTTTTTACAATGCCTTGAAAGCTGAAAATGCAACTGTCGGAACACATCGATATGATTGGCGAAAGATTTTCAACTTGAGTGTGGTAGCTAGCCAGTCGGGTACTACAAAGTACCTTACCACCGTGCTATGTTTTTCTCACGAAACTTTCCATCACCGAAAGCTTAAGCTCATTGTAGGATTCGAATCCACGACCTAGTCACGGTAATAATTAATTCTTGTAATTATTGAAACTTCAAACTTATTTTAACTATAAAACGGCCCTGTCTTTTTGCTTTTGGAATTTGATCAGACAAAGACATATCATATTTGAATGTATTTATGTTAAGCCATTGAATAACCTTCTTCAATAAATTCCTTAATGAGGTATTTATAACAATTATTTACAACAAAAAGCAAATAAATAACCCTATTTGATTTGAAACTTAAAAGCTTTTGCCTGTGCCTACAGTTTTTTTATTCAGTACCAAATCTCATCAAAATCTGCTAAGCCCCATTTATTTTTAGCTTTTGGGGCTAAAATAAATCGGGCTTAGCAGAGCTCTAAACGGGCAGGTAGTTACTTTCGCATTTTTAATATCGATTCTGAACAGAGGAAACGCAGCGCGTCCTCATGTTGTCCCTCGACGAATTCGCCCTGCCCAAGTTCTACCAAATGTTCGGAATATCGAAGGTCAAGTCGGCAGCCGTCACTGCCTTCAGGAGCCCTTACAACAGGCACACTAATGACTGGTAAATCACCCTTCACTTTTCCAAGACGTTTGAACATGTCATGGTATTTCACCCACTGTTTTCACAAACTGATGAGCTAATTAGAAAAAGCGTTGCTTATATCCTTTCCCAAGAGTTCAAAGTATCCGGTTTAGCCGTGAAAGCCAAGCAGATTTAGCAGAGTTGACTGCATTTTTTTTATACCACAAGTCTAATAAGCACCTGATGGCAAGTGACTGCCGTCGCCTATAGACATTAGCAATACCATCCAGGGAGATTGGACAATGTGTTATCGACCATTTTACAATGCCTTTAAGGTGCCCTCTCAAGTGTAAACACACCAACAGGTGCTTGGCGACAGATCTTCAACTTGAGGGTGGTAACCAGCCAGTCGAGTACTACAAAGTACCTTACCACCGTGCTGTGGTTTCCTCACGATTTTTAGCCTTCACCGAAAGCTCAAGCCCATTGTAGGTAGGTAGGTGGTGGGATTCGAACCGTGGGTTCGAATCTTTCGCCACGGTATCCGACGTCACTACTACTGTGCTATCATCGCCTTACCACTGAACTATCGTCACCTTATTATCATCGACTTGAGGGTGATAGCCAGCCAGTCGAATACTACAAAGTACCCTACTACCGTGCTGTGGTTTCCTCCCGATGTTCTCCTTCACCGAAAGCTCAAGCTCATTGTAGGTTTCATACCCATGACCTTCGCCGCGGTATCCGACTGTTTTCGTAATAGACCAGAATTGCTAACGCTACAAATGTGATCTAGCCGTTTCTCGGATCACTCGTTCGCATGCAACGACTCCACGTCATCGGGCAGTGGAGGCAACCCCTCGGGAGGGTCTCTGGCGCCCCCTGCAGCGCCCCTTCCACCTCCCGTCGTGGTCCCCACACACACACACACGCATACGGACAGGGAGAGGCTGCCTCTGCAATCCTTGGAAACCATTACCGACGCCTTGCTAGAGATCATGGAGGCCTGTATGAGGGATATACCGGATTGTGATTGGTTGCATACTTGGTGAGTATTTATAATTGAATAAAACTAATTTTTTTAAAGAAACATGCGTTTTGAAAAATAACCATTCCACCTTGCTATGGTTTCCTCGCAATTTTCCAAAGATTTAATCCTAAGCAGAGCTTGTACTATGGAAACCAGATGACTGATACGATACACACACATACAACTTTTAAAATACATAATTACACCTAGACTCAGGTTAAACAGGCATGGTCTTCTGTATCGGAATCTAAGCCACTAACTGTGGAGTGTGTTTTACCAACCATACCAACCGACCCGTCAAATACAAGCTTTGCTTAGTCTGGGACTGATTATGTTACTAGAGCAAACTCATAGAGGGACTGTTTCAGGACACCTAGAAGCCATACGTAAGTTTGAATGAAGCCGGAGGAAAAGAATATAAATATATGTATTTGGTTCTTCCCAGGACTTCTCTAGCGAAGAGTTTTGCTTTCTGTTTCAACCCTGCACTACAGCCAAGAGCTCTCATCGTCTTTGGATGCATAAGTAAGTAATAACCTAATTTTTTACAGCTAAGAAACGTTTGAAATGTCTGTATTTATTTAAAAACAAAGTCATTTTTTTTATGGGGAGGGGGAGGAACTATGTTCGGCAGTGGACATTCTTGGGCAATAAAATGATACTTTTGGCTTAACACGCACGTTTACTGATGACCATTTTTCTACTCTTACGATTAGTTCTTGTCCCATTTTAAAAGTTGGGCAGCATGACTCAAATTAGAAATCCATTTTAAGCTTGTTTGCTTACCACCTTCGGCCATATCATCACTTACCATGTTGAGATTGTGGTCAAAACCAAGAAAAAAATATCAGAAATCCTACGTTCTTAGATCTTCATAATGTGTCTCTAAGCAATACCAGGATATAGCCAATGTGTTCCCAACCTAAAACATCTTCGGTGAAAATAATCAGTACTGGTGCCAATTTCTTCGGGCCTTATTTTTGGAACAAAATCCTTAACGCGGCTTAAGGTAGGAATTGAGTGGTAGAAATCGTCACGTAAGGAAAAAGCGTTATGCCTGTTATGTGACTTTCTCTGTCTTTATATCAAATATGAGTGTTTGTGTACATGGGAGTATCGAGATTCAAGCATGCTCACACGTTTATTACATTAATCATGTATTTTAGGCAAAAACGTAACAGACGATGACATGAAACAACTCCTGAGGATACTGGTTAAAGCGCTGGAGTCATTCAACGACCTTGCGCTTTTAGAGGCACTCATCATGTGCCTCACTAGATTGCAGCCTTTGTTATACCCGGTAAGTATTCTTTACTGCGCTTGGTGACAATCACAGAGTCGTTAATCTTTTGCTGAGTTTCTTGCCAGAGTCTTATCTATTTAAGTGTATTAATTGGAGTCAATTGTAACTTTGAAACAGGGCCTAAACAGGATAAATGAGTTTTGAGTTGTTTTGGTTAATAGTGATGTAGGATTTATAAGAATGGAACGTATAGAACGAACGGTATAGGTGACTTGTGCTTGTTCAGCTTCCGAGTGAGTTCTGAATATTTCATATTGATATAATAATGAAAACACTTTATTAAAATTCAAAATTTTCATTTCAAGAGTTTTTAAGTACATAAACAATATAAACGTAAATGGTGTCTATTTTGAAATATAATTAAAGTATTTTGAAAAATACTTTATTATATTTCATTTTCATTTCATTGCTGTAACTCGTGTTATCGAATAAATCTCATACATTTTGAGTCTTGCGGGATATCATTTATAGATGCTCTATTTTATGCAGGGGTTGCATATGAGTATGGAAATTATCTGTCACCAGCTAGCAGTAGGTCTTCAAAAATCTATTTCCTCCACAGACCTCGCCGATCCATAGAGCTCTATTCTGGGTGGCACTATCAGTGTTACAACTGGACGAGCCGACGTTATACGCCGCTGGGCTAGCGCTTATGGAACAGAACCTACATACCTTGGACTCGCAGGGACAGTTTGATAATAAGGTATGTGTTTTAAGTTAAGATCGAAAGAGAAAAGTTAACCTTAAAAAATGTGTGACTTATGTGCTTGAATTTTGACAGCATTTATAATATTGTTTATGGTTTTAAAATATAGAATTTTCTTTTATGTATTAACTGGAATGTACACTAGTCCTACTAATCCTACTAATATTTTAAAGGTGAAAGTTTGTATGTTTGTTTTTCAATCACTACAAAACGCCTGAACGGATTTTGATAAAATTTGGCACTCGGGTAGATCATATTCTGGAATAAAACAGGATACTTTTACCCCGGGAAAACATAAAATACTTCAGGAACGCGGGGAAAACTTTTATTAAATAAGTAAACTATAGACATCAGCAATACCAGGAAGATTGTCAATGTGTTGTACACACATTACAATGCCTTAGGCAGTTGGAATTTAGGAGTTTGAAAGTAGGAGGTAATCTCCGAAATTGCTGATCTGATTTTGAAAAATATTTTACCGATAAGAAGTCACAATATCAGTGTGCGATAGACTACGTTTCATCTCGCTAACGCGGGTGAAACCGCGGCGCGGAAACTAGATCATAATAATTATATTTCTCTGGACGTCTTTTATAGAGTCTCGAACAAGTAATGATGGAGACCCGAGAACCCCTGGAATGGCATTTCAAGCAATTGGATCACGCAGTTGGATTGAGGTAATAGTTTTTAACGTACCAAATTCGATCTTATTTCTCATGCAATAAGTTAAAATGTAATAAAATATATCATTGCCTCCCTCAGTTTTCGTTCGAACTTCCACTTCGCGCTAGTGGGCCACCTGATCAAGGGGTACCGCCACCCGCTGGGCGGTACAGTATCCCGCACATGTCGCGTGCTCGCCGCCGTGCTTGCTATCACAGCGCGCAAGCATCAAGACAAGTTCCAACTTACGCCGCAGACTGTTGCATATCTTACCGGTACTTATTTTACTTCGTTGTTAACGTCAAAGGATCAAGGTAAAACCGCAAAATTTCCGAAAAAAATAATGTTTGGTCTTTGTGGGATTCGAACACATGGTCTGTGGCAAGCTTATTCGGGTATCTAAGCCTCACTAACCTTTTTATTTCGAAGGTAATAATCTCCTTGGTGAGAAATTTATGGGGTTGAATGCATATAGGAGTATTAGCAGATCCTTTAAATGTTTTGTTTTAAATGTGAAGGTTTCTTTGCTTGGATTTTTGTTACTCTATCACGCAGAAACTACTAAACGGATTTTGATGAAACTTGCCATTCAGTTAGATCAAATCCTGCAGTAATACATAGGACACTTTTTATCCAGGGAAAAGATAAGATCCCTCGGGAACGCGGGTGAAACTGCGGTTAGTTTAATATGTGAATTAAGGAAAGCACCCACAGATGCTAAAAAAACCATATAATTTTAACAACGCTATAAATAGCGTGTTATAACGACGTTATAATTAACAAGTAACGTTATTTCGATCGCACAGCACTAGTATGTGTGAGCGAAGAAGTGCGATCGCGGTGTCACGTCAAACACTCGCTGCCGAAGTGGCTGCCCGATAACTGTGACCACTACTGTCCTACCGCCGATCATCATCATCAGGTGAGTACGAAAATTTTCACAATAATCAGTTGAGAAACGCGACTTGTAGAGGAGAATAGACGGACAGCTGGACAGACATAGCATTTTTATTTTTAGTGTCTGACTACCGTCGCTTATACACTTTAACATCACCAGGGGGATAGCCAATGTGTTGTCAATATTTTTACAAAGCCTTGAAGGCAACTGACCCTCAAGTGCAACTGCCAGAACACGGCGACAGATTTTCAACTTGAGGGTGTTTGCCAGCCAGTCGAGTACTTCACACATCGATGTTTTCCTTCACCGAAAGCTCTAGCTCATTTTGGAATTAATTCCCACGACCCCGCTTCGTCTAATCGACAACCTATTGGATACCCAGCTGGATATTTATGTACCCTTTCATTCCTTATAAAATTTACATGAGAATGACTTGTTTGCAGTCATCAATGCTGATCCATCCTCCGGCATCACACTCTTCATGTCATAGTCGAAGGCAGAAGTCTTGGGATGTACTTGATCAAGTGGCCATTTCTTCTGCACATGGAGGTTAGCATATTCAGGAGATCAATAAAAATGTTCCAAGTGTAAAATTCAACCTTAACAGTAATTAATATGTTTTTTGGGACTCCCAAAACTTTTGGATAGTTAATGAAATTGCCTTGCTGAGTTTCTAGTCGGAGTGGTCTCAGTTTAAGTGTATTTCAAACCGGTGGTTAAGTCAATTGTAAACGTTCATAAGTGCTGTATCAGGGCCTAAACTGTTTTTTTTTTAAATATGTATAAGCTTGTGTTTGACCACAATCTCACCATGGTAAGTGATGATGCGGCCGAAGAAGTGTGTGTGGCAAGCACACAAAGCCGAGATGGGAACTGGCTCTCAAGTGCAGCTGTCGGAACACACCGATAGGTGCTTGGCGACAGATTTTCAACTTGAGGGTGTTTGCCAGCCAGTCGAGTACTACAAACATCGTGAGGAAACCATAACACGCACAACTATAAGCAGAGGTCATGAATGTGTGCTTATTTCTATTCTAGATTGATAACGCCATTGAATGTGTTATAGGTAAATCACCAACAATGCAATCAAACAGCGGCGGCCATAGTCCTCACATGATCAACATGCCACATCAGGTAATGTCGTTATTAACTCCAACATATTATAGCGTCATCATATTGTGTATTCTATTTATTATATCTCGAGTATTATTACACCACTTTAAGTTATACAAAAACACTTTTGGTATATATTGTGTGGTATCAATATCGAAAGATTTAGATTTAGTTACAAGTGAAATCATCGCAATAATTAAATAAGATTTGCAGTATAAATATCTAAATTAAATTACCACACAAATTACCTAATTATTTTAGGTAATTTGTGCTCCTCGAGTATTGTATTTTTTCCTACCAAGAAGTTGTCCAAAACCCTAGCTTATAACTTGGAGACCGTCTGTTGTGCAATGTGTCGCACGTTGTCGTGCAAGAGCAGTGAGTTGGGGCTGGAAGCTCTGTCATCAAAGAAATATTAACGTTTTTGTACAAAACGGCAATGTCATAATATGTCATACGGCACTTTTTTGTACGTTTTTGGTATTTTAATGTCTAACAAATACTAGCATCTTATTGTCTAGGGCCTCCAATAAGTTAAGACTACCCGGTTCCTTATAATACTAATGGTGGTGTAGTAATAAAAAAGGTTATTGTAATGTGATATTAAGTTTGTCGGTGTTAGTAAAGGAATGGCAATATCAGGATTATTTTAAAGTTTTGTTTAAACGTCTGTGGTGGGAAACTCTTATTTTATACCTTTAAATTCCATGAGTGATGTTTTAATTCTTGAATAAAGAATCAGAATTTAATTACATCGTCACTTTAAATGTGTAAATTAAGCGAAATAATCATTTTTAATTGGAGTTTGAAGGTAACTGTCAAAACCTAAGAACTGATTTAATGAAATTTTGCTTTAACTGTAAAATTGAACATTGTAAACCTAAGAATCGATTTAATTATGCTTTAACTGTAAAATTGGACATGGTAAACCTAAGAATCGATTTAATTATGCTTTAACTGTAAAATTGGACATGGTAAACCTGAGAAACGATTTAATGAAATTTTGCTTTAACTGCAAAATTGGACATTGTAAAGTGCGTAAACTGAATAAAAAATGGTTTTGACTTTGACTTTATCCCAGTACGAGAGTAAATTCGTGGGGAATAGCCAGTTAGTATTTCGGATAATGTTGCCAAATTGTACTCGTCTGATTTTAAGAAATAATCGTCATAAAGTACATGAAAAGCATTATCAACAGAACAATGTTCCCGCCCAGACTAAATCAATTGGCTTGTTTAGAATTTGATTATACGACGCTTCTGTGTAATCTATGATCGCGCCATTCATAGCAATACGATTTATTGTCTATTGAAATAACTCGATATATAAACACGATCAAAATGTAGCTCTTTATATTGGTTTACAAGTAAGTTTTTATTTGTAAAGGATAATCAAAAATTGGTCAACTTTTTTAATTCAGTCGCCAATACAAAGCATTATCAGCTAAAGTGGTTTTTTTTATTAGCTGTAGTAAACTGACAGTCAAGAGCGCATATGTGATTAAGATTACTGTTTAATGGTTTGACCATATCACTTTTTATCAATAATAATCGATCTAATGTCAGCAATGACACGTATTCACATTCATTATATAAAAAAAACTGTGTAACGAAATATATAATACGACAACTGTCAAATTACTCCAGCTAATTGGGCTATATTTTATTTTAATTCCCTTAGGAATGCGGGTGAAACCGCGGGGCGGAAAGCGTAAATAATCCTACTGTGCAACAAATCTATGCTGTAACGTGATTTATAAATTTTAAAAAAATAGCGACATCTATAAGACAAAACAAACATATTCGATCGTGTTATATTTCGAGACGTCATGCGATGTCATTGTCTATTATAGCTAGTCAAGTAATTAGCCATAAAACTATTTCGTTTCTTTCTACTTTGCCGTGACAGATGGACGATATTATTCAATTTAAGCATGTTATTTCAAGTGCTATTCAGCTATTTAAAATAATAACGTGTTAATTTACATGTCGTTTAAATATGTCTTAACGAATATTATAAAAAGATTTTTTTTATGAATGTTTGCTTTTACTGGATAAACAAAAAAATACTCAACTGATTTTAAAAATTCTTTCACCTTTAGAAAGCTACATTAACAGCGAACATATGCTATATTTTATTTTAATTCCCTCGGGATCGCGGGTGAAACCGCGGGGCGTAAATACTATATTTGAATACTCGCTGCATATTTAAAGTTGATAATAAGATTTGAAACAAAGTTTATGTTCCTGTCGTGATTTACACAGGTTAAGTCATGTAATTGCAATCGGATAATATTTCTCCAATTTTTTTTCAATATTCTAATAACTTATTATTTTCGCTATCTAAAAGTGTTAGGAACTCAATACTTACATGTAAATCTACCATCTGTCACAATTAACATAACTATTCAATTACTCTTTACCTTTTCAGTATTATCTAGGAGTTCACAACTATCTATCAGACCATCTCTACAATATAATCACTTGTGTTTTTCACGCAACTTTTATTGGACTTGGTTGAATCCGTGTATCGTTTGTATGCATTAAATAATCGTTCACGTCATAACGCAATGCTATGCACAATAATATTCGTTATTTAACGTTACTGCTATTTTTAACAACCTACTTACTTCAATTTAAATAACGAATGTTATAAATTACGCTGCTAAATAACGTTATTTATCGCGTAAATTATTGTTTGTCCGATTGTTGCCTTTACTGCTTTTGGTTTGAAATAGACGTCAGCTAGAATGCTTTTTAAAACTCAACGATCTTTTTCTGTGCCCACATCAAAAGATTGCATTGGACTGCCTAGGGTAACTGTGTCATTTTTATATTTTACATTTTAGTTTTACTGCTGGCGATGAAAATGATGATATTCTGCAAATAAAACTTATTTAAATAGCAAATGCCAGATGGCAAGTGTTACCCACGAAGACGAGCCCCAATCTTTTTCGTAATCCCTTACAATGCAAGTGTGCATCCTTTCGCTAGTATTGTAGTACTGCATATGGACATATACATATCAATATATAGACATATTGACAGCACTACAACAAAGGAAGGGAAAAGGAAAAAGAGTGGGGTGCGTTTCATGGATGGCACTATCTATATTAATATTATTTTATTACAAATTACTTAACTATAACCTTCAGATATGAAATTCAAACGAATTACAGTAACATGCCATTTAATGGTGGGTATAGACAATCCTTGCTAGTTTTAGTTAAATGAAAATATAGCGTAACTTTTCCACCCTATTTAGCGCCACGCCATAGATTTTTTAAACTATGTTTTAGATCCCTGAATTTAGACCATGCATGGTTTAGATCCACACATTGACTTTGAATATTGTGGCATATCACAATTAACTTAAATACTCACATATTATACTAAATAGTTATCAATACACGACACAATAATAATTTAATTAAATAGCTACCAAAAATAACATGTTGTAAATAAGCTGTTATTTATAACACTCACTGTTATTTACAGTCACTTCTAGTGACACCACTTTTTGTGAATCCCATGCAACATACACGCATAAAAGTACATTAAAAAGTTTGCTTACAGCTTTAGTTGACAATAACGAATAAAAAGTCTAATAAAGAGGTACTGTTGAAATAAAACAATTAAAATAGATGCTTTAAAATTTTCCTTTTGTACCCCCAGTTGTTTAAATTTTGTATCCCTCCATCCAAAATATTTGTCGTGTAAATGTGATGTGGTTTAGAAAATATGTCAGGTAAAACGTATGCTATAATTTTATAGCGTTATTTTTAACTGCTATTTAAAATAATCATTGCTGCTATAAAAAACTTATTAATAATAATAGTATTTCACACCTTGTTTAATCATTCACGAAGACAAAAATGAATTTTGCTCTCTTGCCATAAGTAAATTAAAACATATGAGCAGGCAGGCTGCTGTCTGGTAGACATTAGCCAGGAAGATTGCCAATGTTTCCGACCATTCACAGCCTTGAAGATAACTATCAAGTGCAACTGGTGGTAACACCGTAGGTGATCATAGATTTTCAATTTGAGGATGATAGCTAACCAGTCAAGTACTACAAAGTTCCCACCATCATACTTTGGTTTCCTCACGATGTTTACCTTCACCGAAGGATAAAGATCATTGTAGGATTCATACGATATTACACGGGTTCAAGCTTTAGTTATTATTTATCTATCTGATAGTCTTGGGTAGGTCGAACGACCTAGGTCTAAAGAGCGCTCTTTTTGACGAACTATGCCAACTAGTTCGTCGATGTTTTTTTTTTTTTTTTATACACGATAAGCTTGTGTTTGACCACAATATCACCATGGTAAGTGATGATGTGGCCGAAGGTGGTAAGCACACAAAGCCTAGATGGGAACTGGCTCTCAAGCGCAGCTGTCGGAACACACCGATACGTGCTTGGCGACAGATTTTCAACTTGAGGGTGGTAGCCAGCCAGTCGGGTACTACAAAGTACCCTACCACCGAGCTATGGTTTCCTCACGATGTTTTCCTTCACCGAAAGCTCAAGCTCATTGTAGGATTCGAACCCAAGACCTTCGTCGCGGTATCCGACGTCACTACCACTGAGCTATCATCGCCTTAAAGTATTAACAGACAGTATTACGTTCGAACTTGGTACGGTCCGGACAGCGGACTCGGTACGCTCCGTACCATATCCGTTCGTCTGGAGAGTTGTCTGTCGAACATAATTATTATTATTTCGTATTCGATCCGGTCCGATGGTTTGCGCGTCGGATTTGGTCCGCTCCGTACCAAATCCGCGCGTCTGTACGCTCGGACCGGACAAACGCACGGCAGTCACGATCGAAACGTTCTGTAGGTAGCACGTGCGTCAATGCACTATGGCGGAAAAAAATCTGTTTAAGTTAGTATTTCCAAAAAAAAAAGCAGCTGACACGCACATTTTCTTTATCGAATATAACTTGAAAAATATTTTTTTATAAAACTTCGTTCCTATCCGGTATCCCACGACACCACAGGTATTTTAAATACGTTTTTGCCCACTCCTTATTTTTTGTGAGGTTTGTAGCGGCATTACTGTTGCCGCAACATCAATCGCAATTTTAGCGCGCTTGGATAACGTCGGAGGCATGACGTCTGAACTGTGCACACGACACGCGGCTACTGCGAGATCCGGCCGTCTGTTGTGACTAGCGGATTTGGTACGCCGTACAAGTCCTATGTCTGGCTCGTACCAAGTTCGAACGTCTGTTAATACTATTAGTTCGTTTAGTTATTTATAATGAATTTAGGTTTTCTGATGGTCGCTTCATCTCGAAGTGGCACTGACCATCCGACTGACATTTTTCTTTTGCTCGGTCGTTTAAGAGATTTTGTTGATGTTAAAGTATATGCACCATATATAGTCTATGGTCAAAGAAAACTAGATAAATAAATTAACGAACTACTGCGCCATAAGGTCGCCAATGGTGACCGATTTTGCCCAAAACTACTGTCTGATAGATTAAACATAAAAAGGTTTATTAAATTCATCACTATCAACAACAAAAGCAAAGTTTTCTAGATCACATCTCAACTCCACCCTTGTAAATGTCATCCCCTCAGTGTAGCCAACACAACCTCTTCAGTGTGACCAACGTAAATAAATTAACGCTAGTACCTACTGCAGGACAGCGAAGGGCGGGCACATAGTATGCAGCACGGAGCGGCGGGCGACGCCGCGAGGGGAGAACACAGCGATGCTGATAGTGGATTGGATGTGAGTACATATTGGCTGAATGTGGTGTAAACAATATCACTAAAGGGCAAAAAGAACACGCTCTATAATATCTATCTAAATTGCTTATAAAGGTATTGCAGGTGAGGTCAGACAAATAATTAAAACAATGTCGGGTTTATTGTTTCATTTAATAATTTATTTTGTTAGTCTTTTTTAGGGTTCCGTACCCGTCCGTCTGTCTGTCACCAGCCTGTATCTCAAGAACCGCGATAGCTAGACAGTTGAAATTTTCACAAATTATGTATTTCTGTTGCCGCTATATCAACAAATACTAAAAACAAAATAAAATAAATATTTAAGGGGGGCTTCCGTGTTGTATGGGTAACCCCTAACGCAAATTTTTCGCCCTTTTTTGCTCGATATCAATAATGGCAACAGGTATGCACTTGAAATATTCACAAAATACTCAGTTGTATTTTTACTTTAATAATAAAAATAAAATAAATATTTAAGGGGGGGCTCCCATTCAACAAACGTGTTTTTTTTTGCCTTTTTTACGGAACCCTTCGTGCGCGAGTCCGACTCGCACTTGGCCGTTTTTTTTTGTTGTTCAACAAGTAAACTCGCACTTTTTAAATAATAATAAATGTTAACTAGGTGGTCGAAGATGACGGTCGAGGGTCACCTGGCAGCACTGAAGATGGTACCGATCGACCATCGTCCACCAAGTCGGGAGATAGCGACTACCCCGATTCTTCTACTAAGGTACTCCTCCTAGACTTATTTTTATTTTAGGATAAGCTTGTGTTTGACCATGGCAAGTGATGATGCGGCCGAAGGTGGTAAGCACACAAAGCCTAGATGGGAACTGGCTCTCAAGTGCAGCTGTCAGAACACACCGATAGGTGCTTGGCGACAGATTTTTTACTTGAGGGTGGTAGCCAGCCAGTCGGGTACTACAAAGTACCCTACCACCGTGCTATGGTTTCCACACGATTTTTTCCTTCACCGAAAGCTCAACCTCATTGTAGGATTCGAACCCACGACCTTCGCCGCGGTATCCGACGTCACTTACCACTGAGCTATCATCGCCTTAAACTTAAGGGTGGTAGCCAGCCAGTCGGGTACTACAAAGTACCCTAGCACACTCATTTGCTCTACTACTAATGTATGCGATTCAATCATGCATAAACGACTAGGAGTTAAGGATACAAATCATCCATACTAATATTATAAATGTGAAAGTAACTCTTTCTGTCTGTCTGTTTGTTACCTTTTCACGCCTAAACCACTGAACCATTTTTAATGAATTTTGGTAAGAGATAGATGAGACCTTGGAGAAGGACATAGGATACTTTTTACCCCGGGAATCCGCGGTATGAAAATTTTATAGGTAGTAAAATCCAGCCTTAACAAAAAGCGTCAATAATTTTACAGTAGGTTTAGCGCCATCTAAGTAGAATATTTATTTTCTTGACATAGTATTATACGTACCTGACAATAGATGGCAATACATCGCACTTAAATAGTAAAGTCTACTGCGCGTCGGTAAGTACTTTAAATATCCGGTATTTCCCCCCACAGCAAGCGTCAACAGACAAAGACACGACGAGCCCAGAGAGCAACAGTTTACTGGATCCGTCAGTGCTATCAGACTTTACCACGCAAGCTCTAGTACTGACCGTATTAGCCACGCTTGTTAAATATACTACTGGTAAGGTATTATTTTATTATCTACGTGTATCTAGCCATAATGATAAAAAAATATGTATTTCGCATTCGTTTCAGCAAACCCTTTGATACCGCCATCTTGGGCCGTCCGCCATTTTGCATTTAGAATCACGTCACTTAGCTAACCATGCATTGTCATCCAAACTAAACGTGTATACAAAATTTCATCTCAATCGTTTGAGGATAACTGCCTTAAAATTCAGTTGCTAGATTTGACCCCAACATACATACAAACATTGCAAGTTAAATAAAAGCATGAAAAAAGTTTTTTACGTGGCTTACAGTAGAGACAACTGGCAGAAATCGTCACGTAAGAATAAAGCGTTATGTATGCCTCTCCAGGTGACCTTTCCATGTCTTTTTCCTTCTCTCTGGTATATATAATTATGATCAAAATAAAAAATAATAATAATAAAATATACAGAGGAGACAATAAAATATACAAATCTATACTAATATTATAAAGAGGAAAGATTTGTTTGTTTGTTTGCATTGAATAGGCTCCGAAACTACTGCACCGATTTCAAAAATTATTTCACCGTTGGAAAGCTACACTATCCCTGATGAACATAGGCTATATTTTATCCCGGGATAAAAAAAGGTCCTCCGGGAACGCGGGTGAAACCGCGCGGAACAGCTAGTGAGAAAATATAGAGAGTGAAAGAAAATGTAAGGAACTTCAGTCCCCGACCGCATATTGTTTTTTTTAAATATTAATATTGCCACAATGACATGTCAACTATTGATCCGGTAGAGTCACGTCAACAAATTTATTATTTAGTAAAAATAATATTTCAGACGAGGGCGAAATCCGTATTCTATACCAGTATCTAGCGGAAGGATCTGTTGTCTTCCCAAAAGTATTTCCTGTTATGTAAGTATTATGATTTAAATTTGATAACCACACCTCATTTTCTTTGTGTACCTCACCATATTTTAATAAAAAAAAACTTTTTTTTTTTCATTTATTTACCATTTAAAAAATAATTACATTGTTATATCAGAATAGCATTTTTAAACCACTAAGGTTTGTATTTAATGCTACATGTAACTGCTTTACCAACCACCACAAAATCACCTTCAAAAACGACTACAGTCATTTTTAGTTGTAACGGAGTGGTGCTTTCTACGCGCTGATAAATTAAACATTAAAAATAAAAAGATACTTGTACGTCTCGGGTGTTGGAAGCGTCCATAGGCTACGGTAACTGCTTACCATCAGGTGGGCCATAAGCTTGTTTGCCACTTAGTTGAATTAAAAAAATGTTATACGTGTTGAATACAGTCCGAGGATTTTTATTATTCTACAGTGGATCTTTCATTAAATTTATTTTCCCACCCCCACAGACACAGTCTCCTAGACATGAAGATCAACCATGTCCTGATGCACTGCCACGATCAAGTCATTCTGAGCGCCGTGCAGAGCATCATACAGGTATTATCGACTTTCTAGAACTTTGAATATGAAGATGATTGTTTCTCTTTCACGCAATTGATGAAACATGCCACACAGGCCTTTAACTAAAGAGTTTTATGTCGTTACCATATTTAAAAAAAGTGTATGTATCAGTGTATCTGGTTTCCATAGTAGGTCTGCTTAGTTTGGGATCATAATGGCGGTGTCAAGAATGTCCCAGTAATTGAATATTTATTATATTTTTTCCTCGAACAGAATATGATAGCTTCGGAAGACGCGAGCCAACAGCAGCTGCACTACATGCAAAGTTGTGGATTTGGAGGCCTCTGGAGATTTGCTGGGCCCTTTACTAAGGTACTTATTCATTTTAATAATCTATACCAGTACACTAGTACTGGTATTTTTTTTTTTAGCAATTAATCCTTATCTAGCTGTGTGTTCAAATATTTCTACTTAATAATAAAAGGCGTAAGTACTTCAATTTTTTTAACTGCGGAAATCAAAATGCGTAATAGTACTGAATCTTCGATGTCATATTATTTCATTATCATTTTTCTCTAACCTAATTATCTACACCTCTATGATGCGTATTCATTGGCATATTTAGTCAATCATGTTGGAGATACGAATCCTTATTTGGTTAAATTGAATAAATATCATTTTCAACACACTTGCTCATAAAGTGACTCTAATTTCACCGCAATTAGGCACGTAATGACACCTATAATCAAACTGTGACTTTTTCATTTCTATTATTCACAAAGTGAGTTATAATAGTGGATAGTATCATAAGGGAACAAAATAATATTTTTAAGGCGAGGGCGCTTTTTTGAATCCAGAGCGAAGTGAGGGATTCTAGAGTAGAATCCCGAGCGCCGCGAGAGATATGACTGTGTGTACTTGCAAAAATTTTTTTTTTATTATTTTCTTCACAAGTGTGTTGAAAAACGTCGTATGATACTCGTGTGTATTGATGATTACCGTCCTCGGCTCTCTTATGACCCTCACCTAGCGGCTCGGCTCTCAATTGCGCCTCAGCCGTAATGACCAACTTTACACACTTATACCATAATCTACTATAATGTACTAGCTGTCCTCGTTGTCCCCTGATACATAAACGAGTTGTCCCCTGATACATAAACGAGTTGTCCCCTGATACATAAACGAGTTGTCCCCTGATACATAAACGAGTTGTCCCCTGATACATAAACGAGTTGTCCCCTGATACATAAACGAGTTGTCCCCTGATACATAAACGAGTTGTCCCCTGATACATAAACGAGTTGTCCCCTGATACATAAACGAGTTGTCCCCTGTGGTTCCATCTAAGGGAATCATTTAGGGGTTACATTTTCAAAAATCCATTTTTAGCAGATACCTACTTCCTATTATTTATCTACCTGCCAAAATTAAAGTTTGTAGCATTACAATTTTCTGATATTTCATGATTATCAGTGTGCTAACTCAAAAAGAAAATACCCCTTATAGGATCTCTTTGTTGTCTCTCCGTCAGTCAAGACCCTTTTTGTAATATGTCTGTCTTATAAGCAGTCAAACGGATCTGATGATAAATGACTACCGTCCCCTATGATCTATGGTGTTCCGAACTTCTCAATGCCAAAATACTGTAGTGTATGTTCTTACGTACTAGCCACTGATAGTTCTATTTCATTTGAATGACAATAAAAATACAGAGACACAGATGGACTTGTCGTCTGTCATTAAAAACTGTAAAATGTAAAGATTAATCTAATAAATCTAATAAATAATTGAATAATGAAAAGTTTATCTCTATTTCCACCACTACTACAGTACCTATCTCTGTCGCAACACACTAGTAGAACTTAAAGGTTGGAAACTATTCAGTTATTTTTCATTGTTTGTCATAGAATCAATGCACAGCAGAGAGCAGCGAGTTATTCGTGAACTGTTTGGAGGCGATGGTGGAGACTTGTCTGCCTGGTGGGGACGACGTTCCCCCGCGCGCTCCACCGCCCGACCCCGACCACCCTGACTCTATAGAGCTTAGATACGCAGGTACCTACCACCTACCTCACTTGCACTAGAGGTTGTTACACTATAACACCATGCTACGGCTTTAAAAAAAACATATTCATTGCATACAATTTACATTCTAATCTCACTGGAAATTACGTGCTTTATTGTGTACTATGTAAATAGCAAACTCAAGCTAACCAAGTCAAGTATGACCCGTGTGGCAGCCACCGTGCGGTTCGATAGGAAAATGAAAGATTTGCCACGTGACGCCGTCGAGAGACCAAGGCTGGATGTGGTTAAAAAAGCTCTATTTATTACAGGTGTACACCGGCAACCTACCCTCTATTGTTCCAGTCAGGATACGTAGTAACAAAGAAGAAAGAGTGAGTTAACGTCTTTTAAAATAGATATTAGTTTTACCTTTAACTTTTGGGTCAAAGTCTGTTTTTTTTCTTTTATGTTATTTTTACACACATTAGCAAACGTTTCGATGTTATTATTATTTGTCTAGAAGTTGCCACAATTTCCCGTGGCTCACAGCTCCGTGGATGGCGCTATTGTCGGAGAAGCACGAGCGATGCGGGTCTCATGCGGTTTTTTGGACATTCTTTTTTTATAATAAGCTTAATTGTGTAGTATTTCGCGTAGCGTAGAAATAAACAGAAACTACAATAAAAACGTCACATGTGGCTGTTCACAGATGCCTCGTGTGGCTACCACCAAGTGCTATTTATGACAGCTACGTGTGGAAAAATTGCCCTTAGTCATATGTGGGTGTCTGTGGCCAGTCACATTAAAGACCATTGTAATACGTGGCTGACACAAAGGCAAATAAAGCAACATAATTTATAAACGGGACACTAATGTTCCTTACAAATAGTGAGACAAAGGAATTTTATTAAACTATAACTACATAACTACTAAATCGGCCTTTAGTGTTTAATATTTTACATTATTAATAATATTGCTTTTAAGGTTGTAATGATCAAAACTTAACCCCAGTTTAAAGTATCCTGGTCAATGTTAATCTGTGATTAAAACCATACCTGTCACAGTGAACGATGTATAAAATAACAGAGACGACGATTGTCTATAGTTATAATCACAGATTAACTTTTGTTGGGTTTTTATAGCGGTTTGATAGAGTTTTATTTCGAGTTTGACCAATCACTCCGCCCCGATAGAAAGAGTTGTGAAAGGGTTTAATATACCGCCTGCCTAACTTCACCCCTTTGCGAGTATTTCGCTTACCAAAAAAATGTAGTAGAGTAAATCTAGAAAACATAGATGTATAAAAACTGGATGGATTTTCGTATAGTCAAAAGTGACGCACCCCCTAGTTACCCCTATTTATCACGACGTTCGTAGGCGGTAGATGGAAGTTTCTCGAAGATTCCACAGCGAATACATTATAAAAAGTTAATGTCAGCTTCGACGTGCGACTAGAGTTTCTTTAAGTGCGATTCTATGTGCTGCCATCTATTGTCAGGAACTTTAATTTTACAGTGATACGATAATGTAATAAAACTCACCTTTAGTGGTTGCACGAGTATAATTCTTCCAAATATCTTTAACTTTTCCTGTGTTTAATTGGACCGAAGCTCGCTGTTTCCTCAAACAAAGTGAATTCCAAAACCAGCCACCAAGATACCCTCACTTTCTTTATTTTTAATTAATTGTTGTGTTGCCATTTAATTATGAAAAATATTAACGGAACAGAACTATTTAGTTGATCATTTGAGAAATTCACACCTAACAAAATGTTAGTTAACTTTGAAATATTCTCCATAGATGGAGCTAAAATAATAATACATGTGCTGCCATCTATTTTCAGGCACGTATAAACGTAACGCTTTTTGTAAATTTTCGTGCCTAGCTTAAGGATTTGACTTCACATACGATGTTTTGATATTGCGATCCCGCGCAAACACTATGATGCTTCACTTTGATTATGCGAAACTACGTCAACATTTTTCCATGCATCCATGGTAAAATAGAATTTGTTGTGGTGGATATTGATACTGTAATACCTCAGAATAACTAGAATATAATGTGATTATAATAATGTTTATAAATAAGATTATTTAGCACGTAATATTTAGGTGAAATAAAATAGGGTGTTCAGAACATGATGGCTGGAAATACTCGTATTATATGTAGAAGCACTAACATGATTTTAAAGGGATGATAGCTCAGTGGTAATGACGTCGGATACCGCTGCGAAGGTCGTGGGTTTGAATCCTACAATGAGCTTGAGCCTTCGATGAAGGAAAAAATTGCGAGGAAACCACAGCACGGTTGTAGGCTACTTAGTAGTACTCGTCTGACTGGCTACCCTCAAGTTGAGAATCTGTTGCCAAGCATCTGTTGGTGTGTTCCGGCGATTCCACTTGAGAGCCAATTTGCCTTTAAGGCATTGTAATAAGTTGTACAACACATTGGCGATCACCCTGGCATTGCTAATGTCTATAGGCGACGGTAGTCACTTACCATCAGGTGACCCGCCTGCCTCGTTGTCACTAAAAATGTCCTTCCGATCACTACTAGTGTAGTAGTAAGTAATTCATTATTAACTTATTGAATTAGATTTTTTTTGAGCGCAATCTCACCATGGTAAGTTATGATATGGCCGAAGGTGGTAAGCACACGAAGACTAGAAGGAAACTGGCTTTCAATTGCAGCTGTCGGAACACACCGATATTTGCTTGGTGACAGATTTTCAACTTGAGGGTGGTAGCCAGCCAGCTACCACAGTGCTATGGTTTACTCACCTTCCCAAGGAGTTGTGATTTTGCTACAAAACTTGAAGTTGAGTGCGCGTAATATTTCTGTTAATTATAATGGAGTACATCCAACCATGCAAAGGTGGCGTCCTACCCTATTTTATTACATTCAATAAGAGTTTATGCACCAATTATACGCCTATTGTGTTAAGTATAGACATCTGATTTCTCTGATTGATCAGACATTAGTTTAATATCCTCGGATATTCTGTTCTTCATACATCCCAAACTAAGCAGAGCTTGTACTATGGAAACCGGATACTGATATAATTGCTTCATTATTAATATCCAAAGCGATAGTCTATATAGAGATTTGTATGAAATACTTGCTTTTTTTTAATGAATAGAGACAACATCCCTATTATACCCAGACTCAAGATAAACTTACACGCACACAAATGTCTGTCCTAGATGGGAATCGAACCCAAAACCTGTTTAGTTTGGGATCAGATGGCTGTGCGAAGAATGTCTCAGGATATTATTAAGAATTTTGTTACAATTTTTGTATGCATAATTTTTACATCAAAATATAGTGTATAACTGCTTAGGTATTTTATAATTTAGTATTTAATTTATGGAAAATATAATATGTAGATGTTTTCTTTAATTCATTGGAACTTATCAAAATAATTCCGATATCTATCTTTAACTCTATCTAGATATATAAAAATCAATGTTTGTCTGTCTGTCCGTCTGTCTGTCTGTTTGTAAAGCATGCGTTTCGATGCCATTCGTAAACTTTGGCGAGTTGGTGTGCGCTGGCGTGGTTTCGGACATGTACAGGATGTCCAGTAAGTAGTGCGACAAACTTAAGGAGACATACCTATAGGAGGGCAGGTCACCTAACAAATATACAAAAATGAACTCAGTAAAAGTGTCACAATTTTTGAGAAATTTCGATTTTTATATATACATAAACTTAATTATATTTTTTTTTATGTCACTAGTGACAACGAGGCAGGCGGGTCACCTGATGGTAAGTGACTACCGTCGCCTATAGACTTTAGTAATACCAGGTGGACTGCCAACGTGTTGTACACCCTATTACAATGCCTTAAGGGCAAGGGCAACTGGCTCTCAAGTGCAACTGCCGGAACACACCAACAGGTGCTTGGCGACAGATTTTCAACTTGAGGGTGGTAGCCAGCCAGTTGAGTACCACATAGTATCCTACCACCGTGCTATGGTTTCCTCACGATGTTTTCCTTCACCGAAAGCTCAAGCTCATTGTAGGATTCGAACCCACGAACCTTCGCCGCGGTATCCGACGTCACTTACCACTGAGCTATCATCGCCTTAAATGCATGTAATTAAATAAATCATATTATGTGCAAAATATACAAACAAATGTACAACTATAATATATAAAAACCTTTTTGTACATTGATTTTAGAATTTCTGATATTAAATATCTCGAAAATTGTGACACTTTTACTAAGGTCATTTTTGTATATTTGTTAGGTGACCTGCCCATCTTTATCCCCTTAAGTTTGTCGTACTACTTACCGGACACCCTGTATAAAAGAGACATTGTAACGCACGCCGGTAATTAGCTAGTTTACTAAATAGATGTAGTAATTATATAACAAAGTTATTGTTGTCTTTTTTAATTTATATAAAATCGGTTATTCTGAATTTAATTCGTAATATATAACATGATTTTAAAGCCGTCGGCATACTTGCAGTAGTGGACTACTTTATTATTATCAACTCTTGTTATCGGAATATCTAAGTAAAAAAAGAAACTTCTTCTTCTTCTTCTTCTTCTCTTCCTTATCCTTAAAAAGAAACTTCGCGGACGATTAAATTTTTCAATAAATTTTATACCCCATGTCAGTCCGATAATTAAGACGAAAATCGTTTAGACTACAGATGGTTCTAATTACATACCGTTTATATGAGAACTCGAAGAAGAAATCGATTACCCTCCACCGATAAAAGGTGTTCCTAACAAAAACATACTCGATTAAAATATATACAGTAGCAGAATTTATCGTTACTAATGTTTCAAGTTCTCACAGTGAAAGTTATTTAAATCGTTGATTATTTCCACATATACAAGTAATGCCAACGTCTTCTACATCACCCTAAATAATCTTATTTGATGTGCAAGATCTATCCTCTCGCTTTGCTGCAATCTGTGCAAAGGAATCGAAGTGTGTAATTTTATTTCCTCTATTGTCGTGCAGGCAAAGGGTTTTGGCCCATATAGCCTCAAACTCTAAAACTCTTTGACCAATGAGCGCGCGCGTTGGTAGAGTTGGCTGTCAGATGTTACCAACCCATTTTCCGAAATGGTATTACCAAGGGCTCGCTCGTTTTTTTTATATTTATGCATAATGCATATCTTTTTATTCGTGAAAATATCTAGCAAGCCATAGTAAGAGGGACTATGCATATAGATACCTACCTAGTTGGGCCAATATTGGCCCGTATGACAAAGCAATATAAAGTAAAATATGACTGTTTTATGTTACGTAATATATGGATGATCCCTCAGTTAATATTTTTAAAATAAAAGCCTAATATTAAGAAAATATTTGCTTGTTTTAATGTTGGATATTTGAGTACAAATTACTTTAGAAGCGTGAGTAATTTCATGTGTTAATGTGCGTCATGTTAAGCAACTGTAGCCCGTAAAATATACCTTGATACCTTTGACAGTTGCCAGAGCTACATGATTATCTATCCTATGGCAATAACAATTAATTGTTTATTATTATTAAAGGTTCATTTGTATTATGTATGGTCAAGGGCGTCGCCAAGGGGGGCAGGGAGGGGTAGCTGCTGAGATTCTAAAAAAGTTGCCAAATATAAGGCAACCGAGAAGACTTGTGTGAAGCTTTACACGTTGGGACTCTGAACCGTTATTATTACAATACATGTAAGGCTCGTACTACAAGTGAAAAGCTTCATGTGCTCTCGACTTTACTTACAATTAATACTTTTTTTTGTTTTTATGTCACAAGTGACAACGAGGCAGGTGGGTCACCTGATGGTAAGTGACAACCGTCGCCTACAGACATTGGCAATACCAGGGGATTGTTAATGTGTTGTACTCCCTATTGCTATCCCTTAAAGGCGAACTGGCTCTCAAGTGCAAATGCCGGAACACACCAACAGGTGCTTGGCGTCAGATTTTCAACTTGAGGGTGGTAGCCAGCCAGTCGAGTACTACAAAGTACCCAACCACCGTGCTGTGGTTTCCTCACGATGTTTTCTATCACCGAAAGCTCAAGCTCATTGTAGGATTCGAACCCACGCCCTTCGCTGCGGTATTCGACGTCACTTACCACTGAGCTATCATCGCCTTAAATTTCTTCATATCCCTCCCCCTCGGGCCATCGGCTGGCGACGCCTTTGTGTATGGTTAATTGTATGATAATACAGATGGACCATGTCGTAGAGCAATAAGGTTCATTTTCATGTAACTCTGACAACTGTCACAGGTATATTTAACGAACTATAACTTATTTTTTAGTGTTGAAATTAGTTAACAGTATACTGAAACTTTGATTAATTAATAACTATTTATTATTATTATGTTTGAATATCAAGTTAATATTAAAAGTGTTCAGACGCTCTCTATTTAGTAGATTATATGATGAAGAAACATTTGTTTACGGTTTGTAAATACTACTTTCAGCTCGGTCTATAGACGTTTTTTTTAAATCTTATACTAAATTAATACTAAGGATATGTCATTTTCAAAACCTATGTTAAATTATTCGTACTAAATAACTTTTACTTTGGGAAAGTATCAGACCTAGTAAAACTCGACTTTGGTACTTTATCGAAACCGATAAAGTTAGTGACATCACACTAAATTCAATATGGCTGCCGCTCCAAGATGGCGGATTCCCTGAATATGGGTATTAAATGAAATGGCTTGAAGACTAGAAACGACAAACTTAGTGACTTCACGCTAAATTAAATATGGCCGCCGCTCCAAGATGAAAAGGCGTCAAGAAAATATTAGGTTAAATAATTTCCTAGTTGGTCGATAACATTGTTTGGCTTAACAAACCCAACATTGGTTTCGAAAATGTGCCATCAAATGAACACCCAGTAAAGACGTATTTCTTTTAATTTTATAGTTTTTAAAAACATTAGTTACAGGTGGATCGTCCCCTTAATTTTGAATGTGTTTTGATTTATTACAAATATTTCACGCGTATGTTTTTTTTTTGTTTAATTTATTTATTTATTCTACATAACATCTATCAGTAGGTACAGGCTAATAATCCCAATTTTATGATAGCGTTAGATTTATGTATGTCATTTTGCATTAAAATCGAAAATACTGATTGTTGTTTATGGTTTTGTTTAAATGGTCATGCAAATAACGTAAAATTGTTTGACAGAGACTGGAAGTTGATCGATAAATATGCGATAACTTAAACAGTGTTTTATTTAAGCGTTTAGGGTGTTATTCCTTTTACATTTTTTTATATGGCAACCAACTTATGGTTAGGTGACATACTAGGGCTCAAAAAATGATTTAAGTAATAAATTAAAATGCAAATATTCAAAATGGGAACTTAAACACTTTATATGTGATGTTTATTTTACTAAGGCCTAATAGTTTGGAGCAATTATTATTTACTTTATATTCGTCCAGTGGTATAAATATTGTATTTTTGACACAAGTTAAAGCACATGCTATATTTTTTGTAATATAAAAAACGAATCAATCACGTAGCTATTTTTAACATATTTTAGTTAAAAAAAATTGTAACGAATGTCATCACAAAGGTCGAGATGTGAAGGAAATGTAAAAATTTACGATTTAATGAGCATTATTCTCTTTTGTAATATTTTAGTGCTTCTACGCAGCAGTTATATAAGATTGTTACATGACAAAGAATCATAGTAATCATTGTATTTTACTAACAATTTATGGACTGAAGTTGTCTGAATTAAAATAATTTTATTTTTATAGCGAGAGCAACACATAGCTATGTAAACATCCAGGCTGAATAACCTAACAAAAATAACTGCTGTGAATATATAGCAACTGGCAACTTTATCTTGTGTCGCACTTTGTAACTGTTTCTTTGGATTTTTAAATAAGACGGTATAATAAAATTAAAACAAAAGTTGTTGATTAAGTGTTTTTTTACAGGATGGTAACATTCGAAGTGCATGTCAAATGTATATATTTTTTTAAATAATACAAAATATTCCATGGATTAAAAAAAATCAGGCTCTGAAGCTAATCAAAAATGAGAGCTCTGTGCGTGTAAACAAGATAAAAGGTTATACGTCTTGGACACGAAATAACATTCATGTAATTTTCGACAATATTGGGCCATCAGAGGTGCTTTCAAGGCACTCTAAAGATCGTTCCTGCTGTATTTTTCATTAATTTAAAGGCCTGTAGTCTATCTAGTCAGTTAATTAGTTTATCATAATATTATTTGACATGCATTTCGCTTGCTATATGACGAAAAAAAAATATTTTTCAGTATTAATATTTTTTAAGAGAATCCTTTATATATTTAACAATTTATAGATGTATTTAGTAAATATGTGAACCTATAATTTTGTTTTATTTAGTCTCTAGCTTGATTATATCATCATGCATAGAAGATGTACCTATCCCATATTCTATTGCAATAGTCACTTACGGCCAGATATACCTACTAATCATAGAATTCATAGTTATGTAGGTTTTTTTTTATGTCACTAGTGACAACGAGGCAGGCGGGTCACCTGATGGTAAGTGACTACCGTCGCCTATAGACATTAGCAATACCAGGGGGACTGCCAACGTGTTATACACCTTATTACAATGCCTTAAGGGCAAGGGCAACTGGCTCTCAAGTGCAACTGCCGGACCACACCAACAGGTGCTTGGTGACAGATTTTCAACTTGAGGGTGGTAGCCAGCCAGTCGAGTACCACATAGTACCCTACCACCGTGCTGTGGTTTCCTTACAATGTTTTCCTTCACCGAAAGCTCAAACTCATTGTAGGATTCGAACCCACGACCTTCGCCGCGGTATCATCGCCTTCAAATGCAAAAAGAATGTCGGTGCTTTAAAATAAGAAAAAAATAATTCCGACTATTGACTAAGAGTGTCTCCTAAATGAGGAGCAACGTTGTAATGGATGGTAAGTTCACAAAGTTATTATCTTATAAATAAATGATTAAATAAGTATGTATTTAAAAATAGTAGAGTAAGTATCAGACTTCTGGTTGCTATAGTAAAAGCTCTGATGACGATGTGTGTAGAGTTTCCTAGGCAACCCAAAAGATCCCAAGGGAATCCCCCTGATAAATAAAATAAAAAAAACTAACTGTGGCACTCGGGGACTGCCGCGGTAAAGCTATTGCATAGCATTAAGCTTTTCATCCCCTCTATTCGTAAAGGACGACTTGGTTCGCCTTTAAGTGCACCCAAAGGTGGTGTTTTCTATAAGAAACTTTTAGCGGCAGTAATGATTTTTAATCCTCTTTATTTAATAAGTGCGATACAAAGAAATCGAACGCAAATATTGTTTGAATAAAGACTGGCTGGTACGACGGCCCATAGTCGCGCCGCCGAATAATAGCTGAATATTAAAAAAAAAAAGTATGTTGTCGTTGGACACTTCGTCGGCGCGTCGACGGCTGCCGCCGAATGCAGTCGGTTGTCGGCGGCTGACGGCGCGTCGACGACGACAATATTGATTGGTATTTGAAAACAAAATACATGGTAGGGGGATGTTAGGTTTTTTTCTTCGCCGCCGCTCAAAGCTATACAGTAGCTTAAAAAAACACTTGTATGTATCCAGAAAAAATATTTTTTATTTAATTTTCACAACAAAAATACCATTACTATGTCCCAGAACAAAATCGCCTACAACTATCAACAAATATTAACAATAATATCATTATAATCGAGTTATTTATGTTGCAAACAGATTCTAGTGATGACTTGCATAGAAAATGTAAAGAGAAAATGCTTACAATAGTAGTGGAAAGAAGTCATTTGAAGTGAGACAGTCACTGTTAAATACTAAAAAATATGTCAAATGTAAATGCGTGTCAATGTACCGTTTAAGTAGAATGCTTATTAGGCATAACAATTGTGAACATAAATCGTGGTTTTTTAAATCACATTAAACTTAAATCTGAAGAAAAATATGTTATACAGGGTGTCCGGTAAGTAGTACGACAAACTTAAAGGGAAGATAGGTGGTCGGGTCCCCTACCAACATGTACAAAAAACCGGCCAAGTGCGAGTCGGACTCGCGCACGAAGGGTTCCGTAAAAACGGCAAAAAATTCACGTTTGTTGTATGGTAGCCTATAGGTTAGGTAGGATAGGTTAAATATTTATTTTAATTTTATTATTAAAGTAAAAATACAACTGAGTATTTCGTGAATATTTCAAGTGCCTACTAAGGCCAAAAAAATTGCATTTGTTGCATGGGAGCCCCCCTTAAATATTTATTTTATTTTGTTTTTAGTATTTGTTGTTATAGCGGCAACAGAAATACATAATTTGTGAAAATTTCAACTGTCTAGCTATCGTGGTTCTTGAGATACAGTCTGGTGACAGTCAGACGGACGGACAGACAGCGAAGTCTTAGTAATAGGGTCCCGTTATTGCCCTTTGCGTACGGAACCCTAAAAATGAGCTCAATAACAAGGTTAACATTTTCAAGATATTTCTGATTTTTATGTATTGATTTTCGAATTTTAGATATTAAATATCTCGAAAATAGTGTAATTTTTGATCAGGTCAGTTTTGTATATGTTGGTAGGTGACCTACCCATCTATCTGCCCCTTAAGTTTGTCGTGCTACTTACCCCATATATATTATTGGCATATATTCAACTACATTAAATGCATTTATTTGTGTATACGTCGCAGTCGGATTGTATAAATCGCCGTATTACATTACGGCTAGCCGTTTCAACAAGGCCGTTTTGGATTGCGGCGGGTCAACAATTAGCCGGATTGAATACGGCTCGTCAAATATATGAGAAAATGTACTTGTCCTATACAAAATATTCTCATTACATCGTATGAAAACGCATTCGAACTTTCAAATGACTATATCTTGATTAAATGATACATTAAAGACAATGATACTATAAAAAATTAGCTGTCTCCCGCGGTTTCACCCGCATTCCCGAGGGAACTTATCTTTTTTTCAGTATAAAAATCAGTTGGTAAAAATTCGTAAGTTTTTAAAGTTAGTCGTTAAAGTTTTTTTTTTTTATTCTGGATAGGCTTGTGTTTGACCACAATCTCACCATGGTAAGTGATGATGTGGCCGAAGATGGTAAGCACACATAGCCTAGATGGAAACTGGCTCTCAAGTGCAGCTGTCGGAACACACCGATAGGTGTTTTGGCGACAGATTTTCACAAGATTATTAGTATGGTGATTTCCACCAAATAAGCTTTCAACATTTAAAAATTATAAAAAAAATACATTATTTCGGTAGTTTTTTAGGAATGTACACATAGATAAAGAAATGTGAAAAAAGTCTTTGTGAAAATCATTTTCACATGCACATTTTCTTAGTAAAAGTGTCACCATTTTCGAAAATTCTAAAATCAGAAATATCTTGAAAATGGTGACACTTTTATTGAGGTTATTGTTTGTATATGTTGGTAGGTGACCCGCCCCCCCCCCCAAATCCCCCTAAGTTTGTCGTACTACTTACCGGACACCCTGTATATGTCGTATGTTAATTCATTGAATAACTAATAATATGTATTTGTGTGATTTTTGTGTACAATAAAGAGTTATCTATCTATGACCCTAGTACCCCCAAACCAAATTTTATCAAAATCTGTTCAGCCATTTAGCTGTGAAAGACAAACGAACAAGTCTGTCAATTATAACAGTATATTCTTTACATCGCATTGATTCTATTACTTAATCGCATTCTAAGGACAAAAGTATTAACAATAATATTAACATCATCGGCTGATTTGTATATATATCATTAATTTAAACATAATTTTTCATTATTTACATAACATAACGGCGGGTTAGTCAAGAGAATGTTATAGAAAAAACATAACATATTATGTAACATACCTAATTAAATGTTACCACAAATTGTATTAAATCCATTACTACCTCTAAGTTTACTTTTAATGCAGGTGGACATGAGGTAAAAGTTGCATCAACAAAACACTAAGCTTTCGCAAGGGATCTTATCGTTTCCCGGGATAAAAGTATCCAATGTTCTATTCCAGGATAAGATCTGTGTGCCAGGATTTTCGGCGATTGAGCATCAAACTTTCGCATTTATATTAGTGGGATTCTTGTGACTTTTGCCTTGTCCATCTGTATAAAATGATAGCACCAAATCTACGCTATCTATTTTTCTAGTAATATAACATTTGTCATCTTCGCCAACCGCAATTTTTTTTTGATAACTCAGTGATTTGAAAAAGATAATATACCGTCAAACACTTAAAATTTGCGGTTGGCTAAAGTTACAAAAATTAAAACATATAAATGTTGAGCACAATTTAAAATATTTGTAACTAGGAAGGTATATCATTATTATTTTTGTAACTAATAACTTCATCGATAAATGTGCGCTAAATATCCAGAACTTATCTATTTATGACACAGTAAATAGTTCATTCATTTCCATTTTTAAATCAAAACATTATCTTAGCTTCGTATACAGGATGTCCAGCTTAAGGGAGATAGGTGGGCGGGTCACCTACCAAAATAAAAAAAAAACTCTTAGTCAAAGTGTCGCCATTTTACAGATATTTCGACATTTTTTTATTTATACATGTATAAAATGGTTTATATTTGAATTACCGATATTAAAAATCTCGAAAATGGTGACACTTTTACAAAGGTAATTTTTGTATATTTTTTTTTTATGTCACAAGTGACAACGAGGCAGGCGGGTCACCTGATGGTAAGTGACAACCGTCGCCTATAGACATTGGCAATACCAGGGGATTGCTAATGTGTTGTACACCTTATTAAGGCGAACTGGCTCTCAAGTGCAATTGCCGGAACACACCAACAGGTGCTTGGCGACAGATTTTCAACTTGAGGGTGGTAGCCAGCCAGTCGAGTACTACAAAGTACCCTACCACCGTGACCCTCCCACCTATCTCCCCCGGTCGTACTACTTACCGGACACCCTGTATATCTGTTATATCTCTGTCATGATAAGAGTGAGTTCACCAAGAGATGTAAATACTTATAGCTCCCCTATTTATGATTTAGATAACTACTATTGTTCGAGAGTATGTGCGCCGTGAAGGAGGAGCTAAAGGAATGAGCTGTGCCCCGTCCGAATGAAGGCCACTTGCCTTTACGCCACCGAACCAGCGCACGTTTCTTTAATATTAGATATATACCAGTTGTTACAGTCCACTGCTTTTAATTTAAGTCCCAGGATAGGACCCTAACAACTATACTGTGACTAAACATTATCTTTAGTTTATATGTATATCTATTATTATATAAGTTACACATATTTTTATGTTATATAATTAATAATGAATACATTGGAATTATTATTAAATTCATTAGCTACAATTTACATGTTATTAAAAACATTTTTGACCTAAAAGGCCTCTTTGTATATCTATTATACTATAATACGCCACAAGATTTAGGTTATACACAGAAACTTATTCATCATCATTTTCACAGTGAATATTGAAATTTATAAGTAATTAAATGAAGATAAAAACAATACATTTATTAGTTGTCAAATATAACTTTAAAGTTATTATTATTTACATATTTAGAACCCCGTAATTAAAATATTTTATATACTTCATATGTATGCCTTTAAGTCATTGTAATAAGGTGTACAACACATTGGCAATCCCGCTGGTATTGCTAATATTTATAGGCGACGGTATTCACTTACCATCAGGTGACCCGCTCTCCCGGTTGCCACTTGTGGTAAATAAAGTTAAAACTAAAATGTCTATGCGTTTTTTTTTTTCGTCTCAAATAACGTTTTCACTGTCCGCTGTATGTAACTTTTATCTCGTGTCCAGCTTCTCTAGCTTCAATCATTCATACAGTCTCTCGAATTCACTTTATTAACAAATACCTATGGTCTCTACCCTTAAACCGATTGCCCCAAAACTTCATTAGATCCATTCATTTATCTGAAAGTAAAATTAATGTAACGGCAGTTGCACTTGAGAGAAGCCTTTGGGGCCATTGGCAATCCCCTCTAATGTCTATAGACGACGGAATTCAATTGTTAAACATTTGAAAAAAAAAGCCAATATAGTCAGATGGTCCAAAAATATTTTAAAAATGTAACCTTGCTGAGTTTCTTGCCGGTTCTTCTTAGTTGAAGGCTGACTTCCAAACCGGTGATAACCTCAGTAATTCGACCTTTATAAGTTCCCTTCTAGGGCCTAAACTGAATAAATGGTTTTGACTTTGACTTTACTATCAGGTATAGGTACTTGCAAAAGCACAAGACTGGGAATCTCTGGGCATCTTATCTTTACCTGGAATAAAAAATATCCTATATTTCATTCCAAAATATAATCTAACTGTGTGCCAAATAAATGCAATAGATATAAAAACCCAGGTCCCAAATTAATTAACAAAAAAATTATTAAAAAAGAAGTATAAAATGTCTCTTCCTTAGTTAGAGGGAAAGGATATAACAGCCTAAGATGGCGGGTGCCTTAAAAAAAGAAGCTGCAAAGTTTCATCAAAATCCGTTCAGCAGTTTTTGCTTGAGTAACCAACATCATCAACAAACAAACTTTCGAATTTATAATAGTTGTATGAACTTGTATGATAGTTTAGACGCGGAAGAGTTTTTAGGGTCGACATGATGATCTACGGGACATAATGCTACGGAGAATAATATTTGCTACTTTACATCTAAGTAAAACTGCGAGGCGAAACTTAGTCCGTGAAGAAAATAATGGAGTTCATACCTGCTTCCATTTGTCAGCTATGTACTATTCTTCTGCGATGATATTGGAACATCAGCCTTTTCTGATGAGCCCTGGGCAATAGATTTCATAGCGTTAGGCTCACTCTATGATATACAGGGTGTCCTTTAACTAGTACGACAAACTTAATAGGAAGATAGGTGGGCGGGTCACCTTAGTAAAAGTGTCACCATATTTAATATCGAAAATTCAAAAATCAATACATAAAAATCTGAAATATCGAAATATGTATCTCGAAAATGGTGTACTTTTTAATGAGCTCATTGTTTGTATATTTGGTAGGTGTCCCGCTCACCTATCTCCTCCGTTGTCCTTCTACTTATGGTCTGGTGGTCATCCTGTATAAGCCTAAAACATTTTAATAACACACAAGCTGTACATTTTTATTATTTTTTTTACAAACTAGATTACATTTGTAACTGTAAGTTTAATTTTAAGGCGATTATAGCTCAGTGGTAGCGACGTTAGATACCGCGAAGACGGTCGTGGGTTTGAATCCTACAATGAGATTGAGCTTTCGGTGATGAAAACATTGTAAGGAAACCACAGCACGGGCGGTAGGGTACTTTGTAGTACTCGACTGGCTGGCTACTACCTTCAAGTTGAAAATCTGTCGCCAAGCACCTGTTGTGTGTTGCGGCAGTTGCACTTGAGAACCAGTTTTAACCTTTAAGGCATTATAATAAGGTGTACAGCACATTAGCAATCCCCCTGGTATTGGTTATAATATGGGTGGCCAATAAAGTTCAATTTAAGTGCACCAGTGAAGTGAAATGAAATGTATACGTATACCAAGACTTTAAGGTTATTTCAAAAAGTCTGTGAAAAGTTTTAGTGGAAAAATGGTCGGAGGACCCCGTCAGTAACGAAATTGCTTTATTTTTATTTTTTATCATTTTCTCAAACCAAAAAGTCGTCTGGGGGCATAACGCTTTTTTCTTAAGTGACGATTTCTGCCAGTTATCTCTACTTTAAGCCGCGTAAAGAACTTCGGTCCAAAAATCAACCTGAAACTGAAATCCAGTACCTCATCGAGTTCCTTGGCAGGCGTGGCATGTCCGTTGGTGACTGTGACAGGATCCATCAGCGAGGGGTCTTCTTCCACCTCGTCCTCATCTGTGTGCACGTCGTAGAACTCTTCGCTATCCATTTCCCCATCCGTTCCTAATGGGTAGCCACAATGTTACAAAGCGATCAATGTATAGATAGTGCCATCCATGTAGACGCGACCCACTCTTATCCTAATCCCTTATAGTGTAAGTGTATTAAACGAGGAATTCTTGTATATATATATAATAAGAATCTCGGAAACGGCTCCAACGATTTGCATGAAATTTTGTATGCAGAGGGTTTCGGGTGCGATAATTCGATCTAGCTATGTTTCATTTTTAGAAAACATCGTTTTATCCGCGTTTTCAGGCAATGAAAAACTGCGACAATATCATTAGAATACAAAGTTAAATTTCGCCATTATCTACAAGGATATAATAGCTCAGGTGGGAAATCGGGCGGTCCCGATACCAGAAGACTCCGGTTCGAGTCCAGATGTTTGTTTTTTCCTTGGGAGCCCTTTATCAACACATCTAAAAAAGAACCGGTCATCCAGTAGTTCTATAATATATCGATTGAGTATTCAGATGGGATGTTTTGTATTGTATGACCGCAATGGAAAAAGATAGTGAAATTACAACGCAAGCAGGACACAGCAAACAATTTATACTAACCCAAAACAGATTGGTAATCGGTGAAATACTCGGAGTCGGAGGCGTAGCTCTGGTCAGGAGCGTCGGTGGCGTCCCCGCTTGGCGGTGGTACCCTGCGGGGCTTCTCACGACGCGGCTTCTTCTGTTTTAGCCGACGAAGGTGGCTACAGATAAATAAAATTATTAATAAATCTTGGGACATTCATACACAGCCATCTGATTCCAAACTAAGCAGAGCTTTTACTATGGAAACCAGATACCTGATATACAACTTTTTCAAATACATACTTAAATAGATAAATTTTATTTTTTTTACTCTTAAATAAGCTTGTTGTAGACCGCAATCTCACCATGCTAAGTGATGATGTAGCGGAAGGTGGTAAGCACACTTTTGGAGGAAAGCGCAACAGCTGGAAGATATGGATATATGCTAGGCGACAGACTTGATGACTTGGGAGCCAGCCAGTTGGGTACTACAAAGTACCCTACAGCTGTGCTATGGTTCTCTCACGATGTTGTTCAGCACCGGAAACTTACGCTCATTGTAGGATTTGAACCCAGGACGCCGCTGTATCCAACAATATATCCGAAATAAGTATAGATAAAGTACTTACGTTTCTTTCTGCAACTCCCTAAGAGCTTCCAGTTCTGATCTCATTGATGAAACTTGTTTGTCCAACCTTGCCACTTCTCTAACTGAAACAAAACAACATTATTTTTATTTATCACACAGGGAATTTTAAACTAACAATATTATAAAAGATAAATAGAATAGAATAGAAATCATTTATTGACAGCAAAAAAGAAATATTACAAAGGAAATTCTTAAGAAATAATAATAATAATAAAAGATAATACATAACAATAAGAACAAAACAAGAAAAAAAAACGAATACATATCTCATGCCCTAAACAATGTGCTGTCAAAAGTATACCAGCTCAGCATGTGCTTCAGCCAACACCTTTATTTTCATTTTCTCAGTGTAGGTAACTATTAGCACATTCCCTAGCCACTGAATGTATGTATGGCTCTGGAAACGTGTCTTCGAAATGTAAGACTGCATTCATGACTCACATCTGGCTCGGGAGACCACTAAAACTAGTATGGGGAATAATTTGACAATACATGCTTCAACTCTATGGTTTCCACAAAAAGGCTGGTATTATATAACTGATATTATAAAGAGGAAAGATTTGATTGTTTGTTTGTTACGATTTAACTAAAGAATTACTTGACTGATAAAAAAAAATTGAGTCACTGAATCTGTAAATTGTTAGAAAATTTTGAAGCTAAATAAGGGATAACTGGCCTACTGTTACAATTAACTATAATAATAGTCTGAGAATAGGTCGTAAAGTATATAGTATGGATCCCACGGGAATGCGGGGCCGCGGGAGACAGCTAGTAAATTCGAAAAAAAGTCACAGATGTGTTTCCAGGCATCATCAGGCATGGTGGTGTACTTACTCAACATGGATCTTCTTTTCTCAGCGTATATTTGTTCGTAAATAAACACACCAGCGGCACCTACAATGCCGACAATAGCTGCTCCGACCACTACACGGGGAGAAAGAAAACTATTCATCGCAAATTCCTGATATTTTCACTTCACTCAGAATTATTTATATTTTGTCTCGACTCTGAAGTTTACGAACTGATGCGATAGCTGATTACTGGTGTCCAAATAGAAAGCAATGCAATTTTATAGAGAAAATCTACAAATTATGCATGTAACAAGACCGAAAATTTTGCAAAATTCTTTGGTATATATAAAGCACACTTAGTAGTACGATTAAACTGAGGAATATTTTTGATAAAAATGTTCTTAGCACGATAAATTGATAGGAATTTCAAACAATTTTACTGAATTTGCACAAGTGAGTGAAATCGTCCGCTACGCTGGATGGGAATTGATGGGATGTCAATGTCAATAGTCTGTCATATTTATTGTTAGTTGTTTTTTTCTAAAGGTTTTTGGCTTGGTGTCTAGACCTTTAAGCCATTTCTTTATTTATAATATTCTTCCTTTATGTTATAATCACGATAAAATGTTATATTTCATAAAAAACTAAATTCACAGTAAAGTCTACTCCTCCTCCGCACAAGTCAGGTCAGGCTTTAGTTAAATCGGTCGCTGTTCCACTAAAACTTTTCAAAGACTTTTGGGGACACGTTTTTATTTCATTTCACTTTACTGGTGTACTAAGTTTTTTTTATTGGACACTACCGATCTTATTCATTAAAACTCAAAATATCTACATAACTATAATAAAAAAATTATGAAAATAATTTAAAAGGGATATTCATTTGGAAAGTGGAATTTCTATTCATAAATAAGTGTTATCGTTTATTGTGGTTGTGTTACGCAGTAGGGTGACCTTTCTTTCACATTATCATGAAATTGCTGTTTGTTTTAGATTTTTCAAAAACCAGATAAACAAAAAATGGTTTAATGTCGTTTCCGGTAAATTCCTAAACAGCTGAGTTCGTGGCTTTCATTTTAAAGGATATTTTGCAAGTAACCTAGTGCACTAAAAAACGATTAAAAATTGATGATGTGCTCTATCTACGTATAAGCTCACAATGTGATGTAAAAATTTACATAAAAGTTAAGTTTCAACTAATTTACATCGTTAATCATTAGTTTTTTTTTATATTTGGAACGGTTTTTATACTGGCATCAACGTCACGTGGCAACTCTAGTAGATAGAGATGCAATCCAGTTTTGAGCTCTCTCGCTCGGGCCGTGCTTAGGGCTCAGTACGCAATCCTTCTTTATAATATCCTGGTTATTACCTTTATAAAAAAATCATTTAAAGGTTTTAGTTTTAAGCAATTTCTTTATTTTAAATATTCTTCTTTTATGTTATAGCCAAGTTATATTGTCTGATTCACTGTAAAGTCTAGTCCTCGTCCGTACATACAAGTACGGTCAGGTTTAATGTTTCCAGCTGTTCCACTAGAACTTTTCACGGACTTTTTGGGACTACCTGAAATGTCACGATACATTTCATTTCACTTCGCTGAGCACTTAGATTTTGGATCGATATTATTCAATAAAACTCAAAATACAAGAATTTAATGAAAATAAAACGAAAACCCAACGTCATTTCGCAAGTTCCCGCCACATTCACATACCTTTATGCGAAAAATATAAAATTATTATTAACAGTGAATTTGAAATAGAATAATATAATACTTATATATGGCAATACTTTGTTCCCAAATGTCAAACGAGAGTGCAGTTGCGGCTGAATAAATGATTTATATTTATTTCCGAAAATATTAGCATAGCCCACCTAAATGTAGAGTACATATTTAACAATATAGTGTGTGTTTCTAAAAAAAGATCATATGTGTGAAATTCCCAAGCACTTACTTACATACAATATTTTTTGTTATTGTTCACCGACAGCATTGTATTTTTATTATAGTCAAGCAAAATGAGCAATAAAGATGCTAATCAAGACAATTCTCTTGACAATCCTGTAAAGAATTGTGATATATTCCTCGACAGTGACAATGAAACACCTAAAAGTTCTATTGAGGATGCTAATCCAGTCAAAACACTTCACATTAGTGAAAAAGCTATCAGTAAAAATAAACTTGACAGTGAAACTGTTATGGAAAAAAATAATATTGTAAAACCAGGTGATCAAATTGCTGAAAATGAAGCTCGAATGCTAGGAACTGATAATGTTATCAATGAAGATAAAGCTGTAAGTAATGATTCTTTTAATGAGTACAAAATTGATGATACAGCAACAGTAGATGCTGTGGAATTTCGTCTACAAAAGAGTGACAGTAATGAGGATATGCTTTTGAGATGGGATGATGATGATGAAGATGAACAGATTGAATCAAATGCTGGAGATAACCAAGCTCATGTAGAAGATGTTGCAGAATCTGATTTGCTAGATACTATAGACAAAGATTTGAAGAGTCCATCTCATGAACAAACATGTGAAGAAAAATCTGCCGATGATATTTTTGTGAAACCTGTAATAGTTCCTGAAACCAGTACTACAATGAATATTTCTGAAGATGAAAAAGAATTGGTTATCAAAGATAAAGATATAACTACTCAAAATGATAACATAGAGTGCATAAATGAAGTTGCAATATTCAATAAATTAGATACTCCTGATATGGAAGTGGACACAGTAAACTCTGAAATTAATAATGATGACATTGATTTGATTCAAGAAGTACAAGAATCTTCATCCATATTGTCAAGTACATTAAAAGTAACTGAAGATACAGAAACCACAATGGATATAGATTTATGTATAACTAACAATGAAAGTATAACTACCAAAGCAGTAGATGAAGTAGACAAAACCTCTGAAATTCAACCACTAAAAAGTTCCGTAGAAGAAAAAGTTGATGTTCACAATCCAGAGACTTCAGTTAAAGAATATAGCATAGATTTATCTATTATTACTGGTGAAGTAAACGGTCCTGAAAGAAATGCTGATTGTCAAGATCTATTGCAAATTAAAGATCACAGTCATGATTCTTCATTAGATAATTCAATTGTTGCTGTTAATACAGAACATGGATTGAATAAGCCAGATATGATGTTAGAGATACCTACGCAAGAATTAATAGATTTTGATGACTCTAATGTTGATGATGATGATGAAATACCCACATTAGAAGAAATAATTGATGGAAATGCTAATGAAATTGAACAGCAAGTACCAAGCACAGATACTCAAGAAACCTCAGACCCAAAAGAGGATCCCCAAAAACTTAAAGAAGAAAATAAAGAGAAAGAAAATACAGTAAAGCCTAAAGAAATTGATAGTCAAATTGAAAAACAGGTAGAACAAGATAAAAATAATGAAAATAATTGTCAAGACATACAGACTGCAAACATTAAAGAATGTTCAAAAGATTGTATTAAAGACAAACCTTTAGATTCTGAAAAACAATACAAGGAAACTGATGTGGATGATGTTGAAGAATCTATTGATTTAATTGCAAAAGAAATAGCAGATCAGCAGAAAGTGATAGATGCTCAACCATCTACATCATCATCAAAATTATCAACAGAAATGTCTCCAGACACAGCAGATGACGGCCCAGATATGTCAGATAGCTTAGGTCTCCTAGCGGAGTCCTCAAGGGTTGTGGAGGACGATGATGATGATGATGGGTTTGATGATGAAGATTTTTATCAGGATGATGGTGAGATTGTCTTTTATTATTTAGTAATAGCTGGCCCAACTGCATGTTGTCCTGTCTAAGCATTATATTCTCTATTCTCCTGATTTCTTTCACTGATGACTATTCCGTGACCATCATCATTTGAATCATCAGTTATGGTCTAGAGTCCATACAAAAATCCCATAAAAAAAGGATGTTCAGTTTTTACGAAATTTGAAATTTTTTTGATTTTTTTCCATAAATACCGAATTTGGACTATAATAAACATATTAAAACGAAAAATTGTCCCTTTATCGGCAAAGATATTCTCAAGTGCACATCACTTGAGAATATCTTTGCCGATGAATAGCATTTAATTGTTCTATAAACCTTGATTATGAAGCAGAATTTTTGGATGTTTCTGATTCTATGAAACATAAACCACTGAACAGATTTGGATGAAACTTAATAATTTTTCTGCTGTAAAAAGTCCTTAAGTCTACTTGGCAGTGAGACAAATAATATCCTTGAATAAAGTCCAATCCTGAAAATCCAACACCTCAAAAATTACTTGACCATAAAATATATCCCAATTATTTGGGGTCATCATAATATGTATACTTTTTCCATTTAAAGTCAAAGTCAAAACCATTTATTCAGTTTGGGTCCTTATGGAGGTCAAGCTTCAGTAGTAACCACCGGTATACCACCTTATGTTCAACACTTATTTTTCACTTCTCTTCTATTATTATTTCCATCTCTATCACATCTTCTATTCCCCCACATAACATCTCCACACTCAGTGGAGTGAAAATTATATTCCTACAAAAATCCCATCACACAAAAATGTAATCTAGCTATATCCTTCCTCAAGATTCTGAATGAAACAAACAACTAATATTAACAATTTAATTGGTCCCATTCAACAGAATTTTGGACTACTCCATGTCCTTAATTTTTAATTTTCATTTAGGTTAAATAACATTCACCTAGCTTAATAGGTTTTTTGATGTATTTGCATGTACATAAGCCACGCTCATAATAGTATCAAAAACTGAGTCACGTGTGACTCCTGAACAAACAGCTTATAAATATTACAAATATCACTTATATAATGGTAATAAAAAAGCCAAAACAGTTTCTAAGACTAAATTATAACAGTCATATATGACTCATTGAACAGGCAATTTGTTATGGATATTGAAAGATAATTAAACAAATTATATTAAATGTAATACCATTTTGAATTGTTCTTTATATAGAAAGCAGCAATCAAATGACAGCAGAACAATCTGAAGACTCTAATGCACCACCTTCTGAGTCAGATGCACCACCTTCTGAGTCAGATGCACCACCTTCTGAGTCAGACGCTCCCCAATCTGAATCAGATGCGCCCAAAGGACAAGATGAGAAAGAGATAGAAACGCCACCGGTTAAGAAAGATGGAAACTTTGACTACCAATTAAGCGAAACCGCAACCAAAGCAGAAGCAGAAATCAAAGATGGTGATATAGTGTGTGACGACAAGGTAAGATAATTTGTTTTTATTCTGGATAAGCTTGTATTTGACCACAATCTCACCATGGTATGTGACAATGTGGCCGAAGGTGGTAAACACACAAAGCCTAGATGGGAACTGGCTCCCAAGTGCAGCTGTCGGAACACACCAATAGGTGTTTGGCGACAGATGTTCAACTTGAGGGTGGTAGCCAGCCAGTCGAGTACTACAAAGTACCCTATCACCGTGCAAAAGGTATAATAAGGATGGGTATCGAACCCACGACCTGTGACTTTGAGAGCCGACAATTGCACTTGAGAGCCAGTTCGCCTTTAAGGCATTGTAATAAGGTGTACAACACATTAGCAATCACCTGGTATTGCCAATGTCTATAGGCGACGGTAGTCACTTACCATCAGGTTACCCGCCTGTCTCGTTGTCACATGTGACATAAAAAATGACTGTTAAATTATATATTTAAAAGATATACCAATATAGATATACTACATAGTATATAAGTTATAAGGTTTCCATAGTACAAGCTCTGCTTGGTTTGAAATCATGGCCGTGTGTGAATGTCCCAGGATATTTATTTAAGGGTAGACTTGTGCCTTTTGCATGGAAATCATGCTCTTAATGATGAAGATTAAAATAAGTTCCATTAATCGCTGTAAGTGACACCCAGGCACTTGTGGGTGGTAAGTGACTACCGTCGCCTATGGAAATTTACCAGCAATACCAGGCCAATATGTTGTACAACTTATTACAATACCTTAAAGAAAACTGGCACACCAACAGGTGCTTAGCGACAGAGTTTCAATTTGAGGGTCGTAGCCAGCCAGTCGAGTACTACAAAGTATCCGTTCACCGTGCTATGGTTTCCTCACGATGTTTTCCATCACTGAAAGCTCAAGCTCATTGTAGAAATCGAACCCTCGACCTTCGCCGCAATATATAACGACAGTACCACTGAGTTATTATCTCCTTAATTTTTATTATTCTGGATAACCTTTGTTTGACCACAATCTCAACATGGTAAGTGATGATGTGGCCGAAGGTGGTAAGCACACAAAGCCTAGATGGGAACTGGCTCTCAAGTGCAGCTGCCGGAACACACCGATAGGTGCTTGGCGACAGATTTTCAAGTTAAGTATTACAAAGTACCTACCCTACCACCGTGCTATGGTTTCCTCACGATGTTTTCCTTCACCGAAAGCTCAAGCTCATTGTATGATTCGAACCCACGACCTTAGCCGCGGTATCCGACGTCAGTACCACTAAGCTATCATCGCCTAAAAATTATGTATAAGAAAGCGTTTTTTATGTGCTATCATAATTTCAGACGATATCAGAAGTAGTAAGTGAAGAGAATCTACCGACTGATGATGTAAAACATGCTGCAAAAGCTGAAGTGGAAGAAGTGAGTGAGCATATAATGGTACTAATTGTCCCCCAATGTTCAAATTCAAAAATATCTCGTTAAATGTACTCATTACAAGTATTTTTAATCTTCACATGTTTGACATATTATGAAAAAAAAAACTTGAGAGGTGTCAAGGGACACCCGGATGGAACGAAATTATATAAGTTATATAAGTCGAGAGAGTATATATATATATATATATATTAATAGAAATGAAAATATCTGGCTTGCTTTCTATAAGAGAGAGAGAGAGAGAGAGAGAGAGACAGACAGACAGACAGACAGAGAAACATGCGCACGCCGCACAGCTTACAATAGCTTACTACACACAACTGTCACCCAACTCACACTAAAAGTGTCGGTTTTTCGTAAGGTATTTTTCCGTCTAGCCCCCTTTCACTGTAAAAAACCTGTAATGTACGGTTCGAAACGTTGCTTTTGCTGAGAAGATTCGGCATTTAATTCTTAAAAAAAGTTTTACAAAGTACAAAATATGAAACTCATATAAAATCCACCCTGTATAAAGAAAGCTATTCCAAATTGCATTGCATTAGTAGTTGTTGAAATATGTATCTCCTCTATTACAGATCGATAGACTGAGTCGCACCATAGTAGCTTATTTTACCATATCTTTTTTCCTTTGATGGTCCTTTAGGACATTTCTGCCAATGTCAAGTTATTATTTTAGTTATACTAGCTGTCCTCCGCGGTTTCACCCGCGTTCCCGTGGGATATTATCCTTTCCCGGGATAAAAAGTGTGCTATTCCTGACTATAATCTATCTCTGTGCCAAATTTCACCCAGATCCGTTCAGGCGTGATTGAGTAACAAACATCCAAACTTTCACATTTACAATATTGGTGGGATAATATCATATATCATATTCACAGTAAAGTTATTCATCGTCAGTTAAGTCAGGTCAGGTTTTAATGCAATTGGAGGCCATTCCTCTAAACTTTTCTCTGACTTTTTGAGACAACATGAAAAGTACTAATACACTTTTTCATTTTACTTCACTGGTGCACTGAGATGAATATTATTGGACAAAACGCCACCGAATAAAACTCAAAATACACGGTATAATGAAAATAAAACGAAAACGCAACGTCACTTTCCAAGTTCTAGCTAAAAAGTCCTTTTACCATATTAACTACGGATTCTTAAAAAGTTTAAATTTAATATTTATTTTATTATTTTACAGAAAACCACAGAAGAATCATTGGAAATTGAGACGGTGAAATTGTCAGATACGTCTGACAATGAAGCTGACGCAAAGAAGAAAATTGATAGGCGCAAGAAAAGTGTCCTTAGACAGCTGCTGCTCAAACATACGGGTTCGTAGATTTCTATTAATATACCAGTTGTTTCCGCCGGTTTCACCCGCGTATATGCACATCCAAAAATAAATAAAAAGATATGTGAGTCGAGTCAGCGGCAAAGTAATAGAAGCGCGTCATCACAACAAATGGACGTAATGAAATATGACAGAAATACAACATCGATGCGATGGAATGCTTACATCAAATGTGCCCTAGCAGTTTCAGTTTAGACCTCGTTTACCTTCTAACCTTTGTGTGCTTACTATCTTCGGGTACATCATCACTTCCTTCATCTATCCTTCTAAAAAACATTTTTTAGGAATTATTATAAGTATAATTTTCAGTTTCCAAAAACCTTTTAAAAAAACCTAAACCTCCTGTATTTTGAGATTTTATTGTGATTCGCCATCTCTTTCCCACCAGTGGGAATTTTTTAATAATAATCGATGTTGTTACCTTATTTTACATTCTTCTGCACCATGACCACAAATTAAGGAATTCCATCGGTTTTTTATTGCTAAAATAATTAACGTTAACTGTGCCAATAGATAAGCAACTAAAAATATGATTGCCATCACACAGCTTTTAAAAAAAAGCAACTTGAATTTGCAAATTATTGTTCTAAAAAAAGTTGAAAAGTTTAAGCGTCCGTTAAAACAATGTATCAAAATACAAGTGACCAGTAATTTTAAAATAATGTGTGCTTAACGCTGATTTCAAAATGGTATTATTTATTATTGTACCTAATCTAAATTATAGGTATTCGTGTTCAAAAGGAGAGAAATTTGATCAAACAACAAAGTTGAATATTGAAATTAATTTTGTTTTTTTTTCTGAATAGCCATTAGTTTTACCATGACCCATTTCAAGGTTATCCATTAATTACCGGACATCCTGTATAATGAATAACAAGGAAAACTAAATTTTATTCAAATAATATTTTTTATTATTTAAAAATATTCCACCGAACCGTGCGCTAGTCTGACAAATGTTATGTAAAGGCCTATTTGGATGAATAAATATTGCAGTATTAAGGTGTATTAAATTCGTCAACAAACAAGACATGCAAACAGCGAATTTTAACTGAAGGCTGAAAAGTAGTTCTTCGAAAATAAAATAATCGGTGGTGACACACGGACAGACAGACGGACAAGAAAGTGATCTTATAAGGGTTCCTTTTTTTACCTTTTGAGGTACGGAACCCTAAAAATCAAAAAACCATGCTTTTATGCACCTTAAAAGTAAAGTAAAATAGCCATCCGGGGGTCTTGCTGACCAAGGAGAACGCACACATATAAAACACCCACCACCACTTCACATACCTACATGCTTACAGAACTCAAAAATGTAGGGCAAATCTCCAACCAAAAACAACTTAACCAATTTTAAAAATCTATCACCTATAGAAAGCTTGTTGCTAAAAAACATATTTTATTCTATAACACTGGCGTACTTCGGCAGCCAGACGTCTGATTACGAACTAGCATCCCGCTTCGCGCTTCAAAATGAAATAGCTCATGTTACAGGTGAAAGAATATTTAAAATTGGTTAAGTTGTTTTTAATTTATAATAATTGGTCTTTACCTATGAAATTGCCGTTCTGCAGTACTGGCCATTTCAAATCAAAATAATTTTTGTTTGGCTAAGAATTCTAATTTCAAATTAATTTTATTTTAAAAACATGGTTTTTTTTTTCCAAAAGTAGTCATTTGTTTATTGATTAGTGTTACATTTTCATCGCATTTCAATCTTTTTCGTCATCATGGATACGTTAAAAATTCGAGTAATTATGGAATATGAGTACCGTCGTGGCAGCCACGCGGCACAAGCGGCACGCAACATCAACGACGTTTACGGAGCTAACACTACAAACCAACGCACCACCTGTTATTGGTGTGCTCGCTTCCGTTCTGGAAATTTTGACCTGAAAAATGAACCTCGCGGTCGTCCGAAGCCTTTGGTCGACAATGACGAATTAAAGGCGATTGTGGAAGCTGATGATTCAAAACGGCAATTTCATAGGGAAAGACCTAATATTTAGACAAAAGTGTATTGTGGGAGACTAGAGCCTAAGCTAGGCAAGAGCCTGTGTTATATAATAAAGAAGTTTATGTAGTTATTAATAACAGCAAGGAAACAAACATATTCAGTGTATGAATTAAATTTTAAACACTATTTTTACCTTTAACTACACAATAGAGCCTTTAAGGCGATGTTAATAAGGTGTACAATACATTAGCATCCCTCTGGTATCGCTAATGCTTATAGGCGACGGTAGTCACTTACCATCTGGTGAACCGCCTGCCTCATTGTCACTTCTGGTATAAAAATATGTGTCATTCAAACCCACGACCGTGGTACAACAACCGACATAACTACAAGTGAGATATTACTTACTGCATATCCTCTTCAGTTTCTTAGAATATTATATTTCAGTATAGCTATCCCCCGCGGTTTCACCCGCATTCCCGAGGGATCTTTTTTATTCCAGGATATGGACTACCTGTGTGCCAAGTTTCATCAAAATCCGTTCATCCGTTTTTTCGGGAAAGAGTAACAAACATCCATCTGTCCAAACTTTCACATTTATAATACTAGCTGTCTCCTGCGGTTTCTCCCGCGTTCCCGTGGGATCTTATACTTTCCCGTGGGATCTTATACTTTCCCGGGATAAAAAGTAGCCTATTTGCTATTCCAGACTATAATCTATCTCTAGATCTGTTCAGCCGTTCTGGCGTGATTGAGTAACAAACATCCATCCATCCAAACATTCACATTTATAATATTAGTGGGATTATTTAGTTTTATATTATACAAGTGTCCGCCCTGACTTGACTTTCACTTTGACTTTGAACCTTTGTTATACATTGATAATATTATTTTATAATTGTTTAAATTGCTCCAGTACTTCCAAGGATTACGCCCTACAAACAAACAAAAAAACATATTTTATCTCTTTATAATATTAAGTACTATAAACTAGCTATCCCCCGCGGTTTCACCCACATTCCCTTTATTTTCCTATGTTTTATTCCAGGATATGTCTAAACATCCAAATAAACTTTGACATTTATAAATAGTATTAAGAAGTCTGTAAGCTATGGGGATGAATGAGTCACCTGATAGTAAGTGACTATACCACGCTCTGTGGACATTATCAAAGGCAGGCGAGCCCAAGATAGTCCAGAAGGCAACTGGGAAACAAAAAAATGAAGAGTTAAATTGAAATAATATTTTTATTGTTTAAAAATCAAGTTAAAAATTAAAACTCAACAATTATCTATATACAATAGTTATTGTCAAATTCTTCCAAATTAATAATATAAATAAACTCCAAATGTTTATACAGTGAACATTTCAAAGAATAATACAAATAACTGTTATTAATACTAAATACATAGTACAGCAGGGCAAGGCGTGTTATTCTATTTGAATTACTAATAGTTCTATAATATTTTAACCCCTCGCGGAACACTGGGCGTATCGATAGATAGCTTTATTCACTTGTGCTATAAGAATAACATAATAACAGAATATTATAAAATGAGAGCCAATTTCAATTAAGTTAGGAAACATACATTATAGTTTGTATAAAAAATAAATCACTGATTACTATTACCCCCTTCGCACACGGCGTCGTAGCGTAAGCGTATCGTAATCCGCGCGTACGACGAGAGCAATACGAGCATGAACATGTTCAAACAAGTCCGCACACGAAGCGGTGTTGCAGCGAATCGTAGCAGGTGTTAATTGTCATTGCGTCGTAACGATACGCTTACTACTCGTGTGCGAAGGGCCTCAGTAATATGAATTGTCGTCGTTTATAGGTACTTCTACATCTTCATCTACATCTTCGTCTTCATCATCATCACCATAGTCATTATCTGGTGGTGGGAAACAAAAACCTTGTACTTTTTCCATGTCTGAAGCGCATATACCTCCTAAAACGGTGTTTTGACTATCACCCTGGTTTTTAACGTCGTTAATAAAATATACGGCAAGAGCTAAATCGTACAGAAACAGCAAAGTGTCATCCGCACTAGTCTGTATCACCATTTCAGTTTTGTCGGTTTGGCTCGCTGTAACCATGGCAACGGCTGCACATAGACTCAGTAGTCTGTACATAATGGGAAGTGCTGCAACAAAACAATAAACGTTATCCACAGCGCCACAGGGAAGGGAGCTACTTGTTGATGCTACACTGGCACACTATCTAACTAATAAGGCGATGATAGCTCAGTGGTAGTGACGTCGGGTACCGCGGCGAAGGTTGTGGGTTCGAATCCTACAATGAGCTTGAGCTTTCGGCGAAGGAAACCATAGCACGGTGGTTGGATACTTTGTAGTACCCGACTGGCTGGCTACCACACTCATGTTGAAAATTTGTCGCCAAGCACCTATGGGTGTGTTCCGACAGCTGCACTTGAGAGCTGGTTTCCATCTAGGATTTGTGTGCTTACCACCTTCAGCCACATCATCACTTACCATGGTGAGATTGTGGTCAAACACAAGCTTATACAGAATAAAAAAATCTATCACTGTCTGCACTGTTATTGAGAAACCGTTATAATATGTATAATAGTTTCGTCATGTGCGTTTGTTTTGGTAGGTGACCCACCTATCTACGCCTTATGTAAAATACGTGAACTAAAACATCAATTTGACATCATATAAATGCGAAGCTATAACTGTATTATTACAAAATATGATCTTAGACTCGCGGATGGGACGGTCGTCCCAAAATATGTACAAAAAATGGAATTCCATAAATCGCTTTTTTATATATTTGAATCCTGGGTTTGTTTAAACAACTATACCCTAAAAAATCATGCTGCGTAGAATAACACAGAGCATGTGTTTCTTAAAACAGAAACATAGGTAAGTAGAATAGAAACTTAATAGAAATGAAAATGTAAATAAATTTAAGAAAGATCCACTACTGAAAAAAAAATTGCCTTGCTGAGTTTCTTGCCGGAGTGTTCTCAGTTTAAGTGTATTCCGAACCGGTGGTAGAGTCAATTGTAACGTTCATAAGTGCCTTACCAGGGCCTAAACTGAATAAATTAGTTTTGATTTTGATTAGAACAAAGTATGACGTCGTACTTAAACTAACCTGTTTTGAGTGCCGGATAATTATTGAAATGTCACTCTTGAATGATGTGCCACCGCCCCTGTGGTTATCACTACACTGAAATATTCTAATGATTAATATACCAAATATACTGTTAGGTAAGAATATAACTTTTTTTTTTTTTTTTTTTTTTTTATGTCACAAGTGACAACGAGGCAGGCGGGTCACCTGATGGTAAGTGACAACCGTCGCCTATAGACATTGGCAATACCAGGGGATTGCTAATGTGTTGTACACCTTATTAAGGCGAACTGGCTCTCAAGTGCAATTGCCGGAACACACCAACAGGTGCTTGGCGACAGATTTTCAACTTGAGGGTGGTAGCCAGCCAGTCGAGTACTACAAAGTACCCTACCACCGTGCTGTGGTTTCCTCACGATGTTTTCCTTCACCGAAAGCTCAAGCTCATTGTAAGGATTCGAACCCACGACCTTCGCCGCGGTATCCGACGTCACTTACCACTGAGCTATCATCGCCTCGACGTTCGACAAATGACATCATGAATTCAAATGTCGACTGCACTCGCTGTGGGCAACGGATTTATTACCTTGTTGAGGCTTTTATTTTGCCACAATTACATAAAGAATGTGTAAGCACATGCATAAAACCTAGAAAGTCGTGGAGAAATAATTTCAAGTCCCTGTGCAAAAAAACTCTTAGAGCGTTTTCGCGATCCAAATGGGGGTTTTGATTCCCCCATATGTCTACAATGAAATGTTGTTTTTTATTCAAATAGATCTTCACAATCACTTATGATTTGTCAGAAAACCAACGGTTCATAAGGTTGCTTTTTCTGTGAATTTATTATTCCAATAAATATTCCATTAATACAACTCGGCCGCCATTCAAACACTAGGTACCTATGTTGACTAATTTGTATGATTAATACAGAATTAGTTAGTATTATGTTGTATACAGGATGTATACCTACTATTAAAATTTTGTAATACACATAGTTTTATTAATTAATATATTAAATTATCCTGTTTTTCAGTTTTTGTTAGTTTGATGGAGTTGAAATTTAAATGTGATTAATGTTGAGCTTTCGGTGGAGGAAAACATCGTGAGGAAACCATAGCAATTTGGTAGGGTACTTTGTAGTACCCGGCTGGCTGGCTACTACCCTCTAGTTGAAAATCTCTTGCCAAGCACCTATTGGTGTGTTTGAGACTTTTAAGTTCATTGTAGGATTGGAATTCATGACCTTCGCCGCGTTAGCCGACGTCACTACCGCTAAGCTATCATCGCCTTAAATCACAATATTATGTCTCGTATGTGCTTAAATTGACGTAATAATTTGATTGTCCAAATGCCATTTTTTTATTCTGGATAGGCTTGACTACACGACTATTGTTTGACTACAATCTCACTATAGTAAGTGATGATGTGGCCGAAGGCGGTAAGCACACAAAGCCTAGATGGGAACTGCCTCTCAAGTGCAACTGTCGGAACACACCGATAGGTGCTTGGCGACAGATTTTCAACTTGAGGGTGGTAGCCATAGTTTCATAGGTGTAGTGCTATGGTTTCCTCACGATGTTTTCCTCCACCGAAAGCTCAAGCTCATTGTAGGATTCGAACCCACGACCTCCGCCGCGGTATCCGACGTCACTTACCACTGAGCTATCATCGCCTTAAACAGACCATCGAACTAATTAAATGATTATTTTTAGCAGATGAATCAGGTGTCAGTCAGGAATGCAAAAAATCTCCGAGCAAGACTAAAAAATTGGAGATCTCTCAACCAACAAACTTTGTCAATATCGTCGACTTGGAGGAAAGCTCCACAGATGATGGTAAGTAGGTTTTTGTAGTAATACATGTATGTGTTTAAAACCTAAAGTTAGGAAGAATATGTTTAAAAAATATTTATGGTAGTATTTGGAAAGGTAGGGATAAGTTATATTATAAGGCGATGATAGCTCAGTGGTAAGTGACGTCGGATACCGCGGCGAAGGTCGTGGGTTCGAATCCTTACAATGAGCTTGAGCTTTCGGTGAAGGAAAACATCGTGAGGAAACCACAGCACGGTGGTAGGGTACTTTGTAGTACTCGACTGGCTGGCTACCACCCTCAAGTTGAAAATCTGTCGCCAAGCACCTGTTGGTGTGTTCCGGCAATTGCACTTGAGAGCCAGTTCGCCTTTAAGGCATTGTAATAAGGTGTACAACACGTTGGCAATCCCCTGGTGTTGCCAATGTCTATAGGCGACGGTTGTCACTTACCATCAGGTGACCCGCCTGCCTCGTTGTCACTTGTGACATAAAAAAAAAAAATATATATATATATATATATTTTAATATCAATGTTTATATCGACGCCTGTCAGATATCGATAGTCGATAATATCGATATTTTGTGAATTAAGAACGCCGTCTTTACTCAAAGAAGAGTAGAAATGTAGTCTACTAATGATTCAAAAACAAGATTTTATAAAAAAAAAGCTTGGTACACTCGATTTTGCTTCAGATGTTTTTGCATTCTTAGGAAATAATGCATGAATGGGCCTCCTAAGAACGCTCAAGACCGGCCATCGTGGAGATCCTTGGAGGAGGCCTTTGTCCAGCAATAGACTTCTTTCGGCTGATATCATTTTGCATTAGTTTTTTTCACACTGGTCATCTGATCCATATATTATATGCCATAAAATATTGTAATCGAGCACAAGCTTATCCATAATCATAGACACGGACGAGAAACGTGAGGAAGAAACTCCTTCTGAACAAACTACGGTGGACAAGGACAGTGTGACATCGGTGAACATACCTCTTGGGGTGGAGGTGATGTGTACCCTGTCGGGGGCTGATGGCAATATGTCTGAGGTGCGGCACGAGGGGGATGAGGTGGTCATCAGCGGAGTGCCTAAGCCGCCGCCACATAAGCTGGTAAGTTATCCCACTAATCCTATCCTACTTCCTACTATCTTACTAATATTATAAAAGTGAAAGTTTGGATGGATGTATGTTTGTTACTCATTTACGCCAGAATGGCTGAATGGATCTGGATTAAATTTGGCATGGAGATAGATTATAGTCTGAAATAGCACATAGACAACTTTGATCCCGGCAAGGGATCCGTCGGGAATGCGGGTGAAACCGCGCGGAACAGCTAGTCCTACTTCCTACTAATATTATAAATGCGAAAGTATGTTTGGATGAGTGTGAAGATGTGAAGATTTTTGTTACTCTTTCACGCAAAAACTACTGTATGGATTTTATTGAAACTTGGCACACAGGTAGATCATATACTGGAATAACATACTAGTTTTCCACCCCAGGAAAACTAGTATTATATATATGAAAGTTTGTTTCTCAATCACGCAAAAACAGCTGAATGGATTTTGATGAAACGTGGCACACAGGTAGATAGTATCCTGGAATAAAATTTATGTTATTTTTATCCCGGGAAAAGATAAGATCCCTCGGAAATGCGGGGCTTTAAATACTGATATAGCACATAATCTTAGAAAGTATAAGAGCTACAAATATGGCCGGTTTAGATTCCTAGTATGGTAGGTATCCCCTAACAAAAGATTTTTTTTAAATTTAACCCCTAAAAGGTTCTCTAGGGTACGCGAGTGAAACTGCGGGAGACAGTATTTCAAATACGTAAAAATATAGAACCATAGTGAAATACTCATATATGTGAATCAATTGAATTGAAACATCATAGAGTTGGTGTGACAAATCTATAAATGTTTAGACTTTCCAACGAATATTGTAACGCCCTCTAGTGTTTAAATATTATCTATGAACATTATCTGGTATCACAATAAATGTTTCCAAAAAAACTGCGTTAAAATCGGATATTTTTGTAGTTTTGGAGATGAACTTATACCGTCTCATAATGATTATTTTATTCACAGGCAAGATTAAACACAAGTGAAGTGACTATTAAGACAGCTAGCACACCTTCAACGCTAGTCATTCCAGAGAAAAAGGTTTGTAGCCAAAAATCAGTTCTTAGGGTACAATCCCATTACGCTAAAATCGAGGTGAGCACGCCAATCGCGTACCGAATTACAATGAGCGCGATAACAATGTCCCGAAAATCATCATGACGTCATCATATACGTCATTTTGCGACTAAGAACAACAACCAGATACGAGCTATATGTCATCAAGCTAAAAAAATCCCGGTCAAGTGCGAATCGGACTCACGCACCGACTCTGTACAAATTTTGTAGTTTTATTTTTTAAATTATTTTATTCTGTTTTTAGTATTTGTTGTTATAGCGGCACCAGTGAAAATATTAACTGTCTAGCTATCATGGTTCATGAGATACAGCCTGGTGACAGACGACACAGACAGACGGACAGTAGGGTTTCCTTTTTTCCCTTTGGGTACGGATCTCTAAAAAACGTGTCGTCAGGGGACCCCCGTTAGGAACAAGGTTTAGTATTGAGGTTCGACCGGGCGCGCAAAATGCTCACCTGCTTGAAACTCGACACTCGCACGCACGCACTCTCGTATATGGTAGAAAGAGATAAATAGAGTTATTGAAAAACTATTTTATTTAACAGGAGTAAACCAACAGAATAAAGTCATATTTAACTAACACATGATGTAAGTATGGCGGCCAGCGCTTGACGATAATATCCGAAGTAACATAACGCATTTTCCTTACGTGACGATTTCTACCAGGCAACTCCTACCGCAAGCTGCATCAACGAACTTCCTTCGAAAATCTTATCGCGGCTTACCACGGAAAATAAATATATCGGCCTTTATCAGACTTTGGGAAAAGACAAGCCTATCCATACTAAAAACATAAGGAAATCTCGTGGGAATGCGAAAGCATCACGTTCGCTTTCATAATTTATCTAATGACAGTTGTATGTATTTACAGATTCCAAAAATGGGCCTCGAAATTTTCAACATAGATTCAGACGAAGACAGCTGCAGTGCAGTTAAAGGTAATCAGAGGAATATACAATATGGATAGTGACAGTAGGGATGTTGACTGACATATCAAATCAGCTTCTTTTAATTAAATGTCAAAACGATAGCGTAAAAATGAACTTGTGTCGTCGTAGAATAGATTTTACAACATAATCGATCATTTCGAATATTTTTAGATGTTTATACACAGGATTGTGTTCTTTATTGAATATTGGCAACATTCCTATTGTTATAAGGCACTTGTGAACGTTACAATTGACTCTATCACCGGTTCGGAATACATACAAAATACTCAGGGATTTTTTGTACTATAATTCTTTCTTTTGATGGGCATGTTGTCCTGGTTGGTTAATCACTACTTAACACGCCAGAAGATTATTCATATCACACGGACAGATATTTGTGTGCATGAACGTATCTATGTGTCCTGAGACTCGGTGTAATTATCAATTTGAAAATAAATCTGTTATTTGGTTTCCACAGTACAAGCTCTGCTTAGTTTGGCAGTTGGTCGTGTGTGAAAATGTCCCATGATATTTATGTATTTACTATTTTAAATAAATTTACAGAGTCACTTAAAAGACATAATAATGAAATGGTGATTTATTTCTTGACTTTCATTTTTTAGATGCATCAATAAAAAGTGATTCGTCAGAAGAATTAAAAGAGACACCAAAAGAGAAATGTATAAATCTATCCTGCAAAAGTGATGGCAGTGTCTCATTTGTACCCGCGAACGCTTCCGCCGTGGCGTTCTTTAATTTCAAGAAAAAGAAACGCCCCATTGTCTGTCAGAATTGCGCCGATATGGTCGCTATGAGAGCTCAGGTATTGTTTTATTTTATCATCAAGTATATAATATTTTTCATATCAGTTACAATAATGTCTAGTCCTCGTCCGTACAATTCCAGTCAGGTTTTAGTGAAATTGGTGGCCGTTCCACTAAAACTTTTTCACGGACTTTTTGGGACAACCTGAAAAGTCACTATACACGCTTTCATTTTATGTCACTGGTGCATTTAGATTGAACATTATTGGACAAAACACCACCGATATTATTCAATAAAACTCAATATACACGATTTTAATGAAAATAAAATGAATACGCAATGTCACTTCGCAAGTTCCCGTCAGAAAGTCCAGCTCAAGTGTTGTTCTCTTTCTATTTGTCTATACCAAGGATCACCAATCGGTCCGGTTCTGGATCGCTGAGATTATGGAAACACAGGCCTATTATATAAATATTAAATGTAAACGACGAAATAATAATAAATAAGTTTGGAATCAGTAGTTCATTTAATAATTTTATATGTAACATTTGTAATTTGTTGAATTGGATTTAATATTGACCGAGTAAGCGTAGTGGCTCCGTTTCAGCTTGGGCAAACATGCGTTTGTATGTCTGTCTGGCTGTTCGGCTGTTATCTTCTAGGTACAGGTCGCATTTCTCAACCAATTCTCGTGAAACTTTGTGAGCAGTTACATAATTATATGTTTTTTTTTGTCGATTCAGTTTTTGGAAAATTTTCAAAATAGTTGAGTGGAGCGGATGGTTGCAAACGTGATAAATTCGAAAAATTGCACAAATTTTCGCGAGGTCAAGTAGGTTCATTTAAAGACATTCGCGCTTTCACAATTACTCCTCTAGGAAGAGAGGTTCTTATTATTGAGTAGCCGTATCTTTGACCTTGTACCTTAAGCCCATTATTCTAAAGCCCAAGATTTAATTCCAGGAGCTGGTCGAAGGTTTGAGACAATTCAAACCTATATTAGAGCTAGACGCAGGCAAGGAACCTCAGGAGCTGGTAGAAATATCTGATTCCGAGTCTGAAGACGAGAGTGAAGTAGTTGAGGAGGTGAAAATGGTGATAGGAGAGGAGGGAGCTAAGTAAGTATAGATTTTTGGCCATGATAGATCGGTGGTAGTGACATCGGATACCACGGAAAAGGGTTGGTTCGAATTCTTTTTTTTTTAATTCTTGATAGGCTTGTGTTTGACCACAATCTCACCATGGTAAGTGATGATGTGGCCGAAGATGGTAAGCACACAAAGCCTAGATGGGAACTGGCTCTCTGGCAGGTGTCGGAACCCACCGATAGGTATTTGGCGACAGATTTTCAACTTGAGGGTGGTAGCCAGCCAGTCGGGTACTACAAAGTACCCTACCACCGTGCTATGGTTTCCTCACGATGTTTTCCTTCACCGAAAGCTCAAGCTCATTGTAGGATTCGAACCCACGACCTTCGCCGCGGTATTCGACGTCACTTACCACTGAGCTATCATCGGTTCGAATTCTACAATGAGCTTGGAAAAAGGAAAACATCGTGAGTAAACCATAGCACGGTGGTAGGGTACTTTGTAGTACTCGACTGGAAAATCTGCCGCCAAGCATCTGTTGGTGTGTTCCGGCAGTTGCACTTGAGAGCCAGTTGCCTTTAAAGCGTAAAAAAGGTGTACAACACATTGGCAATCCCCCTGGTTTTGCTGATGTCTATATGCGACGGTATTCACTTACCATCAGGTGACCCGCCTGGCTTGTTTGATTTTTTAAAATTAATTTAAGGAACCCTTATTCTTTTTCTCTAGAATAAATGTAGCTTAAATTACACCTTATAATATCTATTTGCCAGATGTAAAGAGACTTTTGAGTTGGTATTTTCTCGAATATAGGCGATGTTCCTATTCTTGACATCTTATCTAGGCCCCCATGGAAACTTCGTTCTTATGAAATATCAAGTGGCATAAAATAAGCGAAAATTTTTGAATGATCCATTATTTACAGATTCCTCGAAGAGAACCTGGTGGATATGTTAAATGAAACATGGAAAAAGTTCAAAATGGACGAACGTCTTCAAGAAACACAAGATATATTGAGTATGGAGCTCCAAAAACTTGAGGGTGAGTAGTTCCTACATAAAAATATTGATTTATATAAATATTATAATATATAAACTAGCTGTCCCCCGCGGTTTCACCCGCGTTCCCGTGGGATCCGGATCTAGCGGTATGAAATATACTTTACGACCTATTCTCAGACCTACCGAACATACACAAAAAAAATCATAAAAATCGGTCAAGACGTTTTGAAGGAGTTCGGTTAAAAAAGATAAGATACCTTACTATGTTATATATTAAATAAGGTCCCTGATTTTTCAAAATATCGATGCCGCAAGGTTCCTCGCAGGCTGGCAGCGTGTCCTCTTTGGATGGCCAGGCTGATGTGTTGGCAGAAAAAGCTCCCCGCCCACTGGTATCCCGAGGCTTCGAATTTTTTTTTTGATAAAATAATATTACAGCCTAAATTAACTTTTGGTACAGATCAAACTAAGGAAATCGACGAATTATTCAACGAATGTCAGATGGCTACGGACAAACTGCGCAACGAATTGTACGCAACCTTCGAAGGAGAAAAGCAAGAGACGCCTGCCTTGATCATATTTGATACACCTTATAGTGAGGTAACTATCACCGCAGTCATCGTCTAACTATCCCCCCGCATTCCTGCGGGATCTTATCTTATTCCAGGATAAAATGTATCCTAGGTTTTATCCCAGGATGTGATTTACCTGTGTGCAAAGTTTTATCTAAATCCGCCCTGTAGTGTTTGCATGAAATAATATACATATTTTGATAACGACTAGCTGTCCCCCGCGATTTCACCCGCGTTCCCGTGGAATCTTATCTTTTCCCGGGATAAAAATATAGCCTATGACACTCAAAAATAACGTGGCTTTCTATTGGTAAAATAATTTTCAAAATCGGTTCAGTAGATCCAGAGATTACCCCTACAACCTTACAACACTTTACCTCTTTATAATATTAGTATAGATTGTCTAGCTAAACTAATATTATAAAGTGAAAAAATTGATTGTTGTATGATTGTTTGTAATGAATAAACTCAAAAAATACTTAACCGATATTTTAAAATTTAAAAATTCTTTCACCTCTAGAATGCTACATTATGAACGAGTATCATGGGTTATAATTTAATATTCTTGTGTAAGCAGGTGAAACCGAGAGGCGGAAAGCTAGTGGTATTTTTCAACAATAGTATCAGCAACCATAGACATTGTAACTAAGATTAATTCGGCTGTTTTCTTACAGTTCATACTACCAGAAGATGAAGTCACTAAGTCCAATTCAATGGAGGTAAGCGAGTGTTTTACATCAAGTCAGTTTCAAGGGCGATGATAGCTCAGTGGTAGTTAGTGACGTCGGATACCGCGGCGAAGGTCGTGGGTTCGAATCCTACAACGAACTTGAGCTTTCGGTGAAGGAAAACATCGTGAGGAAACCATAGCACGGTGGTAGGGTACTTTGTAGTACCCGACTGGCTGGCTACCACACACAAGTTGAAAATCTGTCGCCAAGCACCTGTTGGTGTGTCGGCAATTGAATTTGAGAGCCAGTTTGCCTTTAAGGCATAATAATAAGGTGTAAAAATTTCAAATTTTTTAACCGAACCACAAGGCGCCGGGAAAATTTCCACCCGCACCCACATTCGACCATGCGGACGCAGCGTTTTGCGTCCTCTTTTCTGGTGCGGACCGCAAGGGAGTGGCACTTGCTTCCAGCGTCTGTGTTTCCTGGCTCCTACAATGGGGATTTTCAAGGCCAGAGTGAATAGGTTATTTCTGGGCAAGCGTGTTCCACCATAGGCTTCGTCTTCGTCCTCCATGGACGGGTCAGAGGCCAAAAGTAAGCCCATTGTTTTAAAAAAAAACACAACACATTGGCAATCATCTCGTCAGCCTAAACTAAAGAAATGTTTTTGTTGGCATTGCGTTTTTAACTGTCAGACAGTCTTAGAACTTTAGATGACACTCTTATCATAGATGTTTGTTTTGAACAGACTCGTATGAAGAAGCGTCGTTTATCGTCGGCGAGTGAACCCGCGGCGCCGGCCAAGCGAGCCGCCATCCCGCTCGGGTACGCGCCGTTAGACGGCGATACTTCTGCACAATCCACCAATGCGGTAACAATTTATATCCTAAAGGAATTACCACTAGCGATTAGGTTTCTGGTCTGGCAGTTGACTGACATAGGGATTAAAGAGGAAAGATTTGTATGTTTGTAACGAATAAACTCAAACTACTGGACCGATTTCAAAAAATCTTTCACCTTTAGATAACTACATTACTCTACGTAACATAGGCTATATTTTTATCATGGGAAAAGATAAGATACAACGGTAATGCCGGTGAAACCGCGGAGGACAGCTAGTATTATATAAAAATATTAAACCTTCTGTCTGCACTCCTTCACCGTGTAAAACTTTAACTGTGCTTTCATACTCCTCCGTCCGCGTAATTTTCTAAAAAAAAGGGGGATACCTACAAAGTTCATCATTATTATGTCTTCCGGAAGTCGTCCACTGATAGGCAAAGGCCTTAAGGATGTCCACGATGGCCGGTCTTGCGCTACCCACATCCAGTGGCTTTCCGCGACTCTCACAAGATCCACCACGGAGGTCTGCCCACGCTGCATCTTCCAGATCGTGGTCGCCACTCCAGAACCTTTCTGCCCCATCAGCCGTCGGTTCTACGAGCTATGTGCCCCGCCCACTGCCACTTCAGTTCAGTTTGGGAATTCTTCACGCTATGTCTGTTCGATTTCGTATTTTCTGATTCGATCTCGCTGGAATACATAGCCCTTAAGTTAGGGGTGTCGAACAATAACTTAGCACTTAGGGAAATTAAGATTTGGTAAAATTTATTTTTCAGGATAAGACATTCGTGCCAGTCGAAATCTCAAAAACTGATGATGACGTGAGTTAAACTTTTTTGTAATAAATGTACCGTAGTGTAGTACAGTCAGCCCCAAAAGTAATTAACTATCTTTTGATCGGCCTGTTCGTTACCTATCACGCCATAAGGGGTTCGAATCTCATCCAGGGCAGACATTGTGTGTGCATGAACATAATTATCTCTTTGTCCTGAGTCTGGGTGTAATATTTCAATTATTTATCTGTTTTCATTTTATTTTTATTAGCTATTTAGGCTCGCTAACAACTGATTTTTGATATTTTATGTTTGTATTTTTTCTTTTTAAAACTGAATAACTTGTTTTTCTTTTTCAATTTATTATGTAATCAAAAAATAGATAAATTACTAAACTTGTATTGTAAAATATAATTATGATAATTTGTCATCATTAAGTGAACTCTATTTTTTTGAGAAATAAAGTTTCTTTGAATGTATTCAAGAAATGATCTCTTTGGTAGTGACGCCGGATACCGCGGCGAAGGTTGTGGGTTCGAATCCTACAATGAGCTTGAGCTTTCGGTGAAGGAAAACATCGTGAGGAAACCATAACGCGGTGGTAGGGTACTTTGTAGTACCTGACTGGCTGAATACCACCCTCAAGTTGAAAATCTGTCGCCAAGCACCTATCGGTGTGTTCAAACAGCTGCACTTGAGAGCCAGTTCCTATCTAGGCTTTGCACGTTTACCACCTTCGGCCACTTACCATGTTGAGATTGTGGTCAAACACAAGCTAGCCAGAATTAAAAAAAAAGTATTTCATTATTTATTTAAAAAAAGAACCCTTTTCTGACTTATTTATCCCACGTCTCCAGCGCGACATAGACGTGTCGGTGGTGCAACTATCTGCGGAGGCTGCCCCGGCGGACCTGCCGCCTCCCGGGGACGTGACGCGCGTCCCGCTACGGTCTGGCCTGCCGGTCTACGCCATGAGGAACGCTTTCGGCTCCTGGCTCAAGGGGAAACTGTTGGAGTGTCAGCCCAAGGGGACTATGGTAATACTATTTATGTTACTTTGCTGGCCGTTAGGATATTTCTGACAATGTCTAGTTATTAATATTCCTTTATGCTGTTTTCGATATACCCCATTGACAAGTTAGTCTAGTCAGATTAGGTTTTACTGAAATTGGTGGTGGTGGAAACTTAAAAAAAATTCACGGACTTTTTGGGACCTGATATGTCACGATACATTCATTTAATTTCACTGGTGCATTTAGATTGAACTTTATGGTGCACTTAGATTGAACTTTTTAGAAAGTTGATTAAAAAGCTGAAAAACTATCATTATTATATTTTTGTTTAAAAAAACTATAAATTAACAATAATCTTACGCTTTTATCAAAAGAAATCACATACAATTTTTTTTTTAAATGTGGGTAGAAAAATATCAGTAACGTGGAAACGATGTTGTCTCGGCGATGGCAGGCAGCAAAGTTAGGGCGGTGCCCTTTTTTGGGCGGGACTTAAGGGGCCTGAGGGTCCATGCCCACCCTTACGAGGACTGTAGAATTAGAAACGAATTGCCAGCAGGTGCCCAGTGCGCGCCGGTCTTTTAACGAGTCTGTAGGGATGTGATGTCCAATAATATATTTAATATGATAGGATAAATTCTCTCAAAAAATGTAGTCTGTAAATAATTTAACCTTGCTTGTAGGCTAACCAGCAGTTCACGATGTGTCGAGTGAAATTCGAGCATAAAATAAAGAACCCGTGTAAAGTGCTATCAGCTCGATGTCTCGCTTACGCCGAGCCTGCTGACGTCAGGATGACTATCGGTGAGAATTTACCAGTATCCACAATAAATATATTAGTTTTCATTATTTTTATTCTGGACTAGTGGGCCCGGCAGACGTTGTCCTGCCATGAAATGAAAATAAAAAGAAACTTGGAACCAACTGTCAATTGCGCCAACTGTCACACAACTGGCAGTTATGTCAAACGCCATGTTTATTGAATATGGTCGTTAAGTTTTCTTAAATTTTCTAATGTTCCGCGCAACTTTCATACTATTTTCTTTCATAAGAACCTTCTCCTTACAATAACAAACATAACAAAAAAAGAATGAGCGAAATTGGTCCAGCCGTTCACGCGTGATGCCGTGACCAATGGTAGGGGAGGCGAATAGGGGATTTCGGGATTTACTCGAGCGCGGCAGATTAACATAAGGGGGGCAACCTTGCACCTTGTGAAGTACTCTCACCAAATTGAGCCCTCTATGTAGTGTCGAACGCCTAGGGTAGCCCGTCAGATTAGTAAAAAAAAATCGATGGTTTGAAATACTCGAGCGCGTCAGATTAAGGTAAGGTAAGTTAGTTACATGCAAAATAGTGTACATTTCAATAATCTGACAATTTGGGCGTGACGAAAGAAAATTGGAGACTCGCAAAGTTGCAAAAAAAAAAACGTCACCTGGATTTTCTCGAGCGCGATTAGTTTTTTGTTTATTTTGAAGGAAATTAGTCACGAATCACGGAAATATCTTAATCTGCCGATTTGCACAAGCCGAAGTAGCTAAAACCATTATTAAGTGTATAGTCCAGGAATATTATGAGTTTCACCTCAGAATGAAAGATAGTCAGCTATTAACTTGTATAAACCTTTATTTTGCCACCCTAAAACTTGTCTCAAAAGCTACTTATCTTATGGTGCCCGCGACTACTGATTTTACAAGGTCAAAGGTCAAAAAATCATTTATTGCAAATATCTCGTTTCCTATGGGTTTTTTGGTATAATATTGTAGAAGATTAAATTCTCTACAACTTTTGTCCAAAAATTTTTTCGATATCTTGAACCATTTTCGAGATTTCGATATTTTTTATATATTTTTTTTTTTCAAAGCGTCAGATTAAGGAAATCCCTCAACATAATTGTCAGATTATGGGTCAGTACAACAAGGCCATCAAGAAGAACCGCCTGTATAAAAATCTGACGCGCTCGAGTAAATCAAGGTCACAATTTTTTTTTGCATTTTCAAAAATCGGCCCTGACTGATGGTCGCGTCCAAATCGTCAGTCTTTAAAATAGGAGCTACTGGAGGGTTCACTTAACATCCCTTATCAATGTCTGACGCGCTCGAGTAAATTTTTTTTTTAAATATTTTCGACCCCTTCGTACGGCCACCCCCACCACGCAAAACGGCAGATTATTATTTTTCCGTTATCAGACAGACGTGGCGCGACTACCCTATTAATATCTGACGCGCTCGAGTATTTCTTGGTGACTGTTTTTTTTTACATTTTTGAAACCCTGTAGACGCTCCCCCCACCGCTGAAGGGGAAAATATCACATAACCTTTTTTTCTTTATTCCACCTAATCTTCAAATTCCAGTAGGTCCCAAAAACGCTCGAGTAACTACAAATTTAGCATCAATGCCTCCCCTACCACAAGGAAATAGGGATTCATTTTTATATAATATATAATCTCACTATGGTAAGTGATGATGTGGCTGAAGGTGGTAAGCACACAAAGCCTAGATAGTAACTGGCTCCCAAGTGTCGGAACACACCAATAGGTGCTTGACGACAGATTTACAACATGAGGGTGGTAGCCAGCCAGTAGGGTACCACAAAGTACCACCGTGCTATGGTTTCCTCATTGTAGGATTTGAACCCACGACCTACGCCGCGGTATCCGATGTCACTACCGCTGAGCCTTTAAACTGTTTGTTTGTTCGTTTTGTATGTGCGGCCATATCGTTTATACGATGACTTTGGTGAGATGAGGCAAAAAAGCAGTATTGCAATATCTTCTGTAATAAATTACCGATAGAATTTTATTATTTGATTTAGTCCGATATGAATTGTTTTTTTGCGCTAGATATTTCTCTGGGTACAGATAGTATTTAATCTATATAAATAAAAATTATGGCAAAATGTGTTGCTCAGCTCAAAACGCGAGAACGGCTGGATCAATTTGGTTATTTTTGATCTTTTAATGTTCGTAATAGACCAAATGAGGTACTGATGAACAAAAATAGGTAACGATGCCCGAAAAATGAAATTTTTGGGAAAAACTCTTTGTTTGTTTTTTTTTTAAACATCCCAACGTCTGTTGGGTCAACTAGTATATAAATAAATCCAAGGTCACCCAACTAAGAAGAGCATGTTCTTTGAAACCCAGACGCTTTAAAAGGCGTGATATAGAGTCGATATTTCATTAAATTGGATTATTTTCTTTGCGCCAATGACTTTTGGTAAATGTAGACTTTATATCAATAGGTACAAGAGTTATAGCGCTGTGTAGAGACTCGACAAACACTGGGAAGAGGGACTCATTCTATGCGGGAGTCGTTGCTGAGATACCTAATCCTGTTAATAATTATAGGTAAGTGGTATATGTTTTATGGAGTAGATTTCTTCATAGAAAAGCGAAAATATCTGGGGATCTCAGTCCAACTGTAGATGTTGGAATCTTTATACAGGTTGTCCGGTAAATAGTACGACAAACTTAAGGGGGAAATAGCGTGGGCGGATCACCTACCAACATATACGAAAATGACCATAGTAAAAGTGTCACCATTTTCGAGATATTTAAGATCTAAAATTCAAAAATCAATACATAAAATTCGAAATATCTCGAAAATGGTGAACTTTTTGCTGAGATGATTTTTGTATATGTTGGTAGGTGACCCAACCACCTATCTCCCCCTTAAGTTTGTCGTACTACTTACCGGACACCCTGTATATGACTTTGTATGCAGGTACCTAGTATTCTTCGACGACGGCTACGCGCAGTACGTGGTCCACAGCGATACTCGACTCGTGTGCGAGTATTCGAGTCTAGTGTGGGAGGAAGTCCATCCATTTTCCCGGGAATTCGTCCGGGATTACTTGCTGGCTTATCCTGAGAGGCCGATGGTGAGGCTGCACGCGGGACAGAGCTTGAAGACCGAGTGGAATGGTCAGTATTATTATCAGGTGATACAGGATTATGCTTCCACAAAAGAACCTTCTAATTCCAACATAGTAATACCTCTGTGGAGGAGTTGGATGGATCTTTTGGGCCTAAAAGTTGATATTTAAAGTACTATGATTGAAGAAGCGAGGTAGACTCCACTATTGAAAAGGGAAGATCTTCCGCCAGGACTGTAATGTTATTTTTTTTTGAGGAGCACTTAAAGGTGTCGGTTTGAGGGACCATAGACACCCTTACGCGGACTTTTCGGTGAGCGCTTAGGGCTCTCAACCGAGTTGACTCGTTAACTCGTTAGCTCAGTAGGTTAGAGCACCGATATAAATCTAAGACTGTATTATGTTGGAAGCTTGTATATATGCAGATCGCTTGGAGAACTTTAATAGCGCGATGTATTAATTCTGTCTTGCAACTATCCATTGCAGCGCAATCTAACACCGGAGTCGTGCGATAATTTAACCGTGTGGATAATAGATTTACAGAATTTTTAAATGATTTTTAAGACTAGGATCATATTAATAATACTTCATTTATTTGCCTGATGCATTTAAAAAAATCGAAATTCAAAAAGTTTTATTAAATTTTGGGACATTTAAGGAACACTTATTGAACGTCATTTTATTGCTATTGTTACCACCATTTCCAAATAAAGACCTGTTGGGAGAAGAAACGGCGAAACAAACTCCCCGGATTTTTTTAATTTACCTTCTAACTTTTGAAACTTGACACTGAAAACCAGTGCTGCGACAGAATACATTTCTGACGCAGCAAAATGCTGAGATGTCAACCTCATTTGTCGAAAATGCGGCGTACAGTTTCCTGAAACGTTTTTTTGTTTTGTTTTTAATTTTCTTTCTTTTAATTTAAATTTTTATAATATATATTTAGCTTATAGGTCTTATATTGTGTGTTATTATTAAGTATATTGTCATATTTTAATGTTTATTTGGTGTGTAGTACGTCGTAATTTTTGATAAATATTTTCTTTCTTTCTTTTCTTTCTTTCTAGAAAAAATTAGAATGAAGAATGTTAACTAATTTTGAATATTTGCTCTCCATATTCTCTGTCAGTAATAAAAAATATAAGTGAAAGAATTACTTCGATTCGTCAATTAGTTTCCGATTTATAGAAGTAAACGTGCGATGCGGACTCGTACTCGATTTGACGTACTCGTGTGACGGTGTGACGTCATTTAACAACACTCGCTCAAAGCGGAGCGTTGCAAATTGACGTCACATGCGGTCACGTGACTGTTAGCGGGACTCGATTTTATCGTAAGTTTAAATGCCTGTAAAATCAAAACTAATAGTTATTTTTGACTACAACAAAAACTAGTGTATTTTTATACATACAATCTTTACTGTAACAAACTTTCAACTAATTTGGCATACCTATTAACATTCTTCATTGCTTTTGCAATATCTTCCAGGTAAATGGTGGGTGTCAAGAGTGGTGGTGGTAGACGCGTCGCTGGTGCAAGTGCAATTCGATGAGGATAACCGTGTGGAGTGGATATACCGTGGATCCACCCGCCTGGCGCCGCTATACCTGGAACTGCAGGCCGCCGAGAGGACCAGGGCCAGGCCGCTGCCGAGGAGCAAGACTCAGACCAGGGTATGTTTTTTTTTATGCCAAAGAGGCAGGGTCACCTTATGGTAAGTGACTACTGCAATGACATTAGCAATACCAGGGGGATTGCCAATGTGTTGTACAACTTAGTACAATGTCTTATGCCTCAAGCGCAATTGCCGGAATACACCAATAAGTGCTTGGTGACAGATTTTCAACTTAAGGGTTGCTGTGGTTTCTTCACGATGTTTTCCTTCACCGAAAGTAGGCTCATTGTAGGATTCGAACCCACGACCTTCGCCGCGGTATCAAACGTCACTACCACTGAGCTATCATCGCCTTAAATCGGCCGCTGCCGAGGAGCAAGACTCAGAGCAGGGTGAGCACTCAGAGAGTGGATATACCGACCTGACCTACTAGTCGGTCTAAGAGATATCCCCCTCCCTCTAAACTTCACCAGATATGATGACTCTTATAATAATAATATCTTAATTCCCAAAAAAATATAAATTAAATTTTCACACAAAAAATGGGCTAAATATATATGACAAAAATTAACGAAAACAGCATCCGTTGCCGAACTAGGTAGAAACCTGTATTTCAGCAAACAGCGCCACTCCCCGCAGCAATTTGGATTCTGAACTAGCCTTACTTATATAAATGCTAGAAAAACTATTTAATTTGGTTATTATGTCTATGCTCAATAGATCTGTTTTTGTTTGCAGTCCAATATGCCATACGTGGAATACACGAGAACTGATGAGCAGGGCGGTAACAAGACTGATGATGCACAGGAGCAGCAACAGAACGAGGTAATTATAAATTGTCTTGATAACTAATTTAAATGATTAATATTTAAAAAAAACCGGTCAAGTGCGAGTCAGACTCGCGCACCGAGGGTTCCGGGTACAAATTTTGTAGTTTTTTTTTTCATTATTTTAGTAGTGTGTTTAGTATTTGTTGTTATAGCGGCAACAGAAATACATCATACGTGAAAAACTGTCTAGCTATCACGGTTCATAAGATACAGCCTGGTGACTGACATACAGATGGACATTAGAGTCTTAGTAATAGGGTTTCCGTTTGTGCTCTTTGGGTATGGAACCCTAAAAAATTTGAAAAATTGAAAGTGCTTTTTCTACCGAATTTTTTGGACAGGTTTGACATTGCTTTAATATATTAGCTGTGAAATGAAATGTGACACAAAATATAGTTTTTTTGGTAAAATTCAATAGGAAATGCGTCGCCAACGCGCCGTAGCTAAGAAATCGACAACAACGCTACCTGTGGCGGCGCCGCCGAACCTCGCCGGCAACTTGGACACTGTCACCAGTCGAGTTGTGGTATGTTATTGTTGTTGGCTCACACTTGAGAGCTTGTATCTCACCTGCCTCATCATCACTTGAGATTGAGGTCAACAATCTTATATCTAACTACTATTATAAATGTGAAAGTTTGCTATTCTATCACGCAAAAACTACTGAACGGATTTCGATGAATCTTGGCACACAAGTTGATAAAACATAGAATATTTTTTATCGCGGGAAAAGATAAGATTTAGGTGAAACCGCGGGGACAGCTACTAAGTTTCGGCCGAGAAATTTTAATTTAGTAATGATTTGGATGAAATTTGGCACACAGATAGAATATGTTTTGGATAAATTTTTATCCCGGGAAAACGTCAGATACCTTATCTTTTTTTTTCAGTATTACACCCCAAAAAGTGCCGTAAAGCCACTAAAGATGACGCTACATACATGCAGCCCTAAGTGCAAGCGCACTGACGTTCTAGCGCTGAAGGATCTGCGAACTTACAACCCACTCGCTAAACCACTACTCAGTGGCTGGGAGAGGTGAGTACTTATAGAAGTTTGTGTAGGGCTCCATACCATGTACAAAGCAGTATTTACAAAGTTTATTTCATAGGCTGCAAAGATACGTTTGTATTTCTCAATGGCACTATGTAAAACAAAGTTATGTGTGCGTTCACGAATCTCTAAAAAGCTTGTCAATAGTTACAACTCGGAAACTACACGATTTATCTTTTTAAACCAATTTTTGTTGAAAGTTAATTTATCACGTCTTTTTTTGATTAATGAGATTTTTGCGACTTGAGATACGGATGCAATAGTCGATCTTTTTACGTGTCTATAACAATGTAGATATACAGGTGTCTCTATAATATGGATCAAATCAAACAGTTGCATTAGAGATACACTTTTGACGGCATTGGTATTAAAATACCCCGATTGGGGCACGAACCTAGGCTAGGGCGTCGTCGAGGGGACACAAAAAGTGGGACGAACACTCACTCTATTTATACGGCGATCGATATTTGAAGGGAGTTCCAGAAAGAACTCGCACTTATATCGAGAATAGCGTAGAACTCTCTAGTATATTACCGCAGAGTAAAATTCTTGTTCCGCTATTGACTAACAATAAGAAATCAACGGACACTCAATGGACAACACATTGGCATCAGATTACAACAAAAAATAAATAAAATAATAATAATTCTAACAACCTTAATATTTATCTTGGTAGACACCAAAAAGTGAAGCCAAAAGGGCAGTCAGCATTATGTTGCGTCGGTCAATGATAACTGACGCAACGCTGATATTCTGTGGGACTATCTATCGGTTTATGGGTGATGCAACGGCCATATCACAAGATCTACTCTAAAGAACTTCCTCTAAATTCTACAGTTTGATGGTGTGGTAAGAAAAGAAGGTAACTGGAGTCTCTAACTAATAGATGGCGCTATTATAAATGTAATGTATGATGCGGTGTCCCCCACAGACAGATAGTCCGGTTCAAGGGTCAGAAGGAGGTGATGTACCGCGCGCCGTGCGGCCGCCGCGTGCGAGACTTGCGCGAGCTGCACCGCTACCTGCGAGCCACGCGCTCCGACATGCCAGTAGACCTGTTCGACTTCCATCACAACACGCACTGTCTAGCCGAGTTCGTGCTCAACAAGTGCAATGTTGGCAAGAAGGTGAGTGCAACTTCCACCACCAGAGCCTGGGAGACACACCAAAGTCAAAACCATTTATTCAGTTTAGGCCCTAGAAGGGCACTTATGAAGGTCGAATTACAGAAGTTACCAACGGTTCGGAAGTCAGACAACAACTGAGAAGAACCGGCAAGAAACTCAGCAAGGTTACATTTTTTTAATACTTTTGGACCATTTGACTATATTGTATTTTTTTTTTCAAATGTTTAACAATTTTATTCTTAAAGTAATACAAAAATACATTAAAAATTATAACCCGCATTAGTTACCTTCATAGTAAAGTAAAACAAAAACAGTCGATGTTTGTCGATAGAAATTCCAACTTGCAGGTGGTAGCCAACTTGTCGGAACTATTAAACACCTTACCACTTTGCTTGACTATTTCGTGCTTTTTTTTTAAATTCTGGATCGGCTTGTGTGGTCAACCACAATCGCACCATGGTAAGTGATGATGTGGCCGGAGGTGGTAAGCACACAAAGCCTAGATGGGAACTGGCTGGAAAGTGTACCTATAGGTGCTTGGCGACAGATTTTCAACTTGAGGGTGGTAGCCAGCCAGTCGGGTACTACAAAGTACCCTACCACCGTGCTATGGTTTCCTCACGATGTTTTCCTTCACCGAAAGCTCAAACCCACTGTAGGCTTCGAACCCACGACCTTCGCCGCGGTATCCGACGTCACTATCACTGAGCTATCATCGCATTAAATTATAATCCCACTTATATTATAAATCTGAAAGTTTGGATGGATGTATGAAAGAAAGAAATAGATTTATTTATCAAAACACATTATAAATACAATATTATGTATTAGTATGGATGTTTGTTCCTCTTTCACGCTAAAACGGCTGTACGGATTTTGATGAAACTTAGCACACAGGTAGATCATATCCTGGAATAACACATAGGATACTTTTTATCCCGGGAAAGGATAAGACCCTAGTTAGCAATAATTTTCAAATGTCTTGGACCCTAGGACCTCTCGCACGGCAAAGAAAACGTGCCAGTACCATGTGTGAACTACTACGACGATTCTCTGCCGGAGTTCTGTTCTTACAACACGGAGCGGACCCCCACCGCCGGGGTTCCGCTCAACCTCGATCCCGACTTCCTCTGTGGCTGCGACTGTACCGACGACTGTGCGGTAAGTAACTTCATAATGTTGTGTTCATCTTATACCTTCAAACGAGCAATAGGGTAGTGTCCTGGGTCAATAAAAATGAATTCTAATTAGTCCGTCGGTGAGATTATCAAAAAATATTGGACACGTATTTTTTGCTTTATCAAATCAATAAAAATATACAAAGTTATAGCGCATCAAAGTATAGGAGTGGGGGCTTGTGACGTCACTTCGTGGTAAAATTTGTACCACGGTGTGACGTCACGCGAAATTTCAACGCACTGTATCCTCGTCATTTTTCGTTTACGGAACAAAATAAAAAATACGTGTCCAATATTTTTTGGTAATCTAACTGACGGACTAAATAGATTTTTTTAGGACACAACCCTATTCTTGTAGATATGTATATAAATATATAATCTGAATCTCGGTAACGGCTTCGACGCTTTTCATGAAATTAAGTATGCAGGGAGATTCGGGGGCGATAAATCGATCTAGCTAGGTTTCATTATTAGAAAACGTCGTTTTATCCGTGTTTTCAGGAAATGAAAAACTGCTACAATATAATTAGAATACCAAAGTAAATTTCGCTACTATCTGACAGATTATAACAGCACAGGGGGAAATCGAGCGACACTCGAAAGTACCTCGGTTCGAGTCCACATATTTTTTTTTTGAAGTTCCTTCTTTTGTGAGAAACCAAAAAATACGAGCAAAGCTCGGTCATCCAGGTACTTATATTTATAGCGACATCAATCTACGACACAGATATAGTTCGCACGACTCCTAGATGGCGCCACAATTAACTGCATCGCGCTAACGAAGTTTTCTGAAACTGTATATACAAGATTCAAAAATTAATACATAAAAATCAGGAATGTCGAAATGCCTTTTTGCTGAGGTAATTCTTTTGATACTAGACGAAGATACATTTCTGAAGCTATTTACTAAAATACCAATAATTGTATGGGATAATTTTCGAGATATTCAATATCTAAAATTCAAATTTTAATACATAGAAATCAGGAATGTAGAAATAATTCGAAAACGGTGACCTTTTTACTGAGGTGTTTTTTTTTATACTAGACGAAGATACATTTCTGAAACGATTTATTTATAAAAATACCAATAATTGTATAGGATAAAACAAAGTGCGCTTGTTGGAAGCTGACGCTAGAGGGCGCTCGTACGATCGGCCTCGAGGGGACCAATGTGGGGTATTCATACAAACGACTACCCGAGCCGCTGCCTTCTGGCATATACGAGTGCAATTCTAGGTAAGTTATTGATCATTTACCTTTAAGAAAAGAGCGTATTCCCCTTTAAAAGGCCGGCAACATACCTGTGATCCCTTGGGTGTTGCGGGTATGCATGGGCGGTGAGGATCATTTAACATCAGGTGACCCCCACGATCTCTTGCCCCCTATTGCCAATAATGAGTACGACGAATGAACAAAAATTGTTCGAGTCTAAAAGTGTTCCAGATAAATACGTATCTAGGATATTTATGATATACTTTATGAGATTGTTCCAATGTCGCAGTCATTTTGAGACAAGGAACCAAGGTACCTGAACTCTGAACTGACCTACCCCCATTAGCACCCCTAACGATGCTCTATATAATTGTGAACTATACATAGTAACAAATATTTATTAATTGCAGATGTAAATGCAAGCATACGTGTCTTAATAGAGTTGCGCAACATCCCTTGCAACTGAAACTTCAGGTATATTATAACTTAGGCTTTAAATCTACATGCTTCCATTTTTTTTGCTAGCCAATAATCGTGGGTTTGAATCTTACAATGAGCTTTCCGTGAAGGAAGACATCGTGAGGAAACCATAGCACGGTGGTAGGGTACTTTTAGTACCTGGCTGGCTACCACCCTCAAGTTGAAAATCAGTCGCCAAGCACCTATCGGTGTGTTCCGATAGCTACACTTGAGAGCCAGTTCCCATCTAGGCTTTGTGTTACCAAATTTGGCCACATCATCACCTACCATGGTGAGATTGTGATCAAACACAAGCTTGTCCAGAATTAAGAATGTTACCTAATTTTGAATATTAGCTCTCCATATTCTCTGTCAAAAAAAATACAAGTGAAAGAATTACTTCGATACGTCAATTAGTTTCCGATTTATAGAAGTAAACGTGCGATGCGGACTCGTACTCGATGTGCCATACTTGTGTGACGGTGTGACGTCAATGTGCAACACTCCGCTATGAGCGAGTGTTGCACATTGATGTCAAATTCGGTCACGTGACTGTTAACGGGACTCCATTTTATCGTAAGTTTAAATGCAAACTTTCAACCGATTTGACATACCTATTAACATTCTCCGTTAAAAGAATAACATTTTCTACCAGGTGTTTAAGACCCTAAACCGTGGTTGGGGCATCCGAGCACTGAACGACGTGCCCAAAGGGTCATTCCTCTGCGTTTACGCTGGTAATCTCCTAACAGATGCCACGGCCAATTTGGTAAGTTAACGTTAATGAAATGTTTATTCATCCAAATAGGCCTTATGAATAGTCAGACTCTAATGCTCGGTTCGGAAGGTTGCTTTTGCTGAGAAGAGCCGCCAATAAACCCAGCAATACTACATCGCGCTAACAAAGTTTTCTCGGCACTTTGCATAAAGTCAAAGTCAAAACCACTTATTCAGTTTAGGCCCTAGAATGGCACTTATGAAGGTCGCATTACAGAAGTTACCGCCGGTTCGGATGTCAGACAACTGAGAGGAACCGGCAAGAAACCCAGCAATATTACATTATTAAAATATTTTTGGACCATCTGACCATCTCTATAAGGCGATGATAGCTCAGTGGTAAGTGAATACCGCGGCGAAGGTCGTGGGTTCGAATCCTACAATGAGCTTGAGCTTTCGGTGAAGGAAAACATCGTGAGGAAACCATAGCACGGTGGTAGGGTACTTTGTAGTACCCGACTGGCTGGCTACCACCCTCAAGTTGAAAATCTGTCGCCAAACACCTATCGGTGTGTTCCGACAGCTGCACTTGAGAGCCAGTTCCCATCTAGACTTTGTGTGCTTACCATCTTCGGCCACATCATCACTTACCATGGTGAGATTGTGGTCAAACACAAGCCTATCGAATATTAAAAAAAAAAACATCTGACTATATTGCCTTATTTTTTTCAAATGTCAACTTAAAATAGTTCTTAAACTAATACAAAAATGCATAAAAAATTATAACCCGCATTAGTTATCTCTCGTACATAGTAAACTTACACTTAAACATAGGTACGAGATCTCAACAAGAAACTTTGGAGTGCAGTCCTCGGGCATTGATACCTAGCCCGGTGGAAGATCTTACCTTATCGCGATACATATGAGGCTATGTTCAATAAGTGTTCCTTAAGTGTCCCAAAATTGAATAAAACATTTTGAGTTTTGAGTTTTTTTGAGTTATGACATATCCAACACTTGTTAATTCCAGGATGGTCTCAACGAAGGCGACGAATATCTCGCAGAATTAGACTACATCGAGGTGGTGGAACAAATGAAGGAAGGTTTCGAAGAAGACATTCCTAATGCTGATAAGAAATTAGATAAGGTTTGTGATATTCTCGCTAATATTATTAGTCTATACTAAATTGAGAGATAATCGAATATACAGGGTGTCCGGTAAGGAGTACGACAAACTTAAGGGGGAGATAGGTGGGCGAGTCACCTACCAACATATACTAAAATTACCTCACCAATATCATAATAGTAGTAAGGTAATACGTTTGTTCCGCAGAAAGAAAGCAAGACAGACGACAAACAGTCATCCTCCGAAGAGATATCCTCGGAAGATGATGAAGATACCCCGGATAAGAACGATGTGATGGATGACGACTTCTCGCCAGGGTACATCGGACCCGGATTAACGGAGTTCAGGTTAGTGTAGCATCCTTAATTTTTTATTTTTTACTATTGATAAGCTTCTGTTTGACCACAATCTCACCATGGTAAGTGATGATGTGGTCGATGGTAGTAAGCACACAAAGCTTAGATGGGAACTGGCTCTCAAGTGCAGCTGTCGGAACACACCGATATGTGCTAGACGGCATATTTTTTTAACTTGAGGGTGGTAGCCAGCCAGTCGGGTACTACAAAGTACCCTACCACCGTGCTATGGTTTCCTCACGGTGTTTTCCTTCACCGAGCTCATTGTAGGATTCGAACCCACGACCTTCGCTGCGGTATCCGACGTCACTACCACTGAGCTATCATCGCCTTAAAAATAATAAAACTAGCTTTCCAGTCCGCGGTTTCACCCGCGTACCCCTTTTTACCCCCTCAGGGGTTGAATTTCGAGAAAACCTTTCTTATTCCTCGTCTACGTCTTCAAAATAACACCTGTTAAAAATATCAGCTTTCTAGGTTCAAGAGTTTAGGCTGGGCGTTGATGAGTTAGTGAGTCAGGCCTTCTCTTTTTATATACAGGGTGTCCGGTAAGTAGTACGACACACTTAAGAGGGAGATAAATGGTCACATACCAACACATACAAACAATGAGCTCAATAAAAAGATCACCATTTTCGAGATATTTAGATATTTTTGATTATTATTCATTCATTTTTTGATTTTAGACATTAAATATCTCGAAAATGGTGATACTTTGAATATGTTCATTGTTTGCATATTAGGTAGGTGACCAACCCACATATACCCCCTTAAGTTTGTCGTACTGCTTACTTACGGGACACCCTGTATACAGATTAATTAGTCATACCAATTTTAGTCACATGTTAAAAACTTAATGTATTTATCATTCCACCAGCAAACGTTTGAGGAGACGCGGCAAAGGGAAAAAGGGTGAAAAAGAAGAAGATAAAGGTAGTAAAGAGAAGGAGATCCAAAAAGGTGGAAACGGTGATGAGGAGTGCATCACCATCAGTGATGATGAAGAAGGTACCTAAGTTTTTATAGTAGTTTTTTTCACACAGTCCATCCATACCTTCTTCGGCCTTCCTCTACCTCTATATGCTCATTCTATGGAAACCAGATAATAATTTCAATGGGCGTGGGCTTATCCCGGTATAAAAATATAGCCTATGTTAATCCCACTAATATTATGAATGTGAAAGTTTGGATGGATGTTTGTTACTCTTTCACGCAAAAACGGCTGAACGGATTTTGATGAAACTTGGCGCACAGGTAGATCATATCCTGGAATAACACATAGGATACTTTTTATCCCGGGAAAGGATTAAGATCCCACGGGGATGCGGATAAAACCGCGGAGGACAGCTAATCTGAAATAATGTAGCATTCAAATGGTGAAAGAATTTTTGAAATCGGCCCAGTTGTTTTTGAGTTTATTCGTTACATACATACATACAAATTTTTCCTCTTTATAATATTATGGAAGATAAATATATTATATTTATATGTATTACAGTAAGGCAGCCATCAAGGTTTACGGCGCAAGCTGGAATGGGTGCAAACGAATTTGTACCTAAATATAGGTAAGTTATGATTGTTTTCTATATAGAATTATCCAAAAGTTCTTTGGACGTTTATGAATACTACTACTCAAGTTGAAAATCTGTCGCCAAGCACCTGTTGGTGCACTTGAGAGCTTGTTTGCATTTAAGGCATTTTGTAATACGGTGTTTGTAACACATTGCACGGTGGTAGGGTACTATGTGGTACTCGACTGGCTGGCTACCACCCTCAAGTTGAAAATCTGTCGCCAAGCACCTGTTGGTGTGTTCCGGCAGTTGCACTTGAGAGCCAGTTGCCCTTGCCCTTAAGGCATTGTAATAAGGTGTACAACACGTTAGCAGTCCCCCTGGTATTGCTAATGTCTATAGGCGACGGTAGTCACTTACCATCAGGTGAAAAAATAAAAAAAACTTGGCACACAGGTAAATCAAAGATACCTAGGGAGGTTTTTCTAATAGTTTCGTCATATTATATCATTATTGTGTGTTTGTTCGTGTTGTAAGGTCTGTGCGCGCTCACTTCGGCAAAGACGAGGCTTGCTACATCATGGACGCGAAGGTTCAAGGAAACATCGGCAGATATCTCAATGTGAGTTCATATTATTATTATATACATTTAAAAAGTTTTATCTTTCAAAAGATGCTTTTTTTTTTTAAATTGTGATGATGATCTTATTGTCAAAATATTAATAATAATATATTTAATCATCTCATCACAACACAACAGTAGGATTAACAAAAGAGAAAAAGAAAAAACAAGAAAAGAAAAGCAAAAATAAAATTATCTTATGTATAAAGAAAAATTTAATTTAATAAAATAAAATGTGTGTAGTGTACCTACTGTGTGTGTGAGAGTTGTTCATTTCACGTATAGATAATGCTATGGCTCCTACACTAGGCTAAGCCTGTCCTGTAGGTAGCCAATTCTTCGCCAAGATTGTCAAAATAAATTGTATAATATATCAATGATTGGGTGTGTTTATGGGGTGTGCGTGAGTATGCGAATGTGTTTGGTGCTTGAATTATTATATTTGCTTAAATTTTATGTGATAACTTTAAGAAGAAGTTCGATTTTGTTGTAAGTTTGATTTAATAGCCATATTAAAAGTAGTATTTTTATTTTGTCTCATTTATTTGGTGTGTATATTTCAATGGGTTCCTCGATGGTTTGAAAACACAAGTGGACCCGATAGGTGGCGCTGCTGTCGGTATGTCGCTGTTTAGGATGACATTTTGTGTGTATAGTTCAAATGGTATTAAAATGTAAATTTTAATGTCTTGATTTGTTGGATTCGTCTCCGTCCCAAATAACAGAATAACTATTTTTGTAAACTATTAGAAGTAAACTATTTTTGTCATACATTTATGGCCTTATCTAATATATAAAATTCTCGTGTCACAGTTTTAGTTGCCATACTCCTCCGAAACGGCTTAACCGATTTTGATGAAACTTTATATTTACATTCAGTAGGTCTGAGAATCGGCCAACATCTATTTTTCATCCCCCCCTCATATGTTAGGGGTAGTCCAACCCTAAATTTTATTTTTTATTTTTGAGACAAAATTTCTAATTTCTATTTTTTTATGATACAACATTCAAAAATACATACAATCCCCAATTTTCACCCTTCTACGATCAACCCATATTTTTTAATAGCCATTTTAGTAATTTGAGTAATCGGTCAAGCCGTTTCGGAGGAGTATGGTAACAGGACCGATTTGGATGAAATTTTGTGTGTGTATTTCAATAGGTTCCTCGATTATTTGAAAACAAAATTGGACCCGGTAGATGGCGCTGGAATCGGGTTCTAAGTTTTGTTTTAATTTCAGGGCAGGACAACGTCTGCCGGGTCCACTAGTTCATAATAAAATCGTCGATTTTTAGCAACTGCTTAGCAGATTCTTAATTCAAGTTTTCTATAGAGAATTTTAAATTTAGAATCTGCTAAGCACTTACTAGAATCTGCTAAGCACTTACTAAATACCGTCGATTTTATTATGAATAAGGCCATTAGTATAGAATGACTTTTTTGATAATATGTACATATCTCGAGATTGAATTAACTGATGGTTTAGATTCACAATTCACGCGTGGCGCTGGAATCGAGTTCTACGTTTTTTTATTTTATTTTCAGGGCAGGACAACGTCTGCCGGGCCCGCTAGTATACATATTATTATGTTCAATTAATATGTGGGAGTGATTTTATTTTTAATAGGGACATTTACATACATTTTAATATTATTTATTAATAACAATGTTCTCTTTCCAGCACTCGTGCAGCCCTAACGTTTTCGTGCAAAACGTGTTCGTAGATACGCACGACCCGCGGTTCCCCTGGGTGGCGTTTTTCGCGCTCTCCCACATCAGGGCTGGTACAGAACTCACATGGAATTATAACTATGATATAGGCTCTGTGCCAGAGAAAGTGCTCTATTGCTTCTGTGGCGCCGCCAATTGTAGGAGACGACTGTTGTAAATTATAATTTAATTTTTAGCTATTGAGAATATTAACTGATGGTAATAATAGTACGTAATTTTTTGTCAGTTTTAGATTTTCAGTTTCTATGGTTATAATATACAGGGTGTCCCGTAAGTAGTAATACAAACTTAAGGGAGAGATAGGTTGGAGGGTCACCTACCAAATATACAAAAATGACCTCAATAAAAAGGTCACCATTTTCGGGATGTTTCAGATTTTTATGTATGGCTTTTTGAATTTTAGATATTAAATATCACGAAAATGGTGACACTTTTACTAAGGCCATTTTTGTATATTTGGTAGGTGAGCCACCCACCCTTAATTTTGTCGTACTACTTACCGGACATCCTGTATAATAAGCAGTGATATTATAAGTTAAAAGGTATAGGTCCCACTAATATTATTAATGTGTGTAATTTAAATAAGGCCATTTTTTAAGATCGAGTGTAGGTAACCTATCCATACCTTTTTACTTATTATATCATTGGTTTATAAGCGTTGAAGAGCGTTTTTAGGAAATGTAGCCTCATTCCGGTGTTCTATGAATATTTTTAATCTCAAGTAGTAAAATTTTTACACTTCTCAAAATATCTATTTTACCGTGATTTGATATCTCTGTTGCCTTCCGAATCTCTTGACTATGATTGCTTGTCGCGTACTTTGCCTTTATGAACGTATCATAATAACATTATTTATACATCAATATTTGCTGGCATCCTTTCGCGTATTTCGATTATTATGGATCGGATCCGAAAGCGAGATCTCTTAAGCGATCATTTTAGTCGATTGGTATATTTTAGACGTTTAATTTTCTCACGCAAGATGGCGAGCGAAAATGCTAACAGCATAGATTTTTTTTTTAATAATGACCATAGTTAATGTGTCACAATTTTCGTGATATTTCAGGTTTTTTTTATTGATTTTAGAATTTTAGCAATTAAATATCTCAAAAATGGTGACACTTTAACTAAGGTCATTTTTGTATATTTGGTAGTTGACCCGCCCTGTCTCCCCTTTAAGTTTGCCGTACTACTTACCAGACTCGAAACATACTTTTACATACATTTTTACACTTCTGTGCGGAAGCGATCCGCGTATTTTTTCTAAGCACAACAAACCATATCTGAAGATGTGAATACTCCTTTAATCTTCATATAACTTAAAAAAGCTTCTAACTCGTTTATGTTTAAATAGAAGTCCTATAATGAAAATTATTTGGAGTAATTGAAAAATGATTAAAAATCTATTTCTAAAACGGTATTATAAGTGTTTATGTATTTGGTTAGTTTAATTGTGAATTTGGTGTAAATAATGTGTGATGCGTGTTAATGAAAATAAATGCATACTTGAAATAATCAACTTCTTTTTTTTTCTAACTAAGCTGTTTGCAGTGTGTTACTAGGTGCTGAAAATATTGAGAGGATACCTGAATGTTCGAAAATGCTTTAAGATCTAATTTACCAAGAGGTCCAACAGAAACATACATTTTTATAGAAAAACTAACTGACCCCGCGGTTTCACCCGCGTTCCCGTGGGATCTTTTCTAGCTAGACAGTGTAACCCTTTAGGTATGGTCCCATACTAACTACCTCTTGAATGCCCAGTCTAGAGTCGTACCTCTGTGGGGATCCTAAGGCTGCGTTTCCACCGAAGATGTGTAGCGAGGGATATGTTTTAGGCCCTTCCTTCGCTACGCATCTGCGATGGAAATGCACCCTTACTGTGTCTACAGTGGGAATTGACAAATAAAAATAACAAATACACACAAAAACATTTATTAAAATATAATTTTTCACATACTCCAATTGCGACAATAGGTTTTCAATATAAATGACCAAATTAATCAGCATATCTATCTATCTATATAAAACAAAGTCGGGCTAATTTCACTATTTATAACTCAATAACTTGTAAACGAATTTTAACGTTTGATTTAAATTTGTCTCAGAATAACTACATATAAAAAACAGAAAAATCCACGAAAACCATCGTGAGAAAACCATAGCACGGTGGTAGGGTACTTTGTAGTACCTGACTGGCAGGCTACAACTCTCAAGTTAAAAATCTGTCGCCAAGCACATATCGATATGTTCCAACTGTTGCACTTGAGAGCCAGATCCCATCTAGGCTTTGTGTGCTTACCACCTTCGGCCACATCATCACTTACCATGGTGAGATTGTGGTCAAACACAAGCTTATCCAGAATAAAATGTCGAGATTTGCATATACAAGAATCCAGCCTAGCCACCAAGATTAGTTTTATATTTCATACGCTAGTTATTTTGGACCCATTTAAACAATCTGATGTGATCTATAGTCCAGGCATGATGTATGCGATGTTGTGAAGAGTGTCTCGCAGTAGAGCCGCGGGCGGCGCTATCTCAGGCAAAGCGCGACTCACACTCAAGAGCGGCGCCAAGGAACACAGTAAAGTGTCCAACAGTACCGACACAGACCCCGATACTGCGATCTGACCCTGCCACACAATAAATAACCTTAAACAGGTTGTCCGGTAAGTACAAGAGACTTAAGGGCGGGTCACTATACCAACATATACCATATTTCGATATATTGATTTTTTTATTTCTGATCTAAAATATCTCGAAAATGGTGACACTTTTATAAGGTCATTTTTGTATATTAGGTAGGTGATCGGACATCCTGTATATTTTATTTTATTTAAATCGTGTATTTTCAGTTTTATTGAATAACTAGCTGTCCCCCGCGGTTTCACCCGCGTTCCGGAGTGTTCTTATTTTTTCCCGGAATAAAAAGATCGTATGTCCTTCTACAAGATCCCATCTATTTCTATACCAAAATTCATTTAAATCAGTTCAGCGGTTTAGGCGTTAAAAGGTAACAGACAGACAGACAAAGTTACTTTCGCATATATAATTATTAGTAAGGATATCGGTGGTATTTTGTCCAATCTAAGTGCACAAGTGAAGTGAAATGAAAGCGTGTATCGTGACTTTTTAGGTTGTCTCAAAGTCTTGTGAAAAGTATTAGTGGAATGGCCACCAATCTCTCTTGACTGACGATGAATAACTTTATAATCTAACGAAGGTCGTGGGTTCGAATCCTACAATGAGCTTGAACTTTATGTGAAGAAAAACACTGTGAGGACACCACAGCACGGTGGTAGCGTACTTTATAGTACTCGACTTTTCCAGCCAGTTTCCTTATAGACTTTTTGAGCTTAGCACTTTGATATCTAATAACTAAAGATACACAATCAGCGACAAAAAATGACCTTACCAAATGTCTACCCACTCGAACATTTGGGTGGTCTTTTAATCTAGTAGCATTCGAACGCTCTGACGGTAAACATGCCTCAGTGCTCGTTTAAGATATATATTTGGCTAGCAGGTATGTCGTAAAATTTTATTGCCTTTGTACATAGCTTTGTGAATAAAACTTAAAAAAATAACTAGTATTAACCTACCTTGAGACAGTTTTGAGAGAACTTTTGCTTGGGATTGTTTATCTTTAGTTATTAGATATCAATGGCTTCCCATCAAATATATTACCTCATGCTCCTTAAGTCTTTCCCCAATGATGGCGAGACTCTCTCCCAGTAGACGGAGATGTGCAGCCACGTCTACAGGCCCGCACCCCGTCACTCGGTACATACTCAGCCCTGAGCTGGGCACGCTACTAGAGCTGGGGCAAGTCGCTGACGACGGCTAGAAAACATCAAGACAGTGAAGGAAACCATAAAGTCAAAGTCAAAACCATTTATTCAGTTTAGGCCCTAGTAGGGCACTTATGAAGGTCGAATTACAGAAGTTACCATCGGTTCGGAAGTAAGACAACAACTCAGAAGAACCGGCAAGAAACTCAGCAAAGTAACATTTTTTTAAATATTTTTGTTGTAAAATAAAAAGTTGAAAGGTCAATTTCAACTTTTTATTTTACAATAATAACAAAAATATATTTGAGATCCTTATAACGAGCCCTTTCATTTGATAAATGACACAGTAAGGATTGCAAATATGTATTATTTTAATATCCTATATTGTCCGCCGAAAATGTATTTTATTTAAAAAAAATGTTTTACTTTGCACAACTGTGTTTGGGTCACATTCATACCATCCTACCAAATTTCACCTGATTTGGTGGATGACCGGACAGACAGACGCACAAGTGATCCTATAAGGATTCCGTTTTTGTTTTTGTACGAAACCCTTAAAATCAACTTACCACTAGAGCGTGTTGTGGTGGTGTGGTAGGAGATGGTTGTTTTATGACCGGCGGCGTGGCGGGCGCGCGGTTCGCCGGCGGACGACCCGGCCCAGCATGGGTTACTGCACGAACACCTGGATAGATATTAAAAAAAAATAAGTTATGAAAATTCGGCAGCTGGTAAACTGACAACTAATTGCTGCAATGATACATTTTACTTAAACCGAAACTAAATAAAACTGTTTAACCTGTCAGTTCTCAAATGGGACAATCGGGACGATGACATTTACTTGAAAATTGGGCGCGAATTTTGAAATTTTGAAAACTGCGCGAGTTGAAGAGTTGTTTGACAGTTTAATGTCGCGAGTCAACAGATTAACTATATTATAGTTATAGTAAAAAAAAAGATGTAACTATATTTTGTAATGTATCTTTTTTTTCCGTACCGAGTTTAATCTTATATTAGGTATTATAAAATTTTATAATTATATTTAAGAATCTGTTGGTCCCCGAACAAAAATAATAAATTAACTTTGATGCAGTTTCTCAGTATTTTAACTTGGATGTACTGTACTATGTACATACATAACTAAATTCATTAAAATAAGGGGAACTAGCTGTTCCCCGTGGTTTGACCCGTATTCCCGAAGGATCTTATCTTTTCCCGGGATAAACTATACCAAAATTAATCTAAATCAGTTCAGCAGTTTAAGCGTGAAGAGGTAACAGACAGACACACTTTCCCATTTATAATATTAATATGGATTTTAAAATGTGAACTTACTTGGATTTGATATAATCTTGTTGGTTGTAACTTGGCTCTGTTCCTTTTGCATTGCAAACCTTTTTGCTTTGCGCTTCCAAAGGTAGCGTTCATTATAATTCACCTGTTCAAATAAAAATGGCCTCCCATTAAAATATAGACAACGAAGCTGACGGGTCACCTGGTGGTAATTGATTACCGTCGCCTATAGACATGAGCATTACCAGGGGAATTGCCAATGTGTTATACACCTTTTTCTGGCTCTCAGTGCAATTGCCGGTACACACCAACAGGTGCTTGGCGACAGATTTCCAACATGAGGGTGTTAGCCAGCCAGTCGAGTACTACAAAGTACCCTACCACCATGCTATGGTTTCCTCACGATGTTTTCCTTCACCGAAAGCTCAAGCTCATTGTAGGATTCGAACTCAAGACCTTCGCCGCGGTATCCAACGTCACTACCACTGAGCTATCATCGCCTTGACCTTCGCATTAATAAACCTTAAGTAGGATAATAATTAATCTTACATTGGACCACATCTCTCCAAGGCGTTTGGATATAGCAGAGAAGTCCATCTCAGGGTGCTTTCGCAGGAGTTCATTACGCGCTTCCTTCGCCCACATCATGTATGCAGTTATACGAGTTTTACCTAAAAAATATTTGTAACAAATGTACAATGTGTCTTATTCAGAGGACTTAAGCTTCGTTTTGGCTCAAACCAGCAACATTTAATTTTAGTGTAAAAACTAATGTCATCTTTAGGTCGTTGAAGTAAGATATATTATCAACTAAACTCAAAAAGGGAGTTGATAAATGAATTATAGAATTTGCTAGCTGAAGTGCCAGTGATTTTGAATATATTAGAGTGCACAGAGAAAGATTCTATCAAGTGAATGCCTTGTACAATGAACCTCTCCACTAGACCAGAGGTTCTCAAATTAAAGTATTAAGTATAAAATTGTTAAACATTTAAAAAAATAAGCCAATTATAGTCAGATGGTCCAAAAATATTTAAAAAATGTAACCTTGCTGAGTTTATTGCTGGTTCTTCTCAGTTGTTGTCTGACTTCCGGACCGGTGGTAACTTCTGTAATTCGACCTTCATAAGTGCCCTTCTAGGGCCTAAACTGAATAAATGGTTTTGACTTTGACTTTAAACAACCCTATTTTTCCAATAGACTGTTTTGACTGTGCGTGAATCCTTTTGAAAAATTGGGTACCTACTTATAGAAATTATGAAAGAATTTTATCAAAATTTTACGTAGTTTAAAGATTAATGTAATAAAAACCACATTATTCTGCTTCTTAAAACAAGAAAATATATTTAGAATACATTTTCATTGAGTTATGAGCTAACCTGAAGTTTCAGCTGAATAGCTAATCGGGAAGTGATCGAAATTTGAGTTGCAAGATTCCAACCAAAATGACAGACAAACAAGAAAGCGATTTAATAAAATGAACTGTGTATGTGTAATATGGAAACAAAGTTGGGCTTTCTATGTCAACTACCATAAAAGTACTAACAGAGATATTGAGAAACCCTACGCCATTCTAATAATGTTCTGTTAATGATAGTTTCATACCTTTATCCTTCCTCTGAGCCTTAGCCCTGCCAACTACTCTGCCATCCTTTACAATCAGTTTCTTCTTGCTACTCTTCTCCATCATGTAGAGTGAATTAGCCGGTGTCCGGGCGGAACCCTCATCGGATGCTGAACTGTCTGTTTCCATACTGAAGGAAGGAAATTATGTAATACTAGTTTTCCGCCACCATGGTTTCACCCGCGTTACCGTGGAATCTTATCTTTTCTGGGGATAAAACTGTTATTTGGTTCTCTAAGGTCCCATCTGTCTCTGTACCGAAATTCATAAAAATTGGTTGAGCTGTTTAGGTGTGAAAAGGTAACAGACAGACTGAGTTACTTTTACATCTATAAAAGCTTTTAAAAACCAACTGGACAAAAACAAATAAACTGCATAAGTGATTGATGAAGTGCGACCCTTTTTTCAACACTGCGAGATGTAGACACATCAGCTTCTAAGCTGCTCATCTATAAATAATAAAAGTAATGATTCACAACTAGAAGCATTTACACATAGCTAATACCAGAGGGATTGCCAATCTGTTGTCTACCTTTTTTCAATGCCTTAAACACACAAACAGGTACTTGTCAACATATTTTCGTAGCTCTAACAAAGAATATAATATAACAGAACATTTATTCATAGTTTCATCTATTGATAGCGCCAGTTAGTTTCATAGTTAAATCATACCTATCAGCATTTTCTCCAGTATTTTCATAATAATCGGACTCGCTACCGGAAGCAGTACCAGCCTCTTCAACTGGCCTAGGAGGAGCAGTCTCCTGCACAGGATATTCCTGATTTTCTTCATGCCGTAAACCAGCATAAGTTTTCACAGGCGTTTGACGACGAAATCTAGTCTCAATATCGTCTGGGGACTCGAAATCCATCAATTTGGAGCTCTTCTTCCTCACGCGACCGCTTCGCGATATACCCGTAACTTCCAAATCTGAATACGATTGTAAATTGTAACCAACAATGCAATTATATATGTGTAAGTAAGACATCTGTTCATAAGCTTACCTTCTTGCATGGTGATTTTGGATTTATTTTTTAGAGTGCACTCACTAGTGCAAAATTGTCGTTTTCTTTTGATTTAGTTCACGATTACAAACAAAGAGGATAAAAACACTACGTTTTAATTACAAACAAACAAATTATGCGTAAATTATTATTATCCCTCTTTTTTTTTCAATGTTTCTTCCAAAGAGAATATAAACACTACGTTTGTTTCTTCATGACCATAGATACCAACACGTAGTGTTTTTATCCTCTTTGGATACCAAGTCCATTGTGTTTTTATCCTCTTTGTCCAACTCTATCAGTCGCATACATTTTCAGTTTTAATATTCTTCTTTTATGTTACAGTCACATTATATCACATTCACTGTAAATAAATTCTAGTCCTCGTCCTTACAAGTCTGTCAGGTTAAAAACCTGTAATTGGCGGTTGTTCCACTAAAACTTTTCACGGTATTTTTGGGAACAACCTTAAAAGTCACGATATACGCTTTCATTTCATTTCACTTCACTTGTGCACTTAGATTTATCTAATACATATGAAAATAAAATGAAAACAAAACGTCACTTCACCGCCAATTTCACTAAAACTGACCGGACTTGTACAGACTAGGACTAGACTTGAATGTGACAATATGACTATAACATAAAATAAGTATATTGAAAAATGGTTTAGGCTTGATAGTCTTGTAACTAAAGCCTTTAACAACAAATAACAATAACTAAGTTGACATAACTTCTTGGCGGGAACTTGCGAAGCGACATTGCATTTTCGTTTTACTTTCATTAAATTCGTGTAGTTTTGAGTCGGTGGTGTTTTATCCAATAAAGATCAATCTGAGAGCACAAGTAAAGTGAAGTGAAAAGTTGTTTTAATTTTATTTTAATTAATTTTGAATAAGTATACGAGTTTTATTGAATAACTAGTCTTCCGACCCGACGTTTCACCGTAAACATAGGATACTTTTTATCCCGGGGAAAGTTAAGATCCGTGGGAACGCGGGTGAAATGAGGAGGTCAGCTAGTCTAGAATATAGGATCACATTGATGTATGCCTAAGAAGAAACAAAACAACGCAATATACAACGACCATTAAATATATTTGCATTAACACTGTCAATATCATAAGAAACAAACATGTATGAAACGGAATATCTTATATTTATACAAGCAATACAACAAGAAAACCTAATAATTACATAGGTATTGAATTGTTTCGCTTTCGTTAACAAAAGGATTTATAAATATTATTTATGTATCGTTATACACTTATTGAATTATAAATCTGTATTTTTGTACATTATTAAATTAAACACGTGCGGTAAAACCACGTGACAGTTGTTTTATCATAGTGAACTTTATTTTGTTATAATCATGCCAGATAATAAAGAAGCATGAACATATTTTTTAAGTAACACGCTTTAAATACTCTGTGACTTTCATATTTAATATGTTTTTAATAAATAAAGCTTAAAGTTAGTTTCTGCAATTGTAAAATAAAAGTAGAATTAACGTAAATTTAAGACAATACAAGTTTAGCAGCACAATATAAAGTAGGTACAATAAAATTTTATGATAAACCTTTTCGATTCAACATCGTAGGTACAAGCTGGCAACATTATTCAGATTTTGGAGTATTTTTAATTTGCTTGTTTTATCCATAGGTATATTGCTGAATTTGAAACTTAGTAAATTCTTACGTAACTTAGTAAATTCAGTATCTTAGACCTTCACAAGACCCATAACGGAATTAATTACTTTGATATTGTCAAATCTTGCTTTATGTTAAAACCGGTCAAGTGCGAGTCGGACTCGCGCACCGAGGGTTTCGTACAAATTTTGTAGTTTTTTTTTATGTTTTGTTGTTATAGCGGCAACATAGGCCTTATATTTTGCAAGGACTAGCTTTGACATACAGTGATATAAGGGTTTGTTTGACAATGGAACCCTAAAAAGGAATATTGATGAAGATACTGAATTAAGTTTAAAATGCTATTATGATTTAAATTATGCGCGTGAGTTGGTTTGGGTTGCATCTCAATTGCCGATATATTAGATTTTTGCATTTTTTATCATAAAATAAATATATAATTAATAATTTTAAAAAAAGTTTATAGTGGAGAAAATTTTGGCAAGTAAATTATTAACAGAAATTCAAATAAATAAATATAATTCCGAAAATCACCGCTACATACAAAATGGCGCTAGTGTAGTCCGAGACGATGGAATTGTATCACAACTCTAAAAATAAATCAATTAAAGAACACAAATTATAAAAAAAGTGTTTTTTTTCGAACTAGCGCCATCTATCGAAATACCATGCATAAGTACTAATTTTACTATATCAATCACAATAAGCTTGAACCTTAAATATTATCAGTACCTAATTCAGATAAGAATATAGGTATACCTGAAACAATATATCCAAGAAAATTACTGTCCATTTCTAATATTTGAGGTCCAAGTAGGTATTAAGGGTGCATTTCTACTTCGGAGAATATGTCCGATCAGCTACAATACAAAATTACGTATTAACAATAATGCACATTGAAAACGCACCCTTAGAAATAATTTAATGAATTCACATTGCGTCTGACGTCACTGTATTCGTATGTATCATAAAGTTTTTAGGAGTTTCTATGTAGGTATATATTGATTAATTGGTAAAAATCTTTCAAAAAAACGACACCAGAAGTGCCATTGCGAAACTTAATACATAAATAGTTCGTATTTATGTTTTATGTGTAACTTTATTATAATAGTCTTCCGCGGTTTTGGAGATACTTTAATATTTCTGATTTTGAGTTTTTGATTTTAAATATCTCGTAGATTTGGACACTTTTGTACACTGAGGTAATCATCTTCTGTTTTGTGTCAAAATAATAGTTTACATGGAGTTTTGTATGAAATACTGACTTGTGACGTCATAAGTATACACCATTAAAAGTCTACCCTTTTACTTTATGTTGGTAATTAAAATCTTAAGGGATGTATTTTAGTTTTTGAATATTTTTAGATGTTTTATATACTTTTTGTAACACTATATTGAAATACTAATATATCGAATTTATAAGATTTACGACTTTATTTTAATAAAAAAAGGTCAGCCGGGTGGTTGAAAAACTATAGAGTATAATTTTGGCTTTGGACAAACAGTATAATTTTGATTAGCATATTCAATTTTTTTTGGATCCGAATCAAACCCTAACCGCAATTAAATTACTGCACTATTTTTACATACATAGAAACCCTTTTCGACTGCACAAAATCAACTAATACGACCTATTATATTACCAAATATAATTGCAAAACAAACAATGAACCCGATTCCAGTCAATATCTGATTAGGTTCCAGCAAAACTTTGCTTTGCGACAAATCCTTCTCTTTTTCATCGTCAAAATCCTGATGCACCACAGAGAGGACCTTTGCAATTTCTGCGTCAGATTTAGCGCTAGTCTGTGACGCGGCCACTACAATACGTTTTAATTCACGTATTTGGGTTTCTACAACTTGCTCTTGATGATGGAGGTGTTCTGAAAGATTCATGTATATTAAATAAAAACTTGAGAGGTGTCAAGGGACACCCGGATGGAACGAAGTTATATAAGTCGAGAGAGTATATATATATATATATATAAAAAAAACATGTATATATATGTATATATAAATAGAAATGAAAAAAATATCTGGCTTGCTTTCTATAAGAGAGAGAGAGAGAGACAGACAGAGAAACATGCGCACGCCGCACAGCTTACAATAAAGTGACACTGACACTAAAAGTGTCGGTGACAATTTTTCGTGAGCATTTTTTCCGTCTAGCCCCCTTTCACAACGCGTGATAAGGAACTTCGTTCCAATAAATATCCTGGGACATTTCACACGGCTACCAAATTAAGCAGAGCTTGTAATATAGAAACCAGTTTTTTTTTTATTCTGGATAATTTTGTGTTTGACTACAATCTCACCATGGCAAGCGATGATGTGGCCGAAGGTGGTAACCACACAAAGCTTAGATGGGAACTGGCTCTCAAGTGCAGGTGTTGTAGCAAGCCAGTCGGGTACTACAAAGTACCTTACTGCCGTGCTATGGTTTCCTTCACCGAAAGCTAAGCTCATTGTAAGTTTCGAACCCACGACCTTCGTCGCGGTATCCGACGTCACTTACCACTGTGCTATCATCGCCTTTAACCTACAATTAGTTGGATATGATGTGACATGGTAGTCGATCACGCTTTAAATCAGATCGGATTTGGATGAAACTTCACCACTTAGCCACAGATCATATCCTGAAATAAAACAAAGGATACCGAAGCAGAAGTTAGTACACAAAGTTTATTCATCCAAATAGGCGTTCACAGGCACTTATGAATAGTCTAACTCTAATGCACGGTTCGGAAGGTTGCTTTTGCTGAGAGGAGCCGGCAATAAACTCAGCAATTACTCTTATAAAAGATAATGTAATGACTTTAGTTCACTTACCAATCATAGATGTTTGTTTACTGACTAGATTATGTATATTCTCTTGCATTTCCTTTAAGTTTTGTGCGAGTTGATCCTGCAATAACATTTTATTTATATAAATAATCAATCTTCAGGTTATAAAACTGCATTAAATATTATACAAAACAATAAACCAGTCATGTGCGAGTTGGACTCGCGCACCGAGGGTTCCGTACAATGTAGATATGTAAATAGTTCGTTCATCACGATAATGGAGTCTCGAGGATTATCGTGATGAACGAACTATTAGGAGGATAAATTGCTTAGACCTTAAAGTCCCTATTAGGTGTATAAAAATCAAGGTCCTGAGTTAACACGATAAAAAGATAAGGGCAAATTTAGAAAACTTGTAAGTACCAAAATTTACCTTAATTTTCAACTATTTTTATTTTTCGTAACTTTCCCTTTTCTTACAGCCATCGATATAGGTATAGACTAGATTCTGGGTCACATACAAAATCCAAGCTAAATGCTATCCGCGTGAGTATATACTTTTACAGCTACATTTGTTTATTAACAAAGGGAGAGAAATGTTTTAAAACAGTTTTAAGTTCAACCTAATTACAACCATAGCACCCAGTTATAAAGTCACAAATCTTCAAAATATTCTCTAATACTTACGATCATTAGTCACATAAAACGAGCAAAGCAATAAACTACTCCTGTCACTTAAAAGAAATAGACATAAGTTAAAGAACATTTAGTGTGAAATCAACCTTAACATGCAACGAATAAAGTATGTTTTCCCGTTCTCGCCTTGAGAGCTACATCGTTTTGTTTCGTTTATTTTTTCTTCTTCGAAGTTTGTGCGTGTGTTAGCGAGTTTGGCCAAACATTTGTAGCGTTGGTAGCGTGGTTTAAAATATGTAATTTTGTTCAAAATTTTATATTATTTGTTACTTTAAAGCTTAAAATATCTCTTATTCTTTATGTTCTTACCGAAAGTAAGATACTCCGACCGTTAAATTGCTTTTTCGGGCATTATTTTTGCAACTTTTGAATACACACTGCGGCATTGTGAGACGTGTTTATATTGGCTGTGTTCAAACGAAACTAAACAAAATAAGAGCTCACTTTTCAAATGCGCTCTTATTTACCGAGACGTATTTTTTGCGCCGACCCTAAATCTAATCTATACCTATATCGATGCTTACAGCACAAATAAAGGAAAAACTCCAAAAAATTAAACAAGTTGAAAATTAAAGGTGTTCCCATACATACATAGTTGACGCCAATTAAGATATAACTCTGAGTTGTATGGGCGCTCAAACAATTTAGAGGTCTAGCTTAATTGGCACCAACCAATAAGGTAATCGAAAATGTAATCGTTTTTTTTTTAAATAATCCTTGAGACTCCATTACGGAAGCCTCGGTGCGCGAGTCCAACTCGCACTTGACCGATTTTTTCCTGTAATCCTACTAATATTATAAATGTGAAAGTTTGTATGTTTGTTGCGCAAAAACGGCCGAACGGATTTTGATTAAACTTGGCACACGGGTAAAACATATCCCGGATTTATTTGGGTGATTGAGCAACAAACATCCAAACTTTCACATTTATAGTATTAGTAGGATTACAGAAAAAATATCCAACAATCCATACCTGATAAGCGAACTCAGTTTTCATAGCCTCCGCTATTTCCTTGCCGCTTGCATTAGCCCCACCTCCCCCAGCTATGGTGTACAAGACGCTGGCACTCCGAGCCATCTGCTGCTCCATCATATCACGAAACTCCGCCATTTTTAGATGATTGTTTATCGTCGAACCAGCTATACCTAGTACTGTGCCTAGGGTGGTGGAAATTGGGAGTTATAGTCAGAATTTACCATATTGCGTACCATTTTTGATTGGAATCTAAGGCGATGATAGCTCAGTGGCAGTGAACAAACTTTCTTCGACCTGGGTTTCAAGCTTGAAGGAAAACATCTTGAGGAAACCATAGCATGGTGGTAAGGTATTTTGTAGTAGGTACTCGACTGGGTGGCTACCACACACAAGTTCAAAATCTGTCGCCAAGCACCTGTTGGTGTTTCGGCAATTGCACTTGAGAGCCAGTCGCCTTTAAGGCATTGTACTAAGGTGTACAACACATTGGCAATCCAGTGGCGTAGCTAAGAAACCATAGGTCCCAGGGAAAAAATGAAATTGGGGCCCTATTATAACAAAAATCAATTATTAAAATTTTTGTTTGTCTGTTTATTCGGCTAATCTCCAAAACGGCTGCTGATGTTATAAGGAGTAACTTAAGCTAAGTAGCTTTAAAAAACTGAAACAAGAAGAAGAAAATAGAAGAAACAGAACAAAACAAGAAGCTGAAAACAGTCATTTTTCATGGAGGCTGAGGGACCCCATAAGCTTTTAATTAATTTATTAAAATTTATTTTTATAAGCTTGGGGGGGCCGGTGAATTTCACCACCTTGCTAGCGCTACGGTAGCTACGCCACTGTGGCAATCCCTCTGGTATTGCTCATGTCTATATCAAGTGACTCGCCAGCCTCACTAAGACTTGTGCTATAATAAAATTGACACTTATCCAAGTTTCAATCACTACAAAGTGTTACTTTATAAACACACAATTATACGAAACACGTGCTGACGAAACAAAGAACACTTACCAAATATAGAAGCAACAATGTACCAATATTTATTTCTCTCTGCATGCGCTCTCTCCCGTTCGTGGCCCAACTTAACTGCAGCGGACATGGTCGCGAACAACTCGCGCTCTTCTCGCTCCGCGTCGCCAAACATTGTGCGGAGGGCTCGCTCTTGGATTATGAGCTGTATGATTAGAGGAATAAGTCTGAATTTAGATTGGCACAAGCAAAATATAAGAGCCTATGTATGTACTTTAGCAGTCAATGAGATTGGAGGAGCGAGGTGTTTGTTAGACTCCTCTATTGAAAAGGAAAGAACTTCCGCTAGGCTAAAGGTCATAGCCCACTTATACGACTCTGTTCCCACCCGACAATTAAAATATTGTTAGCGCGATGTAGAATATTGTGGCGCCATCTCCCGAGGAGTCGTGTGAACTATATTTGTGTTGGAGATGGATGTAGCTACAAAAACATGGGTTAATTACCTTATGCTCCTCCGTGCAAAGTTGCAAGTATTTATCATCCCCCTTCATGGTATTCTGCATGTCCGCATGCAGTTCCTTCAGACGGGATTCTATGTTCGCCAGCTGCTTGCCGAGTTCACGCCGAGTGTCTTGTGCTGTCATGAAGCGTTCCTACAAAAGTTTTATGTAATAAGCTTGATAGGTTTAGACAAGAATTCAAGGTTTGAACAATAATCAACTGATTTTCTTTTCTTTGTTAAAAATGATAATGTTTTTATGTAGGCTGTCATCATTTTTTATTTATGGGTCAGGATTTATACAACAAAAACCTGCTTCATATTGCCTCAATTGAACACATACTGAGATTGTTCTGATTAGACAATGGATAATGTATCTAATGTCAACTACTTAAAGTCCATTTTGGTTCTGTAAACACTATGATCAAATGATGTGACAAAATTATCATACAGTGAAAGAGAAATGGAGTTTCAGTGTTTAAAATAAGACATAAAATCAACTGGTAATTCAAAAGGACTGAGATATGTTTCAGTTGATGTTTAATGTTATAGAAAAATTAATATTAACTGTCAGAAAATATATTTTACAATAACCGTTACATTGGGGCAATTATAATATTTATTAAGCTATTGTATAGCTTTTATCGCGCATATTATTATAAACCAAAAATTCCATAACTTTTTTTTTTTTAATTTATTTATCAATATAAAGTAATACATATCAATTTGTTTGTTGTACCCTATAAACCTATGAAGGTTTGTCTGGGTACTCACATTCGTCTGATCATAATTATAATAATACAATACAAGATGAATATAAAGCAAGCATGTACCTAAAAACCATATATTAGTATAAACTAAAAAACCATATATTAGTATAAACCATATGTCGTCAACTGCAGCCGCCAACATACATAGTAATACTAATAACATAGCTTTATTTAAAGTTAACAATGATATCAAAATATTCATCACTTTATATGTAAATGAGACAATGAGAGAGCCTACACACCTTATAAGGCATCTGTCTCACTGCTAATAAGATAGCAGACAGCTAAACACTGTAGTTTAAATGACCAAGTGAGCAAAGCATCTCCGTTTCAGCTTGGGAAAAAATCCATCATATGGTTGTCCAGCTATCCGTCTATCTGGGTGTTTTCTTCTCAACCAGTTCTTGTGAAATTTTGTGAGCATGTTCAATAATTTTGTTTCTTTTTGTCGATTCAGTTTTTAGGGTTGGAAATGTTAAAGTCATAAAAAAAAATGTTTTTTTTTTAGTTAAAAAACTTTCAACAGCTCACATAGCCACTAGTAAATGTGTGTAATAATATCTATATGAATTTCAATATTAATTTCACCCCTAATAATCTCACAGAAAAGTTATTAAACAAAATATTTGATTCTGTGTAGGTACAAAACAAGAATACACCTAATTCTTTGACCATTCATGTTACAAGCAAATGGCTGACCCTCTGCTTGGTGATAGGTCTATTTTTAAAGCTCCCTCAAATATCTATCGCTTATCTTCTTCAGTGTGACACAACTTGCCTAATTTACATACCTGCGCTTCTATGACAGTATTTTGTATAGCCATGATTTCTTCGACTCCAGTAAACTTTTCATACTTGGTTACCAGCTCTTTCACCCTTTTCGTAATAGCTTCATACTTCAAATTCTCAGCTATATCCCCCACTTTGGTAGCTGGAACGTATTTAGTCAAAAGTTGATCGACTTTTTCGCGACTATTCGTGTTTAATTGTGCCAAGTGCACTTTGTCTTTCAGCCTCTGCGCTAGCTGGCGGAGTCGGTCTGCCATGTTTACATATTTTTCTACCTAAAGAACTTGATTTATTTCCATTTTTTTTATTTAAAAATTAAAATGATATCATCCCAGCCAGAAATGGGAAATTGCCTGACAGACAGAAACTGTCAGTGACAGTTGACACTGACAGTTTGACAGTGACACTGAAATAACATTTTAGGATGCGTTCATGTGTAATTATTCGGATACATGTAAGAGAGTTCTATTTGTTTTACATTCATTTTAAATTATTTTGTACATATTTTAGTTAATGTAAAAGTAAGAACAGGGTAGTGAAAACTTTGAATCTCGCGTGGGTTCGAATATTTCAATGAGCTTCAGCTTTCGATAAAGGAAAACATGGTGATGAAACCATAGCATGGTAGATTTTAGTAGTCGCCTCCCTGTTTAAATGCATACCCATTACATTCTTCTCAGACTATTGTACAGTACCTACCTAAGTAGATTTTTAACTTAGTTTGGTACGTATCGTTGCAAACCCAAAGAAAAGTAAACTAGTGTACAATCGATTAGTCTCTGTTTGCACCACATAAATAATAAAAAGTCCTGCCGACTAGCTGTCCTCCGCAGTTTCACCCGCGTACCAATGGGATCTTATCTTATCCCTGGTTAAAAATATGGTATCCCATGTTAGGTACTCAGGGATAATTATAGCTTTATAATGTTGAAAGAATTTTTGAAATCGGTCGTGTGGTTTTTAGTTAAATCGTTACAAACAAACAAAAAATCAAATCTTTCCTCTTTATAATATTATTAGTTTAGATAATTGATATTGCCTGTGGTGGACACATACCTACATTGCCCCCTTACTTATCATCAATGAAGCAGGCGCGGCAGCTAAAAAAAAATAAAAAATATAGGGGTCTCGGCACTTAATTTTACTGGTACTTTCCTTTCGGTGTCGAAACCCTTGGTCCGTGGCGTTCCGGCGGCCGATTATGGCGATGACAGCTCAGTGGTAGTGACGTCGGATACCGCGGCGAAGGTCGTGGGTTCGACTCCTACAATGAGCTTGAGCTTTCGGTGAAGGAAAACATCGTGAGGAAACCATAGCTTGGTGGTAGGGTACTTTGTAGTACCCGAGTGGCTGGCTACCACCCTCAAGTTGAAAATCTGTCGCCAAGCACCTATCGGTGTGTTCCAACAGCTGCACTTAAGAGCCAGTTGCTATCTAGGCTTTGTGTGCTTACCACCTTCGGCCACATCATCACTTACCAAGGTGATATTATGGTCAAACACAAGCTTATCCAGAATAAAAAAACAACTACTGGGGACCGAATACTTGGCATATGCAGTTTCACACAACGAATCAGCATCTTCGTAACCACGCCGAGGTAGCCTAATATTTTTAAAATCTAGGTATTTATTTCGTTACCAGTCGACGGCGATGCGGAGGAATTCTTCGACGCACTTTTATGGTTTATTTTAGGTAGTTTTTAGATTAGATTAGTTTTAATTGTAGTTATAATAATGTAAATATTAGTTTAAAAATCAAATATAACTCTTAAACAATAATATAAACATTAATATTTGGTATTTATTATTCACTGTATAAATTTAGTTTTTGAATTGAATAGTTGTTTATATTAAGTTGTAAATTACAAATTGTTATCCATTAATTAACTGATATTATAATAATTATAAAACAAATCATGCTCTAAAGATAAGAACTTATTATTGACATTGCTCTTCAATTAGATATCTATCTGTTCTAAACAACCTTGGTTCTTATTATCTTAGACTTAGAAATGATAACACTATAAATACACTAACTTCTTTGATACGAGCGGCTTTCATGCTCTATTTCATATACGAACCTATGACGTCAGTGCCGGCTTTAGGTCCTACCTACATATAGGGGCCACAGAGCAAATGAATACTATAGGAGCTCGTGGCGTTCTCTATAGATCCTGCGCCCATATTATGTACTCTCGGGTAGCTCTAAGGCGATGATAGATCAGTGGTAGTGACGTCGGATACCGCGGCGAGGGTCGTGGGTTCGAATCCTACAATGAGCTTGAGCTTTCGGTGAAGGAAAACATCGTGAGGAAACCACAGCACGTTGGTAGGGTACTTTGTAGTACCCGACTGACTGGCTACCACACTCAAGTTGAAAATCTGTCGCCAAGCACCTGTTGGTGTGTTCCGGCAATTGCACTTGAGAGCCGTTTGCCTTTAAGGTATTGTAATAAGGTGTACAAACACATTGGCAATCCCCAATGGTATTCATATGTAGTCACTTACCATCAGGTGGGTCACCTGATGGTAAGTGACTACATATGAATACCCTGCCTGCCTGCCTCGTTGTCACTTGTGACTTAAAAAAAAGTTGAGTGCCGACCGTGAGCCGACCCTGTACGATGTTAAAAAATGTTATTGCAATATTAACCTTAAAGGTCTAAAATAAGTTCGATCTTCATATACCTACCTATTGCAATCATAAGATCGTTAAGGTTCATTTCTCAATGGCTTATCTACTTAAACCTCCGTCATGCATTTCATCTAATTTGGAATAGATAATGAATAATAAAATAGTATCTACACCTTATCTATAGTTTTAGTAACCTTTAACACACTGATGGAATATACTAGAAGAAAATCAGATCACCAATGGAAAGTAAGTATGCATAGGATCATTTCATCTCGTAGACTGATTTCCAGATCACAAGTCAACATGCTATCACCTATCACTAGTCATTGATATTGAAAATTGACTTAAATCCATGATTTTGTGGGACTGTAACTCAAAACTGTGTAATGTGCTATGAAAGTTTTCGTTGAAAAAATACTAAATAGTGATAAGGCGGTAGCGCAAGACCGGTCATCGTGGACATCCTTGGGGAGGCCTTTGTCCAGCAGTGGTATTCAGTTGGTTCATATTAATTTTGTGACAACTAATAAATAAAAAGGAACGCATCGAAATTCTATTTTTAAAATCAATTAAACAGGACCTAATTGATGAACATCGACCCATCTTTACTGTGTTTGCTCGCTCAAAGTCAAAAGCGTCAATTTTGTGAGCTCCTGAAACTTACCTCTGCCTACCGGCTTGCAACAATTATTATATATTATGTAGAACTCTCAACAGATGTTTCTATTATCTAATTCCAAAGCTATTACTGGCTTACAATATATCTCAAAGTATACGGGTAAAAAATAAACGTAACGTCCCAAAAATATGCGTAATCGGACGCATCTTTAGTTCGACGCTATGAATAAAACATAGATTTAAAACAAAAGCCGACATCAGCTGAGTGCTGTGACATAATGAACGGTGACCATTACTAAATATTAATTGTAATTGTCACAGTTGATTTGAGTGTAGGCATACAACTTAGATAGAACTTTGAAATAATTTAAAGCGTTTACCAATGACTGTGGAACCTCGCGCTTATAATTTTTTTTCTCTTATCTGCTACATAAAGATCTACTCTATGATGCTCAGTCTAAAATATCATCTACCTAGATAACTGTGATTACCGTATCAGAACCGGTTTTCGAATTGCAAGGACTCTAACGGATAGAAAATGGATGAATGAAGCGCGGACAAATCTAGCTTTTTTTTTATTCTGGATAAGATTGTGTTTGACTACAATCTCACTATGGTGATGTGTGAAGTGATGATGTGGCCGAAGGTGGTAAGCACACAAAGCCTAGATGGGAACTGGCTCTCAAGTGCAACTGTCGGAATACACCGATAGGTGCTTGGCGACAGATTTTCAACTTGAGGGTGGTAGCCTGCCAGTCGGGTACTACAAAGTACCCTACCACCGTGCTACGGTTTCCTCACGATGTTTTCCTTCACCAAAAGCTCAAGCTCATTGTAGGATTCGAACCCACGACGTTCGCCGCGGTATCCGACGTCAAAGCTACATACGTAACCTATCAGTTGTTACGTATAGGTACCTACTTAGCTATACGTAAATAGAGTATATGTTTTGTACAGCTCAATATCTAAAGACGGTCTTTAAATTAGTGACAGTGAACTGATAGTTACCAGCGCAAATTGGTTAAGATTACTGTTTAATGGTTTACCATATCACTTTTCTATACTAATATTGTAAAGAGGAAAGATTTGTTTGTTTGTTTGCATTGAATAGGCTCTGAAACTACTGGACCGATTTAAAAAAATCTTTCACCGTTGGAAGGCTACACTATCCCTGATGAACATAGGCTATATTTTAGCCCGGGATAAGATAAGATCCCACGGGAACGCGGGTGAAACCGCGCGTAACAGCTAGTTATCAATAAAAGTCAATCTAATGTCATCGATTTCACGTATTCTTTCAAGAAATAACTGTTCAACGAAATATTTACTACGACAACTGTCAAATCAATCCAGCTAATTAAAAATCCAAATAAGTGGCTAAGTATAGTGTCAACTGTGGCGCACGCACATCAAGATGTCATATAGATCGTGCGACCTTCGCGTCGTGAGCGTTGTGCCTGAAGTGCAGGGAATCTGTGGCCCGGTTGCACTGCGCGGTTAACTGGAGGTCAATATTACGACTATGATCTTTCGAGAATCTGTCACCATGTTATAAATGTTTCTTGATCTTTACAGATCTTGGCGGTTACACACTTTTGGCTACATCATAACACGTCCTTTATATCGTAATGGTTTCGGTCAAGCAAAACATACAAACACAAATCTACAAGAGGGTTTCGGTCCAAAAATGTTTTGACAGTGTTTAGTCGGCTAATAAAAATTGATAGAAAATCAGTACTTTCTATTTTTTTTTTCAGCCGACTAATGATTGATTCAGTATTATTATTTCTATCAGTTTTAATCATGAAATCGACTAATTAAAACAGTTTTTTGCATAGTCACGCATGCATAATATACAAACAGTAGTTCATTGCGAATAGAACCATTTTTACAATTATAATATTTACATTGATTTAAAGGCTGTTTTCAAGAATGAAACATGATACGTAATAGCCGGAGGCCTCTATCGTACTTGGAGATTTTGGCTGGAGACTTCTCAGTTAAGCGTTATGAATGTATTGGTCGTAAGCATACTAATTAAGGAATAAACGTGCCCAAACTGATTATAAATGTTATTATTTTCTTAAGTTATTTAACTTATAAAACTTGCCAACAAACAGATATTTTTTTGTAATCAGAATTCCATTTGTCAACCTTGATTTGGTAATGTTTATGATCCTCTAAGACTCCGTGCCGATGTACCGCCCTTTGCTTCTTCTGAACAAATATTTGGTCAATTGACCTGGATCCAGTGCACTAATTTAAGTATTTAAATTGCAAATATCTTCGCTGTGATAAGAGCCTTGTAAAATATGTTTGCATACATAAATAATTAAATAGCAGTTAAAACAATACAATATCACTTTTGAATAATTAATAAACATGTCTAAAATAAATGTTTTAGGTGTTCATATTCAATAATACAATTTTATTTTACAATAACTAAACTCACGAGGAATTTATAATCAATTGTTATGCTTTTGTTTGATTGGTACGGCCGTTTCACTTAAGAACCAACCGGATTAAATTAAATATAAAGTCTAAGATGATTTTAACTCAGTGATAGTGACATCAAAAGCCGTGGCGTCAGTTGTGGATTCGAAGTCTCCTATGAACTTGAGTCACAGAATGTTCAACGTAGTAAGCACCTACTTGAGATTTCACGAGTGAACCATCTGTCTGGCTACCACCCCCAAGTTGAAAATCTATCGCCTATCATCTTGTACACTTGAGAACAAATTCTCAATTAGGGTGTAAAAACGTTGCTTTGTCCATCCCAGAGGTTTTAAGTATCTGTTTAGCCATGAAAAACCAGCAGACTATAATATCTATTCCCGAGTAATCTTATCTTTACCCGGTATGAAAAGTATAGGTACTATATTTTGTTCCAGGATATGATCTACCTGTGTGTCAAGTTTCATCGACATCCGTTCAGTGGTTTTTGTGTGAAAGAGTAACAAACATTTTGACAACCAAAAGGACTTTAACATTTATAGTAGTAGTAAGATAGTATATCGTTTATGGATTGAATATTCTTTGTTAACTTAGTTATTTAGGTACCGGTTAGATTAACACACTGTTAACAGTTAAACCGACTTCTAATGTTTCACGGTGTAACCGGCCGAATGATTTATCTTCATCTCTTATTATGCGATGTGCGCAAACGCAACGCGCAACCAATCTTAAACGCCACCGAAGGATTACGCACGTCAAATGAAACTTATTATTTTATCCTTATTTACGCAAATTAGATCTAGATAATACATTTATTATGCGTGCGGAAGGTGGTTTGTATTTTTTTAAATATGTTATGTCATTGTTTATGGTAGCGTCGACTTACTTCGAAAAAGATCCTTTAGAGTTATATCTTGTAAAACTTTTATCTATGAATTTAATTTCTCACCATCTACACACACTAATTTTAATTTAGTAAAAAAAAAACAAATACCGATTTAATTGCCGCCCAAAATATTTGTATATTTTCAAAATCTAGGCTAGGTGCGTCATGTTGAACAACTACCAACCGAATTCTATATTTTATGTAGGCACCTACCTACCCAACCAAATATAATTTTTATAACCTAACCACCTGAGGATATTCATTCTGACACCTTTTTATAGCCATTTGGTACAGTATCAGGCATTAGGTAATAATTTAACATATATAGCTTTATCATTACAAAAAAAAAATGTTACTCATTTTATTAAAAAATAACACTTTTTTTTAGTTTGCCGTATGTCATTACTTCTGAGAATTTTATCCTTATTAGCAACATTATTGGATGGTGTAATAATACTGTGTATTTTTTTCAAATTCATTGGGTTCGATTCCTGGCTTGGGGAAATATTTTTTCGAAAATAATGATGCAGTTTTAGTTTTAATCAAAATCGGCCTCGAGACTCCTTTCAGCATTTTTCGACATTCCCTTTAGTTTAGGATTTGGCCATCCACGCCTACTTGAAAAATTCACCCTGTAGGTATACCTACTTACTAGCTCTCCGCCCGCAGTTTCACCCGCGTATCCCTTTATTACCCATTTAGAGATTGAATTTCAAAAACTCCTTTCTATTCCTCGTCTACATCTTATAAACAATATCTCAAAGAGGAAACGCTGCCAGCCTTCTGGGAACCTTGCCGATCGGCAGCAGCGGCAGCCTCGAAGAAGTTTTTTATGTATTGTAATTGTACATTTGCTTGTATATTTTGTACATTTGTTGTAAATAAAATATAGTTAAAATATAATATCTACCTATGAAAAAAATCAGCTTTCTAGGTCCAAGGGTTTAGGCTGGACTTTGATGAGTCAGTCAGGACTTCTCCTTTTATAATAGAAGTCATTCAACAAAGTATCTCAAGTTATTTGACAAATCATTTTATGAATTAAGTTAACTGTTAAAATAAGTTAAGTAATAATGTTCTTTCAAGTCAAGTACTTAATTATTATTCAATAGTGTCCTTGTACAATGTTGCTAGAAGCGAATTATGTAACAGTAAATGCACACGGCCAATGCAAGGGCCAGACCAAAACCCGTTTAGCGAGTGTCACAGTTTTACAATGTAGCCAGATCTAGCCCAAAAAAAATATTCAGGTCCGTAGTTAGGATAGTTCAAGGTTGGGCGATTGATCGCAGCAAAACGGGGCATCGATAAAATTATTTATTTGGTACTCCACATAGGTAAATTTTGAGATTGTTTTAGTGTGATCCAACCGCAAATTCAAGATTCGAGGGATAGCAAATACCTTGATACTAGTCCCAAGCCTATTCATAGACAAAGGATGAACTTTCCTTATAATATTAAGGATGTCAGTCACGATAATCACTGAAACAGGTTCTACTTATATTTATTTTGGCTCACGTCTACGACCCTGTGTGACTTTAATTAAGGAGGTAAGTTACTTTTACTTAACTCATGTGTGCTTAGGTAGCAAGTTGGACAAAATTTTAGTTAATCTGCATTGAATGACAGGGTCAAGATTGACATGAGAAAAATATACTAATAAATGCAATAAATTAATAAAGTCACAAACGCCATTGGGAAAATATTATCATAATTAGTTACACTCGATTTTCGTACATTGTTGTGTCAAAGGAACTATTTCTATGTGCCCAATTAATACTTCTAAAACTTAGTAATAAGCTATGGAGTGATGGAATACATCACTTGGACACCATAGCATAGTAGTAAAATACTAATTGTAATTGTGGTATCAGCCTGGCTACCATCGTCACGTTGAAAATCTATCTCCAAGGAAAGTCTATCACTGTTGTGATAGGAGTTGCTCTTGAGGACTACTCATTTTATAAATTTTGTAAAGGTCAGCAATCAAAATCAAATCTGATTTATTCAGTTTAGGCCCTGGTAAGACACGATTACAGTTGACTCTATTAGATGGAAAATTGATTTTATAGCATGGAGGATTTTTTTAATTTCAAATATATTTCAATTGTAATTTAAATTTTATTCAATGTTGTAAAATTACTTATATAAAATAATATAATTATAATTAAACAAATATTTTGCCAGTAATTGGTGAAACATGCTGCACTATAATTATTGTACTCCACCTATTTTGAACCATGTTTCAGACAAACAAATAATTTCATTTCTACGAGTACCACTTAATAATCACCTGGTTGGTATTGCGTATTTTTACAGGCGACTGATGGTCACATACACATACCATAAAATATATCTCTCTAGTAGTAGATTCATCACTGTCTGGTGTCTTGAAATCGTCATCATCATATCAGCCGTAAAACGTCCACAGCTGGACATAGGCCTCCCCCAGTTTTCCACATAGACCGACCGACCCTGTGTGCACACAAAGCTTAGAAGGAAACTGGCTCTCGAGTGCAGCTCTCGGACACACCTTTAGATGCTTGGCGACAGACTTTCATATTACTGGAATCACAATAAAATATTAAGAACCCTAAAAATAATGTGACTATAATAATAGTTTAACGTACTGAATTAAAAATTCAATATTCTATTCGGGGTGAATTTCTGCATACAAAACGTGTAGCTTTATGGGCTGTTGCAGGTCAGGGCCGCAGCTGGGCGGGGAGTATCGGGGCATCTTACCCGCCTACTAGTTAAGGCCATAGTTTTAAACATTTTAGCCTTATTCTCAGGTTTGTTCAGTCGATATTGTTTTTATAGGATTTCCATGTATACCTATCTCCTGTAAATGTAATTGTTTTTTTCATACGACTGGATATTTTTGGTATTTTTTAAAGGTAGGTAATATATTTTTAGTGTTCCGTTCCCAAGGGTAAAAACGGAAACCCTATTACTAAGACCCTACTGTCCGTCTGTCTGTCTATCTGTCATCAGGCTTTATCTAATGAATCACTGTTCATATTAGGTGGATTGGTACAGCTTGGTGACAGACAGTTTCTGTTGCCGCTATAATAAATACTAAAAAAATTGTAGGGAACCCTTGGTGCGCGAGTCCGACTCGCACTTGACCGGTTTTTTTTATTTCATCATAGTCATTAACTTATTATACAAATGATGATGTGTCAAACGCGTCGCGTGTTTTTACAAATCAAATGTTGATTTATTTAATTACAGACAGAAACCTGCTATTAAAACCACGCGATGACACTCACTATGAAATGCACGCACTCCGTATTGCGTTTGATTATAATATATTTATTTTTAATAAACTAGGTTAGGTAGGTACTAGGTAGTGTATTATTCTAATTAAGTATTATCGTTTTTAGGGTTCCGTACCCAAAGGGTAAAAACGGGACCATATTACTAAGACTTCGCTGTCTGTCCGTCTGTCTGTCACCAGGATGTATCTCAAGAACCGCGATAGCTAGACAGTTGAAATTTTCACAAATTATGTATTTCTGTTGCCGCTATAACGACAAATACTAAAAAACATAATAAAATTAATATTGAAGGGGGGCTCCCATACAACGAACGCTATTTTTTGCCCTTTTTTGCTCGGTATCAATAATGGCAACAGGCCTACCTGAAATATTCACAAAATACTCAGTTGTATTTTTACTTTAATAATAAATAATAAAATTAAAATAAAATAAATATTTAGGGGGGCATACAACAAACGTGATTTTTTTGCCTTTTTTACGGAACCCTTCGTGCGCGAGTCCGACTCGCACTTGGCCGGTTTTTTGTATCTGGATTCCATAATACAAGCTCTCTTTATTTGTTTTAGCAGTTAGCACACGTCACATCTCTGGGCTGGCGCACCCGCTTATCAGCTTGATCCACTGGCCTCGGTGCAATGGCGGGCCACTCGTGTCGTAGACTCAGCCTTCGGAGAGATATTGGCTCTCTCTGTGTGTTCTACCGTCTGTATAATGGGGAGTGTTCTCAAGAACTTTTTGACTTGGTGCCATCATCACCATTCTACCATCGCACTACTCGCCGGCGATGTGGAGCTCATCCTCATTTATCCTCGAGCCGCCTCGATCGTCCACCGACCGATTCAGCCGGCCGTTCCTTCTGCGGACCATTAGGATGTGGAATTAGCTCCCCATTACGGTATTCCCTCCGCGCTATGATATGGGGTAAAAAGAGCTCTTCTAGGTCGGCAACACATCGGCAACCACCCTGGTATTGCAAATGTCCGTAGGCGGCGGTGACCACTTACAATCACGTGTCACCGTCTGCCTGTTTGTCAACCTAATGACATAAAAAAAATAGCAGCGGAAAGCCCTCATGTGTGGTCTCAAGAAGTCCAAACCTTAGCTAACTCTATGATTGATACCTACGTCTGAAAATAATATGTAACTGTTTTGTGATAACGTTTAAATTACTGATAACAGAGGCCCATAAAAAGATTTAATTATTCCTACAAAGTTCTTTGCACTGCGGTAAAAGAATTGACATACCTATAGCGTGCTCTAGCTCATCCGCATTCGATGGGCAATAAAAGTGAACGTTTTGGGAATTAATAATATGAGAAAAGTATTTTGAGGACAGAGCCATTATATTACAATCACTCTGGTGTCCGTCTGTCAAGACCCTATTTCTCAGGAACGCGTGGAGGTATCAAGTTAATTTTTTTTTATATATATATATATTTTTTTAATATATCTGTAATGCCTGGGAGCAGTGAAAACGTCAAATTTCTAACTCAACGCAATCAAAAGATACGGCCGTTTATGTTCGTGTATGTGTATGTGTAATAAATAAATAAAATAAATTATATCGTATTGTAAATTGAACGAGCCAGATCCCTTTTTGCAAAAAAATATGTTCTACGAAAAAAATACTGAGATGCAACTACATAAGTACTATTTTTACTTACCGGTTGGTTCTTAAGTGGGACGGCCGTACCAATCAAACAATAGCATAACAATTGATTAGAAATTCCTCGGAGTTTAGTTCTTGGATTGTCAGGACGAATAATTTATATTAATTTATTTAAGGATATTTCCCAAAGATTGGTTGACGCTTCCCGTGACTAAAAGGCTGGCTTTTAGTTTGGCCAAAGATTAAGCATTGCCATTCAACGTGGAAATGCTGCCAGTCTTTTGGGAACGTTACCAGGCGATGCGGAGGAATTCTTCGACGCACTTTTATAGTTTATTTTAGGTAGTTTTTAGATTAGATTAGTTTTAATTGTAGTTTTAATAATGTAAATATTTTATTGATTTTATATAGTAGTAAATAAATGTAAAAATATTTAGTCCTAATTTTCATTAAGATATTTTTAAATATATTTATTTGTTTAAGCCGCGTTGTACCAGCATTGTGGCAAGGGTGCTGCTGGCCACTCTTGGCGGTCATGTTTACGTATGCCCTAATGCCCTTAGTCCATGCGGGTCCAACACTGCGCTGGTTTTTATACTTTTTTTGTTACATTTAGTGTATTCCAAACCGTTTATACTTCGACGTAATAAATTAAATAGGAGATTCATTTTATAGGAATATTATATTTATTCTCTTTCATAGGTCGACGGCATGTGCTGTCGCCTTCAGAAATACCTACTCAAAAACCTGTGCCTACCTCTTTGGAGATATTGCGTGTTTACACGTATAAATTTCCCTTACTCAGCCCACGTTTGCGATTCATAATGATCGTAATATCAATCAAATAAACGAAATAAATATTGTTTAGTTTAGTCTAGAAGTTATTTTTATTTGCTAGAATTTACTGCGCAACTGACAGAATTTAAACAATTTCATTCTGTTTTTAAAAGATCGTTAATTAATAATAGCTTTCAAAATAAACATTTAGTTCATGTTCAAATTCCATAAGGTAGGTATATATTTTTTTTACTATTGCATTTTTTTTAAACTTTTTTTTAGAGGTTTGTTACGAAACCTAAAAGCCTTTATTTGGAAGTTCTCAATTTAACATCAGAGGACAGCGACCGATGGTCCCCAAGGTTGTGTATCGTTAAAATGCTTAAGTAGAATTAGTGGATTATAATTATTAGAAGGAGAGGCCATGGATGACAGATGAATGGCTGTAAAGCATAAGGTTAAACATATTACATTTCGCAATAGAACGCGCCGCGCGCCAGGTCGTCCACGCTTCGGAGCGCATTACCGCGCGCGGGTTATCCGAATTTAAAAAATAATCGTATTTATTTTTTAATTTTCGAACTTATTAGTAAATTAATTGTGGCATAATAAAAGTTTTTTTTTATTTGTTACCTTTGCTACTTTTGTGTTGCGTGTGTGTGTTCAAGTTCTAGTTTTATTGAAAGTAATGTGAGTGCAGTTCGTGCAACGGATGTTGATTTAAAGAAAGGTCAGTACATGTTGCGTTTTTTTTTATTTCTTAAACATTGTAAATTTGCACATACTTTTATATTTTATTTTTTTAATACGCTTACATTTATTTATTTTTTTAATTAATTCCAATTTATTTAAAAAGTTATAATACGTCCGAATATTTTAATATTACCTAATAATTTTTTAAACTTTCGGAAACAAAATTACTTAAATAGTAAAATTAGTTAATTAAAACTAAACCTAGAGAATATTATTTAAACAATTTTATTATAATGTGACCTAAGTATACGTACTTAAAGTAATTAATCGATGTAAGTAATTTATTACTATATTATTTTAATTTAGCTGACTCCACAAACGATTAGCTGTCCAAAAACGGGCAACTTTAAATTTTTTTCGTCCCCTAAATACACCACCCAAATATACCTTCATAAGATTATTACGAACATTGAACAAAAAAAAAACAAATCGTTCCGTTCTTCGTAAGCGCATCATTACCACCACCACTTTTTTAAAATTAAATATATAATAGGTACCTAATACCTTTTTAATAATAAATTATTACAATGAATATTACATATTTTATAATTTTAGGATTATACTTACTTAGCATTAAATTAATGAAAGCGCAAAAGCTTTAACACCTTGACCCTGATAATTTACATATGACTAAGGCCTTTTCATTATGAGGCACTTTTAAATCAAACAATCTGAGAATAATTGATTTCTCTCGTTTTCCTGCAATCTGTGGGAGTGATTTCGAAAAGGGACGGAAGTGTGTAACCGGAGATCGCGTTGTCAGATAGGGTTTTTTTTTTGCTGGGCTGTTACCGCACTTAGCCTCTCGATTGGGCCATTGTACGTATTAAGGTCATAATAGCCCACTTACACGACTCTGTTCCAACAGCGCTCCCACCCAACATCGCCCTGAACTAAAAGTCAACTACCGAGCAGTCTGATGGTGGTAAGCTCGCTGGACTATATCTAAAGGGCACGACCTGAAGCCCATATTTGAATGATATTTTATTTGTCGGGTGGGAGCGGAGTTGTATAAGTAGGCTATGACCTTTACAGTCAGATAGGGATGGAAGTGTGTAATTTTATTTCCTCTATTGTAGTGCAGGCAAAGGTTATTAGCTCATACAGCCTCAAACTCAAGCGGAAGCTTATAGCAGGATTTTGATACGCCCACGTGGCCAAGCCTTTCGCCTTCCAAACTACGTTGGACTACAATGTGGACAGGTTCAGAGCCAGTAAGGAACCCTTATAGTGGCTTGCTGCACTTCCAGATCTCGTCCACTGGAGTGTTCTCAGTTTAAGTGTATTCCGAACCGGTGGTAGAGTAAATTGTAACGTTCATAAGTGCCTTACCAGGGCATAAACTGAATAAATGAGTTTGAGTACTATCCGGCAACCCAGCTGTAGGAAAATGAAATGTTGTGAAAGGAGTGTAAATTAAATGTTAACTCTCTATTATCCCAGTGGGGATTGCTTGAGGCTTTACAGAACTTTATCTAATAATTAACTCATTACAAGTATTTTATATACGTTTTTTCGTAATTTAATGTTAGGTAGGTACTCTTATATATAATATGCGTCTTGGCATGTGAAAATGTAGACTCTAACGCACGGTTCGGAAGGTTGCTTTTGCTGAGAAGAGCCATAAACTCGGCTACTATCCTGGACGAAGACTAGATAAATTCACGAGCAACTTGCCATAGAGTACCTACCGATGTGTAGCGCAAGCAGGGCCGGCTGTAGGTCCCTGCTACCTGATGCTTTTTTTTTATTTTTATTCTGTATAAGCTTGTGTTTGACCACAATCTCACCATGGTAAGTGATTATGTGGCCGAAGGTGGTAAGCACACAAAGCCTAGATGGGAACTGGCTCCCAAGTTCAGCTGTCGGAACCGTGCTATGGTTTTCTCACGATGTTTTCCTTCACCGAAAGCTCACGGTATAAGGAATAGTGACTGCCTGTATAATCTTTCGGTTGGGTAAAATGGGCCACTAAAATAAATCTCAGTAGACTTAGGGTTGCCATTTAAAAAAAAATGTTATTTTTACAGACTGACCTACTGGTTTTGCATTTCCGTTTTATTAAGTGACTTGTAATAAACATCGATAACCTTAATTAAGAAACGTTTCGATTATTCGATATAATATGTATTAGCATATTTTTGAACAGTCGGAAATATCGATTTAATATTATTTCAATGATATATTTTTATACCTACGGCAATAGAATAATTAAAAACAATAAATAGATCCTAATTATTCGACCACCAAATTGGGCGAGCAAAGCAAGAGATAGATGCTTGTGGAGAATACTTGGGTAGGCCTATAAAGACGATCAAGAAACCGGTGTCTAATAGGAAAATAATTAAATTAAATTATACAGGTTGTCCGGGTCACAATATACAAAAATCACCTCAGTAAAAATTACACCGTTTTCGAGATATTTCGATATTTAAGGTTTTTATATATAAATTTTTTTATTTTAGATCATAAATATCTCGAAAATGGTGACACTATGGTCATTGTTTGTATATGTTGGTAGGTGACCCGCCCTCCTATCTCCCCCTTAAGTTTGTCGTACTACTTACCGGACACCATGTATATAGAAATATTTATCGTAAGTAAGTACTAAGTAGAATCATTATCGTTCGTTTTGCGACCTGTGTACAATGGGCGGTCGTATTGCCAAGAAGCGATCTCTCCCAGACAACCTTAGGATGGAGAGGAATTCTAAAACGAGAATGGATGGTGGTGTACCTATCTCTATGATAAAAAAAACCGGCCAAGTGCGAGTTGAACTCGCGTGGAGAGGGTTCCGTACAATGCCAAAGTCCGTGAACGTATTATATTGAGTTTACGACTTTATTTTCAATTGATAGAATTCTTAGGTTCTTTCTAGATTTTCCTGTAATCTAAGTACAAGCAATGAGATACATTTTGTATTTTATTTCAAAATTTTAGGCTGATTAGTTCCGGAGACCAGGGCGAATGGTCAATTTTCGTTTACTTTCATGAATTCAATCAAAACTATTTATTTTATAATAATAACAAAAATATATTTGAGATCCTCACAACGAGCCCTTTCATTTGATATGGCACAGTAAGGTTTGCAAAACGATTTTAAATTTCCTAATTTGTCCCCCGAAAATGACTCTTATAAACATTTATTCACTTTGCACATCTGTGTTTGGGTCATAGAATTACACCATCCTACCAAATTTAACCTGATTTGGTCCAGTAGATTCGGAGCAAATGTCTGTGACATGACCGGACCGGACAGACAGACACACGAGTGATCCTATAGAGGAGAGTGACCAAATATGGGCTACCATTTTGTTTTTGCCTCAAAAATAAAAAAACTATTGTAAAATTAACCATTTATTGACGTCAACATAATCACACATACATTTTTAAAGAGCTAAGTAACAATCTTATGTTCTTAATATTACAATATATATTATTAAATTAAGCATTAAACAAAATATCAAAATAGACGCTAAATATGGAACAGGTACTCAAATATGGGCTACAAATAGAAACTTATATCTTGTACGAAAATAACAATTATAAATATTTATCTTATAAGAGATCAAATTATTTTGGTAAATCACATATTTAGGTGACAAACTCTGGCCTAGCACAGTCATTATGTGCCCACACATTAAACATTTGATCGACAGTTCTTCTGCTGCGTTTTCGGAAAAAAGTTCTTGACAAAATATACACGCTGCATCGGCAGTTTCAGGAGCCTCTCTTTCTATAGGGGCATCTGGTTCACTATCTGAATCAAATTGGATATTTTCTTCACCTTCACTTTCATCCCTGGTCTTGACCATAGTCATAGCCCATATTCGAAATTCTTTACTAAAATCAACTTGATCGTGTACTTTACAAATTGTACACAGCAATCAATAAATCGACCGAAAATCATAAAATTTAACTTATATTCTGCAATAAAACACATAGTTACAGTATTTAGACCTAATTTTCATTGATTAAATAACACATTGATATGTAGTAGAAATTTTTTCGACAGCAGCAAAACAAGTATGACCGACACTGGCGACAGCTCGCGCGCGACTGACGAGAATGAGTGAGTGCGATGTTAGAGCGAATGAATACGATATACGTTTGTTGCGTCTTTCGATTGTAGGTTTTCGAGAATTGTTACAGCACTAGCCCACATTTGGTTACTCTCCTCTAAGGGTTCCGTTTTTTTGCACGGAACCTTAAAAAGTAATAAACTAAATAGATGTTATCTTGTTAGATTTCCTTACGATGTTTTAATCTACGGAAACTAGCTCAATGCATGAATCTATGCACGACCTCGCTGTAGCCAGACATTACTACCGCTCGCGGTGCACTTATTTATAAATCAAAATGATTTGTTGATATAGGTATCTTATTTTTTTTTAATTCTTTATACCTTTATTTAATTATTAATACTTACTATCAGCTATCATTTCATAAAATAAAAAAAGCCTTAGTGAGCGCTATAAACGGGAGTCGTAGATTAAAATTACTAATTAGCCTTTGTCTATGTCACGTTTTTATCACAAGACAAAATAAGATCCCTCAGGGGACATCTACCACAACCATCTACATTGTATTTTTTACACCGAACCAAGGCGCCGGGAGAATTTCCACCCGTACGTCGTTGACATGCCGACCATGCGGACGCAGCGTTTTGCGTCCTCTTTTTTGACTCCTATAATCTGGGGATCTTCAAGGCCAGAGTGAATAGGCACCTTCTGGGCAAGCGTGCTCCATCTTAGGCCTCGTCTTCGTCCTTTATGGACGGGTCACTGGCCAAACGCAAGCCTATAATGTAAAGCCCATTTTATAATATAAAATAAAAAAAAAACCAACCAACCAACTAGGAAAAAAACCTATAAGTTAGAAGTTATTTATAGCGAAAACAGGCGAAAAAAAGACCAAAAAAATAGTGTTTTTTTGGTCTTTTTTTCTGTTTTTGAAAACCAGAAATCTTTTACTAATGTCATGTTAATGTTATCTGATAGACCTAAAGCCAATCTAGCTCCAGTGTCACTCTGGCGTGTTATTTATAAGACATCCTGTATAGAATTTATGTGGAGGCCCCTCTCTTGTGGAGGCCTTACCCTTCCTTAAATCCGGCCCTGCAGCTACCAAGTAGGTAAGTTTTTGATTCACATAATCTACCGAGCGAGAGCGAACCGTTTCAGTTTGGGAAAATTGCTTTCGTATGTATGTCCGTCTGTCCTCCTCTAAAGGTCGCATTTCTCAACCGATTCTCGTGAAATTTTGTGAGCAGGTACGATAATTAAAATTTGCACAATTTATATGAAGTCACCGACTTCAGAGCTACGTATATGACTGTGTTACAGAAGTAAGTAAGTACATTGTAATTAAATGAAACAACAATATATAAATATTCAAATTATAATAGTAACAGAAAGACAGACATACCGACAGACAAACAGATAGACATAGTACTAAGCATTAAGCTTACATTGGGCTAAGTATGTATTTTAATTATTTTAAGTTAGCAATTTATTTACAACAAATGCACATAATATACAAACAAATGTACAACTATAATATATAAAAAACTTCTTCGAGGCTGCCGCTGCTGCCGATCGGCAAGGTTCCCACCAGGCTTTTTTTTTATGTCCCTAGTGACAACGAGGCAGGCGGGTCACCTGATGGTAAGTGACTACAGTCGCCTATAGACATTAGCAATACCAGGGGGACTGCTGTGTTGTACACCTTATTACAATGCCTTAAGGGCAAGGGCAACTGGCTCTCAAGTGCAACTGCCGGAACACACCAACAGGTGCTTGGCGACAGATTTTCAACTTGAGGGTGGTAGCCAGCCAGTCGAGTACCACATAGTACCCTACCACCGCGCTGTGGTTTCCCTCATGACGAAGCTCAAGCTCATTGTAGGATTCGAACCCACGACCTTCGCCGCGGTATTCGACGTCACTTACCACTGAGTTATGATCGCCTCAGGCTGGCAGCGTTTCGTCTTTGGATGGCCAAGCTGATGCAAGTTAGCAATTACTTTATATACTCGTAGATCGGTTCAGTTCGCGAGGGAACACCACCTTATATCTTAGTAAGTTGAACTGACTGCCGAAAACTGCAATGCAGTTTGACAGATACATAATGTACAAACATGTATCTTTTTTCGAAACAAAACAATTTTTGTGTGATCTTACGTAAGAACTATCTATTGATATTACGTATCAACTACCCACCATCAACGCATCAGCCTGGCCATCCAAAGAGAATCCGAAGAGAAAAAAAATCTTTCACAATTAAAAAGCTATATTGTCGCTGAGTAACATAGGCCATATTTTTATCCCGGGAAAAGATAAGATCCATAATAAAAAATATAGGTACTCGAATCAACTAGCAACGCAAACAACTTTCTACGGAATTAAGATCAAATGCAATATTTATAACCAATTGAACTGTTGGCATTGTGATCAGTGCATCGCGCATTCAGGCCAATTTGCTAACTAGGTCATGATGTGATGATGTATTGATATTATATTCCTCAATGAGAAGCTATGATTATGGACGTCATAACAATTTATAGGCTCGTTTATGCCAAAGATTGGTACAAAGCTTCACAGGCATGTAGCATAGGCTACAGAGACGTGTGGGAGGGGGGGACCCCCTTGAAAAAACTCAAATATTCGTTAAATATACGAATTATCGTAATTGATTTGGTTAGATTTCTTTTTGGGCATCTTTTTGTGACGGGAAATAACTAATTTTCTTTTGTGCAAAGTGAGGCTTCACCTCCCATCTAAAAGAGATAGGTTTTTTTTTTATTATTTTATAGGCGACAATCCTGCCTGCTTGTCAAATATCTGGCGTAGAAAGAAACAAAAGATCCTATATGGTTAATCGTTAATTTTATTGGTGACAAAAAGTGACACCGCGTAAGACTAGGCAGTATGGTCAGTAGACTTATAGCCTACTTTGAAGGGGCAAAAAAAAACAATCAGGGTTAATTTCAATTAGAGCATGTTGCTTTCTATATAAGAGTTTTAAATTTTTTTTTTTTTTTTTTTTATGTCACTAGTGACAACGAGGCAGGCGGGTCACCTGATGGTAAGTGACTACCGTCGCCTATAGACATTAGCAATACCAGGGGGACTTCCAACGTGTTGTACACCTTATTACAATGCCTTAAGGGCAAGGGCAACTGGCTCTCAAGTGCAACTGCCGGAACACACCAACAGGTGCTTGGCGACAGATTTTCAACTTGAGGGTGGTAGCCAGCCAGTCGAGTACCACATAGTACCCTACCACCGTGCTGTGGTTTCCTCACGATGTTTTCCTTCACCGAAAGCTCAAGCCCATTGTAGGATTCGAACCCACAACCTTCGTCGCGGTATTCGACGTCACTTACCACTGAGCTATCATCGCCTTAAATATAGGTAAAAATATAGGTACATAGTCACTATGAATCAATAAATAGGATAAAGTTACGTGCAGTTCTGATAATGCTGGTCTTCCACAATAAACATATATAGGACTAGATACCCGCGATTTTGAGGGAATTAAAATAAAAAATATATCCAGCCTGATAGACAGTGGGTATGACATTGATGCCGACAGTTTTCGACGTGAGGTTGGTAGCCAACTGAAACAAATCAACGCTGTCATAGACATCTCAATCTAGCTGCCGTAGTTATTACTAAGCCTAATGCACAATCGTCTCTCAAGGTTTCCACTCACCCAACATTGCACCGAGATAGCGGACAAAACGAACAAACGCAAACGCTACATGGATCTTTTATAGTTTACGTTGGTTTTTATTAATCTACACGTGCAATAAACAGCTAAGATTGCATTGTGTTATGCAGAACTAGAAGCATAAACATGTTGCTTGCTTTATGTGATGTAAGAGTTTAAAGTAGGGTCAACAGATTGTTAATGCATTCTCTTTCATTAGTAATGTAATTAAAAGACAATCAGCGATTCGGGACGTACATTCGTTATCTTGTACGTAGTACGTACTTATTAATTCCATGACGTGCACTCTCATTCATTCTTTTAAACTAGGCGATTATAGCTCAGTGGTAGTGACATCGGATACCGCGGCGAAGGTCGTGGGTTCGAATCCTACAATGAGCTTGAGCTTTCGGTGAAGGAAAACACCGTGAGGAAACCATAGCACGGTGGTAGGTACTTTGTAGTACCCGACTGGCTGGCTACCACCCTCAAGTTGAAAATTTGTCGCTAAGCACCTATCGGTGTGTTCCGACAGCTGCACTTGAGAGCCAGTTCCCATCTAAGCTTTGTGTGCTTACCACCTTCGGCCATATCATCACTTACCATGGTGAGATTGTGGTCAAACACAAGCTTACCAAGAATAATAAAATAAAATGGATAATTACACCCAAACTCAGGACAAACAGACATGTTCGTTCATGCACACCAATATCTGTCCTGGATGGGAATCGAACCCACGAGCTGCGGCGTGATAGGTACTGTGTAACCAACCACGCTAACCGGCAAGTCTAAATTGGAACAATGATCGTCGTTTTTTTTATAGAAAACAAAAAATACAAAACAAATAATCTACAACAATAATTATATGAAAAACTTCTTCGAGGCTGCCGCTGTTGCCGATAAACAAGGTTCCTATCAGACTGGTAGCGTTTCCTCTTTGGATGGCCAGGCTGATGCGTTGGCGGAAAAAGCTCCCCGCCCGCCGGTCTCCCGAGACCTCGATTCATTTTTTTTTATAAAATACTTGTAAACGACGAGCTTCATATACCCACGGAACCATGGTTTGATTGAATTAAACCGCAAAAGGCATAAATTGATCGGTGTTTATGTTAGTGCGACTCCTCAACGGAAAATAGAAATTGTAAAACACAAAATCCTCTGAAATTCTACATCGCGCTAATTAAGAATACTAACGGCAGCTACTCGTATTAGAATTATGCTAAGAGCAAGCTTTGTTTAGTTTGGAATTGCAGTGTGTGAAAAATGATCTCTTTATTTGTCCAAGGCTTTATCGTAGTGTTGTTAAAAAAATACAAATATATTTTTAATCTTCTATACAGTAGGTAATCTATAAATTATTAGATATTTTTTTATTTTGATTGAATTACAAATCACGCTTTTAATTTAAAGGTTGACAACGAATCCTTGTTGCTTGACCTTAATTACCTACCATGGAAACAATAGCATCTGCTAAGAAACCAATTAGATGTTCGCAGACCGTTTATATGAATAAGAAATAGTTGTGGCCCTAGAACGTTGCCTTGGGGAACTCCTAAGTATTTGGTATCTTCTCGCTGCTCGCTTTAAGGCCTTTGCTTGCGGCGGCGTCGTGTGGCGGGTCGCTCACTTCCCTATAAAATGTGCGAGGAGGGCGATGGCTGCCACGCGCGTCATACTTGTGAACAGGTGCTGCTTGTGGGGGCTGGTCTGCTTGAGTTTGTTGTTTATTAAGTCAGTCATAATTAAATTCTATAGATTACTATTTTTGCCGCCATAACACGCAAATATTGTCAGTGAGACTAGATAAATAATAATTATTGAATGTAATAGGTGTAAGTTGTTTTTGAAAAGAGTAATTGCTGAGTTTATTGCCGGCTCTTCTCAGCAAAAACAACCTTCCGAACCGAGCATTTAGAGTCTGACTATTCATAAGTGCCTGTGAAGGCCTATTTGGATGAATAAACAATTTCATTTCATTTCATTTCATTTCATTTCTTGTAAATATATTAGTATGTATTTTTAGTCTTATCTTTCCTCTTATTCTTAGCTAACAAACGACATCCATAACTTGGCACACAGGTAGATCATGTCCTGGAATAAAACATACAATTTTTTTTATCCTCGTAAAAGACAAGATCCGTCGGGAATGCGGGTGAAACCGCGGGGAACTGCTAGTATATATAATAAGCTGACGGTAAGAAAAACTTCGTAAGTAACGCCATCTATCGTTAAAAAAATAAATTACAAAAACGCATTAAAAATACCGGTTTATAAACATTCTTTGAATCGATTGCAAAATAATACAACTGAATACTTAAGTAACACAATTTCACGATTAAAATTAACATTAATGAGACACAGTTTTATGTAAATTTTATTATTATAAAAATGTTGAGCTCACACTTTTCAGAGCTCACTTTGTGATGCAATCTATTTACGCACCTTAAATCCTTAATAACATTACGTCTTGATAGAACTGGTAAAGTTTTTTTTAACCGAGTTCAAATAATGGAGTTTATCTATGCTATATTAAATAATGATATTGCTCATAACCAAAGATACCAACGGCCCATCAATTTCGTGGAATAGATTCCACAAACAAAAGAACCGTACTTTATTTAATTAAAAAACAATAAAATCTTCGTTAGTGTAACTTGTGTGACCATTTTTATTTACATAAGGAAGGGAAGGGATCAAAACTTGCAAAAATCGTCTTACGTAATAAACGAATGGCGCCTATTTAATAATAGTTTAATTAAGGGTTAGTATTCGTAATGCTTTTCTACAAAGATGAAATTTGGAGAAAATATTCTTCGAGAAAAAAAAGTGACCGACTACCCTCTTTTTAAATTCTGGGTAAGCTTGTATTTTAGCACAATCTCAGTATGGTGATGATGTGGCCGAAGGTGGTAAGCACACAAAGCCTAGATGGGAACTGGCTCTCAAATGCAGCTGTCGGAACACACCGACAGGTGCTTGGCGACAGATTTTCAACTTGAGGATGGTAGCTAGCCAGTCGGGTACTACAAAGTACCCTACCACTGCGCTATGGTTTCCTCACCGAAAGCTCAAGCCCATTGTAGGATTCGAACCCACGACCTTCGCCGCGGTATCCGACGTCACTACCACTGAGCTATCATCGCCTTGAACACCCTTCTTGACAACTTTAGGCTAGACTGGTAAGTACTTGTAAGCGAGGGAATTGTCTGCGATTTCTATACTTATAAATGAATAATCTAAAATATATTCAAACGCTAGCCTTATAGGCGAACATAAATTTTTTAAATAATTTTGAACAATTTTGGGGGTAATTTTTCAACATTGATTTTCTTACTACATACAAAAAAGTGGTGTTGTACCTCGCACGTTATTCACAGTGGCTGCCAACTCTTCGTCTAATAGTCACAGGCCACAAAGGTCGAATTCAAGAATGGTAGTTATTTTATCTCACGGTCGCCAAGTTGAAGCCGTAGCAAAAGGTATTTAAATCAAATGCTCTTACAAAATCATTCGCTATTTAATGGATGAGTTCACCATTAAAATTACCATATAGCGAACGAAGAAACCGAATCCTAGAAGAGACAGACACAACAAGATAAAATTCCTATTTTAATGAATGTTTTTAGATGATAATAGGTACATCAGTGTAAGACAATAGGGATGTTCAAACCCAAAACTCATTTATTCAGTTTAGGCCCTAGTAAGGCACTTAGGAACGTTACAATTGACTCTACCACCGGTTCGGAATACACTTAAACTGAGAAGATGCCGGCAAGAAACTCAGCAAGGCAATTTTTTTTGCAGTGGATATTTAAACACAGACAAGAGTATTCGTTTACGTAGCTTCTTGTATCTATCCAATTAACCATAGAGTAAATAATGATTTAAAGCTATTTAAGAGGTCATTGACTATAAAACGACTTGTAAATTTGACACATTGCGAAGTAATAAACTGATGGTTTTCTCATACTCATGTTAAGTGTTGTTGAAACTAAATACGTGATAATTATCAATTACCGCATGAATACCTTTAAAATAGCTAATATTTATGATTTACGAAGGTTTATTACTTTACCTAGGTATGTCAAAATTGCCCACAAGGCCTGAATTGAATATTTGACGTATTGCCATTAGCGTACCTAACCAGTTAGTTACTAACTAACATAATATATACCAGCTATTATTAAAAACCGGTAAAGTGCGAGTCGGACTCGCGCACGGAGGGTTCCGTACAAACTTGTAGGTAGGTATGTAAATATTTCGTTCATCATGGGAATCGAGTATTGAAGATTTTTCAGTTTTTTTTCCGATTATGTTGTTTTTTTCCTGATGTACGAACAAATGTACAGATTTTGGATTTTTTCCATTACTTGTAAAATGAAAATGTTTTGTATTCAAATAGGCCTTTACAAGCACGTATTAAAGACTCTTATACACGGTTCGGAAGGTTGTTATTGCTAAGGTAGTGTGTTTAAATGACCAAGCCAACTGGCCTGCCGAATAAAAGGCTTTATTTATCTAGTTAAAAAGCATGAGCAAGTGTACTTATGGTTACATGTAATTAAACATATTGTCTCTCTTCCAGATTAACCAAAGAACCAATCAAAGATGTCTTCAGAAACAATACTTCCATTAAACAGCAGCACATCATCCCGCTCAGCTTCAACGCGCTGCATCGACAGCGATTCAACTGAAACCGTAAGCGATTTAGCGGAAAGTGCAAGCGACTCCAATAGTTTATTCGAAGAGAAAACCGATAATGTATCTGTGGACGACTGCATAGATGTCAAAATCCAATGTACAAGCAATAGATTAGAATCGGCGAGTGAAGAAAGCAGGACAGTTTGTTGTAGTAAGTACTTACCTTCGTAACTCCTGAGTCAGGTCAGTTTTACTGGTTCAGCTAGTAATTGTCCTTCACTGACGTTGGCTACTGGAGAGTGTAATTGGTACCTGTCGTACTGGGAGGATCAGTAACTGTCATTCAAGGGCCCGTGTAAACGAGGCTTTACTCGAATGGATACTATTTTTTAATTTGATACTAGTATTACCCTGTGAACTGTCATTGCTTTAATTATGCATAGGCAAGGCATAGGCAAGGCATAGGCAAGGCATAGGCAAGGCATAGGCCAGTTCAGTTAAAGTTCTACGAAGGGTTCTGAACAAACGGTATTTAAATCCGTAAACAAATGTATGGCTCTGAGAACTGTTAGACCATCGCGAAAGATTTGTAATATAAAAAGTAGTTGTGTGACATCAAAATTGGTCAGCGACTCAGCAAAACACTGTTAACCGTTGACCAGGTAACAGCACTAATTTTCAGTCGCCGCCATCAGAGACGTCACGAACAACTGGAGAGAAACATAAAAGACAATAACATAAACATGATGCAAAAAATTACTAACCTAATAAATATTCTAAAATCTCAAACATATTTGATTTTTTCTCACTTACCGGCGACTTGTAAAGCAGCGGGGCGGCTGCAAAAGCTGTGAAAAAATCTAAATTTTGAAACAAAATTATCAATTTATGCCGTTTGCGGTCGAGACCATGGATCCGTGGGTGTCTGAAGCTCGACGTTTCGCTTTAGTTTGGCGAGGAGTTTGTACTTAGTAATAAGAACTTACCTTTTTGTAAAATTTTATAAAAAAAAAAGTATTTTATCTAAAAAAAAACATCAGAACGCGTAGGCATTATATACTCTTTGGCGTCGGCCTGGCCATCCAAAGAGGAAACGCTGCCAGCCTGCTGGGAACCTTGCCGATCGGCAGCAGCGGCAGCCTCGAGGAAGTTTTTTATATATTATAGTTTGCATATTTAGAGCATTTGTTGTAAATAAATTGTTAGACATGTTATACCCCTTGACTATCAAAGGGACAAGAGTGCCAGGAAAACAATAAGCGATTTTTAGCGATTCAAGTTACAATTTTTCTGATGATTAGGTATATTAATTTCCAATCCAACCACAAAAAGTTGATCTTTTGATGGTGTGTGGGAAGTAGGTGAACTCATCAGGTGCTATCAGGAAATAGCTTCAGGAAGTTTATTCCATTTCCTCACTACACGCATGACATATGAGACTTTCCATCATTGTTATTTACTGTGCAGATCACGCACATATATCTACAATGCGTTCCTAGGTCACCCATTGTAAATTAGAACCTTTGTCACTGGAGATTAGATAACATAATAGTATGCGTCTACCGTCTTATATGGTAGGAGAAGGAAGCACCTACCACAGTTAATACAAATCACAAATGCGTTGGAAAGACGACGTGAAGAAATTGCCGGCTCAAACTGGATGCAAAAAGCCCAATGCCGCGAAGAGTGGATAGTTGAAAGAGGCCTATACCAAGTTGGTTGAGAAAGGCTAGAGAAGAAGAGAAGAAGTATGGATACTATGAACAAACCGATCGAAAAGGCGTAACCTGCGTAGGATAATTATATCAATAATTGGGCCTAGTTTCCATACTGATTTAGCGTATTTAATTACTGTGTACCTACTTATGTAGTAAGATACTTTTATATCTATACTATAAAATATAATATTATAAAGAGTTAAAGTTTGTGAGGTGGTAGGGGGTAATCTCTGGATCTACAGAACCGATTTAGAAAATTCTTTTACCAATAGAAAGCCAAGTTATTTGGGAGTGTCATAGGCTATATTTTTGTCCCGGGAAAAGTTAAGATCGCACGGGAACGCGGGTGAAACCTCGGGGGACAGCTAGTCTATATAAATAAAAATGAATCACTAAATGTGTTACTAAGCTCAAAACTCGAGAACGGCTGAACCGATTTGGCTGATTTCTTTTTATTTGTGTTTGATGAAATCTGAGGAAGGTTCTTATGGATAGAAAAACGTAAAAAATAAATCACTAAATGTGTTGCTAAGCGCAAAACTCGAGAACGGCCCGATTAATTTTTTGTTGTGTTTGATGAAGTCTGAGGAAGGTTCTTATGGACAACAATTTTCTTTTCCTATACAAACCACTGTATCAAGCTGTCAAACATTTGACGTCAATCAAAACAAAACAAAGGCGCATTTTAGAGAAATAGGACAGAACAAGGTCTGCCGGGACAGCTTGTACTGTATATAAAAATATACAAAACTGTATGGAACATGTTCTGAGAAGCAATGATAGTCGCGTAACCAGAAGAGTTATGAATATGAAGGTGGATAGATACACGGGTAGAGGAACACCGAAAAAGAGAGAAAAAGAGAGATACACCGGATTGTGTAAAAGAAGATATGAGTCAGAAAGGAGTGAATTCCGATATGACGGATAGAAGGGCACGAATGGAAGAAAAGTACACATTGCGCCGACCACAAGTAATTGGGAACAGGGCAGGCAGATTATGATCTACATGGTGTCCCAATAATAACACGCCAGAGTGACACTGGAGCTAGAATGGCTTCAGGTCTATCAGATAATATCAAAATTACCTTAGTAAAAGTTTTCTGGTTTTCGAGATATGGCCATTTAAAATATTTTTTGGTCTTTTTTTCGCCTGTTTTGGGCTATAAATAACTTCTAACTTATAGTTTTTTTTTCGACTTGGTTGAGACAATCAAGTAATCATTTCATTTGAAACTAGTACGCTATGCTCTAAAAATACTAAGTTGTTTCATTTTAAGTCAATGCAAAAACCTTAACTAAAATTTGACTAATTACTGTGAAAAAAAAAATGTACTGGACTGAATCAGGAAAATTATCTTAAAAACTAGCCTATTTAATGTTCTTTCGAAAATGGTACATAACATTCGTAGTATTTTTTTGCCAAAAGTTTAAAATACAAATTTTTGTCATTTAAGTCGTGCTACGTGGAAAATACTACAAGTAAAAAATAATACTTAATAAATGGTGCAGGCGTCTTTTGTCGCCAAATTACTCATAGAGTTTTTTTTTAAAGCATAATATTGGCAATATCCCGAAATCCAGAAAACTTATACTAAGGTCATGTTGATGTTAAATCTGATGGACCTGAATCCAATCTAGCTCCAGTGTGTTATTTATGGGACACCCACTGTATAGATAGACATTTTATACCTTAAAACTAATAACAATAGAGCATAAATCACAATGTTTAAACAGCATTAACTTTGTTCATGACTCGATGACGTTACTCTGACGTATTATGACGTCATCATTGAGTAATATGCTGATTTCTAGTTACAATGACTGGTTGAATCCTAACTTGGCTATGAATTGAATAGGTTGGCCTAAATAGTTTGACTTAGTTTTGGGTTGCCATAGCCAAAGCCAAAACGATGATAGCTCAGTGGTAGTGACGTCGGATATCGCGGCGAAGGTCGTGGGTTAGAATCATAAAATGAGCTTTCGGTGAAGGAAAACATCGTGAGGAAACCATAGCACGGTGGACTGTCTGGCTACCACCCTCATGTTGAAAATCTGTCGCCAAGCACCTATGTGTGTTTCGACAGCTGCACTTGAGAGCCAGTTCCCATCTAGGCTTTGTGTGCTTACCACCTTCGGCCACATCATCACTTACCATGGTGAAATTGTGGTCAAACACAAGCCTATACAAAGTAAAAAAAACGACTACATCAACACTGTGTCACTGTGCCAATTTTAAAAGATATTTGCAAATCTTTTTCAGCCAAGGGGGTCACCTGATGGTAAGTGACTACCGTCGCCTATAAACATTAACGAATGTGGTTTCAACCTTTTTACAATGCCTTGAACGCAACTGGCTCTCAAGTGGAACGGAACACACATAAGTGCTTAACAGATTTTCAACTTGGGGGTAGCCATTCATTCGAGTACTACAAAGTAGGTACTCACGCTATTTTTCTTCACAGAAAGCTCATTTTAGGATTCGAACCCATCCTTCGCCGCGTAGCTACCATCGCCTTTTATACAACATTCGAACCCTTCATCCTCATAATTGTAGGTAGGTATGCAATCACTGAGCCACCACGTCTTTTGACACTTAATCTGTTGACTCGCGAGATTTAACCTGTCAAACAACTAGTCAACTCGCACACAGTTTAAAAAAAATCAAAATTCGCGTCCAATTTTCAAGTAAATGTCATCGTCCCGATTGTCCCATTTGAGAACCAAGTGGTGCGGACTCTGAAACCCCGATTGTCCCAAGAAAGAACTGACAGGTTATCATTATACCAAGTACATAATAAATAGTTATTTCACTCCTCTTGCTCAAAAAGACCGTCATTGTGGCGTTTCAAGGCGATGATAGCTCAGTGGTAAGTGACGTCGAATACCGCGGCGAAGGTCGTGGGTTCGAATCCTACAATGAGCTTGAGCTTTCGGTGAAGGAAAACATCGTGAGGAAACCATAGCACGGTGGTAGGGTACTTTGTAGTACCCAACTGGCTGGCTACCACCCTCAAGTTGAAAATCTGTCGCCAAACACCTATCGGTGTGTTCCGAAATCTGCACTTGAGAGCCAGTTCCCATCTAGGCTTTGTGTGCTTACCATCTTCGGCCACATCATCACTTACCATGGTGAGATTGTGGTCAAACACAAGCCTATCAAATATTAATAAAAAAAAAAACCAGAGCGAAGAAAAAATAGCAATTCTTCCTCTAGGGGAAAAAGTTTTTTTATTTTTAATTTTTGTGTGTCAAATGACAATGAGCCTACAAAAACGAAAAAGTATTTAGTCATAAGTAGAATAATCATGAATAAAGACTCCATTTATTACTGTTTCATAAAAAAAGAACTTCATTTTAATTTTGAAAATGGAACTAAAATCGGTAGAATGAATGCAATGTGTTGCGGCTACAGAAGAAACAAAAAAAAGACATTTTAAACTACATATTTCATATTGTATTGGATTGTTTTATTTTCTCGCAATCGTAGTGAAAAGTATAGTGGTAACACACGGCACTAAAACCCATTAAACTACTCGGTTTCTATTTACTGCCTCGCTAAAGCTCGGGAGTAAAACTACCTCGTATATAATGGGTCATTTTAGCTCCTTGTATAACAATCTACTATTTAACATTTAAATGCGACAGTTAATGATAATAGTTTAATAGGCTCGGCGCACGCGTCTTTTACAATGATGTACGAATGATAATATTGTTTTGGATGTCCTAATTTATATGTACTTAGATTGTACTGTGTTATTAGGAAGGTCTAGGAGAATTGGCTAGCTAGGTAGCTAGGTAACTGTTGACTCTGTGGGTTTTAATCAATAATATTGTTTTTTTTTTTTTATTCTGGATAGGCTTGTGTTTGACCACAATCTCACCATGGAAAGTGATGATGTGGCCGAAGATGGTAAGCACACAAAGCCTAGATGGGAACTGGCTCTCAATTGCAGCTGTCGGAACACACCGATAGGTGTTTGGCGACAGATTTTCAACTTGAGGGTGGTAGCCAGCCAGTCGAGTACTACAAAGTACCCTACCACCGTTTTGATAATATAACGTGACTTTAACCTAAAAGAAGAATGTTGAAAAATGGTTTAGGCTTGATAGTCTTGTAACTAAAGCCTTTAATTAAACAAATTATTAAAAGACAGTATTATTAATACTGTCTTTTTCGTTGACGATTTCTTTCATTAGGGGTAAGTAGGGTTAGAAAGAGAGATTATCCCAACGTAGTTGTTATCTTTCTCTTTGTCGCAATTGATAGGTATTTGCTTCAAATAGGTATTTAGAATATATCATTCTTGGCTGCGATAATACGGATTGTGACTGACATATCAAATCAGCTTCTTTTTATTAAATGCAAAACGATGATTTATATGGAGTTTTGTATGAAATGTGACTTCATCAAAAGATCTACTCTTTGTCGTTAAATTGGTAATTAAAAATAATAAAAAGGTGGAATTTCACGTGTTCGCTATTTTTGAGTATTTTTAACCGACTTCAAAAAAGGAGGAGGTTCTCAATTCAAAGTCAAAGTCAAAACCATTTATTCAGTTTAGGCCCTAGAAGGGCACTTATGAAGGTCGAATTACAGAAGTTACCACCGGGTCGGAAGTCAGCGGTTCGGAATTCGACTGTATGTTTTTTTTTTTTATTGTTACGCGATTACTCGGCCAATTATGAATAGATTTTGATGATTCTTTTTTTGTTTGGTAGATCATACTTTAGAGGTGGTTTCATATAAATTTCATCGAAATTGATTCAGCACTTTTTGAGAAAATCAACAAAAACAATTTTTTTAGTGAATCAAACTGAGTCGTTGAGCATGACTTTTTGGATTTGGATGAAATTTCGTGTGTATACTTCAATGGGTTCTTCGATGGTTTTAAAATACAATTGGACCCGGTAGGTGGCGCTGGAATCGAGTTCCAAGATTTGTTTTAATTTCAGGACAGGACGGCGTCTGCCGGGCCCGCTAGTTATATATTATATTTTACCGGCCAGACCCGATTTCAGGACAAACTAGTTTTGCCTAAGATAACATATAATAAGGAATAAACTTTAAAAATTGAAAAATAAAATTATTTTTAAAAATAAAAAACAAAAACCGACTTCAAAACTGTAACCTATACTTATCTACAAACATAAACTAAAAAGTAAAGAATAATATTTTAATTTCAAAGCAAGAGCCTTAAAGGACAATCAACAAAATTATTGATATTTATATATCTATTTAATATTTATAAACAGTTCTTTTTGGAGTCGGTGCCAGCCAAGAAGGACAGTTTAATTCTGTCTTTGTAACAAACTTTCGATAGGTAGGGGAGCGACGGCGCAGACCTAAGGAACATTACCGTAAGGAGAGGTGTCGTAAGACGTTTTCTGGTATGAACACTTCGTGTCCTTCTTCTTGGCTGGCACCGACTCCAAAAAGAACTGTTTATAAATATTAAATAGATATATAAATATCAATAATTTTGTTGATTCATCACATTTTTCGACACAAAATAATAAAACATTTTATTATTTTTACACGCGCAGTAACTATTGCGCAACCATAATGCCACATCCAAACAATCTTAATAATTCACACGTCATTATATGGAGGTCAGTCTTGTATCCAAACAGAATTTAAATTAACAATATTCTGTTGTTATTGTGTTTTTAAATTCTTTATCTACTATTAAATACAACGTATATTGTTGTCTCTCTGTTAGTGTAAAACTCGGGAACTGTAAAGTTACTTAAACGCGGTCGCGCCAAATTTCATCGACCACTTTTTTCAGGTTTCTGCCCTGCGGTTAATCACAATTCACCTCATACCGTATGTTCCTCATATACAAGTTGTCCCCCGCGGTTTCACCCGCGTTCCCGAGGACCCGCGTTTAGTGGTTTTATTATTACGGGCCGGTTCGCGTGGCTGGTTAACACACTTACCTATCACGTCGCAGGTCATGGGTTCGATTCCCATCCAGGACAGACATTTGTGTGCATGAACATGTCTGTTTGTCCTGAGTCTGGGTGTAATTATCTATTTAAGTATGTATTTACAAAAAAAAGTAGTATATGTAGTATATCAGTCATCTGGTTTCCATATTACAAGCTCTGCTTAGTTTGGGATCAGATAGCCGTGTGTGAAAAAAAAAATTCCGGGTATATATATTTTCAAAAATCCTTAGCAAATACGTCTTGTTCCCTCCTAAAAATCTACCTGTCTATCAAGTTTTTTTTCACGCTCTCGTACGTTCGCGATCTATAGTTTCATGAGGGAACTATAAAACTATAGATCGCGAAGTAATATTTTAATCAATATTAGCTAGTGCGCGATCACGAACGCATAGATCATTGTTTGAATGTCATGTCTTATTTAAATATTATTATAGATAAGTATTACATAGACATTTAATGTATCAATGTTTTTTTAAAACACGTTCTGTTATATTAGTGCAGTTTCAATTATACCAGGAGTCACAAAATGGTGGATCGCGGTCCGGGTTCGGAATACCAACCTATTTTATGCGGACCTTAAATTAACACTTTAATATACATACAGAAATGTAATCTTCTTAGATTCATTTTCTATTAGAGTTAAAGGTAAAAACGGAACCCTATTTAAGACTTCGCTGTCTGTCCGTCCGTCCGTCTGTCTGTCACCAGGCTGTATCTCAAGAACCGCGATAACTAGACAGTTGAAATTTTCACAGATGATGTATTTCTCATGCCGCTATAACAACAAATACTAAAAACAGAATAAAATAAATATTTAAGGGGGGCTCCCATACAACAAACGTGACTTTTTGCCATTTTTACGGAACCCTTCGTGCGCGAGTCCGACTCGCACTTGGCCGGTTTTTTTATAAACTAGTAGTCCCTCGGTGGAATTTGGGCAACATATTGATGATCCTCAATAAGTGAGCTATCAAACACTAAAATAATTTGTCAATTCGAACCAGTAGTTCCTGAAATTAGCGCGTTCAAACAAACTCCAGGTTTATCTATACTAATATTGTAAAGAGGTAAAGTGTTGTGAGGTTGTAGGGGGTAATCTCTGGATCTACTGAACCGATTTAGAAAATTCTTTTACCAATAGAAAGCCACGTTATTTGTGAGTGTCATAAGCTATATATTTACCTGAAAAATGAAAATATCCCACGAGAACGCGGGTCAAACCGCGGGGCAGTAGTAACATAAGTATGGGTTACAGGGTAAGTCGTACTGAATATTAAAGGACGTTATTAAATAGCAAGCCTACTAATAGCTAGTACTTTTTTGAATAGCTAAAAAGACGTAAATGTTTTTAAAATCATTTGCCCAATAAATTTCATAAATTTTTTTTTTGCAAAAAGCACTTCAACGTTAAAAACACTTAGTTAAAATTATTTAATTCTCGGGCAGTATTTTTAAGCTGTTAGTAGTAGGTTCAGTTTTTGTTAATCATTTCTATTAATTGACATGCCTTCTAACTTAAAACATCAAAAAATTCTACCCTATAACAGCTCTAATCCCAATAAAATCGATAATAATGCAAAAAAAAATAAAGGTTATTTATAAATAATCTTGAAAGTTGAATATTACGGGACCAAATCCATCAGAAATGAGCTGAATAATAGCGTCCTTTAACATTCAGTACGACTTTCCCTGTAACCCTGTAGATATTAGTATTTCTTACTTACGAGTGATTTTGTTTCAGGACCAATAGGCCAATGTGTTTGGGGTGTTCTATTGATCATCATATCGATCAGTGGCTTCATATTCACACCTTTAGACTTCATGCTGTGGGAGAAGTTACATATGCGTCCAGGTAAATCAATTATTGTATTTTCCCGCGATCCCGTTTCTCCTTATAAACTTTGCGACCCCGTTTCAACCCCTTAGGGGATGAATTTCGGAAATACTTTTTTCAGCGGATAGATACCTACGTCATAACTATATGCGTGCCGAATTTCAGCGCAATCCGTTCAGTGATTTGAGCTGTGTGTTGATAGATCAGTCAGTAAATACGATTACCTTTTTGATAAACAATGGCTGCCATGATGAACGGCATCCGATAACGATTAAATTTTGTTGAAATGTTACGCGTTTGGCCGCGAAACTTTTTTTTTTATTCTGGATTGGCTTGTGTTTGACTATAATCTCACTATGGTAAGTGATGATGTAGCCGAAGGTGGTAAGCACACAAAGCCTAGATGGGAACTGGCTCTCAAGTGCAGCTGTCGGAACACACCGATAGGTGCTTGGCAACAGATTTTCAACTTGTGTGTGGTAGCCAGCCAGTCGGGTACTACAAAGTACCCTACCACCGTGCTATGGTTTCCTCACGATGTTTTCCTTCACCGAAATCTCATATCATTGTAGGATTCGAACCCACGACCTTCGACGCGGTATCCGACGTCACTTACCACTGAGCTATCATCGCATTAAAACGAAATTGTCTGTACTGCGAAAATACCTGGCCACTGCTAGTTCGTAAATAAAACAAATTAGAGTTTAGGTAGGTACCAAACGCGTGAGACGAAAGCGTTTTATAATTGATCAATAACCCATTATACTCAATGATTACTGAGAGTTATTCTTAGGAGATAGATCATCGCGGACTTTTCTGTAGACCTTTTTAAGATATACAATTCCGTAGTATATTAATTAAGAACTACAATAATAATAATAGCAATAGTAAGAGCCCAAAAATATGATTTTTACGACATCACATTACAAATCTTTGAAATTCTCGGCTTTGCTTTTCTCTCATCGATATAGTCTATACCTATATCGATGTTTTCTCTTCTATAATATGCGTGTATTATATCTAAATAATAAACCTTTCGGAGTAAATTATCTAACTGATGGTAAAAACCACATAAAAATCCATTTAGTCGTTTTTGAGTTTATCTCGAACATATTAGACAGACAGACGCAGCGGGGTCTGTTTTATAATGATACTAGCTATCCCCCGCGGTTTCCCGCTTTCCCGTGGGAACTTATATTTTCCCGGGATAAAAAAAAGTAGCCTATGTGCTATTCCTGACTATAATCTATCTCTATGCCAAATTTCATGCAGATCCGTTCAGCCGTTCTGGCGTAAATGAGTAACAAACATACATCCATCCAAACTTTCACATTTATAATATTAGTAAGATAGATACAACACTACGACAAACACAGGATACAACACTACGACAGAAAAAAAAATGTTGTAGGTATATGCTCTGCAAACCCCGTCGCTAGTAAAATCTAAAGATGGATAGCCAATGATTACTGTAATGACGACAGAGCAAATGATAAAATAGAATAGAATACTAGTAATGACAAATTGGTGAACATTTGAGAGCCGTGACATTGGCGAGGTCATCGCGAATCTGCTAATGATGATGATGATCGCTTAGTGATAGGTTAAGACACGATTGCAACAAAGGTGAATATAGGGTTTCTACTGACCTTGTGAGAGACAGGCTGCATTTGTATATTTAGGGACGCGTACCTACCTCAAACGGACAAAAGGAATTCGTAGTATCTGTATATCTCAAGACACTTTTTAAGCGGTTGTTTTTAGGGTTCCGTACCTCAAAAGGCAAAAAAGGAACCCTTATAAGGTCACTCTCTTGTCCGTCTGTCCGTCTGTCCATGTGTCACCACCGATTTTCTCTGGAACGGGTTGACCTAGCAAGTTCAAATTTATACCAGATACTGAGGTCTAATAGTATTAGGTGTGTAAAAATCAAGGACCTGAGTCAACGCGATAAAAAGATATGGGCAGATTTCGATTTTCACGAAAACTTGTTTTCAAAATTTTCAACTTTTTTAATGTTTCGGAATTTTCCAAAAAATGTCCCCATACATACATAGTAGACGCCTATTAAGATAGTCCTCCGAATAATAAGGTAATCGAAAACGTAATCGAAAAAAAAAAAGAAAATATCCTCGAGAGTACATTAACGTGATGTACGAACTATTTACATATCTACAAGTTTGTACGGAACCCTCGGTGCGCGAGTCTGACTCGCACTTGAACGGTTTTTTTTTTACCGGACCGGACTGGACTACGAAATATGAAATTAACGCGCGGAAATTATTCTTTATTGCCCTCGGCCCCTCGGGGTCGCCAGCCACGATAAAAATATCAAATACCCTTAGAATATATAAGACCTTTATATATTCTAAGCAAATACCTGACACGCGGGCTTGGCTATAATTTCCCAACGAGAAACAACATAAAGACCCCTTTTAGTTCCTAAAAAGCGAATTAGAAGGTCACTAAACAACCGTTTGCCATTACGTCATGACTTGAGCATCATTAAAGACCTTGATGACTCAAAAATGACCGTGACACAAAAATGTCGCGAGGCCTTGAACTTGTGCATTGTGCAACATTGCATTGCGACAGCGATGATAATTACCATACCATATTGTATTTCCTGTTTACTATCATTTTAATTATAAGTTTAATTGATTGATGTGTTTTGTGAGCGAGGCATATAATGTATATTAATTAATAACAATTCGCACACTGCTTTTAATTAATACGAGTAACTAACTTGTGTTTCTGGATTCGAGATAGCGGTCGCGACTTTTTGAATAAAATCAACTTGGGTGTCATTTTCTGGGTATTATGCGGTTGCTGATTACGAATTTGACATCGAAATGAAATGAAATGAAATTGTTTATTCATACAAATAGGGCTTCACATGCACTTATGAATAGACAGACTCATGCTCAGTTCGGAAGGTCGCTTTTGCTGAGGAGAGCCGGCAGTAAACTCACCAATTACTCTTTTCAAAAACAACTTACACCTTACATTCAATAATTCTTTATCTAGTTCATGGATCCAAAATTATGATCGAGACTTGTTGAAAAAATGAAAAACAAAACGAATGTAATTTTTGAGGATTTTTTAATAGGTTTAAGTTAGTAGCAATACCAGTAAGACTGCCCATGTGTTGTACACCATATTACAATTAAAAAATTTATTAAAAAATTATTTATTCACTCAGACACAAAATTAGTACAACAATTTTCGTTTTCTATTCTCTAGGTAAATACATTTTAATGTGGGAGACAGGAGCCCAAACTAGGTTACCCTGTGCTATGAGTCTCCTCTTGATAGGATGTAGATACAATATAATTTGTATGTGAGGACAAAACTAACTACAAAATAAAAACTTGAGAGATGATAGAAACTACCTGTGTCGACACTTTGGCACCGTCTCATCTTCCAGAGACGGCAGGCGGCGCCGCTGCTTGCGCTGAGAATCTCAAACGGCGCAAATATAGCAATCTTGATAGTTGCTACATATTTGAGCCGTTTGGGGTTGAGACAATAGGGCCGTGGGGACCAGCTGCTCACCGCGTTTACCGTCTCATCGCGAAACGCCTCATCGAAGCGTCACATGACCGGAGGGCTGGCGAATACTTTGCCCAACGTATTAGCATTGCCATCCAAAGAGGCAATGCTGCCAGTGTTCTGGGCACGCTACCACCTGACAGCGATCTGGACCAGTCGGCCTATTTAGTGTAGTCAAGTTTTTAGTTTTTTATTTTTATTTGTGTAATTAGATTATCTGTAATATATTAGTTAGTCTTAGTTTATAATTTAATTGTATATTCCATATTAGTTTATCATAATTAAATAATAATAAATAGAAATGAAAATATCTGGTTTGCTTTCTATAAGAGAGAGAGAGAGAGAGAGAGAGAGACAGACAGACAGAGAAACATGCGCACGCCGCACAGCTTACAATAGCTTACTATTGCAAAAAGTGTCGTGACAACTTTTCGTAAGATTTTTTTCCCAACGCGCGATAAGGAACTTCGTTCCAAAAAACAATGCCCTAAAGTTAACTCTCTAGTGCAACTCCTGGAAGACACCAACAGGTGCTTGGCGACAGATTTGGTGTAAATAGGTTACCTACACAACATAAGATCTCCAAACATGCCACACTAACAACTTCATGTTGCAATATCCACACCACATTACGATATTTCATAACACACGACGCATTCGCTTGTTTTGGGTCACTTTTACTTTTAAATGCATTCGGTACCTACGTGAAGTGCATCCGTTGATGACGGCGATGGCGGCGATGCGACACAGGTCATGGTCGGTTTAATTAGCCAGATTTTAACGTACCGTACGCGGAGCGCTTATAACCTATGTAGACCTTTTTAATTATAATAATCATTGTTGTTGCTTATATCCATACCATCCATGACGGGCCGGTTGGCGTGGTTGGTTATCACACTGCCTATCACGCCGCAGGTCGTGGGTTCGATTCCCATCCAGGACACACATTAGTGTGCATGAACATGTCTGTTTGTCTTGAGTCTGGGTGTAATTATCTATTTAAGTATGTATTTACAAAAAAAAAGTAGTATTTGTAGTATATCAGTTATCTGGTTTCCATATTACAAGCTCTGCTTAGTTTGGGATCAGATAGCCGTGTGTGAACAAATGTCCGAGGATATATATATACACACACACTGTGTATGCGCGTTTTGTATTTCTATTTTTGTACTTCAATTTTAAGTTTAATTAGCTTTTTATTTGATTTGTATCCATTAGTGTTCATATAACTATACTAGATTTCCGCCACGCGGTTTCACCCGCGTTCCCAAAGTAACTTATATTTTCCCGGGATAAAAAGTAGCCTATGTGCATTCCAAACTAATCTATCTCCATGCCAAATTTCATCCAGATTCATTCAGCAGTTCTGGCGTAAATGAGTAACAAACATACATACATCCATCCAAACTTTCACATTTATAATATTAGTAAGATGAAGAGCGGGTTCCCCAAACACAAGCAAATCTTTGCTTAATTGGGGATCCCTTCACCTTGGAACCTAAAATCTAAAGCCTGAAGAAATAAATTATTATTATATCCAAGAAAAAATATACGACACTAGCTGTCCCCTGCGGTTTCACCCGCGTCCCCGTGGGATCCGCGTCTAGCAGTTTAAAAATAGATAGGTAACAACCTATTCTCAGACCTACTGAATATACATATAAAATTTATCAGAATCGGTCAAGCCGTTTCGGAGGAGTATGATAACTAAAACTGTGACACGAGAATTTTATATATTAGAAGAAGATTAATCAGTGTGTATTTTCGGTGTGTAGTTGTGTACTAATAAGATTATAAGATTATAAAGAGGTAAAGTGTTGTGAGGTTGTAGGGGGTAATCTCTGGATCTACTGAACCGATTTAGAAAATTATTTTACCAATAAAAAGCCACGTTATTTGTGAGTGTCCTAGTTAGGGCACGACCCACGACTCAGGGCGTCGCCGGGGGTGCACTAAAGTGGGGATCGGACTTCGCATAAGCGATTTAGAGGAGTTTTAGGGGATGGTCGGGTCGCTAATTAAAGGGGACGAGAGATTGATTGGGACGTGGCGAGGGCGGAAACGCGGGCGGTTCTGTGTTGCGTCACTACCACTGAGCTATCATCTCATATATGTTGACTTTGAGTTTCTTTTGTTCCCAGGTCTCCCTCCCTACGAATGGTGGGTGGACCCACCTGATGAAGTGAAGCTTAGAGTTTATGTGTTCAATGTCACCAACCACGAGCGATTTATGAACGGTTTGGATGACAAACTGAATGTGCAGGAGATTGGACCCATAGTTTATTTGTAAGTACATGTTTATTAATATACAATAAGTATGACCGGAGGGCTGGTAGTTACCTCGGCCAACGCCTCAGTCTGGCTATTCAACGAGGTAACGCTGCTAGCGTCCTCAGCACTATTTCCCCGGGCACCAACTTAAATTCAGTTTTTTATTTGTAGTTTAGGTGTTATTTATTTTTAAAGTTATTTAGGTTTTAGTTTTAATAAATTATGTTTTTACTAGGTTAATTTTATATTCTGTAAAATAAATTAGTATAGTAGCACTAAAGTACATATTTTGTTCCTTATTATATAATTTGCCTTTGCGTTTGTGTGCTTATAACTCGAGTGGAAGGAGCTGGCTGGCAACCGCAGCGGGTGGAGGTCTCTGGTCGAGGGGTGCGGGGCCCACGATAGGTGCGGGTTTCACAATTTAGCGGACAAGCGTGAGAAGAGACACTTGAGTGCGAGAGTCGCTTCACCAACTCAGCCATCAAGCGGCTCTCAGTTTAGATGCCAGAAATGTGGACGCTACTGTCGCTCCCGTATCGGACTGTACACTCACTCTAAGGCCTACCACACGGACACTGTTTAGATCATCTATTTAAGATGTATAAGGCCTTTTATTTCACCCGCGTTCCCGTTCTATCTTATCCTTTCCCGCGATAAATATAGCCTATGTTAGATTGGATGATGTAGCTTTCTAATGGTGAAAGAATTTTTAAAATCGGTCCAGCGGTTTTTAAGTTTATTCGTTACATACAAAAATACAAATCTTTCCTCTTTATAATATTAGTGTTGATTAATTAGAATGTACCAGAATGTATCTAATACACCAAGTTCACATCATTATGGTACAATAATGTTGAGTTTTTCCACAACCAATTTGTCTCAGATAACATCCTTGTTCGCTTCTTGCACACCGCGTTTGTAGGGTTCCTCACGCGTTACAAAAAAACCTTAGGTACTAATAGAATTATCAAAAAAATATTTTCAAAAGCACGTCTCGTTTGACCGGTTTTGTATTCGAGATGCTTAGAGCAGGGATACTAAGACAATTGATAAACATAGCTTAGAAAAGAACTGGCTTGTGAATTGTCAGATGCATAGTTCGGAAGGTTGTTTTTGCTGAGAAGAGCCGGCAATAAACTCAGCAATTACACATTTCAATACAAACTTAGAATTATTACGTGTCCTGCAAGTGTGAGCGCTACACCCAAGCATTGTCGTCGTTTGAATAATAATCATTAATATGATGTGGCCGAAGGTGGCAATCACGAAAAGCCTAGATGAGAACTGGCTCTCAAGTGCAGCTGCCGGAACACACCGATAGGTGCTTGACTTGAGGGTGACATCCAGCCTGTCGGGTACTACGAAGTGCCCTACCACCGTGCAGTGGTTTCCTCACGAAGTTTTTTTTCACCGAAAACTCAAGCTTATAGGCTTAGTACCCACGACCTTCGCCGCGGTATCCGACGTCACTATCACTGAGCTATCATAGTCTTCTTTGTAAACTAGGTTACTATATGATTACATTAATGCTGTAGATAATTATTGAGAATAACACGGAACCTTCAACTGTTTACACCCAAACGATCTTACCCACTTATTGTTATTTGTAAACATTCAAATGTTTGGTGTCTCATTGAATCATCCACTCTACTGCTATAGTCTTAAGGTCAATAGTTCTTATACAATGTTGAGCGTAGGTAAATTTGTTGATAAGTTAGTGTTGTAGTGTAGTGCAAGCGGAGCTATGGAGAGTGTTTGAATGTTCAATTGAAACAATAAACATAATTGGCGCCTTACAACCGACACTTATTGTGGCTAACACCATTTTACGTTCCTACACCAATGAAATTATCAGTAAAAATGTGCAGATAGGTTATAAGCGCACTGCGACCGAGTTGGCTACATTAGCCAACTTTGAGCTGTGTTGTGTCGCCGGCATCAACGGATGCACTTTACGTTCCGAGTGCAATTAAAAGTGAAAGTGACCCAAAATAACCAAAAGTAATGAGATATCGTTGTGTAGAGTATTGGAACGAAGTTCCTTATCGCGCGTTGTGAACGGGGGCTAGACGGAAAAAAATCTTACGAAAAATTGTCACCGACACTTTTTGTAAGCTGTGCGGCGTGCGCATGTTTCTCTCTCTCTCTCTCTCTCTTATAGAAAGCAAGCCAGATATGTTCATTTCTATTTATAGAAAGTATATATATATATACTCTCTCGACTTATATAACTTCGTTCCATCCGGGTGTCCCTTGACACCTCTCAAGTTTTTTTAAGTTATTTATGTGTACCATTAATAAGAAATATCCACTGCAAAAAAAATTGCCTTGCTGAGTTTCTTTCATATTCATATATTCTGCTACTAAGTGTCATACATAGATCTTATAACATTACACAGTACCTACTTAAAAAACTTAGAGACCTTTTTTATGTATAGCAAATTTATAGGTAGGTCACATCTAATACTTATTTACTTATAATATATTTTTTTTAAGTTACAGTAATAAAATAAAATTCTTGCCGGATTCTTCTCAGTTTAAGTGTATAATGAACCGGTGGTAACGTTCATAAGTACCTTACCAGTTACCAGGGCCTAAACTGAATTTAGTTTAAATAAAAAATAAAATGTTTTTTGAAGATCGAAAGTTACGTAGGTAACCTATTTATACCTTTTAACTTATAATATCATTGACCTATATTAAACACACAAAGAAAAATTTAAAATGATTTTTTGCAAGACTCTTCTCTCAGTGAACCGGTGGTAGACGAATATTGCCTATATTTCAATAAAAATTATCTAACACTAACTAGTGTAAAGAAAGAACACCTAAAAAAAATACTTGAGAGGTGTCAAGGGACACCCGGATGGAACGAAGTTATATAAGTTATATAAGTCGAGAGAGTATATATATATATTAGGGTATATATATATAAATAGAAATGAAAATATCTGGCTTGCTTTCTATAAGAGAGAGACAGACAGAGAAACATGCGCACGCCGCACAGCGGTCGGTGATTTTCGTGAGATTTTTTTCCGTCTAGCCCCCTTTCACAACGCGCGTTAAGGAACTTCGTTCCAATACTCGTAAATATCGAAAACTTTGTAAAATTCAACCATTTCAAAAGAGTAGATCTTTTGATGGTGTATATTTATGACGTCACTAGCTAATATTTCATACAAACCCCCTAAACTATCGTTTTGACATTTCATAAAAAGATGCTGATTTGATATGTAAGTCAACATCCTTAAGTGTCAAAGTTGAGAAAGATGTTAGAATTTATGCACAGAATGTCTGTGAATTTATGGAAAAAACTGACATTTTGTCAGAATATAAATATGTATTAATCTTCTATACAAATAACAAATAAGGAGTAACTAAGACAAATATTATTTTCGAATTACAGTTCAGCGCAAAAAGAATACCTTAGAAATTGTGAACAAAATCCGATTCAAATAAGACGGCTGACATCGCTTGGGACAGCTCTGCTAGCTGTGTATCATATCGCTTCATATTATCTTCATATATAGCTTCCATTACACAACAGCCATTAAATAAAAGATCGAGTAATAATAGCGCACGTTGATTTTGATGGTGTTAAAAAATCGGGAAGCATCGCTATAAATATTTATTGATGTAACACATTTCCTTGATGCCATAAAAAAAACAATGCAATAACAATTTTAATCTAGCAATAGGTATATCACAATATTATAGTATTTATTACATAGGTAGGTATTTATGTTGAAACAAGAATAAAAGGTCAAGTTCAGATTTTGGATAAATCGAGACATAAAAAGTCATGATAGCTATGCAATTTATTTTTTATTTTTTTATGTCACTAGTGACAACGAGGCAGGCGGGTCACCTGATGGTAAGTGACAACCGTCGCCTATAGACATTGGCAATACCAGGGGATTGCTAATGTGTTGTACACCTTATTACAATGCCTTAAAGGCGAACTGGCTCTCAAGTGCAATTGCCGGAACACACCAACAGTTGCTTGGCGACAGATTTTCAACTTGGTAGCTAGCCAGTCGATTACTACAAAGTACCCTACCACCGTGCTGTGGTTTCCTCACGATGTTTTCCTTCACCGATAGCTCAAGCTCATTGTAAGGATTCGAACCCACGACCTTCGCCGCGGTATCCGACGTCACTTACCACTGAGCTATCATCGCCTTTCATGGAAATTCTTGGTCTTCGTAATTTTAGCCAGACTGATGTTTTAATGCACAAATCGACTATTATTAGATAATTTATTACTTAATCGTGATTTCTAGAAATGTATTATTTTTATGTTGGATACCTACCTACTTAGTTTTGGGATGATTTATTCGCGGCATTATATTTTTGTGTTTTTCCGCAATCTAACCATGATAAGTGATGATGTGGCCGAAGGTGGTAAGCAAAGAGTTAAGCACACAACGCCTAGAAGGAAACTGACTCTCAAATGTAACTGCCAGAACACCGAGGTGCTTGGCGACAGAATAGATTTTCATCTTGTATGTGGTAGCCAGCCAGTCGAGTATTACAAAGTACCCTACCACTTGACTGTGCTATGGTTTTGAAGATTAAGGCGATGATAGCTCAGTGGTAAGTGACGTCGAATACCGCGGCGAAGGTCGTGGGTTCGAATCCTACAATGAGCTTGAGCTTTCGGTGAAGGAAAACATCGTGAGGAAACCACAGCACGGTAGTAGGGTACTATGTGGTACTCGACTGGCTGGCTACCACCCTCAAGTTGAAAATCTGTCGCCAAGCACCTGTTGGTGTGTTCCGGCAGTTGCACTTGAGAGCCAGTTGCCCTTGCCCTTAAGGCATAATAAGGTGTACAACACGTTGGCAGTCCCCCTGGTATTGCCAATGTCTATAGGCGACGGTAGTCACTTACCATCAGGTGACCCGCCTGCCTCGTTGTCACTAGTGACATAAAAAAAAATATATATTGTCCAGTCTCTTTCATAATTATGTATTACTGCGTGTATCAGTTTGTACAGTATACAGTAAAAGTCAAAGTAAACAATAATAGTTTTACAAACATAAGTAAATTAAACCTTACGTGCGGAGTACTTGAATCCTCTCTACGCGCGCATGTCCGGTCGGTGTTGCCACACGATCTCGGACCTTCGCGAATTATACTGAATGGCAAGAGAAGAAACTCAAGCTCATTATAGGATTCGAACCTATGACCACTGAGCTATCATTGCCTTAAAAAGATTTAAGATAGAAAGAGGTTAGGTTCCTAAAAAGGTCGAAGCAAAATTGTCAATCCTCTGGTATTGCTAATGTCTTTAGGCGACGGTAGTCACTTATCATCAGGGGGCCTGTGCCTGTCAGACACGACTTAAAAAACCGGTCAAGTGCAAGTCGGACTCGCGCACCGAGGGTTCCGTACAATTTTTGAAGTTTTTTTTTATATTATTGATTAATTCTGTTTTTAGTACCTATTTATTGTTATAGCGGCAACAGAAATACATCATCAGTGAAAAAGCAACTGTCCAGCTATCACGGTTCATGATATATAGCCTGGTGACAGATAGACAGACAGACAGGCGTCAGACGGACAGTAGTCTTAGTAATAGGGTTTCCATTTTTACCCTTTGGGTACGGAACCCTAAAAATTACATTAATGACCATAGATTTTTTTTTCCAGAGAGAAATTACTCCACTCGAATGTAAGGTTCAACGAGAATGGTACAATGTCTTATATTGCCAAGAGGTATCCAATATTTCTACCAAAAGAGAACACAATTGATATGAACGCTACCATTATTGTGCCCAACTTGGCTGTATTGGTAAGTTTTGCGATTTCTTGGCGATGATAGCTCAGTGGTAGTGACGTCGGACACCGCGGCGAAGGTCGTGGGTTCGAATCCTTACAATGAGCTTGAGCTTTCGGTGAAGGAAAACATCGTGAGGAAACCATGACACGGTGGTAGGGTACTTTGTAGTACTCGACTGGCTGGCTACCACCCTCAAGTGGAAAATCTGTCGCCAAGCACCTGTTGGTGTGTTCCGGCAGTTGCACTTGAGAACCAGTTGCCTTTAAGGCATTGTAATAAGGTGTACAACACATTGGCAATCCCCTCGGTATTGCTAATGTCTATAGGCGACGGTTGTCACTTAACATCAGGTGACCCGTCAGCTTCGTTGTCACTTGTGGTATAAAAAAAATGACCATTGAGCCAAAATAAAATAAATGTCTTCTATTACTATGTCAAGGATAATATTATCTCGTATTAAGTTTATTTTATCATTAGACGTTCAGTGCGATAATATTATGCGAATAGAATTTATTTATAATGTGATGCGTAATCCTGCTAAACCGGTAATGATTCATCAAATACCTGGCAGGTAGGTACAAATGACAACCAGGCAAGCGGTTCTCTTGATGGTAAGTGAATACCGACGTCTTTAAACAGTAGCAATACCAGCGGGAAATGTGTTGGACACCTTTTTACAATACCTTAAAGGCAACTGGCTCTCAAGCGGAATTGCCGGAATATACCAACAGGCGCTTGGCGACAGATTTTATAGTTGAGGGTGGTAGCCAGCCAGACGAGTACTACGAAGTACCCTACCACCGTGCAGTGGTTTCGTCACGATGTTATCCTTCACCCAAACCTAAAGCGCATTGTAGGATTCAATTACAAGACAATTACAAGAGTTAGATTATATTCAAGTGTTTTATTTAAAAATGACAACCTTCTGATTGGGGATAGTGGATAGACTAAAACATAAACCCCACACAAAGATTATAATTATTAATTTCAGGGTATAGCTTCGTATCTCCACGATGCGTCGTTCTTCTTTCGTTCTGGCTTTAATATCCTGGTGGCCACGCACAGTAGTGAATTGTTCTCCAAAAAGACTATATATGAATACCTCTGGGAGTTCAAGGACCCATTGCTGCGTACTTCCCGTGATTTGCTCCCTGGATTGGTACCAGTCGATAACATGGGAATGTTAGCAAGAGTGAGTTTTTTTTTAATACAACTGTAGGCATTGGTACTGATATCAAATCAGCTTCTTTTTATTAAATGTCAAAACGATTTAACTGTATGGAGTTAATTCTTTGATCCCTATTATTATATTATGTATGTTTTAAACAATAAAAGGTAGTTTAATACGAAATAAATATTATATACATATGGAGTTTTATAATTGCTGAGTTTATTGCCGGCTCTTCTCAGCAAAAGCAACCTTTCGAACCGTGCATTAGAGTAAAAAAAATATTTTGTAATATATCAAACATGTGACGATTAAAAATACTTATATAATGAGTTTATTTAATAAAGAGATTTTTTAATTTGAATTTGAATATAATAATATGAAATACAGATGTTTACGTCATAAATATACTTACACCATCAAAAGACCTACTTGGTGTCGGAGGGTGCCAGCCAAGAAAGAGTTTAATTCTGCCTTTGCAACAAACTTTCGAACGGTAGGGGATCGACGGCGCAGACCTTCGATCAGCTATACCTATATCTATGGCGCAGACCTATAGAGCATTACCGTAAGGTGAGGTGTCGGAAGACGTTTTCTCGTATGAACACTTCGTGTCCAGTTCAAAACTGTCCTTCTTCTTGGCTGGCACCGACTCCAAAAAGAACTAAATATCAATAATTTTGTTGATTGTCCTTTAAGGCTCTGAAATTAAAATATTATTTTTTTCTTTTTAGTTTAAGTTAATACATATTTTTCAGATATACGCTGACTTTACTGATGAGGTGACAGTGAAGATCGGCCCCAAGTGGGGTCACGAGAACTTCTTCCAAATCGATAGGTTTAGAGGAAATCCACAGCTCCCTGGATACGATCCGGAGGTATATAACAAAATATCGTGACAGTTTAACATAACAAGTCTTGCTTTGACAGTTTAAATTAAGCCCTGAAGTACAATAGCATAGGGTTTATTTTTGATTAACATTATTTATTATCGTGTCGTAGTGTTCTAAAGTTGAATTTGTTATTGAACTAGCTGGGGTGATTTGACAGTTGTCGTAAATAAATATTTCGTTACTCAGAAATTATTTCGGTCAAGTGCGAGTCGGACTCGCGCACCGAGGGTTCCGTACAATTTTTGTATTTTATTGAGTTTTATTTTTTAGTATTTGTTGTTATAGCGGCAACAGAAATACATAATCTGTGAAAATGTCAACTGTTTAGCTATCATTGTTCATGAGATATAGCCTGGTGACAGACAGACGGACAGCAGAGTCTTATTAATAGGGTTTCTGTTTTTACCCTTTGGGTACGGAACCCTGTAAAGTGTTATGGTCAAACCATTAAACAGTTATCTAAATCACATTACTCGTAACTGTCAGTTTACTCCAGCAAATTAAAATCCAACTATAGTGTAGAGAACATGACGCAAAATACCTTATTGGTATTATTTACTTTTCACCACATTTATAAGCTAACTCAATAGTAAAAAAATATCAAAATTAAACAGATTTACACTTCCAGATTTGTCCAGACCGACTGACCGGTTCGACGGAAGGCGTGATGTACCGTCAACGACTGACCAAGCAAGATGTCCTCCTGTACTGGCGGAAAACTGCCTGCAAGCTCATGCCATTGTATTATGATAGTAAGTAAATATAGCTAACATTTTTATAACTAGCTATCAAGTTAATCGCTTACCAACAGGCGAGTTGGTGGTCAAACATAAACTTTTTTACGAAAAAAAAAACATCCAGTCAATCAGTTGGTTTCATTCATTATCGATAATATTTAAACGACTATTCAATATCGATAACAAATCTATCCGATAAATACAACATTAAAATTAAAAAACAACGCAATAAATGTTGCCATGTTTCAGTAAATATTTTCCCACATTTGTTCAATTTAATTCCTGACTCTATTTTTTTAGGCGAGCAGGTAGTGGACAATGTTCCAGTGTACAGATATAACCTGTCAGAACAAGTATTCGATAGAGTGAAGAATGAAACTGATTGTTACGATACACCACCGTACGACTTACCGTCTGGTGTTAGCGACGCGTCGAAGTGTTATTACGGTGAGTTCTCTGTAGAATGTGGTTTTGTACTCTCGCAAAATTTACGCAGGTTAATAATTTTTGTACAGGACAAAAAAGAATTTAAAAAATACCTATAATAAATGTAAGTATATTTTATCTCTGATACCAATAAAATTCAGAACGATTGTTGCTTGTTTCGACTAAGTAAGTTATAAACGTGAATTTTATGTATTCGTGTTTTAATATAAGTAATACATTTTGCACGGTGGTAGGGTACTTTGTAGTATCCGACTGGCTAGCTACCACCACTAGCTGTTCCGAAGGCTGGATTTTGGGAGCCATTTCCCATCTAGGCTTTGTGTGCTTACCACCTTCGGCCACATCATCACTTGCCATGGTGAGATTGTGGACAAACACAAGCTTATCCAAAATAAAAAAAAGACATCAACCTCTTTAGACTCTTTAGAGTAGGTAATTAAAAACGGTTTTTATTTGTCTCTGATTGAACGGTCTTTGTATTGTCTGATCAGGTCAGGTCAGTAAAATTATATTAATTTTACGTCTCGTCCGGCTGTCTGCCTTTTTTCCTTTCTTTTCTCTGTCTTCCAAAAACGTCAGGTTCAAATTTTAAAAATCATTTTGTCTCGTCATACCAGTCAGTCTATCAAAAATAACCATGTAGGTTGGACAGCCACAACACTGATCAATCTCCGTAAAAGCAAAAATGCTACTGTATATTAAATGATTACTTATATATAGATTACTAGCATCCTTGCAGTATCATCCGCATTCCCAAGATATCATGATTTTTTTTTTATTTCACCTACAGATTTCCCGATGGTGGCATCCTACCCACATTTCTACACGGGCGGGCTGAACAGGAACTACACAGTTACAGGCCTTCAACCGGATCGCTACAAACACAACTCATACGTTATAGTTGAGCCGGTAATTTAAAACACACTTTAATTTATTACACATTATTTACATTTCCAACGTACCTAATTTGTTGACTTGACAACGTTCTGAGTTATATTCAAAGCTATGATTTAAGGAATTACTATACAACTTGGCACCCTCTCAGATCTCAATCCTCTTATCGATGCCAACAACCCCAACCGTCGTTTGTACGGAACTTGGCCCCATTTTTAGATTTATGTTTTTGGTGTAATAACTTGGTTTTTACAGTTAACTTGATAACTAGTATTTTTTCATAGTCTTAAGAATATTTGAAATGAGATAGTTAAAAAAACTAAGATAGTTCAGGATTATGGAATATTATCACATACCTAGTATGTTTTCAGTTAACCGGCACGCCTTTCCGATCTGTAGCAAGGATGCAGAGCAACTTAAGGATGTACGATATGTCTGATTTTTCGAGTCAGTACAATAAACTATCCAATCTCATTCTGCCATTGTTCTGGGCTGAATATGTAAGTAAAACCTCGTAATCCAGTGATATACTTACGTTATAATAAGACTCCAGTGGATTGAATTAAGTTCTATATTTTAATGAGATAAAAACCTCATTCCGTTTTTGAAATATGAATTGTGACCTGTTTTATATTGCCGAAAATATATAGAAAGTAACAATAGAAATACACTAATATTTTTGCAGCGATATCAATAGGGATGGTGACTGACATATCAAATGAGCTTATTTTTATAAAATATCTAAACGATGGATTGATATTTTATATGAAATACAAAAAAGGAGGGTTTTTTTTACAAAGTTTTTGCTATTTTCAAGTGTTTTTTGACGTTTTATACACTAGCTAGTGTTAGGTGTATTTCTTGAATGTAGGCAACATTCGTTTTCTTCCAAAAACGAGTCACCAATCTATCTGTATATTACATTTTCAAAATATCATAGAGCAATAATCTTTTTTCCTACAAACTTTGGTACGTAAATGGTTGAATGAGAATGTTATATTATTGATTGATAGATATTATTATAATTATTGAATAACTAGCCAAGTTATATTAAAAAATAAACTGCCGCCAATCCATATTTAAAAATATTTTATTATTTTTATTTATTTTTATTTCAGAATCAAGAAGGTCTACCATTTCGCATAAGATGGACAATTTACTTCATGATTCAAGTTCTTCCGCCTTTAACTATGGTTACCTTAGCCACAATTCTACTCGTAGGTTTTTATTTTATAACTAAACACATTTACATAAATAAATTGAGGAAAGATAGTTTGAAATCTTTCTTACATTTAAAAAGCAAAAATGTTAATAAGACTATGACTAAAAATAAAATATATTCATATGAAAAAGAGTCATTTTTAAAAATGCCTAGTTAATAATGTACTTTATCTTGCAGATAAATAGATTTTTGGCTTGATTTTGCCCTTTTATTCATTTGCAGGATATATACTTTTAATTGTGTTGCCAAATTATAAATTGTATTTGCATTATATTAAAACGATTTTCTTGAAAAATTTGTAAAAATATCTTAAGTTTGTTTCTGAAAGAGATTGAGAAGAATGATTTCTAATTATGTATATAGGTGGATCATTAAATTGTTGTCAACAAGGGTCTTACGAATATTTTGTATTTATCTATTTTAAGTAAAGACTGAAGTTTTATATGAATCTCAATGATAGATAATGACATTAAATAAAAAATAAACTATAAGTGCAGTTACTAAAATTATGATTATTGGGATAGGCTTCACAAATAAATTCAGCTAATAAACGTGGAGTGAATAAAAAATATAAAATGTTGATAGCTTATCTTATTGTCCATTTTGGAGTGGTGCATAATAACGGTTATAGATATAACAAAGCTTGTTCATGTATTAATGACTTACTTTTGATTATTTTTTATTTTAAATGCCAAAGTATGTTTGTTTCATGCAAAACTAATGAATAAGATTTAATTCCATACATTTTTTTTTTCAATATATATTGAGGATATTTTTAAATTAAAAATATTTGTTAATTGACTAGGTACTATTAATTATTATTTTTACTATTTAAGGACAATTTATTACTTAATCTACCTCAAAATCGAAATGATTATAATTGTATATGCATTGTGTTATAAGATTTGAAATATAATCAAATAATAAGTAAACGCAATCGTTTTTAACAGCCTTTTCAATGGAAACGATTCACTGGGTACTCACAAATCGTCAATTCAATGAGTGCCTTATTCATTATTATCAATGATCGCAGTACAACAAATGTGCCTACAAGAATTTATTATAGGTATATACCTAAATCGAATGTTTGTTTTTTATACCTAATAACATTTATAAGAAATATAACTATTCTTCTATATATTTATTCTTTTAAGATAATTACTGTTATTTTGACGTGTACGAAAATTACAACGTTTTCGTGCAGAACGAGTTATGTATAGGAATAAAAGTACCTTGTGCACATATAGGACAAAACTTGTAATAAAAGTTTGTGACTTAAAGACAATACAGATAACGAAAGGTGTTTGTTTAGTGTTAAATCGGGGTAGTTTTTAGCTGTGATTGTTCCTAATATAAGTTAGTACTTTGTAAAAATGTTGCTCACTGGTAGCTTTAAGTTCTTAGAAGTTCATAATAACTTTAATAAAATATATTTTACTTTTGACTGTATTTTATTGAATAATACGAAAAATGGGGAAATATCCTAAGTCTTGCAATATTTTATTATTTTCCAAGTGGGTATGTAACCGCTACGCAATGGGTAGGTGTGTAATAGAATGTATGTATATCATTGATTGAGGAGCATTGCATTTACTTCATTTAATTTCTTGCAAGATTAGCATAAGTTAAAAATTGAAAGTATTTTGAAAATATCTATTTTTCATTTATTTAAATGAAAAAAGGGTTTCTTAAAAAAAAGGCTCTTAAGTATTTAATCATACATAAAGGCGATAGTAATCAACTTATTTTAAAAAAAATATTCAAGTTTCTTAATATACATGTTGCTAAAAATAGTCCTAATTATTGATATTGATGTACGGAACACAGCGCTCTAACTAAACAAACATAAATATTTCGCGGGAGTCAGCAAAATTTTTTAGTTCGTCAAGTTTTCAACTTTTCATGGCCATCGTAAGTCAATTTATAAACAATGTTTACCATTCAAGTTACAATTTATGTAATTCCTTTAACTAATTATAATGTGAAAACTAAGATATATTGATAAATCCAATCGAAAAGCTGTGAAAAATGCAAGCGAATAATAAGAGCAACAACGGATGGATTTTGTGCCCGTCCAAAAGCTTTCCGGGAAAATTTTACTATTTTAATGTCGTGAATGGCGAGGCCGCATGGAGTTTGAACGAAGTTGAGGTGAGTTTTATTGTTATTGATCTAATAAATATAAATATAGATACAAAGTCATTGTTATAGATCATAGCAGGATGCAATCTTTGTGTGAAGGGATTAATATTTACAATAGACTAGATAAAATCTTGCGTTGCTCCTATCTATCGGCCCCGACTCTAACCAGCCCCCTAGACAAGACGTATGTCGATTATTTTCTATTGGATTGACATAATAGCGACAAAACCCTCGTGGTTTTATAATTCGATCTCAAACGTCGCTACCATAAAAAACTGGTCATCAAGTAACAATGGCTAATTGTTGATGCCTCTTATCCCCCCAAAACGTCTTTCTACCTGTTGAATGGTCATCCTCGCCCCTAAGGCTACATTCTAAGAAGACAATTTGAAAACTATTCATTATTATACTGCTCTCAAGACTAAAAGAAACAAGTTCTCAAGTGCAGCTTGTCAATTTATAAGAACAATTTACACATACCTACTTACAGCCTGTTAACTTGCAAAAACCTAACTAAATCTGTTAGGTTTTTTTGCTAAAAATACTAATAAATCATTTTTATATAATTTCTCAACGGTGTGTAAGTAAGTCAAATCAAATCAGGTTCTTGTAATATTTTCAAATGTAAGTAAAGTGTATACAATGTACTTTTGCTGTTCTAAAAGATTGGGGAAGTCCCCTAATGCTTTCAAATATTATTGCTTTATTTATGTTAAAATCTAACCACAGACAAGTTAACATATAAATACTGACAACATTATCTTTGTTTGTCTATGGTAAAACTAGTTGCTGTTAGACTCTTATCGCACTTGTTGCGATGCCTCTTGCTTAGTTAAATGTTAATAAATTAATATGCTTAGATATTCAAATGCAGCCCTTCTGATCCCTCTAAGCAGAATTTGTAGTATGGAAATCCCATAACTAATATTACTTTTTTTTTTTATAAATAAACAAACATCCTGGGACGTTCTTCACACACACCAAATTAAAAAAAACTTGTGATATATAGTACCAGATAACTGATATACTACAATTAAATACAAGTTTTTTTTAAATATGTACCCAAATAAATGAGTCATACTCAGGTCAAACAGACATATTCTTACACAAATAAGACTGTCCTGGGTGGGAATTGAACCCACAACCTGTGGTGTAATAAGGTGTCTTACACATGCCAACAGGCCTGTCTAAGCATAAGGGTAACTTGGTAAAGCTACTTTATCTGAACATGCAAAGAAGTCTAGCATAGTGGATCCATAACAGTTGACAGTGCTGGCTTTACCTATGGTGCAGGGTGTTAGGGGGCGCCACGAGCGACGGCGCCATTAAGGGTCATCCATAAATTACGTCACACATAGGGGGTGGGGTGGAAGAAGTGTGTGTGTATGTATATCCTAAGTTTCATGGCATCACATTTCAAAATTAAATATTTAAAAGTGTGGGTTGAAAGTCCTTAGACTGTAGGTGATTAAGTTTGTATCTTTCATAACATTAATTGTGTTTTTGGTTTGTTTTTAAATTTTGTTTGATTTTGATTGTATGAAAAACTTAAATTTTGTTTGATTTTGATTGTATTTTTGTTTTTTATGTCACTAGTGACAACTAGGCAGGCGGGTCACCTGATGGTAAGTGACTACCGTCGCCTATAGACATTAGCAATACCAGGGGGACGCCAACGTGTTGTACACCTTATTACAATGCCTTAAGGGCAAGGGCAACTGGCTCTCAAGTGCAACTGACGGAACACACCAACAGGTGCTTGGCGACAGATTTTGAGGGTGGTAGCCAGCCAGTCGAGTACCACATGGTACCCTACCACCGTGCTATGGTTTCCTCGCGATGTTTTCCTTCACCGAAAACTCAAGCTCATTGTAGGATTCGAACCCACGACCTTCGCCGCGGTATCCGACGTCTCTTACCACTGAGCTATCATCGGGTGTTGAAAGTTGAAAATCTGTCGCTATACACCTATGGGTGTGTTGCGGCAGTTGCACTTGAGGGCCAGTTCCCATCTAGGCTTTGTGTGCTTACCACCTTCGGCCACATCATCACTTACCATGGTGAGATTGTGGTCAAACAAGCTTATCCAGAATGAAAAACTATTTTCAGAACTGTTGTTTTCATTTAATAATTTCAAGATTTATATTTGCAAGAATATGTGATGTCACACTAGGAGGGGTAGTCTCACAAATGTGTGACGTAATTTATGGATGGTCCCTTATGTAGTCTTGGGTAGTTCGTTAATGTTACTAGAGGGCGCCAGGGTATTTGATTGCACCCGGGTGCTACATGGGCTAGTGTTGACACTGACAGTTGAAGTTTACTGAGGAAACCATTGGATGATGGTAGGGTACTTGTAGTGCCCAACTGGCTAGCTACCACACTTATGTTGGTGTGTTGACCTATCTGTGTGTTTTGGCAGTTGCACTTGAGAGCCAGTTTGCATCTAAGCTTTGAGTGCTTATCACCTTCAGCCACACCAGCACAAGCTAATCCAAGAGTAAAAAAAATAATTACCTCTAACTTTGCTTTTAGAGTTTTTTATAAGCTTTTTATAAGATTTTTATAAGCTTTTTTTTACTTTTAGATAAGCTTGTTTGACCACAATCTCACCATGGTAAGTGATGATGTGGCCGAAGGTGGTAAGCACACAAAACCTAGATTTGAACTGGCTCTCAAGTGCAGCTGTCGGAACACATCGATAGGTGCTTGGCGATGGATTTTCAACTTGAGGGTGGTAGCCAGCCAGTCGGGTATTAAAGCACCCTACCATGGGTTCCTCACGATGTTTTCCTTCACAGGAAGCTCAAGCTCATTGTAGGATTCGAACCCACGACCATCGCCGTGGTATCAATGGACGTCACTACCACTGACCTATCAACTCTTTAAATCTTTTGCAGAATAAGTCTCTGAATAAAGACTATATTACCCAAAGAGTAGCCGATAAGTCACACAGCTTCCCTGAACCAGACTCACCGCCTATAGAAGACAATTTCACTCCTTTTGCATCAAATAGTTGCCAGCCAGCCAAGTATTTGGCCAACATGCCATCGCAAAGATTTGGTGAACCAGTATTCCCAAAATACTATCCTAGTATGACAACACCAGTTTTTTGGGCTCCGTTACAAATGATTGTGCCGTCAGAAGCAAAAAAGATCACTTCAAGTCGTGTAACACAAACATATGAGCCAGATTTGATTATTGCTCATTCTACAGACATGCCATTAAGTAAACGATTTTCAAAACCGATGTTTTACAGAGATAATAGATTTGATTCTTATAAATTCAGTGAGATATCTACTCCTGATATAAGAACAAATTACAAAGCAAAATTCGCAGAATCTGTAACTAATCAGAGTGAAACGATAGATTTTTTCAAATATCCCAAATTACAGCCTTTTAAAAAACCTAAACCAATTTCTGAATCAGAAATTACTGGTAAAGTACCTTTTCTAAGGAATTTCAATCGAATCTCAATTAATCAAAAAGAAATCACACAATCTCCATCTTGGAAATCAGACACCTCAAGTCAAGTTAAGTCTAAAAATCTATCAAATCAAACCATTACAAGAAATCTTCCAAAATCAGATAAATGTTTAAATATTGATAATCAAAAAGCAACCTTAGATCCAACGAATAAAGTTGATAATTCAAATGGCACAGATTACAATAAGTTAGACAGTGAAGATCTGAGGTTCTTACTTGTTGCAAAGAGGAGGAAATCTTTGGAAAGTGGTGATGTTCATAAAGGTATGTTGGTTTAAAAATTAATCTATGCAATAATTAAATTGAAGTGTCTATTTGTAATGTCAAAATAACAGCAATTGTTTATACCACAAGTGACAACGAGGCAGGCGTGACCACCTGATGGTAAGTGACTACCGTCGCCTATAGACATTAGTAATTACCAGAGTCATAGCCAATATGTTGTAAACCTTAAAGACAACTGGCTCTCAAGTGCAAAGTCAGATTTTCAACTTGAGGGTGGTAACCAGCCAGTCGAGTACTACAAAGTACCCTTCCACAGTGTTATGGTTTCCTTGTAGGATTGTTAGGCTGTACTTGAGTGCCAGTTCCCATCTAGGCTTTGTGTGCCCACCACCTTCAGCCACATCATCACACCATGGTGAGATTGCGGTCAAACACAAGCTTATTCTAACGTAAAAAATGCGTATTCAAAATGTATGTTCCTAGGTAAAAAACCAAAACCAGACAGTGTTACCAGCTCAACACCAAGGAAAAAAGTGACTTTCAATCTAGATGGTCTAGATATCAGTGGAAGTGAAGTCAGCGAACCGAAATACTTTGTGAGTAAATTACCATAAACAAAAATGTATATAAATATACAGGGTGTCCGGTAAGCAGTACGACAAACATGTATACGGTGTATTAAATTCATTTGTAGCGACATATATTTACAACAAAGATGTAGTTCGCACGACACCTCGGTAGATGGCGACACAATAATCTACATCGCGCTATTGAAGTTCTCCAAGCAATCTCCATATACTGTAATCGTTAAGTGTGTCCAGACGATTATTCCGTAACTATTACAGATATCAAAAAACTTTAAACTGATATCGAAAGTACGTTACCTAATCAGTAAAATGTCATCAATAACTTTTTTTAAATCAAACGAGAGTATCCAAAATTTTGATATTAAACACTCCCATACATTTAGTATGAGATTAGTAGAAAGGTTTTAGTTTCCTTATTTTTAAAGGTTATTTTAGCTTAGTACTGATATTAAAGGAAACTTTTATTAACCTAACAAAGTATTTAATTGTTTTTTGATATCTGTAGTAGTTACGGAATAATCGCCTGGACACACTTAACGATTACACCCTGTATAATCCATATCATGTCCGGTAAATAGGACGACAAACTTAAGGGGAGATAAGTGGGCCGGGTCACCTACCAAATATGTAAAAATGACCAAAGTACAAGTGTCACCATTTTCGATATTTTTGAATTTAATTATTTCGAAAATGGCGACACTTTTACTAAGGTCGTTTCATATTTGGTAGGTGACCCACCCACTTATCTCCCCTTTAAGTTTGTCGTACCGCTTACCGGACCTGTATATATTACTAGCGATCTGCCTCGACTTCGCACGGGTAACAAAGCATATACCTATAATCACACTCAGAATCGGCCAGTACCGAGCGTTTTTAATCACGTGGTCACAAAAATAAAACATCTTATTTATGATTTCTTATAAACATCATTCAAATATTACGATGGCTAAATTTGTTTAGAAAAATACTTACTGAGCTAAAAACAGTTTTATCAATATTTTCATTGTAGTCAAATACTCTATTACGCCTAAACCTTTCTCATGACTCCGTCTATTGGTGCAACCGCATCAACATAGGTTTAGTAGGTTTTGAGTTTAATGTGAACATACAGAGTATTGCACGACGATTGACGCTACGCATGCTAAAGGTCGTAGCTCACTTACACGACTCCGCTCCCACCCGACAAATAAAATATCATTCAAATAAGGACTTCAGGTCGTGCTCAACATAAATTAGCAGACAGCTTACCGCCATCACACTGCTCGGTAGTTGAATTTTAGTATAGTGTGTTGGGTGGGAGCGGTGTTGGAGCAGAGTCGTTTAAATGGGCTATGACCTTAATCGCCTTAAATTGAATACTTTTCAGGAACCGATAGAGGAGAAAAGCCCAAGTATTGATTACCTGAGGAATCTAGCCAAACCTTCTATGAACAAAGACGTTTGGTATCTAGTCGTGGACACGCAAATATTGCTGGACAATTATGACTTTATTGATCAATATGTACAGAGTGGTAAGTCACTTGTTATTAATTTTGCTCTCATCTCAAACCAACGTGACATGGTAGGTTAGACAATTAAATTATTAATAAATAAATAGAATATCATAATATTAATACATGAAGAAAAAACTTTGGACCCCTTTTTGAGCCCTTACGAAAATAACACTAACGGAGGAGTATGAAATTTGGCACAGTTAAAGTTTATATGGAGAAGATATTCTTTAGAAATGAATTGAATTAATAAAAAATCATTACACACACTACCATGCGTTTGAGACACACACACATATCATGATCCTTCTCTGTTTATCAACCGGTAAACTTTTTTTTATTGACAGTTATTAATGATACTTTTTTCTTAAAAACTTTTTGGTCGAATTTTGATCAGAGGGCGAGCACTAGAATTTATAATTATTTATCTAGTCTCACCGATAATATTTGCGTGTTAAGGCGGCAAAATAATAATAAGCAGAATTTAATTATGACTGACTAAGTAAATAACAAACTCAGACCAGCCCCCATAAGCAGCACATGTTCACAAGTATGACGCGTGTGGCAGCCACTTAAATTTAAAACTCCATTCGTCATTTTCTTTTTAGATGTCACATGCAAACTACTGATACCGCATGTGGTAAGATCGGATGTAGAGACAATGTCGAAAGGCGATTGTTGCGGGCGACATCGCATTATAGTTGCGCGACAGTTGTCCAGGCGACTGGCAATGCCGGGGGATCATATTGCTCGTATGTATAATAACACACCTATATTAATACCAGGGGGATTGCCAATGTGTTGTACACCTTATTACAATGCTTTAAAGGTGTTTGGCGACAGATTTTCAGCTTGTGTGTGGTAGCCAGCCAGTTGAGTACTACAATGTACCCTACCACCGGGCTGTGGTTTCCTTGCGATGATTTCCTTCACCTAAAGCTCATTGTAGAATTCGAACGTGTATCGTGACTTTTCAGGTTGTCCCAAAAAGTCCATGAAAAGTTTTAGTGAAAGAGCCGCCAATTTCACTAAAACCTGACTTGACTTGTACGGACGAGGACTAGACTTTACTGTGAATGTGATATAACGTGACTATAACATAAAATAATAATATTAAAAATAAAGAAATGGATTAAAGGGTTAGATACCAAGCCAAAAAAACCTGTAAAAACACCCTGCATTTTTTTAAGTACAATCTTTTTTCCAGTTCAAACACCTGATATTAGAGAAGAAAAACAATTAGTTACAAATTGTATATTAAATTGTTGTATCGAAACGATCAAGACTAAAAATCGTCATGTGGTATGTCTTACCTTTTACTAGCTTACCAGATTTTTACCAGGTTTTATTTAACTGATGGTAAGTGACTACCGTCGCCTATAGACATTAGCAACACCAAGGGTATTGCTAATGTGTTGTACACCTTATTACACTACCTTAAAGGCAACTGGCATACCAACAGGTCCTTGGCGACAGATTTTCAACTTGAGGGTAGCCAGCCAGTCGAGTACTGCAAACTACCCTACCACCGTGCTGTGGTCTCCTCACGATGTTTTCCTTCACCGAAAGCTCAAGCTCATAGGGTTCGAACCCACGAGCTTCGCTGTGGTACCCGACGTCACTACCACGGAGCTATCATCGCCTTAGCTAGAGAAGTTACCACCGGTTAGGAAGACTTGAAATTAATTTGCAGGAAACGGTTCTTTTTTCTATTCTTTTACAATTTAAAATCAAATATTCGATCTGTTATTGTCCTAGGTTTTAATCACAAACGACACAGTTCTGCTTAAAAAAGCAAAAACGTTTAACATTAATTGTTATAAACTACAAGATATAAAAGACGCTGTGGCGCCCGCACAAAAAGTAACATTCGATATTAAACCTAAATTCCACGTAAATAGTGATGTGAAAGAAAATTTATTCCTTCAAAATAATATAAATATCGATAATAATTCAAAAAATATCTTCAATGGTCTGTTCAAGTCCACAAGTGATACAATACTAGATGATAGACTAATAAATATAACAAAACCTAAAAATATCCAAACAAATACGAAAAGCACTATACAGTACGAAAGCGACACTGTAGACAGTGCCTCCGAAATAGGTCGGAATATAAAGGATATTAATTTAAACGGTAAAGTCAATAGATCCTTATTTGATAACGGAAAGCAATTTGATAAATTAAATTGTGATAATACAAGCAAGAGTGCGAAGTTAATTTATATAGAAGGGGATATAAAAAAGTATTATGTGAAGAATAAATTGATGGAAGACAAAATTAGACTCAGAATTGATGAATGGATATGTGAATTCAGTCAAATTATGGAGGATGTTCTAACTGATATCTTAATGGTAAGATTTTTGCGTATTTGTAAGTTTGTTGTAAGTTTCGGGAAATCCCCGGGTTTAGGATGAATTAAAAGTCTTTGGAAAATTCGTACAAAAAATAATGATTATAGTGAAATGACGTTGCAATAGCTACATGTCGTGGTATCGAATCGAATACCACCAGTGTATTAAATGTAGTATTATGTTTTATGTAGGTACTGTTATAAAGAGGTAATGTTTGTTTGTTTGTTGTGGGTAATCTTTGGAAATACTTAAGCGATTCCAAAAATTATTTCATCAATGGAAAGCTACATTATCACTATTTAACTTATTTTAATTCCCTCGAGAACGCGAAAAAATCCGCGGGGTGGAAGCTAGTATATCAGTGTATCTGGTTTCCATAGTACAAGCTCTGCTTAGTTTGGGATCAGATGACAGTGAAGGTTAAAGATATTTTTTGAAAAAAATCCAAAAACTTAATCGTCAAAAAAATCCATATAATTATCGAACCTGCTCACAAAATTTCATGGGAGTTGGTTGAGAAATGCGGCCCTTAGAGGAGAACAGACGGATAGACGACAGATAGACGAAAGCAATTTTGCCCCAACTGAAACGGAGACGCTTCGCTCGCTCGGTCAATTATGGCAACTATTACATCATGGCAAGCATGGTAAGAAAGTAGTAAAAATAAGTTAACGTATTTTGACAATTTTCTTCCAGCAAAACTCATCGCACTATGGTATCCCGCCACCTTGGTACTTATGTGAAGCGATAGAGTGTATAAAAGTGATGTATACCCAAGAACCGGTGGTCGTATCCGTCGTTAACAAGTTTTCTTTACTTTTATTCAATTGCAGCTGTGACAAAGGTAAAATATTTATTCAAATTTTCATTGAACCCAACGTCCTTCATAAGTGTTTTTTTTTAATAAAGGTAGAGGTCTGAGGGACCATAGACACCCTTACGCGGACTTTTCGGCGAGCGCTTAGAGCTCTCAGCCGTGTTTCAAATTTAGACCACTGACCGCTGAGGGCGCTTGGGGCACGAACCTCGGCTCAAGGCCTCGTAGATGGGACACAAAGTGGGACGGACTTCGCCTAAGCGATTTAGAGGAGTTTTAAGGGACGGTCGGATTACTGACTGCGGCTCCGGCACTTTACGACTGACTATAAGTGATGATGTAACCGAAAATAGCACACAAACCCAGAAGGCAATTTCCTATTCTTTGTTATAACTTTCAGGTAAATTAAAGCCTACGGTAACCGCAAAAGATTTCATGAAGATACTCACTTATGGGATCACATTAATGCAGAGTTTGCAGGTGAATATAAATTTGTAATTTTCAATGTGTATTATATTAGTTTTTAACGATATCCATCTACAACATAGATGTAGTTCGCACGACTCCTCGGTAGATGGCGCCATAATAATCTACATCGCGCTATCGAAGTTTTCCATGTGATCTGCATATACAATCCATGATAATACGACAAATTTAACGGGGAGATAGGTGGGCTATTTAAAATCAGAAATATCGAAATATTTACATTTATTAAGGTCATTTTTGTATATTTGGTAGGTGACCCTCCTACCTACATCTCCCTAAGATTGTTACTACTTACCGAATTTCTTGTATGGATACAAGTTTCCAACGTACGTAAAGTTGGACCGCTGCGACCCTTTGAGTCTGCTCACAATTTCCTGATACATATCTGTCTCTGATATGAACAAATGAGGCTTTAAAGATATCTACTCTACTATATTAATCAGGAATTTTAAATGACCAGCAAGACAGGCGGCCCTTTGCTTTTTAAACAAAAAGTCTAATTATTATTGAGTGTGTCAGGCATCGAATGCATTTCACACAAGTTTTATGACTCCTATTTACATCAGGACATATCACCACTGCAAGAACTGAAAGATGCACAAAGCAAATTGGACTCTATGTACCGTGCAATAGAAGATCCAACAGTGGAGCGCGACGATTTTATTACACCAGTTGTATGTCGAACAGATGACACTGACGCGGTACAAAGTAAGAGATGTAATTGTGAGTGATCAAATTCCATTTTTTCTTTATTAAGAAAACTAATTACAATTATTGATGTGTAACTTTCCTCTTGTGTGGGAGTGATCTCGTGAGAATGGACGAAAATGTGTAACAGGGGGCCAGGTTGTCAGATAGGGACGGAAGTGTAATTTTATTTCCTCGTTTGTAGTACAGGCAAAGGATTTTAGCCCGTACAGCCTCAAACTCATTTATTGACCAATGAGCGCGCGCGGTGGTAGAGTTGTCTGTCAGATGGTACCAACCTATTTTCCGAGAGGTTGGTACATGTATGTTATTACCAAGGTCATGTCAGATGTTACACATCATATGCGACTACTGTAAGGCTCGTTGTTTTTAATCGTCATTAAAAATGCGTTCCCTAGTTTTTGCGTGAATAAGTAACAAACATCTCCACATCCAGACATACTTTCAATAATGGTAAGATCCGATTCGCTTTTCAGTTCAAAAGAATCGATCGGACATCATACTGTATTTACAAAAAAACTTCCCGCAATGGAAATCCTATACCGAAGCGTCTGACATGCACGATTATGATGATAAAATGCAGATGGTAAGTAATTATCCCTTTTATTCATGCTAAAATGGCTCTTTTTTATTTATAAACTGAGTTCATTATTTTGTCAATTGACCGCTCATTGATTGATTGATTAGGTTGTGTTTGAGTGTATTTTACATGAATTGCTCCTTTTTTAGAATTGTCAAAATGAGAATCCAAAAATTGTCAGGACGTTTGGAAAAAATCTAGGACTTCTCAAAATAGATAGTACAAAGAACATTTCAATGATGAATCCGCCGAAATCTGGATCTCATGGTCTCGTCAACAATACAAACAAAAAAATAGAGCGGCCTAAAATAGTAAGAACTGTAAATAACATTAATGATATGAGCACTAATAGAAAAGAGATAGGCGTGACAAAAAATCTTCAAGATGCGTATAGCATACAAAAACCTAATATTGAAATAACTATGCCTAAGTTGTTAAGGACAAAACCAAAGGAAGATAATAAAGATGATCCAAAAGAGATTAGACATTTTGGAAATATAGGCGAATTTTCATTTAAGAAAACCATTCATAATAAGTTGCAAGACCATAAAATAGGAATTAAATCAGATGTGAACATTTTTGGAAATGATTTAAATATCCCTAAACATGGTAACACTTTTAAAGTAGCAGAAGAAAAAACTGAAGGTCCAAAAGTTATAAGACCTTTCGAAAATGTCAATAGTTTTTCATTAATGAAATCTGGAACTAAGCATCAGGAAAATGGTATTCAGCCAAGTGTTATTAAACGAGAATTGAAAAATGTGCCGAATGTGGTAAAAAGTATGAAACTAATAGATGTTTTCGCAAATAAATTTATAAAAAAAGCAAAAGAATTAAATATGGATGATTTGGACTATGAAATTGAAGATACACTATCGAATATAAATAATAATTTATCGCGAAGTATCAATAAATATGTCGATTCGTTTATCGACGGAGAAGCAAATAATAATGTCTATTTACTAAACCCAGACACTAGTCCACAAGTACATCTTACGCAAAATAAATACTTAAAAAATAAAGAAAACCAATCAATGGATACCTTAGACAGTAAAAATACAAACATTGGCGCTGAAATTAAAAATAATGAAAACACAAATACTACATCTGTATTTTTTAATAATACGTATCAAAATGATAATTCTGATCTGGGAGTACTGTCAGTTCGTGACGATTCGACTAATGACAGTGGATTTGAAAACGAAAGCTTACAAGCTTATTCATTAGCGAAATCATTTCTGACTGAAATAAGCAGCTCATTTAAAATGATTTACAAGTTTATGTAAGTATTATATTTTTATATTAATTTTTCAAAAGTAATAATTTAAATTTGAAATAGGCGAATTGATAGAAAATTCGATTGAACATGTTTAATATATATAATAAATAGTAATGTCCAAAAATAGTTCCTTGTGGAATACCAAACCTCGTTGTACCACAGTTTTCCAGAAATTTAAAATTTGGTATTACTTTGTTTCTATTGTACAAATGGGATTCCAACTATCAACTATTAAACTCCTTTTGTTCATAATAATTACATTTCATTAGCAGAAAGTGTGATTTGCAAACTCAAATGCTTTACACAAATCCATATAATTTTTTATCAATTTTTTACAGCGCCAAAAGTATAGCTGAGGTACGCGACGGCGAAATGCAAGATGAAAAGAAAAAGATGCTTCACGACAAAGCAAATAGAACTCATTTACATATAGCTCGAGTCATTGAGAAGTTAAAAAGGTACTGTAGTCACAAAATCTAATAACTTTTTGATAGCGGCAGTTTCTACCAAAATCTAGTCATCAAAGTGCATCTAATGGAACACGATAAATACATTGAATTTATGACCCGATGGCAAGTGTCTACCGTTGCCTTTGAGCCAAGGGGATTCAATATTCAAAATGTTTTATTTCATTTTGGGACACTTAAGGAACACTTCTCGTCGTCGATCGTCATTTTATTGCTATAGTTACCACCATTTCCAAATAAAGACCTAGAGATTAGGGGTCGTCCATTAATCAATGATGTTTTGACAACTTCTAACTTAATCCATTGTATTTTGTTTTGTAAAATACCAATTTTAATAATAAATTTTTCGGATTAGAAATCTCATTACACCCCTTGTGATATTTCGTGATATTTTCCGAACCCCTCCCCCTTTCGAGCCTCACGTGATTAATGGACGATCCTATGGGTTGACGAACTTACAACTAACAAATCACTGGTACTTGGCGATTGATTTCACCAACATAAAAGTGTCACCATTCCCGAGATATTTCAGATTTTATATAGGTATTGATTTTTGAATTTCTGATTATACATAACTCGAAAATGGTGAAAATTTTACTAAGGTCATTTGTTAGCCCACCTACCTCCCCCTTAAATGTATCGTACTACTTACCGGACACCCTGTATATGTTTATTTTCAGTATAATAGACAGAGAGTCGAATAAGGGAACTACGTTGAAATCATATCTGATAAAGGCTGGCGAAGCTTCTGGCGATAAACGTATGGCTCAATACAGGTAAATAAATATAATATTAGCTGTCCCCCGCGGTTTCATCCGGTTTCCCAGGGGATCTTATCTTTTCCCGGGATAAAAAGTATGCTATATTTTAATCCAGGATATGACCTGTGTACTAAGTTTCATCAAAATTCGTTTAGTAGTTTTAGCGTGATAGTAACAAACATAAATATACAAACTTTCACATTTATATGAGTAGGATGTCGGAATCAATGTTACGAGACATGATTGGATAAAATTAATTTAACCTTATTCTGAATTTACCCTGACTGCTTAGAGGGTAATGTTTTTCGAGCATATGTATGTCTGTCTGACTGTTTGGCACGCTCTATAGCCTAAACCTTTTGACGGATTTCAACATATGAGGTGTCATTAGATTCGTCTTAAACGGGTATATTAATTAAATATGGTGAGGTACTCAAAAGTATAAAATAGATTATTATTCAATGAAACTTTGCCCGACTGATTAAAAAAAACTAAGAAAAGGGTCTCTAATATCTACATTTTTTATGCTTTTTATTTCTTCTGTAATCTGACATCAGAAAAAAAGACGAATTAAAAAAGCTGTATTTTTTTCGCTTTTTCAAGCTTTTTTTTAAATTTTATTTTTTCAGACAAGTCGTGACAAAGTCGCTGGAACAAGCTGAAATGCTAGAAAACGCTCTAAAATTGTTGCTTAATATTATAAACAAAGAATTCGATGATCGGCCAACGTTTGCAAATAATTCTGGCCTCTGCTTGAAATATTACAATGTTTTCGAGTGACTTTAGTTCTCTTCTAGAACTTTCGCCGACATCATCACTTACCATGAGATTTTAGTCAAATACAATACAAACAAAGGCCTAATAGTATATTTTCTGTATGATTCTTTATTGTCTTTAACGTAACAAGTTTTATTAATTTGTGTTAGAGTTTCCACGGAATTCGATATTAATATTAGTTTTTAAAATATACAGGTGTCCGGTTTAAATTGTTATCAAAGATGTACTGATTAATACCGAAGATGTCAAAATGATCTCGTTTTAAGCTTCCAAAGTCTATTTTTAAGCATCTAACCAAGTTATGAGATAATTTTACTGGCCAGGTTATTAGTCAATACACCACCACACCAGTGAAATTAAAACAAATAGCCAGCCTTTATAATTGGAAAGGGATTTAAACTAGGCAAATCTTTAAAAAATGCCTCTTACTATTACTTTTAAGCTAAAATGTGATTGATAACAAAGAAATTATTTTTATGTTAATCTTTAGAATTTCTATTTAGTTTTAAGTTTGATTTATTAGGTTTTAAGTACAAATATATGAAGCTATACTGATACAGTATTATAAATATTTACAGGTAAGCGCTTAATTTTTATACCGATTTTGTGCGAGTGATTTCGTGAAAAGGGACGTAATTGTGTAACAGGAAGCCGGCTTGTCATATAGAGACGGAAGTGTGTAATTTTATTTCCTCTATTGTAGTGCAGGCTTTAAGCCTATACAGCCTCAAACTCAAAAACTCATTTATTGACCAATGAGCGCGCGCGGTGGTAGAGTTGTCTGTGAGATGGTACCAACCTATTTTTCGAGAGGTTGGTACATGTATGGTATTACTAAGGTGAGATATCAGATGTTACACATCATATGCGATTAATGTAAGGCTCTGAAAACGCGAAAATAGCAATTATTTATCGATTTTCATATTATTTCTTATTAGTGTCATATAAACAAAGAGATTTAAAGATAGATATAATAGAGCGGCTATCAGAAGAAATGTCATAGAAAAACTGTGATCCCATTCCATGCCTCAGTAACGCCATCTATCTATGAATAAACTAGACTAGACTGAGCGACTTTTGTCCACTGGACATAAATATCGGATTACGATTTTGTTCGCAATGTCCTGTCTATTAGTATAAGTTAAAAGTCTTTGCATATAAATAACATGACATAAATATACTATGACATAAAATAAGAACATGTAAAAAACTGATAGTAATAATTTTTGTAGCTGATTTTAATATTTAGTCTAACGTTATGTTCTACGTAACATATTTCACAATATGAAAGAAAATGTCCTATTGATATTCATTATAATATACAATCCCGAGGGAATTAAAATAAAATATAGCCTATATTTTTATTTTAACAGATAATGTAACTTTCTATCGGTGAAAGATTTTTTTGATTCGGTTCCAAAGAGTACCTCTTACAAACAAAGAAACAAATTACCTCTTTATAGACTAGCTTTTTCGTTTCACCCGCTTTCATGAGGGAATTAAAGTAAAATATAGCCTATATCATTCGCTGATGCTGTAGACTACAGCATCTCTGCAGTGTAGAGTCTATAGGTAGGTGAAAGAATATCTAAATTTGGTTAAGTTTTTAAGTTAATCCATTAGGGTCAACTCACACCGAGATGCGACGCGACGCGACGCTCACATTTTAATAGAGCGACTCAAAATATTACTATTTACTCATAGATTAATAAAACGTCGCGCCACTCAAACTCATTTATTCAGTTTAGGCCCTGACAAGGCACTTATGAACGTTACAATTGACTCTACCACCGGTTCGGAATACACTTAAACTGAGAAGACTCCGGCAAGAAACTCAGCAAGGCAATTTTTTTTTTCAGCAGTGGATCTTTCTTACATTTATTTACATTTTCATAAGTAGCTCTTTCGTAGATGGAGCGCTCCCTTTCCGTGACAGCTCTGAAAATGAGGCAACTCAATATTTTAGTGTGTATTTGCAAGGATGCTAGTGTGCGTGAAAACATTGAGTCGCGACAACTGAATTGTGTCATTTCTTGCAACGAGACTGGGCTCGGTTCGGCTCGGGTACGCTTCGGGTTCGATTTAGCCGTAGTATTTGTTTCTAATCTATGTATTTACTACACGAAAAGATACACATTTCATTGTGAGCAAGAATTATATATTCTAAATGGATAGGTAACTCTAAATACCTACTTGAAGCAAATACCTATCAATTGCGAAAAAGAGAAAGATAAGTACGTTGGGACATTCTCTCTTTCTTTCATTAAGGGTAAGTAGGGTTAGAAAGAGAGATTGTCCCAACGTAGTTGTTATCTTTCTCTTGTTCATCACATTTCATTGTGAGAATACAGAATAAGTTGAACCACGCACCTCTTCCAGTATCGTCATAGAAGTCGATTGCCCAACATAGGTTGAAATTATAATCTATATCTTAGAAGTAGGTACTGACAGTATTGGTAGATTTTTCTATTTCGATTAGGTATGTAATTATTTTTAGGATAGTCTGAGGGAAAATTATATTCCTGTTTTTTTTTTGTTTTTGTTGATTGTTTTGACATTTTGTTATACTTTTTCCTAAGCGTTGATTGAAATAAATGGACAAATATTAATATCTACGTGTTTTATTGTAAATAGTAGGTACAGAACCCTGTTTAGAGTTGCCATCTCTAAAAATCAAAAAGCCGGACATAACCGTTAATAAAGCCGGACTTATTGGGTCTCAATCCAGGACGCAAAAAAATATTTTTACAAAAATTTGGATAAAATATTTTTTAAGAAAATTTTCAGAATGTGGGTAGTGCGTTAACTTGAGTGTCTTGGCAGTTACTCGCTCGTTTCTGTTTGAAGTGACTGACATACATATAAAAACTGGACACAGTCAAATTTTGCTGGACAAGTGGTCAAAAATCCTAAAAATGTCCGGCTTTATTCGGACGGATGGCAAGCCTAACCCTGTTTATTCATGTTTGAAGTTTACCAAATAAGAGCGAGTGGTTATAGCACAATTAATCGCTTAACCATTTTATCTGTGCAACAAATTAAACAATCATTATTTGAAGTGTTTATTTATTTGGAATATATTATCAAATAAAAATACAATAGCATAGTTGTAAAACAATAGAAAAAGCACTGCAGAGTAATGTCATATTTATTGTATTAATTTATATCTGCAAGTTATAAAGCCATTTTTTTAAACTCTATGTTGATCTATGATCATACAATTACTATGGCAACATTTCTTTTTATTCTCAATTGACAGTAACCATAGACATAGAATGGACTGAGCGCAAGCCTCACAAAAGCGCGGCCAATGTCTTCTATAGACAACTACATACTTACTTTTCTGTCTGTACTCACTGCACAATTGTAAACGGAACGCTCAGTCCATTTAATGTCTATGGTAGTAACATACTTTTAATGAAAGACTGACTGAACCTCTACAACTATTTTTTTATCATTTGAAACATATATATTCTTTTAGAACTTTTAAATTGCAAGATATACTTATTCAACCAACCGCAGCCAATAAAAGCTGTGCAACATCCTCTCTAGGCGATCTGGCGGTTAATTTCATTGTCACGCCTCCACCCCCGGACGCTAAACGGGCCCAAACCAACAAAGGAGCCCCGCCTCTGAATACACCTCCTCCTCTTATCTCTTTAACAGCTTCCCCTACAATAGCAGCTTTGGGTAAACCAAGATGTTCACAAACCGCTTTAGCAGCATCGTTTGCGTCGTTCTGCGATAAAACAAACGTATCGCTTGCTTCCGGAACTTTAGATGCGGATTCCCACGTCTGTTCCCATTCAGACGTGCCAGCCCTAGTTCTTATTTGATCAGCACAACCCATTTCAAACTCTTCTAGAGGATACGAATCGGCATAACCCTCTCCTGGGTCAGGAGCTCCAGTTGTAGGGTCACAGTCTCGTACTGTGAATTCTAAAGTAGCTCCAAAAGTGCCCAAACTGTCGACAAACGAACAAGGATACTCAACGATAACAAACACGCTATCTGCTTTGTCGTAAGATAGTTTTGGACACGGCACTATAGATTTGATTTCGTATTCTGGAGGAGTTTCTAACCTCACGCTCACTTGCTCCAGTATTTGGTCACTTAGTGTGTTCACGCACTCAAATTGCAAGATAGTATGTCTAGCAAATACGTGTTTCAGTAAGCGCACTCTATATTCTGTTTCGGCTTCCGTCAAATCTATAGGAACGTTCGTTTTAAATATCGGACCTAGTCTATCTAGACCAGGGATTTTGGCTAATTGCTCCGCGTATATTTCTTCAATAGACATTTGTACAGGTTTGCGGGCCTCAATTTCAACAATCGCTGCTTTGTCCTCCTTTGGTTCTTCTTCAGCGGGTACCGACATCATATTAAATGGAGCATCAGGATTCGTGGCCAAAAGATCTCTTAATGCTCTCTCAAGTAATACTGGGTTGGGTTTGGCAATATTTACAATGTAATCATTAATCAGTTGCTCGTCTCCAGTGTCTAAAATCGCGCTGTAATATATAGCGCGATCCCTTACTTCATCTTCTTCGTCTAACTGACACCTGTTAAGCAGAACTCTTATGTTTGGCAACAGTTCTGGTCTTTGAGCGCCAAATTGTGCGACAGCTGATACCGCTGCAGCGCGCACCGGTCCTGACTCCAAGATGACTCTGTTGTAAATGAATCGGATGTAGCGAGACGGTTGACGTGATTTTGGACCTTCTCGCCCAAGCAAATGTAGGATTCGTACTGCCAAAGCAGCGTGCTCACAATCCTCGATAAACTCGCAAAGATGCGCCAGCCCTGTCTCTTTTGCATCAGGATTCTCTTCAACTAAAGCAATAATGGCGTCGGCTATAGCCGCCTTGTATTCCAAGCCGCCTTCATCACGCAACATACCAGCTAAGAAAGCAGCCAATGACTGATGCTTCCTCGGGAATTTGGTGCAAAGACGCCTAATAGCTCTTACAACGACGATTTTGAATTCATCCGAAATTTCCGACACAAAACTAGAGATCTGCTTCATGAGTCTGTCTACCGAACTTTCGGCGCCTGTTGCTAACAACGTAGTAACTGCCAATGTGGCTACAGAACGATTTGGGTCAGAAATAAGATTTTCTAAATCGACTGCGCAGGCTGCAACTGCAGTAGGATGTTTTGCAGTCAATCTAGCTAGTGTCCTGGCTCCAGCCAATCTTAGAGACGCCTTGGAAGATCCGCAGAACAATTGCAAAACAGAAACTGCAGGTGCTAGATCCCTAGCTGTTTTTCGTAAGTTAACAATTGCATGGGCCGCTTCATAGATGACCATTTCAGATTTATGTCTGAGACAGCATTCGATGAACTCTATGTAAGTTTGGGCAGTTTCCGAATCGTCATTTTCAACTAATTTGGCAGCTAAACGGATTAATAAGCAGAGAGCGTATGGTGATTTCATTGGCGACCTCGCGAGGCGGGTTACCAATTTAACAGTTGATAGCTTATCGTTCCTACGCGAGCCGGCAACGACGCCTAGTGCATGGTATGATACCATGGCGTTATCCGAGCTGATAGCTTCCTGTGGGGGGAGATATGGTTGTATTAATTAGTGACATATCATATACACCCTGTCCAGATATTTAATATCTAAATATCGAAATAGTTTCGAAAATGGTAACCTTTTTACTTGAATAGCATGGTTATATATACTAACACCCTGCTATGGTTTCCTCACGGTGGTTTCAACCCAAGACCTTCGCCGCAGTATCCAATGTCACTACTACTGAGCTATGATTGCCTTTAAAATTATCATACCTGTGCTTCATTGGCCCATCGGCGCACCAGGTCAGGAGCAGTCGAGGATAGATGCAACGCTGATACTAATGCAGCAGAACTGACTGCCGGGTTCTTGTCAACAATTGCTTGTTTCATGTACCTTTAAGAGATAAATAAATGGATGCTTAAAGAGGGCTATGTTATAACTATACACTGGAAAAAATTGAGGTGTATAATAGCATAAATATAAGTTTATTGATAATACTGTTTTTTTTTATGTACATATATTGAACAAATAGATCTTTGATATTAATATTGTTACACCACATGTTTTCTACTAAAAAACAATCAAACTATTTTTTTATTATTAATGCATGTCTACTACTGTACATGTAGTTGTTTTGTACAGTGAGGATTAATGGATGATATTATGCCACACCACTATTGCATTTTAAGAAACTGACAGCTTGAGTTCTCACTACACATTTCAAGCACCTACTGAGCCATATTCTACCAGTCAGGGTACCAAAAAGTTGATGGAAACTAGTGACTACACTAGCCAATGACAAGATATCAATTACCTCTCAATAGCCTGAAGCATAGTACTGTCAGTAATACTGCACAGAGCTCTTATAGCCGCTGCTCTGTACAGGTCCTCCTTTCCAGTCATATCCTTAGTCAAAGACGACGTCACAATGATAACATCTTGAGCTAATGTACTAAGTTCCTTTATACATATGTACACCATGCGTCGCAGCATCACATCTTTCGATTGGAACAGCTTTGTAGTCGCGAAGAACGCTTCTGTAGCTTCTTGGACAGTAAACTTCTCTCCTTGATTCAGTAAATACAGTATTTTGGTTAAAATGAGCAAACATTTTCGAGGGTTAACTGGCGATTGATTAAAGTATCTAGCTTCTTGTAGGACGATGGTTTTGTCCAGATTTTGGTATGGGTTGCCGCTGGTATCTTCCTCCTCTTTTTTATCACGTTTGAAAGAGCTCATTTTGAGCTTTTTCTTCGGTGAAATTACAAAGTTGTTTGGTGCCGACGAATACAGTTTACACGTCACCTAGGTCCTGCTGTCAAGTGTCAATGTCAAAAAACTGAAAATAAAGCAGAGAAATGTCATCGAATAATCGGATACGTGTACCAAAATTTATACATTCGGTTTTCGGTACATACAGCCCAGAAATGATCGATAGGTTTTTTAATAATAATATTATGACAGTTATGTAATCCACTACAGTGCAAACACGAACTAATATTGAAGGAATAATTTATCTTAGATTTTTAAAGCTATGTTTACCCGCGACGGTACGGAAGGATGTTTATTTGTGCAAATCTGTTGCCATTTTTCACCAAAACTACTAGTCCGATTTAGATGCGGTTTTCAGTAATGGGTTTGTTACACCACATGTTTGATTAGTGTGGAATCTTAAAAAAGTGTTACGGTAGTAACTCACTAGGTGGCGCTGCAGTTATATCTAGTTCAATTTCGATGCGGTATTCAGCTGCCGTCATTTTTTTAAACGACTTCAAAAAAGGAGTTTCTCAATTCGACAACATATTTTTTATTGTTATCGACCATATGATAAGTTTGGAATAGCCCATAGGCTACTTTTCATCCCGGTAAACGATAAGATCTCTCGGGAACGCGGGTCCGCGGGGGACAGCTAATATGTTTATAAATTAAAGTATAATATAAGACTGCATAAATTTGGTTCAAACAACCGCAAAAAGCCATGCATAATACGATACGATACATTAAGGCTAGGTAGACCCATTTTACATCACTTTGATTCAATTTTTAACAAACAAAGAGTTATTGTTTAAAGCCAAAAAAAATACATATCATAGTTCACTATATGTACTTAGATAATTCTCGGTTCAAAACATGATATCGAAATCTTCACTCGATAAAAAAAAATTCCGAAGAGGGGTCTAATTCGATTATTTTTCTTATTTTACTTGAAGCATATGAAAGTTTAACTTCCAAAAAAAATATCTAAGCAAAGTTAATAACATATAGAACAATAATCCTCGGTTACATTTTGCAAAATAGTTGAATTATTTTAATAATAAATTATTATATAATACAGCGGCTTGCGGACGTGGCTTCAGTCGCCCGCCGGGCCTTGACGAGGTAGGACCTGTGTTCCTTTTGCTCTCGCACGGCTGTCACGTTGACTTAGATCGGACGATTTATTCACACTACGTACGAACCACAGTATAAACTAAGCGGTTGTCGCTAGAGAATAATTTATTGTTTTAAAATTGTATTCGTCTGTGTGATCGATCATAATAAATTCGTAAAACATAACACAAAATTCAAATCCAAGGTGGTGGCTGCGCGAAATTATCAACTTTTTCGTCATGTATGTCGTTTTTATGGTTTTCGAGGGTGCTGAAGCCGATAGTGCTGTCAAAATCTAAATCCAAGATGGCGGCTGCACGAAATTATCACCTTTTTCGTCATGGATGTCGTTTTCATGGTTTTCGAGGGTGCTAAAGCCGATAGTGCTGTCAAAATCTAAATCCAAGATGGCGGCTGCACGAAATTATCACCTTTTTCGTCATGGGTGTCGTTTTCATGGTTTTCGAGGGTGTTGAAGCCAATAGTGCTGTCAAAATCTAAATCCAAGATGGCGGCTGCAAGAAATAATCAACTTTTTCGTCATGGATGTCGTTTTCATGGTTTTCGAAGGTGCTGAAGCCGATAGTGCTGTCAAAATCTAAATCCAAGATGGCGGCTGCACAAAATTATCAACTTTATAATTTACGAAATTACTAGACGAATTAATTTACATCTTCGATGCAAGTAAAAAGAATCGAATCCACGACCCCTTTTTGTGTTTGTTAGCCCTCCGCAACGCCCCATAATAGTATTAACAGACGTTCGAACTTGGTACGGGCCGGACAGCGGACTTGTACGGCGTACCAAATCCGCTAGTCACAACAGACGGCCGGATCCAGTCCATCGACACTGCCTTACAAGCTAAATTAGGAACGTACTTTGTACCAACATTGTATTATAAAAATAATCCTACTAAATTAAAACGAGTACTGATTCCTTTGGGTAGCAGGTGTCTTAACGTCTATTTGATTTAGACGCATTATACCTTTTTTTACTGTTGGTAGAATTGTTGAGGTATTATAATCTATGTTTGGATAAACAGTTTGGGTTTTTTGTCGTGGTGAAATTATTGTGTTATACAGTGTTTTACAGTGTTTTATCTCCGATTTCGAAATCACTATTTAAGTTTCTTACATTGTTTTGGAACAAAGTTCCTAATAGTATTAACAGACGTTCGAACTTGGTACGGGCCGGACAGCGGACTTGTACGTCGTACCAAATCCGCTAGTCACAACAGACGGCCGGATCTCGCAGTAGCCGCGTGTTGTGTGCACAGTTCAGACTTCATGCCTCCGACGTTACCCAAGCGCGCTAAAATTGCGATTTATGTTGCGGCAACAGTAATACCGCTACAAGCCTCACTAAAAAAAAGGAGTGGGCAAAAACGTATTTAAAATACGTGTGGTGTCGTGGGACACCAGATAGGAACGAAGTTTTAAAAAAAATATTTTTCAAGTTATATTCGATAAAGAAAATGTGCGTGACAGCTCCTTTTTTTTTAGAAATACATACTTAAATAGATAATTACCTACATCCAGTCACAGAACAAACATCTTCATAGACACATGTCTGTCCTGGATGGGAATCGAACCCACGACCTATTGTTTTAAATACATACTTGAATATTATTTATTATTATTATTATTATTATTATTTATTATTTACTTTACAACTATTTTTACAGGATATATATATATACTCTTCAAGGCGATGATAGCTCAGTGGTAAGTGACGTCGAATTCCGCAGCGAAGGTCGTGGGTTCGAATCCTACAATGAGCTTGAGCTTTCGGTGAAGGAAAACATCGTGAGGAAACCATAGCACGGTGGTAGGGTACTTTGTAGTACCCGACTGGCTGGCTACCACCCTCAAGTTGAAAATCTGTCGCTAAAACACCTATCGGTGTGTTCCGACAGCTGCATTTGAGAGCCAGTTCCCATCTAGGCTTTGTGTGCTTACCATCTTCGGCCACATCATCACTTACCATGGTGAGATTGTGGTCAAATACAAGCCTATCCAGAATAAAAAAAAATAGATTATTACCTACAACCCAGTCACAGGACAAACAGGTATCTTCATACACACCTGTCCTGTAAATACATACTTAAATAGATTATTACCTACAACCTACGAATAAGTAATCAGGACAAACAGACATCTTCATACACACATAATAATATCTGTCCTCGATGGGAATCGTACCCACGATCTTTTTTTTCCGCCATAGTGCATTGACGCACGTGCTACCTACCTCCAGAACGTTTCGATCGTGACTGCCGTGCGTTTGTCCGGTCCGAGCGTACATACGCGCGGATTTGGTACGGAGCGGACCAAATCCGACGCGCAAACCATCGGACCGGACCGAACACGAAAGAATAATAATTATGTTCGACAGACAACTCTCCAGACGAACGGATATGGTACGGAGCATACCGAATCCGCTGTCCGTTACGTACCGTACCAAGTACGAACGTCTGTTAATACTATTATACTATTAATGCACTATGGCGGAAAAAAAGGTCATGGGTTCGATTCCCATCGAGGACAGATATGTGTGTATAAAGATGTCTGTTTGTCCTGATTACTTATTCGTAGGTTGTAGGTAATAATCTATTTAAGTACTTATGTATTTACAAAAAAAAAGTCGTGGATTCGATTCCCATCCAGGACAGGTGTGTATGAAGATATCTATTTGTCCTGTGACTGGGTTGTAGATAATAATCTATTCAAGTATGTATTTAAAAAAAAAGGTCGTGGGTTCGATTCCCATCCAGGACAGACATGTGTCTATGAAGATGTTTGTTTGTCCTGTGACTGGGTGTAGGTAATTATCTATTTAAGTATGTACGAGTATTTCCAAAAAAAAAGGAGCTGACACGCACATTTTCTTTATCGAATATAGTTAACTTGAAAAATATTTTTTTATAAAACTTCGTTCCTATCCGGTGTTCCACGACACCACACGTATTTTAAATACGTTTTTGCGCACTCCTTTTTTTTTAGTGAGGTTTGTAGCGGCATTACTGTTGCCGCAACACCAATCGCAATATTAGCGCGCTTGGATAACGTCGGAGGCATGACGTCTGAACTGTGCACACGACACGCGGCTACTGCGAGATCCGGCCGTCTGTTGTGACTAGCGGATTTGGTACGACGTACAAGTCCGCTGTCCGGCCCGTACCAAGTTCGAACGTCTGTTAATACTATTAGGAACTTCGTTCCAAAACAATGTAAGAAACTTAAATCTCAAATAAATTAATTATGACTCACACCATTTTTCATTCACAACATCTATTCAAAATAATATAATATAAATGTTAGGTTTTCCCGATGACTACCTTCTATAATAAAACAAGCAGACAATTTAATAAAATAAGTTGACCTTCTGCCTACACGACACGTTTACTTATACTGTGACAGATTTGGGTTCATGTGAGTTCACGCCGGCAACGTCTGCGCTCGGCTCGCCTCGCGTAAAGGATGGTAGCGTTAAATACCTACTTTGCTCGGTCTACCTGGCCTTAAATAAAACACATTTTGTAAAAATATTTACAATTTATTTTCGCTTTATCGCCCATTGCTTTGATTTACATCAAACAGACATGTTGCTACATTACAGTTTAAAATAAGAATGTATAACTAGACAACTTAGCCAAAGAGCTAATTAAAAAACTTTACATCAAACAGTCAAGTTGTCAAGTTATAATTCCTTAACAATTTTTGATTGCATTCCAACTATACCATGGCAACACAGTTCGATCCTGGACCGTGAAAATATGATATTTACAATGCATCAGTCATTACAAAAAAGAAAATCTTACTCTTCGTTTTTAACTTACTAAAATCCATAAAAACTTAAAAATAATTTGCGCACATGCAAAAAAACACTAAAAAGGTTATTTGTTACTATGAAATTATATTTAATAAAATAAAATGCCATTATTAGCCTATTTTAAATCAATAACTAGATTTTTTAACTACTTTACAGGATAATTACAAATAGTTATTTTTTGCATGTACGCTATAGAAAGAGTGCATAGAAACGACGTGATTTCGTCGAGATTTGATAATATTTAAATAATACAAGGTCAGCATACACTGATGGCAAAAAGTGTAATTTTATCCTTTACGAGCAGAGTGTAGCTCACAAAATAGTACCTATATTCAATCAAATCAATCAAAAATAGTTTATTCACATGGGCCTCATAAAGGCACTCATGAAAGTTAATGACTCTTCTGCCAGATTCACAATTTTACAGCCATCTAAAGAAGAACCTGCAGCGACTTCTACAAATACTGTTTATCCATCCACCAGAATGCCAATGTAAAATAAAAGTACTGATTAGTAGTGGGTATAGTGCCTGAATAAAAAAATATTATTATTATAATTACATCGTTTTGCTATCTGTACCCTCAACAGAGAGTTAGAAAATATTAACTATAGAACCAACTCTGTTTGTTAAAGCTCAGCACCAAAATTGAAGTTGTCTTGATACAATGGAACTGTCAAAAATAAAAATTGGGGGAATGTTGATTGACATCTATACTAATATTATAAGAGGAAAGATTTGATTGTTTGTTTGTTTGCATTGAATAGGCTCTGACACTACTGGACCGATTTCAAAAATTCTTTCACCGTTGGAAAGCTACACTATCCCTGATGAACATAGACTATATTTAATCCCGGGATAAGATAAGATCCCACGGGAACACGGGTGAAACCGCAGGGAACAGCTGGTATCAAATAAGCTTTTTTTTTTTTTATATGATATCGATAGTTTACTTGACGGGCGTTCCAAGCAGGCTGGCCAGTATTTTGTGACGTAATCAAATGACAGATATTGTAATAGCGACTTTTAGTTGATGACGTCATTATACACAATGAGTTTTTTTCACAAGAAGGTCTCTTCACAAGACTTTTTTTAGTTTCAACTATTTATCTGTTTCCCGACAGTGTGCACTGACCTTAAAACTAATATTTTGTTAAAAAACAAAGTATAATTATTTTGAAATGTATATGTATGCACTCTCTTTCTCTTAAATAATCTATCTATATTACAAAATGTTACTTTTTTTGGCATATTTATAGTACACAATGTACAATATGTATTCATCAAGCGTAAAAGATTTTTCAGGCAGTTCATTTCCTTAAGATTACAACCACCTTCACATTTCCACTGATATTTTATAAAAAAAGAAGTATTCATTTTTATTTCGCTTTCAAGCCATTTAACCTGTCTTCAAACTTACTGTCATTCTAATAATAAAGTTGAAAAGTAAAGCGCATGTTTCAAGTCTTGCTTAATATAGATAATTTCAATAACAAAAATTCTGAAAAGTGAAACAATATTTTCAAAATATTTTTTTTATGAAATTTGATTACTACCCAAGCATTATGGTAGGGGAGGCGAATAGGGGATTTCGGGATTTACTCGAGCGCGTCAGATTAACATAAGGGGGGCAACCTTGCACCTTGTGAAGTACTCTCACCAAATCTGAGCCCTCTATATAGTGTCGAACGTCTAGGGTAGCCCGTCAGATTAGTAAAAAAAAATCGATGGTTTGAAATACTCGAGCGCGTCAGATTAAGGTAAGGTAAGTTAGTTACATGCAAAATAGTGTACATTTCAATAATCTGACAATTTGGGCGTGACGAAAGAAAATTGGAGACTCGCAAAGTTGCAAAAAAAAAACGTCACCTGGATTTTCTCGAGCGCGATTAGTTTTTTTTTATTTTGAAGGAAATTTGTCACGAATCACGGAAATATCTTAATCTGCCGATTTGCACAAGCCGAAGTAGCTAAAATCATTATTAAGTGTATAGTCCAGGAATATTATGAGTTTCACCTCAGAATGAGAGATAGTCACCTATTAACTTGTATAAACCTTTATTTTGACACCCTAAAACTTGTCTCAAAAGCTACTTATTATAGGGTGCCCGCGACTACTGATTTTTCAAGGTCAAAGGTCAAAAAATGATTTATTGCAAATATCTCGTTTCCTATGGGTTTTTTGGTATATGTATTGATAATAAATATTGTAGAAAATTAAATTCTCTACAACTTTTGCACAAAAATTTTTTCGATATCTTGAACCATTTTCGAGATTTCGATATTTTTTATATATATTTTTTTTCAAACCGTCAGATTAAGGAAACTCCTCAACATAATTGTCAGATTATGGGTCAGTACAACAAGGCCATCAAGAAGAACCGCCTGTATAAAAATCTGACGCGCTCGAGTAAATCAAGGTTAAGATTTTTTTTTGCATTTTCAAAAATCGGCCCTGACTGATGGTCGCGTCCAAATCGTCAGTCTTTAAAATAGGAGCTACTGGAGGGTTTACTTAACATCCCTTATCAATGTCTGACGCGCTTGAGTAAATTTTTTTTTAAAATATTTTCGACCCCTTCGTACGGCCACCCCCACCACGCAAAACGGCAGATTATTATTTTTCCGTTATCAGACAGACGTGGCGCGACTACCCAATTAATATCTGACGCGCTCGAGTATTTCTTGGTGACTGTTTTTTTTTTACATTTTTGAAACCCTGTAGACGCTCCCCCCACCGCTGAAGGGGAAAATATCACATAACCTTTTTTTCTTTATTCCACCTAATCTTCAAATTCCAGTAGGTCCCAAAGACGCTCGAGTAACTACAAATTTAGCATCATTGCCTCCCCTACCATTATTTGAACGACAGACCAAGTAAAATATATCAATTCATAATATAAGTAAACTACATGAACTTAAAGTTCAAATTTCAATGAGCAAGGCTCGGTTCTTTCTCAATCCTACAAACATTATCATTGAACTCTAACATCCTGTATTTAAGGTATAATATTAACTGTCAGTTATATCCATTGCTTAGTAAAATTAAATATATTGCAAACTTAAACTATATAATGTGGAGATCATAAAATAAATTTTTATTTGTTAGTGATGCAGATATTTCGAAACAAACGGAACTCTAGCCTTTTCTATCTTTATCATATTAAATAAGAGTTGCAAATAGAATGCAAGTATTGTGAAAAAATATTCCGTTTGGTTTGAATTGATCTTAATACTGCCAGTGAATTGTCTTAAGTCAAGATTTGCGTAAATCGAAAATAAACCCTATATCAAATTTCCAGTATTTAAATTAATTTATTAATTTTGAATTAAGACTGGAAATAAGAAAAATATTTTCCCTAAAAACTGGCAGCATTATTACTAATTTAAACTAAAATACAATGATCATTTAGATTCATTAGAAAAGATTAGAAGAATTTTAGAAAAGGTAAAAAAATAGAAGATTATTTTGAATAAAGCATTTCTTTATCACGCATTTTTGGCAACATATGACAGACCCAGTGTTTCGATTTTAACTGCCATATCCACCCATGCGCCATAGCAACTTCCGGACTTGACATGCAACTTAAGTTAATTTTATGATTTATTACACTTAATGCCAGTCTAAGCAAATCTGTTCGACAGACATGCTCAAATAATTTGCAAGTTGTTTTAAGTAGTTACAAAAAAGATCCAATTTCTTGCCCATAATTTTACTTCACTTGAGACTATTTGAGTGTCAGTTCTGGAATTTGTATTTTCTTTACCATGGCGAGTTTTTCTTTCGGATAAGCTTGTTTGACCACAATCTCACCATGGTAAGAGATGATGTGGCCACACAAAGCCTAAGTGTGAACTGGCTCTCAAGTGCAGCTATAGCCAGTTATTACTAGATTCTACCCTACCACCATGGTATGTTTTCCTCACAATGTTTTCCTTCACCGAAAGCTCAAGCTCAGTGTAGCATTCAAACATAAGTAGTTATGCTTAAAAAATGTCACTGCAGTCTCAAATGCAGCAGCCATCCAATGATTGGCAACAAACAGCAAGCAGGAAAAATACTATAGGATATTCTATGATATCTCACAGTCAGTCTGTCTTTAAATGATGTCACATTCACATATGTACAGTTTAGCATGATTAAACATGTCCATTTGTACACATTCTTCATTAGATACGCCATTTTGCAAAACCATTGACTGCAAACAAATCCTTATAAGGATTTGCCCCAAAATTCTAGCAATCGTCACTTGAACATAAATCATTTTGATAACAATTTACGTATTCACATCACTTTAATTCTCACTATACATTATTCACAATTGTACACTTTTGTGTTCACTTGCGTCCACTTTGTTCACTGTACATAACTTGTGTGTTCACTCATGTGTATAGAAAATTAACTGTGGATTGGAGTCGTCCGGTGACATTTCTAATTGCACGAATTGTGGTGTTGTGCGCGCTGACTCGTATGAATTGCCTCCGTTGCGAGATAGGGAGTTTCTTGACCTGGAAATTTCAATGTAATTAATTTAAGTTTTTTTTTTACTTTAGGATAAGCTTGTGTTTGACCGCAATCTCACCGTGGTAAGTGATGATGTGGCCGAAGGTGGTAAGCACACAAAGCCTAGATGGGAACTGGCTCTCAAGTGCAATTGCCGGAACACACCACGTGCTTGGCGACAAATTTTCAACTTGAGGTTGGTAGCCAGCTAGTCGAGTACTACAAAGTACCCAACGTGCTGTGGTTTCCTCATGATGTAAGGCGATGATGGCTCAGTGGTAGTGACGTCGGAAACCGCGGCGAAGATCGTGGGTTCGAATCCTACAATGAGCTTGAGCTTTCAGTGAAGGAAAACATCGTGAGGAAACCACAGCACGGTGGTAGGGTACTTTGTAGTACTCGAATGGCTGGCTACCACCCTCAAGTTAAAAATCTGTCGCCACGCACTTGCTGGTGTGTTCCGGCAGTTGCACTTGAGAGCTAGTTGCCTTTAAGGCATTGTAATAAGGTGTACAACACATTGGCAATCTTCTTGGTATTGCTAATGTCCATAGGCGACGGTTGTCATTTACCACCAGATGACCCGCCTGGTTCGTTGTCACTTGTGGTATAAAAAAACCGGACAAGTGCGAGTCGGACTCGCGCACGTAGGGTTCCGTAAAAAAAGGCAAAAAAATCACGTTTGTTGAATGGAGCCCCCTTGGGAGCCCCCCTTAAATATTTATTTTGTTTTTAGTATGTTGTTATAGCGGCAACAGAAATACATAATTTGTGAAAATTTCAACTGTCTAGCTATCGCGGTTCTTGAGATACAGCCTGGTGACAGACAGGCGGGCGGACAGACAGCGAAGTCTTAGTAATACGAGTAGGGTCCCGTTTTTACCCTTTGGGTACGGAACCCTAAAAAGAGTACTTACTTAGCTTTGGCATGTGTTAATATGTGTGATTTCAAGTTGGTGCTCTGCGCAAACTTCTTGTTGCATCCGTCGAATGGACATACGTACGGACGGTCGCCAGTGTGAATACGGACATGCGTTCTGAAATGTTCAAATCAAATCAAATCATTTATTTATTTCCAAGAATATGGTACATTAAGATAGTCATGTCATTTAGTTCAGCATATTCTACCAATAAAGGTGTAGAAATATTAGATACATTATTATTAATAAAAATTATGAGGTAAATGTAACACACACTAGTCAAATCGGCATAAAAATATATAATGTTAAGGAATACCCAGTCAGTCAGCGAAAAAATAATTATGTCAGTAAGAAAAAAAAAACCTGTTGCTTATATATATATTTTACTAGCTCTCCCCAGCGGTTTGACCCGCGTTCCCGTGGGATTAATTGTGGGACTTAATTAAAAGCTATAAACGAGCTAATCAACTAAAAAAAATAGGAAACAGATTTTTTTCTATTAAATTTTAAGTATGTATTGGCAAAAAAATCATGTTTGTTGTATGGGAGCCCCCCGTAAATATTTATATATTCTGTTTTTAGTATTTGTTGTAATAGCGGCAACAGTAATACATCAATTTCAACTGTCTTGCTATGGCGGTTGTTGAGATACAGCGTGGTGACAGACCGACAGACAGACGGCAAAGTCTTAATAAAAGGGGTCGGTTTTTACACTTTGGGTACGGAACCCTAAACACAAAATAGTATATCAGTTATCTGGTCCATATTACAAGCTCTACTTAGTTTTGGGATCAGATAGCCGTGTGTGAACAAATGTCCGAGGATATTAATATTAATACGACATACCTTAAATTAAAATCTAAGGAGAATCTCTTCCCGCACCCTTCGAAGGTGCATTGAAATGGTTTCTCCCCTGTATGTACTAGCTGGTGTCTTTTTAACTTAGAGCTTTCTACGAAGGCTTTGCCTGAAATTAGAAATCATACACATTAGTTATTATAAATTATTTATCCTAATTTATATAAAATTAGCAAACAATTAACTAAGAAGAGGCGTGGCTTGTGACGTCACCTAGAGAGTGGCGTGATCAAACATGGAGGGGCGCGCTGAGGCACCGAGCGGCGCGCGTGTCATTCGATCGACACTTTTGTTGCATCGCCAGAAATAGATTAACTTACCTTTTTGCTATATTTTGTATATTTGATTTAATAAGAAATAATTATGTTCATTTAGTAGTTTTTTTTAATAAAATAAGTCATAGTTTCTAACTATAATATATTTTTACTGAACTCAGAAGGGTAAGCGTGAAAGTAAATTACAGTAGATATATTATTTTAGTTGTTACATTTAGTTCGCTCGAGCGGATAATCGCCTCTCGGCTTACAACTGCGACCTTTTAAGCTCCCGGTCGAGCCATGCTACGCAGGAGAGGGCCCCTATATAAGTTATTGATTGGTCGAGCTAATGACCGCCCGCCCCCTGGCCGTGCAAGGCTCACATGATCCTTATTAAGCTACATCTAATTACTACAATGAATTATACATATTTAAACTATCTAAAAATAGTCATCCGTAACAATATAGTTCTTAGTGTAATATTGCTATAATAGTTCTTAGTGAAAAATGTTAAAGGGAGTAGATTTAAAATATATGTTATTGTTATTAGTTTCCTAGTTCTATTTGTAGTCTATTCCTGTTATTTTTCCATAATTTAAATAAATAAATACATTTTAATATGCATAAGGGGTCGTTCATAAAACGACATAGCAGTTATGTCGTTTTATTTTAAGACGATGATATCGCAGTGGTATTGACGGATACCGCGGCGAAGGTCGTGGGTTCGAATACTACAATGAGGAGGTTTCGGTGAAGGAAAACATCGTGAGGAAACCATAACACGGTGGTAGGGCACTTTGTAGCACCCGACTGGTTGGCTACCACCCTCAAGTTGAAAATCAGTCGCCAAGCACCTAGTGGTGTGTTCCGGCCGTTGCACAGTCAATGTTACTCTATGACACAGGGGCAGTCTATGTCATAGAGTAACACTGGCTTTTTTAATATAGGAGTCAAGATACATACCACATTCAGCACAGACATGAACTCTCGGTCCGTGAGTGTGTAAATGTTTTCTCATCGCAGAGTTATCACGAAACATTTTAGTGCAACCCTTATGCGGACACGCTGTGGAGTTAAATATGATTAAAGTAAAACAAAAAACTTTAAATTATATCATTTAAATTATATTTAGAGCCTTTTTGATGTTTTAATCTATCTAATACCTTTTTTTTGTCCTCGGACATTTTTCACACACGGTTATCTGATCCCAAACTAAGCAGAGCTTGTAATATGGAAACCAGATGAATGATATACTACATAAACTTTTTTTTTGTAAATACATACTTAATATATAATTACCCCCAGACTCAGTACAAACAGACATGTTCGTTCATGCACACGAATGTGTGTCCTGGATGGGAATCGAACCCACGACCTGCGGCGTGATAGGTAGTGTCTTTACCAACCACGCCAACCGGCCCATCAATATATGTGGATGTATATATTAGTGTGGATGTGTGTATTGATGTGGATGTGTGTATTGATTTGGATGTTTGTATTGGTGTGGATGTGTATGTATTGGTGTGGATGTGTGTGTATTGGTGTGGATGTGTTATTGGCACGGATGTATGTATTGGTGTGGATGTGTGTGTATTGGTGTGGACGTGTCTATTGGTGTGGATGTGTGTATTGGTGTAAATGTGTGTATTGATGTGGAAGTGTGTATTGGTGTAAATGTGTGTATTGATGTGGATGTGTGTATTGGTGTAAATGTGTGTATAGGTGTAAATGTGTGTATTGATGTGGATGTGTGTATTGGTGTAAATGTGTGTATAGGTGTAAATGTGTGTATTGATGTGGATGTGTATATTGGTGTGGATGTGTGTATTAGTGTTGCCAAAATTTCACAAAAAGGCTCTAAAAATGAGTGAATATAGATAGTAAAAGTAATATTTACATTTACCTATGGTCCGATCAGAAGACTCCGGAAGTGTTTTCTTTAGTCTGATCTTGTGGCCAGGCCTCGCGAACTCTGCCAGCTGTTTAGGATCTGACAAGTCTAATCCTGTAAACGATTATTAAAAATAATCAATGATACATAGATAAAATGATAGCTCTGCGGTAGTGACGTCGGATACCGCGGCGAAGGTCGTGGGTTCGAATCCTACAATGAGCTTGAGCTTTCGGTGAAGAAAACATCGTGAGGAAAATAGCACGGTGGTAGGGTACTTTGTAGTACCCAACTGGCTGGCTACCACCCTCAAGTTGAAAATCTGTCGCCAAACGCCTATCAGTATGATCCCATCTAGGCTTTGTGTGCTTACCACCTTCGGCCACATCATCACTTACTATGGTGGGATTGTGGTCAAACAAAAGCTTATCCAGAATTTTAAAAAAGTAACAAATATTACCTGGCATTGTCTCAGTGCCCAAGATATTTTTCTTGCCGGTCATATACTCTGTGTAGTCAGGATCGGGTTCTGGGTTAGAGCCTTCATCTGTGAAATCAGAAAGACCGTGAAAATCAGCTTCATACAAAATGTTAGTACTTGCTGAACAAAATTGTATGAAAATACTATTTATTTTCAAGCTAAGTAGCTCGCCGGCGAGCCGACAGACAATGGTGTCAGGTAGTACGGCAAACTTAAGGGAGAGATAGGTGGGCGGGTCACCATTTTCGAGATATTTCTTCATTGATTTTAGATATTAAATATCTCGAAAATGGTCACAGTATTTTTTGTTTTAGTTTACTATGTAGGTAACTAATGCGGGTTATAATTTATTATGTATTAAATTAAGAATAGAATTGTTAAACATTTGAAAAAAAAACCAATATAGTCAGATGGTCCAAAAATATTAAAAAAATGTAACCTTGCTGAGTTTCTTGCCGGTTCTTCTCAGTTGAAGGCTGACTTCCGAACCGGTGGTATCTTCTGTAATTCGACCTTCATAAGTGCCCTTCTAGGACCTAAACTGAATAAATGATTTTGACTTTTACTGTGATCATTGCCCACCTATCTCACCTTAAGTTTTTGTACTTACCGGACACCCTGTATGAAGATATAGGTTAGTATTTACCATCATCCTCTCCTGTGGCCCACATGGTGACGGAAAACTCTCCTTCCATGGTCTTGATCTGCACTTGCTTCTGTTCCCAGCGCCGCGTGCCCCCACGGCCACCTTCCATCAGTCCCATTGGTACTTCACCTACCAAACAATACTATATGTATGACTTTACAGTACTTTGTTAGCATGAAATTTCGCTATTTTACTACTATACCAAAAAAAATGAATATTTAAACAGTTGGTAACTTTATAGACTAGCTTGACGTCACGTGATAGGTATCACCTCAAAAGATTTTTTTTATATTCTGGATAAGCTTGTGTTTGACCACAATCTCACCATGGTAAGTGATAATGTGGCCGAAGGTGGTAAGCACACAAAGCCTAGATGGGAACTGGCTCTCAAGTGCAGCTGTGGGAACACACTGATAGGTGCTTGGCGACAGATTTTCAACTTGAGGGTGGTAGCCAGCCAGTCGGGTACCACAAAGTACCCTACCACTGTGCTATGGTTTAATCACGATTCCTCCGTTTTCCTTCACCGAAAGCTCAAGCTCATTGTAGGATTCGAACCCACGGCCTTCGCCGCGGTATCCGACGTCACTACCACTGAACTATCATCGCCTTAATCAGTCAAATAAATTCCAATAAACCACATTGTCATTAAAAAAATCGCCAAGCACATATCGGTGTGTTCCGACAGCTGCACTTGAGAGCCAGTTCCCATCTAGGCTTTGTGTGCTTACCACCTCCGGCCACATCATTTACCATGGTGAGATTGCGGTCAAATACAAGCTTATCCTAGTGCAGGGTTTCTCAAACTTTCGGCTCCCCGAACCCCTGTTAAAGTTTCCAGGTGACAGCGAACCCCTTAACTAACTAATTAAGTCCCCCCTCCCCCCAAAGAAAATAACAAAATTGACTGTTGAAGAAAATAATAAAATAAGAAATAATAATTTCAATAGAAGGTAACAAATAAAGTGCCAAAAGAAATATATTTTTAATATTAATGTGTGTGATAGGAGTGATTTTCGAAGTAATTTTGGACAATTTTAACCTTTTTTTTTAAGAAGATTTTTGGCTTGGTATAGAGACCTTTAAGCCATTTCTTTATTTTAAATATTCATCTTTTATGTTTAGTCACGTTTTATTGTCACTTTCACTGTAAAGTCTAGTCCTCGTCCGTACAAGTCCGGTCTAATTTTAGTGAAATTGGCGGCTATTCCACTAAAACATTTCATGGACTTTTTGGGACAACCTGGAAAGTCACGATACACGCTTTCATTTCACTTCACTTGTGCACTTAGATTGAACTTTATTGGACAAAACACCACCGAAATTATTCAATAAAACTCAAAATACACGAATTTAATGAAAATAAAACGAAAACACAACGTCACTTCGCAAGTTCCCGCCAAAAGGTCCCAATTTTAACCTTAATTGTACCGCACGTGCCTGCCAGTCATCAAGCCACCATTACGATAATCTTGTCGCGAACCCCCTGCCGTCGAATGGCGAACCCCTCCCCACTTTGAGAAACCCTGTCCTAGAGTAAAAAAGGACTCACCAATAGGCATCAGATGGTGTATATTATTGGTACTATTGTTTGTATTCGAACGAGGTCTCCCGCGGCCTCTTCTGAAACACAATATGGGTAGAATCTTAAAAACACTTCCTGATACCAGACAGGCCATTTCATGTAGCTGGAAAGAACACTATAGATAGTGCCATAATTTTTGAGGGTTCCGTACTTCAATAGGGAAAAAAGCAATACTGAGGACTCAGTATCTGGAATAAATTTCAACTTGTATAATTTTTTTATACACCTATGAGGTGTATAAAAAAGTGTAACGGACACCCCGTATATAGACAAGACTAGCTGTCCTCAGCGGTTTCACTCGCGTCCCCGACGGATCTTATCTTTCATTAGGATAAAAGTACTCCTTCTCAAAAGTCCCATCTATCTCTATACCAAAATTCATGAAAAATGGTTCAGCAGTTTAAGCGTGAAAAGGTAACACAGACACGTCACTCACCTGCCGCTGGTAGCCGGCACCTGGTACACAGGATCGTATGGATTATCAGCGTGAGGGTTCAACTCCACACCAGATATACCAGGAAGTATCACCTCCTCGCTTCCAACTGCAATTTTAAAGTCTGTCAGCAATGGCCGACGTTTAATGTATCAATTATCTTATCTTTACTAAAATTATCTACTGCTGGAAAAATGCCTTGCTGAGTTTCTTGCGGTAGTGTTCTCAGTTTAAGTGGTAGTGACGTCGGATACCGCGGCGAAGGTCGTGGGTTCGAATCCTACAATGAGCTTGAGCTTTCGGTGAAGGAAAACATCGTGAGGAAACCACAGCACGGTGGTAGGGTACCTTGTAGTACTCGACTCGACTGGCAGGTTGAAATTCTGTCGCCAAGCACCTATCGGAGTGCTCCGACAGCTGCACTTGGGAACCAGTTCCCATATAAGCTTTGTGTGCTTACCACCTTAGGCCAAGTCATCACTTAGCATGCTGAGATTTCGGTCAAACACAAGCTTATCCAGTAGTAAAAAAAAACACTCATTTTTTAATGAGTACCCTAGCTAAATTAAACTGACCTTCTTCCAAATGCTGCATACCAATGACCTGCTCTTCCACTTCCTCATACTGATCATCAGTTATGTACTCTTCGTACTGGCCCGCTTCTATTTCTTCATACTGTTAATTAGACATTGACAAATATAATCTATAATATATCGAGATATCTATTTAAGTGTGTGTGATGAATGTCCCAGGATATTAATTTATCTTTTAAGTTAATATTATACAAAACTAGTTGTCCCCCGCGGTTTCACCCGCGTTCCCGTGGGATTTTCGCAACAAAGCGTGATATTATATAGCCTATACCTAATACCAGGGGTCGGCAAACTTTTTAGACAAAGAGCCAGATTCCAGAAAAATATCGACTTCTCGGAAGCTCAAAGAGCCGCCGTTTTCTGTTTTAGGTTTTTCACTGTATTCCAAATTTTAATAGGACTGTAGTAAACTGTGTTTGGGTTCGAAATAAAGACAATTATTTGGCGATATTTACGAAAAAATTGATCTCATATACACCCAAAAAAAAATGATTTTGAGGGGAACTTGAAGAGCCGCAACTGACCATTCAAAGAGCCGCAGTTTGCCGACCCCTGGCCTATACGTATCGGCGCAGTGCTTATTGTGTATGGCGCCAAGCGCTCGGCAAGTTCTTTACTTGCGTTCATTTCAGTTTCATATTATTTTGTAATGACTCCGAAATTGTCTGTATTTCTTCTATATTTTGATTTTCTGGGCCGTAAGGTTTTTTGCTGACGTCATCACACAAAAAATATCATCCCCCATGTTTACCCCCTTTAGGGTAAATTTTGGATGTCGTATTTATTATATAAAAGCCTAAAAAATAAGTTTCAAGCTTCTAGCTTTAAAAATTATGTAATATCCATACAAACTTTTATCTCTTTTTTGCATACCAAATTTAATTTAAATCGGTTCAGTAGTTTTGGCGTGAAAGCGCGACAGACAGACAGAGTTACTTTCGCATTTATAATATTATATTAGTAAGGATTATGCAGTCCATTCGACTGTTTGTCACAGGGCAGGAACTAATGAACCATAATATTATGTATGTATCCAGTAGTTACCACTAAGTGCACAAGTGAAGTGAAACGAAATGGAAGCGTATATCGTAACTTTTTAGATTGTCTCAAAAAGTCAGTGAAAAGTTTTAGTGGAATGGCCACCAATTACATACCTACATTAAAACCTGACCTGACTTGTAGGAACAATGTGTAACTTAACTGTGAATAATAATAATATCTTCACATTACAGAAATATCCTAAGGACGATTGCCATAAAAAAAAAAGATACCTTGACTCCAACATGGTCATCACCGTCGATCTCCACCATGCCCCCGTGGCTGTCTATCTCCACCTCGCACATGATCTCCTGATTCATCATCTTGGACCACCGCTACTGCCTGCAAGGATAATAGCTTGTGTTGTAGTACTGATCAAAGAATGACTTACCCTCAGCTAGATATTGGTTACTATTGGATAAGCTTGTATTGTAATCTCACCATGGTAAGTGATGGTCGAAGGTGGTAAGCACACAAAGCCTAGATGGGAACTGTCTCTCAAATGCAGCTGTCGGAATAAACTGATAGGTGCTTGGTGACAGATTTTCATCTTGAGGGTGGTAGCCAGCCAGTCGGGTACTACAAAGTAGCCTACCAACATGCAAAATGAAGTAGTTTTTTTAATTTAGAAAGTATCAACTGGAGAAGTGTAGAACCCTAGAATGGTTGAAATTAATTGTAGCAAGAAATGTCCATGCTGCGATTTCGCCCACGTTCCCTATTTGAATTTTTATTAGTTTCACAATTTCATTGGTTTTTTTTGCAGAACCCTAATTCAAGTTACTCCTTATAACATCAGCTATCTGCCAGTCAGAAGTCTAGCCGTTTTGGAGATTAGCCGGAACAAACAGGGAGAACAGTTTTTTTTTTTATAAATACTGTAGGTTATGATTATTTGTAAGATAATATAATAAATAGGTTAGTTCTCTTGACCATATACTAAACTTAATTTTACAGGACTAAAAACAGTGTCATCTTTATCATCTTCATATATTGGGAAAGGGATAGACATATTAATAAAAAATATAATCCAACCCCTATTTCCCCAAATACTCAATCACAGAAAAATTCTGTTTGGTCAAAGTATGTTTTATTGCATTCGCCATAAGGTTAATCTTGACTTAAAATCCTAGAAGAATAAAATAATTAAAAGGACTATTTGACATTTATGATGAGCAAAGACACCCAGATAGTGGTGAATGGTGATATAATTATCATCTACATATATAAATTATTTATTCATTTCCCTGTATATGCTGGTATAAGCTGTAAAAATATGTGCGAGTGATGTTTTCCACCATAGTAGGGAATGAAAACATCAAAAACAATTAGTGAGTTAGGAAAACCACATTGTAATTCTTCTAGCAACATTTTATCCAGAACTTTATCATCGTTTATAACAGAAATTGTGCTGTATAACTGAATGGATTTGAATTTTATGTGACCCATACATATATCATACTTTGGATTAACACTTGGTTTCAATGTCACAGAACTGTGGGAAAGAAGCTAATAAAATTATTACAATAACTTAATTCCTGGAAGTCATTATATTTTGTAGGTAATTAGGGATCCCTGTTCCATCCACAAGGGGTTAATTGAAAGATAATTAAATTGACAACTTGCTAATGAATAATCTGATTAACTAATTATAATGGATGTGGGACAAGATAAATTCAATAAAATGTGAAAAATAACTTTCACAATTGTATGACATAAGTTGTGTTGACATAGACTACTTTGCCCACTTAAAAGATAAATAACAAAATAAAGCTTAACAAAGGCAATTGATAAAGAGTGTAAATAATAATTTGTTTTGTAATAAAAAAAAACTTGTTTGTTTGAAAATATATATAAATTACACAACAAAAACATAAATAATGAGATAATAATTTGAGTTGTCACTAATTGTTAATTTAAAAAAATACTATCTTGTAATATCAAGTTACCATGTTACCTTAACATACAGAGAAGTATATTTTTACCTCCCACGGAGCGTATGCCGCATAAAACTCAGCATTGGAGTGGAAAAACAACTATCTTTATGAGCAGGTGCGACGACCGACACTCGGCTCGGGCCGGGCCGGCCTACCCGGACAGGCGATTTTTTTAGATAATGATTATACAGCGGCGACGAATGATATACTAGAATAAACGCTACATTTTGACCTTCATTATAATACCCTTCAGTACACGCCTTAGAACGTAATTACACAAAAAATACGAAACACTTGTTATGATACGTCAAAAAGTATGTTTTCCAAAGAAATAATTTACCTTTATTTATCTCGTAACAAAAGCAAGCGACGGCCCTCAAAGGACAAATATGGACAACCGTGCTGGGGCGGAACTTTCCCACTCAATTTACACCACAATTAATGCAACAGACTTCAGTGAAAAAAAGTTCGATATTTAGGCTGAAAAATATTTGAAATTTACGCGAAAATGTTTATAAAATATGTCCGACTAAACATGGCGTCAAAGATGTCCGACCAAATTCAATATGGCGAAGCAAAATGGACGCCTGTTCTTCAGCGGCTCACACAAGAGAACTCCGCCGTGAGCTGTAAAGCTGGGAACACACGTCAGAATGAAATAACAATCTCTCTTCAGTGTTGCCATTTTTAGACTTTTGTTTTTAGAATCGTGATATTTATAAAATTAAATAGCGCTTTATTTAAATTCTCTTTACAATCAAAATTATATTTCAAAGTTATTCGTGAATTCATAAATAGTTTTCAATAATAAAAATGATGTATTCTCAGAATTATTTGAAAACTCTGAGAACAAGTGCTTCAGTATGTGCAAGCTTTACTGTCAAACTTGGAAACAGTGCCGCCACCTACACAAAAACTTTGACAAAAAGCGCCATCTGACGGTGAAAATTTAACAAAAGTCTCGCGAATTTTCCTCTTTCCTCTTCCTGTGATTATTTAACTCGCGACCAGCTGATATATCGCGAAAAAGTGACAATGGCAGCGAGATTATTCACCAAACTGAGGGTATTGCCCGAAATCCGTGGGTCGGGATACTCCAGCGCTGCTGCGCCAGCCACATTATCCGATTTTGACGTGCAGCACAAAACCCCAGTAATAAGAAAGCAGAAGTTGATCCCTAAAGCGCAGTATGGTGGTCGTCATGCTGTTACCATGTTACCTGGAGGAGGAATCGGGCAGGAGTGCATGGGATACGTGAGGGACATCTTCAAGTAAGAACCTAACCTAACCAAGGTCTTTTCTCGTAGTTGTAGCTGGTCGCAGCTGTTCTATATTGGGTAGATAGTTCTAAGACATCTATAAATAATATTATTTGGTTTAGGCGGCTGTTTCAAATCTTTTCAGAGCTTAGTCTAATGTGAGCGCCTTATAAAACTTAACAGACCTACAACTATATTTAAACTGTACTACATTTACTGGCTGGATTAGATTTTACTTCATTACTGTTTTTGTTTTTTATTTTTTAAATTTATTTATTTCAACATACAGTATAACATCTTCACAGAAAAAAATGGAGTAGTTGTGATGATACCCTAGATGAGTATTTTGTTTAAGCAAACGGATAGCACTCTCAAGAAGTTTGTCTGCCTCATAACAGAATCTGCTTGCCTATTGTGTCACTAATGCTGTTGGTAAACAGATATATGTTATGAGTAGGCATTGGTAAGTTCTGCTAGAGGAGACTCATTGAAGGCCTCTATAAGAATGTTAAGAGTGGTTCGTTCTAGGTGTGTTGCTCTAGGAATCAATGGATGAGTTTAAGTATGATCATCATGTCAGCTGGAAGACATCCACTGCTAGATAAAGGCCTTTCTTAAGAATATCCATGATGGCCGCTCTTGCACTACTCACATCCAGTGGCTTCCCGTGTATAATAATATGTAGTGTGCTAGCTAGGCTACTGGTAGGAAGTTAGACAATTTTAATTAGTAATTCACCACTTGGCTGCTAGCTTCAGCTACATGGCGACAGCTATTGTTCATATTGATAATTTCAGATACATTGGTGCTCCAGTGGATTTTGAAGTGGTTGACATTGACCCCACAATGGACAACGATGATGATGTACACTATGCTATCACCACCATCAAGAGGAATGGAGTCGGATTGAAGGTATAATTACTTAACATGTCAGTTCTTTCTTGGGACAGTCCGGGTTTCAGAGTCCGCACCACTTGGTTCTCAAATGGGACAATTGGGACAATGACATTTACTTGAAAATGTGTGCGAGTTGATGAGTTGTTTGACTGGTTAATGTTGCGAGTCAACAGATTAATTGCATATTTAATGTCTCTTGACCAGATTTTTTAATGATATCTCTGGTTTATACTTTGCCATTTTGAGAATTGGTCCATTGTAGACTCATATGGCCATTTTGACCAATAGGGTTTCTCCACCTAAACCGTATCTCATAAAATACTAAACAAACCAAACTAACCATGTAAATACTTAAAAAAATATATTTTGTTAATGGAAAATAAATTCTACGTCTAACAGCAAAGATTTAAAATAACTTGAATTGCTAGAAAATAGATTGTTATCCTATTGTTTTCCTGGCACTTTTGTCCCAATGATGGTCAAAACTGATATCTGATAATAATAGCTCAGTGGTAGTGACGTCGGATACCGCGTCAAAGGTCGTGGGTCCGAATCTTACAATGAGCTTGAGCTTTCGGTGACGGACAACATCATGAGGAAACCATAGCACGGTGGTAGGGTACTTTGTAGTACTAAACTGGCTGGCTACCACCCTCAATTTACGATCGTGAAAATTTGTCGCCAAGCACCTGTTGGTGTATTCCGGAAATTGCACATGAGAGCCAGTCATTGTAATAAGGTGTACAACACATTGGCAATCCCCCTAGTATTGCTAATGTGAATAGGCGACAGTAGGCACTTACCATCAAGTGACCCGACCAAAAAGAAATGATAATGTCTACTTTCATGGCACACACTGTTAACATTTCTATAATTTTTGAACAGGGCAACATCGAAACGAAGAGTGAAGCCGCATACGTGACGTCACGCAACGTGGCGCTCCGCAATGAACTAGACATGTACGCATATGTACTCAACTGCAAGTCCTACCCGGGGGTTCATACCAGGCATAAGGATATTGATGTCTGTATTATAAGGTAATCTATCTATACATATAATAAAAATGTTACGGATCGCTGTCTGTACATGGAAGATATATGAGAAAAAATATTTTTGCGACCTTTATCAATGCAATAGCACCCAAAATAATGATTGTTAGAATTTTTGTCTGTGCGTTTGTGCACACTAATCTCAGAAACGGCTTATCCGATTTAGATGTGGTTTTCACTAATATATTGTAAATTGTAAGCTTCACTTAACATTTAGTGTTTGTTTCATGTCAATCGGTTCATAAATAAAAAAGTTATGCCAATTTAAAGAATCACGTCGAACATTTGTTAATCCAAGATAAACCAAAAGATATCCAAAAAATGTCGCCCAAAGTATTTGCGACTTGCAACGATAAATCGGAAAACAGATAATATTGAAGATGTTCTTAATTTACGAAATATCGATAATTAGCAATATTTTACAGGTTTCAAAATAAATATCGATATTTTTGTAACTGCATCCCTAGTTGAGTACGAGGGCTGCACTAAAAGTATCGGGAATGGAATATTTCCACTGTTCCTGTCATATTAAAATCTTTTTAATTGAAAACTCCTTGGTTTTAAAAATCGAATACCATTTATTTATTTAAAAAAAGATTCTCGGTCTTGTCACAAGGTTTTGTCAAACTTGTTTAGTCGTTGAGAAAATGGAATTGACTCGAGAAAATTCAAGAGCGATGGTTTATTATGACTTTCGGAGTGGTTTAACACAAAAACAGTGTGTTGACCGGATGATTTCTGCATTTGGTGATCAAGCCCCATCCAAAACCACAATTTATCGCTGGTTTGCTGAATTTCAACGTGGACATGTCAAGCTCAGTGATGATCCCCGTCAAGGTCGTCCAAAAACTGCAGTCACCCAAGAAAACGTTGATGCTGTGCGTAAGCTGATTGAGGAAGATAGACATGTGACATACCGCGAAATTCAGGCAACTTTAGACATTGGCATGAGTCAAATACAAATAATCTTGTATGAACAATTAGGTGTAAAAAAGTTGTTTTCCCGATGGATACCGCATTCGCTCTGCGAAGAGCAAAAAGCGGCTCGCGTTACTTGGTGCGTCAGAACTCTCGAAAGATTCCACCCAGGATCCACAAATGAAAAATGAGTCGGAGAATACTTCGAAAAGCAATAAATACATTTTTAAATAGTAATGTTGTGTCACTTCCTTGATTCACGAAATTTTCAGTGCCGCCCTCGTATGGTAGCCAGCCACGAGAGTACTACAAACTACCTTACCTTTTAAGGCGATGATAGCTCAGTGGTGACGTCGGATGACGCGGCGAAGGTCGTGTGTTCGAATCCTACAATGAGCTTCAGCTTTCGGTGAAGGAAAACATCGTGAGGAAACCATAGCAAGGTGTTAGAGTACTTTGTAGTACTCAACTGGCTGGCTACCACCCTCAAGTTGAAAATCTGTCGCGAGCTATTCCAATAGCTGCACTTGAGAGCCTTGGGCCACATCATTACTTGCCATGGTGAGATTGTGGTCAAACACAAGCTTATCCAGAATAAAATAAAAAAAGCAGTGGACTCGGTACACACCTGGCCCTCTACGTTCCTTCCACTGAGCTATTGTTCCACAATTACAGACAGAATACAGAAGGTGAGTATGCCATGTTGGAGCATGAGTCGGTGAATGGTGTGGTGGAATCTATGAAGGTGGTGACGGCCAGCAACTCTGAGAGGGTCGCTAGGTTTGCCTTTGAGTTCGCCAAGAGGAATGGCAGGAAGAAGGTATGTATATGAAACTGGCTGTCCCCCGCTGTTTCATCCGCGTTTCCGTGGGATCTAGCTGTATCTTATAAAATTCTCGTGTCATACTTTTTGTTAACCCCTGACCACCATCGCCTTGAATTTTAAGGCGATGATAGCTCATTGGCAGTGACGTCGGATACCGCGGTGAAGGTCGTGGGTTCGAATACTACAATGACCTTAAACTTTCGGTGAAGGAAAACATCGTGAGGAAACCACAGCACGGTGTGGTAGGGTACTTTGTGGTACTCGACTGGCTGGCTACCACCCTCAAGTTGAAAATCTGTCGTCAAGCACCTGTTGGTGTGTTCCCACAGTTGCACTTGAGAGCCAGTTGCCCTTGCCCTTAAGGCATTGTAATAAGGTGTACAACATGTTGGCAGTCCCCCTGGGATTGCTAATGTCTATAGGCGACGGTAGTCACTTACCATCAGTTGACCCGATCAGTCAATAAAACTCTTCAGCAGTTCAATTTAATTGCACTCCAGTGTATACTTATAGCATTTTCATTGGTTCCAGGTAACGACAGTCCACAAAGCCAACATAATGAAGCTGTCTGACGGTCTCTTCCTGGAGACTTCCCGTCGCATGGCCAAGGAGTACCCGGACATAGAGCACAACGACATGATCATAGACAACTGTTGCATGCAGCTGGTCGCTAGGTTAGTCTATGTTAATATGTTCGCACACCGATTGAAATTCGACCATAAAGTTATTAGGAAAAGAAAATCTATTGACGAAAAAAATGGATATATATATACAGGGTGTCCGGTAAGTAGTTGGACAAACTTAGGGCGTTTTTCCATTAGCTGCACGGCCGCGGGTGCCGGTGCCGGTGAAGCAAAACTGTATTGAAATATATGGTTCGCTTTTTCACTCACCGGTGCCTGGCGTCATACATTCCCACCGGCTAATGGAAAAACGGCCTTAAGGGTGTAATAGCAATGGCGTGCGCTCCATATAGGCAGAAAGACACTGCCTACCCTAGTAACTTAGATTAAAATCTTGTTCAGTTCAGATATCTAATATTATTTTATGTCAATAAAAAAATCTTAAATCATAAATTAACTCCATCCATCGAGTGTCGCGCGCGGGTATCACGATACATAATATGCAAGCTCGTTCGTACAATTTGAAACAATGCGCAGGCAGCACTAGCACCACAGTTAGCCGCGGAAAAGACAAACTATTTTTGTCTAAATGTTTATATGTGTGCTCTCGTAATCATGCGGATTAATAGATGTGTGCGTCGTGTGCGTTCCTATAAATACGTAGCACACAATGTCACAAATAACGCACACAACCGCACAAGGTAGGCAGTGCCTATCCCGACTCCCGTACGCGACAACACGACCTTGAACACGGCAGATTAATTAGAGTAAGAAAGAAGATTACCGAAAACTTCCGACTTGATTCCGAGGCATCCGAAACGAAGTTGGCTATGCAATTATTTTAAAAAGTAGCATTGTTTCATTTAATATCGCTACGTAAAGCACCATTACTTTTTTTTTCGTATAATTTTTTTATAGTTTAGTAATCGTGCGTGTTGGGTCAAATCGCCATTATTGTTTTTGTTTTGGTTGTGTGGTGTTTTATCGGGTATTTGGATTAATAATAGTGTAAAATATGGAAAATGTTCACTGTGAAAGTTGTTGTTGTGTGTCTATATAGAAATTTAATGTTAAAATTTAATGTTAAATAATGAAGTTCTCAATCTTGTCGAATCAACCAAATTTCTAGGGATCACTTTAGACTCGAAACTTCAATGGGGGACCCAAATATCATCTGTAGCAGGGAAACTCAGTTCGGCGGCTTATGCAGTTTGGAAAATTAGACAGCTTACTGATGTAGATACAGCTAGAATTGTATATTTTAGTTATTTTCATAGTGTTATGTCTTATGGCATCTTGCTTTGGGGTAAAGCTGCTGATATAGAAACAATTTTTGTTTTGCAAAAGAGGGCTGTGCGAGCTATTTATAACTTGGGGGCTCGAACTTCTCTCAGAGATAAGTTTAAAGAAACTGGCATACTCACGGTTGCATCTCAATATATTTATGCAAATATATTATTTGTGCATCAAAATATTAATCTTTTTGTAAAAAAAAGTGATATGCACTCGATCAATACTAGAAATAAGCACCAACTTGTGACCTCTGCTTATAGACTTCAGAAAGTGCAAGGATCATTTTTAGGACTGGGTGCACGCTTCTATAACAAAATCCCAACTGCAATTTTAGATATGCCTTTGCAAAAATTTAAGGATTGTATTAAAACTGTTTTGGTAAAAAAGGCTTACTATAATATAAATGAATATTTTAATGATGATAATGCTTGGTAAATTTGTAACATTTGTGCGTTTGAATATTGTTATGTCGCGGAATGTTAGATACACTATTATATTACCTAATTTTACAAACCGTGTTAGTAGTAACAGTGATAACATATTGTGTGTTTTAATTCGTTTTGTTTCTTTTTGTTTGGAGCAAGCTTAAGTTAGCCATGCTCGCTTTAAGGCCTTTGCTTGCGGCGGCGTCGTGTGGCGGGTCGCTCACTTCCCTATAAAATGTGCGAGGAGGGCGATGGCTGCCACGCGCGTCATACTTGTGAACAGGTGCTGCTTGTGGGGGCTGGTCTGCTTGAGTTTGTTGTTTATTAAGTCAGTCATAATTAAATTCTATAGATTACTATTTTTGCCGCCATAACACGCAAATATTGTCAGTGAGACTAGATAAATAATAATTATTGAATGTAAATAGGTGTAAGTTGTTTTTGAAAAGAGTAATTGCTGAGTTTATTGCCGGCTCTTCTCAGCAAAAACAACCTTCCGAACCGAGCATTTAGAGTCTGACTATTCATAAGTGCCTGTGAAGGCCTATTTGGATGAATAAACAATTTCATTTCATTTCAATCAAAAAATATGCGTTTTCAAAACCATGTTTCAGTGATAAAAAAAAACTAGTTATCGTGAAAGGTCGTTGTACCGGATTTACAATTATGTTAAAGTCAATCGTAAATTCAATAGAAAACAATATGATTCAATGGGACGATAAATTGATCTAGCTAGGTTTAATTTTAAGAAAACGTCGTTTTACCCGTTTTTCAGGCAATGAAAAACTGCTACAATATCATTAGAATACCAAGGTAAATTTCGGAAATAGAGCGACACTCAAAGTACCTCGGTTCGAGATCAGACATTTTTTTCATTTTTTTTTTCAAGTTCCTTCTTTTGTGAGAAAAACTTACATTATTAAATCGATAAGACGACAAACCAAAACCAACATGCAGGATTTTTGGTGAGATAATAGCTTTTAAAATGTCTTGCCTACCCAGTCTAAAAACCCTGTGCACGCCACTGGGCGGGTCACCTACTAAATATACAAACAATGAGCTGTATAAAAAGATCACCATTTTCGACATATTTCGATATTAATTTTTGAATTTTAGATATTAAATGTCTCGAAAATGGTGACACTTTTACTGAGGTCATTTTTGTATATGTTGGTAGGTGACCCCCCCACCTATCTCCCCCTTAAGTTTGTCGAACTACTTACCGGACACCCTGTATATCTGTTATATCTCTGTCATGAGACAGATATTACATATTATAACAACACAAGAACATATAAAGTACGAACACCAGCTTGTATAGAATGTAAAGGCGATGATAGCTCAGTGGTAAGTGACGTCTGATACCACGGCGACGGTCGTGGGTTCGAATCCTACAATGAGCTTGAGCTTTCGGTGAAGGAAAATTGACTGGTTGGCTACCACCCTCAAGTTGAAAATCTGTCGCCAAGCACCTGTTGGTGTGTTCCGGCAGTTGCACTTGAGAGCCAGTTCGCCTTAAGGTGTACAACACATTAGCAATCCCCTGGTATTGCCAATGTCTATAGGCGACGGTTGTCACTTACCATCAGGTGACCCGCCTGCCTCGTTGTCAAAAAACACTTTTTTGTCCGCAGACCTCACCAATTCGACGTGATGCTGATGACGAACCTGTACGGGTCGATAGTGTCGAACGTGGTGTGCGGCTTGCTTGGAGGCGCCGGCTTGCTCTGCGGCAGGAACTATGGCGACCACTACGCCGTCTTCGAACCTGGCACTAGGAACACTGGTAATGCATTAACCATACTGATATACAGTCGACTCTCGTTAATTCCAAACTCGAGGGACTCTTAAAATATTACGAAAAAAAAAATAAGAGAAAATAAATAGGTACCTGCCTACTTAACTAAACAAACCAATTCGTGCGGAAGTGTGTGTCGTACCCACTCTGTGTGTCAAACTATGTACATAATCATAACAAAAACAAAGGCTTGAACTTGTCTCAAAATGTACCTTTTTTTTTTGTTGCTGGCAATCATCCTTTTAGGATATTTCTGCCAATGTCAAAGTATTTGAAATGGTCTTGGTCTATTTGTCACAATGTTTTTTTTTTACATAAGTTTAAGTATGTAGTCAATACAAAGTCTTTCAATCGCATATATTTTCTTCAGTTTTAATTTCTTATTTTATGTTATAGTCACATTCTCAAACTCACTGTAATGTCCAGTCCTCGTCCATACATGTCCAGTCAAGCTTTAGTGAAATTGGCGGTTGTTCCACTAAAACATTCACGGACTTTTTGGGACAACCTGGAAAGTCACGATACACGCTTTCATTTCATTACACTTCACTTGTGCACTTAGATTGATCATTATTGGATAAAACACCACCGAAATTATTCAATAAAACTCAAAATACACGAATTTAATGAAAATAAAACGAAAACGCAACGTCACTCTGCAAGTTCCCGCCAAAATGTACCTACTTACCTCTGCAAGTTCTGCAATATTACTGTCTCTTTCTCTCTGCAACTTTGAATTGTCGAGTGTTTGACGCCGATGAGTTCGAATTAACGCGTCGTTTTGTTACGTAGCAATGATTTTTTCGTTCGAATTACCAAGTGTATAAAAATTTATTGATTTAGTTCGAAATATAAAAAGATTTTCTGGGGAACTCATGCTGACATAGAGAGGTTCGAATTATCGCAGGTTTGAATTAACGAAAGTCGACTGTAATAGAGTAGGTATTTGACAGGTTTTAGAAAAGTATATATCTAAAATAATGAAATGTACATAGCTGTTTCGCGCGGTTTCACCCGCTTTCCCGAGGGATCGTATCTTTTCCCGGGATAAAAAGTAGCCTATGTGCTATTCCAGACTATAAAATATCTCCATGCCAAATTTCATCCTAATCCATTCAGCCGTTCTGGCGTAAATGAGTTACAAACATACATCCATCCAAACTTTCACATTTATAATTTTTTTTTTTATTCTGGATAGGCTTGTGTTTGACCACAATCTCACCATGGTAAGTGATGATGTGGCCGAAGATGGTAAGCACACAAAGCCTAGATGGGAACTGGCTCTCAAGTGCAGCTGTCGGAACACACCGATAGGTGCTTGGCGACAGATTTTCAACTTGAGGGTGGTAGCCAGCCAGTCGGGTACCACCGTGCTATGGTTTCCTCACGATGTTTTCCTTCACCGAAAGCTCAAGCTCATTGTAGGATTCGAACCCACGACCTTCGCCGCGGTATTCGACGTCACTTACCACTGAGCTATCATCGCCATGAAAGTATTAGTAAGATACACCTTATACAAGAGAGATACATCATAAATAAAAGTGAGTACAATATAGGCGGCCTTATCCCTTAAGCGATCTCTTCCAGGCAATCTTTGGGAGAGAGGAAATGTATTTAAAAAAAAAAAACAATTCCTTAATTCTTTGTGAATTTCTCTATTTTCTTTAAAATTAACCATTAATATTTATTTTAGTAAAAAGGCCACCAAAACGCTAAGACGCCATAATGCCTAGGTCACATAATATCGTTACGTAATACGGTAGATCTTTCATAACTTTACTGTTTCCATTTTGGTGTTTACAAGCAGGTGACGTCACACTCCACAATCGACCAGTACCGAGCGTTTTCAATCACGTGGACAAACATTTTAATCTAATTTTTTCAATTTAATTTATCGATAATGTTATAATATCGATGTTATTAGTTATCAGTATAACGTAGTAACCTTCACATGCACCTATTAATCCCAAAAGTTTTCTCATAACAGGTACAGCAATCGCCGGCAAAAACATAGCCAACCCAATCGCAATGATCAACGCTTCTGTGGCCATGTTAGAACACCTCGGTCATCATTATCACGCTGACTTGATCAATAGAGCCATTCATAAGACCATCAATCTGGACCGCATCATGACTCCTGACGTGGGAGGCACTGCATCATCAACGGATGTCATCAATTCTATTAAGAGTAATATTGGAATCGATGCCGCTTCTTAGATTTAAAATTAATGTTTGTTTGTGTAGTGCTTGTTGCGATGCGTAAACTGTATCAAAATTGATTTAGCATTGGAGCTATTTCACCAAAAATGTGATGGCAGAAAAAAATTGACATTTTTGATTATTTTTAGTAATTTCAAAACTTAAAAGAACTTATGGCATCTTTTAATAATCCTAGTTCTCTTTTTGGGGTTGAAATTATCTATAATTTTGTAATTTTATTATTCGCAACATACACTAGACAAATTATAAATACCTATACATTGTAGTTGACTTATAGAAAAAACATTAATTTATAAAAATTACATTTAGTTCTGAAATTATTTCATTTTCTGTAAATAATTCATTTACAGAAACTTTTATCTGTAAAGTTGTAGAAAATTAAATATTTTGCCCTAGTTTTTCATCAGTTACTTAATTCATTTGAATTTACTCATTATATAGCCCGTATTTTATTTTGAGTATTTAAATACTTTGCTTTGATTATCTTAAAAATCACCAAAAACTAAATAAGGTAATAATTATTTTCATTGAAAAATCAGTATTCACTTATGATTTATAAGATATGAAAACAACCATTAGCCACTTTGGTGACAGTTGAATGTAGTGATCTGATGACAAACTAACTTTTTATATAAAATCTTAATTCGTTTTAAGTAAAAAATGTATTATGTAGGTATTTATTTGTTGTAGTTATTTTAATATGTTGGAATAAAATCACCATCTATTACAGATTTGTTTTTCATTGTTGTAATTAGAATTCCGGTTAGATATCTCATTTAGAACAAGTTGGCGACACTATTTAGATTTTATTTAGTTTGTAAAATACTTAGAAGATTATTATTATAATTATTTATTTTGTAAAATAAACTATTCGTATTCTAAAGATTATTGTAATGTTTTGAGATTCAAATTTTTTTCTGAACCGTTTCAGTAGTTCCAAAGATTATCCCCTATAAACAAACCATACCGGTGTATTACGACAAACTTAAGGGGGAGATAGGTGGGTGGGTCTTTTATTACCAAAAATACAAAATTTCCTTAGTAAAAGTGTCACCATTTTTCAGATATTTCGATATTTCTGTTTTTTGTATTTGAATTTTATTTTATTAAATATCTTGGAAATGGTGTCACTTTTATTATCGTCATTCTTGTATATTTGGTAGATGACCCGCCCACTTATCTCCCCCTTAAGTTTACCTACTAAGTACTTACCGGACACCTGTATATTATTCTACCGTATTCTAAGGCACTATTCAATTGTGCCCTTATATACAGTTGAGTGCATACAAAAATTGAAAACGTAAATACTGAAATGAGTTACTTACCTAGTTATACCACTGGATAGTAAAACCGCAGAATGTTTCATGAGTTCCATCAGACGAGACATCAGACTTGACAATCGCCATTCATAGTTGTCTCTGAACAGTTTAAATTCCGTCGCAATCCAAAATGGCGCCTATTTTTGAGTTAGTGTTATTTTTCGCTAGCTGATTTAATATGTCAGTTAACAAAAATTTTGCAAGTAATGAATACATGCTGACAATTCTTAAAAACAAAACAGGACAATAATGAACAAACATAATTTTACACAAATTCCCAGTTATCATAAATACTGTCATGACTGTTTTTTATGAAAGGGTTCTCTGATCGTCTCTGACTGTAACTAAACGAATTTCACTTTTTTTTTAATATTATTTTTTAAATATTTCAGATAACATATTCTGGATAGCGAAAGGGGTGCATAAGAAATAAAAGTGTTGTCTCTAAAAATAAATTGCGTCACAATTTACTTATTTTTGTTTTAATATTATTTACATAATTTTGTTTTAATTTTTGGATATGCTTGTTTGACTGCAATCTCACTATGGTAAGTGATGATGCGGCCGAAGGTGGTAAGCACACAAAACCTAGATGGGAACTGGCTCTCAAGTGCAGCTGTCGGAACATACCGATAGGTGCTTGGCGACAGATTTTCAACTTGAGGGTGGTAGCCAGCCAGTCGGGTACTACAAAGTACTCTACCACTGTGCTATGGTTTCCTCACGAAGTTTTCCTTCACTGAAAGCTCAAGCTCATTGTAGGATTGGAACCCACGACCTTCTCCGCGGTATCTGACGTCACTACCACAGAGCTATCATCGCATTTATGATGTATTGTGTACTATCTTTCCTCTGGCTTTCCTGCAATCGAGTGATTTCGTGTAAAGGGACGGAAGTGTGTAATTTTATTTCCTCTATTGTAGTGCAGACAAAGGGTTTTGACCCATACAGCCTCAAACCCAAAACTCATTTATTGAACAACCAATGAGCTCGCGCGGTGGTAGAGTTGTCTGTCAGATGGTACCAACCCATTTTCCATGAGGTTGGTACATGTATGGTATTACCCTCGGAACAATTATTGTTCCGAGGTATTACCAAAGTGAGATGTCAGATGTTATACATCATATGAGACTACTGTAAGGCTCGCTCGTTTATTATTTATTACGATTTTAATTTTTGACATATTTGTATATTTTCTCTCGAGATAAAAACTATCCTATGTCCTTCTCCAAGGTTCCATCTATCTCTATACCAAATTTCATCTAAATCGGTTCAGCGGTTTAGGCGTGAAGAGGTGACAGACACACTTCCGCATTTATAATATCACCACAGTGCTCAGTAATTCATACAAAATGCAAGCGCGAAGTTTCGCTAGCTAATATAAATATTTTTGGTACATGAGGGTAGAATGAAAAACATTATTTAAGGGGTACATAACGATATATTGAATACATTGTTCGTTCACACTGGAATCTTAGATATGACATGGCTGTGCGCGCTCATCGCATTATTACACTTAACAACTAATAATTATAATTATTAATAATAAAACAATTACAAATAAAGGGAATAGAAAATAAATGCGGCGAATTGTTCAGTGATGTAAACCCATCTGTGATTTTGACGCCAATACTTCTGAATATTACATTGCATGCCCTTTTTAATTGTTGTTTGTTTCTAAAGCTGACTACACACCTGCGACTGATAAGAGAAATCACAATATTTATAAATTTTATTATAGTATTTAGTAATCCACGGCATTAGCTTCCTTAGAATATTCTCGAACTACAAAAGTAAATATCCGGTGGCGTCACCTACATTTTTTTTCATATTCTCCACCATAAACAAGAGAAAGTCTCTATAAACACAATCCTGTCTCTTTTCTTCTATCAATGATTGAATTATCTCTCACGTTATGCCCTAATTGTTCTCCTTTGTTAGACTATAAATATTTTTTGACTAGAATTATTTTATCTGTTCGAGGACATGAGTCGCTTTATATATCAGATATTGCAATACGATTGAAATTACCATAAAGCGACTGCTAATTCAAGGGCCTGTGTCATATAACGAGAATCGAAACGAATTTTAAGTTACAAGAGCAGATTGTTTTAATGTAAAATAAACGCTGTCGATATCATTCTTTAAATCTCGTCTTAAAACTTGAAAAGACAAGATTTATCATATTATTTTATGTTTTATTAGAAAGAGATGAAGTGGAATTAAATTGGTTTGTAATTTTAAATACCACTAGGTGGCAAACAAGCTTACGTTACCGTAGCCTATGGACGCTTGCAACACCAAATAGAAAAATCTTTTGTTATTTTAAATTATTGACCCTACACTAGGAAGGTTTCGATGCAAACGGCAACAATATTTTAGCTACTTTCAAATCTTCACTGGCACTCCAGTTTTCGCTTACATTTATAACGAAGTTCCTTATCGCGCGTTGTGTAAGGGGGCTAGACGGAAATAATTCTTACGAAAAATTGTCACGACACTTTTAGTGTCAGTGTCACTTTATTGTAAGCTGTGCGGCGTGCGCATGTTTTTCTCTCTCTCTTTCTCTCTCTCTCTCATAGAAAGCAAGCCAGACATTTTTTTCATTTCTATTTAATATATATATATATATATATATACATATATATATATATATATATATAAATAGAAATGTTTTTTTTATAACTTATATAACTTCGTTCCATCCGGGTGTCCCTTGACACCTCTTAAGTTTTTTTTTATTTAGTATTGTAGACAATGTGTACTACAAATATCGTCGTATGAAACAGTTACGTTTCTAATTTTAGGATGTGTCACCTTTTAAAATTACTTTTTCATGAAGAATTTTAAGGGCATGCAATGTAATGCATTTTTGGAACGTAAAATTCATATGGCGGCTTCCAAGTAGTAAATAATATTAAACAATTTTTATTAATAAATAATGTAAAAATACATGTGATAAACTGTTACTGGCATATAAGATATAAATATTTTTATTATCAAATAATAACAAGCCTTATAAACCAAGCTGCCATTTTATAAAAAAAAAAACATCGATGGGGAGCTGGCATAATAAGATGCAATATGCCAGTAAAGTTTTAGCTGTCAAATTATAATAAAATTAATTTCCAATCTGCATTTTTTCCAAAAAAATTGGATCTTGCCGTAAATTGGCACGTCAAAATAAATAAATCAAAAATACTCTCACATATAAAACCAGAGGTTAAAAATAAGAGTAAAATTAAAAATAGAATAGAGAAAGAGACAAATAAATACGATATTTTCCTTTAATATCATCGAATTTATTAATTTTTATCTAAAGCGTTTTGGCATTTTTTTTTTAATTTAGCACCAAATTTTGGCTAAATTTGATTTATAATAAATAAGTATAACGGGTATTTATAAATTAATTTAATAAACACGCGTCTGCCGTTAGTAAAAGTGGATTTAAATCATTGTTTTTGTCGTATCATTGCTTTATTTTGTGTAATTTTTATTTACAATACAATTTTTTACGCCAACGTAGGCTACGTACAAGAATTAAGCGTAAAATGGTGTCTACATACATATATATACATATACATTGATTTTTTTATTTTCGAAAGAACGACACCGCATTAATATATCTATTAACGCTATCAGGAACATAAGGGAACCTCCACAGGTTCCTTTTCATCATCATGTCAGCCGGAAGACGTCTGCTGGACAAAGGCCTCCCCCAAGGATATTAAGTCACTCAAAATTACCTATTCATATTAAGTCTATATAAATCTGTCTATCTATTTAGTTTTAACAGCTAATCAGTTGGACAGATTTCAATTAAATTTTGTATAATAAACTGTTATCTGATAAAAAGAGTAAAAGCTAGTAATATATGTATTTTTGTATTAGTTTAAGAATAAAATTGTTAAACATTTGAAAAAAAATGCCAATATAGTCAGATGGTCCAAAAATATTTAAAAATTGTAATCTTGCTGAGTTTATTGTCGGTTCTTCTCAGTTGTTGTCTGACTTCCGAACCGGTGGTAACTTCTGTAATTTTACTTTCATAAGTGCCCTTCTAGTGCCTAAACTGAATAAATGGTTTTGACTTTAAATTGAATTATTTTAAAGTCATTAGCGACTTTATTGAAATCTCTTCTCAATAAAAGCAACCATCCGTACGTATCGACATTAGTGTTAGATTATTCATAAGTTCTCAGGCTTGTTGGGGTAAATTATTGTATTTGTTAGAAACAAGAGCTGCCCTATGCGAGTAGTCTCTTTAATGAGCCATTTCAGACTACATTGTATACCCAACGGCAGAGCGATATTACGTGTAGTAAAAAAATATTAAGAAAGAGATAGAACGACACCTAGCCTCGCTATGTACCGTATAATAAATAATTATAATACAGAGAGAGGATTTGATGATGTCTTCGAAGCTTACGTTGGGCTCGTTGCGCTGAATATTGTAGACTATAAGAACATTTCGCTGTTTTATTTTAAAAAAAAAGTCGAGTCGGACTCGCGCACCGAGGGTTACTTTTTTTTTAAATATTTGTCGTTATAGCGGCAACAGAAATATATCATCTGTGAAAATCAACTGTCTAGCTATTACAGTTCATGGGATACATCCTGGTGACATACAGACGGACAGACAGGCAGACGGACAGCAGTCTTAGTAATAGGGTTTAAAAAACAAGTAACACAGCGTTTTTGGGATACATCCAAAACATTTTGCATTCATCTTAATATGTAACTCAATATCTCAAAAGCGATACTTGGTTTTCAAACGAACCGAAAAAAACCCAAATTTTTGATTCGTCGTTTCGATTTATTTGTGAGTAAAGGTGCAATTCTGAGACGGACTGCAGACCGAAAACTGCAAGCTAAACTTACTAGATGAACCCAACTTAAGCTTCGAAGATGCCACCTCCAATCTATTCAATATAGTAAATAAATTATTTTAAAGATTCTTTCCCTCATTGGATGAGATCAAACGTAGAAATCAGTCTATATAAGAAATATTCATTAATATTTTTTTTTATAATTTGAGTATTTGTGATTTTTATCAGTCTAAATCTTTACATATAAAACGCAGTGTCAGTTCGTTAGTTTGGTTATAACTCGAGAACCACTGAACACGGACTGGTTATTTACGATATGGACACCGAACGAATTAGCAACAAAACCGGTTTTTTTAAAACCGGTTACAAGGGTCCAATATATGATTGTTTTAATTTCATAGAGTCCCGATAAGTTTGTGCTCGCGCTGGTATATATTTACGCATCTGTCTTTCACCAAATATAGATAAAAATCACAAACATTCAATCAATTTGAAATAATGAGAACTAATTAAAATATGCATCACAATAAAATACAACAATTGAGAATCGTCCAACGAACTAGGATCACTAATAATAATTGTAACAAACCTAAACTTAAAATACCAACACCCCCCAAGGGGTGTATTATTAAATAATAAAATGGCATCATAATCACAGATGTGTGTATAAACGATAAAACTACAATAGGAATCATTATATTAATTAAATAATAATAAGAAATCACAGATTTCAAAAAGTCTACGCTTAAAACTAGGAGGGAAATGGTAAAATGGCGCATATAGAACTGTGAACACGATAACCACCGCCGTTTTAGAGCTCTCCATTTAAACAGAAACATGCCCGTGACATATTCCCTACATTGAACACATTCGCCCTTATTTATACCGAATCCATCTGCCACAGACATTTTAATACTGCAACGGAGCTGCGCAGAGAGCTTACCATTAAAAATAAATACAATTAAAAATAAATCACTTAGCAACTGCTTAAGTTGTGACAGCCGATAACGGATACAACCAAATGTGTAATTAAAAAAATCAGTACTGAAAAAAAGCGGTTGAAAACATACGAATACGTAAAAAATGTACGACTTACGCGCTCTTAATACTACTCTAACTCTAATACGACAAATTACGAACGCACGCCCGCTTAACACGCTGAACGTCAAAATTACGCGTGTAAAATTTACGCTTGTCAATATCTCGTACGGATATGAGACGCACAAAAACGCACAAACCAAACGCGTAAATACCGAAATTACGCTATTTATCCAACCCTTACAATTTTTTACGCTCGCCTTCGAAACTTCACTAAAATATGTACTTCCGTTCAAAATCACGTACGTTTTAACGCTATCCGAAAGTTCTAGAATTACGCTTGCCAAAGACAAAACACTTATTACGCTCATGTTATACAGGGTGTGTGGGCGTGCGGGGAAGGTAACATCTAATTGATAGGACACCGATTCAGCGGGAAATAGGTTCGAATCCGCTTTTTTACCGTACTGATGAAAACTTAATGGTTAAGGGCAGTGCTGTTTTTTTGGCTTCTTCAATTGCTCCTCGTCGATACCGGATTTTGGTACCTGTTTTAAATTTAATTATATTACTATTATAATTTTCTTTTTTGGACATCAAGTCGAGTAATCCTGAATTCTCGAAATTAAACTAAATTTATAATATGTCTGATATGAAGATCAATGGTAGTTCATAACATAAGATGTCTTTTTTTGTACCCATCTCATCTAGTTGAGATGATTTAACAAATTGGGACCATCAATACAATTGTTGTTGACTAAGTCTACTCTCACCTCTGTGTACCGCTCGCCCTTGAGCGATACAATCTTATTGTCCCTGTAGCGTACCATCTTCTTGGGCTCGATTTTTGGAGCCAACGGCTTATGCTCCTTGGTACCAGAGTTCTTGTCCACGTAGGAGTAGCTGGAAAGTATAGTATCTCTTATTATACATGTTATTAAGGCTTCAAATCAATTGTTGGTATTCGTTTCCTAGGCTCCTTTATCAATAAGGGGATTAAAGGAATAAATCTAGTACACCAGGGCGAAAAAACTAATTTTAATCATATTATGAATTACACAAATGATTCTCGACTTTTTGGCGGCGTTTCTGTATTATTTTCATTAAAAGTGTATTTTGAGTTTTATTGAATGGCTTTTTATACAATAAAGATTAAATGTAAATGAACCAGTGATGTGAAAATGTAAAAAAAAAACAACTTTTCAGGGCATCTCAATAAGTCTGAAAAGTTTTAGTGGAACGGCCACCAATTTGAATAAAAACCTGACTTGTACGAACGATGACTAAAATTACTGTGAATGTGATATAACGTGAATATAACATGCTATCTGTACTTCACGGTTTCACCCGCGTTCCCGAGGGATCTTATCCTTTCCCGGGATAAAAAGTATCCCATGTGTTATTCCAGGATATGATCTAACTGTGTGCCAAATTTCATCAGAATCCGTTCAGCCGTTTTTGCGTGAAAGAGTAACAAACATCCATCCATCCAAACTTTCACATTTATAATATTAGTGGGAAAATAAACCTAATAACCTGAAATTGGCATAAAAATAAAAATGTGATAATATATTTTTGACGGTGAGTGTACATAAGACTCACCGAGCAATAATCCTGTTCTTGAGCTCGTGGTCATCGCAGAGCGGCTGGCGGGCGGCGCTGTGCAAGGCGGCCGGCGACAGCGCCTGTCCCTGCTCACGACGGTGTAACAGAGTCGCCGCCGCGCGCTCTACGTCGCCGTGGGCTATAGATACGCAGTGCTTTATCTACAACAAACATTTCATCTATTATTAAAGGAGATTAGTTATTTATTAAATCATACAACTTGATCCCACAACCCACATTATTGACCACTCAACCCACATTATTGACTACTCAACCCACATTTCTGATACATCAACCCACATTATTAACCCCCTCAACCCACGTTTTTGATACGTCAACCCACAGTATTGACCCTGCAACCCACATTTTAGACTACTCAACCCACATTTCTGATACATCAACCCCCATTTTTGATACTTCAACCTACATTTTTGACCCCTCAACCCACATTTTTGTCTACTCAACCCACATTTTTGCTACCTCAACCCACATTATTAATTCGATTAAGGTGCTCACTTCATAGTATCCTCACCTCCATAGCGCAAGTGTTAGGGAACATCTCATGCAGCACACTACACTGAGAAGCGTGCTCATCGACTTCCAATACGGCACGACGACCGCCCTCCGCACCTTCCGAGCTCTCAGAGTTGGAATGAGAACTAAATCATCAACAAAAATCATAGCCAGAAAAATATAGACATTATAAATAAATAGCTAAGGTGCCGGGATAAAAAGTAACCTATCTCTTATTTCAGGATATAATCATTATCCCACCAATCCCAAAAGAATGGCAATTTTTTTTCTGGGAGCTTATGGGTTATCGCGCGTTGCGTATTTCAAAAACAAACTACCCGAATAAAATAGCTGCTATAAAAAAAAGCGCAGATCTCTATTGTATAGTATTTCTATGTATCTTTCCATTGGTGAAAGCATTTTTTGAGTCGGTTCAGTAGTTCCAAAGATTACCCTCTACAAACAAATAAAAAACAAACGTTACCACTACAATAATAGTATAAATAGAAGAATCAAAATCACCCCGTAAATCAAATGGTGAGTTGATGAGTTCTTACCGGTTAGTCTTGGTGATAGATGGTAACATCTCACTCAAGTTTTGCAGAGTAAGACTGATCTTATCACTGCTGGCTGTCGAGTCATCTGAAAATAACATGGAATCAGCAAACCGTTTCTGTATATATTTCAAATTTTAAACCAACTTCAAAGGATTTTCATGATTAATCAGTGCCTGTATTTCGTTTTTATATATACCTTTTTATATGTTACGAAACATGAGGAACAGGATAAATGTAGGATGGATGAAATGGCGACAGGTTTCTGGGACAACATGTGACCGAGGAATGCCTATGAAGCTTAAAGGAAAAAATTACAAGACCTAAATGTTGGACAACAAAAGAGATGGATGAGAGAAGAGAGCATGTGGTAGAGATGCGAGGTGGATGGGTGTATTACGAGAATGGACAAGATAAGGAATGAATATATCAGAGGAAGTTTGGAAGTAGCACCAGTCACTGAATAGTTAAAAGGCTCGGTATGGGCATTTCATGAGGAGTGATGAAAAACATACAACGAAAAGATTATTGAGCATGAGTGTGGATGGATATAGAGGTAGAAGAAGGCCGAAGAAGGTATGGATGGACTGCATGAAGAATAATAAATTTATGAAAGGTGTGAGTACTGAAACGACTATTGATATAGCGGAGTGGAAGAGGAAAACATTTTGTGCCAACCACACCTAGCGTGGGACATGGAAAAGAAGATGTACATAGATAGATTAATGAAAACTCCTCAGATTGAAAATTCTTTAATAATAGAATGGTACTCTACCATTATTAGACAGAGAGTCAGTCTCCACCCGGCGAGACAATTCGGCTTCCAGCTGCAGCACCCAGCAGCACACCAGCTCTGCGTCTATTTGAGAAAACTCTGGCACATATGCTGCCATCATTTCTATGAAACCTGCAATAGCTGGTTTATTTATTGAAAGGAAATTCATGATAATAATAAATATTCTGGGATATTTCATTCTTCGCACCCCTGAAGATCTGCTCAAACTAAGCAGAGCTTTTTTTATATACCACAAGAGAGAACCAGGCAGGCAGGTCATCTGATGGTAAGTGACAGGGGGTGTTGTCGACCTTTTTACAATGCAAAGGCAATTAGCTCTTAGATGCAACTACCAGAACACACCAACAGGTGCTTGGCGACAGATTTTCAACTTGAGGATGGTAGCCAGCCAGTTGAGTAATACAAAGTACCCTACCACCATGGGTTTCCTCTCAATATTTCTTGCATGCTCATCGCCTTAAATTATAACACAAAAAAATTATGCCTTCGCTTTGCATCTGGATTAAGTTAAGTACACTCTAGGGGTATAGAACTCTAAAAATTAGATGGGTCTGATGACTAACTTTGCCACATCAAGGAATGACAAAATATCTTAAATGACCCCAAATTTGTTTGGTATGGTAATTTGGTTGGATTTACTGAGTAAATTTACCAAAATGGAACATAGGTTACGTACAGCAAAGGAGAGAAACAAGTGGAAATCCTTTGTCGAAAGACAAGTTGTTAAGAGGGGAGATAAGCTTTACCGAGATTATGTTTTAGTCTTGGACAAATAAACCATGTTTAAGTTAATTTATAGTATTCTTACATCTATTGTTATAATTATTTTTAAGTAATGTTTGGTCAAATAAGTTAAAATCTTATTGGCTTATTTTTTGGTTGTTCAATCTTATTTTCCAGTAACAAGACTCAAAAGAAAAAAAAAACAGTGGCAAGAGTACTAGAAAAGTAAGAAATTGCAAATATTTAGCTTAGCTAATATATCTTTATTTACATTTCAAATGTATTTTTTGAGAAGATAATATCCTAGATAATAAATTAATAATCATTATCGAAACTTCAACATAAACTAAGGATTTTTCCATGTAATAACAATATGCTTTGCTTGGTATTAGCCTGGTTTTACAGACTCAGTAGGGTGGAGGCTATAAGGTTACTGCTGATTGTCAGAGATTCTCAAAGTTATTAAATAGTTCAATAGTTATCATTATGCATTAGAGTCTAGACTATGCATAAGTGTTTGCTTATAAAGGCCTATTTTAATTTAAAAAAAAACATTTAATTTTCATTATTGTTTCATTTAATTTTAATTATTTTCATTTAATTTTCAATATTTATTTATTTTTAGTTTAAGTCAACACCATCTCCTTTCCTGTTTCTAATTAATTTATTCAGTTTAGGCCCTGATGAATCAAAATCAAATCTCATTGCCCTGGTAAGGCACTTATGAACATTTACAATTGACGCTACCACCGGTTCGGAATACACTTAAATGTTATTAGTACTGAGAAGCCTTCTTTAACTTATTTGACAATCATTGTCACATACATTATGAACAAGGTAAAATGATCATTGAAACATGTCTAATATGGGTAACTGCTCATTAGCAGTCATGAAAGGTTTTCATTGTATTAGACTTCAATGTTGGAGATATCTCGTAGACAATTTCCATATTTAGCATTATTTTATGAACTGCAATATTGTCCTGAACCCACCTAGCATGGGATAAGGAAGAAGAAGAATTAATATAGTGCAGTAGTTCATAAATTATTGGCAACTGCTGGTCAGTTGAATATACAAGCTTGGACTCTCGGTTGTTTCTCTGAAATTCAACTCCCATATAAAATTTTATTATGGCATTCCTAATTTGAATTGCCATTCCTGAAATTCTATTATTTTATATGTATGAAGTAAATTCAATTCACAAGCCATGGGGTTACGTAGGTTAAAAAAATAGACAGTAAAATAGGCACACAAGTTGTGCATTTTAAATTTGTTTTAAAGTATTTCAGATGTAAGACTTACAACCCTAGGAGATTAGAAGATCTTTCTTATTCATTCAATAGAATTTTATCTTGAAATAAGAACCAGTTATCCAATAGATTTGAATTTATTCAGCATCTATAATTTATTTTTCCACCAAATAGAACCACAGACATAGAACTATGTAGTGTATTGTTCATTCAAAAATGGAAAAAATTAAAACAATTTTCAAACACCTTTTTTTTCAGTTCTCTCTCCAATAGTTAAATAGTCATAGCATATCCTCAACACAAATTTCAATTTTCAAGGTAAGCATGCGTCTAGTGTCCTAATTACAAAACAATATATTGTTAGCTTGATAAACAATGAAAAATCAACAGTGTATGAATAAAAATGAAGCCACCTTGAATAGGTGTGTTTCTAACAATATCTAATTTTAGAAAATGGAACATGATCATAAGGTACGGATAAAATAAAGGTGTTACATATATTTTTTGATGTCTACTTACCTTCAACATCGACACAGGAGTCCCGGGAAGCCTCTTCAAGTATAGAAATTACATAGGATAAAACTATTTCGTCAACTACATTTAGATCAGCCGCAGGTACATTTTTAATGATAAACTGAAATAAACTCTCCTTAACAAGGGACTCCTGCTGCGCTATAACACTCATATTGTTATAAAACTCCGTATTATTTTAATAAAACACTTAATTTTACAAATTTATTCTTGGTTTGCGTTACGCTACGCTACCCAACGTAAAAGAATGCCCAAATGGCCTAGTTCATAAATTTTCCGATAGCTTGTCGATTGCCCCCTGTATGCTGTTCTACGAAACTGCAGTCCCAGGTGGAATTATTGGAAATTTAGCTGGAAAATCTGGGAATTCTGGGATACAGCGACAAAAATCAATACAATACAAGTGATTTTTTTTTTATAAACAACCTTTTGTTGTTTTTTATGCAGGCACTTAATGCATGTTATACAGCCTGGAAATTAATTTATTGCTTTTTAAAAATATGTTTTGTTCACTTTATGTGTATATTAAGACATTTTTTCTCAATAATATTCTTAAATCACCATAGTTAAATGTATATTTGATGTTTTATTCCGTATTTAAGATGAAAGTACGAATTAAAAGTAGGTCGATTGCTTTGCTCCATTTCTGAACGAAGTCTATTTGACAGCTAAATTCCTGTTGGCGCGCATTTTGAATCTTAATTTCTTTACATTCAAGATCATGGAAGTTGTTGATGTGGAATTTTATGCTTGACTGTCTAGTTTACTTTGTATCAATAAATAAATAATGTGAAGGTTAAACAAAAACTAATGCTTGTTTCAAATTAATATATTCCAATTAAAATATAACGAACAATCATATTTTATACTCTCAACTTTACTTAAAATGATCGTTAACACAACGCCAATTTCACAACTACATGTTTTTATAATAACAATATCTTATTCAGAATCACATGGAAACATGTTTGGCATGGTTTACTTACTTACATCCAATATTCTAAACAGTTAAACATCAGATCTGTCAGAAGTCTTTGTCACTGTCTCTGGCAGCAACATGCAAAATGGTATAACCCATAATATTAAAATATATAAGTATATATAGTTTTTATCAAACATTAAATACGTTTATTTTATAATGTTGTTTTAGTTCCTGATATTACATTTTACCAAATATTAATGCGTTTAAAGTTAAATTAAATATTTTTCATTAATATGAAATATACGAAATTAAAGAAAATATAAAGTACATATCTAATGGATGTGCATTCTAACTACGATAGCTAGTTTTTAAAGTGAGAAATTTCTGAAGTTATCTAATATCGAAATACATAGACAGTATTTTTACGAGACAAAGTAACTTAATATTTATGTTCCTTTTCATTTGTTGCTTATATATTTGAAATTGAAATAAATAACAAGCTTTCAACAAAGTGACGCCAAAAATAAATTATTGCTACATAACTTTGCACCGTACATTTAAAGTATTATTTACGTCAGTTTGCTCAGTTTTATATAATTCATACAGTAATTATAATTTAATATTAATAGGTGATAGATAGGTAGGTACTTATTACAGTGCAGGTACGTACAATAGAAGGCAACGTTAATCGTTGATTAACGGATTAACTTTTAAGTTAACTTTTAAAAATGTTAACGGACACGTTAACTTCCGTTAATATGCAGAAGTCCGTTAATCGTTAATCCAATGCCTAATAGTTACCGCACGGCACTGACAACTCTGACAAGTGCCGGGCGGCGCGTGGCAGCGAGTGAAACAAAAACAAAACTAGATATATTTTGCCGTCGCGTGCAAGTGAGAAAGAAAACTGCGAAGAGATTTGTTTCGTTTGAACATTTCATTACTTAGCGCCGGTGCTTAGAGTGACGAGTGTTTTGTTTGTTTGTTGTTATTATAAATTACTGTCAGTGATCATTTGCATGATGACAATTGATAAAGAAGAGGGCAATGTAATTTAGTTAGATAGAAAAAGTGTACTGTGTAGTCATTAAAATAAAACCATATGATGGATGTTGGAAGACATAGAATCGGATCGTATTCCAGCGGATATTAACGGATTAATGATTAACGTTAACTTGCGTTAATTCTTCCGAAATGTAACGCATTAACGTTTAACGAAGCAATTTTTTGTAGCGGATTAACGATTAACGAAGTTAACTATTTGATTAACGGTGCCCGGCTATGATAGAAGGACACAACTTTTATTGAATATTTTACAACAGAAATAGTCAAAAACAAGAGATAAGCTTTTAAAATTGTACAGAAGTCGCTTTATAGAAATTATTTTTATCTGTTGTAAAATTTATATAGAGCTAGGCTAACTTACTCAGACACAATTAAGGCCTAACTAAAAATAATTTGAAATCCTATCTAAAGTGCTTTTGTAAAAGTATAGATTCTTAGTATTCTTGAGACCTAACTAACTAAATATTTGTGTAATTTGTCCGCTCAGCCATCAATTATACATATTTGATATTTATAAACATGGTATAATTTCTCATTTTTAATGATTCTTTCTGTTATGCAATGCAAAATAAGATAGGTACGTAATTATTCATCCAGTTATTTCCTTATTTGAATGTATTTCTAACTTCGCATTTCTACTTCGCATCATTGTTTAAGGATTATAGATTCACACTGACTATTTTTAAAATTCTTATTAGACTAGAATCCACCATTTTTTAAAACAACAATTCATAGTAAATTGAATTATTATAAATACCGTATCACATCTTGCATTGAATACCAAGATATATTGTGAACTGGCAAAACTTTAACACCAATATTTTTTATATTTTAAATATTTATAACCACTCATACATTATGAATTTAAATATGTAAGTATATATTTTTTTCTACCTATATCACTTTTTAAAATTTATACGTGATAGATGCAGTTTCTTTTTTTATTTATTAACTTAATAATATTTATTATACATAAAGACACAAAGAGTGGAAATAAAATCAAAAATATAATACATTGTTTGTAAAAATATGATTTGCATCATTCGGAATAAATGTTATTGAATGAATGCGTTTAGGTACCTACTCAACATCCATAGTTCTATACCAAAATTAGGTATGAATATAATAAATACCTATATTGTTTCATAGAATAATTAAAATCTGAATAGATCAACAAAACGTAGACTTTGAAACATCTTTGGATAGGTTTATATAGATTTCTATGTAAGTAAGTAATTATAAGAATTTATTCAACAATGATTTGTTTCAATGGGAGTAGTGAAACTTTGTAATTTACAAATGAGTCAAAATTTGCCACTTAAATTATTCCATAAAAGTATTAGATTCATCACGAAAACATACCAACGTAAACCACCACCACCTTTACTTATTAAGAAAATTCACATTGGCTCATACGTGAACAAAACCAATTTCTACATAGTGAGTGTCAATCCCTATTTTTTATGATGCCGTTGTGTTTGATCAGAAAAAGATGTATTTTACGTTCTATAGGTCTTTATTTGGAAATGGTGGTAACAGTAACAATAGCATTAAAAAATAGCAATAAGACGTTCAATAACTGTTCTTTAAGTGTCCCAAAATTGAATAAAACATTTTGAGTTTGAGTTTATAAATAATTAAAAAATACCATTGATAGAGCTTCTCATTACTTCACTCAATTGTATTTCACTACTCCCATTTTATGTGCCCATCGTCAAACTAGTGCTTAGTATGTAGGTCCTATACGTTACATTGCTTATTACGTGTTTTATTTAAGTGTCAATATTCGTTAATTGACAATTGGAAACATATTATGACAGTTTGCAATGTTTATTATGGACATAAAGTGTAACATTTTATAATTTATTTGTTAATATGAAACTAGGGATGTTTCAGAATTAGTTTCAAGTCCTTTTCCAAGTCCTAATGAGACCTCTTTTATTAAATACTATTTAAAAAAATATAAATGTGTGTATTTTTAATTTACAAGCAGATAATGTTGCATAATTCCTCAGACACTTGATTTTTTCTCATAATTTTATCATGAAATCACTTATATTTCTCAAGGTAATAAATGCCAATAAATATAAAAAAAGTCAATACTATGTAATAAATATAAAAGTGATCGTCTGATCTAATCTTCATTGGTTTGGAAATTGGAACTGTTCCGTAACATCCCTAATTATAATTTTATTATAGGTAATAATCTCTATTTAATACCAGACTTTGAAATGTCGACTACATGCTACAACCAATAATCCGCAACATATATGATACAAGCGTAATATTCCATCGAAAACATTTGATCACAATTCACCAACTCGATTCCATTACCTTGAAATATACATCAATATCCCAATCGTTAATAAATATCATAATACTTTTTTTTATAATTCGTACAAAATCTTTTTTTTTTCATTAATAAAGCGTATTTCGTTCAAAGGAATAATATCCTATAGTTATATAATGTTTGTTTACTGTAAAAGGATATGGACAATAGTTCCTTTCCGTCGATTGCTGACAATTCCTTATATGTATTATATCAATATAATTTAAAACATTTATTATATTTTAACGATATTTTATTCGAAAATAAATGGTAGCACAGTATTTCAATAACTTCATGAGATTCATGGGGAAAAATTTAAAAACATACTTATACCTCTTTTCATGGAGGAGAAATTAAATAGTAACTCTTTCTTTTCTCTATCTGGCAGTACTGTGGTAATCACAGGTGGTAAAATAATAAAAATTATCTCGCACCCGTGCTGCCATCTGAAAGTGGTGACCAAAATTGCATGTCAAAATGATTTTAAAAAATTAAACGCTAGATGTCGCTTGTTGGCTGCTATGGTCAGATAAGATCGAGTTGAGGTCTGACTCGCGGAGGGTGGGTGGCGTGCCGAATGGGAAATCCTGTAAAAAATAGTATAACAATAAATAATTTAAATTAACACTACAAAGTTAGCCATTGCGGGTTCACCCAAAAAAATCTCGAAGGCATTTATCATTTCCCAGGATAAAAAGTATCCTATGTTTTATTCCAGGATATGATCTAAATCCGTTCAGTAGGTTTAACGTTAATGAGTAACAAACAATTTCACATCCTTACATACTGTTACATTTACAAATTATCTGCTAGCTGCCACCCGCGGTTTGACCCGCATTCCCGAGAGATCTAATCTTTTCCCGGGATAAAAGTATTCTATATCCTTTTCCAAGTTCCCATCTCAAAATTAATAAAAATTAGTTCAGCAGTTTAGGCTTGAAAAGGTAACAGATAGAGTTACTTTCGCATTTACAATCGCATTTCAGTATTTATGAGTAAAGGTGTCCATATGAACCTGTGAAGGAAGGTTCCGTGGCGCGGGTGGCGCGGGCGGCGCGGGGGGCGGAGCGCGGGGTGCGCGCGGGGAGGCGCACTCGGCACATTCCGGAGCACCCGCCGTGCTGCGGGTCGAACGACGAGACCACGACTCTGGCATGCAACTGTAACATTGATCCGCAATGTAAAATCGACTCTTATTACCATTTTATCCATTTAGGGGGCGAGTTTTAAAAAGCGAAGAATTTGAGAGTATTCATATCAGGATGATATGTTTTCCCATATATACTTTGTCACTCCCCCTTTTCCCTTTAGGGGTGATTTTTTTCAAATGACATGTCAAAATCATAGCTAAAACTTTTTTTTTATATGTCATTCAGTTTATTGTTGTACCCAAGAATTATATATTCTAAATGTATAGGTAACTCTAAATACCTACTTGAAGCAAATACCTATCAATTGAGAAAATGGGACAATCTCTCTTTCCAACCCTACTTACCCTTAATGAGAGAAAGAGAGATTGTCCCAACGTAGTTGTTATCTTTCTCTTTTTCGCAATTGATAGGTATTTGCTTCAAATAGGTATTTAGAGTTACCTATCCATTTAGTATATATAATTCTTGGTTGTACCTATGTCGCAGTTGTATTGGTTAATTAGCTGTTTTACATAACCGCTCTGTTATGTAAAATTACTGTACGACGTCTAGCTAGATTGCAGTTTTAAATGGCAATGGCAATCTAACTATTAACTTATTAAACAACAGTTGATGTGTATGTAACTGACGCGTGGTGCACTATATGTGCGCAGGGCAGCGAGGCGAGCGGCTCGGGCTGGTCGGCGAGCGGTTCTCGGCAGCGTGCGCACTGTGGAGCGACCCACGCTGCGGCCGCACGCCGTTGTCGAGCCGCCGCGTTATTGTCACCCAGCGCTGAGTAGATCTCGGCCAGACGCAGCCGCACGCGACGGACTAGCATCTAACAATATACCAAACTATGACTTTCTTGTATGCTAAGTCACTTGTAATCAAATTATATTTATTCGCTGTCGTAACACGCAAAGATCAGTGGGACTAGATAAAAGAATTTATTGAAAAAAGTGTAATTGCTGAGTTTATATCTGGCTCTTCTCAGCAAAATCAACCTTTCAAAACGTGTGTTAGAGTTTAGACTATTCATAAGTGCTAAGTATTTGTTAAAGGCATATGTTTCAAGTCATTTTGAGGGTATTTTTAAGTGTCTCGAGCGTCGGTAACCGCTTACCATCGAGCTGGTCTTATGCTTGTTTGCTACCTTAATGGTAGAAAGGCCATTTTTATTTAGTAACCATCAACCACTTAGACCAGGGATCACAAATTAATTTGGGGTCCGTTTTTTAAAACAGATGACTGTCGCGGTTCGTTTGGTAGACTATTAGGAACGGTCCAAAAGTGTTCTCTGTTCGTCTACTGTTTAGTAGATATAGACTTAAGCGAAATAAAAAAATATTTGAACAGCTGAAAAACAGCTTTTTTTCCTAATTTCGACCAGTGGACGTATGATAATAATACCAAGATTAAAAATAAATAATCTACCTTAGCACCAACAGAAGTGGCGACTTCCAGCAGCCTGGTGTTAAACTCAAGAGGTCTGCAGTTACATATCCTCCCTTGTAACCTCAAAGCTTCTAAACATCTTGCAGCTCCATCCATCGCTTCCATTTGTGCTAGCCGATCACCTAGAGCTTGACCTGCGCCCATTGCTACTTCGTAGTGTCTGAAATGTGAGATCAAACGAAAATCAATACAAGGATGTCGGATACAGCGGCGAAGATCGTGGGTTCGAATCCTACAATGAGCTTGAGCTTTCGGTGAAGGAAATCATCGTGAGGAAACCACAGTACGGTGGTAGTTAGTTTAGCCAGTAGCCTTCAAGGCATTGTAAAAAGGACAATAACAAATTGGTAATCCCCTGGTACTGATAATGTCTACAGGTGACGGTAGTCACTTACCATCAGATGACTCGCCTGCTTGTAGTTAGATCTCTGACATAAACAGTCAAGTCTTACCTGAGAGCCTTCCCAACGTCACATTTTCTTCGGTAAACATCGCCAGCTATACGAACTGCTCTCGCATAGCAACCCTGATCTCCTGCCACTGCTGCCAATCTTAAAGCTTCCTGTAAATCACATTGTATTTATTATACTTACTCTCTATGAGGAACATAATTATAAGCCAAATTTCAAGTCAGTAGTAGTTTCAAGAAGATAGAAGTATAAGGGACTAAGCCAAGACTTTACTTAAGTTGCTCAGATTGTCCAAATTGATCTTCCGCCATGTTAGGTCATCGTGCCTGGGGAATTGCAGATGTTGTAAACCTGTTATATGCAGATCATGCAAGGCGATAATTGCTAAGTGTAATGACGTCGGATACCGTTGTGAGGAAACCATCGCAAGGTGAGGGTACTTTGTAGTACCCAACTGGTTGGCTACCACCGTCAAGTTGAACATCTGTCGCCAAGCATCTATCGGTGCGTTCCGACAGTTGCACTTGAGAGCCAATTCCCATCTGATTTAGGCTGTGTGTGCTAATCACCTTCGCCCATTTACCACGATGAGATTGCGGTCAAACACAAGAGTAAAAATAATTATCATTCATTTTTACGCCATCTATGTAGGAGTAGTGCGAGATGTAATTAATAGATGTCGCTAAACTTACATTGCAATAATCGTGAGCATCTCCCAGCTCGCCTCTAGCTCGTAGTGCGGCTGCCATTTGCAGTAATGCTGTCCTGTGATGGCGGGTGTTAAGGTCGGCGGCTCTTGGACCACGGCCCAAGTCACAAGCGCGGGCGGCGCAAGCGACTGCGCGTTCTGCGTCGCGGAGACGACGCCATAATTCTGATAGACCTACGTATACCTGTGAAAAATTTGTATTTTAGACTCTACTGTCCCCGTGGTTTCACTCGTATTTCCGAAGGATCTTATCTTTTCCCGGGATAAAAAGTAACGCTATGTAATTAGACATTGTGTTAAGGCGATGATAGCTCAGTTGTAGTGACGTCGGATACCGCGGAGCGAATCCTACAATGAACTTGAGCTTTCGGTGAAGGAGAACATCGTGAGGAAATCATAGCTCGGTTGTAGGGTACTTTGTAGCACCCGACTGGCTGATTACCACCCTCATGTTGAAAATCTGTCGCCTGTTCCGAGAGCTGCACTTCAGAGCCAGTTTCCATCTAGGCTAGTGTTTACCACCTTCGGCCACATCATCACTGACCATGGTGAGATTGCAGTCAAACACAAGCTTATCCTAAAGTAAGAAAAAGACATCGTTAATTATATCCTTAGGTACTTATATAAAAATAAAAATTATTACAAAACAAGTGTGTTAACAAAATGTATAACTTCTCGTGACGGGGACTTTATAATAACCTGCAGCAATAGAGTATTATCATTCTGCGCCTGTGCCACAGCCAGTGCCTTCTGGAAGCCATCCATAGCCTTCGAGAAGGCTCCGAGCTCCAAGCTGACAGCTGCCACGGTGAGGTGCACGCATCCCGCCGTCGACCCGCCGCCGCAGTCGTTGTAAAGGGCATGGCGAGAGTACGATAACGCTCTACAAAAAAAAACAATGATAGAATTTTTTTACCCTTTTTTCTTCTTGACAACCTATTTTGTGAAGAGCTTTAGTGTTATCAATAAAAATATAGTATGTAGTCCTTCCTCATAAATCACTCCGTCCATTGGTCAAAACGGTAAAAACGCATCAAAATCCGTTCAGTAATTTTTAAGTTAATCGAACAGTCAACAGAGTGGCGGGGACTGTTGTATTATAATATGTAAGGATACTTTCAGAGTTTTGGTATTTCGCTTTTAGGACACAAACTTACTGTGTAAATTTGTCGATAGATGGCAGTGTACACTTTGAACTACTGGGAGCTTTACTGTAGTGCGCCGCGTAACCAATACGTGTATGCTTATAAGCTCTGCTACCCGTGCGAAGCCGGAACGGGACGCTAGTAAATTCTATAAAATTGTTCCCTCGGGAACGCGGGGGACAGCAGCTATTTATTAGGTACCTACCTATCTAAACCACCAAGAGTCTGATGAGCTCGAGCAAGATTCAAGTAAGCTTCAGCCCGCATCGGCGCCGAGTCCAGTTCCTCGGATATGCCCAGTTGACGGTTGGCAAACTCCAGGGATTCTCTGTTGGTAAGATTTAGTTTACTAACTACCAGATAATTAGTAGAAGACATCTGGCCCCATGGACCGCGGAAGTGGGGGCCAAATGCCTACCCAAACCATCAAGTTCCCATTGGCGTTGTGTGCTTAACACCTTTGGTCACATCATCACATTGAGATTACAGTCAAACACAAGCTTATCTTAAAATAAAATAAAAATGACAATTTGCTGCGAAAGAGGCATAAAGTAAAGACTATCAGAAAAGATGAAACAGTACAATATTCTTTTTTTGAAATTTTTGAAAGCAAAGGACGAAAGAACACGATGGTTACCAATTAACCCCCTTCTTGATTCATCATGACAGCTGAAAAACGTCCACTGCTGGACAAAGGCCTCCTTCGAGGATCTCCACGATGGCCGGTCTTGATTAATCTTGGGAAAATACCATGTAAAAATAGCAAACCTGTATTTCCCAAAGTCCATGTAAGCCTGGTACAGATGTCCGAGCAGCGCGAACTTGTCACTGCGATGTCGGACCCCACGTAAAGCTGACAGCCATATCTTGACCGCCAGACGCTGTTCGTTCTGGCTATAGAGACGGATACCTCGCTCGATCTAGAAGAGAAAGTACTTAAACATTTCCGAACAAATATGAACTTTGGTTCATATTATGTCTTTTAAGATATAATACCTTCAAAAGCTGACTTATTGGATCTGGGGGGTTACCACCAATTCTTCTTGCGATTCAACTCAACCTTCGCCGCGGTATCCCACGGCAATACTACTGGGCCATCATCGCCTTAAACCGATCTGGGCCAGTTGGCCTACTTATTTCAGTTAAGTTTGTTTTTTGTAATTTATTTATTAATATTGTATTTGAAAAATGAATATCGTAGTTAGGTTAACGTTTGTTGTCAATTGAAGACCTTTATCAATAAATGCCCTTCTAGAGCCTATTATAGCTTTGTTTTTTTATTCCACTAGGTGGCAAACAAGCTTACGGTCCCGCCAGGCGTCACGAGCGCGTTACAGACCTTGCATAAACCTTATTACTCCTTTATTTTACAACTAGCTGTCCCCCGTGGTTTTACCCGCGTTCCCCTTAGGATCTTATCTTTTCCCGGGGAAAAAATATTGTTTATGACACTCACAAATAATGTGGCTTTCTATTGGTAAAAGAATTTTCAAAATCGGTTCAGTAGATCCAGAGATTACCCCCTACAGCCTCACAAACTTTACCTCTATATAATATTAGTATAAATGTTCAATAAAACTATAGTTCTATAATTAGAATGCTTCTTACCTTCCTCCTAGCAAGATACTGGTCAAGCCTAGAGCGGCAGGCGCGGAAGCAGTCGAGCAGGCCGGCGGCTGCGGCGGGCGGCCGGTGCGCAGGACCGAAGCGCGCGCCCCATCGTAGCGCACCGTTACGCACTGACCTACCCTCCCTGTCTCTTTCCCTGTCCCCAAACTCTTCTGAGAATGGGTACACTTCTGCAACAACATCTTCTGATTAGTAGCGGTCGTGGTCATGTCGTGATTCTTTCTCAATCTCTGTACAAAAAATACCTATTTATTTTTCTAATTCTTTTGATATTAATAACCCTAATTATTTTTTATTTATGTCTTCAGATTGACAAGCAGGCAGACGGTCCACCTGATGGTAAGTGCTCACCGCCGTTTATGGACATTTGCAATACCTAGTTGATTGCTCACTTTGGAGAGCTCTTTTTGCGCCCTGTTTGAATAACCTAATATCATAGCGCTGAGAGAATACCGTAATGCGGAGCTCATTCCACATCCTAATGGTCCGCAGAAGGAACGTCCGACCAAATCAGTGGTAGTACGCCTGCCAGAGGTCACACCTCTGACGTTAATAGAAAAATAATATGGTAACCATTTCAATCGTTAAGCTAGAGAACATAGACAGGCAAGTTTGTACAAGAGTTACCTTGCGGCTCATCAAGATGGTGTCGCGATGGATCGGGCGAGCTGAGCAGCCGCGTTGCCGACAGCTGGTGCGCCGGCACCCCGCTGCAATTCACAACTTTATTGTGAGGCACATATATCTCATAATTGATCACAGCTTTTTGTTATTTTTCATTATATATAGAAGTTGAATTTTCGATGAAGGAAAACATCGTGAGGAAACCATAGTATGAGGATAGAGTACTTACAGTACTCGACTGGCTAGCTCAAGTTACAAATCTGTCCCCAAGCAACTATCGGTGTGATCTGGCAGTTGCCCTTGAGGGCCATTTGTCTTCAAGGGATTGTGAAAAGTCATAGTGACTTATCAACCATTTGATATAACAACCATTCCAGCTAAAAGCTAGCTTAACTTCGACTAACCTAGAGACAATTCAAGAAGTTATTTAAAGACACACAAACAGGCTTTCATCAACTTACCCAAGGAAGTCGCGCGACTCTATTGAGTCCCATGACATGTTCCGCGGGTGTAGATGGCAGCGTCACCTGGCAGTTGGATGCATCACGTCCAACGTCTTGCTCGCACACCGTGCAAGCTCTCTGTGATAGAAAGATATGTGCAGTTATTCGTTTATCTTGACGATGTACTTGTTTCTTCAGGGTGATTGAGATTTTTAAGATGCAATATTTTTATTCTATAAACTGTTTCTTTTTACTTGAATTATGGAATTGGTAAATTATTATGACTATGTATTAAATTAAAGAATATACAGTAATACATCGACTTACGCTACCCCGAATTACGTGAACCCAGAGTTACGCGTCGATTCGTCTTTTGTTTGAGCATCACACAACTCTACATACTCGAACTCGACTTACGCGAATTTGACTTACGCTCCCACCTTTCGCGTAGATTCGGGGTATTACTGTACTCTATATTTCTCTTTGTAGTGGTCCATTAATTTACCTTTCTCAAATACTGTTGTTATATCAAATATATACTTTTGCATCCATCGCACTTTGACAAATACTTGTGATATCCATTTGTTACGGGGACATTGTCTGTAAAAAAAAAAGTTTTACACAAAATATTTTATTATAGAGCTCCATCGTAAACTAAATGAAGTACTGAAACATGTAAAGATAGTACAGATAAGTATGTGAGAAGAAAAGAGAGATGGTGAAAGAGAAGAAAGTCTTCATATTAATACTTAGCTACCACCCAGTAGCGAATTTAGGATTTAGGCTTGAGAGGGTCTTGGCCCCCCTGAGTTTAGGTTTTAGCAAGTCATATCAGTCAGGTAATACCTTTCTGAATTCCTTGCTGGTTCTTTTCAATTGAAGGCTGACTTTCGAACCGGTGGTATCTTTTGTAGTTCGACCTTCATTAGTGCCCTCCTAGGACCTAAACTGAATAAATGGTTTTGACTTAGACATTCACGCAAAAAAGAATGGACGGATTTGGATGGTTCTCGGCACACAGATAGATGGCACATATCCTGGAATAAAACATGGATACTTTTTAATCCGAGAAGACAATATCCCTCGGAAACGCGGGTGAAACCGCGGGGAATAACTAGTACAAAATGAAATAAAATAGACTTACCGCTGTTTGATTACAGACCACTAAGAGATATGTACTTACCACCGGTTTATTATTTACTTAATTAATAATTTAGTAAATAGCCCAGTTAACGTTACTATTACTTCATTAACAAAAAGCATCTTTCAAATCTATACAGCCTCAAAGTCTACATTGCATCCGCCATATAATTTCCTTTCAGTGTAATTAAATAATAATAACAACGTTCAGCCCTGCTTTTTAATCAACCTTAATGAAATTCAGTTATTGTTTGATGTAATGCCCCATAATTAAACTAGATGGCGCTTTCTTAAATTAAATAAATGAAAAGTATGGTTCGTGTAATAACTTTTTTAACTGTTTTTAATTGTAATTACTTTTTTTTTTATTCCACAGGATTACCTGTGTAAATTGGTTTTCCAAGAAAAATAATTAGTTTACAAAATAATATGTATATTAGCAATAAAATTTATTTTTGATATTACACGAGACCAAATGTTGACCTTCTTATTTGCCCTCCTAGGGGCCTGAATTAATGTCTTTGATTTTGACTCTGTGTTCGATAAGATTCGGTCAGTAGTTCATTAAATTACAATTAAAATGATAGCGATATTAAAAATAGATACTTATTTTAAAAATATATCTTCTTATTTTGAAGCATATTAAACCAACCAAGACTAGACATCCTGTATGACCTAGGTCACTCGTACAACTACTAGGTAAATGTCATCTTGCACAAAATTAGGTCACAGACTTCGATTTTTAGAATCCACTTTTAAAAATACATATTATTATCTTATTTCTTATTATTTTGAACTGTATATATAATTTTATTGAGGAAAGTCACTCTAAAGTGCAAGTAAAAACCTTTAATAAAAAAGAGTTCTATTTTTAAATGTGGAAATTGAGGTGTGATTATAAAAAAGGTTATGTATGCTTGAATTTGACGAAAAGAAATGTAACCATAGGTTAGTAACGTTTTAAAAGAGGTTTTATGTAGGATTTAAAACTATAGAATATAAAAAATCGTTACTTACTGTCGTTGATATTGTCACAAATAAATGTCCGTTTTTCACACACGTTTTTTTTTGTTTTCAGTTAGGTACTTCATTAACTGTATTTTTTTGCGTTTATTTTTTGTGTTTTATTAAGGATTTGTTTTGCCAGTGATGTTTTATTGTTAATTTAATGGCGCAAGTGTCCTTGCGAGCGGATCACACCCCAATCATCGGGGATGTTATGTTTGCGAATACAGACATGCATTGAGTAGCTGTTGCGAGTTTAACTCTTTCACAGTAGGTACTACTACCACTACTGAATGAAAATTGTTACTGAATATTGGATCCCATTTCTATTTTCTATGTCCAATAAATAAATTTCTATTGGTTTTATTAGCTAGTAATACTTTCATGTAAGTAATTCTAAGTTTATACATTTATTAATAACCCTCTATTTTGCTTCGCCGTAGTCGGGTAAAAAAAATACAATTATTATGTACGGTTTCAACTTCCTTCGTTGGTTTCTTAGTAATAATTAGGTATATTCAAAATGCAATACTGACTGACTGACAGACTGATCTATCAACACACAGCTCAAACCACTGAACGGTTTTCATTCGGCACGCAGTTAGTTATTACGACGTAGGTATCCGCTAAGAAAGGATTTTTCAAGATTCACCCCCTAAGGGGATGAATCAGTGGTCCAAAATTTGTACGGAGAATCGAGATCGCGGGTGAAACCGCGGGCGGAAAGCTAGTTAATATATAATATCAAACAATATGCATTAAATCGGGAAAAGCTTGGCACCAAATTAAAACAATAAAAACCTTACTAAATCTCAATAACAGTGCACTACCTACACAAACTATACGAATCAAATATTCTGTAAATCACAACAGCTACTCCAATCCTTTACCTATTCCAGCTCAGCATCCCTCCAACCGCCGCGCACGCGCGAACTACTCCCACATGCCAGACACACAACGACACAATGTAACACAATACACACTCAGTGTCTCACCGTGTCTCACCGTGTCTCGTCCGTCACAATTTAAATGCTAATATCTATTTTCTCTCTAGGGTATCAGATAAAGGGGTGAGGCGGAACAAACTTGTAATCCAACGCCATTTTCAATACACTTGTTTTATAGAACTATGCCATTATCTTGTTCGTTGTTGTTTCCTATTATTTTTTACTGGTAAACACTTTGAGTCAGTTATATGGATAAGATGATGGATTAAGAAATGTGTTAAGTAAATATGTATTACAATAAAATTAAGATATATAGTTATAAAGGCTATTTTACTGTTTAGCTCTTATATTTATAGCATTCATTGGACCTTTGAGGTACCTAGGTGTATTATGTAGTTGCCTTGAAAATTTAAAAAAGGAATTGGAACATTTTTTATTTTTTATTTTAATGACAAAATAGGTAGGTACATTACATAGATACGCAAGAACAACTGTTCTGCCTCGAACTTTCAAAGAAGCAATATTAATAAACAGTACCTGAGTAAAGCGATCGAGTAACAGGAGTGAAACTTCTATCAATAAATAACATTAAAAAAGTTTTATAGTAAAAATGCCACTTAGAAGCTTTACGGTCGGTTGCACGAAAGTCGTAAAACTGTAAAAGCTATCGTAAATCGTAATTCTAGCCGTACATCTTGTAAATGACGCTATTTATTGCATTATTTATTTGAATACGATAAACTTCGACAACTTGACTATACACTCAATAAAAGAGACGCTTTTAATTAAGTGAATATGCCGTTTTTAGGTTTTATATGCTAAAAGAAAAGTGGAGATGTGGCTTCTTGTAACATGTAAACATTAGTAGTCACAGTGAAAATATATGTGTGTTTTAATTTTTTTAGCAGGCTCAAGTTAGTTATGATCGCTTTAGGGCCTTTGCTTGCGGCGGCGTCGTGTGGCGGGTCGCTCACTTCCCTATAACATGGCGAGGAGGGCGATGGCTGCCACACGCGTCATACTTCTGAACAGGTGCTGCTTGTGGGGGCTGGTCTGCTTGAGTTTGTTTGTTTACAATATCACTCCTAACTAAATTCAATTTCTTTTTTGCCGCTATAACACACTTATATTATCAGTAAGACTATATAAATAATTATAAAATGTAATGGGTCTATGTTGCTTTTTTAAAAAAGAGTAATTGCTGAGTTTATTGCCGGCTCTTCTCAGCAAAAGCTACCTTCCGAACCGAGCGTTAGAATTTAACATGAATCAAATTGACGATTAAAAATACTTGTAATAAGTTTACTTAATAAAGATATATTTGAGTTTGAGTTTGTATTAATGATTTTGTCACTATTAAAAAAATATCCAGTAAAGTGCAATGGAAGAAGATAATTTCTGCTCAGGAAACACAATATAGTAAATAAGTATATTTTTTGTATCTACCAATAGCATAGTCTCTCACATTTTTTATTTTTAATAGATTACGATTAATTGAAACTACCTAATAGTTAAATAGTAGATACATATAACGCTACTAGCCCTTTTTAATTAAGAAAAAAAAGAATATGAGTAAAAATAAACTATAAATAAACAAAAAATGCTGCGCATTGAAAATAGAAGGTATTTAAAAAAAAGAATAAAATCTAAAATATAAAGCCACGTTAAAAATCGATTTACTATACGAAAACGAGATCCGCACATAAAAACGTCCCAATGCTTTCATCGCAACAAATTCAGTGGGAAAAATATTGCCGGCATCAATTTCAATCCAAACACTAATAAATTGGCATCTTTCAACGTGCTTTACAGTCGGGACACAGCTAGACAGTTTATTAATAGAAAACATATTTTGTAAATCTTGACTTGAGATTCACCCTCGGCTGAATTCAGTGTCGTGGATGTCGCGGCGCGCGACGCCCGAAAAAAAAAACAAAAACCATAAACTAAAAGAAAAAGAATAGGCGGGAAAGTGAACTGTCAAAAATTTAAATACAATGAGTTACAGTGCCATCTATGAGAGTTATAACAATAACAATTATCAAAAAATCAATGAGGAAAAACGTGGAGAGTGTTGTCAAGTGAAAAATGAAAGTAAAAACGTGGAAATTCAAAATGGCGAACCTAAAGAGGAGGAGCACGTGCAACATGTATTAGGGCCGAGCAGGAGATGCTTGGCGTGGGCTTGCAAAGCTTGCAAAAGAAAAACAGCGGCAGTGGACCGACGGAAAGCAGCAACTTTGAGAGAAAGGCGGCGGTTACGGAAAGTAAGTTGGAATTTTCAAATTGTTGTAAAGTTACCCTGCTACAGCGAAGTGGTGAAAAACTTTGCCGCCCGCCCAAAAATAATGCGCTGGAATAATAATTTCAAATATTTTTTGTATTTAGGAATCATAACAAATTTTTAAAAGCCTGTCTTTAGTGGTAAACCAGCCAGGGCCTAGGGCCTCTGATTTTCCTATGCTACAGGCTCCGCGCTGCCATTGTTTACTACATAAACTTCGGCTAGATAGGTATGAAATAATAAAATTACAGTAGCGGATTCAGGATTTTGGTTAGGGAGGGGCTTCAGGGGCTGAGGATAGGTTTTATCCTTTTTAGCCTTTTTTTTTATGTCACAAGTGACAACGAGGCAGGCGGGTCACCTGATGGTACAAACACTAAAAAGCACACATTTTTTTCCGCTGAACGGATTTTGATGAAACTTGGCACACAGGTAGATCTTAACCTGTTATAACACATAGGATACTTTTTATCCCAGGAAAGTATAAGAAACCTCGGGAATGCGAGTGAAACCGCGGAGGACAGCTAATTTTTTATAAAAATATATTTAGCTTATGTATCTACCTAATTAAACGACTTCAAAAAGTACGATTGCATGTACCTATCATTCAATGATTTAGTTAGGTTCTGCAATGTCCACTGAAAACAGTTTAAATCCAGCAGAAAAAAAGTATCAACGCTATTTCCCGCTCACTAAGGCTACGAACGAAATTAACTCTTTAATCTACCATGACGAGGTGTCCCCAACTAGTAAGAATATAAATAAAATGTCACCGAACGTCCGTAAGTCACGTACGATGGATTAACTGATTAACATTGAACGTATCCGGAATCCCGCAAGCCAGAGACAAGAATAAATTGTATTTTACTGGTTATTGGTTAGCTGTCCCCCGCGGTTTTACTCGCGTTCCCGTGGGATCTTAAAAATATAACCTAAGACACTCACAAATAACGTGGCTTTCTATTGGTAAAAGAATTTTCTAAATCGGTTCAGTAGATCCAGAGATTACTCCCTACAATTTCACAAACTCTACCTCTGTATAATAGGTTGTACCTTTAGATTTATTTTTATTTCTTCAAGATATTTCTACTTATTCGTAGGTATAATAAGTTGGATGGTAAATCGGGATGTTTTAAGTGAAATGAAATGAAATGAAATATTATTTATTTGTAGCATATAACATATAAAAAAAGAAAGAAAAGTCATTAATTAAACGATTGACGAACAATGTTACAAATTGGCCCCAACTCAGCATTTTGCGGGTTGTTAAACCTGCGCTGATCTTCCGTTGGAGCCAGCAGGTGACGTCACGGTGCGGATACCATATAACATATTAAAAATAAAATAAAAATTAAACTACACGAAACTTAATAATTAATGAAAAAAAAAAACAATTTTAAAAATAATGACAATAAACCTAATAATGACAAATGGAATAATAACGCTGGCAATAACGTACCAACAATTTCAGTATGCTCATTGTAGGACACTGTGATACTGTGAGTGATACAAAAGATAATAATAATATAAGAAAATTAGAATAATAATGACATTCGTTGTACCTATACTTACTAAATAGCACTTGTATCGTTTCGATGAGTTTCCTGACATATCTGATGTGCAGAAATATATTTTTTCATATTAACTCTAAACCCATGAATGTTTTGCTGGTTCCTTATCGGCGGTGGAATGTTGTTCCAGTGTCTCGTAGTAATAAGTCTAAGTTGCTTTTTTAAAAAGAGTAATTGCTGAGTTTATTGCCGGCTCTTCTCAGCAAAAGCAACATTCCGAACCGTGCATTTGTGTAAAAAAAAATCGTAATATTTCAAATGTGACGATTAAAAATACTTATAAGGAGTTCAATTAAAAAAGTGATTTATGAATTTGAATAGTTAGTAGATACTCTTTGACTGCAAGCCCTAATATTCTTAGGATACTTTATTTTGGACCTTCTCATCAGTTTTGACATTAGTCAGCTGTCTAAGATCTAGATAGAAAGTGGATATAATAACTTGAATCAAGATTCCTGGATTTAATTTAAAGTCGAAGTCATCTATCTTTTATGATTGACCACTAATTTTTGATGACAATAATAGAGATAATATCTAGTAAAATTAAGTAGTTTTGTGCGCAACCATTTCGCCATGTTAGTTAAGTAAATAAAATAAAATCCCCGCTCTTTATTAACGATTCCTTTTAAAACCATAAATAACTAATAGACAGGGTGTCACCCTTCTTAATTGCCTTTAAAATGCTCTTTTCCGATCGCTCCCGAAGGGAAGGATCTGTCACAACAAATTAATTAGATAGTTGCGCACGCGCCGACAGTGGCTGTTAATGTTACCTTTTAGGGATCTATTTCACATATTCTTATTTCTAACTAAGGAACCGTAAGAAGAGTCTTTCTTTAGTGGAAAATAGATTTTATTTCTACAAACACTATGAATTTTTTTTTATCTATTTAAGTATCTATGTTTATGAAATACGCCTGTATTAGTCAAAATTATCAATTTATGCCTTTTGCGGTCGAGACCATGGGTCCGTGGGGTCTGAAGCTCGTCGTTTCACAAGTCGACCGTTCGACCGTCAGGGAGCTTTTTTTGCCAACGCATCAGCCTGGCCATCCAAAGAGGAAACGCTGCCAGCCTGCTGGGAACCTTGCCGATCGGCAGCAGCGGCAGCCTCGAGGAAGTTTTTTTTAATATATTTTATAGTTTGTACATTTGTTGTAAATAAATTGTAAATATCGCTTTATATAATAATCAAAATATAATTTCGACTAACCTCGACGTTTCGATCAAGTTACATTGACCGTGGTCACGAGTGGACTCTGTAAGGGGACTAAAAGTACAAATCGCTTTATGTTTAAGTTACGTTTAAAAAGTAGTATGTGAATTAATCAGTTATCTGGTTTCAATAGTACAATCTCTGCTTAGTTTGGGGTCAGGTGGCCGTGAGTAAAAGAACGTCACGGAAAAAAAAAACATTCGAGCGTGACACGCTTGTGCGCGAATGTACTTTATTTTTATATGAGCATTAATGAGGATTATAAGTTTTAATGAGCGGGACAGCACCTCGACAACACGATGTGGATAATCTAAATATGTATTTCCACTTACGCGTCTACATGAAGCGTAAAATATTACACTCAACATTGCAGTCTGAGTTGTCGCCGAAAACAAATAAACGATTAAATGTATAGTTGCAAACGTATTGCGTTTTGAAATGAACAAATGAAAATTAACGAATAAATGATAATAAATGTATCATACAGTTACCTTTTCAGGGAAGGTTGGGTAGGAATCATTCGAAAGCTAACCAGCTAAGCTCTATAGGTAATATTATAAATCGCGGTCGTCCGAAGACTTTGGTCGACAATGACGAATTAAAAGCGATTGTGGAAGCTGATGATACACAATCTACGGCTGAATTAGCAGCAGCTTTCGACGTTAGCGTCAAAAAAATATTGGTCCATTTGCGTCAAATTGGCAAGGTAAAAAAGCTTGACAAATGGGTGCCCCACGAACCCAATGATCGCCAGTGCGAAGTACGCGTCGAGACGTGCCTTGCACTGCTCAACAGACAAATGAAGGAATTTTGAACCGCATTGTTACCTGCGATGAAAAATGGATTCTGTTTGATAACGGCAAGCGCTCAGCAAGTTGGTTGGATCCTGGTTCAGCACCTAAACAATGCCCTAAACGAAAACTTACCCCTAGAAAAGTGATGGTCACTGTTTGGTGGTCTAGCGCCGGTGTGATTCATCACAGCTTCTTACCAAACGGGGTGAGCATTACTGCAGATGTGTACTGTGAAGAACTGAACACAATGATGGAGAAGCTGGCACATCTCCAACCAGCATTGGTCAATCGCTCGTCTCCGCTGCTTCTGCACGACATCGCGCGACCTCATACTGCACAGCAGACGGTCTCCAAGTTGCAAGAACTGGGGTTGAGAGCTCTCCGTTTTCCAGAATTTGGATAACTTCTTGGCGGGAAAAAAATTCAATACCCGAGAGGCAGTACAAAATGCCTTTGAAGAATTTGTTGCCTCCCGTCTAGCTGATTTCTTTAAGAAGGGCATCAATAAACTGCTACTGCGTTGGCAAAGATGCATTGATTATATGGGTGATTACTTCGATTAATACAAATAAAAAATACTAATAGTTTATTTTTTCATACAAAACGGCAATTTCATAGGTAAAGACCCTCAATAAAAAGATCACCATTTTTGAGATATTTCAATATTTCTAATTGATTATATGTATATATAAGCTCTTGGTCGCAGAAAGAAAGAGCCTTCGAAAGATCTTAGGCCCCGTGCAGAGACCCGACGGGAGCTGGCGAATTCCCTAACATCAGAGGTGAAACTAGAGCTTGCAGACTCCGTTGGCTCGGCCACGTCGAGAGAATGGGAGAAGATCGTGGTGCTGGTGATTGGCGAGAAGTGTCCAAAGATCTTGCTAAGTGGCGTTCTCTCGTATCGGAGGCCAAGACACATTTTGGGTCGCTGAGCCAACGGAGTAAGTAAGAAGTAAGTAATTGATTCTTGAATTTTAGATATTAAATATCTCTAAAATGGTGACACTTTTACTAAGATCATGTTTGTACTACTTACCGGACATCCTGTATACATAGACCAATGAAAAAACTAATAGAATACCATTTTTTTTTAATATTTTACGTAAGCCCATCAGCGTACCGCAGCATTAGTGGTTTATGTAATAAATTAACAACAGAGTTATAGAAACTACTGGCGAATTAGATGTAACTAAGGCTGATTACAAACTAACATTATATGCCCATGCCAATGATATTATAAGTAAAAAAGTGTAGATAAGTTATAAGCGCTCCAAAATTGGGAGGCTAAAATGTGGCTAGTGACTTTGATCAATGGATGCACTTCAGGTATCGAGTGCAATTAAATTAAAAGTAACCCAAAACAACTAAAATAGCATCGTGTTCTATTATGAGATATCGTAATGTAGTGTTAATCTGTTGACTCGCGAGATTAACCTGTCAAATAACTCGTCAACGCGCGCACAGTTATAAAAAAATCAAAATTCGCGCCCAATTTTCAAGTAAATGTCATCGTCCCGATTGTCCCATTTGAGAACCAAGTGGTGCTGTCTCCGAAACCCCGATTGTCCCAAAGAAAGAACTGACAGGTTAAGTTATTTATGTATGCGTTAGAGTGCCATTATTGGCCATTTTTTGTGATCGAATTTCTATGTGTGCCTATTGCTATATTCTGTCAATTTTTGAATCATTTTATCTTATCGTGGGCTAAACCTAAACCTTTTAGACGGAATCTTTCAAATGCCAGTTCCTTTATAGGTACACCGTTTACTTACGCATATATCTACTTAAATATGTGTATTTTTTTTTTTTAATATATGATAGGCTTGTGTTTGACCACAATCTCACCATGGTAAGTGATGATGTGGCCGAAGATGGTAAGCACACAAAGCCTAGATGGGAACTGGCTCTCAAGTGCAGCTGTCGGAACACACCGATAGGTGTTTGGCGACAGATTTTCAACTTGAGGGTGGTAGCCAGCCAGTTGGGTACTACAAAGTACCCTACCACCGTGCATATTAGCTATGTAGGTTGGCTTTTTGTCCTTAATACCTTTGTTTTTATCATGACTATTGTATAAAAACCATCATCATCATCATCATATCAGCCGGAATACGTCCACTGCTGGACAAAGGCCTCCCCCAAGGATCTCCACAATGGCCGGTCTTGCGCTATCGCATCCAGTGGCTCCCCGCCATTATCTGTATGATTTTTTATATTAAAAAACGAAACTGGCCATAAACAACAATTAATTTAAAATTAAATACAATGTGGCCCTCCTACAGACAGCCTAACACACAAAAATAGATCACTCCTCGTCAATAAACAAGTAAATATATGGGAGACATCTTAATTTCACATAAAAATAAATTTACGGCGTCCTCGGACAAAATTACGAGTCGTGTATTTTTTTTTACAGCATGTACCGTTTTGTTAGAAAGTTTTAATATTATGATTGCGTCGAATAAATCTGTCAAGCTTTATGTCTCGATGTCTCCGAGCCTTTAAAATAAATTGTGAAGAATTTAATGGCTTCCTTATTCAAATATTATTCATTTTAAAAATAGAATGTGACTGTAACATATCATTACGCGGTAATGAATGACTTTTGATGGAATTTTGAGACTAGCAACACACATCAGATTTTGAATTTTGCGCCGTATTTTTATTGTTTTAATACGGGCTCGTGTTGTATAATCGAGCTTGTATTTACTATGAAAACCAGAAAACTTTTTTTTTTTTTTTTTTTATACTGGATAAGCTTGTGTTTAACCACATTCTCACCATGGTAAGTGATGATGTGGCCGAAGGTGGTAAGCACACAAAGCCTAGATGGAAAACTGATATTACAACATTATATGCTATTATTTATTCTTAAAACTCATTTATTCAGTTTATGCTCTGGTAAGGCACTTATGAACGTTACAATTGACTCTACCACCGGTTCAACATACACTTAAACTGAGAAGACTCCGGCAAGATAGAATTACAAACAGTTTCATGCAAACTAATGTCTGTCCTGAAAGAGAATCAAACTCACGACCTGTGACTTTCTTGGTAGATGATGTGGCCGCAACACAGGTGCGATTTCCGACTTGAAAGAAAGGTAATTTGCTAAACGTTCCGGCCGTTCACTACAAATTACAATACTTGTCTCTTTTTGGCTCGAGCAGATCCAGGTGGTAGCCACCCTAGTTGAGCTCAGGGGTAGTGATGTCGGATACCTTGGCGAAGATCGTGTGTTCGAATCCTACAGTGAGCTAGAGCTTTCAGTTAAATTGCGAAGAAACCACATTGTGGTTTCTCGTGTAGGTAGGTTTAATTAACTAAACATCTAACTTGTACGTAGGTTGACTACGTAAAACATGATGAATCTCTAAAAACTATTAGGTACATACGGTTCACATTTAAACACATTAAAACGCAAAAGCAACATTAAAATTACAAAATTAGCTGCCGCTTATTAGGCTCGCTCCATTTGCTACAAGTGGCCCGAATCGCGGGCTAAAGAAATAATTTATTAATAATGCAAGTTGTTTTACGCGATCAACTCTACAGTAAAATTAAAAGCAAAAAAGTATTTTTGAGTATAGCTTAAGGTTTCGGTGAAGGTAAACATTATGAGGAATCCATAGGGCTCTACAAAATACCCTACGTGTAGTAGAGCCCTAAGTTCAGCCCTTCAGTTCCAGCTGTTATTCTGTCATTGCTAGCTATCGTCCTTTGGGATATTTCTGCCAACGTCAATTATATTTTTCTATGTAATGTTAACTATGTATATTCATGTTATACCGTATTCTTAGTAAAGTTAGTCATCGTCCATATAAGTCAGGTCAGGTTGTAGTGAAATTGGTGACCGTTCCACTAAAACTTATCTCGGACTTTTTGAGATAACCTGAAAAGCCACGATATCTATCTACATGCTTTCATTTTATTTCACTTCTAGTAGACTAAGATCACCTAAGATTGAACTTTGTTGGGCAAAACGCCTATTATAGATATTGTTCAACAAAACTTAAAATACACGATGCAACATCACTTCTTAAGTTCCCGCCAAAAAGTTAATGGCTTTATAAGCTGACCACCTTCGGTCATTTTATATTTAAAAAAATGTCTCTGTTTTCGTTCGGAAATAACTTATGGATGAATTTATTTTTATAAAAATATAGAAAACTAACTTTGATGTAGGATGATTAATTAGTGAATTAGTAGCTGGGTATATCAGTTTCTCTATTTTATTGTGGCTATCAATCTTGGGAACGTGGTCTTTTGATGAGGACGTCTAAAAATTACAAAAGCGAGGACTAAAACTAAAATTGAAATCGCTTTGTAGTCGAGCATTTTTACTTGTGGTTTTTACGTAAATGAAATTATTTCCTTGGGGATTTCACGAATCAAACTTTGTTTTGGGTAATATAATAAATAGGCCATAGGCCAAAACGCTTGAAAATGGCCGAATTATAAAAACTCTCGACTACTTTGAGTTTTGTTCATAATATTAAATTTATACTTAATTACGTTATCATCTACGAATAAAAGTTATCATTATTTAAATTAAAAACCGACTACTAAAATCACTCTCTAAAAAGTATGAAACAAGAAAATGTTCTCATCTGAAATTGTTACCTATGTACAACCACATGACCTTAAAAAAAATAGGTAAATAAAAAACTGAAATATCAAAATATCTCGAAAATAGTGACCTTTATCAAGCAATTTTTTGTATATTAATAGTAGTCGTACTACTTGCAGGACACCTGTATAATGGTGAAGGGACAGATAATTATTTATTTTTCATCCTGTTGCAACAAAAAATCGACATCATACTCAAATAACTCAAACCAGTGATTCATTGGGTTCAAATCCTACTTCCTTCTACTAATATTTAAGGATGTTTTCAGTGTTTCTATCTATCTCGTTTACTGGGGACCGAAGAGCTGGCAGTTTCCTCGCACAACGTATCAGCATTGCGATACAGCGAGGAAACGCTGCCAGCATCTTCGGAACCATGCCGAAGGGGCCTAACGTTTTAAATATATTTTGGTTATTAGTTTTAGTTTTAAAATGTATTTATTTAATTATTATTAGTATTTTATCTTTATCTGAAAATAAATATATTTGTACAAAATATAAGACATGTAAACAACTTACGTACTTACATGACTGTACTAAATATTTTATTGTGTTTCATACATAGTACCTATTGTTCAGAGGATAACCGTGGTCGAATGCCACCTACCGTAACAAAAACAAAACAATACATTCTGCCAAGTAGCATACTTACATACATACACACAATCCGGTCATAACTCAGGCTATTATTTCAGGTAAACGCAGCATTCGAAGAGTTACGGATACGAGCGAGAGCGGGCAGCGGTAGACTACCTAAATTGGAGATACTAAGAGCTGCAATACAGCATATAGAGAGGCTTCAGGCTGCTTTAAGAGCAGCTGCTGCGGTAAGCAATGTACCGTAGCCAATGGACCTTTTTAGCATTAACTAGTGGGCCCGGCAGACGTTGTCCTGCCCTGAAAATAAAACTTAGAACCCGATTCCAGCTCCACCAACTGTGAAACCATAGATAATACACTATGTGTGAAACTAAACCATCTGTCAGTCCGATCTCGTGACATGTCAAAAAGTCGTTCTATACTAAATGTATGACAAAAATAATTTTCTTAATACATTTTTTTTTGTGAGTTTTTCGTATTTTTTAATCTGGTTCTAAGCTACCTTCCCACCAAACCGGTTCAGCCGTTCTTTAGTTATAAATAGTGTAACTAACATATATATCTTAGATGTCCCGCGCCGTTTCACCCGTATTCCCGAGGAATGTTCTCTTTTCTCGGGATAAAAGTATCCTACGCTTTATTCCAAAATCTAAATTCATTTATTCAGTTTAGGCCCTGGTAAAGCATTTAGTGTGTGCGTATGCTGAGAGACAGGTCAGGTAGGTCAGGTAGGTCAGGCAGGGCAGGCAGGGAAGACAACACAGAAATAATATGCTGAGACGCAGACACATTCGCGCAGGTTGACATACATAGTACGGGAGGCAGCGTTGCATTTTAGATTTATATTTACGTCGATCGATTGCCATATTTCTAATTAAATTTCGAATGACTAATAAGTGCACTAAGCGTCAGCTCACTCACCCGCGGTGGTTGTAAGATTGGAAGGTTACGGAAGTTGTAAAAAAAATAAAGTAATAGTAAATATAATATTTATTTGAGCATAACTTTTGTATTTGTAACGCTACCTCCCGGATGTTTACAATTGACTCTACCACCGGTTCGGAATACCTACACTTAAACTGAGAAGACTCCGGCAAGAAACTCAGCAAGGCATTTTCTGCAAGGGATCTGTTTCTAATTGAATAACATTTTTAGAAATATTATCTACCTATGTGCAAAGTTTTATCAAAATCCGTTGAACAAACATCCAACATAAAGACTGACGTAGTAAATTATTAAAAAGTAATGTAGGTGAATAAATAATCTTTAATATTTATCTAACACGTGCCTTAAGATGCAAATCTATTTGAGTGTGCTCGTCCGACACGCCGCGTCGCATCTGTCAGTCGCACGCTTGCACTGATCGCAAGCAAACGCTACCGGTTATCGTATTATGTCGTCTTTTCAGACTCCAGTGCCCCTAGCATGAGTTGGCACCAAAAACACACGTCAGACGCTAGCGGAGAAACGCGCATCGAATAGTTTTTGGTTAAACTTGTTCCTACACGCTAGTAACTAACGTTTTTTATCCATTGCTTTTAGAATATCGGTACCGTGAGTCACAAATTTGACAGATGCCATCGAGAAATAGCGTCTCGATTATAGTTAAGTAACTCACGAGCATATTGAAGCGTGAGATCTTCGATCGAATAGTTTACGTAGTGTTTATATACCTACTCTTTGTAGTTTATAATGAAAGTTTATAAAATTTGAGTGTTATTTTGTTGTACTTGTAATGAGTTTACTTAATAAAGATATATTTGACTTTGAGTTTGAGTTGAAATAATGTGGGCAATAAGTTATTTAGCATATTTTAGTTTGGAAATTCACTTGAACATATCAGTGTGGTTTATAGGCCGTGATATTATTGAGAACAATTACATAAAGGAATAAATACTTAGGTACTATTACTTACATACAATTTTAATCCTAAGCCACATTCCTCAACTATAAGCATCCACTTGAAACATTCACAGACAAACACATGTTTCTATAAAAAAAACCTACTTATTTAAAGTACATTATGTATTATTTATTTACAAACGTATTGTTTATAAACACACACCACAGCACACACACACACACACATGCGCATGACCTAGTGCGCACGACCGACTGACTGACGACGGGGCGTGCAGCGCAGCGAGCAAGCGGGACGACGCGACGCTCCGTCTCACTGGCTCACTACACGGTGACGGTATACAACCATATCAATTTAAAAATCACTAAGAATAAAAGCAAATGAGCATTCGTCTATGACGTTTTCAATTAGCAGGGTTATAACTGAATACTTAGATTTTTTGGGAGTATATAACTTACTCTGCCTTTACAGTATAGTTAGAAAGAGGCAGCATTATTCGGTGTGAAGTAAGAAACATTGCTCGATGTGAGCACACACTAGAGTGTACGTAAACCATCACTTGACTCATGGTGCGTACTACCAATTTTAGTTCTTTACGTGACCGCTAGTGGCGCTGTGCACATTTTCCATACAAATATTTTACGCAGTCGTGAGCGTGTGCGGTTTTTGTAAAGTCATGGTAGACGTACAGTACCTCTACCATGGGTTTACTATGGTATCGTAATCGATACTCGCTAGCGAATATCGTAACAAACTTTGTATGTAAAACTGTGTTGTCACAACTGTCCGTTAGAGGCGCTGCACAAATCTTCATACTAAATATTTACCGTAGTCGCTAGCGAGTATCGATTAGAGAAAACTCATGGTAGAGGTCCAGACCATAGACTAATTGCTCAATAGATAGATAACATAGAAATTATAACGATCACAACCTTATTTTTGAAGTTTATTCCTTAAGAATCGATTTCATTTAAGCCCTCAATACGATTTGTTGGGTAGTAAAATCTAGTTATGTTTAACTAGTTTCCCCCCCCGCGGTTTTACCCGCATTTCCGAGGGATCTTATCTTTTCTCGGGATAAAAAGTATCCTATGTTTTATACGAGGATATAATCTACCTGTGTGTCAATTTTTATCAAAATCCGTTCAGCTGTTTTTACGTGATTGAGCAACGAACATCCAAACATACAAACTTTCACATTTATAATGTTACTAGGATTCGTACTTGACAATAGATGGCAGCACATTTAATCGCAGATAGAGAGTAAACTCCAGTCGCGCGTCGGAGCTGACAATATCATGTCATTGTACGCATCCATCTATAAATCGTAAGAGTATTCGTGTTTTTGGATTTAATATAATTGTTTACGGGAAATCCTCATAGGATAGCCGACCGCTCAAGGGGGGCAGCAGTCGGGTTATGTCAGACTTTTACTTACTAAAACCCCACGGTGGTTACCATCTGCGCTGTAAAGGGGATTGGGTTCTCGTACAGAACTCATACTCAACCCCCTCCACGCACCAGCGTGATACCTCCCCCCAGCACCCTCGCTGTGCTATCGCACGATGGGTCGTTACCACGGCGACCCATCATCCTCCTCGAGGCCGCTTCAGGGCGCTCAGGGCCCCCGCACCGGTTGCCCACGTCCCCATACTTTTTTACCTACAATAATAAGGCTTTTTAAGGCAGTATTTTATCTTATTATGCATTTTTAGTACTGGCACGGAACCCTTACTGTATAAGCATTGATATCTAATAACTAAAGATAAACAATCCCAAGCAAGAGTTCTCTCAAAACTGTCTTAAACTGTTGGGTACTAGTTCATTTTTTCAAAATGATCATGTTCATGTACAAAACGCAATAAAAATTTCTGACTCACACCTGCTAGCCAAAATATATCTTATACGAGCACTGAGGCATGTTTACCGTCGGAGCCTTCGAATGCTACTAGATTAAAAGACTACCCAAATGTTTGAGTGGGCACTCATTCGGTAAAGTCATTTTTTGTCGCTGATTGTGTATCTTTAGTTACAACTTTTCTTTACAAGTTGAATATTCGTGTTTTTAATCGGTTTTCGTATCACGCGCGTGAATCTATGGTAAAAATTAATATTATCACGTGTGACAATATTATGTAATAAAATAGTCCGGTAGATATTATGATCTATTTATGTACGTACGTGGTGGATCGACACGGCGCTTCGCATCTGTCGGTCGCACTGATTCGCAACCGATATCGTATAACCTAAGTTGGGTTGAGTTGCAAGAACAAATTATAGATATCTACCATAGAGTTGTTGGCATGACAGATATGTCAGAGAGAACGTTATCTATATATATATAAAATTCTCGTGTCACAGTTTTAGTTACCGTACTTCTCTGAAACGGCTTGATCGATTTTGATGAAACTTTATATTTACATTCAATAGGTCTGAGAATAGGTTGTTATCTATTTTTACTAGCTGTCCCCCGCGGTTTCACCCGCGTTCCCGTAGGATCCGCGTTCCCGTGGGATCTAGCGGTACCAAAAATATATAACAAGCTACTCTCAAATCTACTGAATATACATATAAAATTTCATCAAAATCGGTCAAGCCGTTTCGGAGGAGTATGGTAACAAAGGACCGATTTGGATGAAATTTTGTGTGTGTATTTCAATGAGTTCCTCGATGATTTGAAAACAAAATTGTACCCGGTAGGTGGCGCTGGAATAGGGTTCTAAGTTTTGTTTTAATTTTAGAGTAGGACAACGTCTGCCGGGTCCGCTAGTCTATCTATATAAATAAAAATGAATCACTAAGGGCCTTATCACACTAGCGAGTTGCGAGCGAGTTGAAAGCGGGGCGAGTGCGCAGCGAGTTAGCAACGTGTGCGCAGCGAACACGCCGCGCACTCGCTCCGCTTTCAACTCGCTCGCAACTCGCTAGTGTGATAAGGCCCTAAATGTGTTGGTAACATAGAACACTATTACCTACTCTAGCGAGGTTGCTAAGCGCAAAACTCGAGAACGGCTGAACCGATATGGCTGATTTATTTTTGTTGTGTTTGATGAAGTCTGAGGAAGGTTAGTAAAATAGTAAAAACAACAATTTTCTTTTCCCATACAAATCCCCAGCTGTCAAACATTTGACGTCAATCAAAACAAAGACGCGCTTTTAGACAAATAGGGCAGAACAAGGTCTGTCGGGACAGCTAATTTAAAATAAAGAGCTAAGGTTTGTTTGTTTGTTGTGGGAAATCTATGGAACTACTGAAACGTCTAACATTCAGACATTATCTTATTTCAATTCCCTCGGGAACGCGGGTGAAACGGCGGGGTAGAAGTTATTTCTGATAAATAGCAACATTGTACACTATTTACTTACTTATAGTTCTGCCTTGGATAGGAATCAAACCCACGACCTGCGAGTGATAGGTATTGAATTTAACGAACCACTCCACCGGCCGCTCCATATTTATTTCAGGTTGAAAAAACCACAGACCTATTATGTAACTAGACGTCGCGAGTACGCGTACTTCGCGTGTCAGTCTTAGTCAAAAAGCAGTCAATTTGTCCGCTTTATATTTGTCTTCATTTAGTCCGCGATCGACCGTTATTGTCTTCGGACATCAACCGACATCTAGAAAAATGACTGGTTGTTCCGTATTAAGTTGTAAAAACTGTACAGGAAAAGCCAAACCAAAATAATGGTCATGTTTCCTGTAAATTGACACGTTAATTTTCACCAAAAGGTGACACGGTTGGTCTTCATACAAATTGAGGTACTTACCTTATCTAGATCTGTGGAAAAAACAATATTGTGAATAATCGATTCTATAATCGATGTGTCACAATCGTCCTGCCGTTTCTCTAGTGTAAAAGATTCAAGTAGAACAGTTGAAATGATGTAGCTCCAGCTTGCCGCGATGTCGCGATGTTAAATCGCCATTAATCCCCGTCCGCGCATTATTTATCGCTACACGTGCGCGCGCGCATCGAAATAGCATTACAGCGAACCGGGATCAAGTCAGATTGAATCATTTTAATTGCAAACTTGCCTGTTTATTTGCGTTTTGATGTGTCTAAAGTGAACTTATATTTTAAGAGCGTTATTTAGGTATATTACATTTCAATGCGTGTGTTTGACACCATGATGTTGGGCAACGGACATTAAAATCATCGAGACCTTTGCATGGTGGTAGGGTACTTTGTATGCATGGTGGTAGGGTACCTCTAGGCTACCCTCAAGTTGAAAACCTGTCGCCAAGCACCTATCGGTGTGTTCCGACAGCTGCACTTGAGAGCCAGTTCCCATCTAGGCTTTGTGTGCTTACCACCTTCGGCCACATCATCACTTACCATGGTGAGATTGTGGTCAAACACAAGCTTATCCAGAATAAAAAAAAAACCTTACTATTTGATCTATGAATTTTATCACATGCCTCGATTTTGAAGTCCAAATCTCGCTCGAAAATATCATAAAAAAAACCGGCCAAGTGCGAGTCGGACTCGCGCACGAAGGTTCCGTAAAAAAGGCAAAAAATCATGTTTGTTGTATGGGAGCTCCCCTTAAATATTTATTTTATTTTATTTTTAGTATTTGTTGTTATAGCGGCAACAGAAATACATAATTTGTAAAAATTTCAACTGTCTAGCTATCGCGGTTCTTGAGATACAGCCTGGTAACAGACAGACGGACGGACAGACGAACAGACGGACAGACAGCGAAGTCTTAGTAATAGGGTCCCGTTTTTACCCTTTGGGTACGGAACCCTAAAAAGTAACAAAACATATTATGCTGATAATATAATGAGACCTGTGAAGTGAAGTTAGTCGACTTAGAACATTAGTTGATTTGTATGTGGCTACATCTTATGAATCACTAGGGGGGGTAGCTGTCGGCATCTTTGATATCTAATAACATATATCAGCGACAATAATTACCTTGCCGAATGAGAGCCCACTCGAACATTTGGGTGCTCTTTTAATTTAATAGTATTCGAATGCTCCGACGGTAAATATGCCTCAGTGCTCGTTTAAGATATATTTTGGCTAGCAGGGATGAGTCGTAAAATGTTATTGCCTTTTGTAGGTACGTAGCTTTGTGAATACAATTTTAAAAAAATCACTAGTATTAGGCACAATTTTGAGACAACTTTTGCTTGGGATTGTTTATCTTTAGTTATTAGATATCAATGTATGGCATGGCATGGCATAAATAATTAAATTAAATTTTCTAAAGTGATCATTGCGATTGTGATTTAAAATATGGTTCAGCTAACAATTTTGGGGGGCGCTAGATAATAATAATTGATTCTAGAAGTCGGCGGTACACGAAATAAGTTTGAGTTTTCCATAAAGGGAACGCGGGCGAAAAGGCAATTAATATAGATTAATATAGACATTTATGGATATTTACATCCAAAGTCAGAACAATTAGACTCGTGTTAGTTTCATAATATTTAATTGCCAACAGTTGGAGTCAGAAAGCTGTAAGAACTACATGGAGACACCGGTAGCAGTCGGCAGATCACAATACGAAAATAGACAGAATAAAATGGATAGAGAAAAACCCTTTGTTAATAGTAAGTTTAAATTATCCTTTCCAGGCGATGATAGCTCAATGGTAAAGACGGATACAACAATGAGCTTTCGGTGAAGGAAAACATCGTGACGAAACCACAGCACGGTGGTAGGGTACTTTGTACTACTCTACTGACGCTAAGCAGCTGAGGTGTGTTCCGGCAGTTGCACTTGAGAGCCAGTTATTTGGCGATAGATTTTCAACTTATGTGTGGTAGTCAGCCAGTCGAGTACTACAAACTACCCTACCATTGTGCTATGGTTTTCTCACGATGTTTTCCTTCCGAAAGCTCAAGCTCATTGTACGATTCGAAACCACGACCTTCACCGCGGTATGCGACGTCACTACCACTGAGCTATCATCAGATGAAGAGAGAGGTGATGCTTTTTTTACCATTATTATAATCTAAACTATTATTTTCAGATGAAACAACATGCGGTGTGAACAGTCTAGCTAGATTACGGTGTATAGTACAAGCATTAGCCAAGGATTCAAAATAAGTTTGTTAGTTAGCTAAATGATTTGTTAGTTTTTAGCTGCCGGGGTATATTGACTATAGAAGTGTATTCCAATAACGTGACGATTTTAGCAACTTTTAGTTCGGGCGTGCTGATAATTTTTCTATTATACATACTTGTTTTTAATGTAAATAATGAAAAGCCCATGAAGTTTTTTTTTTTTTTTTATTCTGGATAGGCTTGTGTTTGACCACAATCTCACCATGGTAAGTGATGATGTGGCCGAAGGTGGTAAGCACACAAAGCCTAGATGGGAACTGGCTCTCAAGTGCAGCTGTCGGAACACACCGATAGGTGTTTTGGTGACAGATTTTCAACTTGAGGGTGGTAGCCAGCCAGTCAGGTACTACAAAGTACCCTACCACCGTGCCCAAACGTACCACCGTACACCTTATTATGATTTTAAATTACCAATTTAACGACATAGAGTAGGTCTTGAGATTGCTTATATTTATGACGTCACAAGTAGGTACGGTCGGCCAAGAAAGTGGTGTACCAGTTTTAATTTAGTTTCCTAGTCATAGAAAATTACAACAAGGTTCAAACTAAAAAGATAAAAGATTTCACTTGAAAGAGATGCATAATAATGACATGAGTTGTCACAAGTTGTCAGATTGATCTGCAAGCGAAACTAATCTTTATCACTTATGAATCTGCAAGCGGCATTCAACCTTAGGGTGGTACACCACTTTCTTGACCGACCGTACATACTTATTTCGGACAAAACTCCATTTAAAACATCGTTTTGTCATTTAATAAAAAGAAGCCGATTTGATTTGTCGTTCACCATGCCTATAAATATAAATATCCTAGGACATTTATAACACACCCAGTTCCCTCCCTATCGACCCTGTTCATATGGAGGAAGTAAATTCGGAAGTAGAACGGCGAGCTTCTCTCCCGTTACCCCCACCTCCTCTCAACGAAGAGGAAGACCCCGTCCCTCCCGTGACCCCGGACGAGGTCAAGCAGATCATCAGGGACCTCCACCCGAGAAAAGCCCCGGGCTCGGATAAAATCACCAACAAAGTGGTAAAGCTGTTTTCGGCTACCCTTATCATGCTCCTGACAGCGATCTTTAACGCTGCCTTATCCAATAACATTTTTCCACATCAGTGGAAAAAAGCCCATGTAATTGGGATCCATAAGCCCGGCAAACCCAAATCCGAGCCCTCCAGTTACCGACCCATCAGCTTGCTCAACGTCATGGGCAAGATGTATGAAAGGTTAATATACCTCCGTCTCAAAGCGTATGCCGACGCTAATAAACTCATTCCCGACGAGCAGTTCGGCTTTCGAACTAGACACTCGTGCGTCCAACAAGTTCACCGTATCGTTGAACACATCGCCTCCAACTTTCAGAAAGGTCAGATGACCGGAGTCCTGTTCTTCGATGTTGCAAAGGCATTCGACAAAGTCTGGCACAACGGCTTAATTTATAAGCTGTACAAACTCGGAGTGCCAGTCAGACTCGTGACCATCCTACGAGACTTCCTGTCGAATCGCCAATTCAACTACCGAATAACAGGAGCGCTATCCTCAGCCCACCCCGTTTTAGCCGGAGTCCCTCAAGGCTCTGTGCTGTCCCCCTTATTGTTTACACTCTACACGAGTGACATCCCAAAAACTAGCAAAGCGCAGCTAGCCCTATTCGCGGACGATACCGCAATATATTATTCTGGCAGGAGCCCCACGGCAATTGCCAAAGTTCTCCAAGCCGCGACTCACACCCTAGGTCCCTGGTTTCGGAAATGGAGAATCGAAATTAACCCCACCAAGAGTCAGGCGGTGCTGTTCTTCAGTCCCGCCAAGAAACTCATCCCCACTCCCCCCCCTCCAGTCACCATGTTCGGCGAGCCGATCCCTTGGGAGAGGCGAGCCAAATATCTCGGTGTTACCCTGGATGATCGTTTGTCCTTTGCCGACCACATAAAACAGGTACGTGCACGCGCCTGTTTTGTGTCCGGTCGCCTTCATTTCTTGTTAAATAAAAAGTCTAAACTTGCCCTAAAAAGCAAGGTGAGACTCTACACCGCGTGCATCCGCCCCGTTATGCTATATGCATGCACTGTGTTCGCACATGCATCTCCCAAGCTGATCCATAGACTCCAAGTGGTTCAAAACCGCTTCATGCGCAAAGCCACGGGCGCCCCGTGGTACATGCGCAACTTAGACCTCCACATAGACCTCAATCTGCCCACGGTTAAGCAATTCATTAAGCGCGCTTCACGCCGCTATTACGATCGTGCCCTAAACCACGCGAACCCATTAATTGTAAACACTGCAAACTATACTCCTTCAGAGATTTCAAAAATCCGTAGGCCTAAACTCGCCCTCAGCGAGCCGGATGACCCTACAACTCTAGCTCAGATTAAGGATAGGGAGGCTCGCGCAGCCCTGAAGAAACAAATACAACACCGCCCGCGTTTTCGCCCTCGCCGGAGAGGCCCGTCGCGACGTCCCACTCAGTCAGTCTCGTCCCCAGTAGTTGGCCCGAGCCGTACCAGTAATCCGACCGTCCCATAAAACCCCTCTAAATCGCTTAGGCGAAGTCCGTCCCACTATTTTGTGCCCCCCGACGACGCCCTGAGCCGAGGTTCGTGCCCCAACTGGGGCGCCCTCAGCGGTCAGTCGTCTAAAATTTGTAAACTCGGTTGAGAGCCCTAAGCGCTCACCGAAAAGTCCGCGTAAGGGTGTCTATGGTCCCTCAGACCTCCACCTTTAAGTCCTCCCCAAAAAAAAAAAAAAAAAAAAAAAAAAAAAAAAAAAAAAAAAAAAAAAAAAAAAAAAAAAAACATTTATAACATATGGACAACTGATTCCAAACTAAGCAGAGCTTGTATTATGGAAAGCAGATAACTGATATACTTATGTTTTTAAATAGATATTTACATCCAGGCTCAGGACAAACAGACATGATATGCACACAAATGTACCTATGTCCTGGATGGGAATCGAACCCACGACGATCTTCACAGCTGTTTATTATAGATAAATAAAAATTGCCCCTATCTATCGAAATGGGAATCGATCTACTTTAAATGTTTATCATACTTATAGTTCCTGTTAATATTCGCTTTATTTTGTGTAAATAGATGAGTTTTTTATGTTAAGAATAGACATAGTTACGAACATCAATAAAAAAATATTATAATTAGTTCTTTACGAAAATTGTTTTTTATTAATCTACCAATTTCCTTACCTGTTTTTTTAACTTTGGATTAGCTTACCATGGTAACTGATGTGGCCAAAGGTTGTATGTAAGCATACAAAGCATAGAAGGAAATTTTGGTCAAAAACGTGGGTCTCCTGATGGTAAGTGACTACTGTCGCTAAATAGTCATAAGCAGTACCAAGTGCAACTGCCGGAACACACCAACAGGTGCTTGGCAACAGATTTTCAACTTGAGGGTGGTAGCCAGCCAGTCGAGTACCACATAGTACCCTACCACCGTGCTGTGGATTCCTCACGATGTTTTCCTTCACCGAAAGCTCAAGCTCATTGTAGGATTCGAACCTACGAGATTTGCCGCGGTATCAGACGTCACTACCACTGAGCTATCATCACCTTAGCATTACCAATTCATTGGTGAAATTTCATTTATTTTTTCATTATTTTGATGAAGTATCTACATTTTCATTTTGCATTGAAGACTAGATTTTTACCAGAACATATTATTAAAGGCGAGTATCAAAAGCTAAATTTGTTCATCAAAATATCTAAAGACTTACTAATACATTAAAAACATCAATAAAAATATTCCCTTACCCTAAATAACGATTATTAATGGTTGCGTGCGAGCGCGCAAATTCGCGTTCGCGTTGGTGCTGTGGGCGTATGTTGGCGCGCGCTCAGGCTCCGCCTATCGACGGTTCTCTTCAGTTTTACGTTTTGGAGGACGTAAGTATATTTTGCCACACCTTCTTAATGATAGGTATTCATCATAATTATATTTATATCTATTATAAATAGTGTTTGTTAGTTTGTCCTTTTACGCAGCAAAGGAGCAACGTGTATTGATGCATAGATATAGATTTTGGGCCGGAGCGTCACATAGGCAACTTTTTATGCCGTAATTGTTACTAAAGGTGTATGGAGTAGCGCCAAATTGCCTTGCTGAGTTTCTTGCCGGAGTCTTCTCAGTTTAAGTGTATTCCGAACCGGTGGTAGAGTCAATTGTAACGTTCATGAGTGCCTTACCAGGGCCTAAACTGAATAAATGAGTTTTGAGTTTGATTTTATGACTCCTCCATTTAAAAGGAAAGATATTCGGCCAGGCCTAAATCATAGTGTCTTGGGATCGCGGTCTAACATTAACCATAAGGTGTGTGACCATTACACCCTTACGCGGACTGTTCGGCGAGCGCTTAGGGCTCTCAACAGGGATGTAAATCTTTAGACGACTGACCGCTGAGGGCGCCCCAGTGGGGGCACGAAAAGTGGGGACGGACTTCGCATATGTGATTTAGAGTTTTTGGGATGATCGGATTACTGAAGGCAGTTCGGGCTCCTTGTATATATATGCAGATCGCTTGGAAAATTTCATAAGCGTGATGGCGATAGATGCAATCAAGATAAAACAATGACTACCTACTGTACCGTAATCTAAATGGAACCAAATAGCAGCCATATTTTATCAAACAACAATAATTTAATTGAAATATTATTAATGTCAAAAAGTACTTTACAGTAGGATCTATAATAATACTCCCTAATGTTATAAATTTACTCTGTTACCTTTTCACGTCTAGACAGCTGAACCAATTTTTATGGATTTTGGCATAGATGTATATGGGAACTTGGAGAAGGATACTTTTTATCCTGGGACATTCTTCACTCGGCCATCTGATCCCAAACTAAGCAGAGCTTGTACTATGGAAACCAGATAACTGATATTACTACATATAGTAGATACTGTTTTAAAAATAAATACACCCAGACTCTGGACAAACAGACATGTTCATATACACAAATGTTTATCCTGGATGGGAATCGAACCCACGACCTATGGAGTGGTACCACGCCAACCGGCCCGTCTATAAAGTAGACAATGGATCACAGACAGCGTTATAATAAAAAAAACCTGTCATGTGCGAGTCGGACTCGTGCACCGAGGGTTCCGTACAATATATTTATTTTGGTATTATTTTTGTTTTTAGTATTTGTTGTTAAAGCGGCAACGGAAATACATCATCTGTGACAACTGTCTAGATATCATGGTTCATGAGATACAGATACAGCCTGGTGACACACAGACGAACAGTAGTCTTACTAATAGGGTTTCCGTTTTTACCTTTTGGGTACGGAACCCTAATACACCATAAATCAAACAACACATCGTTTTAAAAACATTATAATTAATTAAAAATGTAACATTTTACAAAAATATATTTACATGTATAATTGTAATATTATGTATATCGACATATTCTATAACCGATATATAAAATAACACTAAAATTAAGCTTCGAAATTACATTAAATTTACATCTTTCTATTTAATTAGGTGTGAAAGAGAGAACAAATGCAAAATTAATAACTAATTTAAAAAAAAACTATACAAAGCTAAAACTGGATTAAAACGAATGATTTTTTTTAAACGAATATATTAATTAGATATTATACAGGTCTTAAAGTATTGTGAAACCTATCGACATCGTAATCGATTTAAAATTAAACATTGGTTTAATACGCCTTTCTTAATGTGTATTTATTTAAGTTTCAAATTCAAACCAATAATTGATTTTGAAAGTCAAATTTAAAATCGATTACGATATCGATTAAATTACCAATCGTCCTTCAGTATAATCATAATTGCTTAACATATTCTTCTAAAATCGCGGGAAAATATGACTAACCGATTTGTTATACGCCTGAATAATATTATTGTGATGATTACATATCGAGAGATTCTTAAGTCAACTTTTCTGTTGAATAAAAAGTATTTAATAAAAAAAAAATTATATAACATTTACATTTGTGCGTGATATAATAAAAAAAAATTGCCTTTGAATTTCATGACCTAATTCTAACGATCTGTGATGTAGCCTGATGTGATAATAACACAAAGCCCAGAAGTCTCTTAAAATTTATTGCAATGTTGCCATATAAATTAATATATTGCTTAAAAAAACCTTAGAATAATAAGGTTATATTATATTTGAATATTAAAGGACGCAAAGGCACTGGCAGGATCAAATAGTAGTCTTGGGCAATAAACCTGATTAAAAAAATCATAATCAAGCTATGGTTCCAATGAAAACTATCTATGTTGTTTATTTATGTCATTAGGCTATTGAAAGATTTAGTATATTTCGCAGCAGGCTAGGTTCTTCGCGAGATTAACCTGTCAAACAACTCGTCGACTCGCACCGTTTTCAAGTAAATGTCATCGTCCCGATTGTCCCATTTGAGAACCAAGTGGTGCGGACTCTGAAACCCCGATTGTCCCAAGAAAGAACTGACAGGTTAAGTCAATTCAGTTTGTTAAGCCTAGTGTTTCCAGTAATTTTGATGCAAGTTATTTAAAATGGGTTCTTTTAAGTGTAAATAAGCAAAAATAACATTCGTTATTTGTACAAATGTTATTTCTACACATTTTTTTTTTTAAATATGTAAAATTTTACGGATGGCCTTCATTTGTTTTAAGTATTTTATGTGACTACCGTCGCCTAATAGCAAACCTAGGGGATTGCCAATGTGTTGTCAACCTTTTTACAATACCTAGTAGACAACAACAAAATTGTCAGACTAAGTAGCTAGCCATGAGGTATGACAAATTACCTTGCAGTTTCTTGCTTTACAAAAAGCTTTCGTTTAACCAATTTTTTTAGGCCACAACGACTTATTTTGCTTTTAAAATATTATGTGTAATTGGTTATATTCATATTTATATGAGATGAGAATATTAGTTTTAATACAATGTAATATTTTTCGTATATCTGATTAAATATCTATATCGGATAATATCCCTTTATGAATATATTTTAATACAATATACAGTAAAATCATCTAAAGATAAATCGATTCAGCAAAAACTACAATTTCATTCAAATTTAAAAAGCTAACTATAAAATCACAGCATATTATTCGGAATAGCGACTTAAATTACTTAAACTGATGGTTGGAAAATAGTCAACTACCTTGAGAAGTCATAATTTTCATAAAAAAATTGTTAGGTTAAAAATGTAATTCTTATGAAATCTTCAGGCGTTTGTGGAGTTTACGGCACTATCAGACTAATTTCATATTCAATTATTTATTATTATACAGGGTGGTGACGACGTAACGACATTAATTTAAACCACATATTGGGTACCGCGTTAGTAGTTCGTACACCAAGTTTCATCAAATTATTAGTTCAATGTAATTTTCCTTTAGCTATAGCCACAGGAAATTATTTTCACTTTAATCATTTTAACACATGCTGTGAATTCATAACGATTACGCAACGAAGTCATAGACCTAGCTAGAGTAGCTAGACGGAACAAAATTCAGATTTACCTACATGCTTAAAACACAACCAAATAAAATGTGCGGCTCAGAAATCGTCGGTTGATGAAATTTAGACCTTATAATATAGCGTTAAAATCATTATTAGCGCGCTGCGCGGGCGTCGATGCCTACTTGCATGAATGAAACAATACACCTACAAAGGAACCGCGGCGGCCGGTCTTTGCCTAAAACTGTGCCAGTAGTGCCTACAGGTCATTTGAGGTCAATAGGTAATATTAATAAAGAGTGTTGTGTTTCGTTTAGATTATTTTCGGAATTAGTTTGTTTGAAAATTTCGCTTTTTGTCTGTTGATGTAATACCAGATTTAATTATCACAAAGTATTTTGATTGACTAGTAGTGACCGTGTTTTAATTTAATGTCGCTACGTCGTCACCACTCTGTATATATCTAATATTCTAATTTTTTAATTACATGAGTTAGATGTTATAAGTTTGTTTATAAAATTGCGATCAAAAAGCTTAAAATAATAACGGGATAGTTGACTTTTACTACATCCTATCTATAAGGCATTATATACATATATTATTGTTATTTTTAAATTATACATTTTTGTGAAATATTCATTTGACGATATTAAATTTAATATCTGAATTCTCTAATTCACATCAGTTAGCTTAAATATTAAAATATACTGATTATGGTTTTGAAAACCAAAATGGCTTCCAATTATATAATTTACTACTCTATGCCCGCGTATCCACCGCATGTTATTGTCTCTGATTTACTACCCTCAAACAGTCACTGCTTAACCTTTCATTAGAGCGCAATGTAAGTAAGTAGTTCTCGAGATATAAGCAGACTAACTGACAAACAAAGTGAGACTGCGTACGAAAAATATTTTGTGTTATACAAAACTTCTATAACATAGTAGTGTTAATTAATATTAACGTTTTCCACGCCACTGCTATCGGTTAAGGGATAAGATAAATAATAAAATAATATTACACTTAATATCTAGCGAAAGAACCGATATTTTTTGTTGCGCGAATAATAGTGTATTTATATTTTAAAAAATGTTTAGGCCATAGACTCGCCCCTTAAGGAATTATGTAGAGGCCGAATGTGACTATTCACATTGTCCTAGAAAGATTTAAGAAAATAACTATAATACGCGCGCAATAAAAAATATTTGCGAACGGATGGACATCACATATGAATTAACATGTTGATATTTCAATCGAAAAATAATTAAATTTTTAACATGTTTGCGTGTCGCAGTCAAATAGCAAATTAAGCAATTTCCACAAATGTCTGTTCGTCATATAGCCGACCGATACATAGCTTGGAACTCCACATTGGGGTATGTGGAGTTCCAAGCTATGTATCGGTTGTCACAACAAAAAAGTTGATTTGATAATTTTATGCGACATTTGTTGAATAGTAATATTTGCACGGCACCATTCTAAGAAATGATGGTTCTTACAGTAAATATTTTATATATTATTTTATTTAAATAAGTCGAATCGGCAATTTTTTTTCGTCTTTGTAGAATGGGGACGGCCGTCCGTCTCTATATTCAAGATGTTAACCATTTTTCTAGCAAACAATTAAATAAAGATGTTGTTTGGTGTTCAGATAAATGATCATCATAAACTAGTGAAAAAAAAACTGAAACTTAAAATTTTCATGATTTTTAAGGTTTTTTTTTATTACCAATCTAATTACAAAGAGTAGATATTTAGAAGTTAGTATTTAATACGAAATTACACATTAACTACCGTTAAGACACGTAAAGATGATCCTGACCAGACATTTTTGCATTTCCTTAATTCACATAGTGACTGCTACAAATGATATGAAGTCCGTTATAAATTAACAACTAAATTAATTTATGTTTCTAGTATCACTGTTAATGAGCTGTGATTGTAAATATCACGCGTTGCCCAGCAGCTCACTGTCAAATTAACAGATAATAATTATTTGAAATGTGTATGTCAATATGTACATTCATCCTGGCGACTTTTACTAATCCTTAACATTTTTGGATAAGCTTATGTTTGACCGCAATCTCACCATTGGAAGTTAAGATGTGGTCAAAGGTGGTAACCACACAAAGCCTAGACAGGAATTGGATCTCAAGTGCAGCTGTTGGAACACACCAATAGTTGCTTGGCGACTTGAGGCTGGTAGCCATCCAGTCGAGTACTTCAAAGTACCACGGTGCTATGGTTTCCTCACGATGTTTTTCTTTCACTCAAGCTCATTGTAGGATTCGAAACCACGACCTCCGCCGCGGTATCCGACGTCAATACCACTGAGCTATCATCGCCTTAAAATATTTTTAAGCATACCAATAAAGTGGAAAAATAGTACTTTATTTTGACTCAATGCACTTTTTTTTCTACCTTTATTATCCAATGTACTTTATTTGGACAAAAAAAGGTGACAACCCTAATGGCACTATCTCAAAGTGGTACTCACTTGGTAAGTTCCCGCGTCGTGATCGCTCCCGTCAGACCGGAGCGCGACCGAGACCGACTCAGCTGTGCTCGTCGTTCAGCTATTACAAAATAAATTTATATTAATACGTGAAGATACTTTGTTCTTTTTCTGTTCATTTTTTTTTCAAAAATTTTACGCTGTATTTTCGACAATCCCTAGTATTAAAAACACTGTATTACTGTATTCTTTGATATCTAACTATATGCAATAATTTGTCTTATATTTGTTTTTATAAAAAATAGATCAGATGACTGTGTGAAAAATATCCGAGGATTTTATTATTATTAATGTATTCAACACACTAAAGTAACCTAATATATGTAGATTATACAGGATGTCCGGTAAGTATTAAGACAAACTAAAGGGGGAGATAAGTGGGTGGGTCACCTACTAAATATACAAAAATTACCCTAGTTACAAGTGTTACCATTCTCGGGATATTTCGATATATCTGATTTTTATATTTAAATTTTTGAATTACTGATTTTTAATATCTCGAAAATGGTGACAATTTAACTAAGCTATTTGTTTTTATATGTTGGTAGGTGACCGCCCCCCTATCTCCCCCTCATATTTGTCGTACTACTTACCGGACATCCTGTATAACCTACATATATTAGGTTACTTTGGTGTGTTGAATACATTAATAATAATAAAATCCTCGGATATTTTTCACACAGTCATCTGATCTATTTTTTATAAAAACAAATATAAGACAAATTATTGCATATAGTTAGATATCAAAGAATACAGTATATTTCTGTCACACAAATGAAAAGAAATGATATAACATCACGATGACAACAACTATCACAAGACAACAGCGAAAGCACATAAAATAACAAGCTAAAACTATAGTAAAACACAATAATGATACATTCAAAAAAGTCGATGTAAATAAGGTCCTGCGCCGAACGCAACTTTTTCGCGTACGACAATGTTGCCAGATTCAGTCGCATAGGGCAGGCTTTAGTGTTGACACAGTGTAAAGAGATGCAGTGGAACGACGCCTTTGATATCATGATAAAAGCCACAGTCTAGACAGTGTATGGAGGTTAGTGGAGGTCCCATACTACTGAGGCCAGTATGGGTAGCCAGCCAGTCGAGTACCACATAGTACCCTACCATCGTGCTATGGTTTCCTCACGATGTTTTCCTTCACCGAAACCTCAAGCTCATTGTAGGATTAGAACCCACGACCTTCGCCACGGTATCCGACGTCACTACCACTGAGCTATTATCCTTAAGCTCTCCTATTATTATGAAGAACCAAATGATTATTAAATATGAAGGAATATTAATAACAATGATAAATAGGAAAATATTTTAGTCACATATTTTTTCAAGAAAACAAAATTATACTTAAGACCGTAGACAGGTAGATCTTGATACTATTAGACTTCGCGATCTATAGAAAATATATTTGATACTTTAAAAGGGAATATATTAAATATCCTGGGGTATTCTTCACTCGGCCATCTGATCCCAAGCTAAGCAGAGCTTGTACTTGTACTATGGAAACAAATAAAAAGGTAGAAAGGTACGCTTCGTACATAAACAATAGTTTCTAATGAAGTGAAGCAACGTGCTTTAGTAGTGTGCGTGACCTGCACGTACGTTATCCCGCGTGACTCACGTCGCACAGGAACGCGATCGACTTCCTTTAGTTTACTTCACTTTAAGTACGCGGGGCTCTATCTACCTTTTTTATTTGGTCTGAATATATATTTAATATTTTTTTGTAAATACATAGTTAAATAGATAATTACTCCCAGAATCAGGACAAACAGACATGTTCATATACACAAATCTGTCCTGGACGGGAATCGAACCCATGACCTATGGCACGTCAAGATTTTATTTAAAAATAAATATTTATAGTGCAATATTTTTTTAATTAACATTTAAAGCTTGGCCACTATCTCACCATGGTAAGTGATGGAAAGTGATGAGCACAAAGCTTAAGAAAACCGACCCTCAAATAGCTCACTGAACACGCCTTGATACTTGGCTTGGATTTTCTGAGCTTCTTATCCATATGAAATTTGTTACTAAAGAAATATTTGAGCCATGCATTTTATTATCCTATTTATATACGGTGCTACATATTAAAGTACGGTACTTTTAAGGAATTCATGTATAGGTCATAGTATTTAAAAAAAAAGTTATTTAAAATTAACAAATGCATTGAACTTGATATTTAAATTAAATTCGTGTATTTTGAATAATATCGGTGGTGTTTTATCCAATAAAGATCAATCTAAATGCGCAAGTGAAATGAAATGAAAATGTCTTTCCAGATTGTCCCAAAAAGTCCGTGAAAAGTTTTAATGGAACATCCGCCATCACTATCATACTGTGACAGATATAACATGACTAAAACATAAAAGAAGAATATTTAAAATAAAGAAACGGCTTAAAGTTCTAGTTACCAAGCCAAAAACCTTAAAAAAAATCATTTTTCTTTTTTCAATCTGATTTCTAACCTATACGTTGATCCCTAAAAAGCACCGTACTTGATTTTGTAGGACCTCACATACATATAAGTTCACGACATCAAAAGCCTATATTATAATTGACTTGTCTGTATGTCTGTAGCTGCGGCGAAGATGCTCGCTTCTTGTGCAGAGATCGCCGACCGTAGTGCAGGCTTCGTATTGATTCTGTGATATTTATTACTTTATGTAGTGTAGACAATTAAAAAAATTCAATTACTAGCTTTCTAAAATGAAAATGTTTTTTATTCAATCAGGCCTTTATAAGCACTGAATAGTCTAGACTCTAACGCACGGTTCGTAAGGTTGTTTTTGCTTAGAGTAGGCAATAAACTCAGCAATTACTCTTTTCAAAAACAACTTATACCTATTACATTAAAAAATCATTGTATATTTAGAAGTTACCACCGGTTCGGAAATCAGCCTTCAACTGAGAAGAACCGGCAAGAAACTCAGCAAGGTTACATTTTTTAATATTTTTGGACTATCAGAGTATAGGCTTTTTTTTAATTCAAATGTTTCGTTCTCTCAGTGTCCTATAGCCATTTTATATACGACCAATATAGAATGAAAACAAAGATATCAAAGTAGGTAATATGGGCCGATTTTGAAATAAAAATTTAATTTCTTAAACCGTACATTTTGGTCGAATACTTACTTACACCCAAGTTTCTTATATGTGTAAGCTAAATCTTTTTTACACATTAAATATAAAATAATTAAGCCAAAATGTTAAATTAAAAATGCATCACTGTTCGCAAAAGAAATGTGGAGACAGCAAAATAATAACCGCGAATTTGACATCAACATGAACTCTAAACATACCTTCAATACGGTGCAAAATTGCATGTACCATTCCTTCTTCGTCACTCAAATCCTCTACAAGTGTTTGCGTGTAACATTTATTTACTATTATGAAGTGATTAATCGACAATTTTACAGGCAGATTTCAAACCCTTAATTTTTTAGGTGGGCAGGAAAATACTGTAGTTATTAAAACATTACAATTGATTTTGAGAATAATTAAAATTGTCGATTTCAATAAATATACAGGGTGTAAAAAAGACGTCACAAGAGTACACGTCACAAAGCCGTCAACTACGCACACTGTACATCTGACTAAGTAAGTAGCTTTGCCCAAAAATCATTGCTGGGAACCGACTTGTATTTTTAGGTATTAAAAAATATATATTTTTTATTGCGCGCAATGTACCGTGAACCGAGGCAAACGGATTTAGTGAAGTTGTGTGAGTTAAGCCACCCACTGTTTATTTCTCATGGATGCTCGAGCCCCTGTGCCTACAACTCATAATCAACGTCTTCGAAATCAAAAACTGCAACAAAAATGTGCATAATGTAGGTCATGATGTAGGAATGACTGTTACAAACACGGGTGGGTCGTCGCACGCACAGACTGCGTTTTTGTAACTTCAAATGCGTGTTTTGTTAAGAAAAATCGAAAATTGAGGTAATGTTTGTATAATACTTGGAATTCGTTTTCATAAAAAAGTTAAAAATAAAAATGCAACTTTGACCTTCAATATCTCCAGATCCCGTGGATTCCCAGGTATGGTCTAGTGGAAAAAAATGGTCCAAATAATGGGTAGAACATAGGGCTTTCGGCTTCGTTAAGAGTCTTTTTACACCCAGTATATGACATGAAATTGTGTACACTTACAGGATGATTCACTTAAATACAGAGCCTACATTTTGAAAAAAAAATATGAAAATGATCAATAACTTAATTTATACAGGATGTTTTTAAAGTTTTCTTACAAAAGTTCAATACATATATACAACCTTTTCGATAGCTAACTTTTTTCGTGATCACATAAGTAATTGTAACACTATTAATAAAAACATCCTAAATAAAACAACGCTATTAAATGAAAATAAACCTTATATTCTAGGCTTTAGAATCGTATTTCCTGTAACAATAGTATTCAGATCTTACCTCCGGCTACTCTCGGGTTGGCCTTTTTCCTCGGCCGTTCTCTACTGAACGCTGATCCGCTTTGTAGTGCCTCCATTAAACTGGAAAAAGAAATTAAAAATAAGATTTTTGATATCTAATAACTAAAGACCGTTGATATCTAATAACTAAAGATACACAATCAGCGACCAAAAATGGCCTTACCGAATGTCTACCCACTCGAACATTTGGGTGGTCTTGTAATCTAGTAGCATTCGAACGCTCCGACGGTAAACATGCCTCAGTGCTCATTGAAGATATATTTTGGCTAGCAGGTATGAGTCGTACAATTTTATTGCCTTTTGTACATAGCTTTGTGAATAAAACTTTAAAAAAATAACTAGTATTACCCAACACAATTTGGGACACTTTTGAGAGAACTTTTGCTTGGGATTGTTTATCTTTAGTTATTAGATATCAATGGGGAGGACAGAAAGTTTGAGGCCAGAGCCATAGACACCTTTACGCGGACTGTTCGCCGAGCGCTTAGGGTTCTCAACCGGAATGCAAATCTTTAGATGACTGACCGCTGAGGGCGCCCCAGTTGGGGCACGAATCTCGGCTCAGGGCGTCGTCGAGGGGGCACCAAAAGTGGGGAAAGGCTTCGCATAAGCGATTTGGAAGATTTTTAGAGGTCCAATGAGCTATGATCGCCTTAATGTTTTTTTATTCTGGATAAGCTAGTGTTTGACCACAATCTCACCGTAGTAAGTGATGATGTGGCCGAAGGTGGTAAGCACATAAAGCCTAGATGGGAACTGGCTCCCAAGTGCAGCTGTCGGAATACACCGATAGGTGCTTGGCGACAGATTTTCAACTTGAGGGTGGTAGCCAGCCAGTCGGGTACCACTGAGCTATCATCGCCTTACATGGTCCTCTACGGTTTCACCCGCGGTCCCGTGGGATCTTATCTGTTCCCGGGATTAAAAGTTGCCTATGTGCTGTTTCAGACTATAATGCCAATCTCTATGCCAAATTTCATCCAGATCTGTTCAGCCGTTCTGGCGTAAATGATTAAAAAACATACATCTATCCCAACTTTCACATTTATAATATTAGTAAGATTAATTTTGATAATACTTTTACCAATAGAAAGCCACGTTATTCGTGAAAATCATTAGACGACTGACCGCTGAGGGCACAAAAAGTGGGGAAAGGCTACGCATAAGCGATTTAGAGGATTTTTAGATGTCAAATGAGGTATGATCTCCTGGTGATGGTATATACCTGTCCATAACGCCCTCCTGCGCGTGTTCCATATCCACGAACTGCTTGTACCGGTGTTGTCGGTCTCGTCTCTCTCGCTCTGCCGCCGCCCGCGCCTCGCGCGCCCGTCTCGCTCGCTCCTCCGTCTCGCGACCCAACACGTTCTCCTGGTGGGCCGCCTACGACACAATACAATTGCTTTTTTTTATGTCACTAGTGACAACGAGGCAGGCGGGTCACCTGATGGTAAGTGACTACCGTCGCCTATACACATTAGCAATACCAGGGGTACTGCCAACGTGTACACCTTATTACAATGCCTTAAGGGCAAGGGCAACTGGCTCTCAAGTGTTACTGCCGGAACACACCAACAGGTGCTTGGCGACAGATTTTCAACTTGAGGGTGGTAGCCAGCCTATCAGGTACCACATAGTACCCTACCATCGTACTGTGGTTTCCTCACGATGTTTTTCTTCACCGAAAGCTCAAGTTCAATTGTAGGATTCGAACCCACGACCTTTGCCGCGGTATCCGACGTAACTTACCACTGAGCTATCATCGCTTTTTATATACCACTAGTTTTTCGCCCCGCTGTTATCTTTTTCCGGGATAAAACTATCCTATGTTTATAAATATAGACTCCAACCCCATCCAAATGAGTTAGCCACCAATCTGGTAAACATAAGCTACCATAAGCGACTGAAATGACGAGACGTCCAGAGCCTGGATCTCTGAATTATAAGGAAATTCTCCCACTGGCGAGCTCCCTACACGACACTACTCATACAACAGATTTGCTTATAGTTTATAACTGAAAAAAATAAATTATGCCAGGATATGAACTACCTGTGTGCCAAGTTTCGTCAAAATCCGTTCAGCCGTTTTTTCATGAAAGAGTAACAAACATCTTCACACTCAATTTTTTTTTTGTAAGTAGAACTAGATGGCAAACAAGCTTACGGCCGTTTAAGTTTCTCGTGCTACTTACCGCACACCCTGTAAAAGCGACGGTAATCATTTACCATCATCTGAAAAAGGAAACTCACCATAAAAGAGTCCTTAAACGTCTTGATATCCGAGAAGAACTCCTCGAGGGTGTACTTGTGCGGATCGAACACGTAATACTCCGCTAGTTCAGTATATAGAGCCTCCATCTTCCGGAACATTGAGTGGAGAAGGTCGCATTGTTCGCGAGCTTCCGTCGCAAACGTCTGATGTCGTTTTAAGGAAGTTTAATTACTTACTTACGTTTTTAAGGTTTTTGGCTTGGTGTCTAGACCTTTAAGCCATTTCTTTATTTGTACTAATATTATAAAGAGGAAAGGTTTGATTGTTTGTTTGCATTGAAATAGGCTCTGAAACTACTGGATCGATTTGAATTCATTCACCATTAGAAAGCTTCATTATCCTTAATGAACATGATGAAATTATTATAAATTCCACCTCTATTACATATGCAACCTTAATAAGTAGGTAATAGACAATTGCTCTTTTAATTTCTCTCTTGGTTAATTGTCATGTTCATGTCATGATTTTTGTGTTTTACATAATTAAACTAATTATCTATTTTAACGAATACTTGGTATTATTTTATCAGGTTATGGGCCCAGAACGTTTGTGGTTCGATAAATAACGAGTATATTGTTTAATTCAGATAATCCGATAGTTCCGAAAGTAATCGTTGTCAGAACCTCACTTTTGCAACTGAACCGTCCGGCATTTTGTTTTTCATTCAATAAGATAAAAAATGTCTTCAAATAACATCAGCTTAGCTTTGATAGAAAGACTAACGGGCCGTGACAATTTTGCAAGCTGGAAGTTCTCAGTACAAACATACCTAGAACATGAAGATTTGTGGGACTGCGTGGAGAGCACCGGTATTGTAGACACCAAACGGGACACGAAGGCAAGGTCTAAAATAATATTATTGGTGGATCCTGTAAACTATGTACACGTGCAGGAAGCCAAGACATCTAAGGAGGTATGGAATAATCTTTGTAAAGTTTTTGACGACTCCGGCCTTACCCGAAAAGTGGGTCTACTTAGAGATTTGATAACCACGTCATTAGAAAATTGTCAGAATATAGAAGAATATGTTAATAGAATTATGTCTACAGCGCATAAGCTCAGAAACATTGGATTTAAAGTAGATGAGGAATGGTTAGGTACATTGCTACTGGCTGGGCTTCCCGAACAGTACAAGCCTATGATTATGGCGTTAGAAAGTTCCGGTATAGTAATTTCCGCAGATCTAATCAAAACAAAGCTACTCCAGGAAGTAAAAAATCCTGATGCAACCGTCTTCTATGTTAACAATAAAACACAGGTCAAGAAATGTTATAAGAAGCTAAGTAGAAAAGGCCCGCGGTGTTATACTTGCAACAAATATGGACACTTTAGCAAGGACTGTAAAAGTAATTCAAATAACAAGAAACAAAATGATAACTCAAACTTTGCAGCAGTATTTTCAGCAACAAGCAGCAATGACTCAGGATGGTACATTGATTCAGGAGCAGCTATGCACATGACGATGATTAAGGAGTGGCTTTACGATGAAAAACAACCTCCAATCATGAGCATAAGAGTTGCCGATAACAAAGAACTTCAAGTCAAAAGCTGTGGTAAAGTGAACATAAAAATAATGCAAAAAGATGGATGCCAAAGTACTATTCAGGTAAAAGATGTTCTTTATGTTCCCGAGTTGTCAACTAATCTACTTTCGGTTAGTCAAATGATCAAAAATCAATGCAATGTAAAGTTCCATAGCAATGGATGCAAAATATTCAACAAGAATAACATATGTGTAGCTACAGCTAATCTTGTCAACAATATGTACAGGCTGAATATTAATTCTGTTCAAGCATACATATCCGAGTCTAACAAGAACGATATTTACCTGTGGCATCAACGATTGGGACACCTGAACTTCAGCGACGTGAAGAAGCTGAAAGATAATGTTGAAGGTGTGAAAATATCTCCGAGCGACGACAACATGATCTGTGTTTCCTGCCTCGAAGGCAAGCAGACGAGACTACCATTTAAAGGTGAAGGTTCCCGGGCAAGGAAGGTGCTAGAATTAATTCACTCCGATTTGTGTGGTCCCATGGAGACAAAATCATTGGGAGGAGCAAGGTATTTTCTTACTTTTATAGACGACTTTTCTAGAAATGTTTATGTGTATTTTTTAAAGTCGAAGTCGGAATGCTTAGAAAAGTTTAAAGAATATAAAACCTTTGTGGAAAATCAATTAGATGCGAAAATCAAAACTTTACGCACTGATAATGGTACCGAGTACATAAATAAAAGCTTTACAGAATTCTTAAAACTATCCGGAATAAAACATCAAACTTCTAATCCTTACACTCCTCAACAAAATGGGTTAGCAGAACGTATGAACAGAACCTTAGTAGAAAAAGCGAGATGTATGTTGTTAAATGCTAACTTACAGAAATACATGTGGGCCGAGGCAACTATGACTGCAGCTTACATTATTAATCGTTCACCGACGCGTTCTCTAGACTACGCGACGCCTGAGGAGAAGTGGTGTGGCATCAAGCCGAACATAAGTCACATGAAGATTTTTGGATGTGAAGTGATGATGCACGTACCTAAAGAGAAAATCAAGAAATGGGACTCCAAGTCTTGTAAGATGATTTTCGTTGGATACTGTGAATACACCAAAGGATATCGATTGTTTGATCCGAAAACAAAAACTATAACAAAAAGTAGAGATGTCGTTTTTATTGAAAATTCTATAAAAAAAGACGTAGTTTCGATTCCTCTAAAAAGTACCGAAAAAGAAAAAGTAAGTACTATCAACAATATTTTGGACAATGACAGTAAAAATAGTCATTCTTCAATAGAGTCAAGCGATACTTGTAGTTCTGATGGCTCAGAATACTTACCGGATAATCCCATACAACTTCAACAGCCATCGAATATTACGCTTCGTCCTCGCAAGAGAGTTAATGGAGGGGACACTCATAACTCCTCTCATATTAACACTTGTCTTTGTGAAAACATTTATAATAATAATACTCCTCAGACATATGAAGAAGCGTTGATGTCGACAAACTCAGACTTGTGGAAATGCTCTATAAACGACGAACTGAAAGCTCATGAAGACAATCAAACGTGGCAAATAGTAGAAAAACCCCCTAATGTCAAAGTGATAGGATGTAAATGGGTTTTTAAAATAAAAGATGGACCTAGGTACAAGTCAAGACTTTGTGCTAAAGGATATGCACAAAGAAGTGGAATTGACTATACGGAAACATTTTCACCGACCGTAAGGTATGACTCTATCCGATCCGTATTATCTGTTGCAGTTCAAAATAAACTTCAAATGATGCAGTTTGATGTCAAAACCGCCTTCCTGTATGGTGAATTAAAAGAGCACATCTACATGACGCCACCAGAGGGCCTTACTGTTCAACAAAACATGGTCTGTAAACTTGTAAAATCTTTATATGGTCTTAAGCAAGCTCCGCGATGTTGGAATGCTAAGTTTGACTCTGTTTTGAAGAAATTTGGCTTAGTGAACAGTCATGCTGATAGATGTGTATATGTGGGTTGTATAAGAGGAATAAAACTACTATTATTACTGTATGTTGATGACGGATTACTATTATCAAGAGATTCCACAGTATTAACCGAAGTTTTGGATGAGTTAAAGAGATCATTTGAGATAAAAATAAGTAAACCATCTGTTTTTATAGGAATGCAGATTGAGATTTGCAATGACTATATTTTCATACATCAGTCAAAATATATTGAAGAGCTGTTGATGAAATTTAATATGTCTGAAGCACACACAAACAGTATACCAGCTGATCCTCATGTTGTACTTGAGAAAGCCAAAGGATCCATGAATGATAAAAATATACCCTATAGAGAAGCTGTGGGTTCACTTATGTTCACTGCCATAGTGACTAGGCCAGACATATTATATGCAGTTAGTACAGCAAGTCGTTTTCTCAATTGTTATGATCATACGCATTGGAATGCCGTCAAGAGAATTTTTAAATACCTGAAAGAAACAAAATATTTCGGGATCTGTTTCAGGTATTCAGAGAAAAGTTATCTGGAAGGTTTCAGTGATGCCGACTACGCCAATGATCCTGACACTAGACGTTCAATAACTGGATATGTCTTTATGAAAAACGGAGCTGCTGTGACGTGGAGCAGTCAACGCCAACAGACAGTAGCACTCTCTACAACTGAAGCCGAGTTCATGGCTGCCTGCTGCGCGACTAAAGAAGTGCTATGGTTGAAGCAACTAATGACTGATATTGGTGAATATCAACAAAAACATGTTTGTCTCAATATCGATAATCAAAGTGCTATATGTCTTATTAAAAACATAGATTATCATAAGAGATGCAAACATATCGATATAAAATATAATTTTATAAAAGAAAAGTTTTCCAAAAAGTTAATTGACCTCAGGTATATATGTACTGATGAACAATTAGCAGACATTTTTACAAAAGCTTTGCCTAAAATTAAATTTAATTATTTTAGAGAGAAACTTGGGGTAGTTGAAAACCCTAACATGTAATTTAATTAGATTTTATTCAATTTGATGTGCAGTATTGTAATACAAATTACAATTCTTAGTATTAAGAAAGGCTGAAATTTGGTAGGAGTGATGAAATTATTATAAATTCCACCTCTATTACATATGCAACCTTAATAAGTAGGTAATAGACAATTGCTCTTTTAATTTCTCTCTCGGTTAATTGTCATGTTCATGTCATGTTTTTTGTGTTTTACATAATTAAACTAATTATCTATTTTAACGAATACTTGGTATTATTTTATCAGAACATAGGCTATATTTTGTCCCGGGAAAAGATAAGATCCCACGGGAACAGCTATTTTAAATATTCTTATTTTATGCTATAGTCACGTTATATTGTCACATTCATTGTAAAGTCTAGTCCTCGCCCGTACAAGTCAGGTCAGGTTTTAGTAAAATTGGCGGCTTTCCACTAAAACTTTTCACGGACTTTTTGGGACAATTTGAAAAGTCACGATACCAAAAATCGATCAGCCAAAAAGTCATCGCGGTTATTCTTTCTATTCAGAATCATTGATTGATTAGGTTAGAATTTAGATTAGGCAATAGCATCAGTAAATTAATTTCCTAAAAAATTTAAATCTTAATAATATACTCACTATAACGTGAACCTTATCCCTCTTACAATAGGGTCTAAATTTAAAAGGATACGCTCATAGACTCGTGGAACAGATCGTCCGGAGACTGCGGCACTCGAGAATTGTTCAAATCAGTTTCTAACGCTCGAATGTCATTCTCCATTTTCTTGAGGGCTTTCTGTAGATTCTCCATTGACACTCTTGCGGCTCTGTAAATAAGGTTGCTTTTTACTTGACTAGAATTTAAGGGGATGGAAGGGGTAGTGACGTCGTCGTGGGGTCGAATCCTACAATGCTGAAGTTTCGGTGAAGGAAAACATCGTGAGGAAACCAAAGCACGGTGGTAGGGTACTTTGTAGTACCCGACTGGCTGGCTACCATACACAAGTTGAAAATCTATCGTCAAGCACCTATCGGTGTGTTAAGGTATTTTATAGTACTCGACTGGTTGGCAATTCATTTTAGGATTCAAACCCTTTACGATCCTTTACCTTCCAGCTACCTTAAGCATAAAATGGTTTAACATTTAGTTGTCTAAAAATATTTAAAAAAATGTAATCTTGCCAAGTTTCTAGCCGGTTCTTCTCAATTTTTATATGACTGAACCAGTGGTACATTCTGTAATACGACCTTCACAAGTGCCTTCATAGGGCCTAAACTGAAATGGTTTTGAATTTGGAAAGTGTCTATAGGCGACGGTAGTCACTTACCATCAGGCATTCAAAAACGCATAATGCTGAGTGCCTGCCCTTTTGGCTTCACTTTGGTAGACTTAAGATTAATATTAAGGTTATTAAGGTTGTTTAATAATAATTATTTTTTGTTACTAATGTGTTGTCCGATATATTATTTTTTATTCTTATTCTTACCTATCTATGTGGGGCATTTCTTCGGCAAACGCGAGCGCATCGGGGAACTTGCTTTCAATTGTGTCCACCAAGTAATGCAGTAGTGTCTGTTTATTTTCCAAGTCTTTAGTTGCTGTTAACTGTAACACACACATTTCCTATGATATATAATACATGAAGACGCGCCCCACTTTTTAGGGTTCCGTACCTCAAAAGGTAAAAAAGAAACCCTAATAAGATCACTCTCTCGTCTGTCTGTCTGTCCGTGTGTCACCACCGATTTCCTCAGGAACGGGTGGACCTAATAAGTTGAAATTTATACCAGATACTGAGGTCTATAATTCCTATTAGGTGTATAAAAATCAAGGTCCTGAGTCGAAACGATAAAAAGATATGGGCAAATTTAGTTTTTTTTGTTGGTAAGTTAAATTTAATTAAGAATTAAACCAAAATTTACCTTAATAAAATTAAAGGTGTTGGTTGACGTCAATTAAGATAGTCCTCCAGTAAAAAATCTTTATTTTATACTATATATACTAACTCAAAAACCACTACACATTGGAACCTTTAATCTTTAGCATCCACAGACAGCAGGAAAAGAGTGGATTGAACGAGCCAAAGACAGGGAAAACTGGACCAAACTGGAGGAGGCCTATACCCAAATAGGGGTCCCTATACAAGAAATTTATAAGAAATAAAAATAATAATGAATGAACTTTATAAGTTAAAGTAAAATGAATGTTTATATAGTTATAGTTAGAGTATGTATGGTGCAAAATTATTGTGAAATGTCATATATGTAATACTTAGTTAGTGATGGGAAATAAAAGGGCTTTATTATTAAGATAGTCCTCTGAGTTGTATGGGCGCTCATACAATTTAGAGGTCTAGCTTAATGCTAAAACCGGTCAAGTGCGAGTCCGACTCGAACTTGACCGGTTTTTTTTTCCTAATTTCCCACTCACTAGCAAGGATGTACACTTGCACTGTAAGGGATTAGGAAAAAGAGTGGGGGGCGTGTTCATAGAGGGCACTAGCTATAGTCAAATATAATACATAAAATACAGTATACATTTGAATTTAAAAAAAGCCAATATAGTCAGATGGTTCAGAAATATTTAAAAATGTAACCTTGCTGAGCTTCTTGCCGGTTCTTCTCATTTTTTTTTTTAAATAATTTTATACCAAAGAAATACATTGTAAATTTAAACAAAAATTCGCCAAACTTTATTACAGTTTGTTGGCGAATGTAGTTCACTCTAATTAAGGAAGGCTTCAGAACCGGTGATAATTTCCTTGATTCGACCTTCATAAGTGCCCTTCTAGGGCCAAAAGTTTAGGCAGTGAACGTCGTTCACTGACTTTGGCATTGGACGGAACCCTCTCCACGCGAGTTCAACTCGCACTTGGCCGGTTTTTTTACTATGTCCCGCTTTGGACGAAATAATCCCGCTTTTTTCACTCAAAATGTTCCAAAATCCCGACCTGGCAAAAAAAACCTGGCAACGCTGGCCTAAACTGAATAAATGGTTTTGACTTTGAAATATTAGTTCGTACCTTAGTGAGAAAACTGATCTCAAATCCGTAAGCGCCGGCGTTATTGGAACCAGTATTCATATAGTTTCCAAGTAGTAACAGTAGTTCAAGTATTTTGGCGAATTTCCCACTAGATTTTACCTCTTCGCACGCTGCTGTGCCAGATACTATGTCCTGAAAACAATATATTACAATTATTATGTTGCCTGTATTAAAATTTCACATTTAAATAATAAATGTCCTGGGATATAGGCGATGATAGCTCAGTGGTAGTGACGTCGTATACCGCGGCGAAGGTCGTGGGTTCGAATCCTATAATGGGCTTGAGCTTTCGGTGGTAGTTCTAGTACCCGACTGGTTGGCTACCAACCTCAAGTTGAAAACCTGTCGCCAAACACCTATCGGTGTGTTCCGATAGCTACACTTGAGAGCCAATTCCTATCTAGGCTTTGTGTGTTTACCACCTTCGGCCACATCATCACTTACCATATTGAGATTGTTGTCAAACACAAGTTTATCCGAAATAAAAAAAAACATTCTTCACTCGGATTTTTATGTATTGATTTTTTAATTTTAGATATTACTCGGCCATCGGCGATGGTTATATATTTGCGCCGTTTGGAGTGGAAACTCTGGGACCGTGGGGACCTGAAGCGCGTAAATTATTTAAAGAGCTATCGGCGCGCCTTATAGAAACTTCCGGCGACCAAAGGGCTGGCTCGTACTTTGGACAACGAATAAGCCTCGCTATACAGCGAGGTAACGTAGCCAGTCTTTTGGGCACGTTACCCATAGACAGCGATCTAAATTCTGTGTTTTATTTATAATTTAGTTTTATTTATAGGTATTTTTGTTTTATTTCTAATTTAAGATGATCTGTATAATCCTACTATATAAAATATGTCACACTTGATATTAGATATCTAAAAAATGGAAAAGACACATTTACTAAGTTTGTCGTAATATTAACCGGACATATACAGGATATGTATAGGCACAAAGTTTTTAAACTTACAGGTTTAAGCTCAGATATGATTTCCTGGTAATGTTCCCTGAAGGCGAGGCTTCGGAGACGTGGCACTAATCTCTTGATATCGGCCACCGTCGCCGCGAACTGTTCCGCTTCCGTCAGCTCGGAACTGTTTACCTTCAGTTCTGATAGCTTCTTGAGCTGGTCTGCTGGGGGTAGGTACTGGAAGGTAAGGGTTATGAGCATTAAGCGCCATTCATTTACGTAAGACTGTTTAGGGGGGAAGGTGGACCATGTCTTATTTTTCTTAGAAGTGGGTGGGAGTCTTGATAGTTCTTACGTAAGATCACAAAAATGCAAATATTTAAGATTATACTATGAATAAAAAAATTATACTTTGATGCGTAGGTAAACGATTTTACAATGACTAATGATTATTATTAAAAAATAAAAAAAAATAGTTTTACAAAAGAAACGTTCGAACTTGCTAAGTGACGTTGCGTTTTAGTTTTATCTTCATAAAAAAAATTGAGTATTATTGAATAACTAGCTGTTCCGCGCGGTTTCACCCGCGTTCTCGTGGGATTTTATCCCGGACAAAATATAGCCTATGTTCATCCGGGATAGTGTAGCTTTCCAACGGTGTCGAATTTTTGAAATCGGTCTAGTAGTTTCGGAGCCAATTCAATGCAAACAAACAATCAAATCTATCCTCTTTATAATATTAGTATAGATATCGGTGATGTTGTTTTTTATGTCACAAGTGACAACGAGGCATGCGGGTCACCTGATGGTAAGTGACTACCGTCGCCTATAGACATTAGCAATACCAAGGGGACTGCCAACGTGTTGTACACCTTATTACAATGTCTTAAAGGTAAACAGTTTGTCTAATAAAGATCAATCTAAAAGCACCAGTGAAGTGAAGAGAAACGAAAGCGTACATCGTATAAGCGCCACCTATTTCATAAAAACCTGACCGGACTTGTACGGGCGAGGACTAGACTTTACAGTGAATATACTATTACGTGACTATAACATAAAAGAAGAATATTTAAGAATATTTGACGAGCCAGTTGGCGTGATTGGTTAACACACTGCCTATCACGTGGGTCGTGGGTTCGATTCCCATCCAGGACAGACATTTGTGTGCATGAACATGTCTGTTTGTCCTGAGTCTGGGTGTATTATTTATTTAAGTATGTATTTACAAAAAAAAAGTTGTATATGTAGTATATCAGTTATCTGGTTTCCATATTACAACGATATTATTTATTTAAAATAAATAAATGGCTGAAAAGTATATATACCAAGCCAAAAAACTTAAAAAATAAAAACTTGAGAGGTGTCAAGGGACACCCGGATGGAACGAAGTTATATAAGTCGAGAGAGTATATATATAAAAAATAAACTATATATATATATAAAATAGAAATGAAAATATCTGGCTTGCTTTCTATAAGAGAGAGAGAGAGAGAGAGAGAGTGAAACATGCGGACGCCGCACAGCTTACAATAAAGTGACAGTGACACTAAAACTGTCGTAAGAACTTTTTTCCGTCTAGCCCCCTTTCACAACGCGCGATAAGGAACTTCGTTCCAAAAAAAACATACCTGTATAAGTAAGTCGAGCACGTTGGCACTGAGCACTTGTGTATCGCACCGCAACACACACGTCCGTATGTACTCATACGTGAGATGCTTCAGCGAACCACCCAGCAGGATAGACAGGTTCTGGGCTGCCTTGCTGTCCAGCACCTTCAAATCCTTCACCTTCTTCAGCGTGTGAACCCTGGGGTATCAACATATGATAATGTCATTTATTTATCTATCACAATATTCTATTAAGGCGATGCTAGCTCAGTGGTCAGATACCTCGGTGGTCGTGGGTTCAGAGCCTACAATGAGCTTGAGCTTTCGGTGAAGGAAAACATCGTGCGGAAACCATAGCACGGTGGTAGGGTACTTTATAGTACCCGACTGGCTATCGCCAAGCACCTATCGGTGTGTTCCGACAGCTGCACTTGAGAGCAAGTTTAGGCTTTGTGTGCTTACCACCTTCGGCCACATGATCACTTACCATGGTGAGATTGTGGTCAAACACAAGCTTATCCTGAATAAAACAATAAAAAGTACGAAGGCTAAAGTGTTTGATAAATTTAGCATAAAATATCAAAGAAAAATCAATCCAAATCTGAGGAATAGACATTTGTGTGCATGTACGGTCGGCCAAGAAAGTGGTGTACCACCCTAAGGTTGAATGACGCTTGCAGATTCATAGGTGATAAAGATTAGTTTCGCTTGCAGATCAATCTGACAACTTATGACAACGTCATTATTACGCATCTCTTTCAAGTGATATCTTTTTAGTTTGAACCTTGTTGTAAATTTCGATGACTAGGAAACTAAATCAAAACTGGCACACCACTTTCTTGGCCGACCGTACATATCTGTATTTAAGAAAGTTTTGTTTATAGTACTAGCTATCCCCCGCGGTTTCACTCGAGTTTTCATTCTTATCGGAAACCTACCACTATAAGGAATCTGCCTGTCTAATTTCAATAGGATTTTGTACAAAATTTCATGGGTTTTAATTTCATACTCTATACTGTTATACTCACTTATCGACGGCATCTTCGTTTCTCTTAGCGACAGGTTTACTTGAGAACTTTTGCGCCAAGCCGCTTAGGATGTCTGGGGACGCTAGCTTATCTTCTTGCACCTGAAGGTAAAAATAATAAGTAGAGAGATCTATCAAAATATTAACTATAAGTACTAATATTATAAAGAGGTAAAGTGTTGTGAGGTTGTAGGGGGGTAATCTCTGGATCTACTGAACCGATTTTGAAAAAAATTTTACCAATAGAAAGCCACGTTATTTGTGAGCGTCATAGGCTATATTTTTATCTCGGGAAAAGATAAGATCCCACAGGAACGCGAGTGAAACCGCGGGGGACAGCTAGTCTAAAATATTACACCATTTTGCCATTTCAAGATGAGTTTGTTAATAAAAGAAATCGGCAACTAAACTTTTTTTTTTATTCTGGATAAGCTTGTGTTTGACCACAATCTCACCATGGTAAGTGATGATGTGGCCGAAGGTAGTAAGCACACAAAGCTTAGATGGGAACTGGCTCTCATGTACAGCTGTCGGAACACACCGATAGGTGCTTGGCGACAGATTTTCAACTTGTGTGTGGTAGCCAGCCAGTCGGGTACTACAAAGTACGCTACCACCGTGCTATGGTTTCCTCACGATGATTTCCTTCACCGAAAACTCAAGCTCATTGTTGGATTCGAATCCACGACCTTTGCCGCGCCTTAAAGCTCGCTGTTATATCACTTACCTTAACCCAGAAAGCTTTTTCGGACATCTTCTGCGGTACTATTGTCTTCCAGTTGGCTTTCTTGAGCGGTCCTTCTACTATATACTTCTTTTTGGGCTTGAGACCGTACGGCAGGATGTCTGGTTGGGGCTGATGTGAAAAATAAGGTTTATTTGAAGAACTTTCCTCTGTGCCTTCCATACATATATTATAAATGGGAAAGTAACTTTGTTTATTAAAACTGCCGAACCAATAGGGTAGTGTCGTGGGTCAATAAAAATGAGGTCTAATTAGTCCGTCCGTCGGGGTTGAACTACACGTTACGCAACATTTTATTTTTACATTTTCGGTACTTTACGCCACATAATTGTGACTTTTAGGTAAAAATTCTCAGTTGGTGGGAGTTTTACTAGGGGGGAGGGGGGAGTACAGAAAAACGATACGACGCGTTACATGGGGAGAAAAATCTCCAAAAATTGCGTAACGTAATACTTGAATGCTACCAAAGTTGTTATATATTTTTGGGGTACATTCCACTCACCATGATTGGCGCGAAGCCGCCAGGCGGTGGTGGAGGTCTCGGTCCCCCCATCCCGGGCATGGGAGGGGGCGGCGGTCCCCCCATCCCCGGCATGGGAGGGGGCGGAGGGCCACCAGCCCCGCCCGGCATGGGGGGCGGCGGGGGAGGCGGCGGACCACCACCTGCTGTTAGAAGGATAAATGAAACTCAATATTAACTGTATGACTTTAAAGCTGAATTTTAAGGTTTCGATAATATTTTCTTCAGTTTCCATTTTGTTTAAATGTCACTCGGTAGTACTTGCAGACTATACAGGGTGTCCTGTAAGTAGTACGAGCATACTAAACTTAATGGGGTGGGAGGGTCACCTACCAAATATACAAAAATGAACTCGACAAAAGCGTCACCATTTTCAAGAAATTAAATACCTCAATATCAAAAAATCAGAAATATCGTTTTTTTTATTCTGGATAAGCTTGTGTTTGACCACAATCTCACCATGGAAAGTGATGAAGGCCGAAGGTGGTAAGCACAAAGCCTAGATGGGAACTGGCTCCCAAGTGCAGCTGTCGGAACACACCAATAAGTTTTTGGCGGTAGAAAATGGTGGTCGACCCTTTTTACCGAGTTCATTTTAGACCCTTAATAAGTTTAGTATTCAAGGAATCATTATATTCAAAGTGTTGACACAAACCTGATGGCATTGGCGGCGGCGGCGGTGCACCACCTACAAGCACACACCGAAAGAGACAGCTGTAGTCAACATGCAGTAAGTGCGAGCGAGATACATAACTATCATGCAGCTTCATGCTTTATTATCCATAATAGAGATATAATCTAATTTGTATGTTACATTGTAACTACAAAACTGAGAAACGTAATAATGTGGTAAGAATTCTTAAGCTTAGAACACCGACTCTCAAATCTGTCTGTCTGTTACCTCTTCACGCTGAAACCGCTGAGCCGATTTAGATGAAATTTGGTATAAAGATAGATAGAACATTGGAGAAGGACTTAGGATACTTTTTATCCCGGGAAAAGATAAGATCCCTCGGGAACGCGGGTGAATCCGCGGGGCGGAAAGTTAGTCTATAATATAACTAAATTTTTACTACATATTAGTTAAATACAAATTGATCTTAACTAATATTATAAAGAGGATTATTTGATTTGTTTGTTACGATTTAACAGAAAAACTAATGGACCGATTAAAAAAATTCTTTCACCATTAGAAAGCTACATTATCCGTGAGTAACATAGGCTATATTTAGTCCCGGGAACGCGGGCGAAACCGCGGGGGAGAGGTAGTATAATATATAATGACACTGACCTGTAGACATGGGCATTGGTGGCGGAGGCGGCGGCGCCGGGCCTCCTATAAGCACACACCAGACAGAGACAGATATAGTGCCAGGTGTACATGCGTGTGAGTGTGAGAGAGACCGCAAGTATTATTTACGGAAAGCATTTACTTAAGTAAGCATTATTTAAAAAAAAAAAAATATTGTTAATCTTATTTTCTCAAAAAAATTGTGTATCAATTGGAAATTCAATAAAAAGCTCAAGTCAATTTTTGTGTCCGCGATAACCTTTTAAACGAATGAACCGATTTTAATGAAATTTGCACAATGTGTGGTACAATTTGGTACAATTTGATAAATAGAGTAGTTAGGTAAGACCGCACAGGCGGCCTAGTCTATACTAATATTATAAAGAGGTATAGTTAGTGAGGTTGTAGGGGGTAATCTCCGGATCTACTGAACCGATTTTGAAAATTCTTTACCAATAGAAAGCCACGTTATTTGTGAGCGCCATAAGCTATTATTAACCCCGCGGATTAACACGGGTTAATCCGCGGGGGACAGCTAGTCGATTATAAAATAAATTATTACGATATATCCAATTTTTGTCTTATTTTAATTTCGAATTATATCTATTTTATTCCTTAGCGACCCACGAAACGGGGTGACCAAATGTGGGAGCTCAGCCATTAATCAATATTTAAATTTAATCGAAACAATCATATTTTCATTTATATTTACGGATAATTATTAAAAGTAATAAATTCCTCCAACCATAATGTATGAAAGTGTAATGTAAATGAGAGAGTATAGACGTGTTACCTCCAGGCATCGGCGGCGGTGGAGGTGGCGCCGGCCCACCTGGACTACCGATGGCCTAAAACAACAAACAAAACCAAAAATAATACTTGAACTCTAAATCACTACAAAACACTTCCTTTGTTCTTAAGTGGGACGGCCATACCAATCAAACAATAACATAAAAAATTATTAAAAATACCTCGCGAGTCTAGTAAGTTTAATTAGTTATTTACATATCGATTTCACATTCATGCTGTGTTAGCCTTTAATTGTATTTACACTATGATAGTTTTTACTTTATTTAAGTTTAGTTTCTAAGATGCTGTGTAATATACGTTGGCAAACCTAATAAATAAATGCATCGCATGAAACTTTTGTAATTCAAACATGGCGGGTATCGTCAAAATATTGTCTTTGGTGACCGCCATGTTTTTTGGAACGAAGTTCCTTATCGCGCGTTGTGAAAGGGTAGCCCCCTTTCGGAAAAAAAACTTACGATAAATTGTCACGACACTTTTAGTGTCAGCGTAACTTTATTGTAAGCTGTGCGGCGTGCGCATGTTTCTCTGTCTGTCTCTCTCTCTCTCTCTCTTATAGAAAGCAAGCCAGACATTTTTTTCATTTCTATTTATATATATATATATATTTTTTTATATATATATATATTTTTTTTATATCCTTCATTTTTTCTTTACTTTTAGGATAGTCATATAGTCTATAAAAAAAACAACGGGTTGCACTCCGGGAGTGCCGTCAGATGTGAAAACTTGAACATTAACGTTGCGCATTTTTAAATATTTTGGAATGGTTAGGGAATAATTTCGCGCGAATTGCTTTATTTATCAGTATAAAAGTACTATGATTTATGTGGTAAAATAATACAATATTCATTTATTGCGCTATCGTACACAAACATGACAATTTATATTACATTAGACCGCCGGCGGTCTACTCTCCCTCCGTCTTACGCGTTTCGATCAGGTCACGTGTCCTGACGCGAGTTTAAAATTTTTTACCCATCCTAAAAAGTGCACAACGCCGCCAAAGAAGTTTTCACTTCAAAAAAGGTTTTTTATGTTTAGGTTTTTTGTAAATTACGCCATTACGCGTAACAAAAAGATATTCCATAGTTGTATCAAAAAATGAGTCGCATATATGTATGTGTCATTAAACGGGTAAGTTGTTATTACCTTAGCAATAGCGGCTATATTGCCGTGCGTGACGCCCCCCGGTCCGGCGTTTGCGGCGTTCTTCATCCTCTCCTCCAAGTGAGCCGCGCGAGCCTCGGCCTCCTGCCTCGCCGCTATAGCCGCCTCCAGCTTCGTCTTTAGATCTTCCACTTTTCTCTCCTCTTCCGCTCTTGATTTTTCTAACAAAACAGACACATATTATGACTGAGTAAAGTTTATTATCGAATAGCTTTAAGTAACTTAAAATTTACTACGTTTCCCCCGCGGTTTCACTCGCGTTCCCGTGGGATCTTATCTTTTCCCGGGATAAGAATATAGCCTATGAAGTGTCATATTTTTATGAGTGCATAACGAGCCTTTCTATTGATAAAAAATATCGAAACCGGTTCAGTAGATCCAGAGATTACCCCCTACAACCTCACAAACTTTTTAATATTAGTATCGACAAATTATATTTATTATAATCCTTCTAGGCTTTGTGTGCTAACCACCTTTGGCCAAATCATCACTAACCATGGTGAGATTGCGGTCAAACACAAGCTTATCCAAAAGTTTAAAAAACCTACTAATAATATAAATATGAAAGTACTAGGTTCCGCGCCGCGGTTTCACTCGCGTTCCCGACGGATCTTATCTTTTCCCGGGATAAAAAGTACCCTATGTGCTATTCCAGGAGGTGAAGATGTTTGTTACTCTTTCACGAAAAACGGCTGAACGGATTTTGATTAAACTTAGCACACAGGTAGATCATATCCTGGAATAAAACATAGGATACTTTTTATCCCGGGAAAAGAAACGATCCTACAGTAATGCGGGTAAAACCGCGGGGCGGAAAAGTAAGTTTGTTACCTCTTTGACTACAAAGTACCCTACCAGTTCTATGGTTGCCTCACAATGTTTTTTTTTATACCACAAGTGACAACGAAGCTGACGGGTCACCTGGTGGTAAGTGACCACCGTCGCCTATAGACATTAGCAATACCAGGGGGATTGCCAGTGTTGTACACCTTAAGGCGAACTGGCTCTCAAGTGCAACTGCCGGAACACACCAACAGGTGCTTAGCGACAGATAAATAAGAAAAGTATTTTCCTTCACTGAAACATCAAACTTTGTGGATTCGAACCCACGACCATTATTTACCTATAAGTCCATCAATCAATGGTTGCACATCAATGTTGAACCGCTGCGTGGCTCTGAAGTCAGGATCGTAACCATTCTTATGTAGTACTATTTGGGTGACGCATTCCTCTACTAGCTTGTAGTACGCAGGCCTGGAAACATTCAGTTCAATTAATCTTACTAATATTATAAATGTGAAAGTTTGGATGTATGTTTGGCACTCATTAACGCCAGACCGGCTGAAGGGATCTGGATGAAATTTGGCATAGAGATAGATTATAGTCTGGAATAGCACATAGGCTACTTTTTGTCCCGGGAAAAGATAAGATCCCACGGGAACGCGGGTGAAACTGCGCGGAACAGCTAGTTAAATCTATGTAAAGTAAATATACTTTCTTTAATTAGAATATTGGCCGCGCTACTAGCGCTATTACTGTGGCCAACCGCGATATTGTCAGTCTCAACCATTTTTTTTGAATGTCATAAGTGACAACGAGGCAGGCGGGACACCTCATGGTAAGTGACTACCGTCGCCTATACACATTAGCAATACCAGGGGGAATGCCAATGTGTTGTACACCTTTTTTGGTAGCCAGCCAGTCGGGTACTACAAAGTACCCTACCACCGTGCTATGGTTTCCTCACGGTGTTTTCCTTCACTACCACTGAGCACTTACACAAAGCAAAATTAATATGATCTCTTGTTAACTAGCGCCATCTCTTATTTTTTTAGGTACTATGATTGTTAAATTGCCTATCGACAATTTTTGAATGCTCACCTAATAAGCTCATCATCTCTGATGAACAATAAATGTTGTAATATAGACAGTAGGTACGGTTCCGCCGGGGTGTCCATCACCACGTTCTTCACCAGTTCAAAGCATTCGTTTGCATCGTTGAAATCCACTCTGAAAAACAAAACAGCATTTTATTAGCTTTGTCTCAAGTGTGTGGCTAGTGTACGGCGGCGATATCAAAGCGCAGCTAAGTGTTTTTAGGATTCCGTACCCAAAGGGTAAAAACGGGATTACTGAGACTTCGCTGTCTGTCCGTCTGTCTGTCACCAGGCTGTATCTCAAGAACCGCGATAGCTAGACAGTTGAATATTTTAAAATTATGTATTTCTGTTGCCGCTATAACAACAAATACTAAAAACAAAATAAAATAAATATTTAAGGGGCGCTCCCATATAATTGATTTTTTTGCCTTTTTTACGGAACCCTTCGTGCGCGAGCCCGACTCGCACTTGGCCGGTTTTTTAATAAATGTTTATTTTTAATAACATTAACATTTTAGGCATTCTATAAAATGCCTAGGAATTAATACAATACTGGATACACATTTCTAGTGACATACATATTACTCTGTAAGTGTGTGTGTCACTGAACTCCTAAACGACTGGACCGAATTTGATGAAAATTTTCGTGTACGAGTCCCTTGATGTTTTACTATCACAATTGGACCCGATAGATGGCGCTGAAATCTAGTATTTTTTAGGGAGGACAACGTCAAAAGGTCTCATGTAATAAATGTTAAGATATTAGTGTATGAAATACCTTTTTGTACCGTGTGTAGCATATTTTACAAGTAATTTTGTCAATGTCATTTTGTCTGTGGTCTCTCTCTCTGCTAAATAAAATGGTGAATATAAAAGACGTGCTGTATTCAAAATGTGTTCCCAATAGTTTTTCTCACAAAAGAAGGAACTTCAAAAAAAAAAGGGGAAAAAATCAATCATGTGGACTCGATCCGGGGACTTCAGATTTAAGTCCTCTCTATATCCACCTGAGCTATTATATCCAGTTAGTGGCGAAATTTACCATCGTATTCTAATTATATTGTAGCAGTTTTCATTGCCTGAAATTACGGATAAACGACGTTTTATAAAAATGAAACCTTGCTAGATCGATTTTTCGCCCCCGAAACCCCCAGCATACTAAATTTAATGTAAATCGTTGCAGCCGTTTCTGAGATTCAGATTATATACATATATACAAGAACTGCTCGTTTAAAGGTATAAGACAATAATAAATACCTGACGTCATCATATTTAGCTAAGAACTCGTCCTGGTCGGCGGCGGCATGGTGGTCAAACACATTCATCTGTATGAGCCGAGCGCCCTCCGCGTTCGCTCGCAACTCGTCTACCAACAAAAAAGCCTATATAGTAAGATGGTCCAAAAATGTTACCTTGCTGAGTTTCTTGCTGGTTCTTCTCAGTTGTTATCTGACTTCTGAATCGGTGGTAACTATTGTAACTCGACCTTCATAAGTGCCCTTCTAAGGCCCAAACTGAATAAATGGTTTTGACTTTAACTTTATTCATTTGGCGGGCCGGTTGGCGTGGTTGGTTAACACACTACCTATCACGCCGCAGGTCGTGGGTTCGATTCCCATCCAGGACAGATATTTGTATGCATGAACAATTGAACATGTATGTTTGTCCCGAGTCTGGATGTAATTATCTATTTAAGTATGTATTTACAAAAAAAAAGTAGTTTAATTTTTTTTTTACAATGCCTTAAAGGCAACTGGCGGTAATAAGGTGTACTACACATTGGCAATCTCCTTGGTATTGCTAATGTCTACAGGCGACGGTGGTCACTTACCACCAGGTGACCCGTAAGCTTTGTTGTCACTTGTGGTAAAAAAAAATATATAGACCTTACCGATCAGATCATAGAGTCCGGTGCGCATGAATTCACTGCGCAGATGTAATCTGAACTCCAACTCTTCAGGTTCCGTAATTATAGCGTTCATGAGCTGCATGCAGCCGTTCTGTAAAACAATTATGATATTATTATAAATGAGAAAGTGTCTTTTTTTATTCAGGATAAGCTTGTGTTTGACTACTGGTAAGTGATGACGTGGCCGAAAGTGGTAAGCACACAAAGCCTCTCAAGTGCAGCTGTCAGAACACACCATACATAGATAGGTGCTTGGCGGCAGATTTTCAACTTGAGGGTGGTAGCCAGCCAGTCGGGTACTACAAAGCACCCTACCACCGTGCTATGGTTTCCTCTGTTTGTAGGATTTGAACCCACGACCTTCGCCGCGGTATCCGACGACACTACCACTGAGCTATCATCGCCACTTACCTTGAGACTCTCGGGCGCCTTAGCTTCGAGTCCCTCGACGATGGGCAGCAGGCGCGGCTTGCGACCAGACTCGCCCGCCATCGTGATCGCCTCTAGAACCTTCTCGTGGCCATTGGGGATCAGGCATATAGCTGCTAACACCTGGAATGGTCAATTGGTAGAATACAGTTACAATGGAAATATATAGGTACGGTAAGTAGTAAGAGTGTCACCATTTTCGAGATATTTAATATCTAAAATAAAAAAAAAAACAATACATAATAAAAATCAGAAATATCGAAATATTTTAAGAATGGTGACCTTTTTATTGAGGTCTCCCCCCTAAGTTTGTCGTCAAAAATCTATATAAAAATCGAAATATCTCGAAAATGATGTCTGTCTGTATCTCATGATCCGTGATAGCTAGACAGTAGAAATTTTCACAGATGATGTATTTCTGTTGCCGCTGTAACAACAAATACTAAAAACAGAATAAAATAATTTAAAAAAAAAACTACAAAATTTTTACGGAACCCTCGGTGCGCGAGTCCGACTCGCACTTGACCGGTTTTTTTATTGATATTTGCCCTGTATGTTATGGACTGTATTATTAGCAAGCGACATACCTTAGCGGCCTCTAGTGCACAGTGCGGCTTCTTAGCGTCGAGACTGCGGGCCAGCACCGGCAGCGCCTCGCGACACTCGAACATGGTGCGGATGCCCACCGTGTTGTTCAATATGGCCGACAGACATCGTATGCACTCGTTCTGCACTCTATCGTACCGAGAATCACTGAAAAACAAACGTTTACGTGTGCGCAAAATGCTCGTCTGCTCGAATTTACTAGAGTATACTCTGAACATCAGATAAAAGTCACATTTAACTATCACATGATGTAAGTATGGCGGCCAACGCTTGACGATAATATCCGAACTAACATAACGCTTTTTCCTTACGTGACGATTTCTACCAGGCAACTCCTACCGCAAGACGCTTAAAACATCAAGGAATTGTTAAAATTCATTGTAAAAAGGACAACAAAGCATTGGCAATCCCCCTGGAAACGCTAATGTTTAAAGGCGACGGTAGTCATTTACCATTAGGTCTCAATCACCATCAGCCTGTTGTCAAATCTCTGCCAAAAAAATAATATGTTTCCTCTTTTCACTAATGCTACAAATCACTTCTAAGACGTACCAGGGGTACTGGCATAACGCTGATTCTTACGTGACGATTTCCGCCAGTTCTGTAAGCCGCGTAAAAGAAATTCATTCCAAAAACTAGCGCCTGGTGTATTAATGGTGCCGAATGCCGTGGATTCAAATCCTGAAGCTTCCGAAAACGTCGAGGAAAAAACACGGTAAGGTACGCCTGGCATCACTAAGCAGATAGTTGCGTTTGAGAGACAGTTGCCTTCGTATCTAAAGGTCGGCAACACGTTGGCAATCTATATTGCTAAGTGAGTTACTCTTGCATTTATAATGAGTACATACCGATAGAATCCACTCCCACTGTCAGCATAATAACAATAAATAAACCACATTACTGATTGTTATAAACAGAATACTAGTATTCCCACGTGGTTTCATTCACGTTAAAAGGATTTATTTTGAGAAATCGATACAGAATAGATAGACTAGCTGACCCAACAGACAATGTCCTGTTAAAAAACCATACAAAAAGCTTTAATTTTTACAATATTTTGCATTTTTCCGGGCATATAATTCCAGGGCAACTAATTCCAATTTATTTTTAATAAGAACATTTTAAGACCAAGTCGGTCCAGCCGATCTCAAGTAATGCGATTACCAAAGAACAGCATTTAGTTAAACAAGCTCTCCCCACAATTTCTCCCACGTTCCCGAAGCATCTTATCTTTTCCACACATAATTTCAGGATAAGATCTACTCGTACCTGTGATAAGTTTCATAAAAATCAGTTCAGCCGTTTTGGCGTGATTAGATAGATAGATCATTACTTTCATTTATTTGTGGTATGGATGGATATAGAGGTAGAGGAAGGCCGAAGAAGATATGGATGGACTGCGTGAAGAATGATAATGTTTATGAAAAGTGTGAGTACAGAGACGACTAGGGATAGAGCGGAGTGGAAGAAAACATGTTGTGCCGACCACACCTAGCGTGGGATAAGGAAAGAAACAAGAATGATAGATCACTTACTTGGTATAACATAAATTGAGCGTGGTTAATAGACTTTCGATGCCCTTAGTACCAAACTCTTCAATCCAGGACAGGGGATTGTTCGTCAATGCTATCCGAAGATTCTCCAAGCAACTGTGGAGTTTACCGACCGATAATTCCGGTTGGTTTAAGTAGGCTACGTAGTCTGAAGGCTTTTCGAATTTCGAGCGACCTTCCTGGAAAGGGAAAAATGGAGTTAATTCTCAACCTTAATTCATAGACAATATCAGGATCAGAGAGATAGCTACGTGCATTCATGTTATAAATAAAACGGTGAGGATAGACTATAAGGATTCCGTTATTCCTTTTGAGGTATGGAATCTTAAATTTACTGTGGGTTTACCTGTGTATTAACAAATTTGTATGCGACAAGCATCTTTTTCTTCTGATCCCTGGCGTACTTTCTGAGCGGCGCTTTCTTTTCTTCGCTGAGATTCATGTCGGACTGGAATGGAAAATAACTCATTATCATTCTCTCAAGAATAGATTGTGTCAATCTGTCTCCATAGTTTCAACGGCGTTCCCGAGGGATCAAAGTCAAAACCATTTATTCAGTTTAGGCCCTAGAAGGGTACTTATGAAGGTCGAATTACAGAAGTTACCACCGGTTCGGAAGTCAGCCTCCAACTGAGAAGAACCGGCAAGAAACTCAGCAAGGTTACATTTTTTAAATATTTTTGGACCATCTGACTATATTGGCTTTTTTTTATTGGATCTTATCTTATCCCGGAGTAAAAAGTATCCTATCTCTCAAGAGCAACAAAGTGTGCAAATTTCATAAAAATCGGATCATTCGTTTAGGAGTTAAGACACCAATGGAAGGTTACATTATCACTATCTTGGATAGTCATATGTACCGCGAAAAGGGAAGATCTTCCACCGGACTAGGTATCAATGCCCGGGGACTGCACTCCAACGTTTCAAGATGACAACTCGTATATATACAAAGTGCCGAGAAAATAAAGGCCCTATTGCAAAAACAAAATTGGGCCCCTGAATAAATTGTTCATTATACAGGTGTTAGGAAGAACGTGTGCCAAACGGTAGGGGTTAGTAGCTAGGGTCATTGGCTATGTATTCTGGTCCAACCAACCCTTTCTTGCCTTATCGTTTTTTTTTCTTCGAGAAGTTTTTAATCATTATTTTAATTTAATTTATATTTTTAAGTCCTGTTGTAGCTTATTTACATTCCGAAGGTGGGAGAATTATTAGCTAATTTGGTACGAGGTTTGCTGGTCAGGGTCCGAGGGCCCCCTGAGGTTGGGGGCCCTGGTGCACGGCACCGCCTTGCCCTCCGGTAGCTACGCCACTGAGCGCGATGTTGTATTTCTGTGTCATATTTCATTACTTCCATGTTGTTGTGATGACGCGCTTCTATTACTTTTTCGCGGACTCGCTACATCTAACATAGACTATATTTTAAATCCCTCGGGGCAGGGGAACAAGCTAGTAAAATTATGATTCAAAAATGGTGTCCATCCACCTTACGTTACTTACAAGCATCTCCTCGAACCGCCTCTGCAGCTGCGAGTCATCGAGGGCGTCGATCTTGCTGGTGTACTCCGCCGCGGCCGAGGGCTCCTCATCCTCAGGGCGGGGCTCGTGGCCACGCGGCACGGTGTCGTAGCCACGCTCGATACCACCACCAGTCTTCTTTGGTCTCCCGAACCATGTGTCCAGCTGTTTACAATTGAATACGTCAGAATAATACCCAAATATTGGTCCATATGGGGTACATGAATGCGAAAAAAATGGGGGTTTATATGTAAGACCTTAGAGATGGTCGCGTACAGTGCGGTTTGAGAGACATTTTCTCCCGCGCACGATCAGGTTGTGGAATGAGCTCCCTGTAGAGGTTTTCAATGGTATCATTTTATCCCTAGGCTGCGAGAGAAGGAACACTCCAGGTTTTAAGTCAGAGAGTCTGACGTAACCCAGCCTCCCCTAAGATGGCTGGGTTGAGTTGGATGCTTGAGTTATAGCATAGCTGTATTTGTGTACCATATTTTGTGTCATTCAAAATAAAATGTCAATTGAAACACTATTGTTGTTGGGGTTTGAAAGAAAACGCTTAACATAATAGAACGATTAGCTGTTCGCTCACATGTCGTACGTATCGCATAACGTACACATGCCTTTTAAAGGATGATGCATAACTAAGTAATGAGTTTCCTGCAACTGTTATGGCAAATGACGGGCCGGTTGGCGTGGTTGGTTAACACACTGCCTATCACGCCGCAGGTCGTGGGTTCGATTCCCATCCAGGACACACATTTGTGTGCATGAACATGTCTGTTTGTCCTGAGTCTGGGTGTAATTATCTATTTAAGTATGGATTTACAAAAAAAAAATGTATATGTAGTATATCAGTCATCTGGTTTCCATATTACAAGCTCTGCTTAGTTTGGGATCAGATAGCCGTGTGTGAAAAATGTCCGAGGATATTTATTTATTTATTTAAATTACAGACAGGGCGATGATAGCTCAGTGGTAGTGACGTCGGATACCGCGGCAAAGATCGTGGGTTCGAATCCTACAATGAGCTTGAGCTTTCTGTGGTGAAGGATAACATCGTGAGGAAACCATAGCACGGTGGTAGGGTACTTTGTAGTACCCGACTGGTTGGCTACCACCCTCAAGTTGAAAATCTGTCGCCAAGCACCTATTGGTGTGTTCCGACAGCTGCACTTGAGAGCCAGTTCCCATCTAAGTTTTGTGTGCTTACCACCTTAGGCCACATCATCACTTACCATGGTGAGATTGTGGTCAAACACAAGCTTATACAGAATAAAAAATAAAAAAGAGTTTAATGTAACTGTTATGGCAAATTACAGATACTATGTTATACGGCTGATGTGTTGAACCAGCACGGTGGGGTACTTTGTAGTCAACTGACTGGCTACCACCCTCAAGTTGAAAGTCGCCAAGCGCTATTGTGGGTTTAAGGCATTGTAATAAGGTGTACAACACATTGGCAATCGCCCTGGTATCGCCCTTACCATCAGGTGACCCGTCATATCAGACTTCTGACATAAAAAAACCGTTCAAGTGTGAGTCGGACTCGTGTACAGAGGGTTCCGTACTTTGTAGGTATGTAAATTATTTAGTTCGTTCATCACTAGAATCGAGTCTCGAAGATTTTACAAATAAAGGAAAAATTCCAAAAATTTTAAATTGTTGAAAATTTCTTTAATTTTCAACAATTTAATGTCCCCATACACACATAGTTACCGCCAATTAAGATAGACCTCTGAGTTGTATCGGCGCTCATACAATTTAGAGGTCTAGCTTAATTAGCAAAAACCTCAAATAAGGTAATCGAAAACGTAATCTATTTACAAGATTGTAGGGAACCCTCGGTGCGCGAGTCCGACTCGCACTTGACCGGATTTTTTCTGATGTACCAAATTTACAGTTTCCGGATTTATTGCTTAACTTCAATAACGTCAACGGGAAGTACCCTACTGGTTTGGAAATTGGATTCCCTTGCGAGAGTCAAAATATGCTGCATAAACGATATGGCCATGGTATCTTTTGATTGCGTTGACTTAGAAATTTGTTTTTTTTTCACTGGATTGCAAACTTGAGTTTTTGATGTTAATTTCAACTTGATACCGCCACGCGTCCCATAGAAAAGGGGTCTTGATAGACAAACAGACAGACGGACAAAGTGATCCTATAAGGGTACCGTTTTTTCCTTTTAAGGTAACCCCAAAATGACACGACATACATTTCTGATGATAAAATTGCGTACCTTCAATCGATTATTCACAACATTTTAATCAAGTAATGGATCGGCTTGGACATGTATATGAAACCAGGTCACCATTGTACCATTGTGCGTCCCGTCCGCGTAAGGGCTAATCGAGTCGTTAATCGACACAACACAATGCGTATCGATGTCAACGTAATCGATTAATGCGAATCGATTCATTGGCATTGCAAATTGTTGTGAATTTTTGAAATAGTTTTTGTTTGTTTTGTTTTGCCGATTTTATGATACAATCTTTTTGATAAAGATACTGTTCTAAGGCCAACTTAAGCATACAATCCTACTAATATTATAAAATAAATGTGAAAGTATATGTTTGAATGTGAAGATGTTTGTTACTCTTTCACGCAAAAACTGTTGAACAGATTTTGATGACCGGAACGCGGGTGAAACCGCGGGGGACAGCTAGTATATTATACCTATCTCTGAATGCGGTCGCGAATATCGTAAGTTCGAATCCTATAATGAGCTTTCACTGATGTAAAACATATTGAGAAAACCATGACCAGACTTGACTGGCTGGCTACCACCGTCAGAGAGAATAAAAGTAACCTAATTTCTTCTCTAAGGTCCCATCTATTTCTGTATCAAAATCCATTAAAATTGGTTCAGCGGTTTATGCGTGAAAAGGCAGACGAAGGTTACTTTCGCATTTACCACATTAAGTATGGAGGAGACAATAATATCATGGTATATAATTCCAGCTGTGTAATACTTATTAATATTCGTCAAGGCAGACGAATGTCAGAAGCCTTCATTACTGTTTGCTACGCCAAATTGTACTCTATGACCTTCATGTTACACTGCAAATCAGCACCGAATATACAGTCGGCATAAAAAAACACTATTATAATCCATAGATGTCCCCCGCGGTTTCACCTGCGTTCCCGTGGGATCTTATCTTTTCCCGGGATAAAAATATAGCTAATGTTACTCAGGGATAATGCAGCTTTCTAATGGCGAAAGAAGTTTTTAAATCAGTCGAGTACAAAGCCTACTAGGTGGGCTCTCTGCACCTGCATCCCCCTGAAGTGTAAAATATTAGAAAATGTATCTAATGTATTTTTGAAATTGTAAATGAATTTAAGAAATAACAACTGAAAAAAAAATCCTTTGATTCTTCTCAGTTTAAGTGTATAATGGGAGAATGTTAATAGGTATACCAAATCGGTTGAAAGTTTGTTACAGTGAAGCTTGTATGTATACAAATACACTCTTTTTTGTTGTAGTCAAAACACCCTATCAGTTTTGATTTTACAGGCATTTAAACTTACGATAAAATCGAGTCCCGCTAACAGACACGTGACAGACAGACCAAGTGCGAGTTGGACTCGCGCACGAAGGGTTCCGTAAAAACGGTAAAAAAGTCACGTTTGTTGTATGGGTTAAATATTTATTTTATATAGTTTTTAGTATTTGTTGTTATAGCAATAACAGAAATACATAATTTGTGAAAATTTCCACTGTCTAGCTATCGCGGTTCTTGAGATACAGCCTGGTGACAGACAGACGAACGGACAGACAGCGATGTCTTAGTAATAGGGTCCCGTTTTTACATACGGAACCCTAAAAAGAGGTAATACAAAGTCACCCAATGTAATGCCACTATTTCGCAGTTAGGTACTCACCGAAAATGGCGACCTCTCCCTCACGAATTCACCGACCACTTTTATGGTATCCATTTTCCACTACACTTCACTGACTTGATCACTTGACAATCGATTTTATTATTTAACGTGCAATGAATAGAGTCCAATTTAGACATTAATAAAATTCGTTATGATAATTTTATTTCTACATGACATTAGATATAGGATGTTACAAAATCGAAGATTCTTTTAAAAGATGAAAGAAAGAAAAATATTTTTCATTGGAAATACAACTTAACATACATAAAACAAATATTTATAACGTAATAATATGATGTCACAAATAAATGACTAAGTTTTTGTGACAAATAAATTATGTTCACAGGTTTTTTGGGGAGTCATTAAAGTTGCAAGTACACTCATAACTAACATGAAATTGATGACTTTATTCAGGTGCAACTACGTAATTATTCGTTACTGATTGTATCACGAATCCTGGAATCTAATTTAGGACGACCGTCCCATCCGCTAGCAAAGGTTACGGAATCATAAGGATTGGAAAATTAACAATGATAATTTAAGTTCTAATTTACTATCTACAGCCAAAATTATTGTAAAACCCTACAAATCAATATAAACGCTGGCACTTTGATTCATAGATATTTTTTTTCAGTTTCAAATCACTAGCAATTTCAACGTCAAATCTCAATTCTACTGCATATAATCACACAAATATTCATTGGAAATAAAACTAATTTATTGCAACAAAAACCAAAAGACACCGTGTACTGTTCCCTTAGTTATGTGTGTCTTGTTTACCAAAAAAGAAAAGAACATTATCACATAACAACATCCTATATACACTTTACTCCACAACTTCACCTGACGGTGTTTAAAACAAGACTGGCACTAAAGTGAATTAAAATACACTTTACACTCGTTACGAAACGTCTGAAAATAATAAGACCTGAAGATAATACTTATTTTTAATGAAGACTCATTTATGACTGAAAAAACAAATGCTGCTGCCAAAACCTATAGTCAGACCTAATTTTACTTTATAAATGTGAGTTTGTTTCTGTGAATATGTTTGTTACACTTTCACGCTAAATCAACTGAACGGATTTTTTTTTATGTCACAAGTGACAACGAGGCTCACCTGATGGTAAGTGACAACCGTCGCCTATAGACATTAGCAATACCAGGGGATTGCTAATGTGTTGTACACCTTATTACAATGCCTTAAAGGCGAACTGGCTCTCAAGTGCAATTGCCGGAACACACCAACAGGTGCTTGGAGACAGATTTTCAACTTGAGGGTGGTAGCCAGCCAGTCGGGTACTACAAAGTACCCTACCACCGTGCTGTCGTTTCCTCACGATGTTTTCCTTCACCGAAAGCTCAAGCTCATTGTAAGGATTCGAATCTACGACCTTCGCCGCGGTATCCGACGTCACTTACCACTGAGCTATCATCGAAACATTTTGATGAAAGGTGACAGCTGGTAGATTATATGACCATCAAGCGATGGTAGATAGCTACATGGTAACGACGTCGAATATTTACGACGAGCTTGAGCTTTCTCTGATGGAAAACTGTGAGGAAACCCTACACACGATCAAGTGTAATTGCCGACTCTTCTCAGCAAAATCAACCTTCAGACCGAGCATTAGATTCTGACTAATCATAAGTGATTGTGAAGGCCTGTTTGGATGAATAAGCATTTCATTTTACATTACCTATTTCTGTACTGTAAGATAAAACATGCTGAAAGAAACTATGCGCGCAATTTTAAAAAGAATTTAGATCATACTATCTTATGATTTCCCGGGAAAAAAGTAACCCATATTTTACTCCAGGATAATATATATCTGTGTGCCAATTATTATCCCAATTTGTTTAGCCGTTAAGGATCCAACTGGTCCCATCCCCAGACACAATTTTCGCTTTTAAATATTAGTAGGATCGACCCCTTGGCTCGCTAACGGGACAGTCGTCCCAAAACAATGACAATCGTAAAAATAAATCTATAAAAAACAACACCCATGTAAAACCAGGCGAATAACTAAACGCTTCAAGGACAATGCACTTCATGAGCTTAATGTAGAACGTGAGTGACAAACAAACAAACAGATGGGGCATGTTTATTTTTGTATAGATGTAATAATTGCGTCTTCAACTAGTTGGAATGATTCCAATGTTGTATTCATGAGATTTGTTTAAAGGTTCTGTCCTACCACGGTGGTTTGAGAACACTGCTCTTGCAGGACACATTTACCTTAAGTCCCCCGCCGTCTCTGTCTATCTGTATGTATGTTCGCGATGATCTCAAAAACTACTGAACGGGTTTTCATGCCGTTTTCACCAATGGATGGAGTGAGTCATGAGCCTCCACTTCCTCAGAAAAAGGGCCTAGACAGACAGACAGACAGACAGACAGACAGACAGACAGACAGACAGACAGACAGACAGACAGACAGACAGACGGGCAACAAAGTGATCCTATAAGGGTTCCGTTTTCCCTTTAAGGAGGCCTAAAAATACCATAAATCAATGCCCTCTATGAAATGAAATGAAAATGAAATAGATTTTTATTCAAATAGGCCTTTACAAGCACTTATGAATAGTCTAGACTCTAATGCTCGGTTCGGAAGGTTGCTTCTGCCGGCTCGGCAATAAACTCAGCAATCACTCTTTTCAAAAACAACTTACACCTATTACATTTAATCATTATTTATTTATCTAGTCTCATTGATAATAAGGCGGCAAAATAATAATAAATAGAATTTAATTATGACTGATTAAGTGAATAACAAACTAATGCAGACCAGCCCCCACAAGCAGCACCTGTACACAAGACCTTGTTCCTAAAAAGACCTAACTCGAACATTAAACATTTCCTTGTCTATGTTAAAAATATTCGCAATGAATTACCTACTTCAATCTTCTTCCGACTGCACCTTCCGAGGCGGTCTGCCGAGACCTTTATGTGAGTTAGGTCATGCTAAGGCCAACCGGATGATATCACCGATATCCTAGATTTCCTATATCACTATTGTTCATGGTGGCATATGAATAGTTGTTAAGGTCATAGCCCATTTAAACGACTCTTCTCCAACACTGCTCTCACCTAACACCGCCCTATACTAAAAGTCAACTACCGAGCAGTCTGATGGCGGTAAGCTGTCTGTAAATTTATGTTGCCAATATAAACTATATCTAAAGAGCACGACCTGAAGCCCATATTTTATTCATCGGTTGTGAGTGGAGTTGTATTAGTGGGCTACGACCTTTAGATGACATAGGTACTAGCTAGAATAACTTTTGTCGTCTATATCAAGGTTAGGATCCAACTTGGTGACTGTGAACCAGCTTCATCTCTCTTACAAGTTCAGGACCTTGCCAGCCACATCATCATTTCAGCCGAAAGACGTCCAATGCTGGACATAGCCCTCACCAAAACGGGAAGTCAATAATGATAAATATCCTGAGACATTCTTTTCACATGACCATCTGATCCGAATCTAAGCAGAGCTTATACTATGGAAACCAGATACACTGATATATTATGCTAACTCACCTAATTATGCCAAAAGACGTGGGTTCTATTCCCATACAGTACAAACATTTGTGTGCTTGAACATGTCTTTAAGGCGATGATAGCTCAGTGGTTAGTGACGTCGGATACCGCGGCGAAGGTCGTGGGTTCGAATCCTTACAATAAGCTTGAGCTTTCGGTGAAGGAAAACATCGTGAGGAAACCACAGCACGGTGGTTTGTAGTACTCGAATGGCTGGCTACCACCCTCAAGTTGAAAATCTGTCGCCAAGCACCTGTTGGTGTGTTCCGGCAATTGCACTTGAGAGCCAGTTCGCCTTAATAAGGTGTACAACACATTAGCAATCCCCTGGTATTGCCAATGTCTATAGGCGACGGTTGTCACTTACCATCAGGTGACCCGCCTGCCTCGTTGTCACTTGTGACATAAAAAAAAAAAAAAAATGTCTGTATAATTATCTTTTTAAGTACCGCATATCATATATATCAAGCATCTTCTTTCTATCTTTCTTTCAAGCTCTGCTTAGTTTGGGATCAGATAAAATGAAATAATGAATGAAATGAAATATTTATTCATCCAAATAGCCTTCACAGGCACTTATGACTAGTCAGACTCTAAATGCTCGGTTCGGAAGGTTGTTTTTGCTGAGAAGAGCCGGCAATAAACTCAGCAATTACTCTTTTCAAAAACAACTTACACTTATTACATTCAATAATTATTTATCTAGTCTCACTGACAATATTTGCGTGTTATGGCGGCAAAAATAGTAATCTATAGAATTTAATTATGACTGACTTAATAAACAACAATGATGGCCGTGTGAAGAATGACTGAGGGTATTTATTTTATTTAGGGAAGTTTTTCAACTGGGACTAAATGTATTTTTCACTCCTCTTGCTCAAAAATACCGTCATTGTGGCGTACCAGAGCGAAGAAAAAATATCAATTCTTCCTATAGGGGAAAAAGTTTTTTTTTTTTAATTTTTGTGTGTCAAATGACAATGAGCCTACAAAAACGAAAAAGTCTTTAGTCATAAGTAGAATAATCATGAATAAAGACTCGACTTATTACTGTTTCATAAAAAAAAGAACTTCATTTTAATTTTGAAGATGGAACTAAAATCGGCGATCTCTGGTAGAATGCATGCAATGTGTTGCGGCTACAGAAGAAACAAAAAGACATTATAAACTACATATTTCATATTGTATTGGATTGTTTTATTTACTCGCAATCGTAGTGAAAAGTATAGTGGTAACACACGGCGCTAAAACCCATTTAAACTCGGTTTCTATTTACTCCCTCGTATATAATGGGTCATTTTAGCTCCTTGTATAACAATCTACTATTAACAACAAAGTGCATTTACATCTGTATATTAGCGACCCCGAGTCGCTAATAAAAAGGACCAACACCCAAAACATTCGTAAGACAACAATTAGCGCTGTCATTGACCTCCAAACAGCGTCTCAACACGTAAATATCAAAAATATATGATATGATGAAGAATATGACAAAAATAACTTTGCACTTCACAAAACTAATAATAGAGGACGCGGCTTTAAAAATAATTGTGACATTGTTTTGGCAACCGTAAACGTATTTTCAGTTTTCTTCATCATGTGGTTAAGGGCCGTCCATTAATCACGTGAGACTCGAAAGGGGGGGAGGGGGATTGGCAAAAATCACGAAATATCACAAGGGGGGAGGGGGGTGTAGTAAGATATCACGTGTATTTATTTTTTCGTCAAACGACCGATTTCTAAACCAAAAAGCGGCGTGTAGTGTGACCTTGACTCACCGTGGCCAGGTAACGAACGAAATAAAAAAATAAGATTCTTTATAAGTACTAAACTCCACGTATCACCAAGGGGGAGGAGGGGGGTTCAAAAATGCAATAAAAACATCACGTGATTAATGGACGGCCCCTAATAGCATGAGATTTATTAGATTCAGTTCTCAGAATATCTACATTATTCCCAAGTGCTATAATATGCTTTTTATCTAGAAAACACAGATGAAACCGAGGAGCGGAAGCTAGTCTATACTAATAGTTATTATAATATAAAAAATATAATTTTGTCTAACTTGTGTAACCCTGTCATGGCCTTACTGCTTAAAATTATTGTTTTAATACTATATTGAGTATGTACGCTGTTGGATTACCTAATAAATAAATAAATAATAAAAGAGAAGGCCTCACTCATCAACTCCCATCCTAAACCCTTGGACATAGAAAGCTGAATTTTTGCACAGGTGTTGTTTTTAAGACAGACGAGGAATAAGACAGGATTTTTCGAAATTCAACCTCTAAAGGGGTAAAGGAAAGCTAGTCGTTATTATAAAGAGGTAAGGTTTGTTTTGTAAGGGGTAATCTTTGGAAATACTGAATCGATTCTAAGAATTCTTTCACCAATGGATTCTAAGAAATCCACATTATCATTGTCTAACATAAACTATATTTTATTTTTAAAAAAATAATTTAATTTCCGCCAATTAATCCGGAAATTATTAGATATTAAATAGGCCAATTACTGAAAGTTTGACAACAATCTTGTATGCTTATACAATGAACAGCTGTCCCCCGCGGTTTCACCCGCGTTCCCGTGGGATCTTATATTTTCTCGGGATAAAAATATAGCCTATGACACTCACAAATAACGTCGCTTTCTATTGGTAAAAGAATTTTCTAAATCGGTACAGTAGATCCAGAGATTACCCCCTACAACCTCACAACACTTTACCTCTTTATAATATTAGTATAGATAGATATTATATGTAAAAAGGTATAGATAGGTTACCTACACAACATTCCTTAAAAAAATCTGGCCAAGGGCAAGTCGGACTCGCGCACGAAGGGTTCCGTAAAAACGGCAAAAAATCACTTTTGTTGTATGGGAGCCCCCCTTCAATATTTATTTTATTTTGTTTTTAGTATTTGTTGTTATAGCGGCAACAGAAATACATAATTTGTGAAAATTTCAACTGTCTAGCTATCGCGGTTCTTGAGATACAGCCTGGTGACAGACAGCGACGTCTTAGTAATAGGGTCCCATTTTTACCCTTTGGGTACGGAACACTAAAAATGACCAAGAAATGGCACTCTAACGCACACATAAATAAACGTAACTTATATCCACACTACATTACGATATCTCATAACACACGATGGCATTTTTGGTTGTTTTGGATCACTTTTACTGTTAATTACACTCGGTACGTGAAGTGCATCTTTTGAAGCCGACGACGAAAGTAGGCTAATTAGCCAACTTTTAGCCTCGCACTTTCGGAGCCATTATAACCTATCTACATTTTTTACTTATAATATCATTGTTATTTTTTAACTTTATATATCAGTCAGCAATTAACATTAATTATGAAACACATTTGTACATCACTCGAATCATAATTACAATTTAATCGATTTGTTAACGATCGTTCCGTTCGGAGTGCTATGATCGCGACCGATATTTTCGAAATTGGAACGGACACTGCATTCGCGATCTTGTTTACAGATCGCGTTGCGCTCGCGCATGACGTATCAATAGACTGGTTACGCGTTTCATGGGCACGGAAGTTCTAAAACTAGCATGTAATGTGCATTAATATAATGAAAACTTTTTTTTTACGTCACAAGTGACAACGAGGCAGACGGGTCACCTGATGTTAAGTGACAACCGTCGCCTATAGACATTAGCAATACCAGGGGATTGCTAATGTGTTGTACACCTTATTACAATGCCTTAAAGGCGTCTGCTGTTATGTGGGTGGACCCCCTATTTGTTTATGTCCTTCTCCGACTTTTCAGCTATCCCTATGCAAAAACTCAAATGGCTACGTTACTGTTATCCCTCTAACCCTGCTAATATTATAAATGCGAAAGTATGTTTGGATGTGTGTGAAGATGTTTGTTATTCTTTCACGCAAAAACTACTGAATGGATTTTAATGAAACTTGGTACACAGGTAGATCATATACTGAAATAACATTAGGATACTTTTTATCCCGGGAAAATATAAGATTACTCAGGAACGCGGGTGAAACCGCGGGGCGGAAAACTAGTATTATAAAAGTGAAAGTTTGGATGGATGGATGTTACTCAATCACGCCGGAACGGCTGAACGGATCTGGATGAAATTTGGCACATATATAGATTATAGTCTGGAATAGCACATAGGATACTTTTTATTCCGGGAAAAGATAATATCCTACGGAAACGCGGGAGAAACCGCGGGGGAAACATAGTCGTTCTATCACACTATAATTACAACGTGCGTTTAATGAATTCTTAACGTACTATATTGTTCATTACTCACTGATGTGATGACATAGCCCCCCGCATTTTAACTGGGATAAGAGCGGGATATACGATATATACATCTCTCTCTAATGTTATTTTGGCGTGATCATTAATGTAATTAGGTTATTAAGTACACCCCCCGCTGAGTTGATTACAATTTCTAGACAATTACACGGGAGTGGCAATTTAAAAAAATACTAGTGGGAATGGCGAATGCTTGATGTTGGTTCAGACTTAATTCTAGAAGGTTTCCTCATTGACATCACATAAGGTTAGTCATGGTTTTTCCCGAAAAATCTGTTGCCAAGCACATTTACAAGCCAATATAATATGATAGTCCAAAAACATTTTTATTATGTTGCCTTGCCGAGTTTCTTGCCAGTTGTTGTCTGACTTCCGAACCGGTAGTAACTTCTGTAGTTCAAACATAAATGCCCTAGTAGGGCCTAAACTGAATAAATGATTTTGACTTTGACATTTGAGAGCAAGTTGCCTTATAGCCATTGTTAAAAAAGGTTTTTTTGCTTGTGTTTGACCACAATCTCACCATGGTAAGTGATGATGTGGCCGAAGGTGGTCAGCACGCAAAGCCTAGATGGGAACTGGCTCCCAAGTGCCAAAAAGGTATTGACAGATGGACTACAAAATTATCCTATAAGGTTTCCGTTTTTTTTCCTTTTGAGTTACGGCACACAAAAAATTGATGATTATCTATAAATAGTGATGATTAACATTTTGGTTACATCATATTAGTCACATTCTAAACAGTTGCGCTATCCTTTAATTTAGCATAATAATATCATGATCTGAAGTTATTCTCCAACTTCCCAGTCCTCTCCATTTTACAAGGATACCCCTTAATAATAAAAGGGGTATCCTTGGCGGGAATCTTTTCTTAATATCATCATCATTCAGCCGAAAGACTTTCACTGCTGGACATAGGCTCCCAAACTGGGGCACCTTCCGGCAGCAGTTCAGGGAGGCGCCAAAATCATTATATGGCTTATAGTTAGCGTGAGTGCTGTATAAAAGTTCTTCTTCTTCCGGTCACAAAAAAATGCCACTATTAGATATTTGTGAGATTTTTTACCAATTATTAGTATTTGACCGCCCATTTGTCCGTAATTCACCCGAGGCTTCAGCTGAAAATCAGCGCTGTTATTCAGCAGCACATGCTGAGCTGAGGCCTTTTAGACCACAACCTATTTATATCACTTGAACTTTCTTATATGTATAGTATTTGTTGTTGTGTTGTGTTCTAATAAACGATTTTCTTTCTTTCTTTCTTTCTTTTCTTTCAATTTATCTAAAAACGCAGGATAGATGGGGGTGCCACTATAATTTTTTTGCTTTTAAGGGTTCCGTACCCAAAGGATAAAAACGGGACCCTATCACTAAGACTTCGCTGTCTGTCCGACCGTCTGTCTGTCACCAGGCTGTCTGTCTGTCTCAAGAACCGCGATAGCTAGACAGTTGAAATTTTCACAAATTATGTATTTCTGTTGCCTTTATAACAACAAATACTAAAAACAGAATAAAATGAATATTTAAAAGCTCCCATACAACTAACGTGACTTTTTTGCCGTTTTTACGGGACCCTTCGTGCGCGAGTCCCGACTCGCACTTGGCCGGTTTTTTTTTTTGCTGTGCTAACGTTCAGAACAAATTCAGTGCTATATCTCAGCAAAGCGTAAAAGCATGTTTCTCATACTTTTGTAAATAAGCCAGATTGTCACCAATCATAAAATACACGCTGACCTTGTCATTGTCTTATTTATTGATGAAAAAAACATGCGCGTGAGTCAATTGAATATTATAATGATTACGTCACTATTGGTTAGGGCTGCCACCATCGCGTTGCCAAGGTGGGCGATCGGGTGTGTCAGACAGAGCGGGAATCTATTCAGTGTGGTTTTAAAACTTTACGAGAAAACTTGTTGCACTGTACTCCTTGCTACGCGAAAGGTACTTTACGGTCTAAAAAAATAATTTCAAAGATCAATTCATTTTGTGCTGCGGAGCTTCGTAATTTACTAAATAAATACAATTTCTTTTTTATTCGGATATTTATATTTTTGCCGCCATAACACGCAAATATTGTCAGTGAGACTAGATAAATAATTATTGAATGTAATAGGTGTAAGTTGTTTTTGAAAAGAGTAATTGCTGAGTTTATTGCCGGCTCTTCTCAGCAAAAGCAACCTTCCGAACCGAGCACTAGAGTCTGACTATTCGTAAGTGCCTGTGAAGGCCTATTTCGATGAATAAATATTTCATTTCATTTCATAGGGGGGCAACCCTTGTGGACGCTGCTTACCGTAGTAATGCAACCCATTTTTCGTTGTCAAAAAAAGACGTTAAACATGGGAAGTGCCTCGCATGGCATTCCGATGAGTAAAGTCGGGGTTATAGTGTAAGCGGATAACTTTAATGTTATTCGGCAATTATTAACTATTTTCACCCGCGTTCCCGAGGGAATTAAAATAAAATGTTACTCACTGAAAATACAACTGTGATTCTGTAGGTCTTATTGCTACCCTTGTAGCATATAATATTAATAGGTTAAGGAATGGTACAGTATTAATTAATAATACAATTTCCATTAATATAAATAATAATTTAAACGGTTAGTTTCGACAACAGAGAAGCCTAGTAGTTCCATTGTACTAATTCACCAGAATATTAATCGCTTCTTTGGCAAAATTCTTGATATTGATTTATTATTAGATAAAATTAATCTAGATATTTTATGTTTTACGGAGACATGGCTCAAACCAGAAACTATGCTTTTTAATATTAAAAACTTTGTAGTAGCCAGTGTATTCAACAGATTATCCGCTGTAGGCGGTGGCTCAATTATTCTTTTGAATAATAATATTAAATTCAAAGAACGGAAAGATATTTGTAGTCTCTCGGTTGAGCGCGTTTGTGAGGTGTCTTGTGCAGAGTTGGATAGCTACATAATTGTTTGTGTGTATAGACCTCCAGCATCAAATTTAACACTTTTCTTTAATATAATGGAAAATATTCTCCACAAATTATTTAATTCTCAGAAGTCCATAGTTTTATGTGGAGATTTTAATATTGATATTCTAACCAACTCAAATGAAAAATGTAACTTTATTGCTTTATTAAAATCATTTAACTTAGATTTGTTGTTCAATGAGCCAACACGGTCAACACCCACTTCGTCTACTTGCATAGATAATATAATAAGTAATAGCAGTATATTAGGTAAATCAATTATAAGTGGTGTTCGCTCTGATCATATGGCTCAAATAGTAAAATTACCCTATGAACTAAATGTTTCTAAGAAAGTAAAGGAAATTCGACCTATTACAAAGGTGCGATTAGATAACTTAAAAAATAACTTAGAGTTCAGACTAAACTGTAAGACAAAAAATAGTAATGAGCCCAATGTTTTATATGGAAATTTATTAACTAGTATTTGCGATGAACTAAATAAAACCTGTCCTATCAAAAAAGTGAAGGTAAACGGTAAACTAGAGTTTAGTGATTGGGCCACTAAAGGAATTCGGAAAAGCAGAGATAAGTTGTATGAAATTTATCATTTAAGATCATTCACTCGTGACGAGGCATTCCATAAATATGTTAGAAATTATTCAAAATTATTTAAATTAGTATGTCATCAGGCAAAATCAATATACTTAAGTAATAAAATAGGTAAGGCTACCAATAAAATCAAGGCAGTTTGGAATGTCATAAATACGGAATCTGGTAAAATTAACAATAAAAACGAGCAGCTCACGTTAAAAATTAATGATAAAATTGTGTCAGATAAGTTGGAAGTAGCCACTGCTTTTGAAGATTTCTTCACAAGAATACCAGAGGAAACCACTAAAAGCCTTAACTCGTGTCCCGAAGCGGCTGAAGCACTTCTTAGGCAACATATTCAAAAATCTTTTCCCAGTTTTAAATTTTGTCACGTCACTTCTAGTGATATTTTAAAATTATTTAATAGCCTTAATTTAAAAAATACAGAAGACTTATGGGGATTGTCAGTAACGATTTTAAAATCAATAATAACAGTAATTGCACCTATTTTATCGGATATTTTCAATGAATGTATTGATCAGGGTTCTTTTCCTGACCTAATGAAGTATAGTAAAATAGTTCCAATATTTAAATCAGGCTGTAAAGATAATCCTTCTGATTATAGACCGGTATCTGTGCTTCCTGCACTTAGTAAAATCTTTGAAAAACTGTTGCTCAATCAAATGTTAGGTCATTTCAATAGTTGTGAGATACTGCATGGTCATCAGTTCGGTTTCACGAAGGGGAGATCTACATCAGATGCGGCAGCAAAATTATTGAAGCACATCTATGAAGCCTGGGAAAACTCACAGGATGCCATAGGCATTTTTTGTGATCTATCAAAGGCGTTTGACTGCGTTGACCACCGTACTCTGCTCCTAAAGCTTAATTATTATGGTATTCGTGGAACTGCTCATGAACTTGTTTTGTCTTATTTAACTAATCGCCAACAAAAGGTACGAGTTGAAGGTACAACGTCCAATGGTTCTGTAGTCAAAATGGGGGTACCTCAAGGTTCCATACTTGGGCCATTTCTATTTCTAGTATATATTAATGACTTACCGTCGGTCGTAAATGGTCTCTCAGATGTAGTCTTGTTTGCTGACGATACTTCATTCATTTTTAAAGTAGATAGAAAAGACAAAGAACTTACTAGAGTAAATGATACTTTGTCAATAGTTTCTAAATGGTTTGCTGTAAATAATCTTTTATTAAACTCAAAGAAAACAAAATGTTTAAGATTCGCTCTTCCAAACGTACCGCAAGTAGACAGTAGGGTATTAATAGATGACAGCAGCCTGGGACTAGTTGATAAAACTGTATTTTTGGGTATAACACTTGATATTAAACTACAGTGGGGTTCTCATGTACAATCTTTAGCTAGTAAATTGAGTTCTGCTGTATTTGCTGTTAAAAAAATTAGACAATTGACGAATGTTGAGACGGCCAGATTAGTTTATTTTGCATATTTCCATAGTCTTTTATCATATTGCGTTTTACTGTGGGGAGCTGCTGCAGATATTGAAACAATTTTTGTATTACAAAAAAGAGCCATTCGTGCAATCTACAATATGGGTCCACGTGAATCATTAAAGGAAATATTTAAGGAAATAAACGTAATGACTTTACCTTCACTGTATATATATGAAAATATTATGTTCATTCGAAAAAATGTAGATTTGTATAAATCAAATGTAGAGATTCATAATTTCAATACAAGACAAAAAGATAAATTAGTTGTTCCGTATTTTAGATTAGCTAGAGTTAAAAAGTCATTTCTTGGGAATAGTGTTCGCTTTTATAATAAATTACCAGCATCTGTTACCAAGATGACTGATTCTAGATTCAAATCGTACATAAAAAAAGTTTTGAAAGAAAAAGCTTATTACAAGGTAGCCCAATATATTGAGGATAAAGATGTCTGGAGGTAGCTGCACTCTGTACAAGTACCTACACATTGTTTTTTTTTTTTTTTACTGTTAATTACCATTTTTTTTTTTAATACGCTGTTATTAGCTTGGTATTTTTTGTTTTAGTTTACTATGTAGGTAACTAATGCGGGTTATAATTTTTTATGTATTTTTTATGTTTAACAATTTTATTCTTAAAGTAATACAAAATACTTTAAGAATAAAATTGTTAAACATTTGAAAAAAAAAGCCAATATAGTCAGATGGTCCAAAAATATTTAAAAAATGTAACCTTGCTGAGTTTCTTGCCGGTTCTTCTCAGTTGAAGGCTGACTTCCGAACCGGTGGTAACTTCTGTAATTCGACCTTCATAAGTGCCCTTCTAGGGCCTAAACTGAATAAATGGTTTTGACTTTGACTTTGAAAGAATACCATAGGAGCTGCTATCCTATGGCAATTAAAATATTTAATAAACTGCCACTTACTTTTAAAGGCCTACCATTAAATAAATTCAAGAGCAAGCTTATTGAGTGGCTTATTGAGAGATGTTTTTACACCCTAGATGATTACTTTACATATAATGGTAAATGAGTGGACAGATTCAGACAGGTTAGGTGGAAGTAGTAAATTGACTTGAATTAAGTTTTTTTTTATTAGAATTGGACATTTTTTATTTTTATTCTTTGACATTATATAACTTTATAATTGTGCATGCTATTATATAGTGAAGTGTGTAGATACTTTTTAATTACCTACCATCATTTGTACGACATTTCTAGCGCAATATACTATTTCATTTCATTTCAATAAAAAAAATCTCATCTATTCTCTTTAAAATATCAGATTAGATGAAAGATGCGCACGAGTCAATTGAATATTATATTTTTTGATTGCAAGCCTAAATGTTTTTTATTTTTATTTTTCTCGCGTAATCCCAAATGAAATTGTTTGTCGCATGTATTTTAGTTACTTTTCGGTATTGTTGTCTGTATTTTTTTTTAATTAATTACGGTCGTCACCTTTAATTGTTCTGTTACCTTTATTTTTATTGGTGATCTATTAAATAAATAAAAGAAATGAATATTTGAGCCATCGATCGGCGGGTACATACACTCGAAATTACCACTGGTTAGGAAATCAGCCTTCTACTGGAGGAATTTCAAGGCACATTATTTGTACATCATCATGGAACAGTAAACCGAAGCGAAGTTTTTTTTTTTATATGTCACAAGTGACAACGAGGCAGGCGGGTCACCTGATAGTAAGTGACTACCGTCGCCTATAGACATTAGCAATACCAGGGGGACTGCCAATGTGTTGTACACCTTATTACAATGCCTTAAGGGCAAGGGCAACTGGCTCTCAAGTGCAACTGTCGGAACACACCAACAGGTGCTTGGAGACAGATTTTCAACTTGAGGGTGGTAGCCAGCCAGTCGAGTACCACATAGTACCCTACCACCAAGTCTTCTATACTGTCTAGTCCACTCACATGGGCAACTTGGTTTAAGAATATACCTTAAGACGCCTTAAGTAAAAGCATGATAAAGTCATATTAGACTAGAAAGCGTCTCTCCACGCACTATGTTTATCTCTTTTTACGACATGGATGTATCTGGACTGCCAAAATAATATAGCTTTAATTGAAATATTCCCGCCTTCCTTCCCACGGTCTGACCAACCTTTCGGTCATACAAGCTGAATCGCGGGGATAGCAAGGCACCTTGCGGTACCAAGCTTTACACCTACAAAGTGTACAAGCCCCTGTAACCAGGCTTTTACCACACGTCGTCCTCTGCATTAACACTGACAGGAAAAAGGTCTGGTTCGCGCACCTCCTTTCGTAGATCGCTAACAGTGGAGCCCCATGGCGCTCGTGACCGACCTGGAGGTCACAATCAGCTTGAGCCGCTTAACGGAACTTCTATTGAGATCAACCATGCCAATACGTATTTATTACCTTCGTGTTTATCATTTACTAGCCTTTATTTGTTTATACAATTATTAGGTTCCTTCCCGCGGTTTTACTCGCGTTCCCAGCATAAAAAAGATAGCTCTATGACCATAGACTATCTCAATAAAAAAAACACGTTTCGCATTTTATGATATCAGTTTTAATTTTACTTCAAAAATCCATAATTTTTTGTCCTATAAAATATATTGTTTACGATATGATATGATATTTCAGAGTAATTATTTTTTATGAATCCTATTTTAGAAATTGGTGAGTAGTTTGTTTAGAATCAGTAACATAATCGATTGTAATAGTTTATTATAATTAAAAATTAGTAAAAAAAAATGCAATAAAAATTACTTCAATAAATAGTTATCGTAATGACTTAACTCACAACACAATAATACCAATCTCTATAAATAAAAATGGATCTTCGAAATGTATGTACACTCATAACTTTCGAATGACTGCACCAAATTGGATGATTCTTTGTTTTATGTATACATTCGTTATTGTTAGGACAAGGTTTGTATAAAATAAAAATTTCTACGGGAACGCGGGTGGAACCGCGGGGGACAGCTAGTACAGTATAAACACAGACTCAGCACAGACTACTAAATATGATAAGTTTTTGTGGTCACTCTGCATTCCACTTACGACCCAAGCGTGGCGGGACCGACTAATGTCATAAATCACAAATCCAGTTTAATTTTCACTTTCTATTAGATACTTATTTAAATTTTATTCGAAACAGGCATTTTATTTAAATTGCTAGTTTCTCTTCCTAATTTTTCTCGGTTTATGATAACTTTCCGATGGGAATGAAAACTTTTTGCACAATCGTCAAAATTTTACGTAGGTATGCATTTTCGAGTTCGGAGTTACCATGCTCATTTTTAGGGTTCCGTACCCAAAGGGTAAAAACGGAGCCTTATTACTAATACTTCGCTGTCTGTCTGTCACCAGGCCGTATCTCAATAACCGCGATAGCTCGACAGTTGAAATTTTCACAGAGGATGTATTTCTGTTGCCGCTATAACAACAAATACCATACAACAAATGTAATTTTTGCCATTTTTACGGAACCCTTCGTGCGCGAGTCTGACTCGCACTTGGCCGGTTTTTTTAGAATTACTGCGCGTACGGTGCGGATAGAATAAAAAAAAATCAATGAGTCAGCTTGAATTGCAATCGCATGCTTGAAATATGGCAGGACACCTATTCCCCAAAAGGGACCAATAGGTCTCCTTCTAGGGTTGGTCACACAATTTCACCTAATCCGTTTCATTAAAACAATTTTACATAACAACTCAGTACTATATCTTATTGACATTTAACTTGCCATTTAGACGCTAACGCTCCATTCGAAGAAATTGTATTGAGACCAGAGGCCCGAGAGAACCCTGAATCGCTTTTGAATTCATCTATTATGGTACCAAAAACTATAGAGCTGCGCTCACGTTCAAGGTTAAGACCGTACTAGTCCGCTGAATCATGCGCATAATTTGAATATCTTTATGTGGATGCATATTTTCCTTCACCGAAAAGCCAGTGCTCCATGAATTGATCGGTCGGAATATTGTCTTTACAATGGATAGATGTTGGCTCAATATGATCTAAATAGAACATAAATAAGATTGGGCGAATGAGAAGACGCATACCGAAGCGTCAGCGTTGACAGGTAGAAGAAATACACGAAATTACAGACAGGTCAGGTGATTTATGGAGCCCATTTCCTCTCAAGGCTACTCTTTGTTCCGCTCAAATAGCCCATTAAAAACATATGCATTGTATATTTACCCAGATTTACATATATAAGCACACAAAGCTTAGAGCTTAGGAACTGTCAAGTGTAGCCGTCGGAACACACCGATAGGTGTCTGGCGACAGATTTTCATCTTGATTGTGGTAGCCAGCCAGTCGGGTACTACAAAGTTCCCTACCAACGTGATATGGTTTCCGCACGATGTTTTCCTTCACCGAAAGCTCAAGCTCATTGTAGGATTCGAACCCACGACCTTCGCCGCGGTATCTGACGACACTGCCACATATACATAGATATATGATAGGACACTTTGAGATGGCATAAATTCAAACCCTATGATGAAAAACAAGAGAAGACCTAGCTGGCGACCGCAACAAGTGGAGGAAGTCTCTGACTGAAAGATGCAAAACCTATGATAGGTACTGGTTCCAGACTTTAGAACACAAATGTTTGAAGAGACACATGAGTACGAGAGTCGCTTCAACTCAGACACCTATCGACCCTCAGTTGGTGCCAAAAATGCGGACGCTGCTGTCGCTCCCGTATCGGACTGTACAGTCATTCTAAAGCCTGCAACACGGACGCTGTTTAGATCATCTATAGGCCTTTATGTATGATGAAAATCGTTTACGCTATCTCTGATTTTGTCCCACAGAAAAGTTTTGAAAAGAGCCAAAGTATCACACCCAATAGAATAGTGACACAAAAGTTACGTATAGTATAAATATTAGTATTCCAAACACATCTGGCTGCGAGTGTGTGGAAGGTGAGTCTGTTTTTCTAGGTCGATAGGTTCAATTATGAACGATTGTTCCTTTTTAGGATTTCAAATGCCTCGTCTATCCAGGCTTTGGGTAAGGTGTTTTAGCGTTGCAAACCGACACCAAATGGAACGACGAAACGAAGAAGATTCAGCCGGTAGCTGACACGTAAAAGACGACTCTGATAAGCTATTGTTAGAGAACAATTTCAAAAAACTTGGAACAGGTGGATAATAATAATAATAGCAGAGGATATTGAGGTACATAGTGAGTAAGGCTTATGTCCAGTAGTTGACGTCTGAAGACAGAAGAATAAATGTGATGCCGTTTTCAAGCGACTATTTCTATTAATAATAGAACTCCACAGTCTCCATTTTCTTCTTCTCTATCTTATCTTGCCTTCATAAATCCATAAATCGTACTGGCAGTCTCTTAGTTAAGCTGTCGAGAAAAATGCACGGATTTTGATGCTGTTCTCAAGGTTACCTAAGAAATTACTTGAGGATCTTTTTGGTTATCTTGCACGATTCTTCTATATTAAAATTGCCACGATAATATAACAAACATTCAAGTTATCATTATTAGCTCAGACCTGACTGTTTATTCAAAATGTAGAGATGAAGTCATTGTTGTGAAATCATGGTAGGTCAGTGTCAAACCTGTTCGCAATGTGTATATTCATAATGTATTTACTTATGTGGGTAGTAGATAGATTTTATTCATATTTTATGATTTTAAACGATCTTTAAGAAAATTTCTTTTGTGAAGTTATTTTAATTTCCGACTTTGTAGCTTCTGATAGGTCTTGGGAGATTTTTAAGGATGTAACCAAAGGTGGCAAGCATACAGAGTTTTAAGAGAACTAGCTCTCAAGCGACGGAACATACAGGCCAGATTTTTGGGACAGATTTTAAACTTGATATAACTATGGTTTCCTCACAATGTTTTCCTTCACCGAAAGCTCAAGCTGTCAAACTCAAAACCCATTTAAAGGTCTAATAAGGCACTTATGAACGTTACAATTGACTCTACCACCGGTTCGGAATACACTCATCTGAGAAGACTCCGGCAAGAAACTCAGCAAGGCTCTTATTTCCACTGTAAATCTTTCTTTTCATTTCATCTATTACACTACCACTAAGAGCTCGTACACATGAGCAGCATGTTGCCGACTGCAGCCGACAGCAGCTGTCGACGCGTCGACGGCTGCAGTCGGCAACATGCTGCTCGTGTGTACGAGCTCTAAGCTATCATTGAAAGATGTCTGTCTATATCTTATACCATTAAACGAGCAAAACTCGGTCACCTAGGTACTCTATACTAATATTATAATATATTTGATTGTTTGTATGCATTGAATAGACTGTTCAGAAAATTACTGTACCGATTTGAAAAAATCTTTCACCATTAGAAAGCTACATTATCCCTGATGAACATAGGCTATATTTTGTCCCGGGAAGAGATAAGATCCCACGGGATGGGCGGGTGAAATCGCGGGGGACAGCTAGTTCCTCATAAAATGATGGTTATACAGCAGATTTACAAACGTCAACTTACCCCTTTCTTCCTCCATGTTTCCTTGCGTTTCAAACGTGGGAAGCTGTTAAACTTTTTCTCGGGACTATCACTCATTTTTACACTGTTTATTACACTTCACTTTGACAACATGCACTACGACTCAATCGTTTTCACATTTCAAACACTAATGATCATTATTTTTCGACTAAATATCAATTAGAAACGGTCTGTTAAATAAAGCAGTCGGGCCAAAAATAATTGACGCACAGATAACGATCATATTAGCTTATAATGGTCATAATGGAATTACATCAAAGAAATGTCACTTTGAATCAAATACACACTGTACTAGAAAGTATCATTATGAAAACTCTTGAAAAACTAGACGCTTGAATTGAGCAAAATATGTTCACTGACTGAAATCAAACGAACAAATAAACTAATCTAAATGTACAAGAGCTGTATAAACTCTTATCAGTTGATAACGATAACAGCAAATAACATCAGGTAACTGAAAGTGGACTACGTATTTTTAGATTTCAATTGAGGGTGGTAGCCAGCCAGTCGGGTACAAAGTACCCTACCACCGTGCTATGGTTTCCTCACGATGTTTTCCTTCACCGAAAGCTCAAGCGCATTGTAGGATTCGAACCCACGACCTTCGTCGTGGTATTCGACGTCAGTTACCACTGAGCTATCATCGCCTTAAAAATCGCTCTCTCTTGCTTACTATGCAATTTTTACATAATATAGTGGGAGATACTGGTTTCATTGTTCACAAATTAAACTATATAATTTATCTTGAAAAAGAATGGATAATATTTAAAGCGTAATTAGTTTATGCCAATGTCACGTACGGAAGTCGTGACTAAAGGCGGCGACAATATTTACGATGAAAACTACGAAATTACAAAAACTACGTTCTTTTGGGGTTCTTTTTAGAGAATTTGGCAAATTTCCGAAGAAGAAGAAGACTTTAAATAAAATAGGACAACAATCATATGAGAGGATTGGGCACTTACAAAATTGGACACACGCTGGCAAAAATCGATGGTACATCCAAGAATTATATCACAAATGAAGAGGATTATCTTCTAAGCTATTCAAGTCAAAACATGCAACACTAATTATAAAATTATCAAACACAACCGATAACTAGAGCCCAAACTATACCAGATGTAACTGATCTAAGGATTCACGATGGAGGAACATGTTTACAAAATACCTTACATCATCTACAACATCACGTCATGATGCATTATTTTGAGCCGGTGAATATTTGGTAAATATCCCCGATTCATTGCACGGCCAATAATATACTATTACGTTTACAACTAGTGGGGTATAACGTCATTATTGTGTCATGCCGGCCTTGTGTTGATGGCGTTTGATCAGATGCATTGGAAATATCTTGTATCTTCGAACTTGGAACAAGTTTAGTTTTATAACACTAAAGCGGCATATTACCCTGATCTATAGAAGCTTGCATCACGTTCAACAAGGAATCAAATTCAATTTTTCTAAATATTTTTTTCCTTCAATTGATTTTTCTATAAAATACTGACTTGTGATGACTTACGGAACGGAAACGTGGTCGCTTACTGTAGGCCTCTTAAGAAGGCTCAAGGTCACCCAAAGAGCAAAGGAGAGGGCTATGTTCAGAGTTTCCCTGCCAGATCGAATCAGAAATGAACCAAACCTGGCGAACCAAAGTAACTGACATAGCCCGAAGAATTGCCAAACTGAAGTGGCAGTGGGCGGGGCACGTAAATCGTAGAACCGACGGCCGATGGGGCGGAAAGGTTCTGGAGTGGCGACCGCGAACTGGAAGACGCAGCGTGGGAAGGCCTTCCACACGGTGGACCGACGATCTTGTGAGGGTCGCGGGAAGCCACTGGATGCGAGTAGCGCAAGAAGGGCCATTGTGGAGATCCTTGGGGGAGGCCTTTGTCCAGCAGTGGACGTCTTCCGGCTGACATTATGATGATGATGATGATGATGATGATTAAGGTGACAAATAAGCATATTGCCGTGGTCTATAGACGCTTGCATCACGCACGCTCATCTAGGAATAGTAGTGAATGTCCACAATGGATCATAGTAGATAAGTCGAAAATGATCCGGTAATGGATCATTATATGTGGGTGGATCATCACTATATCCGCGTTGAGTATTTTTTGAGTTTATCTATATCTATATTAATATTATAAAGAGGAAAGATTTGTATTTTTGTATGTAACGAATAAACTACTGGACCGATTTTAAAAATTCTTTCACCATTAGAAAGCTACATTATCCCTGAGTAACATAGGCTATATTTTTATCCCGGGAAAAGATAAGATAGCACGGGAACGCAGGTGAAACCGCGGAAGACAGCTAGTGAGTAATACAAAAAATATCCTGTGACATATTTCACACTGTGATATGATCACAAACTAACCAGAGCTCGTAATATGGAAACCAGATAACTGATATACTACATCTGCTTTCTTGTTTTTTAACCAACTTAAAAAATAGGAGGTCCTAAATCCGGTTTTTTTTTAAATATTAGTTACTACGTGCGGGTCGTTTTTACTGATCGAAATTTGTTTTTAGGAAAAGAAGTCTGTTTCCAATTTGTTTTTATTTATAACTGTCGATAACTAAAAAGAAAATCGGTTGACAAACAGATAGAGGATAATGATAAGAATATAATATGTGTATATGTGTGTGTCAAACGCATGGTAGTGTGTGTAATGTTTTTTTTTTATTAATTTAATTTATTTCTAATGGATATTATATAAAGATATTATCTTTCTGCACTCCTGCTCCATATCTATATATATAAAAGGATAAGTCGTGACTGATCTATCAACGCCCAGCCTAAACCCTTAGACCTAGAAAGCTGTTTTTTTCCCAGGTGTTGTTTTTAAAACTTGACCGAGGAATAAGAACGGATTTTTCGAAATTCAACCTTTAAGGGGGTGAAAAAGCGGTTGAAAGTTTGTATGAAAGTCGGTCATTTTCAAAGTTTCATGATACTAATCATGAAACTTTGTTTTTAGGCTAACAATTAAAAATAAAGAAACACGTATTTTAGCGTTTTCTAAAATTCAACCCTTAAAAGGGTGAAAAAGGGGTAGAAATTTTGTAGGGAAGTCGCATCATTTTTGAAGCTAGATCCATGAAACTTTGTTTTAAGACTAACAATTAAAAATAAAGAAACACGTGTTTTAGCGTTTTCTAAAATTCAACCCTTAAGGGGGTGAAAGTTTGTACGGAAGTCAGTCATTTTTAAAGCTAGAACCATGAAACTTTGTTTTGAGGCTAACAAATAAAAATAAAGAAATATGTGTTTTAGCGTTTCCTATAATTCCACCTCTGAAGGGGTGAAACGGGGGTTCAAAGTTAGGAGTTATTTCCGTTTCTTCCTATGAAAAATGAGAAGGACTGACTCATCAACGCCCAGTGTTAGACCTAGAAAGCTGTTTTTTTTCACAGGTGATGTTTTTAAGATGTAGACGGATTGTTGATGGATTAAGAAAGATTTTTTGAAATTCAATTTCAAAGGATACGCGGGTGAAATCGCGGGCCGGAAAGCTAGTTTTTTATAAACTTTAACTAGAACTAGATTTAAAAAATCTCTCCAACTAATAAACCTCAAAGGAATCCGCCCAAATGTTTAAAGACCCGAATTTTAATATTTGTACAGATGGAACGTGCAGACGTTACTCTTGTTTACATTATTCACTGTAAATAAATGACGTAGATTCTTTGGTAATACAAAATCAGTTTTAGAGGAATTTTCAACCTGAAAATAAGGTAAAATGTAATATAAATTCCAATATACAAAAATATTTACTGACTTAAAAATAACCGGTTATCCGAAGTTAATAACCGGTTCATTTAGAGATGACACGACGAAATAACTAAGTCCAAAAAACTATTTAAAACCACGAATAATCGTAAAAGATTGAGATACAATGAGATACATTTTCTCCCGCGAACGACCAGCTTGTGGAATGAGCTACCTATAGAGGTTTTCCCTACAGACTACAGCACGGGGTTCAAAAGGTTTATGCAAGGTCCACAACGCGCTCATGATGCCTTTAGTGTTGCAAGCGTTTATAGACGTTAACCGCTTACCACCAGGTGGATCGTAAGCTTTGCCACCTAGTGCTATATAAAAATGCTCGATCAAAAATGTATGCAAACCGAATAGAATCACTTTAAAAGGCCACCAATTGCAGAATATGTAAAATATTTTCACAATAACTTAAAACGAACGCACTCACTGAATTGTGACTGAAAACCAACTGAAAATCGTAAAAGATAATATACGATATCGTGATATCGTACACGTCATGCTTGTAGCGACACCAAAACAATGTGTTTATTCAGCAGGGTATTATTTGGTAGTGAAAACTAAAATAATCTCTAACAAAAAAACTTTTTTTTTTAATTCTGTATAAGCTTGTGTTTGACCACAATCTCACCATCGCCATGTCGCCTATTAGATTGTTATTATATTGGACCTATTATTTTAAAAAATCTGTAGAATATTAATATTCGCACAAATATAGGATGAATTTTATATTTTAAATATCTCGAAAATGGTGACACTTTTACTAAAGTTATTTTCTATATTGAAATGAAATGAAATGTTTATTCATCCAAATAGGCCTTCACAGGCGCTTATGAATTGTCAGATTCTAATTACTCTAATGCACGGTTCGGAAGGTTGCTTTTGCTGAGAAGAGCCGGCAATAAACTCGGCAATTACTCTTTTCAAAACAAACTCAGAATTATTACATAAATTTATGTCTTGCAAGAGCGAGCGCTACACCCAAGCATTGTCGTCATTTAAATATTCGTTAATATGGTAGTACGCCTTCTGTATTAAAACATTCTTAACACATTCCTTAAATTTATGTATAGGCAAATTCGACAGTGTGGTATCTTATTATAGAAGCGTGCACCCAGGTGGTAGGTGACCCGCCCACTTATCTCCCTCTTCAGTTTGTCGTACTACTTACCGGACATCCTGTATAACCTGATACGACACTACGACAGAAAAATGTGTAGGCATATAATTGCTACCCGTACGAAGCCGGAGCGAGTCGCTAGTGGCTTCAAAAATAAGTGTCACATGACAGTGTGAGAAATTACCAGTAAATTATTAAAAAAATATATTTGCTTTTTTGCAGACGCTACATGAATCCTTTATCTAACAATGTCACGGTATAATAAACTTTGCGGACGGTATATTAGCACGATAATAGCAACACACCTACAAACACTAGGTAGGTCCAACACGATATTTAATTTGTTGGCCAAGTGAGAGTTGTCTTTGTATGGTTAAGATTCTGTACAAAAAAAAACATACCATAGATATAGCACTCCACGAAGACGCGCCCCATTTTTTTCTTTAACACGCTTTTATTAGCTTAGTGTGTATCAATCTATGTATCTATGTAAAGGAGTCTTTGAACGTGATTTTCACACTTTTTAAAACGACGGATTGATTTGAAACTTTGCACACTTATCAATGTCCGATGACAATGCAATAATCTCATGATAGGGTCACGACAGTGCCCCCGCCAAAACTGTGTGGTTAAGAGTCTATCTGTCAAGTTATACAGGATGTCTGGCAACTAGTACGACAAATTTTATCTCCCCCTTAAGTTTGTCGTACTACTTACCGGACATCCTGTATATGGATAAATGTTTTACAAAAAATCTTCTTAACCAATAGATTAGTGTATTATAGTGAACCCTAAAAATAGGTTTTATTTGTACCTAGATTAATATGCGAGATTTATAGAGTAATTAAATAATATTTAACATTGAATAAACTCCATTATGAATATTAATTAGGACATGAAGTTGAGCTATCTATGTCAGACAGCTGAGAACTAATGCCTTAAAGGTAAGTGCAACTGCTGGAACACCAACAGGTGCTTGGCGACAGACTTTCAACTAGTGTGTGGTGTGGTAGCCAGACAGTAGAGTACTACAAAGTATCCTGTGCTGTGCTGTGGTTTACCAATGTTTTCCTTTACCAAAAGCTCACGCTCATAGCTCATTGTAGGATTCGAACCAACCATTGTCACTACCACTGAGCTATCATCGCCCTATATCTTATTTGACTAGGCAATGTTCCATCATTTTTTTTTGTATAGTAAGCATAGATTAATTTGTAGTAAAAATAAGTACTTACAAAGCCACTCTTTGCTTTCTCATGGCGGGACATTTTTCTTTTATTAACATTCAGATAAACCATTCTGTAACAATAAATAGTTTTATTACTAATCATACATCATAGTTTGTTGGATAAAATGATATGGTGCGCATTCTGTCATTTACAAACTAAACTCAGTCATTTACAAACTCTATCTAAGAAAAGGATATTTATTATTAACAGGGTGTCCGGTAACTAGTAGACAAACTTAAGGGGGAGATATGTGGGTGGCTCATCTACCAAATATACAATTTGAGTTCAATAAAAAGGTCACCATTTTAGAGATATTTTGATATATCAGATTTTTATAAATTAAATTTTGAATTATAGATATTAAATATCCAAGGTCATTTTTGTACATTTGGTAGGTGACCCGCCCACCTATCTCCCCCATAAGTTTGTCGTACTACTTACCGAACACCCTGTATAAGTATTATATAAGGGCTGGATTTAAAGGAGGGCAAACAGGGCAATTCCACAAGATAGGAGCCCCCACATAAATAGGGCTAAAGGCCCTGCTGGCAAGAATAAAGTAAAATATAGGGGCGCCCCACTCCTTTGTTGCCCCATGGCCTCCAAAGCTCTAATTCCAGCCTTGTAAATATTTTACTCATGGCAATAGTTGGTTTTGTCAACATTAATTCAGACGCCATCAAAATTTGTAATAAGTATTTTTGCCTATTCAACATTAGCACTTTAAAAAAAAGTCTATACTAACATTATAAAGAGGTAAAGTTTGTGAGGTTGTAAGGGGTACTCTCTGGATTTACTGAACCAGTTTTGAAAATTCATTTACCAATAGAAAGCCACATTATTTGTGAGTGTTATAGGTTTTTAACCCAGGAAAAGATCCCATGGGAATGTGGGTGAAACCGCAGGGGACAGCTAGCAGTCAGACTCAAGCAAGAGGTCTAGAATTTATCCTGCAATATGTCACCTAGAAATCGTGTGACGTTTCACCTACATGAGTGAAAGAGTATGGTTCCACAGTTAATAAAGTTTATGTGGATATAGACTAAGTAAGTTATAAATAATATTATGATTTTGGTAGATATTCAAATCAAAACTAAGTTGTGTTCTCATTTCTTTTCCCATGTTTAAGATAGGAATTGCCTCACCAAGTTAATATTATCTTTGAATTCTTGTCTGATTGTTGTTACTCCTGACAAACTTTCCTAATATATTGGGTCAAAACTCTGTTAAATCTTTACAACTAACTAAAAGTATAAAAATACTAAAAACTGCAATTATATATTAAAGAATACTCATTTATGACTATTCACAGAATAAAGAATTACTATGTTGATTAACGCAAAAAAATACTTTGCAAATTTTTTGATCACAGATGAAAAAAACAAAGGCTCTCTAAAATTTGAAGCCCAAGTTCCCTCCAAAATCGCATATTGTTATTTATTACTGTTAGCACCGTTGAAGGCTACGACCTAAAATCATTGGGGTCATTTCAAATGTTAGAAAAGTTGCTTCTGAATTCTAGGAACATACAACTAGCGATTTTAAATCCCTCATATTTCTCAAAATATCACGTAAAAAGACAAGATAGCTTGTTAAAAGAACGACGATGCGGGTTATTTATCGTTTAATAACCCGAGTCGTATCGTAACAGTATTTTTTCTAACATAAAATCAAGAAACATGCAAGCCTTCCGGGCTCCGACGGTTGGCGCCGTCATAACCTATCAAAACTATTGTCTAAAGCGTTGTAATCAAACAAACTGATAAAGATAAGATAGTTAATCTACTTTACCACTAAATATGCGTAGATTTAATACCAAACAAGTTCATACACATCACTTTTTTGATAAAAACATGAAAGATAACACAAACATCACCACATAACACACATAAGCAATCAACTAGTGATGTTAGTGTAGTAGGTTTTTTTTTAAATCGAGATTATTGACATTCTTCTCAGTAGGGTTGTTCAATTCACTCGATTGTAATTCGTTTACAGAGACATCTAGAAACATAATAAATAAAAGATCACAGATATTCTGTAACTAATCTAGTGCAATAAAAAAGCACGTCTTTTCAATTAAAAAACGCAAAAGAGACGAACAAAAATTTGATCTTGAAGGTTTTTATAATTTTTTAATTCCTTGGTCGTACAAGCTAAGTCGATCATGAATGACATGTTCGTTGACAGGTTTTATCACGGATTTTCACATAATCACGATGTATGGAGCGAGGCTGACCGAAAATAGGTATTTCTCCATGCTATGCACTGATTATGGATTTGCTATAGCACAAATACCATAACTATACTGCAAAATCCAACCCTGCTCTACTCACAAGGAATACTAGAAGCGAGTGACTGCGATTCGCTCGCCTTGGCCGCGACATACTTATTAAGAGCATTCGGTAGGTACTGGCCGATATTTATAAAAGATTTTCAAACATGAATATTCTTTTTTGAAAGAAAGTATTCTTCTTTTGTTTCAATAAAATTTTCCACAACACATCAAACTGCCATGGGAATAATTTGCTGATTCTTTAAGATTTTTTTATTTTCCTATTATAATTAATAAAACAAAATTAAATTGTTCTACGCTATGGATACCAACGGAGAGCCACCGAAAAAATGCTTCTGTGCAAGATGTTTCCTCCCGGTAGAAGCTGAAGAAAGAGTTGATATTGAAGGGCAGAATTTTCACAGAATGTGCAGCATGTGTTGTAAGTATTGATCCCATGATATATCTCTGATATTACTTGTAGTATTGCACATACCCGGTGGAATCGGGTAATTCCAAAGACTTAACTTATACTAATAGACAGGACATTGCGAACAAAATCGTAATCCTATATTTATTACCTAGTGGACAAAAGTCGCTCAGTCTAGTCTAGTTTATTCAAAGATAGATGGCGTTACTGAGGCATGGAATGGGATCACTGTTTTTCTATGACTTTTCTTCTGATAGCCGATCTATTGTATCTATCTTTTAATCTCTTTGGGTAATTCAAATTAACATTAAAAATTACTAATATTTTACGAATTACCTACACAGGCATTTGTCGAACAATCCCTACATCACTAAAAATGTTCTACGGCCACGTGTTCTGCAATGAATGCTTCAAGGCGCACGTATTAACAAGGTTAAGGGGCGAGAATCCCCGCATACATTCCAACAGCTGGTGGATGCAGTGGGCACCTGGAGCAACGCCGCAGGATATTGGCGCTGAGAAAAAGGATGATGAAGAGAATTTACCGGGTATTTAACAAAATAGTACCTTTCTTTTAGGGATCCGTGCAAAGTTACTTAGACCCTTTTTTATGTCACAAGTGAGGCAGGCGGGTGACCTGATGGTAAGTTAACACCGCCGCCTATAGACATTGGCAATACCAGGGGATTGCTAATGTGTTGTACACCTTATTACAATGCCTTAAAGGCGAACTGGCTCTCAAGTGCAATTGCCGGAATACACCAATAGGTGCTTGGCGACAGATTTTCAACTTGAGGGTGGTAGCCAGCCAGTCGAGTACTAGAAAGTACCCTACCACCGTGCTGTGGTTTCCTCACGATGTTTTCCTTCAACGAAAGCTCAAGCTCATTGTAGGATCCGAACCAACGACCTTCGCCGCGGTATCCGACGTCACTTACCACTGAGCTATTATCACCCTATTGCTGAGTTTACGCCTCTTTCATCAGTTTGTCTGTAGGAAGATTCAGGAATTGAAATGTTCAAAGAATAGATACGTGTTAATATTGTAATATCTTAGTACCTAACACATTAACGATATGGTCCAGCATACAACCGTTTTTTTTTAAATACCGTCGGTGCGGGTATTGATGTCATTTTTTTTTCAGAATCCAAACCCGCCGACTCTTCAGAAGAGCAGCAACCAAATCGGTGTATATGCTCTAGATGCCTTCAAGCAGTCGATGATAATAACAAAGTCGATATCGGTGGCCAGTGTTTCCATTCACAATGCGCAAAATGCTGTAAGCTACGATGGATTAATTATTTCTTATTTTAATACTGGTAGCATATTTTTTTAAAGTGAAATCTTGTCTTTTTAGATATCTGTCATACAGTCCCTACGTCGAATCCTAAAATCTACTATGGCCAACTGTTCTGCGAGGAGTGCTTCCACCGTCATGTGCTCAATCGAAACAAAGATAATCCATCAGAGTTCTTCAAGAATTGCATGGACCAATGGCAGAATAATGCCCAATTTTCCGAGAATATGAAGAACTTCATGGCGGGGAATAAGGATTATGCACCATTAGTATTTATGATGCCGGGACAGCAACCACCTTTCTGCAAGTGTGGGACTGGACCACAGGAATGGTTTCAAAATAATGAGCCAAAAAAATGTAATTATATTATTTCTTAACAAACATCTTTAAACTATGGGATGAGTCGCGAGGCTCTTAACGTTTCCAAGTAATTGCTTGTCCAGAACTTGTCCTGATCCTGGCCTAAAAATCACTTCTGCATTTTGTTATAAGAGCAAATTAGGATGTTATTTGTTAGGGGTATGGCTTTGAATGATTTAATTTTAAGCAATTCAACACCTTTTATTTGTTGTTGTAGGTGCGTAAGAGTTGAATATGGCAAATTTTCACAGCTGCGACACCGGGCACCGTCTCTGTTGAGAACATTTCACTCGGCACGTGCGAACTGTCCTTCGAGAACCGCACGGAGGTGTCCGATATTCCCGAATCTAGCAACACCATCGACGAATCAGCAAATCAAGAAAATTCACTCGTGTCTGCAGCGGAAAAAATTGAAAAGCTGACGAAATACCTTCATGAATTAGACATCACTAAAGATTGTGAAAAATCTACGAAAAAATGGAAAAACTTCGTTGAATATGACAAGACTTCAATGCGATCTGAAATATCATTTGGCTCACCGTTGACTTACGGATGGGTTGATTTTCAAGATTCTAAAACAGCTAAAGTCCAAGTTGATTGTCCTAAGTGTTTATGGCAGTGTGGTCCTATTTATGTAAACAGTGAATATTTGCAAAAAGTTTGTTGGAGATAGTTCTTTTGAATTAAACGTAACGTTATATTGGTAACAGAGCCACATTCAAATTGTAGCGATGCTGTAGCAAAGACTCGATGCTGTTACTGGCTGGCAGAGCAACGGTAGATGCATGGTCTTATACAGGTGGCCTAAAGGGGGAGTGGTCTTTTTGGGACAGATATAGACGTGATATCAAAGGGTGATGTAAAACGTAATGTTTATATTCTCTTTGGGGTGATGCACCATTGATACGGTTGCAATAGATTTAGGTTATTTCCGATTCGACAGATTTTTGTTTCGTCTTTTCTTTGACGAAACGAAAATCTGTCGAATCGGAAATAACCTTAGCAGTAGCGAATAGTGGAAATGGGCAGTACACCTATCCCTACCGGTAGGAATAAATCTACAAAAACGTGCACTACCAAGCTCGGTAGGGATACGTGTACCACTCTGAATTCACTATTGGTATTGTAAGCATATCTCACCGTAGCTTCAAAGGTGAAGTTATAAAGCCTAGACGAAAGGGCGCTCAAGTGCCTGCCGGAACACATGGGTGTTTGGCGATATATAATATCGCACCGTACTATGGTTTCGTCACGATATATTCCATCAACGAAAGCTCAGGTTCAATTTAAGATTAACGCCCACGACCTTTGCAGTAGTAGGTAACTAGCAATTCAGTTTATTTTACATACGCTTTTATTTCATCAAATAGGTAGTAAATACACAGATATAAGTACAAACATTTTAGAAAGTCATAATTTAACTTTTGTGCAGATTCACTCATTCGCAAGATTCATAAAATAGCCTGAATCTTTCTCTTTCGGCGGCGACCAAATATATTTGTGAAAACAGTATGTACAAAACATGCGACTGTAGTAAGTTCTTGTATGTATTGGAACCTTGTGACAAACACCTGGAAAATTAATAACTTAATGTAATATGAACCGATTTGTGTTTGGACACAATCTCACCATGGTAAGTGGTGGTGATATAACGTGGCCTAAAGTGGTATTAACTAAGCCTATAATGGTACTGGCTCTCAAGTGCAACTGTCGAATGGCACCAGAGATTTTATATTTCTTGTACGACCATTCAAGCAGTAAGTCAGTACCTACGGTAGGTATTTAAATCCATGTTGATGAAACTTACAACATATTCCGCAACGTGTCCTATTTTTTCCTTCAATTTCTTCGCTAGATCTTTTGTTTATTTTACGCGAAGAATGGTTTCGTTCTTCCATTTTATTGGTTATTTTATTACATACATTTTTTTTTGTTAAATTTTTAAATTATTTATCGATTTTTTTGAAGTTTGCATTTTTTTATATGATGTATATGACAGCAAATATGTGCATCCAATTGACCATTTTAATTTTACTTTTCGTTATATTATATTATTGCACTTATTATTTGTACAAATATTGGTAAAATCATAGTACTAATAAATAGTATTTTATGTTAGATTTTTAGGTTTAGATAATATTTTGACTTAATAATTATAATATTACAAGAACATCCTTGATCATAGCTAGCTTCGTAAACACACACACACACACGATTAAATTATTACGAAATATATTCTAGTGTGTACTGGGGTTTCAAAAAATCTCATTGGAGTGATATCTTTTTAATTTAGTCGGCTAAACTTGGCTTTCGTTTACTTCTCGGAACAATAACTAAGTTTACTTATTATGTGTAATCTATTATCTATGCCTGCAAAGAGTATGTAATATAATGCCTGCATACATACAAACAAATTCTCCGACTAGTATATAGTTATCTGGGAAACAAATTGACAGGCAACGGAAGGAAAGTGGCAACAAACAATTTTCAGGCGTGGCTTTATTTCAAGAAACAATAATTTCTAACTTAAATCAATTGCCAATGCGACTAAATAGGAAACTATTATCGTTTTGCGGCATGTTATAACCGTTTTTAATACTTCAAACACACCTAGTACTTTATTTGGTGAACTTTCAAAGGTAGACGTTCCGGTCAAAGGTGGGGCGTTGACATTTTCGTGATTTACTTACAAAAATAAACATGTACGGACGAAAGACACCTTCAACGTATCGTTCCACGCCTTCAGTGTACTCGCACTACACTGGAAAGTAAGCTCTTTTATTTACTTATCTTCAAAATTTGTTTTACATAATGTAAATTATTATTATTATTCAAATGACAAGTTTACTTCACTAACAGTTTCTAAAAGCAATATAAATTTTCTTATTTTCCCTCCATCCCTTAAGGTACTGTGATCGGAGCTGATTATCATATTAAGTGTATGTTTTATATTAGAAATTGAATACCTACGTAACTTTACAATCGTTACTGTAGTTGAGTCAACAAGCTAGTAAAAAAAATTAAACACAATTATAGTACATAGCTCTACAATTATAGCGCTTAACTTGGAATTACACACCAGTGTGTGAAAATGCTTCAGTATAGTATATGTTTTCCAGGTCCTCAACAAACCTTCGGTCAACAAAATCTTTGCGTTCCCTTCGCGTGCCTTGGTACCAGAAGCCAATACTACATGATGCTATAGTCTTGGATTTGCAAAGAGGTTCTTTACTTACTGGAATTTTGTCTCTGGTAAGTTTATTATTATTATTTATTGATCAGGCAGGCAGTTGATTCAACTGATAAGTGCCTATATCCTGTTGTTCTTCTCTTTGAGATGCTTGTCGAGTCGGTTTTTAAACTGGTTAACATTCTGTGCTGTTACAACGTCTTCTGGGAGCTTTTTCCACGCTTTGACCACTCTGTTGCTTAAAAAATATTTATGAGGGTTGTTGTATGAGATGGGAGTGCTCAATTTAAAACAGTGGCCCCTTGGACGGTCATTGTTGTCTCGTTTAAATAGACTATGGAAGTCCTGCAAGTCAAATTGTCCATTTAGGATCTTGTAGGTTTCAATGAAGTCCCCACGATCCCTGCGATCCTTTAGAGTGGTGAGTTTCAGTGCCTCAAGTCGTTCTTCATATGAGCGTCGCTTTGGTTTTCTTGGTACTTTGGTGAAACTATGCTGTACCCTCTCCAAGAGCTCAACATCTTTGATAAAGTAGGGGCTCCAGACCTGAAATGCGTACTCCAAGAGTGGTCTAATAAATGTTTTGTGGATCTTTAGCTTCATCTCGGCGTCAGTGTTCCAAAGGCTTTCCTAATAAGATAGATTAGGCTGTTAGCTTTCTTTGTGATTGAGGTAATATGTTCTTCCCACTTTAGATCTTCTGTGATCTTTACGCCTAAGTCTGTTTGTATCTTAACATCTGTTAGTTGGGTGTTTTCTAATGCGTAGGTCAAAAAGGGGATTTCACTTACCTATATGTAAAACCGTACATTTTGAGGAATTTAAATTTAAAAGCCATTCCTTTGACCAGTTACCTATTTCGTTTGGGTCTCTTTGAAGACAGTCTAGTCAATTAGTGGGTTTGCAAATACCTTAGTGTCGTCAGCAAACATACTGACATTGCATTTTAGGCAATGTGGAAGATCAAACATATAGATTATGTACAGCACCGGCCCCAGAACTGAGCCCTGGGGCACGCCGCTATGTATATCGTTCTTCTGACAGTGTTTCACCTACTCTTACTCGTAACGTTCTTTGCCGCAGGAATGCCTCATTCCAACTTAGTAATTTTCAGTTTAATTATAATAATAACTGCCATTTATTTCAGAAAATTAGGTTTCTGCACAATAAAATTGAGGCACAGCTACCTAAGAACTCAAATCAAAATAGCCTTTATTTGCTGAAATAAAATTACAATCAAATTTAAGTTATACCGCCAACATCAGCATCGGTTTTGCTTGTTTGTCCTCTGAGACAGGCCTCCTTGAGATTCCATTTTTAACAGTGTTTGATTGTTCTTCTCCATCCTTTGGGAAGAACAACAGGATATAGGCACTTATCTGTTGAATCAACTGCCTGCCTGATCATTATATAATAATAATGTCTCATGTGTACACCCATTTGTTGGTTTCCATCACACGAGTACCATGTTGTGATATCTCTGGTCCACGTTTAGATCTATGTGGGCTGGCCATCACCTTGTAGGTTAGTCTATCACTTTTGTTCTTTATCTAATACTAGCTGTTCCGCGCGGTTTCACCCGCGTTCCTGAGGGATCTTATCTTTTCCCGGGATAAAAAGTAGCCTATGAGCTATTTCAGACTATAATCTATCTCCATGCCAAATTTCATCCAGATCCATTCAGCCGTTCTGGCGTAAATGAGTAGCAAACATCCAAACTTTCACATTTATAATATTAGTAAGATAATGTCTATTACAAGATAATGTAATATCAAATTGCTTATAATTAACATATGTATATTTATACTATAACATTATAAAGAGGTAAAGGTAAAAGGTATAATATTATAAGTGAGGATGTCGGGGTCTGGATCTACTGAACCAAGGAAGAAGAAAGGTACATTATCCCTGAGTAACATAGGCTATAGTTTTATCCAGGGAAAAGATAATATCCCACGGGAACGCGGGTGAAACAGCGCGGGACAATGGATTATACATTTCAAAAAAAATTAAAATACTTTTTTTCAGTTCATAGCTCTGTTCACACTTGGAGAGACAATATTCGACCTGTACTGCTTATACATGGCAACACCTGGATCCTCTCACACTGGGTACTACGTCATTAGCTTCCAATTCGTCTATGTCGGTAGTCCACCTGGTATGTAACAACTGCTTATTTTTTTTATTTATTTTTTTATATTCGATAGGCTTGTGTTTGACCACAATCTCACCATGGTAAGTGATGATGTGGCCGAAGATGGTAAGCACACAAAGCCTAGATGGGAACTGGCTCTCAAGTACTTATTTAGAATTCAAACTGATTTAGGGCGATGATTGCAGTGGTAGCGACATCGGATAACTTTCGAATCCTACAATAGGCTGGAGCTTTCGGTGAAGGAAACCATAGCACGGTGGTCGGGTACTTTGTAGTACTCGCTGGTTGGCTACCACACACAAGTCGAAGATCTGTCGCTAAGCATCTGTTGGTGTGTTCCGGCAGTTACACTTGAGAGCCAGTTGCCTTTAAGGCATTGTAACAAGGTGTACAACACATTGACAATCCCCTTGGTATTGCTAATGTTTATAGGCGACGGTAGTCACTTACCAGCAGGTGACCCGTCAGCTTCGTTGTCACTTATGGTATAAAAAAAAAGTCTCATAGACCTCTTCACATTTTATAAATTCTCTTAAATGCTCTGCTTTTTTCTAAACAGTTACCTAATAAAAATCATAATAATGTGAAGGAATATGTTATCAACCAAGACATCCACCTCTAATAGTTTAAAATATGTTTCTATGTTACAGTGCGCAACGTCCTCATAGTATTTTCTCTATTTTCCTGCATCGGATCGATCGCCGTTTTGTTCACCAGTATAATACTTATCAACGCTTTAAGAAAAGTAAGTGTTAACATAATTTATACAAGTTTTATCCGAAATTAACTCCGTGTATTCAACCTTTGGAAAGGAAGAGGCAAACAATTCCACTATAAAAGGATTGAAGGTGAACGCAGTCATGGGCAAAACTAGGCGATGATAGCTCAGTTATTCAGGGGTTCGAATCCTATAATGAGCTTTCGGTGAAGAAGAACATCGTGAGGAAACCAGAGCACGGTGGTAGGATACTTTGTAGGACCCGACACTTGTTGGTGTGTTCCGGCAATTGCACTTGAGAGCCAGTTCGCCTTTAAGGCATTCTAATATGGTGTACAACACATTGGCGATCACCCTGATATTGCTAATGTCTATAGGCGACGGTAGTCACTTACCATCAGGTGACCCGCCTGGCTCGTTGTCACTTGTGACATTCAAATATCTCAAAAAATTGCGTTACGTAATACTTGAACGCTCCCTAAGGAGTCATCCATTAATCACGTGATGTTAAAATCCACCACCCCCCGGTGATAAGTGGTGAGGTTTTAGACTAACCATTCCCCCTCCCCCCTATAGAAAATCAATTGTATTTTTTTGATGCTAAGTATTGTTATTAGTGATCGACGATAGCATCTTAAAAAAAACCAGAATATTATCTTAACAGGTATAATCTAATTTAAATTTCGGTTTAGGAATCGCGCGTTCAACAAAAAAATAGATACACGTGATATCTGACTACACACCCCTCCCCACGTAGCTTCGCGTGATTAATGGACGATCCCTAAGAGTTCCTTTTTCCTTCATAATTACTGGCTAATTGTATAACAATCATACTGAACAAATAAAAAAGTTTGAAGGAGCGTACGTAAACAAGTCTCCTGTGAAGTGAATCGCATAGAAACGCGATCGGCTTCCTTTGTGCTTCACTTTAAGTGCGCGGGGCTCTGTCTACCTTTTTTATTTGGTCTGAGTCATAAGGGTGAATATTCTACTGAAGTGAAGTGACTGCTTCAGGCCACTCTCAGGAAACCTGGGTTCACTCCTGCAGTCACATGTTTAATCATTATCTGAAATTACATTCATTCTTCATATTTCATTCATTCAATCATTCATTCATTCATGCTGCCATGCTGTAGTTAGTTGCCACCTCTAAAAATAAGGTATTCGTTTAATTACTAGATTGAGTGCATGCTGCATGTTTTCTTTTAATTACTATAAAAAATAATTACATCAAATTAAACTCCCAAAGTGGGTTTAAAATCCGACCACATAATTAATTATTATTTTGATATCGGTTAATCCATGACAAGAGGCGTCATACCTGATTTAGATGAAATTTGGTATAGAGGTAGATGGAACCTTGGAGAAGGACATAGGATACTTTCTATCCCGAGAAAAGATAATATCCCTCGAGAACGCGGGCGAAACCGCGGGGCGGAAAACTAGTTGTTTTAAAAAAACACAGGCTACAACACACAAGTTGAAAATCGCCAAGCACCTGTTGGTGTGTTCCAGCAGTTGCACTTGAGAGCCAGTTCCCTTCCCATCTAGGCTTTGTGTGCTTACCACCTTCGGCAACATCATTTGAAAGAAAGAAAGAAATACATTTATTCTTGACAACACACAACATTACATTAAAATAAAGAAAAAGAAATAACATAAAAAGACAAGACAACAAACAAACAATAATGTAATGTTACGTGATGCCAGGAATACGTCTCGACTCCGCATAAAGCTAAGGCTAAAAACAGCCCTCGCGCTGATTTTCAGTCGAGGCCTACGTCCATGACATTTACCATGGTGAGAATGTGGCCAAACTTATCCAGAAAAAGAAACTTACCATCATATGACCAGCCTTCTTGCTTGTGGTATAAAAAGAAGAAAAAAAATTGTATGCCCGTGTGGCGGGACGTAGAGGAATTATTTATTTTGTAAGATCTTTTATGTAACCTACAGTTCACAAATAAAAATGAACTCTCTCAACAGGAATACGAGAAACGCATCGTCCCATGGCTCTACAGTTTCGGAGTGTTCATATTATTTCGCCTGGTAGCTTTTATATTCGCATCAATAGTGAATGACATGATATTTGCATACAACGTCATCATGTGTTTGATTTGGATCGTTTTCTTCTTGTCCGGCGCTTACGGGTGGCTACTCGTGTATAGCTTGTATTTGGAGCTCGCCGACTTAACTAAGCTGGAGGATTTAGCTCATCTGAGGGTAAGTGTTTACTGGTCATCCACGAAGACGATTGGGCGATGATAGCTTAGTGGTAGTGACGTCGGATACCGCGGCGAAGGTCGTGGGTTCGAATCCTACAATGAGCTTTCGGTGAAGGAAAACATCGTGAGGAAACCACAGCCCGGTGGTAGGGTAGTTTGTAGTACCCGACTGGCTGGCTACCACCCTCAAGTTGAAAATCTGTCGCCATGCACCTATCGGTGTGTTCCGACAGCTGCACTTGAGAGCCAGTTCCTATCTAGGCTTTGTGTGCTTACCACCTTCGGTCACATCATCACTTACCTTGGAGAGATCGTGGTCAAATACAAGCTTAATATTCTGAATAAAAAAAGATACGCCCCACTCTCTTTCCTAATCCTTTACAGTGCAAGTCGGCTTCACTAGAATCAAGTATCTCGAAAAACATTTTTTATTTTTAGACCGTTGGATTCCTTATCAAAAGACGCACAATCTGTAGATAGTCATCCAAGAAGACGCGCCCTACTCTTTTTCCTAATCCCTTACAGTGCAAGTGCATCCTCTAGTGTTGTAGTGCTGTCGATATGCACTGTGAGGGGTTACGAAAAGGAGTGGGGCGCGTCTTCTTAGGTGGAACATCTATAACCGAAGCCTAGTCACAAGCACACGACAGTTTCAAATCAATTAGGTGTACAAGCTAACCAACATTTCTTCCACAGATGGGTACAATGGCCTCCCTGAACGCATCTCTAGCCGGATCCCGCCCTACCACCCCCCACAGCACGGTTTCCACCATGCCAGCATCGCAGATATGATGCCAAGCTACTGCCCACCCATCCTGCGCCGAGCCAGACGTATGTACACCCTTAACTGCCGACGGGGGATACGAAACACCCGTGTGAATTAGTAGGGGTCAATAGATATTAATGGGGGTTATCGAATATTGTAGCGGGTAAAATTCCCAGTGACCCCTAATTGGAAATTCGAGACAATTAAATAGATTTATATGGTAAATTAGCACAAATACACTGCCTTATTAGAATTACTGAAATTGGTAAGGATAATAACCTGATAAGGATCAATATACTTGTGAAAAAAATAGGGATCAAAATTATGTAATAAGAATAGAAAACCCCTAAGTGTTTAAATTACGTAGATACTTGATTGACATATCCAGTAAAACTTTGATGTTATGAAAATTCTGATATTTGTAAAGACATAAAAAGTTTAAATGTGTGCGAAATGAAAATATTCTATATTAGCTTGTAAGTTTATTTTTAAAAACGCCCTTATTTGTTATAAGAGAACCGTCCAGTTTAGATTATATAATGTTATAGTGTAATAATATAAAATAAACACTGTTTAGTCAAAGTCAAAACTATTTATTCAGTTTAGGCCCTAGAAGGGCACTTATGAAGGTCGAACTACAGAAGTTACCACTGGTTCGGAAGTCAGCCTTCAACTGAGAAGAACCGGCACGAAACTCAGCAAGGTTACATTTTTTAAATATTTTTGGACCATCTGACTATATTGTTTTTTTTTTTTTCAAATGTTTAACAATTTTATTCTTAAAGTAATGCATAAAAAATTATAACCCGCATTAGTTACGTACATGAGTCGATTCTAAATAATAAATATGTTGGGAAATTCTTTAGAGCATCTCTTCTTCACATTCTTACTATTAGAAACCAGATAACTGATATAATACTTTTTTTTAAATTGTTAATTACAATCTATAATCTCGGGACCAGGGCCGGATTTAAGGGAGGGCAACCGTCGCAACGGCCCTGGCCTACAGAATAGTGGGTACCTACCACATGTCATGGTTAGGAATCGAACCAACGCGTCGTATCCCACTAATATTATAAATGTGAAAGTTTGGATGGATGTATGTTTGTAACTCATTTACGCTAGAACGGCTGAATGGATCTGGTGAAATTTGGCTTGCAGATAGATTATAGTCTGGAATAGCACATAGGCTACTTTTTATCCCGGGAAAAGTTAAGATCTTATATATGCATCGTTAAAAAATATATCAATGCTTTGATGTGACAAATTAAACAGTGTTTATAATATATTTAATTAAATTGTAAAGTTATTTAGGTTATAGAATCTCATTTACCTACAAAAGAATGTAATTTGAACATGTTTTGCATTCTTTGATTATTATTACTAACGCACGGTTCGGAAGTTTGCTGAGAAGTCTGCAATAAACTCTGCAATACTGTTTCCAAGATAAGCTTACATTAAATGTTGACTCTATAAATACTCGATTCCCATAAAAAAATGTATTTAAATTTATTTTGTACGAAAAATTAATAAATATAGTCTTCACTAATTTTCACTGACTGTAAACTACACTAAGGGATTGTCCATATAGTACGTTATTTTGAATCATTTATTATTAGATTGAATGCATTTGTTTTATATAACATTGGTCATAATAAACGCTTATAGTAATGAAATAAAATAAAAAAAATTACTGCCATAGCTATTACAAGTACTTATTAAAATAATCAAATGCCATTTTTTACACTCAACTAAGCTACAAAATATCTCAACATACTACATATATACCTTATACAGGATGTACGGTAAATAGAACGACAAACTTAAGGGGGAGATAGATATACACTTACCGGACATCCCGTATATAACTTGTTCTAGTAAAGCTAGCTCTCTCACTTAGCATACTAATTCACGAGTGCGAGTGAGTGGAAATTTTAAGGATCATATTCTTATATGTACCTACAGAAACTAGACCGTCCAATTTGTATAACATTTTAACCATAGTTTTGTATTGAAAATAAAAACATATCTCATTTTTCATCAGACTTTTATTTTATTTATCATTCTGAGTACCTTATAGCACAGAATAGATATAGTATTACCGTATAGAAGTCACTTCGCTAAGACAATTAAATGAAAAAATAATAGTTTAAAAGACTAAAAAAAAACGTATAAATAGAAAATCAAACTAACAGGTTATATATGTATATATTTAAACTAAAAGGTAAAACATCATTTTCAATAAATGTAAATTAGTGTGATTAGCAAACAAAATGAATTTTATTGTAAAAAAAAAAGCGTGGGGTCCTTTGAATATCTATAGGCATCATCTCAATCATAATACAGAATTAGAACTTAGTATTGCCGAACCTCCTTGATATGTTTTTTTTTCTTTCTGAGCCCTTTAGTCAACTGAACGGAAGGCCTAACATGTCAACTGACCTAAACATATTTATTCCATACGTGCTAGTAGGTACGTAGATAGTATGGCGCTTGTGATAAAAAATAGGGTTTCAAGTAAAAAAATAAAACACTATATACAAAACTACAATCAAGTCGATTATTCGACTATTATAGTTATGTTATGCATACCCTCTGCTTTCACCTCTCTAGCTATTGTCTATGGGTAAGTCGTCCCCTTGTGTCAGTTTTTTTTTTAAATTATATTGTTGAGACAAAATCTCGGCGAGGCGATGATAGCTCAGTGGTAAGTGACGTCGGATACCGCGACGAAGGTCGTGGGTTCGATCCTACAATGAGCTTTCGGTGAAGGAAAACATCGTGAGGAAACCATAGCACGGTGGTACTTTGTAGTACCCGACTGGCTGGCTACCACCCTCAAGATGAAAATCTGTCGCCAAGCACCTATCGGTGTGTTCCGTCTGCTGCACTTGAGATCCAGTTCCCATCTAGGCTTTATGTGCTTACCACCTTCGGCCACATCATCACTTACCATGGAGAGATTGCGGTCAAACACAAGAATAAATAGAATATCAATCTAGAATAGAATATCAATCTAGAATAGAATATCAATCTAGAATAGAATATCAATCTAGAATAGAATATCAATCTAGAATAGAATATCAATCTAGAATAGAATATCAATCTAGAATAGAATATCAATCTAGAATAGAATATCTAGAATAAAAAAAACATTGAAGGATTAATAAAATTGCGCTAGTTTCAATTATAACATTTATTGCAACATTTTACAAATACACAAGTATGAAACATATATTTATGTACATTTACACAATGTATACAATCCATATTATTATCCTGTAACCGGAACCTTGTTTCGTTATAATAAAAAAACATTAGGATAATTTTAAATAGCATGTAGGGATGTACCTTTTTTTTATTAAAACAGTTTTTAATTACATGTTTAAGTATTTAAAAAATCACTTGAGTGTTTCCAGCTATGACCCAAAAAAGCGCAGTTTTTTTAGTAAGAAAATACACGAAAATGAGATTAATTTCAAATGAAAAAATTATTACAGTTGTATAGAAAACACGTACTAAATTCATCTTCTAAAAATACTATAATAACAGTTAAATGCAAGAAAGAAAACACTTAAAATATTAAACAGAAAATACTGAGTAAATAGTCAACATACTTACTTACAATTTTATATGGCATTAAAATAATAAAAAAATAAACCTGTTGCCTGAAAATTATTTGGTAGTACTTGACTGACTTTATTGAAATTGTTAAGTTTCTTTTTTCGAACGACTATTTTATGAAGGCAACATTTGTTGTAATACAATAAAAACAACAAAAAAAAATATTACAATAAGTAAACTTACACCACTTAGTAACTTCATGTTTATTTTATAATATCTAACATATCACTTGTGTATCGCTTAAATTTACAAAAAAAATATAAAAATACTTTACAAATCGGAATTAGAAGTTAATATCTTAATGATTATTAATTTTGATTTAAATAAAAACGAGCGACCCTTACAGCAGTCGCATATGATGTGTAACATCTGACATCTCACCTTAGTAATACCATACATGTACCAACCTCTTTGAGTTTGAGGCTGTATGGGGTAGAACCCTTTGCGTGCACTTCAATAGAGGAAATGTCAGGTGGCTTCTGGTTACACATAAAAAAAATTAAAAACACGAATGAATCGGTTAGATTTTTGTGAGATTACAATTTTCACGATATCAAATATTATAACAGTCCATTTATTACCCATTTATTTTGATATAATAAAATAAATAATATTAAAAACATTATTTAAGCTAAATTCATTGGTTTAACTATTTATTTAGCTAGTTGATAAAATTATAATAAGGCAATAGGTACAATAATATTGTGATCTTGTATTTGGATATAACTATGGTACAATAGGAGCCATCTTTATTTCTTCCAACCTATGAATATCTGTTTCTCAGAATGCTCCGAATCTCCAGCAACACTGAAACATTAAAATAGTAATAAATATATGGTAACATTTAAGGTGACAGAAGAACTTCACTTAAAAGACTTGTGACGTCAAAAGACCTTCATTTGGAGGGTAGGTTGGAAATAAAAAATCCTTTCATAGCAGATACCTAACCTTCAGGAATCTATCTGAGAAACAAGTTTGTAGCATTTATTATTTCTGAGAGATATATCAGTTATACAGTGTGTACGGTGAGTAGTACGAAAAACTTGGGGACCTAATAAAAGTGTCACCATTTTCGAGATACATATTGCTTTTTTTTTTGAGGAGGACTTAAAGGTGGCGGTCTGAAGGACCATAGACACCCTTACGCGGACTATTCGGCGAGCGCTTAGGGCTCTCAGCCGTGTTTGTTTGTGACGACTCACCGCTGAGGGCGCCCCAGTTGGGGCCCGAAGCTCGGCTCGGGGCGTCGTCGGGGGACACAAAAAGTGGGACGGACTTCGCCTAAGCGATTTAGAGGAGTTTTAAGGGACGGTCGGATTACTGACTGTGGCGGCTCGGGCCGTTAACGACTGACTAACGGGGGGACGAGACTGAATCTGAGTGGGACGTCGCGACGGGCCTCTCCAGCGAGGGCGGAAACGCGGGCGTTGTTTCTCGAGGGCTGCGCCAGCCTCCCTATCCTGAATTTGAGCTAAAGTTATGGGGTCATCCGGCTCGCTAAGGGCGATTTTAGGCCTACGGATTTTTTTGATCTCTGAAGGAGTATAGTTGGCAGTTTTGACTATTAACGGGTTCGCGTGGTTTAGGGCACGATCGTAATAACGGCGAGAAGCGCACTTAATGAATTGCTTAACTGTGGGCAGATTGAGGTCTATGTGTAGATCTAGGTTTCGCATGTACCACGGAGCGCCCGTGGCTTTGCGTATGAAGCGGTTTTGAACCACTTGGAACATATTGCTTTTTACTTAGCTCATTTGTTGTCTATGTTGGTAGGTGACCCGCCCAACTATCACCTCCCTAAGTTAGTCGTACTACTTACCGAACACCCTGTATATTCAGTTACATGACACTTACCGAACAGCCTGTATATTGAGTTACATGACACTTACCGAACAGCCTGTATATTGAGTTACATGACACTTACCGAACACCCTGTATATTGAGTTACATGACACTTACCGAACACCCTGTATATTGAGTTACATGACACTTACCGAACACCCTGTATATTGAGTTACATGACAATGGACCTTATTGCTGGTGGTGTCGATATGTCTATCTACGAGTATATGTATATGTCTGATATAAATGTGAAAGTATGGATAGATGGATGTTTGTTACTCTTTCACGCAAAAATGCCTGAACGGATTTTGATGAAACTTGGCACACAGGTAGTCCATATCCTGTAATAAATCATAGGATACTTTTTGTCCCGGGAAAAGATAAGATCCCTCGGGAATGCGGGGGAAACCGCGGGGGGCAGCTAGTATGTCTATATGCAGCACTATAACTCTAGCGAAAAGATGCACACTTCCTTTCAAACTTCCTTCCACCTACCTTCCACTTAACTCTTCAATCCATGATGTTTCCTCTTCATCCTGGCGTATGGCCCAATGTCAGGGTCCATCACGAAGTCGTACAGTACTGATGACCAGCTGTTGTGCTGAGGTAGATTGTCATAGAATTCAGCCGCTATGCGTCGCACCTGGTGTGGATTATAAAATGCAATTCAATATATATATATTTTTTTTTTATTCTGGATAAGCTTGTGTTTGACCACAATCTCACCATGGTAAGTGATGATGTGGACGAAGGTGGTAAGCACACATAGCCTAGATGGGAACTGGCTCTCAAGTGCAGCTGTCGGAACACACCGATAGGTGCTTGGCGACAGGTTTATACAGGGTGTCCGGTAAATAGTACGATAAGCTTAATGGGAGATAGGTGGGCGGGTCACCTACCAACATATACAAACATGACCTTAGTAAAAAGGTCACAATTTTCAAGATTTTTCTATAATGTATCTCGAAAATGGTGACACTTATTAAGGTATTTTTTGTATATGTTGGTAGGTGACCCCCCACCTATCTCCCCCATAAGTTTGTCGTACTACTTACCGGACACCCTGTATAAAACGAAGACGGGTTAGTTACACTATTTATAACTCGAAAAAAAGGAAAATTCACAAAGAAAAATATGGAGAAAACTATTTTTGTGATATATTTTGTATACAACGACTTTTTTGGAGTTTTTTTTTATAATAATGTTTTTTTGATCGGATTGACTGATGGTTTAGTTTCATAATTGGACCCGGTAGGTGGCGCTGGAATAGAGTTCAAAGTTTTGTTTTAATTTCAGGGCAGGACAACTTCGGTTGAGTCCTCTAGTTATCAATAAATAAGATTTAAGTGTATTTTTTTCTGTTTGTTTGTTCTAGCTTATTTCAGAAGCTGGACCGATTTTAACGGGAGTTTCACTGGAAGATAGCTAATGTCATAAGAGTAACTTAAGGTGCCGCGCAAAAAAATCTTTTTTTTTTTATAAATTCAAGATTATTTAGGAAATGCAGGTGAAATCACGGGGGACAGCTTGTAACTATAAACCTTTTTAAATGACATATTTAAATAAAGCATTTACACGCACATATTAGAGGTATGTTAATTAATACAATTATATTAATTAATGCATTTACATTAATTAATGCATTACATTAATTAATGTATTGATGTTAATTAATTGACTTTTACATTCAACACTTTCGACCACAATCTTCACCGTCACCATATGATGCAGACTGAATGAGCCACAAACCCTGGAAGCCCTACCTCAGGTAGCCTCCTGCCGGGTACAGCTGGGAAGTCATGGTGCTCGTTGTGGTAGCCAACGTTGAATGTGATCCAGTTGAGAGGCCCATAGTATGAATATGTCTCATAACCTTTGCGGAACATATAGTGTTCAGATATGAAGTGACCTGAAATAAAAGTATTTTATTTGTATATTTTTTATTTATTACATACTTTAACGAAAAACCGGTCAAGTGCGAGTCGGACTCGCGCACCGAGGGTTCCGTACCTAATAGAGCCTCAAGGATTATTTTCATTTTCTTTCGATTACCTTATTTGAGCTTAATTTAGACCTCTAAATTGTATGAGCGCCGATACAACTCAGAGGTCTATTTTAATTGGTGGTTTCTATGTATGTATAACTTACCTTAATTTTCAACTTTTTTTATTTTTTGGAATTTTCCCTTTATTTGTGCTGTAAACCTTGCTTTTTGCCAAATTTCGTGATTCTAGGTCAACGGGAACTACCATATAGGTTTTCGACCCAAAACCTATAGGGTACTTCCGGTTGACCTAGAATTGTAAATTTTGGTTAAAAGCAAGGTCTTAAAGCACAAGTAAAGGGAAAATGGACTAATGAAAATGGCTAACGACAGTGGACGCAGGCCTGGATGGCCCATCTAGGCCTATCTTTATTAGCGATCACTTAACACCACCAAACAAATTATTATATAGACAGGTACGCCTACTTGCCAGAGAAAAAAGCTACAAGTATGTTTGGCTGTCAGATTGCAAGATATTTGTACGTAAGAGTGACACGTCTAAAGTATTACTCATGTCTACCGAAGCTGATCTTACTAAAATTAAATGACTCTCGACAGTAAAATTTTACCAAGTTAACTTAACAAGCAGTTTTATCACATCCTTTGCACATAATTTTAAATTAACACTGTACTTTAATCTGTTTAATACATTATGTTTCATACGGTATAATATACGTAAATTGTATTTGTTGTTACTTTTTTTATGTTGGTGGAACCTTTTTTCAAATAGTATTTTCATAATTCGATAACAATAACTTTTTCATCTACTATCAAAACGTGAGGGGTTTACGCACTAAATCACAGCACTTTTTAAATTCGGTTTTATGTAATAATTATGATGCAATATGCATTACCGAAACATGGCTAAATAATAACTTTTACGACTCCGAATTCATTGACAACAGGTACGAGTTATATCGATGCGATCGTTGTACGGCGGTAAGTGGTCACGAAAGGGGCGGTGGAGTGATGATTGCTGTACGCCGCGACCTTTGTCCACGATCCCGCGCCGACATGCGTGCGCCTCCGCCAGCCGAGGAGATATGGGTATCGGTGCCACTGCGCACGATCGTCGCACCCGCCACCTCCCGGTCCCGGCCGCGGCCAAACGCGCCCCGCCACTTACACTTAATATCTACGTATATACCGCACGGTAGTAATCATGAATCATTGTTGACATCTTTTTATGACAGAGTGAGCGATTTTATTGCATGTTATCCTAACGATGTTTTTCTTATATTGGGTGACTTTAATATAACAAATGCTACTTGGTCTTTTAATATGACCACTAATTCCATGGAAATACAAACAAATAATGATAACTTTGCGTGCCTAGCTTCAGATTTCATGTGTTTATCTACGGTACTACAATACAATGATCAATATAACGCAAACGGCAGACTGTTAGACTTAATATTTAGTAATGAATATTGTAAAGTATCTTCATGTGAACACCCATTAGTTTCACGAGATCCCCATCACAAGCCTTTGGAAATTGACATTAATTTAAGCTTCCCCGCACCACTAATAACTGCAAATAATAAGAAAAAACTATTTTACAAGGCCGATTTTGACTCCATTAAAGAGGCACTTAAGTCTTTTGACTGGGAAAATATTTTTAGCGCCATGGCCGATGTAGAATCTAAGACTAACTATTTTTACGATGTCTTTAACAGTCTCATAGATAAACATGTTCCCACATACAATCTCAGAGCCAAATATAAATATCCCCCTTGGTACACCAAACCTTTAATAAAATTGACAAAAGAAAAATGTAAATTTCATAGAAAATGGAAACAATATGGAAACTTAAGTGACTATCATACTTTTTCAAATTTGAGAAAACGCCTCAAGAAAATGGAGCTAGACTGCCACAGCAAATTTATTGTATTCTCTGAGAACAAAATTCTGGAACATCCCAAATTCTTTTGGTCTTTTGTGAAGTCAAAAAATGCAACTAAAGATGTTCCAGAAAAGATGTTGCATGATGGTAAGATCATTTCTAGTGGTATTGAAATTTGTGATGCGTTCAATCAATACTTTCATTCCGTCTTTCAATCCAATGGCCCCGTTGCTTCTCAAAATAGTCCCCTTAATCCTGTCAATCATGATCCTCTTTCAATTTTAGATATAAACTCTGTTAATATTAATTACGAACTCGTTTTCAATGAACTAAAACACGTAAACATTAACAAGGGTGCGGGTTCCGATGAAATTCATCCTATCCTTATTTCCAACTGCGCTAAGGAACTTGCAGTACCCGTTACCTTAATTTTTCGCAACTCCATTGAATCTGGCGTCTTTCCCAGCAAATGGAAAAAGTCTTTAATTACCCCCATCCCTAAGAATAATAAAAGAGATACGATCAGTGAGTACAGACCAATTTCTAAGCTGTGTGTTTTAGGGAAAGTACTAGAAAAAATAGTAACATCACAGATTTCACTCTCCGCTCGTAACTATATATCCATACACCAACATGGTTTCTTTAAGCATAGAAGTGTAGATACCAACATGATTACATTTACAGATTACCTGACACGGGCTATGGATGATAACTTACAGGTAGATGTCGTGTACACAGATTTTTCCAAAGCCTTCGATAAACTTAATCATGATTTGCTCATTAAGAAGCTGTCGGAGGCTGGTGTGCACGGCAGCCTTTTGAGATGGATTAAATCTTACATTAGTAACAAAAGTCAAGCTGTCTGTGTTAAAGGGTACTCTTCCCAATTCTTACCAGTACCATCAGGCGTTCCACAGGGTTCCCATTTGGGCCCATTATTATTTTCATTTTACATAAATGACATGAGACTTACAGTTAAAAACACTAACCACCTTCTTTACGCTGATGACACTAAATTATTTATATCTGTTAAGTCGATTAACGATTGTATTAGGCTGCAAGAAGATTTGAATGCATTATGCCATTATTGTGTGACCAATCAATTGTTCCTGAACATTGATAAATGTAACGTTATAACTTACTCGCGCAAAATTAGTAATATTAGTTTTGACTACAATATAAATGGGAACACCCTCAATAGAGTTACTAGCATTAGAGATTTAGGCATAACAATGGACTCGAAACTATCGTTTAATCTTCATATAGATCACATGTTGAGTAAAGCATTTAGTAGATTAGGATTCATTCTTAGAATTAGTAAACCTTTTAATAAAATTATTACGCTTAAAATCTTGTATTTCGCATTTGTCCGTTCAATCCTAGATTTCTGCAGTACTGTATGGAATCCCAGCTATCAAATACACATCAATAGAATAGAAAAAGTACAAATGAAATTTCTGAAATCCCTTAACTTTCGCAGCAATACTACTGATGATTCTTATAGCCACTCATTGAAAAGATACAAACTACTTTCACTTTCCGATAGACGTAAGATGTATGACATTGTTTTCCTTTATAAAATTTTAAATAATTTAATTGACTCTCCTACGCTCCTCTCTAATATACCCTTTATAGCTCGTGCTCGTCTTCCAGTGCGCTCCTCACGTTCACCTCCACTTTTTGTTCCACCGAAATTACGTAAAAATTACACACGAAATTCTTCTTTTATTTTCCGTTCCACTAACAAATATAACCAAGAATTTACCAAGATAGATCTGTTTAATTTATCAATTAATACACTTAAGCAGAAATTAATGTGTAATTTAGGTAACTCTTCTCCTTAATAACTGTCACGACTGTTCATTGTTTTTGTAATTTTTATTCCTACCAACCATGTTTATAACTCACGTTATTTGTTTTAATTTTATAAGTATTTGTTGGCACTATAGGTCTGTATCAAAGATAAGTTTTTGTAATTCATATTTATTTTTTCATGTATATTGACTGTTTGTTTGCCAAAATAAATTTAAAATAAAAAAAAAAAATAAAAAAAATTTCGAAAAATAAAAAAAGTTGAAAATTAAGGTAAATTTTGGTACTGACAAGTTTTCGCGAAAACTAAATTTGCCCATATCTTTTTATGGTGTTGACTCAGGATCTTGACTTTTATATACCTAATAGGGACTATAGACTTCAGTATCTGGTATAAATTTCAACTTACTAGGTCCACCCGTTCCTGAGATAATCGGTGGTGACACATGGACAGACAGACGGACAAGAAAGTGATCTTACAAGGGTTCCTTTATGAGGTACGGAACCCTAAAAAGAAAATATAATAATCCCACAAAACCAGTATTTCTGGTTTGACTATGAGAGAAACAGTTCGCTCTAATAGTATTAATATATATTATAATTTATTATTATTTATTTATTTATACAATTTCAACTATGAAAGATTCTATATTAAAGTAGCTGTCCCCTGCGGCTTCACCCGTATTAGGGATCTTATCCTTTTCCGGGATAAAAATATCCAATGTCCTTCTCCAATGTTTTATCTATCTCTATACCAAATTTCATCTAAATCGGTTCAGCGGTTTAAGCGTGAAGAGGTAACAGACAGACATACTTTCGCATTTATAATATTAGTAAGTATGGATTTAAAAATGTTCATAGTTAAGGCACCGAACAAATAAAAAAGGTAGAAGGAGCGTACGTAAACAATAGTCTCCAATGAAGTGAAGCAACGTACACGAAGTTATCCCGTGTGACTCGCGTCGCAAAGGAACGCGATCCGCTTCCTTTTTCTAATTCAGCTTATTTTACCGTGCTTAACTTTAGGTGCGCAGGGCTCTGTCTACCTTTTTTATTTGGTCTGAGAGTTAAGGGTCAACTTTGCAAGACCAAAATTTTAATGTGTGATTTCTTAATTGGCAGTATTCGTATTATACTACAGAGAACTTATCTTTTCCCGGGATAAAAAGTATCCCATGTTTTATTCCAGGATATGATCTAAACATACAAACTTTCACATATATAATTTAGTTAGTAGGAAGAACTTACCAGCTACAGGGTGCACACCCATCGCCATTAAAGACCCCAGAATCAAATACATCATCACTTTCCAGCCTGTAACAAAAAACGCGAGCCAGTCAGTACACATGGAAAAAACCATACTTTATTATGGATGTTTGTATGAAATACTAGCTTGTGCCGTCATAAATATACACCGTCAAAAGATCTACTCTTTGTTGGAACGAAGTTCCGTATCGCGCGTTGTGAAAGGGGGCTAGACGGGAAAAATTCTTACGAAAAATTGACACGACACTTTTAGTGTCAGTGTCACTTTATTGTAAGCTGTGCGGCGTGCGCATGTTTCTCTGTCTGTCTCTCTCTCTCTCTCTCTCTCTTATAGAAAGCAAGCCAGACATTTTTTTCATTTCTATTTATATATATATACATATATCTGGGCCATCTGTCCTGTCCTGTCCGAGGGTAGCGGGTAAACTGCCAGCAATAGCATTCCCAAAGAGGGTTGGCGGCAGGCAGGCGGCCGGCTGTAAAACCTAAGCCAAAACTCCCCCCATGACATGATTTCCACGAAGAGGAAAACATGTTGTGCCGACCCCACCTAGCGTGGGATAAGGAAGAGAAGAAGAAGAAGACATATATATATATATACTCTCTCGACTTATATAACTTCGTTCCATCAGGGTGTCCCTTGACACCTCTCAAGTTTTGTTTAAATTGCTAATTAAAAATCATAAAATGGTTGAATTTTACTTAGTGTTCGCTATTTAAGAGTATTTTATGTGTTTTATCTTGTTAGTATTAGATATTTTTTATTGAATATAGGCAACATCCATTCCTGGTTCTTCAATCGTTATAGAATTTGGCTGTAAGTGTTATTATCTTCGCCTAACCACAATGAAAAAAAAAACACCGGGTTGCACTCCGGGAGTTTTTTTTTTATACCACTAGGTGACAAACAAGCTTACGGCCCACCTGATGGTAAGCGGTTACCGTAGCCTATGGACGCTTGCAACGTCACGAGCGCGTTGCCGACCTTGCATAAACCTTCTTACTCCTCTTTTGAAGAACCCCATGCTGTAGTCTCTAGGGAAAACCTCTACAGGGAGCTCATTCCACAGCCTGATCGTACGCGGGAGAAAATGTCTCTCAAACCGCACTGTACGCGACCAATTTGGTTCTAAGGTGTGAGGATGAACTCCCTGTCGACGGCGGGCGGTGCGATGGTAGAAAGTTGCCGTGGGCATCATATCGAACAATTCCCCTGAACACTGCCCATTGTACAAGCGGTAGAACACACATAAGGAGGCAAAATAGTGCCGGCAGAAGTGAAAACTAAACATTGACGTTGTGCATTTTTGAATATTTTGGAATGGTTAGGGAATAATTTCGCACGAATTACTTTATTCATCAGTATAAAAGTACTATCATTTACGTGGTATAATACAATATTCATTTATTGCGCTATCGTACACAAACATGACAATTTATATTACATTAGACCGCCGGCGCGCTAGAAAGAGAGGGGGATATTACTACCTCTCCTACGCCGCGCCGGCGGTCTACTCTCTTACGAATTTTCGATCAGGTCACGTGTCCTCACGCGAGTTTAACATTTTTTACCCATCCCAAAAAGTACACAACGCCGCTAAAGAAAACAACAAAAACACTCACCAAAAAGTTTGACAACGACAGCGTCAAAGAACAGCTGTATGACAAGGTTGATGAGCTCCAGCGGCGTGGGAGGCTTCGGTCTCACTACGAGCGGCCGGAACGAGTAGAACAGCGGCTGTAGGATGAGCCATATGAACTTGCCGAAGGTCGTGCAGAACAGCTTCGCTTCCAGGAGTGTCGGCAGATCTGTGTCTATTACTTCGTCGCCTTGGTACTGTTGGGAATGTGATTAATATACAGGGTGTCCGGTAAGTAGTACGACAATCTTAAGGGGGGAAGGTGGGAGTGTCACTCACCTATCAAATATACAAAAATTACCTGAGTAAAAGTGACACCATTTACTAATAAATTCAAAAATCAATACATAAAAGTCTGAAATATCGAAATATCTTGAAAATGGTGACCATATTCAAAAATTACCTGAGTAAAATTCAATAATCAATATGTACATAAGAATCTGAAATATCGAAATATCTCGAAAATGGTGACCTTTTTATTGAGCTCAAAAATTACCTGAGTAAAAGTGACACCATTTTTACCATAGGAATTAACTTTACTGACTACAGAAAAAAATATCCTAGTATGAAAAACATATGCAGGATGTCCGGTAAGTAGTACCACAAACTTAAGAGAGAGATAAGTGGGCAGGTCACCTACCAACATATACAAACAATGAGCTAAATAAAAAGGTCACCATTGTCGAGATATTTCGATATTTCAGATTTTTATGTATTGATTTTTTAATTTGCGATATTAAATATCTCGAAAATTGTGACACTTGTACTAAGGTGATTTTTGTATATTTGTTAGGTGACCCGCCCAACTGTCCCCTTAAGTTTGTCCCCTACATACCGAACATCCTGTATAAAAACACACAATATTTAAAAACTGGCATACAAAATTCAATTTGGCAGGTGATTTACAAGCTAGGACAAATACTCACTCTATGATGTTCCAGGTGATATTTCTTGAAGCTAATTGACACTGGTATTCCAATCGGCAGGTTGGCGAAGAAGCCGAATAGCCTGTTGTGCATCGGCCGATTGTGGCCGAAAGCTAGGTTATGAGCTATCTCATGTATAGCTGGAAAATTAAATTCATTTTTTTGTCATAATCTTTGATATCTAATAACTAAAGATACACAATCAGCGACAAAAAATGGCCTTACCGAATGTCTACCCACTCGAACATTTGGGCGGTCTTTTAATCTAGTAAAATTCGAACGCTCCGACGGTAAACATGCCTCAGTGCTCGTTTAAGATATATTTTGGATAGTAGGTATGAGTCGTAAAATTTTATTGCCTTTTGTACATAGCTTTGTGAATAAAAGTTAAACAAAATAACTAGTATTACCTATTAAAACACCGATAGTAGTTGATGACAGACTGTATTTTAAATTCTTTTTACTGGAGTACACACACAGAGACAAAACATAATATTGCCATAACTAGATGGCGCTATCTAATATTTTATTTATGTTGTTACCTTATACATATATTACAATATTACCCAACACAATTTGAGACAGAGAGAGAGAACTTTTGCTTGGGATTGTTTATCTTTAGTTATTAGATATCAATGGTCATAATTAAATTCTATAGATTACTATTTTTGCCGCCATAACACGCAAATATTGTATTAGCTTTATAAATGCAATCAACTGGACTGCGGTCCCCGGGCATTGATACCTAGCCCGGTGGCAAAACGATAATTTTGCGGAAAATGTTTTAGTTTATCGCAATGAAACAAGATACATGTATAACTTAAAGACTTTTCATGATTTATCTATGTATTGTTACTACCCACAATTTTAATATTTTTTTTATTTTTATTTTATTTTTTCTGGATAAGCTTGTGTTTGATCACAATCTCACCGGTAAGTGATGATTTGGCCGAAGCTGGTAAGCACACAAAGCCTAGATGGGAACTCTCAAGTGCAGCTGTCGGAACACACCGATAGGTGCTTGGCGACAGATTTTCAACTTGAGGGTGGTAGCCAGCCAGTCGGGTACTACAAAGTACCCTACCACCGTGCTATGATTTCCTCACGAAGTTTTCCTTCACCGAAGGCAAGCTCATTGTATGATTCGAACCCACGACCTTCGACGCGGTATTCGACGTCACTTACCACTGAGCTATCATCGCCTTACATATGATTGAATTAATGAAATACTTTTCAAATGGATGACCAATCACTCACGGAAAAGTACCACTCGTAAAACATATCTTCAAGTGTTGCGTTTACTTTATCGATAAGTCGAGTCCGTTATCGACATATACTTGGTATTATCTAGTAATTCATAAATAATATGATTCAAATATTTACTGATAAGATAATAATAGTGACTACTAAAAACTTAACATACCACCTGACATCACAAAATGAAAAAGTCAAAGCCGATTCAGTTTAGACCCTAAAAGGGCAATACAGAAGTTACCACTAGAATAGGGTATTGGACAGGTTTTAGATATTATTGCAATTTGCTTAATTCTTCGTGAATTTCTCTATTTTCTTTAAAAATTACCCATCAAAGTTTATATTAATAAAAAGGCCACCAAAACTCTAAGACGCCATAATGCCTAGGTCACGTAACAGCTGTCAAAATATCGTTACGTAATACGGTAGATCTTTCATAACTTTACTGTTTCCATTTTGGTGTTTACAAGCAGGTGACGTCACACTCCACAATCGACCAGTACCGAGCGTTTTCAATCACGTGGTCAAACATGATATTTTAATCATTTTATTTATGATGTCTTATAAACATCACTACATAGTATAAAACAAACTCGCTTGCGCTGTCTGTCCCTATGTATGCTTAAATCTTTAAAACTACGCAACGGATTTTGATTCGGTTTTTTTTTAATAGATAGAGTGATTCTTAAGGAAGGTTTATATGTATAATACATGCATAATATAGTAGCGAAACACTGATAAATTTAGAGGTTTCTAATGTGATGTCGTAATTAAGCATTTTTGCGCTTATATTGCAAACGCTGGCTGAACCCTACGAGATAGACCAAAATAATGTACTACAGTATTGTCCACCTTAAAAAGTTCAACAAAAAAGTCCGCGATGGTATATGTCTATCTCTTAGGGATAACCCACCATAACCATTTTTTATCCTTTACTAAAAAGTGATTATTTACGAAGTGATTTTAAACAATACAGCACAGATATAGAGTAGACCTTGGGAGAGAACATAGGCTATCTTTTATCCCCCCTCCACCACCCCCACTTGCGCGACATAACGTGTAGTCCACGCGGGCGAAGCCGCGGGCGGGTCGCTAGTCATAGATATTTTCAAATATTACGTTGGCTAAATTGGTTTAGAAAAATGTTTACTGTTAAGCTAAAAACAGTTTTATCTATATTTTTATTGTAGTCATATATTGAATTCGGACTGAGAAGAACCGGAATATTTTGGACAATCTCATAACTATTTTCAAATGTTTAACAATTTCAAAACAATACTTATAATAGGAAAATTATAACCCCTTATTACATCTAATTTCAAAGAACGGTATGGATTAACCCCAAAATTCACACTAAAATGGCAACCCTATTTAACTAACACTAAGACATAAAATATAATAGCCACGTGATAGACTTCGTCAAACGGCCCACAAGGTCGGCAGAGTTATTTGTACTAATTGATTAGCACTTCACCATAACAAATGAAGATGGAAACATGCTAATGTGTTAGAAATATTATGAGACGAATACTAAGAAACGTTAAGGCGATGATAGCTCAGTGGTAGTGACGTCGGATACCGCGGCGAAGGTCGTGGTTTCGAATCGTACAATGAGCTTGAGCTTTCGGTGATGGAAAACATCGTGAGGAAACCACAGCACGGTGGTAGGGTACTTTGTAGTACTCGACTGGCTGGCTTCCACCATCTAGTTGAGAGACTGTCGCCAAGCACCAATCGGTTTTCCGACAGATACATTTGGGAGCTTCCTTCTAGACTTCACTTACCATGGTGTAAAAAGTACTAACATTTTCTCATTTATTTACGTCCGTTTTTACCGTTTGGGTACGGAACCCTAAAAAGTAAAATGGGCAACTTTCACTACGACCTACCTGTCATCACTTTAAAAACACCGCAAAGCTGTGGGTATTTCTTCTCCAAAGTCTGCAAGTCAACAACAACTCACCTAACATAAGAGAATGGTTGATTACTCCACCGAAGCAGTACGCGAGGACTAGCATCACCGGCCAGCTGAGGTGCTGCACTAGAGGCAGCATGATAAGCTGCGTCACCACCATGGCAGTCACCACCCATTTGAAGAGGGGGTCGTAGCCGAATAGCTTCTTTATTTGCGGGTATTTTTCTGTTAGGGACACAAAAACTTTTGAAGATTCATGGAATCTAAAAAGATACAAATGATTTTTGCGGTTTAGGGATCTTATCTGTTCCCGATAAAAGGTATCTTAGTTTAAAGGTAAATTAGTTTCCGTTTTATAGAAGTAAACGTGCGATTTGACGTACTCGTGTGACGGTGTGACGTCATCTTGCAACACTCGCTCATGGCGGAGCGTTGCAAATTGACGTCACATGCGGTCACGTGACTGTCAGCGGGACTTGATTTTATCGTAAGTTTAAAATGCCTGTAAAATCAAAACTAATAGGTATTTTTGACAACAACAAAAACTAGTGTCTTTGTATACATACAAGCTTTACTGTAACAAACTTTCAACCGATTTGGCATACCTATTAACATTCTTCATTGTAAACAATTGAAGTACTTTATGAGTTTATAGTATTTATAGAAATGACAATAGCATATCTACTTGGGTGACATTATTGAGTGAGTCTGCATGATAAGAACCATATGGGTAGCATCGGGAATTATGTATACTATCTGGATAGGTAACTCTCAATACCTACTTGAAGCAAATACCTATCAATTGCAAAAAAGAGAAAGATAACAACTACTTTGGGACAATCTCTCTTTCAAACCCTACTTACCCTTAATGAAAGAAATACATAATAATGGGTAGCACAGACAAAAGTTCAAAAACATTTTATTTACAACAAATTATTATTATTATTATTATTTGTTGATCAGGCAGGCAGTTGATTCAACTGATAAGTGCCTATATCCTGTTGTTCTTCTCTTGTACAAAATATACAAGCAAATGTACAATTATAATATATAAAAAACTTCTTCGAGGCTGCCGCTGCCGCCGATCGGCAAGGTTCCCAGAAGGCTGGCAGCGTTTCCTCTTTGGACAAATAAAAAAGTTAGGAGCTTGAAAATGGTTGCTGCTAGGTGACCCGCCCACCTATCTCCCCCTTAAGTTTGTCGTACTTCTTACCGGACACTCTGTATAAATTTATAACAGGACAGAACCGGACAGACTTCGTTCTGTCAAAAGTTAAGACGATACCAAAAAAATAATTGAGCTTTTTGAAATAGTGTTATTTCACTATGGCATAATTAATACATTTTTTTTTATAATATGCTTATAGACTATTTGATTAATGTTCTGGTAGACGTGAAAACACGATTGGATTATATTGCCTCGACCACTTCTTTCTTTTAAATTTGCATTTTATTCTAAAATCTGCATTGCATTTTTTACGTTTTTTACGTATCAACTTAATAGTAAAAATTAAATAATATGTTTTTACTATTGTCCACGCAATATATTTTATAGTATTACAAACGTGGACCTTATGGAACATACAAAAAAAAAAAATAGCCGAATTGGTCCAGCCATTCTTGAGTTATGCGCTTACTAACATTCATTTTTATTTATATGGATATAAGATATCCCACTAATATTATAAATGTGAAAGTTTGGATGGATGAATGTTTGTTACTCAATCACGCCAAAACGGCTGAACAGATCTGGATGAAATTTGGCAGACAGATAGATAGTCTGGAATAGCACATAGGCTACTTTTTATCCCGGGAAAAAATATGATCCCACGGGAACTCGGGTGAAACCGCGGGGGACAGTTAGTAATATAAACGCGTAAATTTGCTGATAAAACTATGAGGTATTCCTACGGAACCCTAAAGATGGCAGCTCATACTGATGAATCAAATTCCACAAATCATGTCAAATGTTATCAAAAATTGAGTGTCATGGTGATGTTTGTTTTTTTTATCTTATTGTTGATGTTGATAGATCATTAATAATTTTTTATCTTTAAAGCACAGTAGATTAGATGAAAGATATGAACTACCTTTAAGGCGATGATAGCTCAGTGGTAGTGACGTCGAATACCGCGGCGGAGGTCGTGGGTTCGAATCCTACAATGCGCTTGGAAGTAAAACATCGTGACGAAACCATAGCACGGTGGTAGGGTACTTTGTAGTACCCGACTGGCTGGCTACCACCCTCATGTTGAAAATCTGTCGCCAAGCACCTATCGGTGTGTTACGACAGCTACACTTGAGAGCCAGTTCCCATCTAGGCTTTGTGTGCTTACCACCTTCGGCCACATCATCACTTACCATGGTGAGATTGCGGTCAAACACAAGCTTATCCTAAAGTAAAAAAACCTACCTACGTATCTATACATAAACGACGCGACGTTAAGGCAGGCTTTTTTTTAAGTGAAACTTCTTTACCGACGTATGAGAGAAACAAAAAAAAAATTAAAAAAACGTCACATTTTTCTGTTACGCGCCATGTTTATTTCTAATAAAAATAACCTCAGTTTTTGATTGTAAGTATCAGTAAATGTATTATAATTTCATTAAAACTAGCAATTATTAATTAATATAACTGTTAATAACTAATCTAGTATATTTATTTAGAAATGTTGTAAACATTAACTGTCTGTTGTCTCGAATAAAAAAATAATGATTGATAAAATATTTGCACATACATTTTCATCAGCACACAACAAAATTATGAAATATGTGACGCACCGCCGCGCCGCGCGCCGTGTCCAATTATTTTATCGGCTATTGTTTTTGTAAGAAACTTTATAGCTTAGGTTTACTAGGGTTCTGATAAGATGGTTCCATATTGGTTATAGGTACAAGTTATTCTATAGCATAAATTTGCAATTTGGTTAATTCTTTGTGAATTTCTCTATTTTCTTTAAAAATTACTATCAATGTTAATAAAAAAATACATACAGACGAATTGAGAACCTCCTCCTTTTTTGAAGTCGTTTAAAAAGGCCACATGACGCCATATTGCCTAGGTCACATAATATCGTAACGTAATACGGTAGATCTTTCATAACTTTACTGTTTCCATTTTGGTGTTTACAAGCAGGTGACGTCACACTCCACAATCGACCAGTACCGAGCGTTTTCAATCACGTGGTCAGACATGAAAAAATTAATCATTTTATTTATGATTTCTTATAAACATCATAGATATTTTCAAATAATACGATGGCTAAATTGGTATAGAAAAATGTTTACTGTTAAGCTAACAACAGTTTTATCTATATTTTCGTTGTAGTCAAATACCCTATTCTTATCGTAAAATACTCTCACGGTAATTACGATTAAAACGCGTAATTAACACTGCATTACTAGCAATTAGAAACAAGGTGCCCATACCATATAAGCTAAATAGATTTACATAGAGACGTCAGGTGCCCGGCCGCCAGGGACGGCGCTAGGGGCAAAGCCAAAAAAATTTACATGTTTTTAAAATGCTAAGGAAAATGTTTTTTTTTAAGAAATTTATCCAGCTTATCCAGCTATTTCCATAACCTATGGCAACAATAAGTGATTAATCTAATACTACTTCCTTCCCACTAATATTATAAATGTGAAAGTTTGTGTTTGTTCAGCTCAAACACGCAAAACACAGGCACACAGGTAGATCATATTCTGGAATAAAACAGGATAATTTTTATCCCGGAAAAAGATTTATAAGGTCCCTCGGGAAAGCGGGTGAAACTACAATGATATTGTAACAATGATGTCGAGATGTTTAAACGAACTGGTGGTATTTAGACAAGCAAGGGGGCGCCGGTCAGTGCTAGATACGGATCAGACCTATCCCCCCTACCCCCATCGCAACGTGAGATATTACGTGACTGATAACACGTATAAAACACCTGTGATAAGTGATGCGATTGCGTATCAATTAATGATATCACTTGATTGTGGGGAAATTGTTAGCAGTTATTGTTAGATATTTATAATGTCTGCTAAAGTACAATACTCAGACTATTACTTGGCCATTTTTTTTTGTTTTAATTCATGCATGGAACCCGCCATATTTACGATTGAATACGGCCCTGCCGCAAAACGAGAGGTACTTCCCACTAATATTATAGATTGGATGGATGGATTTCTTTTACTCTTTCACTCAAAAGGATATATTTCATTCATCTGTGGCTGAGATTCGCAGATGTGCCGTGAGGTATTTAGAGAGGTCGTAGAAAATAAGATCAATTTGTACGTTTTGGTATATCTGTAAAGTACAACTTGTATATGTAAACTAAATAAATAAATAAAAACGGCTGAACGTATTTTGATGAAACTTAGCAAACAGGTAGATCGTATTCTGTAATAACACATAGGATACTTTTTATCCCGGGTAAGGATAAGATCCCTCGGGAACGCGGGTGTAACCGCGGGGGACAGTTAGTAAAAAATGAGAACTGATTCCATAATCGTTATGCATAAAAGGTATAATCTGAAAATAAATAATTAACCCACTTTGGACTCGGCGTCAAATCAATGATGAGATAAGATAAAAAGATAAGATTACAGGATATGATCAACCTGTGTGCCAAGTTTCATCAAAATCCGTTCAGCCGTTTTTGCGTGAAAGAGTAACAAACATCCATCCATCCATCCAATCTTTCACATTTATAATATTAGTAGGATTATTAACATAAAGTAATGGAAAATGGTCTCTAAGTAAAACACCTGTGACATACGGACAGATTTTCTTTTTGTTTTGTTCTAATCTGCGATCAGTCTTGGACTATAAGCAGATGTGTTATTAGTACTGATCTTATTGAAAGGGTACTCCCCAGTGGAAGGACACTTTTATTTTTACCACCGTGATTCCAAATTTTGGATATCGTGGCGCTTAAGGCGTTTATATATATGATACGTCATTTCTGTGAGTTTGTTGGCCAGGTCATTTGGGTGGCTTTGGAGCCGACCTCTGTAGTTGGAGGCAGATTGCTGTATCTCCTCCTTAACTGTATTTATTTTTAATGCCCCATGTATTTCAGCATTGTTGACAAACCATGGTGCACAAGATATTGTTTTCAAAATACCATTTTGCAATCTTTACATGATTGCGATACGGACAGATGAATAGGACGGAACTGTTAGTATCCGATTTCTGTCTTTTACGGAACTCTATAAATCCATAGACAAGGAAGCATCTATAAAAAAGCATACTGACATGAAACCACAAAGCGTAACAATTACCTACTTACCAATCACTCAGGCATGAAATAATACAGACTATCATTTTATTTTTTTTACATTTCACCAATTTATGAGATCATTTAATTAAATAAAACCCATCAGACCTTGCCTGCAGTGGTCAGGATGTTAGTTTATTGCGTTCAGACAGACAGATGCGACAGAGGATTTTTGATTATAGCATGAAATAATGCATACAAATACATGATCCAAAGTTGAACTAGATTTCCAGCTTTATTAAGCATTCAAGAATCATAAAATCACGACAATCTACCTAAATGCAGATAAGATATACATCAGGGCTATCTATCATTTGGTGATTCATAGTTTCTTTTTTTAGGGTTATGTACCGCAAAAGAAACCCTTACTTAGTGGATGTAGTCTATGTTATAAAAGGTCTCTCATATTTTTTATATGTTAGATTTGTTACTTCTAAAGACATCTTTATAATACCTAGATACAAATTAAATCACAAGTAATTGGTGTGTATAATACTTTTACACCAATTCAACACTGTTACCTACTATTTTAGGGAATAATTTGACTATTCTTTAGTAAGTATAATAAGTATAATTTCTTAGAATATCTATAGAAATGAAAACAAATAAAATTGAAGTGATTGCTAAATAGGTGTTTTATTTGTGCACTAAACTCAGACTAAAACACACAAACACACATAGACTCCAAAGAGTATGTAATCTGTCTCATAGACTCTTTAGTCAATTCATAAACATACTACCAAGTAATAAGAGCTCTTCAAGGTCGGCAACACATCGGCAATCACACTGATATTGCAAATGTCCATAGGCGGCGGTGACCACTTACCATCAGGTGGACCGTCTGCCTGTTTGTCAACCTAATGACACAAAAAAAAAAAGTGCTACTTTACGCATAGATGAGTGTAAGCACTTCGGATTAGAAGGCTTAATGCTTAGCATTGAATGTTTATATCCCAGGACCATGGGGGACTGTTTTATTAGAACACAAATTTTCCTGCCCGCAGTTTCTCCCACATTACCGAGATACGTTATCTTTTCCTGGGATAAAATGTTACTTATGTTTTATTCCAGGATATGATCTACCTGTGTGCCGAGTTTCATCAATATCCGTAGAACCGTTTCTGCGTGATTCAGCAACAAATCCAAACATACATAACTATCACATTTATAATTCCTAGATATTTAGTGGGATGTAGATATTTGTGTAAATGATCGTAGTTAGGTTCTCTCATCACTACCTGACAACCCTAATTAGGAATCCCCACTTATCTTATAACAGAGCACACAATTGCCACCAAAGTTAATATTGTACCAGTACGGCCATTAATAGCATGAGATAAGGACTGTTAACGCAAACTGGCAAACTGTATGAAGTGTTAAGGAAAAACTGATTTAAATAGTTTATGACTACACTTACCATCAGGTGACCCGCCTGCCTAGTTGTCACTAGTGACATAAAAAAAAAATATATATGGAGGAGGCTTTTACCCATGGGGGGCCACATAATACAGAAACAAAGAAATATTCAAGAATGTCAGAATTATATTTAATAACTAAACTTGCAAGGAATTTCTAATCAATTGTTAATCTATTGTTTGATTGGTACGGCTGTCCCACTTTAGAACCAAATAGATATATCAAATTCAGTTCCCCACAAAATAAAATTAATAAGTCAAATTCTGTTTAATAATTATTTTGAAATTATATCTAATCCATTTAATAGGGAGAATCTTAATTGGAGGAAAAACATAGGTTTTCCCCTAAAATTTGGTAACCACCTAGTCACCAATATAATACATACATTATGTTACATAAAGCTACAATATTACTACGATTCAGTAACTAGAATTCTCCATTTTCATTAAAATTGTGTTTTACAAAAAATGAGCAGGAATAATGCAATGATGCGATACATTTTTTTAGAGAAATTGTTTGACAGAACGATTTCGACCAATAGTTTGTCTCGCAAATATTCTTTTATAGAAATGCTAGTCCTTCAAAATAATAATTGTTTCTATACCAAACGAATACATGACGTAATAAATACCTAGGATAATCTTCCGGCGGCTTGCATGAGGTTCCTCCGTGTAAACCCACTCAAAATCAGTTCTGGATACTCGGGCACCCATTTTTCAACACTTGTCACAATTAAAACATTACAACACTACAACGCACGCAAAAAAAACCCTCTGTATTTTATGCAACGGTCAACTATTATTTAGATGTTTAAATAAAACGATTTCGAAATTCTACAAATTATTCTATAATAATAACAGGTATGACACTAACGTCCACCCGAGAACTTTTCCTTTCAATGAATGGTTTTTTTAATGAATGAATGAATGTTGCCGCCTTCTAGCAGTCGAATTCAGTTATTCGCAGTTCGTTATACTTATTTAATATACACATGTTTTGTAAGGATTATCAGAAAAATGTGTATATTTAGGAATGTGGATATTTAAAAACGGAAGTATTTCGATTTTTCTGATGAGAAGTATATTATAGTGACCACGGAGTAAAGACTATACTTCTTTACTCCGTGGGCCGGACTTACACTTGTAACTTGCTTTCGTAAGTTTTATGTAAGTAACTTTCATAAAACTTCCAAAAGCAATTTAAAGTATTAAGAAATTACGGTAAGCTACTACTGCAAAGCGTGTTTACATTTGCTTTATCGTAAGTTAATTAGTTAAGCCTACTTACGTGAGTAAAACTTAAAAGAGTAAGCGCGGGGTTATAGTATTTATTTATGAATTTGTTATTTAAACGAATATCACAAAGTGAAATGATTCTTTTTTTGTGTGTTTGTTTGACTAAATCAAAACTAATGTTAATATAAAACAATATAATAATGTAAATATTGTAAAGAAAAGAGATTTCATTTTTATATTACAATTCTTTTATTTCATTGGCAATTTCTTTAAGCCCCTATTGTTGCACATTTGACAAGTTTCACTAAGCCCCTAATGTTCCGCCGCGGCGTGCGCTGCGATCGTTTACGTTATCCCCACCATACATACACTTCGCGCATTCCGAATACTGAAATAAAGGTATGTGACTGAAATGGAATATAGTCGTATAGCAACACAGTTTCTATCATAGAGAAAAATATGTTTTTTTTTTTGAGAACATTTTTGGCCTGGTATCGAGACCTTTAAGCCATTTCTTTATTTTAAATATTCATCTTTTATGTTTAGTCACGTTTTATTGTCACTTTCACTGTAAAGTCTAGTCCTTGTCCGTACACGTCCGGTCTAATTTTAGTGAAATTGGCGGCTATTCCACTAAAACATTTCATGGACTTTTTGGGACAACCTGGAAAGTCACGATACACGCTTTCATTTCATTTCACTTCACTTGTGCACTTAGATTGACCTTTATTGGATAAAACCCCACCGAAATTATTCAATAAAACTCAAAATACACGAATTTAATGAATATAAAACGAAAACACAACGTCACTCCACAAGTTCCCGCCAAAAAGTCCCCTAGAGAAAAATATTTTTTTTTTTTTTAAGAAGATTTTTGGCCTGGTATCGAGACCTTTAAGCCATTTCTTTATTTTAAATATTCATCTTTTATGTTTAGTCACGTATTATTGTCACTTTCACTGTAAAGTCTAGTCCTCGTCCGTACAAGTCCGGTCTAATTTTAGTGAAATTGGCGGCTATTCCACTAAAACATTTCATGGACTTTTTGGGACAACCTGGAAAGTCACGATACACGCTTTCATTTCATTTCACTTCACTTGTGCACTTACATTGACCTTTATTGGACAAAACACCACCGAAATTATTCAATAAAACTCAAAATACACGAATTTAATGAAAATAAAACGAAAACACAACGTCACTGCAAGTTCCCGCCAAAAAGTCCCTAGAGAAAAATATTTTTGTGGTATTTCTTAGTGATGCGAATCCGTTTTAAAATCGACTCAAATTTAGTATGAAGTTTGTTCATTAATCATTCAACATAGGTACGCTTTTATATTGTTTTGGTTTTTATTTATTGCCTTTTTGTATTTATTAAATAGGGTTAATATTTTATTGAATTTTATTTTAATTTAATATTGCAAGTTCAAATTGAAAACATGTAACTACATAGTTTTAACCTTTTTTTAATAAATTATTGGTACTTTAGATTTTATAAGTTGAAACAAGGTTTCTCATGTTTAATGTATACAATTTCACTAATTGTTAATTATGTAATTTTTAATCTATTCTGACATGAAAATAATAATTTAAATATACAGGTGTCTGGTAAGTTGTACGCCAAACTTAAGGGGGAGATAGGTGGGCAAGTCACCTACCAAATATACAAAAATGACCTTTGTAAAAGTGTTACCATTTTCGAGATATTTCGAAATCTCCGTTTATTTTAAATGTGCTCCCGCACTACTATTTTGAGCTGTGGTATTCGGAATTTATTACTTTTTACATTTGTTTTTATTGCAAAACAATCTTTTTTTTTTAAACAAGTATCCATTAAGGCTTTTAATTTCATTGATAATATTTTTATCCTGCTACTATATTTGCTAATAGAGTTATAAGCTGAACATTCTAATACAGCTAGCCTCTCAAGTTAGCTTGGGATGTAGTACTGGATTAACGTGATTTGTCATGTCCTTTGCTTTCTTCCGTATTTTATATTCTTATTAATGTTTTGATGATAAACTATTTATCATTTCCAAATGTCTATTAAACGAGCATGTTTTTAAGCCAATAGGTTAACTAGCGTTCAGGATTTTTTTTGCTCTAGGAGAGTTTAAAACTTTACCAAACTTAAGTAGAAAAGGAAAAATTTAATTTGAATAAAAAAAAAACTACACTAGTTACTTTTTTAATGATTTTCTGCATCTGATAACACAACTATTCAAGATTGTTTTGCAATAAAAACAAATGTAAAAAGTAATAAATAAATACCATAGCTCAAAACAGTAGTGCGGCAACACATTTAAAAAAAACGGAAATTTCGAAATATCTCGATAATGGTAACACTTTTACTAAGGTCATTTATGTATATTTGGTAGGTGACTTGCCCACCTATCTCCCCCTTAAGTTTGTCGTACAACTTACCCGACACCCTGTATAATTAAATGATTGTGACATAAACATAAATTTTCAAAATATCCTGATTCTCGTTACACAAGTAATACATTAAGTAAACGTCAAAATTGAGTGAAAAATGTTAACTAATTTTGAATATTAGCACTCCATATTCTCTGCCAAAAATAAAAAATCGATACGTCAATTAGTTTCTGATTTATTGAAGTAAACGTGCGATGCGGACTCGTACTCGATTTGACGTACTCGTGTGACGGTGTGACGTCATCTTGCAATACTCACTCATAGCGGAGCTTTGCAAATTGACATGCGGTCACGTGAATGTTAGTGGGACTCGATTTTATCGTAAGTTTAAATGCCTGTAAAATGATAACTAATAGGTATTTTTGACTACAACAAAAAATTGTGTATTTGTATACATATAAGCTTTACTGTAACAAACTTTCAACCGATTTGGCATACCTATTAACATTCTCCATTCAATCTTGGATCAAATAATTTACCAGTAGCATATATATTTCAAACATTAAATAGTGGTAATTTTTTTACATTTTCAACGGTAAATTGATTTAAATGTTTGTATTGTTACTTAGAGAGTTAATTTTTTTTAAATAATCGACTAATTTCATCTATGGTCATTTCTATATCATATTCTATCTGTTGCCCACTACACTAGTTTAGCTAGACCATAAACATTATAAAGTCTTTCTCAAGTTAGTAAGTGAACATGGCGGTTGGTAAAAATAAAGGCCTCTCGAAAGGCGGTAAAAAGGGTGTTAAGAAGAAGATGTAAGTTCACAATAAACCTGAGAATTGTTAAATTAAATTACCCTTTATACGATTAATCTATTATCAGAGCCCCGGTGAATGTGATGTTTTGAGTAATTTTGGATTGAAGTTGTGTCTCGTGTCAACCTTGTTTCCTGTAACTTTACATTTATTCTCGCATGTTATTACTTTGTTCTTGTTTTCAATCCCATTCGGAGTGAATTGATCTGAATTTAATAGTGTGTTTATGTTAAAAGTTCCACAAGAAACTTTGTAATGGATATGTCCGGGTGAGTGTTTGAGGTTATACTAATTTTGTAATTATTTTCTTGCAGTGTTGATCCTTTCACCCGTAAAGACTGGTATGATGTCAAGGCACCGTCTATGTTCACCAAGAGACAAGTGGGCACCACCCTTGTCAACCGTACTCAGGTATGTTATTATTTTGTTTAGGTTAGGAATCATTTTTTCGTCTAAGTCAACTAAAGTCTGAGAAGGAATATCTATGTAATGAGACGCCGTGAACATTGATTGCTGTGATCACGTGGATTAACGGATTTATGAATAATTGTCGTGTCTTTATATCCCACATGGTGTTTTTATGGTTATATCTTGATTCATACCTGTCTAAATTATAGTATCATCTATTTATCCATAACAGTCCATCCATTGGCCAAATAGCATTTTAAATTTTCTTTACGCACTTCATAGTACTTACTTAAGTTTATAGGGTCCTCCGAGGACCCTACTCAAGGTTGAGTTACTACCTAATGATCATTTTACATATTATGTGTAGTTCATTTACTATTGCATTTGATTGTGATTTTATAACAGCTTCAAGCCTAAGTACTCTAGCTCACACCAAAAGTAATTTGCACAATTTATAAGCTATTGTTTATAGATTATTAGCGATAGGCGTGCCCCTTGAAACCAGTGATGCAAAAGTTTTTTTTTTTTTTGTCACTAGTGACAACCCACCTGGGGTTACCTGATGGTTAGTGACTACCGTCGCCTATAGACAGCATTACCAGGGGGACTGCCAACAATGTACACCTTATTACATTGCCTTAAGGGCAAGGGCAACGGCTGGAACACACCAACAGGTGCTTGGCGACAGATTTTCAACTTGAGGGTGGTAGCCAGCCAGTCGAGTATCACGAACCCACGACCTTCGCCGCGGTATCCGACGTCACTTACCACTGAGCTATCATCGCCTTAAATCTATATTAGCTAAGAAGGCACTTGATGTTGGCCTTTGCTAGGAAGAGCCACCTATATCGAAGTTACTCTATTATAATCTACATAGACATAAGATACTAATTATTAGTCATAAAATATTTGTATGATATGGTTAAAGTCAATAATAAACTAAAGCAGACCAACGCCCATAGGCAGCATGTGTTCACAATCTTATCTTTCTTCTTTCTAATATTAAAGAGATGAAAGATTTGTATGTATGTATGTGTGTTACAAATAAACTCAAAAACTACTGGGCCAATTTCAAAAATCCTTTCACCATTTTAATGCAACATTTTTTCAAATTAACATGGCTATATTTTTATCCCGGAATAAGATAAGATCCCACGGGAACGCGGGTGAAACTGCGGAGGACAGGTAGTGTCGTAATAAATCTGTTGGAATGAAACATTAAGCACATTTCATGGAATATTCCTTCTCAAACCATTCTAACCTACAATGATGATCCACCTAGCTCGCAATGACACATATCTGATGATAACATCTGTTCCCTTTTGATTTAACCACTGATAAAGCATTATAAACATAAATATTCTTCAAAAACAACTAAACAGTACTAAAGTCTAATATTGTTGTCCTGAAGGGTACGAAAATTGCTTCGGAGGGACTGAAGGGTCGTGTGTTTGAAGTCTCTCTGGCTGATCTCCAAGCCGACACTGATGCTGAGAGGTAAGGTATATGAACATGATTATTTATTTCTTTTTTTACTGAGTGCACTGAGGTACTGGGTATTTTCTGTTGGGTATTACTGAGGGACAGCTGTCCCACTTTAACAACAATATAACAATTAAATGTAGTTGAGTTATTTAAATGTGTAGTATACTTTGTTATCTTAATATTTATATAATTATTCTGTATGTGTGTTTGTCACCTATCTCTTCTTAAATGGCTGAACTAATTTGGATGAAATTTTGTGTGTACTTATATTTCAATAGGTTCCTCAATGTTTTGAAAACACAATTTGACCCAGTAGGTGGTGCTGGAATCGGGAATTTCAGGACAGTTTTCCGGGCCTGCTAGTTTATTATAATTTTCTCAAGATTCCAATAAACCGGCAGCCTCTAGATTTTAATAGTGCCAGATTAATGAGACTACTGTACTTTAATTTTTTTCAAGAAAAGCCTATTTAATAAAAGCAATTACACTTGTGACCAGGTCGTTCCGTAAGTTCCGCCTCATCGCCGAGGATGTCCAGGGGCGCAATGTGCTCTGCAACTTCCACGGCATGGACCTCACCACTGACAAGCTCAGGTAAGCAGTAAGCAGCAAGCTCAGGTACCCACCTGATGGTAAATGGATTACAAGCATTGTCGAATAATGTAAGATAACATATCTTCTGGATGCTTAGTTGTTTCTTTTTACCAGGTATATCACCTGATGGTAAGTGAATACTATTGCCTATAGACATTAGCAAAACCAGGGGGGTTGCAAATTTGTTGTACCTTATTACAATGCCTTAATGGCATCTGGCTCTTAAGTGTAACTGCTGGAACACCAACATGTGCTTGGAAAGAGTTTTTTCAACTTGTGAGTTGTTGTCAGCCAGTCAAGTACTACATTTTCCTGTTTTTTTGTGATATTAATTCATCCAAATAGGACTTCACAGGCATTTATGAATAGTCAGACTAATGCTCCGTTCAAAAGGTTGTTTTTTCTGAGAAGAGTCGGCAATAAACTCGGAAAAACTTACGAGCTTAGACTCGAAGCCAAATTAACACAAATTCACTATTAAAATTTGAAAACCAAAGCCCTAAATGACTTAAAATAAAGAACTGCAGCCCAGCTATATGAAGTAACGCCACATGGCCTTCATATCGTTTCAAGCTGCAAAGATAATATGCTGCCACACAATATAGTGCCTTTGAACTGTCCATGTACAGAGGCCCTTTGTGTCGTTGCTACAAACACAGTATTTTATAGAAAGAAAGAAAGAAAGAAAAATATATTTATTGTCCGTCAGCAAGAACCTACTGGTTTGTTCTGGCAGTTGCACTTGAGAGCCTGTTTCCTTCTAAGCTTTGTGTGCTTACCACATCATCACTTAGCATGGTGAGATTATGGTTAACAAGATTTTCCAAGAGTAAAAAGACAATTGTGGGTTATTCTCGGGCTGCGTTCGATAATCCTTTTAAATTCAAATAACACATGGAATGATTCTCGCACAGATGGATGGTCAAGAAATGGCAGACCCTTGTGGAAGCCAATATTGACGTGAAGACCACAGATGGCTACCTGCTGAGAGTTTTCTGCATCGGTTTCACCAACAAGGATACTCTTAGTCAGCGCAAGACATGCTACGCTCAGCACACTCAGGTTTGGTTCTATCCCACTATATATAATATTATAAATGTGAAAGTTTGGATGGATGGATGTATGTATGTATGTATGTTTGTTTGTTTGTTACTCATTTACGACAGAACGGCTGAACGGATCTGGATGAAATTTTTATAGTCTGAAATAGCACATAGGCTACTTTTTATCCCGGGAAAAGATAAGATCCCTCGGGAATGCGGGTGAAACCGCGGGCGACCACTAGTAGTTAATAAAGCTTATTTTACATTTTAATTAGCTTGAGTAAAGTGTTTAATGGTTTGACCATATCACTTTTTATCAATAATAGTTAATCGAATGTTAGCGATTACACAAATTTAATTTACAGTCATTCTTTTAAGAAATAATTTTTGTATTAGTATTTATTTTGACAACTGTCAAATCACTTCAGTTTATTAAAAATCCAACTGTAGATGTCAGTCTGTGTTGTGTTCATTGTTCTAAATTATGATTCCACTTCTTCCCTTTAGGGATCATATAGAATAAATAAATTTCGCTAATAATAAATTTACACAAATTAGTATTGCATGTATGATATAGGTAAATATCGTATTATTTCCACAAAATTAACTATCACATGAACAATAAATAAGCTATTTTGAAAAAAAAATTGAGTTACTGCCATAAAAAAATTATATTCTTTAATTTTAAATCCAAAACAAGCTATATTATAATTTAACTGCAGCCCAGCTATATGAAGTAACGCCACATGGCCTTCATATCGTTTCAAGCTGCAAATATAATATGCTGCCACACAATATAGTGCCTTTGGACTGTCCATGTATGGAGGCCCTTTGTGTCGTTGCTACAAACATAGTATTTTATAGAAACAAGACTTAAAAAGCAAATAATTAGCTGAGAGCTGCCAAATGTGGTAAATTGAGAGCCTGTAGGATTTGAGATCACAAACATTGTCATTACATTCAATATGATAAGCCAGTTGGTTGGTTAACACACTGCCTATAATCCGACAGTTCGTGGGTTCGATTCCCATCCAGGACATACATTTTTATGCACGAACATGGTTTGTCCTGAATCTGGGTGTAATTATATTATTAAACATTTAATTTATGTATAATATATTCATTCATTGCGATGATTGCTTAGTGTAAGTGTGTTCCGACAGTTAAACTTTAGAGCCTTTAATTAAGGCATTGTAATAAGGAGTAAAATACATTGGCAATCCCCCTGTTATTGCTAATGTCTATAGGCGACGGTAATCACTTACCATCAGGTGACCCGCCTATATGTTTGTCAGATTTGACATAAATAAAATATTAATTCTGTTATTTTTTTCTCGTAATCTTCAATGGCTTTCTCTATCACCAGGTCCGCGCCATCAGAAAGAAGATGTGCGAGATCATCACTCGCGACGTGACCAGCTCGGAACTGCGCGAGGTTGTCAACAAGCTCATTCCGGACTCAATAGCCAAGGATATCGAGAAGGCGTGCCATGGCATCTATCCATTACGTGATGTCTGTATTAGGAAGGTGCGTTGAGTTCCCATATTTCAGGTTACCGATAAGTTTCTGACAGATATACTGTTTACAAATGAGTTTATATCTGACAGGGACTTATCGGTACATTTTATAGGGCTGCCACTGGAAATGATAGCGTGTAGTTAACATCGAATTTTAGTGAAATAAAAGACGGAAAAAAAGATGTAAAACCAAAAGTACCAGTTTCACTGTATAACTCAACTTGTGGCTGTATAACTCAACTTGTGGCTGTATAACTCAACTTGTGGCTGTATAACTCAACTTGTGGCTGTATAACTCAACTTGTGGCTGTATAACTCAACTTGTGGCTGTATAACTCAACTTGTGGCTGTATAACTCAACTTGTGGCTGTATAACTCAACTTGTGGCTGTATAACTCAACTTGTGGCTGTATAACTCAACTTGTGGCTGTATAACTCAACTTGTGGCTGTATAACTCAACTTATGGCTGAAAAACTCAACGTTATCGAGATTTTTTTATCACCGAAGGGTACATAAGCATTCATTGACAGTGGCAGTCAAATCTAAACATTCAAATGATGAGACACCTAGCTCGCAATGACAACATACATGATGATAACACATGTTCCCTTTTGATTTACTCGCTGAATACCATTACTAATCTCACCCAACCTAAAACAAACCTTAACATATTGATAACAAGGTATATTTACAGGTGAAAGTTCTGAAGAGGCCGCGTTTCGAGATCTCCAAGCTATTGGAGCTGCACGGTGAAGGTGGCAGTGGTAAACGTGGCGAGGCTGGCGACAAGTCTGAACGGCCTGAGGGTTACGAGCCGCCAGTGCAAGAAAGTGTCTAAATATACTTGATAAAGTTTATTCTTGTTGTTTTATTTCGGCATATTGGTGTGATATGGGCAGGGCTGGGCAAAATACATGCTTTGCTTTAATTGAAATACAAATTACTAAATTATATCTCGCAAATATTTATAATATCAAATACAAAATATCTGTAATGTAGGTACCTATTGAAATATAAAATACAAAATACAGTGTTTTAGCTATTTTTGTTTGGAATACAAATTACAAAATACTATTAAGAATAAAAAGTAATCAAGCCCAGCATGGGCTAAAACTCACGAGTTAAAGAAGATTAATCAGTAAAACCAGAGTTTCCTTTCATGAACTCGAGATTTTTAAATGTACAGTCAGACAAACGGCCTCTTGTTGGAGAATGAATAAAACCTGCTAAAAGAATACGAATCTTTCTACAGGTCCTGGCTCGTATTTAGTAAGTTCACAATTGACATCAATCTGTTGACTCGCGACATTAACCTGTCAAACAACTCGTCAACTCGCGCACAGTTTTCAAAATTCGCCCCCAATTTTCATGTAAATGTCATCGTCCCGATTGTCCCATTTAAGAACCAAGTGGTACGGACTCTGAAACCCCGATTGTCCCAAGAAAGAACTGAGGTTAAATTTAGTGGTGCGGACTCTTGAAACCCCGATTGTCCCAAGAAAGAACTGACAGGTTAAATTTATTTTGCTAGGTACAATTTCTTCTAAATTTGGCCTACGGTTTCTTATGATATTTTTGATGTTTTTCCAATGACTACGCAAAAGGGTTACAATACAAACGACTTATTTAAAATAATAATTTTAATTAGTAAGTATAATAATATGGTGATTGATTCTTACATTTAATTCTTAAAAATATTTACAACAATCTTATGAGGTACTATGTACAAGTTTTTATTTCCGTTACATATTTTCTATATCGTATACATTGAGCATTCAAAAAGGCATTTCTATATTTCTAACAAAGCAAAATAATAAATATTTTTAAGCAAAAATAAAGGTTAAACAAGTATTTTAAACAATTTTATTAAGTAGGTATTAGTGTAGATCTGAATGTTACAAGCGGTACATACATACTGATATGAATCTGAATAAATCCTGAAAAAAAAACGTAGGTTCTTAATTTAAATTTTGTAAGATAAAACACCAAAAAACTATCCAAGATTCACTTTTATGGACATCAAATTCATTCATTCCTCATCAAAAATCATAAAAATTAACATTAGGTAAATTACTTTTTTTTACAAACCCAAGATGGGTTAAAAATGCAGTTTACAGCCAGCATTAAATAAAAAAAAAAACAAACTAAGGGCCTACTCCCAATACATTTACAGCGCATGTAAAGCGAGAGCGAAGCGCTGTTCCAGCGCTGGAAACGCTACTGAAAAATCAGGGGAAAAGAAGGGTAATAACATCTTCCCCGTAGAGGAATAGTTCTTTCTGTATACCATCTCCCGACTGGTCATTCAAAGTCGGAGTGGGCGCAAACCCTAAGCTGGAATCTCACGACACTGACTGATTTTTCAGTTCAGTTTCCGCCGGTATTTTCTTCAGCGTTACGCAAGGTTTCTGTTTTCTTCGCACAAACATAAGGAATAGGCATACTGTTGAGATTACAAGAGATATACTGCAGATGATTGTGAGGCCCAGTTGAGCGGCTGCTGTGGAATATGTTCCGTGGTAGACGAGAGATCGAAGACTATCAGGAAGTTCTTCAACACTCTGTAGTAAAAATAAAACATATTTAAGGTAAGCACACAAAGCCTAGATGGGAACTGGCTCTCAAGTGCAGCTGTCGGAACACACCGATAGGTGCTTGCCAACAGATTTTCAACTTGAGGGTGGTAGCCAGCCAGTCGGGTACTATAAAAGAATCCTACCACCATGATATGGTTTCCTTCACCGAAAGCTCAAGCTCATTGTAGGATTCGAACCCACGACCTTCGCCGCGGTATCCGACGTCACTATCACAGCTATCATCGCCTTATAATAATATTAATATACGCCATCTGTTGTTCAAAAATGACTACTAACTAACGCCCTCTTTGAATGGAAAATGCAAAAAATATGTTTATTGATAATCATTTATTAGAAAAAAATGCTTTATTGAAAAAAAAAAATATAAATGTAAACTTTTACGGGTGGCCTTAATTTTGTTTTGAGGAGCTAGTTTACATAATTTTACCCTAATTAAGTAGGACATGTAAAAAAATAGCTGCCGTCTCCTCCTGTCAAATATAATAATAACATACCATCTCAATCCATGCAACGGGAAGAATAATTCCTGGTTTCAAGAACCTCAGAGCGGAGAACATGTCCGATTTCACTACTTGAATGTTGATTTGTATACTGTAAAAAAAAAACATACAATTATAATTTATAAAATGCTACTCCCCGCTAGATGTCACTATACGAATATCATTATATTTGCTTATTTTTAATTGAATGGACTGATTTTGATTGATTATCATTTACTTATAGTCTAGATGTCAATAAATAAAACCTATTTTGTAACAAAAAATGTAAAACTGCAAAAATGTACTCATTTTATGACATAAGTTTTTTTTTTTAATCTGGATAAGCTTGTGTTTGACCACAATCTCCCCATGGTAAGTGATGATGTGGCCGAAGTTGATAAGCACACAAAGCCTAGATGGGAACTGGCTCTCAAGTGCAGCTATCGGAACACACCGATAGGTGCTTGGCGACAGATTTTCAACTTGAGGGTGGTAGCCAGCCAGTCGGATACTACAAAGTACCCTACCACCGTGCTAAGTTGCGAGTACCTACGCAATAAAAAAAAAAAAATGCTAAATTAATTTTGGCTAATTTGGACTAATCTCGTGACATTATTATTTATTTTAAAGGCTTTAGTTACAAGACTATCAAGCCAACATTTCTTTATTTTCAATAATTATAGGTAAGTGCTCACAGATTTGAACATAAATTAGACAGATCATTTGATTATGAAATGCTGTCATATTGGCAACATGTAGGATGTACCTACACTTGCTCTGTAAGGGATTAGGAAAAAGAGTCGTCGAGGGTGGCACTATCTTATCTATACCCAAAAAAGGAAACAAAATATACCCAGATTTTCCACTAAGCGCAATGCCGAGTGTAGGATGTATATCGAGGTAGGAGTCGTGTAGGAGAGGATCTGGCTTCAGTCCACTCACATCCTCGAGCAGGCTCTCTTCTCCAAGGTAGAAGTGGGGGAACGATGCAAGAGCGGGAGCCCCTATGGAAAAAATAAAGGTTTTAGATGCTTACTTACTATCCCACTAATATTATAAGTGTGAAAGTTTGGATGGATGGATGTTTGTTGCTCAATCACGCAAAAACGACTGAACGGATTATGATGAAACTTGGCACACAGGTAGATCACAGGTATCCTGGAATAAAACATAGGATACTTTTTATCCTGGGAAAGGATAAGATCCCTCGGGAATGCGGGTGAAACCGCAGCGTATAGTTATTAGATATCAACCCCCCCCCCCCCCACACACACACACACACACACTTACCCATAGCGCAGGCAGTAACATTAATAACCCCCTTAGGGGGGCAGGTTCCACTGGCGATCTCACAGTAGCACTGGTTAGCTGGGTTGTGTTTAGGATCGTCGAACACATTCAGGGGCATCCTGTAGCGGAGGAGCTCGATGCCTGATATCTAATCAATAAAGAAATTATTATCTCACAGTAGGAGCGTACGTAAACAATAGTCTCCAATGAAGTGAAGTAACGTGCATGAAGTTGTGTGCTTACTTTAAGTGCGTGGGGCTCTGTCTATTTTTTTATTTGGTCTGAGCATCTTGAAAATGAGTTTATATTGTATTAACGATTCCGAGAGGACTGTCTATGAAAGTGTTCTACTAGCAAAAAATAATTAAGTACATCAGAAGTGAGAAAACTCAAACCTATTAATACAGGCTAGCCCTTTTTTTTATTCTGGATATGGCCGAAGGTGGTAAGCACACAAAGCCTAGATGGAAACTGGCTCTCAAGTGCAACTGTTGGAACACACCGACAGGTGCTTGGCTACAGATTTTCAACTTGAGGGTGGTAGCCAGCCAGTCGGGTACTACAAAGTACCCTACCACCGTGCTATGGTTTCCTCACGATGTTACCCTTCACCGAAAGCTCAAGCTCATTGTAGGATTCGAATCCACGACCTTCGCCGCGGTATCCGACGTCACTTACCACTGAGCTATCATCGCCAAAATCTCTTACTTAAATCTTACTTCAATAATACTTTCATAGTAAGAACTTCAATGATACTTTCTTTAATTCGCGTCATACTTGTGAACAGGTGCTGCTTGTGGGGGCTGGTCTGCTTGAGTTTGTTGTTTATTAAGTCAGTCATAATTAAATTCTATAGATTACTATTTTTGCCGCCATAACACGCAAATATTTGTCAGTGACATTAGATAAATAGTTATTGAATGTAATAGTTGTACCTAAGTTGTTTTTTGAAAAGAGTAATTGCTGAGTTTATTGCCGGCTCTTCTCAGCAAAAGCAACCTTCCGAACCGAGCATTTAGAGTCTGACTATTCATAAGGCCTATTTGGATAAATAAACAATTTCATTCAATTTCATGAGCCACAACGCCGTGTAAATTAGTACATACCTCAACGTCTTTCTCGTAAACGAATGGTAGTCTCCGGCAAATGTTCGGGTAGTAGACATGCAGAGTTGTGTTCCTATCCAGCATGGATGGTGGGAAGATTGAGCCATCGGACGCTTCAATACTGCAATTATAAAACTATTTTATTTACACTTGGTAGGAGACTGGGGTCCTCACACTTGATCCCCATTTTGGTTTTTCATTAATATCAGCTCTAAAAATTATAATATTTCTTTACGTGATTGTCTAGATAATTTATCCTTCTACCTTTTTGGTTCATTCAATCATGAAATATATCTATGTTAATCTGTTTTTTTCTCGTTTTCCCCGAAGACTATGCGGGTATGCATGGGCGGTGGGGATCACTTAACATCAGGTGACCGGCATGCTCTCTTGCGTCTTGCATTTTAAAAAAAAATACAAAAGGATCAAGTATCCCGTATCCTGGGACACTTGCCGCTGGTGCTGGCAATGTTTCCAGTAGGCTGGCAGTATTTTTTCTTTGGGTGACAAAGCTATGCGTTGTTGGAACGCCTCCAGCCCGTATGAGTTGTATCGAAGCATGATTTTATCGTTAAATTACTATTGATTGGCTAACAAGGAAACGAGTCTACGGCAAAAATATATAGATAATAACGGCGCTAGTACCCCGAGTTCCAATATATAGATAATAACGGCGCTAGTACCCCGAGTTCCAATATATAGATAATAACGGCGCTAGTACCCCGAGTTCCAATATATAGATAATAACGGCGCTAGTACCCCGAGTTCCAATATATAGATAATAACGGCGCTAGTACCCCGAGTTCCAATATATAGATAATAACGGCGCTAGTACCCCGAGTTCCAATATACCAAGATAATAACGGCGCTAGTACCCCGAGTTCCAATATATAGATAATAACGGCGCTAGTACCCCGAGTTCCAATATATAGATAATAACGGCGCTAGTACCCCGAGTTCCAATATATAGATAATAACGGCGCTAGTACCCCGAGCTCCAATTTACCAAGATAACCTTTCAAACCCACGCAATAAGGGTCCATTACAAAATAACGATAAACGAGCGATTAACTCTCAATGAGATGATTATAATCATTGATCTTATAAAGATTTTTTGTATTTCTTTATGTTATGATTGTATATTTATATCTATTTTTTATATTTGATTTTTAAAGTTATTATTAAAAAAAAACTACAATTAAAGAAACGAATCTAATCTAAAAACTACCTAAAATAAACTATAAAAGTGCGTCGAAGAATTCCTCCGCATCGCCGTCGACTGGTAACGTTCCCAATAGACTGGCAGCATTGCCACGTTGAATGGCAATGCTTAATCTTTGGCCAAAGTAAAAGCCAGCCTTTTGGTCACGGGAAGCGTCAACCAATCTTTTGGAAATATCCTTAAATAGGAAATGAGCACTCGGCCCAATGGTATTATTATATATTTTTTATGTTATTACTAAAGATTATAATTTTATTTACAACAAATGTACAAAATATACAAACAAATGTACAAATTACTAAAAAATATATAATAATACCATTCTTCATTGGATTCGATCCAACGAAGTAATCGATTCCGACATTGGTAATAGAAATACAAAATTTAAATACAACAGAGTTTAAACAATGAAGTTGATTATGGATAGATATTTATAATTATGTTATTTAGGCATGCACATACATATTAGTGCAGTATTTATTTAAGAACACACAATTCACTGAATGGCCGCTTTCAATTTCATTTCTCAAATTGAAATAATGAGTACCTAGTTGCAAGATTTTAATGAAAAAATCTATACAATTTTAAGGCGATGATAGCTCAGTGGTAGTGACGTCGGATACCGCGACGAAGGTCATCGGTTTGAATCCTACAATGAGCTTGAGCTTTCGGTGAAGGAAAACATCGTGAGGAAACCATCGCTCGGTGGTAGGGTACTTTGTAGTACCCAACTAGCTGGCTACGACCCTCAAGTTGAAAATCTGTCGCCAAGAACCTATCGGTGTGTTCCGACAGCTGTACTTGAGAGCCAGTTCCCATCTAGGCTTTGTGTGCTTACCACCTTCGGCCACATCATCACTTACCATGGTGAAATTGTAGTCAAACACAAGCTTATAGTGAATTAAAAAAAAAATTGAAATCATTTCTAAAATATGTTCCTTTCGAACTTACCTATTACAGTCATCGCTGCTCCAGAGTGAGAGGTGATCATGTCCATCAACACTTTCTATAATATTCATGCGATCCTTATTGACTTCACCCGTGTTGATTGTAAATCGTTCTGAGACTGTACCATTTTTCTGTCATAGAAATACATCATTAAAATATCATCATTCTACCTGCCCTGTTCCTGATTATTTGTGGTCGGTGCAATCTATAATTTTCTTTCATTCGGTCCTTCTATCCGTCATATCGGAATTCTCTTTGGTCTTCCTCTACCCATGAATCCATCCACTTTCATATTCATAACTCTTTTGACTACATGGCTATCTTCCCTGCTCATAAAATGCCCATACCACGACAAACGACTTCCTCTCAACTTTTCAGTCACTGGTTCTACTATCAAACTTCCTCTTACGTGCTCATTCCTAATAAAATTGGTTTTGTTCGTGATGTCATGGACGGGGGCCCCGACTGAAAACCAGCGCGAGAGTTAGTGCTTTTGCTAACCCTGGATTTATGCTGAGTCGGGACCTATCCCAGGCATCACGCAACATTTTTTTTTTTTTTTTTGGGAGGACTTAAAGGTGGAGGTCTGAGGGACCATACACACCCTTACGCGGACTTTTCGGTGAGCCCGAGTATGCAACATTACATTATTATTTGTCCCTTTTGTATTCATGTTTCTGTGTAAGAGTAACCTCTTAATGCAATGTAATCTTGTGTGTTGTCGTGAATAAATGTATTTTCTTTCTTTCTTTCTAATTTTATCCATCCTTGTCACTCCACACACCCTTAACATTCTCATCTCTGTTCCTTTTACTGCCCACCATTCAGAACCATACATTAAGACCGATTTTATCACTGACTTGTAGAACACGGTCTCTGTTTATGTCTCTAATATTTAAAAAATAATAATACTATCCTGTAAGATATATCACATAATGGTAATCTGATCCCAAACTAAAAATATCAATACCGAGTGGGAATCGAACTCACAACTTGTAGGGTGACGGTTTATGTCTAATCAACTATATTAACTGGGTAATCAAATCAGAATCGTTAGACAATTTTATACGGTTTTTACAGTTTTTTTATGTAACTCAAAGAACCGATAACCTATAGGGAAGCTCTCGAGGTAGCAACTAGGAATATATAATATTTTGTATTTGTTGTTAAACATTTGAAAAAAAAAGACCAATATAGATAAAAAAAAATATTTAAAAAAATGTAACCTTGCTGAGTTTCTTGCCGGTTCTTCTCAGTTGAAGGCTGACTTCCGAACCAGTGGTAACTTCTGTAATTCGATCTTCATAAGTGCCCTTCTAGGGCCTAAACTGAATAAACGGTTTTGACTTTGACTGAAAAGCACCGAGCAAGGCACGCTTCCACCAGGTTGACTGGCCAGGCCATACAAGGCAGTCATTGTGGAAATCCAAGGGGAAGTCCTATACTCAGCACTGGAAATACCTGAGCTGATGAAATATATAAATTGTACTCACAGTAACAAGTAATCCAAACTTATCAAACTTCAACTGCCCTTGGAAACTAAGGAAGGGCTTAGCAATATCTATAATGCTGTCGTCATAACCCCACAGCAAACTGGAAATTAACATTATTAATAAGTACTAGGTAGAGGAAGGCCGAAGAAGGTATGGATGGAGTGCGTGAAGAATGATATGTTTATGAAAGGTGTGAGTACAGAGACGACTAGTGATAGAGCGGAGTGGAAGAGGATTTAAGGCGATGATAGCTCAGTGGTAAGTGACGTTGAATACCGCGACGAAGGTCGTGGGTTCGAATCCTACAATGAGCTTGAGCTTTCGGTGAAGGAAAACATCGTGAGGAAACCATAGCACGGTGGTAGGGTACTTTGTAGTACCCGACTGGCTGGCTACCACCCTCAAGTTGAAAACCTGTCGCCAAGCACCTATTGGTGTGTTCCGACAGCTGCACTTGAGAGCCAGTTCCCATCTAGGCTTTGTGTGCTTACCACCTTCGGCCACATCATCACTTACCATGGTGAGATTGTGGTCAAACACAAGCTTATCCAGAATAATAAAAAAAAGAAAAAAAAGAGGAAAACGTGTTGTGCCGACCCCACCTAGCGTGGGATAAGAAAGAGAAGAAGAAGAATAAGTACTAGCTTGCTCGTGACTGAATTATCTTTGAATTCGTTTATTGTGGAATTATTTCTATTCACACTTCTTTCCCAATTTAGGAGTTCATTTAAGAAACGCCTATCAAGGTGTAGTCCACATCCGTCCAACATAGCCGTGAAATGCAGATAGACTGACAGAGCTACTTCGGATGAACCTCTATTTCCTTACTATACTTCCATAAAACACTATGCTATAAGAAACAACCTTATTGACCATTTCAGTTTTCGGAGGAGCACATAGTCTCAAAAATACGTTCTACTATTGTGACGTGATTAAAATTACACCCGGTTAAACAAGCTTTTTGATTTTGAATACCATAATAATATTGAAAACAAAATTTAAAATTAGTTTGTTGACTGAGAGCTTGAGTCCCGAAATCAGTCGAACTCTACTTATTAAGTGAGCTGAGGAAACAGATATATTATCGATCTTCAGATGATCAGTCGCAGTTTTATATATAATTGATTAAGGAGAAACATGATGTAGTATTAGTTAATTGAACAGTACAATGTAATTAGAACTATGTTTACTTTGAAACTGTGTCACTAAGTTATTGAGTGCCTCGTGTGTTACTGATAGGGTAGACCACTGAATACTCGGTCAACTGTTTTTAATATCGGTTTGCTTTGATTTTTGACTTCATATCAGGAGTTGAATGATGCGATAATCATAAAATTGCACATTTTTGAAAGTATTTGGTAGATTGAGCAACTTTTTTTCATACCACAAGTGAGGAAGCTGACGGGTCACCTGATGGTAAGTGACTACCGTCTCCTATAAACATTAGCAATACCAAGGGGTTTGCCAATGTGTTGTACACCTTATTAAAATGCCTTAAAGGTAACCGGCTCTCAAGTGCAATTGTCGGAACACACCAACAGGTGCTTGGCGACAGATTTTCAACTTGAGGGTAGCCAGCCAGTCGAGTACTACAAAGTACCCTACCACCGTGCTGTGGTTTCCTCACGATGTTTTCCTTCACCGAAAGCTCAAGCTCATTGTAGTATTCGAACCCACGACCTTCGCCGCGGTATCCGACGTCACTTACCACTGAGCTATCATCGCCTTAATAACCAACCAGTAAAAAATCCAAAAATGACCAATAAATTTTGTATAAAAGTGTGTTTTTATACACAATATTTAATGATACACCATAATTTTTTCCATCATCACATTCATCCATAATTTAAAAGGTAATAACAAATAATATAATTAGGTAATACTGTTTTCAATTACCATAAAATATCATGACACGTAAATTGAACTAAAATGGATCTTATTAAATATCTTTGGTGTAAGTATTCCACACAAAAGTAATAGCTATGTGTTTTTATAGCTTTCTATTATGCAAGAGCTCAATCTTACCTGTGCACTGGTAACTTCACAAAGGCGTCAGGATGGTTTGCCCATTTAAGAGCAGAGTTCAACGAGAACTGCCCCAGTGAAGGTAGATTAATGGCTTTCGATACTACACCCTATGGACAAACGAATAATCATCAAACCATAACTGTTTAGATACATTTTGTTTTATTTTAAGTACTAAATACTTTGGAAATAGTTTTACTGTAATAATTTTCAAATTTTAAGTTCTAACTTGTACCTACATCTTTATCTATGAGTATTATGCATGCGGTGTCTACGCCTTGAAGGGTTGAATCGATCTGTGTAAACATTTGTATTTTTTTTAAAGCATGTTTATGATTGAACCTAGTTTTGTAGACCGAATAAAAAAAAAAAAATTATCATCAGCAGCGTGAAGAGCGACCAGTATTTCTAGTACTTGACAGTCTTTTAATTAAGAAAATATGTTCTTGCCTTTACAAGCTGTGGTAAAGTAATCAAGCCTATGGTTTTGAGGTACATGTTCGATCGATGTCCTATTAAATCTCAATAAAAAAACCTACTTACGAGTAATTCTCAAATATTTTAAAAACAAATCAAGAAAGAAGTCAAAATATGGCTTAATGTCCCATTTAGGTCCAGCGACACGCCCGTTTGAAATTATATCTATTGATACCATTGGAGGCTTTTGAGGATCACGGTCAACAAAAAAAATATTTACATCTTCTGGTGGATCATTTCACTAGGTATACTTAATCATTATTAGATTATTATTAAAATGTACTAATTGATAAACATAACTCGCAATTAATTCAACTCGCTTGTAAAGGGTTAAGATTTAATTACAACGCAAAATGGCTGCGTTGGTAAATTATTTACAACGCATTGTGGTGGGCAAAAAGTGAAAGAAGATGCTACCGGTGTTTTTCGCAGTCGAGATCAAGTTCCTTTTATTATGATTTATGCTTGACACCTTTGGCACAGAATAATAAACCTCATCTTTGGCCACATCATCACTAAGCACATAAAAAACCGGTCAAAATAGGGTTGTGTACTAAAAAAATCTATTTAGTCCGTCAGTTAGATTACCAAAAAATATTGGACACGTATTTTTTATTTTATTCCGTAAACGAAAAATGACGAGGATACAGTGCGTTGAAATTTCGCGTGACGTCACACCGTGGTACAAATTTTACAACGAAGTGACGTCACAAGCCCCCACTCCTATACTTTGATGCGCTATAACTTTGTATATTTTTATTGATTTGATAAAGCAAAAAATACGTGTCCAATATTTTTTGATAATCTCACCGACGGACTAATTAGAATTCATTTTTATTGTCCCAGGACACTACCCTTTTAAATAGTTCGTTCAAAATGGTAATCGTGTCTTGAAGTTTTTCCCACATTTTTCGATTATGTTGTTTTTTTTTTCGGATTTATTCCTTTGCGTGTGCTTCAAATTGCTTCTTACCAAATTTCATGGTTCTAGATCATAAGTAAGTACCCAGTACCCTATAGGTTTTTCATTCCCTTGCGAGAGTCAAAATTTTCGGGATAAACGACCATATCTTTTGATTGCTTTGACTTATAAGTTTGATTTTTTCACTACTTCTAGAGTTTGCAGACCTGACTATTTGATATTAATTTCAACATGATACTTCCACGCGTTCCTGAGAAAAAGGGTATTTACAGACGGACAACAAAGTGGTCCTATAAAGGTTCCGTTTGTTCCCTAAGAAAACAAATGACCCTTACTGAATCTATTGCAATTAGACAAGTTGTTTTTTTTGTTGATTTATTTAAATCAAATTCAATGTGTTATTTTTGGTGATTACATGAACAATACATAATAATGTTAGATAAGATAGTTGAAGTTGAATACTTGAGTTGAAGGATTGTTTGTTTTGGGCGCTTTTCGGTTTAGATAATCTTTATGAAATTAAACAAAAAGTCACATTAAACTTTAAATTAGTAAGTAGCACATTAGCAGTGAGCGAGCATGCGAATATTATCAATGTGTGTGTGTGTGTGTGTGTGTGTGTAAACCTATAATCAAGGCTATGATAGCTCAGTGGCAGTGACGTCGGATACCGCGGCGAAGGTCGTGGGTTCGAATCCTACTTGCTTATGGAAGTGAAGTGCTTTTTTATCGGAGGATCGCACAGAGAAACCTCCTTTACCAGGTAGTAAAATTGGAGGGGGCACTCCCTCTTTTTGATTTTTGGGGGCATTTGGTCTCTGCCTCCCACTTGAGGTTTGAACTGTGTTGAAAGTTTTAGCGGAACTAACCAACTTAAAAGAAGAAGAATAACCAGCTTGACATTGGCAGAAATATTAAAGGACCATTGCCAGCAATGAAAAAAAAAACTTACAAGTAGTGGCAGATTAGGGACGAACACTGGGTCGAAATGGGCGCCGACCGTCTTTTCCGGCAGATATCTGAAGTGGTTGCGCTCCTGAAAACTCAGCAGGTGACCATGGAACTCAACGTTCACACGTTCTATCTGCTGCCTGGAAATAAAAGTTAAATTAATATCCTGGGATATTTGTTCACACACGGTTATCTGATCCCAAACTAAGCAGAGCTTGTAATATGGACAACCAGATAACTGATAAATAATACTTAAATATATAATGGCACACTTAAACAGAGTCAGGACAAACAGACATGTTCATGCACACAAATGTCTATCCTGGATGGGAATCGAACCCACGACCTGCGGCGTGATAGGTAGTGTGCGTCAACCGGCTATTTTACGAGTTATTTTACTATGAGACATGATCCTGGCTTAAACGAGCCTTTTTATAAATAGGCCAATGATATTATAACATAAGCAAAAAGATACGTTATAAGGACTCCGATAGCGGAAGGCTAAAAAGTGGCCAATCTAGCCTACTTTGACTTGTGTCGCGTCGCCGGCATCAATTGATGCACTTCACGTACCGATATTGCAATTAAAAGAAGTGACCAAAAAAATTAAAAAATGCCGTATACGGGTGAATTTTTCAACTGGGCGTGGTTGGCCAAATCCTAAACTAAAGGGAATATCGAAAAATGCTGAAAGGAGTCTCGAGGCCGATTTTGATCAAAACTAAAACTGCATCATTAGATTTTCGAAAAAATGTTTTCCCAAGCCAGGAATCGAACCCGATGAATTTGAAAAAAAAAACAGCCTGTATTACACCATCCGATAATGTTACTAATAAGGATCAAATTTTCTGAAGTAATGACTTACGGAAAACTTAAAGAAAGTGCTCTTTTTAAATAATTTCTAAGATATCATAATGTAGTGGGGATTGAATATTACAATACATATTATGTCATTTTGTGCAATAGAGTGCCATTTCTCGGCCATTTTAGAAAAGCGAATGCTATGTAGGTAACCTATCTACATCTTTTTACTTATAATCTGTAAATATTAGTAGGTTGCTTCAATGCCCTTTTAGCCTACAATGCGCATCAAATCACCAGCATAGGTACCTACCTAGTCCCTACTTAATAATCTGCGACGCCTTTACTTCATACAAGTAATAAAAATAAATAAATATCTAATAATATAGCCCTTTTATTTCCCATAAACCTTATATAAATGTATACAAAATATTTCGATCTTAACCAAGTGTTAGTTATAAATTATAGTAAACTGAAAAAAAATAACATCATACAGTACGCAACAGAAATTGACAGTTGACTCTTCTTTTTCTATTTTTATAAGCAAATGCAATATAATCTTTAAGATAAACGCCGGTAAACGCTCACCTCTTTATCGACTTGTGAACTCATATAACGCTATGTTTAATGAAATTGACATTGCGGCAACGCGACCTGGTACTTTTAATAAAATGATAATCTCATCGATTAGCGGTTTGAGATAGCACTCGCTCACTCAAAGTTTAAAAAAAAAAATAGTCTTTAATGTAATCTGTGGTTTACGGTGTTGGTGTTAAATTTATATATTCATATTTATCCTTAGCCTTGTATAATTATATAATTTAACACTGTTTGTTTGCTCAAAAAAAAAAAAAAAATATTGTCAGAGCCTGGACCGCACTTAGTACAATATTCCTCTACAATCAATGAATGACGCAACATAATGTCGATCACCTCATGTCAACAAGTCTAATATGTATTAACGTCATGTAATACCTAATTGAGGCTTGATTAGACTCATTCAAATGAGATAGTCTAGCTAGACAGATATTTTAATGGTCGCGGTGTAGAGTTTTGCAAATCTCGGCGGCCATTTAAGAAATGGTAAAGCCATTTTATAAAAAATAATTAGGTACCTATATGAATATTTTTTTTTTTTTTGTTGCTGGCAATCATCCTTTTAGGATATTTCTGCCAATGTCAAAGTATTTGAAATGATCTTGGTCTATTTGTCCCTCCTAATAGTTTTTTTAAATAATTTTTAGTCAATACAAAGTCTTTCAGTCGCATACATTCTTAAGTTTTAATTTCTTCTTTTATGTTATAGTCATATTCTCAAATTCACTGTAATGTTTAGTCCTCGTCCGTACATGTCCAGTCAGGCATTAGTGAAATTGGCGGTTGTTCCACTAAAACATTCACGGACTTTTTGGGACAACCTGGAAAGTCACGATACACGCTTTCATTTCATTTCACTTCACTTGTGCACTTAGATTGATCATTATTGGATAAAACACCACCGAAATTATTCAATAAAACTCAAAATACACGAATTTAATGAAAATAAAACGAAAACGCAACGTCACTCTGCAAGTTCCCGCCAAAAAGTCCTATATGTATATAACTAATGTAAAAGAAGATTTTAATAAAAGAACTTTCGTATTCTATTTTTGAAATTTTATTCAACCTTTAAGAAAAATTGTTACACTTTATTGATAAAAAAAGGAGGACGTTCTCAATTCGATTATATTGTTTTCTTTTTTTAATTTGTAAATATTATATTGTATTATCAAGTCTACATTCTACAATCTACAGTCTCAGACAGTTGGACGGTCAGTAATCAGAGTTACGCTCGGAACCTCTAGCTACGGAATACGGAACCCTAAAACAAAGAACGTAATCCCACTCATACTTATTATAAAATGTGAAAGTTTGGTTGGATGGATGTTTGTTACTCTTTCACGCAAAAATAGCTAAACGGATTTTGATGAAACTTGGCACACAGGTAGTTCATATCCTGGAATAAAACCTACGATTTTTATTTTATCTTTTTTTATCTTTTTTTATGTCACTCGTGACAACGAGGCAGGCGGGTCACCTGATGGTAAGTGACAACAGTCGCCTATCGACATTAGCAATACCAGGGGGATTACCAATGTGTTGTACACCTTATTACAATGCCTTAAGGGCAAGGGCAACTGGCTCTCAAGTGCAACTGCCGGAACACACCAACAGGTGCTTGGCGACAGATTTTCAACTTGAGGGTGGTAGGTAGCCAGCCAGTCGAGTACCACACAGTACCCTACCACCGTGCTATGGTTTCCTCACGATGTTTTCCTTCACCGAGCTGAAGCTCATTGTAGGATTCGAACGTTCGCCGCGGTATCCGACGTCGCTACCACTGAGCTATCACCGCCTTATTCTGTTTCGGGGGTCACAGCCATCGTATTTACTGTTCACTACACAATATAAAAAGATCTATTACACGCGTTGCTGAAGCGATTCAATCTTAAATAATACAAGTCTTTGATTGTATGGACACCTATGTGAAATATCTGAACTAGAAAAAGTAAGATGCCTGGTGAAAGAACGTTGTAAGGTTTAAATACGCTGAGAAGAATTTGTATATTGGGGATTCCATACAGGACACGCGAACTCAAGATGACTTCTAACTTTGTAGAAACTATGGGACCGTGGGGGCCTGAAGCACGATAGTTTTTTAAAGAACTGTCGACGCGCCTCATAGATCTGTCTGGTGACCAGAGGGCTGGTTCTTACCTCGGACAAAGGATAAACCTAGCTATCCAACGAGGTAACGCTGCCAGCCTTCTGGGCACTTTACCCACGGGCAGCGATTTGAACTCGGTATTCTATTTATAATATAATATCGAGTTTAAAATGTATAATAGAATAAGCAAGGTATGTATAATTTGTAAATATTTTTATTTTATTGATTATATTATACGTAATTATGTAAGTGTTTTTTATGATTAGTACATAACTCACTTCAAAAGTCAGTATTTTAAAAAATTAAAGAAACTATAGGTCTTATTATGTTCATATATTCCTATCCTTAACATCTGTATGACCGTTTGTTTCTGTAATAATAAATAAATAAAATAAATAAAGTAATTATATGTTTTACTATAGTATTTTGTATATTTGTACTTTACTAAACAGTTGAATAAAATAATCTTTGTAAGTGCACAACGAAATGACTTTGTATGCCGTTTTAAGAAACCAAGCATTTTCGCTCCTTTCTTTTTTTTTTTTTTTTTTTATTCTGGATAGGCTTGTGTTTGATCACAATCTCACCATGGTAAGTGATGATGTGGCCGAAGATGGTAAACACACATAGCCTAGATGGGAACTGGCTCTCAAGTGCAGCTGTCGGAACACACCGATAGGTGTTTTGGCGACAGATTTTCAAGTTGAGGGTGGTAGCCAGCCAGTGGGGTACTACAAAGTACCCTACCACCGTGCTATGGTTTCCTCACGATGTTTTCCTTCACCGAAAGCTCAAGCTCATTGTAGGATTCGAACCCACGACCTTCGCCGCGGTATTCGACGTCACTTACCACTGAGCTATCATCGCCTTTGTTGACAATGTTATCGATATGAGCATGGAAATTTAGTTTTTTGTCCAGAATAATACCAAGATCACGGATTTCATTGACTGTTGATAAAGAAGTAGTTTGCAGCCTGTAGTTATATTGGATGGGACATTTTTTTCTAGAAAAATTCATCACGTGACATTTACTTACATTGAGAATCATGGTTTTCGTTACACCATTGCCAAATTCTATTAAGATCATCCTGTATAAACTCACAATCTGCTGTAGAATTAATTGTACGGTATATTTTTAAGTCATCAGCAAATAACAAAAAAATACAGTTTCGTACAACTAATCCCACGTCATTAATAAATATCAGAAACAAGATTGGCCCAAGAATTGACCCTTGAGGTACCCCCGAAGTAGCATAATATATAATTTTTACTTGGCTAGCGAACATGATATGACCGCTACGTATATCATTAGGCACCTACGTGGCTTATCATCAGCTTCAAAAGTCCAGATATTATAAATATACAAATAATGGAGCTCTTTGTGTCATACGCCTTGACATTGGGTTAATTAATGACAAATTATCTTTTGGTATTGAAAAACTGGAATCAAACGGTCAGTTATTTATAAAATAATTGTATGATTACTTTAAGCTTTTGACTCGCGGATAAAAAAACAGCAATAAAATATCAGTTAGGTACCTAAGTACTAAAAAAAATGAATTCCAGAAATTGAGAGACATTTTTTTATTCTTCTCTGTCCCGCGGTTTCAAAGTCGTGAGTTCAAATCCTACGAGCTCTATAAAAAATTAATGAATGAACGAATGAAATATACTTTATGGTATTCACCTTAAAACAAGAGAAGTACATAATAAAAGTATTGTATAAACGAAATTGTCTATAGATAGACCACCTCGGAATATTCGATCGCATATTAACTTTATGGTCACCATAAACAATATAATTTTTGACATGTGGCGATATTACGTTCTTATCTACAAGTGCGAGATATCCTTACATAGTATAAAACAACGTCGGTTTCCGCGTATGTCTGTTTATCCCCTAACTCCTAAACCACGCAACGGATTTTTAAACGATTTTTACTATAATTTAGTGAATTTCTTCCGGAAGGTTTATATGTTTATATTATAATTGTACATTTGCTTGTATATTTTGTACATTTGTTGTATATAAAATGTTTTTACACATGCATATTATTTAGGTAACATTTGACGAAATTTGAAAGAAATGAATGAATGAAATGAATGAATGAAATGAATGAAATGAATGAATGAAATGAATGAATGAAATGAATGAATGAAATGAATGAATGAAATGAATGAAATGAATGAATGAAATGAATGAATGAAATGAATGAATGAAATGAATGAATGAAATGAATGAAATGAATGAAATGAATGAATGAAATGAATGAATGAAATGAATGAATGAAATGAATGAATGAAATGAATGAATGAAATGAATGAATGAAATGAATGAATGAAATGAATGAATGAAATGAATGAATGAAATGAATGAATGAAATGAATGAATGAAATGAATGAATGAAATATACTTTATTGTATACACCTTAAAACAAGAGAAGTACATAGGTAATATAAATAAAGGAAGTGAATACAATACAGGCGGCCTTATCGCTCAAGCGATCTCTTCCAGGCAACCTTTGGGTCACAGGAAATATATTAAAAAGTGGCAGGTGTAGCACACAAAGTTTGCTTGAGTGATTTGATTAAACCTACTTAGAAATCCTGAATGGATAATTTTCTATCGTTTGACCACATAACAAATAAAAACTTGAGAGGTGTCAAGGGACACCCGGATGGAACGAAGTTATATAAGTCGAGAGAGTATATATATATTTAAAAAAAAAACATTTCTATATATATATATAAATATAAAAGGAAAATATCTGGCTTGCTTTCTATAAGAGAGAGAGACAGACAGGGAAACATGCGCACGCCGCACAGCTTAATAAACATACATAGTGACATAAAAAGTGTCGGTGACAATTTATCGTGAGATTTTTTCCGTCTAGCCCCCTTTCACAACGCGCGATAAGGAACTTCGTTCCAAAAGGTAGAAGGAGCGTACGTAAACAATAGTCTCCAATGAAGTGAAGCAACGTGCACCAAGTTGAGTGCGTGACCTGCACGTACGTTATCCCGCGTCACTATCGTCATACAGGAACGCGATCGGCTTCCTTTTTCAAATTCGGCTTCCTATACTGTGCTTCACTTTTTTTATTTGGTCTGAGTGTTTGCCAGGTAGATTCCTAAGAGGACAACGCGGGTGATACCGCGGGGTCAACTTGTTAATTTATAAACAACTAATCTTTTCTCTGCTGCGTTGCAATGCCACGTAAACAAAAAGTGTTTGGATATTTTTTTTTCTGAAATGATTATGAAGAATTTATGAAATGAAATTGTTTATTCATCCAAATAGGCCTTCACAGGCACTTATGAATAGTCAGACTCTAAATGCTATACTTTAGGATAAGCTTGTGTTTGACTGCAATCGCACCATGGTAAGTGATGATGTGACCGAAGGTGGTAAGCACACAAAGCCTAGATGGGAACTGGCTCTCAAGTGCAGCTGTCGGAACACCGATAGGTGCTTGGCGACATGAGTACCCTACCACCGTGCTGTGGTTTCCTTAGAATGTTTTCCTTCATCGAAAGCTCAAGCTCATTGTAGGATTCGAACCCACGACCTTCGCCGCTGTATCAGATATCACTACCACTAAGCTAGCTCAGTGGTAGTGTCAGCATAGCACGGAGGTAGGGTAGGTTTTAGTACTCTACTGGCTGGCTACCACCCTCAAGTTGAAGATCTGTTGCCAAGTGCCTATCGGTGTGTTCCGATAGCTGCACTTGAGAGCCAGTAAGTTGATAGGAAGTAAAGATATTTTTTTTCCTCAGGGGTTTTGATTCCTTACATTTTCATATTTCGGCTGCATTCACTTTTAGACAAATGGCAAAATTTTCTGACATGTCGGGAATTTTTGAAGTCTGGTAACACTTGTACGAGTGGATATTCAAATTCTTTATCATTGTAATACTGTTATCTCTGCAATAACCTTTTAATTTACATTTTTACACTTCAGTATCGGAGGTGAATATATAAAAACAATGTTTTAAATTGATTTATTTTGATCTTTAGCTGTTAGGTACTTGCATAATGATAGTGGCATATAATTAAATGTTTAATCAGTTTATTTTTTAAACTTGGCAGAGTATTGTAAGTTAAATAAGACTTGCGATAGAACGAGGCAATGCTGCTAGAATTCTATTTACTCTGCATTTTATTTATAACTTGCAACTCGCCTCAGGTCTCTTTTTTTTTGTCGTAGTGTCTACGTAAATAATTCTATTGGTATAAGGTCGTAGCTCATTTACACGACTCCGCTCCCAACCGACAAATAAAATATCATTCAAATATGGGCTTCAGGTCGTGCTCTTTAGATATAGTTTATATTGGCAACAGTTCGCTGTCAGCGAGCTTACCGCCATCAGACTGCTCGGTAGTTGACTTTTAGCAAAGAGATTTAAAGATAGATATAATAGAGCGGCTATCAGAAGAAATGTCATAGAAAAACTGTGATCCCATTCCATGCCTCAGTAACGCCATCTATCTATGAATAAACTAGACTAGACTGAGCGACTTTTGTCCACTGGACATAAATATAGTTAAAAGCATGGTTAAAAGTCTTTGACTTTTAGTATAGGGCGGTGTTGAGTGGGTGGCCTATGGTCGCTGGGTGGGAGCGGTGTTGGAGCAGCAAAGTAGCCAAGCCAATATACTATTACACAAAAACTTAATGAATTATACACCAAAACTTCCGTAACTGGACTATAATATAAACTACGCTACGGGATTCTATGTCACATTATTTTATTGAAATATCATTAATTTATAAACTAAAAAAATATTCAACACCAAAAAGTTTTTTTAAAGTTTTAATTTTTTAAAGTTTTAATTATTGTTGTAAACTTAGACTGTAATTAACTAGGAACAATAACTAACATGGAAGCCGGGCTAAAATAAGAAATGAAATGCATATACTTTACCTTTTTTTACTTTCGACGTTAATAATGCGTGGGAAAGAGACATATAATACCGTTCTGTTTCGTTATTATGCAGGTTGTCACAAGCTATTTTTTGGCTAGTGATGGGCTTATCATCGACACTGTCGTGTCGATATAAGTCATCAAAGCAAACAAGTAAACATAGTTAGTACTAGCTGTGCCCGCGACTTCGTCCGCGTGGAATAGTGACTTTGGGCATATCTTTTGGTTTATTTTGGATTAACAAATGTTCGACGTGATTCTTTAAATTGACATAACTTTTTTATTTAAGAACCAATAAATTTAAACAATATATTAGTGAAAACCACATCCGAATACGCCGTTTCTGAGATTAGCTTGCACAAACAGACAAAATTCTAACAATCATTGTTTTGGGTCCTATTGCGTTGATAAAGGACCCAATAATAGTTTTTCTCATATATCTTCCATGTACAGATAGCGATCCGTAACATTTTTATTATGTGTACCTATAGATAGAATAGTTTTCTATTATATATTTTTTAATTAATATAGTTTATCCTTTTCTTAACATTCCCATGTTATTATAATTTATTATCAGTATAGGCGCTGGCTGTCGACGGATAATCTGCCAAGTGTGGCTGTGGTTTACTAACGGATTTACCACGACGGAACTTCGGCGTCGGAATATCAGTCAATTGTGGTAGGAAAGAGACGATAAGAATTTGACACAAGTATAAATGAAACTACAATTATTAATTTAATGTCTTTATTAATCATTAAAATCCAAACTAATACTAATTTACTAATTAATATTATAATTATAAAATATTGTAAATGCGAAAGTGTGTCTGTCTGTCTGTCTGTTACCTCTTGACGCTTAAACCGCCGAACCGATTTAGATGAAATTCGGATAGGGATTGTTGGAGTCCCGGGAAAAACATAGGATAGTTTTTATCCTAGAAATCACCCTTTAAGGGGGTAAAAAGGGGGTGGAATTTTGTATGAGAAAAACCTATTGATGCACTGACTCCATTTTATTTTCATTTCACCATCATTAGGAAATCTGCAACAGTATTGAAATGATTATCGATATCCATTTTTACATCACTAGTAACCTATACTTGCGACAATTTTATTTTTCAGAAAAATCATAAAATAAAGCAAATACGTGAATTCTTTTGAGTAGATAGGCATAAAGTACTATTTTTATTTATCGTCTATCACTTTTTTTATTTCCGATATTGAAAAATATATCTCTAAACTCACCGATGAAATGTTAACGTTTCGTTCTCATTTTCTTTTCTCGAACTATGGGCTTTACACCCTTCAACAACACAAGACATCTTGTCCAGGGCACTGTACACCTCTCGTATATACTTTCTGGCCACGTTCTCAGACAGAAATTAATAATTAACTCGCTTTTTTCACTTAGTAAATTCGTCAAACTCCCGACTCGTATCAACAAAACATAAAACTACAAAATTAAGTTGATAGCCAACATAAATATTTTGACGTCTTGGATAGAACTTTTGTATTTTTTAGCACTATAAGAGGGCCAAAGAGGACCATTTGACATTTTGCTTGTGACACGTTCAAAAATAATAAAAACAAACAGCCATGTTTTGTTTCATTCACACATAACGATATGCTAACTGACATAAATGAATAAACTATATAGTACTCGGTTTTTATTTTAGCCCGGCTTCCATGCTTATTATTGTTCCGAGGTAATTAAATGTGTTATTATTGCCAGTTCTTATTGCAAATCCTATTTGAAAAGCGAACAATTATTTTTTAAACGATATTGCATTTTTCATTCTATTTTTAAGATACAATTTGAAAATCGAATAATATCTTTTTAAAAGACATTCTACATTACTTAAGCTAAAGTTTTATGCAACTTACGAGTAAACATAAGGGCCGACTTCCTCTACGTGCAGCGTGTCATTATACCCATCCCTCACATCTTCCCAATTGGTGTAATTGAAGAGGTATACCTTCATCAGGGGATGGACGCTCGGCCGTCTCCATATCGAGTAAGCTAATGAATTGTTTCTTATCACCATGTTCTGAAAAAAAAAAAGTTTTGAAAATAAAAAATCCAAGAATTATGTAGGTATATTAACTGGATAGGACGCTCTCCACCTACTTGAATCAAATACCTATAAATTGCGAAAATAGTAAGATAACAACTACATTGGGACAACTTCTCTTTCTTTCATTTAGGGTAAGTAGGGTTAGAAAGGAGGTTGTCCCACCCAATGTAGTTGTTATCTTACCCTTTTTCGCAATTAGGTAGGTAGGTATGGAGAGCGTCCTATCTAGGTAGTATACATAAACCTTAAAAAATATCTACAACTATTTTTTTTTAAAATAATCTTTGGCTTTGTATCTAGACATTTAAGGCATACTTATAAATACTTACTTACTTTTTAATATTATAAATGCAAAAGTAACTCCGTCGGTTTAGTTTTCACAGCTGAACGGCTGAGCAGCTGGGCGATTTTAAAACCTATTCTTCATAGTTAATAGAATTAAAATTTTACTGTTGAAATCAGAGCAGTTTGAATTGATGCTTTTAGAAGATGAAGTAAAGATTGAATAATTGCAAAGAAGTACAAAACCATCAATTCATCTGCTCGGTTTGGGATCAGATTGCTGAGTTTGAAGAAAGGGGCCAGGAAATTAAAAGAATTAACATAATTATACAAGTGTAATAAAAGTCCCTTAGGAAACTGAAACGTTTTTCAGCTTTTGATTTGGAGTACTATTCGATCTATACTGTGATTTGGGAAAAATTAGTTACCTTTGCTCTCTGATCAGTACGGTTGGCCAAGAAAGTGGTGTACCACCCTAAGGTTGAATGCCGCTTGCAGATTCATAAGTGATAAAGATTAGTTTCGCTTCCAGATCAATCTGACAACTTATGACAACTCATGTCATTATTATGCATCTCTTTCAAGTGATATTTTTAGTTTGAACCTTGTTGTAATTTTCGATGACTAGGAAACTAAATCAAAACTGGCACATCACTTTCTTGGCCGACCGTACATAGGTATTGCGAAAATTTGTAAAACTGGATTTGTTATCATTACTGAACAACCCCCTTTCGGCTTTCTTTTTTTTAAATTCAGGATAAGCTTGTGTTTGACCACAATCTCACCATGGTAAGTGACGATGTGGCCGAAGGTCGTAAGCACACAAAGCTTAAATGGAAACTAGCTCTCAAGTGCGCTTACTCTGCGGGATTTTATGACACCTGTATAGAATAATATAAATATCACTTAGTAGGTACACTTTTCCAGTACCTACTTGTTAGAGCAGACGTCTGGAAAGTACGCTCGTTGGAAGTAATTAATTATCAAACGCCATTCAGCTCATGTAACAGCTTCAGCAATGCGACAATCAAGGTCAGACAGTGGAGTACCTACATGTTCGGGAGGTACTGTATTTTTTTTGTTTCTTTTTTCATTACTTGGCAATAGAACTAATATATAAAACACCTAAAAATACTCGTAAATAGGAGTGTTTCCTAATTGTAAAATTCAACCATTTTATAGCGGTTTAGGCGGGAAAAGGTAACAGACAGAGTTAACTTTCGCATATTATAATATACAGCGTGTCCGGTAAGTAGTAGGTAGGTACTAGTATATAAGTATTAGTAACATTAGTATTAGTAACATTAGTATTAGTATTAGTAACATTAGTAATTAGTAACATTAGTATTAGTAACATTAGTATTAGTATTAGTAACATTAGTAATTAGTATATCAGTATTAGTAACATTAGTATTAGTATTAGTAACATGAGTAATTAGTAACATTAGTATTAGTATTAGTAACATGAGTAATTAGTAACATTAGTATTAGTAACATTAGTATTAGTATTAGTAACATTAGTATTAGTAACATTAGTATTAGTAACATTAGTATTAGTAACATTAGTATTAGTAACATTAGTATTAGTATTAGTAACATTAGTAATTAGTAACATTAGTAATTAGTAACATTAGTATTAGTAACATTAGTATTAGTAACATTAGTAATTAGTAACATTAGTATTAGTAACATTAGTAATTAGTAACATTAGTATTAGTAACATTAGTAATTAGTATATCAGTATTAGTAACATTAGTATTAGTAATAGTAACATTAGTAATTAGTAACATTAGTATTAGTAACATTAGTAATTAGTATATCAGTATTAGTAACATTAGTATTAGTAACATTAGTATTAGTATTAGTAACATTAGTAATTAGTAACATTAGTATTAGTAACATTAGTAATTAGTAACATTAGTAATTAGTATATCAGTATTAGTAACATTAGTATTAGTAACATTAGTATTAGTAACATTAGTAATTAGTATATCAGTATTAGTAACATTAGTATTAGTATCATTAGTATTAGTAACATTAGTATTAGTATTAGTAACATTAGTATTAGTAACATTAGTAATTAGTAACATTAGTATTAGTAACATTAGTAATTAGTATATCAGTATTAGTAACATTAGTATTAGTATTAGTAACATTAGTAATTAGTAATATTAGTATTAGTAACATTAGTAATTAGTATATCAGTATTAGTAACATTAGTAATTAGTATATTAGTATGGATAATCTGTAAGCCACTTACCGACAATATAGCGTCATTGATTGTGTTCGTGAAACAGAAAAATACAGTTCCGATGAAACTTAAAACGAATGTCACCAACAGTAGTACCAACACTGAAACAAAGTACGAAACATTTTATTTTCTACTAGTTTTCCGCCCGCGGTTCACCTGCGTTTCTACAATCTTATCTTTTTACATGATAAAAAGTGTCCTATGTTTAATTACAAGATATGATCTAACGGTGTACCAAGTTTCATCGAAATCCGTTCAGCCGTTTTTGCGTGATAGAGCAAACAAACAAACATACAAACTTTCACATTTATAATATTAGTAGGATTAAGGATTTAATAGGATTTACAAATAGCTATCGCCTACGGTTTCAGCCGTAATCCCTTTATGGGTTGAATTTTCAAAAATCCTTTCTTAGCGGACACCTACTCTCCCTATTAAGAATCTACCTGCCAAAGGTGAACATTCAGGCTTCATACAATTTTGGGCCTTTTTTTAAAGTGTCGGCCAAACAAAAATAAAGTTATAATTTTATAGAAGTGGTCATTTTGACCAATTATTATTATGAACGAAAGCCCATTATGTCTCCTGTTGAAATGTTTTAAAAATTCAACATTTTTATACTTTCGACATTTGAAAGTGATGGCAAAATAAAAACCTGGCTGTGTTAAAAGTGGCTGATTACCACCCTCGAGTTGAAAATCTGTCTCCAACCACTTATCGGTGTGTTCCGGCAGTTGCACTTGAGAGCCAGTTGCCTTTAAGGCATTGTTAATTTAACGTGTACAACACATTGGCAATCCCCTTGGTATTGCTAATGTCTATAGGCGACGGTAGTCACTTACCATCAGGTGACCCGTCCCGTCTGCCTAGTTGTCGAACGTCGTGTTGTAAAAGATCAACAAAAATGGCGTGTTAAAATGTTTAAAAGGGAAGTAAATTAGTTAAGTTAATTTTCGAATATTTGTATAGTGAAATGATGTGACGGAAAAGATTCAGCGTGATTGAGTTTGCTAGATTTTTTTTGCTTGCTGCTAGTTGGTACTACCACAGGAAATATATAATAATATCAATAAAAAATTGTAGCTAGGCTATGTTTTTTGCGTCTTCGTCGAGATATTTCCGTAAATCACAAAAATATGTAATTATTTAAGTTTAACAGACAATTTTTGAGGTAATTACTTGAGCAAGGTCGGAATAATATTTGTTAAGTGTTTTGTATTTGTTTTAACATAATATTTTGTTAAGATGTTCTATACATACACGTTTTAGTTTGAAACTGCGGAAATGGTGCGGATTTGACATAATAAAACTTAAACTACACGAAACTTAACTTTAATTACCTACTAAAAACATTTTTTTTTACATTGAGTGGGCTTGCGTTTGGCCACTGACCCGTCCATGAAGGACGAAGACGAAGCCTAACATGGAGCACGCTTGCCCAGAAGATTTCCCTTCACTCTGGCCTTGAAGATCCCCAGATTGTAGGAGTCTGGAAACACAGACACCGGAAGCAAGTTTCTCTCCCTTGCCGTCCGCACCAAAAAAGAGGACAAGGCAGCTAAATAAAAAAAACTTAGATAACCCTCGGGTCGTGGGGCCCGAGTGCTCATTTCCTATTTAAGAATATTTCCCAAAGATTGGTTGACGCTTCCCGTGACCAAAAGGCTGGCTTTTACTTTGGCCAAAGATTAAGCATTCAACTTGGCAATGCTGCCAGTCTTTTGGGAACGTTACCAGTCGACGGCGATGCGGAGGAATTCTTCGACGCACTTTTATAGTTTATTTTAGGTAGTTTTTAGATTAGATTAGTTTTAATTGTAGTTATAATAATGTAAATATTTTATTAATTTGATATAGTATATTCTTAAATAATTTCAAAAAGTTGTGTATAGATAGATACCTAAATGATAGATTTTTCTTATATTGTGTTTAATAATAATTATCCACAATAAAGATAAAGTGATCATACGATGTTTTGTTTTCTTAATAATTTCACTATCAATAACTACATTCATGAAGTTCAATTCGCAATATCATTAAATTTATTAATACTTACTTATCTTATAACTAAATATATAAAATTTAATACATTTTTGTGATCAACAATTTTTTAAAATATTGTTGAGGCAAAGGCAACTAGCTCGTTAAGTCTGGAACATACCGATAGGTTCTTCGGTTGTGCTTGGAGACAGATTTCTGCCATTCAAAGTCACAGACCTGTACAATTAGATGTTGTAACGTCTGTTCCTCTGTTATTAAAAAATCTCTCAGTCTTAGAGTAACGGATCATTGAGAATTCTTCAACAACATATTATCAAGTGCACGCGAGTCATGCGATGTGATATTTTACCGCTGTATGTGTTAATTAGCGAAAAACTGTGCTGTGATGTGAATATGAAGGACGCGGAAATTATGCAAAGTTCGATGTTGCTAGGGTTGATATATAATATATTTATTTTTGTTATTTGCATAATTTATTTGAGTACAAAATTAGGTAGGATAAAGTATTAAACTTAATTACACTGACTAATAATATGATATTTACAAAAGAAAAAGAAAATTAAAAACCTAAATAAAAATATATTCACAATAAAAGATTTTCTAAATGTTCCATGGTACCCATGATACTAGCGGCGTTACCCCGCTGAACGGTTAAGCTTAGCCTCTGGGCGAAAAAGTCTTTAGCTTTCAAGTCCCCAGAGGCCAAGACCAAATGTTTTCATAATGTTTCACAAGCCTAAAATGATGTGGTTACTACGTATTTACTGTTGACGACTGTCGCACGCACGATAGTTGTTGTCAAAGATAGGTGCAGTTGCAGTTACGTTACACGTAAAATAATTTCTAAGTATTTGTCATGTGTGCGCGTGTAAGCTAATTATCAGACCATTAATTATTAATAACGCGTAGTTCAAAGTCTAGCTTTGCGATATTGGTGACAAAAAGACAAATTTATTTGCAATGTAACGGCTTCTAAAAGGGTAAATTAATAAAGTTTTAATAGTATTCGTCGCTTGCTTTAAGCACTGTCAGGAAAGCATTAATTATTTTATGAATTTTTGTGGAAAAAGCTCCCCGCCCGCCGGTCACCCGAGGCCTCGATTAATCAAAACTTACATTTATTTAAACTTTCGAAAACTTTATATAGTACGAGTATAATACTCTGATCTTATTGAAACATTTAGAAAATTGGCATATTGTAAGAAGATTGCCATACCGCGTGAATATAATTTAAAAACTTTGCAACCGGTCGCTTGCCGCACAAATATTGCTGTCTATTATTTTATGCGTGATAAGCATTGTTTTTGCCGCTATCTAATTATGTATGTAACCTATTTAAATTACAATCGATCATTTTGTATACATTTTTGTAGCATTGTTTACTTTTACTTACATATTGCGTTTTCGCCCATACCTAAGACGCTTAGACCTTATTGGTCCAATTGTTTATTGGTCCAAGCTAAGATTTAACGAGTTCCAGGTTACATTAAAATTGCAAAATCAACCGAGAAAAGGGGACCAGCATTTTAATATGGAGATATTTTTGATGTAGATACCTAACAATGACCAATAAACATAGCCGGGCACCGTTAATCAAATAGTTAACTTCGTTAATCCGTTAATATATATAAAATTGCATCTTTATATAGTTGCGTTAGTGAACCTATAAAACCTGTTGGTTTAGGTTCTGGAAGTTAACAGGTTAGGAAACTGCACAGTACACTTTTTCTATCTAAATAAATTACACTGCACTATTCTTTATCAATTATGATCATGCAAATGATCACTGACAGTAAATTATAATAACAACAAACAAACAAAACACTCGTCACTCTAAGCACCGGCGCTAAGTGATGAAATGATCAAACGAAACAAATCTCTTCGCAGTTTTCTAATTTGAATATTTTTTATTTTTTCCGTGGGGGTCTGAAGCTCGTCGTTTCGCAAATATTTTATGTAAAAAATTAATCGAGGCCTCGGGTGACCGGCGGGCGGGGAGCTTTTTCCGCCAACGCATCAGCTTGGCCATCCAAAGAGGAAACGCTGCCAGCCTTCTGGGAACCTTGCCGATCGGCGGCAGCGGCAGCCTCGAAGAGGTTTTTTATATATTATAATTGTACATTTGCTTGTATATTTTGTACATCTATTTGATTCTTAAGTTTGGCAACAATGTATCTTGAAGTGAGTGCTATCAAAGGTGCTATCTCATTTTTTAAAATTAAATTGCGTTAGTTTTTGAGATTACTAACATAATCAACTTCTTTTTCCGATTTTTATCGATAATTTTTTGTCTTACATCAGCACTTTTCGTTTGATCAAGTTTGGAAAATACACATTGTATAAGTAATTACGTAAGAAATAAATTGTAAAGGACATTGTTTTTTATAATGATCTAACTTCTAACTAGCCGGCATGCGATGCAATGCCACGTAATGAAAAAGTGTTTAGTACCTAAAATATTATTGGGATCTTCGCGCGCACACAGCAACTCACCAAACATTCATCACGATCAGATGAATGGGTTAGAAATATACAAAAAACATTAACATAATACATAATAGATAGATTTACTGTTTTAATAAATTGCATCCAACAATACTGCTCGAGCGCCCTTTTCAGATAAGTAGACACAACATCACGAACAACGATCGTTTTACATAGACATAACTTGATAAGAAAGGTACTTTTTGGCGGGGTCTTGTGAAGTGACGTTGCGTTTTCGTTTTATTTTCATTAAATTCATGTATTTTGAGTTTTATTGAATAATTTCGGTGGTGTTTTGTCCAATAAAGATCAATCTAAGTGCACAAGTGAAGTGAAATGAAATGAAAGCGTGTATCGTGACTTTCCAGGTTGTCCCAAAAAGTAAGTGAAAAGTTTTAGTGGAATAGCCTACAATTTCACTAAAACTAGACCGGACGAGGACTAGACTTTACAGAGAAAGTGACAATAAAACGTGCCTATAATACATAAAAGATGAATATTTAAAATAAAGAAATGGCTTAAAGGTCTAATAACCAAGCCAAAAACCTTCTAAAAAAAACTTGTAAGAAAAAACTCACAGCAATAATGCCTTTTATCCGTCTGTCGACCCCAGCACAACACTGGCCAGTGATTCTTGGATCCAGAACACGTGAACTGCCCCTTACCACACGTACATCCCTGTATAGCCAGAATGGTGTCCTCCCTTATAAGAATCTTCCCAACACCATTATTTGTCGTGATCTTCACCATTTTATCTTCACCATTCTCCTTTGCCAGCATCGGGGCTGTAGACGCCATCTTCTCTAAATTTTGATGTTCCATATTTAAATGCACATATTTTTTTAACTAGTGGAATGTTAGCGCGTGTTGTTTTTTTATTGAGTTGTTTCACTTTGCCGAAGGACACACGTCCATCTGCCTTCGCGTCGATGATAGCAACTAAAACTGTGGTAGTTAGGTCAAGACTCGATGACCCTTCGGACTTTATCAGCGCAGTATTTTTTATGTATTTAGTTTATATAGGTTATCTCTGTCTCTTTGAGATTTCACGTTCTTTGTGAACGAGTGATGTGAATTTCTTTGCTAAAGACTTATTTAAAAAAAAAAACCAGTTACCTACTTATGTAGGTCGGTGTGTTGTTTTTTTTATTGGGGATTGTTTGGACTAGATTCAGTATCTATCAGTCTTAGGTAACTTAATTGTAAAATGGAATTTGAAATGCTGTCTTTTATGTTACATTTAAATACTTGTGAACCTGCTGCTTGTGGGGGCTGGTCTGATTGAGTTTGTTGTTTATTAAATCACTCGAAACTAAATTCAATTACTTTATTCCTTTTTTTCCGCCATAACACACATATATTATCAGTGTGATTATATAAATAATTATAAAATGTAATAGGTCTAAGTAGCATTTTTAAAAAGAGTAATTGCTGAGTCAGTAAAAGCAACCTTCCGAATCGAGCGTTGGAATGTAAGATGAATCAAATTGACGACTAAAAACTTGTAATGAGTTTACTTATATAATATTTGAGTTAGAGTACCAACGAGTACTTGTTTACAAACAACATGAATAATGATATGTATGTCTGTGCCGCGATTGACCGTGCTGAGGGCACTATCTGAAAACCAGCGCTGCAGCATCATTTGCAGCATCATATGCTGAGATAGTTGCCTTTTTTGGCCTCACACAACTGTTTTGTATAATGTGCATCTGTTTTTTGCCGTCTTTGTGTGTGTGAGAGTCCAAAATAAATTTATTTTTCTTTTCTTTTCTTTTTTTTCTTTTTAGTTAATTATGTACATCGTATTGTTTAGATTTAGGATGAGTACCTAATCGCACAACTGGTTATAAATTGATCAGCGGAAGTGGTTTGTGTGTGCGTTGTTTCAAAATACTAACTAATAAACATTATTATTAGGTAATAACACTAATTAGTAATTAACTTTATCATTGCTGGGTCTGTTGGGACCACCCTCCGCCAAGCTTCTACTGGTGTATCCTGTCAGGCTCTTGAGAGCCAGTAAAATTCAATTGCTACGGTAAATGCGAAAGTTTGTGGTAACGCTAGTGGTAATTTAGATGAAATATGGCACATAGATAGATCATAAAACATAAAATAATACGCTTGTGTTTGACGACAAACTCACCTCACCTGTGGCCGAAGATGGTAAGCACACAAAGCCTAGATGGGAACTGGCTAAGTGCAGCTGTCGGAACACACCGACTTGTGTGTAGTAGCTAGTGTCACACCGTACTGGCCAGTATGCTAGATCGGATTTAGGAACACACCCAAAATAAAAAAGAAATTGAATGTTCCATTTTTGATTTTGATCCATTGAAGTTTTTGTCCACTGCTCTGCTTCTGTCCACTCCTGGAGTAATGCCTCTCCCAGTCCACGTTGGCGAGACAGTTTTTATCACAATAATTATAACCTTATTTTTAAATAGGACAGTGAACACAAACAAAGATAATTTGTAAATATAAACCACAGAACAAACAAAAAAGGTAGAAGGAGCGTACGTAAACAATAGTCTCCAATGAAGCATCGTGCACCAAGTGGTGTGCGTGACCTGCACGTACGATTTCCCTCGTCACTTGCGTCGCAAAGAAACGCGATCCGCCTCTTTTTCAAATTCGGCTTCCTTTAGTGTGCTTCACTTTAAGTGCGCGGGGCTCTATCTACCAACCTATAACTCTATCTGGTCAAACAAATATATAATTGCAATAAAACTTGGAGACTGTTGTTTACTTATGTTTCTTCTACCTTTTTTTATTTTTTTTTGTTGTGGGTAATTTTTGGAACTACTGAACCGATTCCAAAAATTCTTTCACCAATGGAAAGATACATTATCAGTGTGTAACATGTATTACATATATTTTATTTGGATTCCCTCGGGGAGCGCGGGTGAAGCCGCGGGGCGGAAACCAGTTGTTAATAAAATCTGGTCTATTGTCTGACCTTCTCGACTTGTCAGATAAGCTTTACAGAATGTTTTTATTTGTAATAAAAACCGTCGGTCATTCATAGGCATAGTTATCTAATATGGTCCGATTTTAGGAGCATTCGCGTTGATGACGGCGTGTTAGGTCCTTTAGTGTGTTTTGTTGGCAATTAAAAAAAGGATTAGGCCTGATTTTTGAAATTGTAATTTTTTATTTGGACATCAGAATAGTAGCGTCGATGAGTTTCAAAATAGATCTTAAAATATTTCTTGAGGACATAATTCGAAATATTGATTCATAGACAGTTATTTTTTTAAGTATTGTATTCATTACGTTAATTTATTTGCTATAATATACTTTACTATGATAGATATTGATTGACTGATAGCCCGCTGACAGACTTAGAAACTTCAAATTTAGCAAAGTCATTGAGAAGGGATTTCTTGGATAGCAGACGACCACATGGCGGAAAAAAGATTTTTTATATCAGTCTTATTTATTATTAGAAATTTTCACAAGAGTTCACAATACTACGTAATAACTGTAAGTGTTATTTTATTAAAAATACAGTTCATTTTTCAAATAAATTTAATTCTTAGAAACAATAATATTTGTTGAACAATAATAAGACAAGAGACCGTCGAAAGCGCACGAAGCATCAATTTGCGCTCGGGAGTCGGGAACAATGTTCCAATTCACTTAATTATAATAAGTGCATTGACCTCAACATAATATAATATGCATACTATTTAAATTGCATTTGTATATGTTAGTTTACGAGTTAGTAACATTAAATACTAACCTTTACTCGCCGCTACACTGAAATCGTATTTTTTGTCTCTGATGCTCGTACCAAATAAAAAAGGTAGGAAGTAAGTTTTTTTTTCAATAAATAAATAGATTCAGCCAGGAAATTATTATCGTTCCATTAATTTTATAAACAGAACATTATTATTTTTAAATATCAGTTATTTTACTATTACCTTCATCATCAAGCCATTCAAATAAATAAATATTAAATCATTATGGTGGTAAATACATTGTCGTTACTCCGAATTCTCTACCCTATCGTAGAGCAGACATGAAAAGCTTCCGAAATGTTATAAATATTATCTTATCTCTTCCACGCCATTGTTGGGCAAGCTACTGTCATTCATTCAATGAATTTTGAAAACGTTCCGAAAATACAATATTTCTCGAATTCATAACAGATTTTTATTTGTTTTGTTAAATAAATAAATAAATATCCTCGAACATACCCTCGGACATTTTTCACACACGGCTATCTGATCCCAAACTAAGCAAAGCTTGTAATATGGAAACCAGATGACTGATATACTACATATACTACATTTTTTTGTAAATACATACTTAAATCGATAATTACACCCAGACTCAGGACAAACAGACATGTTCATGCACACAAATGTGTGTCCTGGATGGGAATCGAACCCACGACCTGCGGCGTGATAGGCAGTGTATAACCAACCACGCCAATCGGCCCGTCAAGTAAAGATGATGGATGCTGTTAAAAAAAGTAAAAAGCTACAGATAATATGTAGCTGGCCTAGCCTAGCAGAGCTGGCCCAACAAGAAATTGGTCGATTATCTTTTTATGTATTATTTTGACCGCCATAACACGCAAATATATTATTATCAATGAAACTACATAAATAATTATTGTATGTAACGTTGCTTTTGTAAAAAGAGTAGGTACCTAATTGCCGAGTTTATTGCCGGCTCTTCTCAGCAAAAGCAACCTTCCGAACCGTGCGTTACAGCCTAGATTTTGACATGTCAAGACGTATATAAGAGTATCATAAATTTAAAAAAAATATATTTTCAGTTTTATTTTTAATAAACTTTCTTAACTTTATTTTTTCAGTTGTTTGATTAAATAATTGAAATTGTCTTCATTGGTAGTCCAGCCAGCCCTCCCGTCACGTAGAGTCTCAATAAACCGACGTAAGACCTCCTTTTCGGATACTCCAGTGTTTCTAGGTCATAAACGCCCAAAATATCCAGTTATAACAAAATTGGGTTAACTTTTATACCCATTTGTCGAATATTACAAATCTTCCCCTTATACGTAGATTAAAAAATTTATAGTATAAAAAAAATCAATATGCGATAAAATAATTTTAACATTTTCAAAAACTGTTAAACAGCGTCATTTCCGTATGTTATCTGTAGGCCGGCTTTTGGCGGGAACATCTGCTGACAACTAGTGGTACTACTCTATGGCTCTCAATCTGTAGTCACTTGTTGTAAAATTTTGGCTTCCCTCACAGTGTTACCAGCCTTTATATTTTTTACTAGCTTTCCGGCCCGCGGTTACATCCGTGTTTGGTTGTCTTGAGATTTAATTATCAAATGTACAAAATATACAAACTATAATACAAATAAAAAAAACTTCCTCGAGGCTGCCACTGCTGCCGATCGGCAAGGTTCTTATCAGGCTGGCAGCGTTTCCTCTTTGGATGGCCAGGCTGATGCGTTTGCGAAAAAGCTCCGCCCGCCAGTCTTCTGAAGCCTCGATGTTTTTTTTTTAATTTAAATTTAGAATTTTCCGCAACTTTCGCCACCGCGGCTTTACAAGTCGCCGGTAAGTGAGATGGCGCAAGTGTATCGACATAAGTGGCATCCCACACCAACGGCCTACCTCAATCAATTATCTTTTTTAAATAAGTAAGTAGTTGTAGATATCAGTAGGTATTATCTGGTGTCCATAGCACAAGCTCTGCTTAGTTAGGCCGCCTGAGGAATGTCCCAGGATATATCATCACACCAGATAGGTACAGAGGTAAAGTTTGACAGCCACTTTTATACACACATATGGTGTATAGTCACGCAGCATCATGCGTGGGTGGAAGTGTCAATGGTCGATGCATTGAGGTAGCTGTGACGTATGATAATGAGATAGTTATGTTGTTTCGTTTATTTATTTTCAGCGAAACTTTGGCATATGAAACGTTAATAATCCTGGGATGATTTTCACACACGGCTATCTGATCCCAAGCTAAGTAGTGCTTGTGCTATGGAAACTAGATAACTGATATCCATTCATACTTGAAAATGTGTCTGTCTGTTACCTCTTCACGCTTAAACCGCTGAACCTATTTAGGTGTTTGATATAGAGATAGTTTGAGTAACGCCAGGCAACATCCCTTAAGGGGGTGAAGAAGGGGGTGGAAGTTTATGTGAGGAATCTAAAAAAACTAAATATCTTAATTAAGGTGCAGATTGATGAAAAAGCAGATTGGATAAACAATAAGCTACTAAATTACTAATTCCACGCGGTCGCTACATATACTCCTTACGTCTGTCTATCTGTCACCAGGCTGTATCTGTAACTCATGAATCGTGATAGCTAAACAGTTGAAATTTTCACAGATGATATGTTTCTGTTGAAACCCTCGGGATTCGCACTTGGCCGGTTTTTTTAAATACGTATTTAAACGTCCATGCACACGCTGTGTTGGATGGGAATCGAACCGACGTACGACTTGTGGGGGTTAGCCTAAGGCAGTGTGACTAAAAGCTGCTTTAGCTTACTTACCTACATATTTACTATTCTAGGTATTTTAGTTGAGGAAATCCATGACAGACTATCTAACTAACTTACAGATAATACACGAAAATAAATTTAAAAAAATATGTTTATAAAACTGATACTGTAATTGCTCGAGATAATAAACAAAGATGACTTTGAGTGACCTCCTGTGATTGTGTAAGCAATTTGTATTTAATCTAAATTAAATAATAAATTGAAAAATGTTATCGGTCACGTAGGTTCTTTGTTAATTTTGCCAAGTAGAGCGCCATCTGTTGTTTATGAAGCTTAATAAAGTTATATTAGTACAGCTACTACACGCTAGATGTCACTAAAATGTATTGAGTGGTTATTATTATTTATTTATTTGAAAGGCTTTAGTTTCAAAGACTATCAGCCTATCCATGGTATTGAATGGCAAGATTTCTTTGTTCTATAGTAAAATAATTATGGCATGTGAAAATAAAAATACTGTTCAGACAAAATGCATGTATTTATATATAATAGTACAATGAGTATTACAATACAAGAATGTCTTAAGAGTAATTTATACAGCAATTTTTAGAAATGGTCAAAGAATAGAATTTATTATTTCAGAAAAAAAAGGTTTATTAATACTATAATATAATTACTGTAATAAATATTATAGGTTATATAAGTATGACTTTCGCTGAATACAAATAAACGGACGTATTAAAAGATTACTGAATTTAATATTCAGAATATAACAGATTATTTTTCCGACCCAAATATCGACCAATAGAATTGCACCATTCGACGTCACGTGGTACAACCTACATGGTATTATACTGATAATTTTTTGAAAATTTTCTCTGGTCGTTGCTATGTATAAAAAACAATCCAGTCAAATTAACCTTTTCGTATTTGTTAACTGTACATTTCGTCTCATGGTGCAATTCTATTGGCCGACATTTGGGACGGAAAAATAATCCCCCGAATACCACACGAGCTTCAAAATTATCTGGCATTTCCCTCAAGGTTCCCTGCAAACAAATAAATACCCGATAATTTTGAAGCTCTTGTGGTATTATATGTGATCATGCCTTTTTAGAAGCTTCATGTGAATAAAGGAGTAAGCATACTTTTTGTAATTTTGGCAGTTTCACTGTTAGGTACCTATCCCAATATTTTTATCTAACCATTCAGAGATTCACATTGTATAATTATCAGAAATTATCTAATATCACATTTAATTCGGACAACACATTGAAAAGCTTAAAACCTTTACAATTTTTCTATATAGGTACTGAGCACAGACCAAATTAAAAAAGTTGACGAGCGTACGAAAAAAAAAACTTAGTCTCCAATGAAGTGATGTATCGTGCACAAAAATGTGTGTGGTACCTTCACACACCTTCACATTCAGCTTACGTTTTTTTTTGGTCTGAGATACTGAGTTCATTTCCTACCTTAGATTAATGACTTAGGGCGTAGTCAGGGATATGCTTGTCGATCTTAGTGATGCTAAAATCTCTTTAAAGCTGTCAAATTAGTCTATACCACGGTTTTTTTTTTCGGAAATATGTAATGAAAATGAAAAGATTAAACATCCAGGTGACCCGCTTGCCTCGTTGTCACTTGTGACATAAAAAAAACAACAGAATTAGCGCCATCTCTATTTAAATCCCCAAACTAATTTTGATTAAAAATAAGGTACAACTTTATAAATGACAAAGGAAGAAATGACAAGTTTCCTCCATTAAAACTGACTACGCCATCGACTGAGTAACACCTTAAAATCGATCTTACCTTTAAGTATCTATACAATCATCATAACCTACGTCTTTGGGTCCTTAATATAATCACAATCGTATTCTACAACAACACACACACACACACAATAACACTATCCTTAAATATTCAGTTTCAAAGAATAGTAGAAAGAGTTTAGAGATGCAAATATTATCAGTCAGAATAGGATGTGTTATTTAAATATAAACTTTATGTCAGAGGTACAGGATTTAAATTAAATTGATCAAAATTTACTTGCCTTTTAATTGCCGTAATTTGATCCTATATTTTTAAGACAGTGCCTGAAAACTCTTAGTTTTCTAACTTACAGTAGTTTCTGTGTTCTCTCTGGTGTCAGTAGCTATTTAGTTTGGTGTCTATCCTAAACTCTTTCACTATTCCTTGTTAAAATTTAATCTAAAAGGGCGTAAAGGGCTAGCCTATCGTCGTTGTTTGATTAAACGTGAAGGCGGTCGTGAAACAATAGTAACGTGCGCGTCGAGTCCATCCGACGCACGCGACGCTCGACGCATCCATGGCCCGCTGGTTGGTTCTGTTGTAAGTAGTTGCGGTTATTGAATAATAGATGGCGTTATATTGTAAAAGTACAACAGAAATTGGGTTATAGCAAAGCACACACACGCAAAAACTTTTGAAAACATCTTTTTACATAAAAAAACATAATTGTTTATTTACTTAAGTGCAAATAAGAAACGTTTGAAAAAAAATAGAGTACAAATGTTTAATGTCAGAAATCTGATAAGCTTGCAGGTGGATCACCTGATGGTAAGTGACTACCGTCACCTATATTATATATTACATATATATATCGGCATCATTTTTACATCGTATAATAAAAATAAAGAAGAAGCCTTGCTGATTCTCTTGCCGATTTAGGTATATGACCGTCATAACACCTTAAGTAACAAATTGTTTTGCATTTAACTTTGAAAGGATTAAAAAAAGCAGCATTAAAATTTAAATAAAAGATGGCGGTACACACGCGAATCTATGAAACTACAAAGTCAAACACTATATAACAGCATTCCTAATAAATCACGCAAAGCATTTTAGGCGAGAGACTGACCATACAGTACGTCGCAGTTCTATTTTTGTTAAAAAAAATACGGAAGACAGCTAGTACTCTAGCGGTAAAAGATTTTTTTACGAAATACTGACTTGTGTGACCTCATGTTCTCAACATCAAAAGATCTGATTGGATCAAAAATCGTCAGAAAGATGAATTATATATGATGATGTTTTATAGTACTTTTAGGTGCTTTCTATCTTGGTAACATCCATATTGCTATATTAAAAGTGAAGAAAATTTATGCGACTGAAAGACTTTGTTCGTATAGTCATGAATGAAGACTATTAAAAAAACTGCCAATTTTGTGCCCAAATGTAAAACACGGTATATGCCTTTAAGATTTCAGAGCAATAGCAACGTAGCATATAGTCAATCTCAAAGAGGTCTTAGTGCAGTAACAAGCGGTGCTCTGCCGCTATCTCACCCGTGGCATTACTTCTCACCATTCTCGTTCTTCTGTGTAATCAGCTGTCTATATTCAGTTGACAGTCTTCTTCTCCCATGTTCATACTTAGCCTCTTTAGCTAGTAGACCTTCTCTCTGCATCTGTGTCCGTAGTTCGCTTGGGACGTCCGGAATGAATAGTTGCATTAGGCCGGTGAGGCCGAATACTATGTGCTGGGGAAATTGACATGTTTTATTGGTCACAGAACGACGCCTTTGATCTCGTGATAAAAGCAACAGACTAGACAGTGTATGTAGAGGTCTCATACTAGTGAGGTCATTATGGGTCACCCTCGCGCCGCGCTCTTACCTCACGATTGCCCTGTCTAGATGTACAAATCGTACCTCTGTATCTTTACTCTGTGATATGGTGAAGTTGTGTTGAATGTAGTATGTTGTAGCGACAAATAAGTAATCTGTGGTCTCATATGTCAATTATGTCCACTGTGTGTCGCCACCATCAATGCGTGTAATCCATGCAAGAAATTCAATGTTCAATAAAGTGATCTTCATCTTGGAACATACATTATTTATTTTACTGGCATAATATAACTCCTCTCTGCTACCAAAATACCTCAAATCGTACAAGTTGATGGTCTTATTTTATGTTATAATATTATAATACTTAGTTTAAAAAAATAACTACGAATTTTAATAAATTATTGTCAATGTCTTATGGCAGATGTTTAAGAAGCTAAATACGTTGTAGACTTCTTTTACAATGTCTTGAAGGCAATTGGCTCTCAAGCGCAACTGCCAGAACACACCGAGAGTCCATCCTTATTTAGGCAGCCAGTAAAAAAAAAACTCATTATAATCCAAAGGGAGGATTTTTATAGTGCGATGTAGGCTACTCAGTACAGTTAAGTCTCATCTTCATCTATAACAGACGGCGTTAGATATAAGAACAGTGCTAAAATTCCACTTAACAGTTCCTCTACTCGACAACAGATGGCGCTTACCTCAAAAATTACCACAAACGCCAATCTGGCAGCGAATACGTGCCAATAATGTGGGGACAGGCCGTAGGGGTCAGAATGATCCGGGGAATTCCTGTAACCCCGGTAGGCACAAGTAGGGGGGTCTACCTCATTCTCATCTGCCCCCCATTCTTCTTTGTAATCTGAAGTGTTGAATACTGGAATGATGAAAAAGCTGAATATGAAATTATGATTTAAACTAATTGTCCCCCGCGGATTTGCTCACGTTTCACAGTAAAATTTGATTAATTTCCATCAAAATAGGTTTGGGAGTTTAGGTGGGAAGACAGAGAGACTCACCACAAAAAGGAATAAATGTAGGTATAGAGGAGCGAGGAGTTATACTCCTCTATTGGGAATATCTTTCACTAGGCAATGTCATCGTGCCTGGGGACCGATCCCAACTGTACATTACTCTTGGATGAGCTTGTGTTTGACCGCAGTCTCACCATGCTAAGTGATGATGTGGCCAAAGGTTGTAAGTGCAACATCCGGAACACACCGATAAATGCTTGGCGACAGACTGTCAACTTGTGTGTGGTAGCCAGCCAGTCGAGTACTACAAAGTACCCTACCACCGTGCTTTGGTTTCCTCATGATGTTTTCTTTTACCAAAAGCTCAAGTTCACTGTAGGATTCGAACCCACGACCTTCGCCGCCGTATTCGACGTCGCTATCATAATTTATATGCTGGAAACTTGTATTATATAACAAAGATTTAAATTTGTAAAAATATGTGACGTCAAACAAGGGAGGGGGGAGTCTCACAAATGTGACCAGCTGTGACATGGACGGGGGAGGGGTCTAATAATCATGAAATTCGTGACTGTGACGTAAATTATGGATGGCCCTTTATTATGCAGATCGCTTGGAGAACTTTGATAGCGCGATGTATAACTCAATGAGATTTTGAGTCTTGCAACTATCGTTCATAACAGCGCCATCTATCTAGGAGTAGTGCGAGCTTCTGTGTTGTTAATAGATGTCGCTATAAATGCTAATACTCACGTGACAGAGAATGATCGATGTACCCAGCGAGGGTGTAATCCGGTGAATAAACGTACTTGTATACCATACGGGGTATGAAATCACTTGTGTACGCTATCACGAATGCCTGTAAAGAAAATAAATTTTGAATAAAAAAAACTTTTTTTTTATTTTAAAATCCATGACTTAGAGTGACATTACTTTATTTGTCGATTCTCAGCAAGCCCTTTCGTTTGATACCCATATTGTAGGAGTGCATTCAAAAATAATAGTCCGCTATCTTAGGTGTTCCGCCATGTTGGATTTAGAATGACGTCACACAGCTAACCATGCATTGTCATCCAAACTAATAGTGTATACAAAATTTAAAAAAAAGCAGCAATATTGCTCGGGTCGCCTAAGTGGCCTTTTTAGATAGATAGGTATCTACTTACAAAATAACTTAAACTATATAATTCGCGGGAAATAAGTAGCTACAAGTAAAATAAAGGAAGAACTTACATTGGATACTACGGCTGCGTATGTGATGCCTCTCAAGATGCCGTACCTTGAATATTAAACAAAATACCTTAAAATAACAATATCTTAATTTTTTAACAAGATCTGTTCAACTATAACTTTTTCATACTAAATTACATAATTATGATGATGAAGATTATCATTATGCCACTTGATGATTCTGGCAATAATTATGCTACTTTTGCCATTTATTAATTCTACTATCCTACTAATCCTATCTTACTAATATTATAAATGTGAACGTTTTTATGTTTGGATATTTGTTGCTCAATCACGCAAAAACTCCTGAACGGATTTTTGTTGAAATTTGGCACACAGGTAGATCATATCCTGAAATAAAAAATAAGATACTTTTTATCCAGGGAAAAGATAAGATCCCTCAGGAACGCAGGGCGGAAAACTCGTTTTGCCATTTGAGTATTATGTAGTATCTAATAACAGGTTTTGCCACGCCACTTGATGATTCTGGCAATAACTATACTACTTCTATACTTTTATTATTTTTGCCACTTAATATCTATCACTAATATTATAAAGAGGTAAGGTAGGGGGTAATCTCTGGATCTACTGAACCGATTTTGAAAATTCTTTTACCAATCGAAGGCCACGTTATTTGTGAGTGTCATAGGCTATATTTTTATCCCAAAAAATGAAAATATACCACGGGAACGCGGGTCAAATCGTGGGGGAGAGCTAGTTCTAAATAAAGTGAATAATTGACTGTGTATATTACCAGGCACCAATATCCTCGACTCTCTCAGCGAGTGGTCTCCTCCCTTGCGTCACCATCTTGTACGCATCGAGACGTATCTCTGCGATGTTGTTGAGGAGAGCGAACAGTGGCGCCAGGGGGAACGCAGCCACGAATAATGTCACGAACCCGTATTGGAGAACTGAGAATTACGAGCGATGATAGCTCAGTGGTAAGTGACGTTGGATACCGCGACGAAGGTCGTGGGTTCGAATCCTTCAATGAGCTTTCGGTGAAGGAAAACATCGTGAGGAAATTATAGCACGGTGGTAGGGTACATTGTAGTACCCGACTGGCTGGCTACCACACACAAGTTGAAAATCTGTCCCCAAGCACGTATCGGTGTGTTCCGACAGCTACAATTGAGAGTCAGTTCCCATCTAGGCTTTGTGTGCTTATCAACTTCGGCCACATCATCACTTACCATGGTGAGATTGTAGTCAAACACAAGCTTATACAGAATTTAAAAAAAGGTAACTGGCTAATTGCTGTAGCCGGTAAGCTTGGCGACAGATTTTCAACTTGAAGGTATTGATGATGATGATGATATTTATTACAATGGAGGCTCTTACACGGCATCACCGGTTAGTAATTGGTTAGTAACGCAATACTAACTAGTTCCAAGTGGTGCTAAGTGCTGATCGCCACGCTTCTAGTTTCTGACGAAACCTAATATTGTCTTATTAGTAAATATCAAGGCAAAAGGCTCGGAATAAATTATTTAGAACTAACTAAAATTACAGGGAATTGAGCAGAGAGTCTACAACGTATGAGAAGTTTGTTTAGTAACTAGTTAGTTACTAATTTGTAATACCGTTTCTGTAAAATTTCAGTAACTTAGTACATATGAGAAGTTTGGTTAGTAACTAATTAGTAATCATAGTTAGATTTTCATTTCAGTAAATAATAATTGCAGTTTCTGTAAAATTTCAGTACCTATGAGAAGTTTTTTCAGTAACCAGTTAGTAATATTTTTTTGCAATACTCACTCATCTCAAGGTACTCGTCGAAGAGTGCCAGTCTCCCCGGATCCTGCAGGTGGAAGTCCTGTTCCCACGCCATGTGCGGCTTGCTCAGGTCGCGGGTGACGGCTCGGTGGGAACGTTGTCGCCACCAATTGTGGAACTTTCTGTGGGAGGTTTTTTATACCACTAAGATAAGAAACATAGCCTATAGACGCTTACTAATGGTACATGTATAAGCTTGAGCTTTCGGTGAAGGAAAACATCGTGAGGAAACCATAGCACGGTGGTAGGGTTCTTTTTAGTACTCAACCGGCTAGCTTACAATAAAAAATTGTAGCCATGAACCTGTTGGTGTGTTCCGGCAGTTGCACTTGAGAGCTGCCTTTAAGTCATTGTAAAAAGGTCCAACTATAGGCGATAGTCACTTACCATCAGGCCACCTGCCTGCTTACTTGTCAGGCTTGAGAACCAGTTCCCTTTTAGGTTTTTGTGGTTACCATCTTCGCCCACATTATCACTAACATTAATGAGATTGTAGTGAAACACATTCGGACAAACACAAACACACACGTACGTACGGGTATCCCAGTTCGAGGAAGTTATTGAAGCACTGTTTTCCGATCATGATGATGGCTAACTGGATGCACAGTTCTGATAGACAGCCAGCTGGGTCACAGATATCGCCTTTTAGCTTGAAAAATTCTGATTTTCGAGCTTGATCGTCGCCTGGATAGTCGTAGAATCGACCCTGGATGAGAAGTTTCGTTAGTATTTTTTTCTACGACAGGTGTGATTAATATAAAAATAATTAGAATAAGTATGCGATATAGTTTTAGAGAAAAATGAAAAAAAAAACGATTATAAGCTTATACTCATCGTGAATTCCATATTAAGGCAGGAGGGTTCTTATGTCACAGGTCGTGGGTTTGATTCCCATTCAGTTCATACACTTGTGTGCATGAACATGTCTGTTTGTCCTGAGTCTGGGTGTATTTACAAAAAAAGTAGTTAAATTAAAAATGTAGTATATCAGCTATCTGGTTTCCATACTACAAACTTAGTAAGATGGCCTTGAAAAAAAGTTCATGGATTGATTACTAAAAATGACGTAGACTACTAAATATTAATATATATGTATGGATAGTATAATATAAACTAATAATAATTAAATAAATACATTTTAAAACAAAACTAATAACTAAAATAAATTAAAAAAGTTAGGCCCCTTCGGCATGGTTCCGAAGATGCTGGCAGCGTTTCCTCGCTGTATCGCAATGCTGATACGTTGTGCGAGGAAACTGCCAGCTCTTCGGTCCCCAGTACAAAATCTTAACCTATTAGCCGGCTCTTTAAAGAGCTGGCGAGCGCCAGAACCCCACGGACCAAGGGTCTCAACACCGAAAGGAATAAAATTATATTCAGTGCCGAGACCCCAATATTTTTGTCTTTTTAATTTTTCTGCCGCTTCAGAAAAAAAATACTAAATTAGTACTAAAATAAAGTTACCTTAAAGAATGCGATGTAGATAAGCGATGAGTAGAAGTTCATGAATTCAAAGAAGAATATCTTGAAGGTATAAGAATCTTCGTACTCAGTTTGAGTCCGAGGATTCTCCATGTTTGTGAGTGTGACTGCTACTTTTGCGTATATCTATTAAAAAAAAAAACAAAAAACATAAAGAGTTCTACTTATAAACAGGTTCACTGAAAAGATGATAGCTAGGTTATGACGTCGGAATAAATAAATAGATACCGCGGTGGTTGTGGTTTCAAATCCAACAATGAGCTCGAGCTTTCAGTGAAGGAAAACATCGTGAGGAAACCACAGCACGGTGGTAGGGTACTTTAGTAGCACCTTTTGGTGTGTACCAGTAGTTGCGCTTGAAAGGTACTGTAAAAAGATCGACAATACATTGTCAATTTCCCTGGTATTGCTAATATTTATAGGCGACGGTATTCACTTACCATCAGGTGACCCGTCCACCCAGACTTATGGTGCAAAAATCTTATGGTCACAAAAACATTTAGCCCCTATTTTATTTTTTCGCTTGTCATTAAAAATCTTGTTTTGACTAACTGACGGACAAACTTATTTGCACACAGTTCTCAGTTGTAACGTACAGATCCACTAAGATAGGCTTTTAATATTGAATTCTTAATGTTGGTAAACAGGGGAGTAGAAAGCTCATCGTCGGTCTAGATGTCCTAACTAAATTTTTTTGGTAAAATTTGATTTTGGTAGGTACAGAAAGCTTCAAAGTCAAAGTCAAAACCATTTATTCAGTTTAGGCCCTAGAAGGGCACTTATGAAGGTCGAATTACAGAAGTTACCACCGGTTCGGAAGTCAGCCTTCAACTGAGAAGAACCGGCAAGAAACTCAGCAAGGTTACATTTTTTAAATATTTTTGTACCATCTGACTATATTGGCTTTTTTTTCAAATGTTTAACAACTTTATTCTTAAAGTAATACAAAAATACATAAAAAATTATAACCCACATTAGTTACCTACATAGTAAACTAAAACAAAAAATACCCAGCTAATAACAGCGTATTAGAAAAAAAAATGGCAATTAACAGTAAAAAAAAACAATGTGTAGGTACTTGTACTTCAAATAGTATTTCCGGTGCTAACCCGTAAATGTCTTGAGCATTAAAAAACATTTTGATGGCAAAATACGACTTTTAGTGACATCTAATAACAAGAACCGGTACTAATTCAAGTGGTGTAACCTCGTCTCTCCCGTAAAGTTTGGCAGTCAGTTTGCATGTACGAGCTATCACATCTAGATCGACGATATTATTTATATATTAGACACACCAACAATTTACATATTGACACGTTCATAATTTGAATATATATGTAAACCTATAAGAGGCATGTACAGCATTTACCAACAAGACAATAACATTAATAATTAAAAAAATAAAAAATAATGAACAATTGTACTAAATTAAAAAAAAAACGAAACTTAAATTGGACTACATAATAAATAAAACAGAGATACGGGAATCAAAACATCGAAATAATAAAAAGTTGAAAATAAACATAATTCAAAAAATCTATAAAATGTAAATGTATAAATAATTATATAGTCCATGTCTTGGCCTTGAAAGTTCTTAGATTATCTATAAATTCCACAAGATCTGCTAAAAAATCGGGAATTTCACAAATACTCTCCTACTTTGGGTATTTGATGATTGAATGATGATGACGTACCCTGGTGAGTATCATAATGATTGTCAAGTTGATCAGCGCAGCCGTCATGGCTGTGAAGATCTTGGCGTGCTTCTTGAGAAAGAATCCGCTTCCTCCATAGATCACCGACACCATGGATATCCTGTAGATGATGGTGCCTAAGACGGCTCCCATAACTATTGTGATCTGAAAGAGTTATAGACTCTGGGACACTCTGCAACATATACAGGGTAAGTAGTCCGGCAAACTTAAGGGTAGATACATATCTATACAAAAATGAGCTCAATTAAAAGTGTCACCATTTTCGAGATTTTTAACATCTAAAATTCTAAAATCCATATTTAAAAATCAGGAATGGTGAGACTTTTACTAAGGTAATTTTTATATATTTTTGTTTATTTTTTTTTATGTCTCTAGTGACAACGAGGCAGGCGGGTCACCTGATGGTAAGTGACTACCGTCGCCTATATACATTAGCAATACCAGGGGGATTGCCAATGTGTTGTACACCTTATTACAACGCCTTAAGGGCAAGGGCAACTGGCTCTCAAGTGCAACTGCCGGAACACACCAACAGGTGCTTGGCGACAGATTTTCAACTTGAGGGTGGTAGCCAGCCAGTCGAGTACCACATAGTACCCTACCACCGTGCTGTGGTTTCCTCACGATGTTTTCCTTCACCGAAAGCTCAAGCTCATTGTAGGATTCGAACCCAGGACCTTCGCCGCGGTATCCGACGTCACTTACCACTGAGCTATCATATATTTGGTAGGTGACTCCACATACCTCCCCTTAAGTTTGTCGCACTATTTTCCAGAGATCCTGTATAGCTGAATAGATGCTTTTCGGTCCTCTGTGCTTAAACTATCTATAACTAAATTGTTTCAGCGTTGTCACCCGCGTTCTCGAGGGAATGAAAATAAACTATATCGTATGTTAGATAGTGATAATGTGGCTTTAGATTGGTGAAAGAATTTTTAGGATCGGTTCAGTTCGAATTACTTCCTACAAAAAAACAAAAAAAAACATCTATCTATGTGCGTGTATGTGTGTGTGTGTATGTGTGTGTGTGTGTGTGTGTGTGTGTGTGTGTGTGTGTGTGTGGTGTGTGCGCCACTGCATTTACCGTTACAAGTTGGTTCCTCTTTTTTGCGTATTTACTGACTAACTCTTTTCCGCGACTATATCAATTCCTTTATCCGAAAAACTACACCATAGTAACATCTTTCCACAGAGTTCAAGGTATCCACATAACAGAATCTGTTCAGCTCTGATTACCTCGTGAACGCCTCTAGTGTTGCAAGCGTCCATAGGCTACGAGAATCGCTTACCATCAGGTGGACCGTAAGCTTGTTTGCCACCTAGTGGTATAAAAAAAAAACATACCATGAAAAGCACAGCAGAGCTGGTGGCGACATATCTAACAGTCTTCTGCCACGCTGGGAGGTAGGGCTCCTTTTCTCTCGTCACGGGGTTAGTTCGGAATGTCTTCACTGATGCTTCGAATTCTGGTCTCGGGTCTTCGTCCTAAAGATTTGCTAAAATACTTGATACGGTAGACCAGCACTGGTTTATAAATAACTAGCATTATGCTACCGTTTGGTGGAAAAAGTTTTTTTTTCTTAGCTTTTTTCATTTTTATTGTTCTTTACTTAATATTATAAATTACAAGTTGAAAATCTGTCGCCAAGCACCTATCGGTGTGTTCCGACAGCTGCACTTGAGAGCCAGTTCCCATCTTTGTGTGCTTACCACCTTCGGCCACATCTGAAAGGTGTGAGTACTGAGACGACTAGTGATAGAGCTGAGTGGAAGAGGGATAATATGTTGTGCTGACCACACCTAGCGTGGGATAAGGACAGGATGAAGGTATCAGAGATAACACAATTTAAAAAAAAACACTAACCTGGTCTACGCCACCCATGTCCCATTCCCATCGTAACACAGATTGCTTCCGTTTCCATAACTCCAGGAATGTCGTCGCTGTAATAAAAATGAATCTATAAATATTTATATCTTTGACTGCAACGCCGTCTTAAGGCACACCCTTGGGCCCACAAGAATTTGGGGACCCTTTGGACCGTAAAAAAGTGAAAAACAAGGAACCTTTTTTGTTAAGATTTTGTATTTATGCTGTCAAATGTCAAATTCAACACGTTTAATTTGAGTGTCCGCGGTCACCCTGTAGCAGCTGGTCATCAGTAGATCTGCGGGTCTATTACGTTACTTGTTGCAATCAGTTTTAATCTTGATATCGGTTTGTTAAAACAGTTTCTTTTTATTATTCTTTACGTTCTAGAATCTGCAGTAGTGTATTGCGAATGGAACCATTTTTGCTATTGTAATATTTATGTTGATTTAGAGGTTGTTTATACGATTGAAACTGATTGTAACAGTTACGTAAGTGACCCGCTGATGGCCGATTTTGAAATGTTGACGGCGAAAAATCTGCTATTGAGCGTGTGCATATCAACCTTCCGGGGCCCCGTGAGGTTGGGACCCTCAAGGTAAATACGGCACTGTCTATGATTACAAACAATTATCTTGCAAGAACCATAGGAGAACAACTAAAAAAAGAATATCTTACCCCAAAAGGACATGAAGATGGCAAAGAACACAGTAGCTGGGTTATCAAACAGGTACGTCAATTTGGCAAAAAGACAGGAGTCAGATAGTGTCTGGTACTGACAGGCCTTGTCGCATAGTGGGCAGAGAGTTGTGTTCCCGGGACCTTTCTGGTCACAGATTTCTTTACTGGAACAAATATGTGATAGAAGATAGTTTTCCCCAGATACTACAGCATCTTATTCTTCAAAAGAGGAATAAGAAGGTTTATGCAAGGTCGGCAACGCGCTCGTGACGTCTCTAGTGTTGCAAGCGTCCATAGACTGGTAACCGCTTACCATCAGTGGACCGTAAGCTTGTTTGCCACCTAGTGGTGTATAAAATAAAAAAAGGGATGCTGCTGGGAAGCAATAAAATATTACACTAGGACACAAATGGCAAGAAAATCAATCAAGTCTATCATTGGTTGCTAATATCTTTCATGAATTTTTAAAGGTAATACTTTTGTATCCCACTGGTATTGCTAATTCATCAGGTGACCTGCCAGCTGTCTCACTTATGAACATAAATCCAAACATTTGAAACTCACCTAGGAATGTTATCATTAGAATCCATACTGGCCAGTCCATAAAGAAAACATAATGTGCCAACAATGGCCGGGGCATACAACATCTTCGTATAGAATCCAAGCCAGCAGAAATACAGCCCTATTTTGTCACCGAAGTATCGGCGTATAAGCCACAAAGGCTGTTTCTTGTACCACTTGCAGGGACGAGCCCATTCCAAGTAGAGAAGCTGGAAATAGGATCATAATTTTGTATAAGCTTGTTTTTGACTGCCTCGCCATGGTGAATAATAAATTATGAAGAAACCAGTTAGGCTCAATTTACATTGCCGCGGAATGGAATGGAAGCGAAAAAATTGTAGGTACATAGCAATATGAACTTAATGTCAATAGCCATGTCAGCAGAGAGCCTCAAGCGGCGAAAATACAGTAACTTAGATACAAGTTACATGTTTGAGCCGTTTGGGGTTGAAACTCTGGGTCCGTGGGGGCCGAGTGCACACCACCTTTTCCGAGAAATGTCAAAACGACTGGTCGACGCATCTCGTGACCAGAATGCTGGCATATACCTCGCTCAACGAATCAGCATTGCCATCTAACGTGGCAATGCTGCCAGCATTCTGGGTACGTTGCATACTGACAACGACTTTTTTATTTAGATTTATTTAAATTAAATGGTTGTAGTAGCTTATCACTAGATACGAGTTAAAACAGTGGTCGCGCATCTTTCGGGGAATCCTCGCGCATTCTCGAGATTTCCCGTTGTTACCGTTGACATAACTACCATTATGCTGTTACAAATTCCCCTCCATTCTGCGGCAATGTAAATAGAGCTTTAAAGAACATTTGTTAAGTCTGCATTGTGGTTTAATGGCCTTCCCCGTCATTTTGGAGAAACTTATGTCTCTATCTGTAGGGGAAACTTGTTTTTTCCTAGGAAATACAGTCATGAGGTTCTTCAGAAAAGTTTGAAGGGATGAAAAGACCTTCAGAATAGTGTGAAGGGATGAAAAGACGTATTTAGGTAATGAGACTATTCAAGTTCGTAATGAAGGTAGTGGAGAGGAATGAATACCACGAGTTCACTTGATAACTGTATATTAGCGACTGATTTTAACTCTATTACACACTGGTTACCTCTAACACACACATAAGTATAATATCCCTTTACTTGCATACCATTTAAGGCGATGATAGCTCAGTGGTAAGTGACGTCGGATACCGCGGCGAAGGTCGTGGGTTCGAATCCTTACGATTGCTTACTATGATTACTTCGAATGAGCTTGAGCTTTCGGTGAAGGAAAACATCGTGAGGAAACCACAGCACGGTGGTAGGTTGAAACCCTCAAGTTGAAAATCTGTCGCCAAGCACCTGTTGGTGTTCCGGCAGTTGCACTTGAGAGCCAGTTCGCCTTTAAGGCATTGTAATAAGGTGTACAACACATTAGCAATCCCCTGGTATTGCCAATGTCTATAGGCGACGGTTGTCACTTACCATCAGGTGACCCGCCGGCCTCGTTGTCACTTGTGACATTAAAATAAAAATGCATATTATGTACCCACTGTGTACCTACAACGTATATGAGTGATGATGATGATGCGATTGATGATTATTGATTACTTACCCGTCTATCAGTGACAGTACCATCAGATAAATCAACATCATGTCTCCCTTCGTGGAGAGGAAAGCAAGCGAGATATGTGCCGTCATTTAAAAGTCTCCTTATACCCATCTGGAATATTGTCGAGGATTCATATTTAAAAAATGTCCTGGGACATTCTTCACATACAACCCTCGTGGTATCGCCCCGTCACTGAGGTAGGGTACTTTGTAGTACCCGACTGGCTGGCTGTCACCCTCAAGTTGAAAATCGCTAGGCTAGACTTGTCATTGTGTGCTCTCCACCTTCGGCCACATCATCATTTACCATGGTGAGATTGCGGTCAAACACAATCTTATTCAAAAGTATAAAAAAACTGAGTATAGCTTGTACTTTTGAAACCAGATAATTTATTTCCAGCACTCAAATATCTGCCCTGAGTGGGAATCGAACCTATATCTGTGCCACGACAATTTGATGAAATAAACACGTTTTATAAAAGTAATATTGTGTTGCAATTATTATTAATTTTGCCACAGTAATAATCTATTACTTTTGCCAATTCTCTGCCATTAAGATAATTAGTTTTTCTTACCTTAGTTTCATTGTTGTCATATTTTGCTCTTAATAAAATTTGCATTACTAATAAGCTTCTTTGAGCCGGTGAGAATTGCGTGTGTCTGTCTTTTACCAAAAATCTGGGAATAAAAAAAATATATTGAAATACTCTCCTATTAAGATGCAACGCTGTGTAAAAAAGCCAATCCATCTCGAATTTTTCGAATTTTACGGGCACAAATATACGGAAACAAAATGTTACGTACACATAAAAAATATTTGTCACTCTACCCGTGTAATCACTTTCGCAAATAAATAAAATATCATATTATCTCTGACAATTTGCTTTCCACCCGCGTTCCCGAGAAAATAAAAATAAAATATAGCCGATAGCCGACTCACTGATAATGTAGTTTTCTATACGTGAAAGAATTTTCAAAATTAATTCAAAAATTATTCCTCCAACTCAATAGAAACTGCTTTGAAAATGATTGCAACATGTTACTTAATTGACCCGGAGGTCCCTGGCGAATTTCTTAGCACTAGGTTCAAAGATTTTGTCGCGAAAAAGTAACAAACGGACATATAAGATAGCACTGTAAGGGATTAGGAAAAAAAGAGTGGCGCGTCTTCGTGGATGGCGCTATCTATTAGCGTGATTGGATTACATACTGTTCTTCTCTTTTAGCTTCTTTCTGTTCAGTGGCTGCATAGAATGACGGTTCTGGTTCGATTCTGCTGTGTTCATATTCGTATAGTTGTTTCCATCGCCGCCGCCATTTTGCGTGCCATCTTTTGTCCCTCTCTAATTGTTTTTCGTTGCTCTGTGGATTTTAAAGAGTTGTTTAAGGTTTTATGGTAAATTTTGGGGACAATAGGCTGGTTTCCTTTTTAATTTTATGGAAGAAATGCACAATCTTGTGACCACTAGGTTGCTGCCTAATAGGGTCCAAAAAGTGCATGATTAGTTTCTAGCATCGCCGTATAATATCATGAGACGTTTGCTTTTTTTTTGTCACTCGTGACACCGAGGCAGGCGGGCCACCTGATGGTAAGTGAGTACAGTCGCCAGGTAGACTGCCAACGTGTTGTATACCTTATTACAATGCCTTAAGGGCAAGGGCAACTGGCTCTCAAGTGCAACTGCCGGAACACACCAACAGGTGTTTGGCGACAGATATTCAACTTGAGGATGGTAGCCAGCCAGTCGAGTACCACATAGTACCCTACGACCGTGCAAAAGACTTGTGACATAAAATAACTAATGAACTACTTACCCAAGCCCCAACAGATATTGATATGAACCGTTTAGTCGGTAGCTTCATGCCTATAACCTCAGCCAGTCTCATCTCAGTCTTCCAGGGTATGTGGATCTTCAGGAACCAGGTCTTCTCGTCGAACGACAGGCATTTGTTCTCTAGTTCCAGTTCCAGGCCTTCTTTTATCAGGTTATCCTGGATTGAAATGAGCATTCATGTATTTATAGATGACTTAGGCGATCTGCGAAGACGCTCCCCACATTTTTTCCTCTTTTTATTATTCTGAATAAGCTTGTGTTTGACCACAATCTCACCATTGTAAGTGATGATGTGGCCGAAGGTGGTAAGTACACAAAGCCTAGATGGGAACTGGCTTTCAAGTGCAGCTGTCCAAACACACCGACAGGTGCTTGGCGACAGATTTTCAACTTGAGGGTGGTAGCCAGCCAGTCGGATACTACAAAGTACCCTATTACCGTGCTATGTTTTCCTCCACCGAAAGCTCAAGCTCATTTTAGGATTCGAACCTTCAACCTTCGCCGTGGTATCCGACGTCACTATCACTGAGCTATCATCTAATAACTATAACTAATCCCTTACAGTGAAAGTGCTCATCCTTTCACTTGTGTGAACAAAAACGGCTTAACGGATTAAAATGAAACTTGGCACACAGGAGAGAAAAGATAAGATCCCTAGGGGAAACGGGTGAAAAAGCGGGGGACAGCTAGTGTGTACTATGTTTTTGAAAGAAAGATGAAAAGAAAAAAGAAAGCAATACATTTATTCTTGACAACACACAACATTACATTAAAATAAAGAAAAAGAAATAACATAAAAAGACAAGACAAACAAACAAACAATAATGTAATGTTGCGTGATGCCAGGAATACGTCTCGACTCACCATAAAGCTAAGGCTAAAAGAAGCCCTGGCTCTCTGATTTTTAGTCGAGGCCTACGTCCATGACATCACGAACATGTAGTGACGGACAATTTACAAATAATAAACAAATGAGAAAATAAAAATAAACATTAGGTACATACACGAACAAAGGACATAGAAATAACATTTTTAATTTTATTTGTGGGGTATGTACGTACCTGAAAAGTTCTCCGATGATCCCTCTTCCTAGCTTCAGCCTCAGTCATGACGCCATAATCCTCTTCCTCAAAAGCCAGTACCATATCGATGCGTCTCCTACCATCACGGAATAATAGAGATTCTGGTTCTAGACCCTGGAAAGAAGTGTTTTAATGCTGCGTTTGCATCTTTTTACTTTTCCTACTTTTGAATTCTTGTACCTTTGAGTGTCTTATCAGAGATAATTGAGTGAAACTCTGCTTGATTTGAGTTTTGTGTTTGAATTATTTAATTTGACCTGGCAGATCCTGTCCGAAAAAAGACTAAAGAACTTTTCGTTTTTCAATAAATCTCTAATTGTTTGGGCAACTGATCCAATTTTCTTTATCTGAAAACCTTATTTAGAATCATACGAACATTTGAAAAGGGTTGCTTAATCGCTCCAGCCTTAATCAATTTATGCACTTACCAATGAACTGCATACATTTTTTATTTACCCTTTACCAAAAACTTAAGCCTGTGGGATTCTAAGATATTCGTGGGATGTCTGTATCTAGAAACGACGATTTCTTACCTCAGGACTCATCTCTCCAACGTTTTCTTCCTTCTCATTAGGAGCGCTGGGTATCGATTGAGGTCTATCTTCCTTTTTGGCATAATCTGAACTTGTGCTTTCTGACTGTAAAATATATTACGAAGTCAATATTTGCCTTGATGGTAAGTGACTACAGTCGCTTATGGACATTGGCAGATTTAACAGAGAGATTTCTATATTGTATAACATTTTACAATAGAACTATAAGTTACTTAAATCCATTTTGCAGCATTTATTAGCACAGTTTTTGACTAGAAAGTCTTTTCTGTTTAAGTGTGTACCAAACCGATGGTAGAGTCACGTTACATAAGTGGCTTATTAGAGCCTTATGAATAAATGAGGGTTGACTTGAAGACGCCAGATCGGCATCCAAAGGTGGGACACACTTACAAGTTCCTAAAATCATACCTGGAAACTAGGCAGTGGTGTTCCAGGCAGTGCCGTTGGTGCTTCCGACATTTTGGGACTGAAGGCAGCTGTGGTGATAGTCACGTTCCTGATGATTCTCCATCCACGACGGGATTTGCTCTCCTCAGAGCTTTCCGAACGAATTGATTTGATATCGTCACGGAGAGAGACCTGGGAACGTAATAACATTACAGGCGATGATAGCTCAGTGGTAGTGACGTCGGATACCGCGACTAAGATCTTGGAGTCGAATCCTACAAGCTTGAGCTTTCGGTGAAGGAAAACATCGTGAGGAAACCTTAGCACGGTGGTAAGGTACTTTGTAGTACTCGACTGGCTGTCCACCACACTCAAGTTGAAAATCTGTCGCCAAGCACCGGTTGGTGTGTTTCGGCAATTGCACTTTTCGGCAATATCAGGTGACCCGTCTGCCCGGTTTTCACTTGTGGAATAAAACTAATCGCGATTCCTGGAATTGTATTTTTTTAGAGGCAGGGTCGTAGTTTATAACGATCCTCTACATGCATATCTACATTACGCAATTCTGATGGAGTTTTTACAATAATTTAGAGAAATAAAGCCGGTGGAAGCCGGGCCTGTGCCAGTAAATGTTATTCTGATTCCGATTCTATGTTATCGGCTATAAAGCATAGTTTACCTTATTAGCAGGACTCTCCATGATATCAGCCAGTGATGTGCCGAATGCAGATTCCGGAGCGAGACTGTCCGCTGACTTCCAGTTAGGCCGGGAATGCATCGGGGTCCCGGGAAGTGCTGACTCGTGGCTACGACGACGTGGTATGCTTAGCTAAAAGCGGTAACTGGTCAGACAGTAGAAAGTGACTATGATCCTGTGGAAATACTTAATACTAATCGCCATTGTACGGGAAGAAAAAACCCAATCAAGAAAAGACCGAAACAATAGATCACGCAAATTGCCTTCTGCAAAATAAAAACAGTAACCAAATCAGTCTCTGAACCCCACAGCAGAAGTCTGGAGGACATCAGACTGTGAAAATATGCAAAGTAAACTAACCTGGCTGTAGCAACATCTGTTATTTGTCTAATTTTCTTAACTGCAAAAGCACCAGAACTCTTTTACTATAATGAGGACCATTACAATTTCCTATCTAAAGTTATACCGAGGATTTTTTCTTGTCAATTAGTTCAAGAGTTTTATTATCCACTAGTACATTTATGACGCTCTTAGGAACATTCAGAAGAGAGGCCCTAATACACTAAGCTAGCATCGTGTCAGGATTAATGATAGATTTACTTAAGTAATCTAAATCTTAACTAATATTGTAAAGAGAAAAGATTTGATTATTTGTATGTCCTAGCTAAGCTACATTATAAGCGTGAGCTTTATTTTATTCTAATTCCCTCAGGAACGCGGATGAAACCACAAGGTGGAAATCTAGTTATTCAATATTTTTATTGAAGATTGTATTTGATACCTGGTCATCACCAGCTCCATCAGATAAGCTGAGCTCAGTTCTGGTGGTGGACGTGGAACTAGCCAGCTCATTCCACGCGTTGAAGTTGGTCACATTTGCTGTCGGGGGCTCTGAACAGGTTCCATCTGGAAGAACAACTTGAATTACTTCACGAGCTCCTTTAAGCCCTTAATGTCATGCAGGCGGGACACCTGATGTTTTTTTTTTACTTTAGGATAAGCTTGTTTGACCGCAATTCTAAGTGGTAAGTGACCACCATGGTAAGTGATGACCTCGTCTACAGCATTTAGCTGGTGGATAATATAAGATGGCTTATTTTAAGAACCAATGTTAGGTTACCTGAATATTTTTTAGTTAATACCTATATGGGACCAACTTTGAAATTTCGAAATATCATGCGAAAAGGTCAATCTTGCGTGATCAAAATGTTACAAAAAAAACTTTCCAACATAGTTTTCGAAAAGAACCCATCTCTTTCCAAGAGTTCCACCTATTTATTCCCCACAAGAAGACGCCTATAAGTGCTCAACATACCGTACATCTTTCTTGAAGCAGTTTTAATTATTTAATGGAACAACATAGTTTTTGTTAGAACAGCTGCAAAATGAATAATGAATAAATATGTGCACGTTTAACTGATGACAATAATGCTGAAAATGATGACTTGTATACTGCAGTTGTAAATGTACAATTCAGATTATCGAAGTTATTTGCAATACTTGCCAATGTTGATAATAATTTACCACTGAATCTCTATCTAACAAAAAGCAAAAGAAAAGGATAGAAGAAATTATGTCCTGTAAAAAATTAAATTTAAATTAAATTTTGGCAATAGTAGCTATTTTAACAATGTTTGGATGAGGGTGACCAATTCTATTGAAGCAATTGGAGAAGAAGAAGCCCTCGGTGTATAAACGCTACTGTAATTATTGTTTTAAATGTGAGGTGTACTCGTATTCTTTGTTGGATATCCAAATAAAATAAATAGATAAATTGGGCTTTAGGTGGCCAAACAATGGGTTAGTTACACCTGCGATTTCAACGAGGTAACACTGCCAGCCTGCTTGGCTCTTTACCAATAAAATGTACCTAAATAAGAATGTTTGTTATTCTTTCACGCATAATTGCTCAACGAATTTTGAAGAAACTTGTCACACAGGTAGATACTACATCGGTTTATTTTTATTCCAGAAAAAGATAAGATCCCTGGATCCCATACTAGGTGCTAGTATGGGATAGGGATACTTCATATGGTGTAGGAAAATAGATTCTAAGAAGATACCTGCTCTAAGTCCTTCATTCTGAGCCCTTCCACCATCGTCACTATTTCTTCTAGATGACGAAGCACTGCGACTCTTCAATCTCTCCCTTTCTATCGTAAGACGACACTCTTTATCCAACGTTTGATCAACTGCTTGGCCTTTGCCAAAGTTCTGGTCAAATGTGTCCAAATGCTCCAAAGTTCGTCGAGGCGCTCTTTGGTTGAGGGGAACTACTTTTTTAACGGTTAACTCCTCGAATTTATGGGCATAGTCCATGGTTTTCCTGGAAAAGATGAAAGGTTCAATTGGGATTTCCTTCTGCGGTTCATAAGAATATGAAATGAGCTCCCCACTTAGGTTTCACTACAGCGCTACGACATGGGATTCTTTAAAAGAGGCGTAAAAAGAGCTCTTCAAGGTCAGCAACATATCGGCTATCACCCAGTAACGCTCCTTGTTCGAAAATAAATTTGTATAAAATTAAAGGTTCAATGTGAATTTGATATATGAAAAATCTTTGTCTACTTTGACATCGACCCTCAGTTTAGGTGCCAAATGTGGACGCTGTCGCTCCCGTATCGGACTGTACAGTCACTCTAAGGCCTACCACACGGAAACTGGGCCTTTATGTACGGCGAACTGGCGAAATGTAACCTTGCTGAGTTTCTTGCCGGTTCTTCTCAGTTGAAGGCTGACTTCCGAACCGGTGGTAACTTCTGTAATTCGACCTTCATAAGTGCCCTTCTAGGGCCTAAACTGAATAAATGGTTTTGACTTTGACTTTTACTTTGACTTTGACTGGCTCTCAAGTGCAATTGCCGGAACACACCAACAGGTGCTTAGCGACAGATTTTCAACTTGAGGGTGGTAGCCAGTCAGTCGAGTACTACAAAGTACCCTACCACCGTGCTGTGGTTTCTCAAGCTCATTGTAAGGATTCGAACCCACGACCTTCGCCGCGGTATCCGACGTCACTTACCACTGAGCTATCATCGCCTTTATGTACCAACATAACCTACATCAATATCATTGAATAGCTTGGCCATCCAAAGAGGAAACGCTGCCAGCCTTCTGGGAACCTTGCCGATCGGCAGCAGCGGCAGCCTCGAAGAAGTTTTTTATATATTATAGTTGTACATTTGCTTGTATATTTTGTACATTTGTTGTAAATAAAATTTTAACCTATCAATATAACACAGTGGGGACATCAAATAATGATTCAAACATATAGGTACAAAAGTTTGTATAGTAACACACCCACGTTTTAACATTCCGATCCAGTTGTTGATATTTGTTAACAATAAAATTGCAAAGAATTGTAACGTTCGTAAGCTGTATGATTGACGTAGATCTTGCTTTGTGTGGATGGATACTGTATTTAGATATTATCTATAAGAGTTTTGCTATCTGCCTTTAGTATAGTAAGATAGATATGTTTACACTTTATTTACAACATATGAAAAAATAGGCAAGGTTTTAGCAGACTGGCAGCGTTTCCTCTTTGGATGGCCAGGCTGATGCGTTGGCGGAGAAAGCTCCCCGCCCGCCGATGTCCCGAAGCCTCGATTTTTTTTTTTGATAAAATCATCTAATATCCTACTCAAGTTTTGGGATCCTACTGTACTTTTTGACTCGAGAAGCTTTTGAAAAGAAATGTACCTATATTTGAAAAGAAAGATGTTGAGTTTCTTGTCTTGCTCTTTTTAGTTTAAGTGTATATTGAACCGGTGGTAGAGTCAATTGTAAGCCTTTTGCGGTTGAGACCAAAAGGATTTTGTGTAAAAAATTAATCAAGGTGACCGGCGGGCGGGGAGCTTTTTCCGCCAACGCATCAGCTTGGCCATCCAAAGAGGAAACGCTGCCAGCCTGCTGGGAACCTTGCCGATCGGCAGCAGGGGCAGCCTCGAAGAAGTTTTTTATGTACATTTGTTTGTATGTTTTGTACATTTGTGGTAAATAAATTAAAAGTATATAAAAAAGTAACGTTCATAAGTGCCTTATCAAAGCCTAAACTGAATAAATGAGTTTGAAGTCGGTTATAAAAGTTGTTGTATAATAATATATCAGAAAGGACACACGCGGTAAGTCTCACACTGTCTGTCAATGAATTATTAAGTTTTTATCGATTTTTTGAAATGTCGGACTCTCACGGCCCTACGATCGTATAATGAATGACGCGGATGTGTTTATGGCTATTATTTATTTATGACTAGCTTTTACTCATTGCTCCTTTCATACCCTTCTGGGCTGTTTTTTCAAGTTTCTAGCCCTGGTAGTATTCTGTGATAGTTTTTTGTGTTTGCTATGTATTACTAGCTTTCCGCCACGCGGTTTCACCCGCGTTCCCGAGGGATCTTATCTTTTACCGGGATGAAAAGTAGCCATGTGCTATTCCAGACTATAATCTATCTCTATGCCTACATACATCATCCATCCATCGATCCATCCAAACTTTCACATTTATAATATTAGTAGGATGTAAGTGGCTTTTGTTTATTAAAATCTCAAATATTTTGCTGATGCTGGTTTTTAGGGTTCCGTAACCAAAGGGTAAACATGGGACCCTATTACTAAGACTTCGCTGTCTGTCAGTCTGTCCGTCCGTCTGTCTGTCCGTCCGTCCGTCCTTCCGTCCTTCCGTCCTTCCGTCCTTCCGTCCTTCCGTCCTTCCGTCCTTCCGTCCGTCTGTCCGTCCGTCTGTCTGTCACCAGGCTGTATCTCAAGAACTGCGATAACTAGACAGTTGAAATTTTCACAGATGATGTATTTATATCGCTATAACAACAAATACAAAAAACAGAATAAAATAAATATTTAAGGGGGGCTCCCATACAACAAACTTGTTTTTTTTTCCCATTTTTACGGAACCCTTTGTGCGCGAGTCCGACTCGCACTTAGCCGGTTTTTTTAAACGTACCTGAGTACTACTAAAATGTGTTTTAATTAGTTTCTTTCAACTATTTTTCTTATTTCAAAAACTACGTGACCAAGCAGTTGAGGAAATGTACGGAATAATACGTAAAGGTATAACTTTAATGGCGAGTCCCTACAATGCGGTGAGGAGGGCGATGGGTGCCACACGCGTCATACTTGCTTGCGGCGGCGTCGTGTGGCGGGTCGCTCACTTTCCTATAACATGGCGAGGAGGGCGATGGCTGCCACACGCGTCATACTTGTGAACAGGTGCTGCTTGTGGGGGCTGGTCTGTGCGAGTTTGTTGTTTATTAAGTCAGTCATAATTAAATTCTATAGATTACTATTTTTGCCGCCATAACACGCAAATGTTGTCAGTGACATTAGATAAATAATTATTGAATGTAATAGGTGTAAGTTGTTTTTGAAAAGAGTAATTGCTGAGTTTATTGCCGGCTCTTCTCAGCAAAAGCTACCTTCCGAACCGAGCGTTAGAATTCAACATGAATCAAATTGACGATTAAAAATACTTGTATGAGTTTACTTAATAAAGATATATTTGAGTTTGAGTTTGCATGTGAACAGGTGCTGCTTCAAAGTCAAAGTCAAAACCATTTATTCAGTTTAGGCCCTAGAAGAGCACTTATCAAGGTCGAATTACAGAAGTTACCACCGGTTCGGAAGTCAGACAACAACCGAGAAGAAGCTTGTGTGAGCTTGTGGGGGCTGGTCTGCTTGAGTTTGTTAATTACATAGTCAGTCATAATTAAATTCTATTTCACGCAAATATTGTCAGTGAGACAAATATAATAATAGGTAACAGTTATTTTTGAAAAGAGTAATTGCTGAGTTTATTGCCGGCTCTTCTCAGCAAGAGCAACCTTCCGAACCGTGCGTTACTAGACTAGACTATTCATAAGTGCTTATAAAGGCCTGTTTAAATAAAAAACATTTTCAATATCAGTAGCCCTGCTTAAGACTACTTTTCACTTCAAAAACGCGGATGAAACTGCGAGGAAGACTAGCTTTTTTTTTTTTTTTTTGTTGCTGGCAATCATCCTTTTAGGATATTTCTGCCAATGTCAAAGTATTTGAAATGGTCTTGGTCTATTTGTCACAATTTTTTTTTCCATAAGTTTTAGTACTTTTAGTCAATACAAAGTCTTTCAATCGCATATATTTTCTTCAGTTTTAATTTCTTCTTATATGTTATAGTCATATTCTCAAACTGACTGTAATGTCCAGTCCTCGTCCATACATGTCCAGTCAAGCTTTAGTGAAATTGGCGGTTGTTCCACTAAAACATTCGCGGACTTTTTGGGACAACCTGGAAAGTCACGATACACGCTTTCATTTCATTTCACTTCACTTGTGCACTTAGATTGATCATTATTGGATAAAACACCACCGAAATTATTCAATAAAACTCAAAATACACGAATTTAATGAAAATAAAACGAAAACGTCACTCTGCAAGTTCCCGCCAAAAAGTCGGAAGACTAGCTTCGTACTACTATAAATTCCCCAACACATTTGGATAAGTAATAATCCGTATCCGTAAATATGTCGAGTAGAGATCAAAGAACTGATAATATGCAGTGATGTAAATTACTTTGAATGAAGAGCTGCTGAATTAATAAGTATATACACTTGAAACGTGAAATATTTGCAATACCACGTAAAGAAAAAAAGAGTTTGATAAAGTTTTTTTGGTTTTCTCCTTCTTAGCGGATACCTATATAAATAGGTACCTACCTAAATCTTAAACATCATACCTAAATTACAGCGATGATTATTCGAACGGTTTGTTCCTAGCTTCCATACTGCTTTAGTCTATATATTTACTGTGGTTACAGTAAGGCTATGCATGTGGAAGGCTATTGGATTAAAATATTTATGATTTAATGATTTGAGCCCGTCACACGACAGCGTTAAATATAGCATATTGATCACCCGTGCTTAGCCTCAATACGCATAAAAATAACTCCAGTAAAAATAGTGAAATTCTATTTAGAAAGTGCTCTAGTTACGCTCTGATAATGCACTAATGTTGCGGACAAAATACTTAGGTGTTATGGCATATGTAGACTAGAATAGGGGAGTATGCAGTAGGTCCTAATCCCTTACAGTGCAAGTATACATCCTTTTGCTAGTGTTGTAGTGCTACATATAAATATCGGTAGGTATATACTATAGACATATCGACAGCAGTACAACACTAGCAAAAGGATGTACAAATAGGAAAAAGAGTGAGGCGCATCTTCGTTGATGGCACTATCTTCACTAATCAATTATAATATTATATGCGAAAGTATCTCTGTCTGCCTGTGTTTTTATGGGTCCTCGGAGAAGGATATAGGATACATTTATCCCGGGAAAAGATAAGATCCTTCGGGAGTCTTTTAGTCAGTATATAAAAACCCAAAAATACGTGGAAACATCGGGGTCACACGAAAGTGGAAACGGGCGTTGCAAAATACGAAACCTTATTGGGCGGTCGAATTACTATCGGCTGCTCGGGTAGCTATTACGGAATCAGACGGTGAGAACGATACGCTGCAAGATTTACTCAGACTTTTGATAGATATCTATCAAATCGTTTTCGATTACCTTATTTGAGGTTGGTGCCAATTAAGCTAGACCTCTAAATTGTATGAGCGCCGAAACACTCAGCAGAGGTCTATCTTAATTGGTGGTACTATGCATGTATGGGGCTTTAATTTTCAACTTTGTTTATTTTTTGGAATTTTAACCTTGCTTTTTACCAAATTTCGTGGTCAATGGGAACTGCCATATAGGTTTCCGACCCAAAACCTATAGGGTACCTACTTCCGGTTGACCTAGAATTGACAATTTTGGTTAAAAGCGAGGTCTTACAGCACAAGTAAAGGGAAAATTCTGAAAAATAAAAAAGTTGAAAATAAAGGAAAATTTTGGTACTTACAAGTTTTCGCGAAAATCTAAATTTGTCCATATCTTTGACTCAGGACCTTGATTTTTATACACCTAATAGGGACTATAGACCTCAGTATCTGGTATAAATTTCAACTTGCTAGGTCCACCCGTTTCTGAGCTAATCGGTGGTGACACACGGACAGACAGACAGACAGACAGACGGACAAGAGAGTGATCTTATAAGGGTTCTTTTTTTTACCTTTTGAGGTACGAACCCTAATAAACAAGAAATATGTGATAAGAAGCGAAGTTGTCTTCCAGACAACCTTTGGCGCGCAATAATAAAATATTTTTCTTTCTTTCTTTGGATATGACTTTGTCCACGGACATGGCCATTTTTTTAATAAGTAAGAACATAAAGTAATTTATTTAATTGAACTATCTAGACACAGAAGTCCAAGGTCCAAAGTTAAATTATTCAAATGTAGTAAAATAACACCATCGTCCATGTTAATTCAAAATAATAGCTCTTATTGTGTGACAGGAATAAAAAAGATGTCTGTAACATTAATCGATTGAGGTAGTATATTCCGATTAGAACTAAATGATTTCTCAGAAAAGTCCGCCATTACCTACGGTTCTATTTGACAGGTGACAGTTGACATCAAACGCTAATCAAAGAGTTCGCTCATTTAAAACCAACCTTCTTGGACTCGATATTATTTATGTAAACAAAACACGACTTTGGTTACATACTCCGAGTTTACGGAATTTCAATTTAATATTTTACATTCTAGAGCTCTCTTTAACTTGGAAAAAGGTCAGGTTATTTATGAAATACGCGAAAGGAATTTTTAATTAATAGTTTAATTAATAATGAGTACGTATACAATACTGTTTTAGTAGGACTTCAAAAGAAGCAATTAATATTTTATTCTGGCAACTCTTGAGTAATTTTTTTAGGTAGGTACACGTTATATCTTTGGTCTAAAAAAATGAGTGCCGTCGTACTTGTCATGCTTTCTCACTTATCAATCTAAATCTAAATAAATTAAGCATAGAAATCTATGTTTATTTATCACTTAGCATGTAATCCATATACATTACATAATCACATAGTATACGCGGAAAATGTACTGTACTGTGTAGGTATTATTCTTTAGTAGGTTAGCTCAAATTATATGAACATTGTAATTAGATAATTTCGCTTGTACAGGCTCACGTGATTTTTATGTACTTATTCAATATGGCCGTGCTGGGAGCTACAAGTATCAAAACTATTCGATTCAACTTGTATATTATGTTGGTAGGATTTGAAAGTAGAATACAAAAAACTTTTTTGTTATGATTTTACGTTTACTTTGAGTGTCCGCGGCTTTTTAAAATTTAGAAATGTTGACGGGGCCTTCCGGGTCCCCCGTGAGGTCGGGGCCCTGGGCACGGGCCTTGTGTGCTTATAGTAAAGACGACACTACGGGCCTCAGGGTTCCGTAGGTACCTGAGGTAGCTGAGTTTCTTGCCGGAGTCAACTGTAACGTTCATAAGTGCCTTACTGAATAAATGAGTTTTGAGTTTGACCTTTACCTTATTCGAAAATGAGTTTTCGATTGCAAAGTTGATCGAATATAATGACTCTTATTGGACGTAATAGCTAACTTCGTCTATAGACATTAGCAGTACCAGGAGGATTGCCAATGTAATATCGACCTTAATAATGCCTTGAACTAGCTTAAAGTGCAATGCCGGAACACATCGATAGCAACTCGAGTATTACAAAGTACTACCGTGCAAAATATGATAGTAATATTTTAAGTACTTGAAAACAGTTGAATAGCTCGATTTGGCAGACTTAGATCAAAAGCTTTTATCTTAGAGTAGATAGTCTAACTGCAAACTGCAAGCAACACTACTGGTTTCGATATAATGAATGAAAGTTTGCGGTGGTTTCGGACTTGCACCCTTAGGTTTGGTAGCGGGCGACATGAAGCTGCGGCGAACGACGTGTCGTCGCTTCATGACGTCACGACATGTCATTGCGTCTTGTCACTGCAGTCATAATTTCGAACTCGACTGCAGACGGCAACAGCTGATGGATCCATTTAGTTCCAAGTGTTATTATACAGAAAAAAACGAGAAACCACACTTCCTATGCTTAAATGCAGAACAAGTGAGGGAACTTATTCAATAATGATCAAAAACCATTTGAAAAGCGATATAAAAACTTGCTGCTCGTGTCATTGCTCCGGCGTCAGCGGCACTACTGATCTGCGGTCAGGCGACACGTCGTCTGCCGTCGAGCGACGTGTAGTCGGGCGCCGTGTCGCTGGCTACGGAAGGTATTTCATATATATACATAGAAACCAGTAGTGTCGCTGCGACACGTCGTTCGCCGCAGCTTCATGTCGCCCGCTACCAACTTGCACCTTTAAACATCTAAAGGCAGGCGGCCCTATCGGAATACCAGCGCTGCGGTACTTATGGCCGCAGCTTATGCTGAGATAGGTGCCTTTTTGGCCTCACACAGTGTAGATATCTTGTATGATTGTTTTGTAGTTTGTATATTAAAAAAAAATTCTGTGTGTACTTTGCTTATTTGTGATGTCAAACTTAGTGTTTAAATTCTTTTTTGGTGATGTCAATGAAAGTGTATATGTTGATGCTGTGTGAGTCCAAAATAAATGTTTTTCTTTCTTTCTTTCTTTAGTGTCGCTGCGACACTTCGTTCGCCGCAGCTTCATGTCGCCCGCTACCAACACTAGACGTGGGACTTTTGTCCGCGGAGGTTATAAATAATAACTGCATTTAACAAGAATGAAATAGGTTTCGTAATGGGTTCACAATAAAAACATACAAGTAATGGAACCTTTATACATACATATAAGTATATTTATTCACCCGCGTTCCCGAGGGATCTTATTGTTTCATGGGATAAAAAGTAGCCTATGTCATTCTGCAAGGTTTCATTTGTTTCTGTATTAAATTTAATAAAAATTCGTTCAGCGGTTTAAGCGTGCAAAGGTTGCAGAGTTAACTACTCTCGCATTTATTATATTACGCGTTCCCGTGCTATCTTATCTTTTACCGGGATAAAAATATAGCCTATGTTACTCAGGGATACTGTAGCTTTCTAATGGTGAAAGAATTTTTAAAATCGGTCCAGTAGTTTTTAAGTTTATTCGTTACATACAAAAATACCAATCTTTCCTCTTTAGTGTAGATGTAGATTTCGTTAGTTTAAAAAAATTGAACAATCATGTAACCTATAAGGTAAGTGTTTTGTCCGAAGTGTACGTACTTAGCACATATTCTCAGCAATTTTCTATGAGCCAAAGTAGGGCTATTATACCGTGAACCGATCATTGATTGATTGATTGATAACAAACATACTGTCAGACTTTATTGTTACAGCCTGTTTTGTTTCACGTGCGACCGAAATAGATTCTTTGTTTTTTGATCAGATGAGAAGTGACTTGGTAAAATGTTTTTTTTATTCAAATAGGCATTTACTTGTGAATAGTCTGGCTGACTAAATAGTCTTTTATCCTACAAAAACGCGGGTAAAACCGCCGAAAGATATAGTATCTAACTAGGTACTATTATAAATGTGATTGTTAGATTTATTTCTCAAAAAACTACTGAACGGATTTTGATGAAATTTGGCACAAATGTAGATCATATTATGGAATATATAGGATACTTTTTTACTCGGGTGAAGGAAGATATGATCCCCGGGAACGCGGATGAAACTTTGGAGGACGGCTATCATAAAAGAAACAATAATAATAACTTGAAATTGGCAGAAATGTCCCAAGGACGAATGCCAGCGTTCAAAGAAAGCTACATGTGAGTCGAGTCAGCGGCAAAGTAATAGAAGCGCGTCATCACAACAACATGGACGTCATGACAATATCACACAGGAATACTACATCGCGCTAACAAAGTTTTCTCGGCACTTCGTATATACGAGTTGTCATCAAGAAACATTGGAGTGCAGTCCCCGGGCATTGATACCTAGCCCGGTGGAAGATCTTCCCTTTTCGCGGTACATATGACATAATATCCCACATTTAGCAACTTTTTTTATATGTTTGTTTTTATGTGTTTGCCCACAATCGTACCATTGCGATAATTCGCCTAAGTACCTATTACTTTGCGAATTATCGCACTCATTTATATCTTATCATTTATTTAAAAGTAATACAAGCTAGATTTCCAACTTCGGATCAGTCTGTCGTTCGTAATCAAATGGCTATTACTGGTTATCCATGTTGACTTCGTAAAGGTATGTTTTTTTCTTATCCTTGTACATTCTTCCTCATTCTAAGAAAATTAGGTCTCATAGTAAAAAGTTAGAATATTTTAAAATATCATCTCCCTCGTAGCGTAGAGACATTCTAGATCTGCTATTTTTCTACAAAATTATGTGAGGTGGAATCGATTGTCCCCAAGTCGATATTTTAAAATCAGTGTACCCATGAGGTGTTCACGGCATAAAATCACCTCTCTGGTTGCCTCATTCCACAGATCAGTTGGATGTAGCTCCCCTGTACCTAGGATACATAAACTGTATAATAGTGTTAGTCAGGCAGTCGATGTTAATGCTGATCGATTTGGTAAATTTTAAAAATGTTACATTGTTATCCATGTAAATAAAAAATAAAAAATGTTGGTTTCAATGTTGGTCATTGGACATTCCCATACGTGTATTAAGACTCTTTGCTTCAAAAATGAACCCTAAACATACAGACTGACTTTTGCTTTTTTAATATTGGTGTCGAATGTAAATCTATAAAATTCTCGTGTCACGGTTTTGTCTCGTGTTACCGTACTCCTTACTCCTCTGAAACAGCTTGACCGTTTTTGATGAAACTTTATATTTACCTTCAGTAGGTCTGAGAATAGGTTGTTATCTATTTTTCACTAGCTATCCCCCTCGGTTTCACCCACGTTCCCGTGGTATCAGCGTTCCCGTGGGATTTAGCAATATAAAAAATAAATAATAACTCACTCTCAGACCTACTAAATATTACATATAAAATTTTATCAAAATCGGTCAAGCCGTTTCGGAGGAGTATGGTAACAAAGGACCGATTTGGGTGAAATTTTGTGTGTGTATTTCAATGGGTACCTCGATGATTTGAAAATAAAATTGGAGGTGTCGCTGGAATCAGGTTCTAAGTTTTGTTTTAATTTTAGAGCAGGACAACGTCTGCCGGGTCCGCTAGTTAAATACATATATATTTTTTATAACAAATCCTTTATTTACAACATATTATGTACAAAATATACAAACAAATGTACACCTATAATATATAAAAAACTTCTTCGAGGCTGCCGCTGCTGCCGATCGGCAAGGTTTCGAGCAGGCTGGCAGTGTTTCCTCTTTGGATGGCCAAGCTGATGCGTTGGCGGAAAAAGCTCCCCGCCCGCCGGTCACCCGAGGCCTCGATTAATGTTTTACATAAAATACATGTGTAACGACGAGCATCAGACCCCCACTATTATTATATAATAATATAATTATAATAAATATTATTATATCATTTTCAGCAATCCATTTTGTGATGTCATCAAAAATAGAAAAACTGGTCCAAGCGTTGGAAAATTTAAACAACTGGAATTACAGCACCCCAGAACGCGCTCGTGCTAGTCACACTAAGGTCGAACATCTGCTCAACCTAATATTTGATATCGGCGTAAAGAAATCACACTTCACGGATGAACAGCGAAGAGCTGTAGGTCGTCTCCTATTCTGTGTAATCAAACCAATACAGATCAACGTAGAACGAGTTGGCTGCCAGTACAGGACCAGTCTAGAATCATCTGTTCTTAAGAAAAGATCTGCAATAGAATTCTTGGTTAAAGACTACGGAGATTTTCCAATCACCCGAGGACTGAATTTAGGAGATAAGCTTACTAGTTCTAATATACAGGAAACCATCAACATACTAGACGAAGTAATCTCTAATTGGCGTGACGTCTCTGACTCAGACGAATCAGAATCTAATCAGACCATTCATTATAACATACCAGCGTCACACATTTGGTGGTCTTCATAAGTAATTAATGATGGAATATTTCATGGACTCAATACCAGGTATAGGCCATGCAAAAGGCCTATTCCATTATATCACAGGTGATAATAAAGCAGCGCAAAGGTCGATGCATGAAGCTACAAGGTCTACTGCTGTCATAGCGGGTGGTATTATGGGATCCATTGCTGGTGGCCCTGTTGGTGGGATCGCTGGTGCATTAAGTGCTGGAGTGGCCGTCGATTCTTTCACCTCTGTCCTCACTCGAAAGCCACAAGGGTATATTTCGGGCGTCTTGGATATTGCTACAGATATTTCAAACGGCAATGTACCTATTGCATCTGTAGTACGAACAGGCCTTATTGCTGGGTCAGATATTGTTGGTAGAGTGGTTACTCCAGCCAATGTTGCGACTAAAATAATTATAAAATCAACTAGTTTTAAAAAATTAGGCGTAGAAATAATTAAACAAATAATCATAAGTGAGAATTTGAAAATTAATTGGTATAGATTAGTTCACGGATTTACACGGAAGGTCGTTGAGGTGTGCGAAAATATGTCAAAATATGATGATTCTATATGGAGTCCAAGAACTACATCATCCAGAAGTGGTCGTTCCAGTAGACAGACATCTAATACAAATGAAAGTACAAACGCATCAATAAAGTCTAAATCCTCTAGCACTAGTGGTTCCAATGGTCAGCCACCAAATAATAATCCCAACAACAATAACAAAAAAGAACATAGCGAAAAACTAACACACTGGGAGATATTCTTGAGAATATTCAACAAAAAAACACTAGAGGATATAATAATTCTAGGAAAAATACACTTAAAAGATATCAATAAATGGCAAAGAAAAGAGCTGAAGGATTTCATAATGAAAATAGGCAAATGTGATTATTTAGACTTGGAAGAAATTGTGAATATAACAATAAAGTTATTATCAGAGTTGGAGGAGCGCTTCATAACATTTCATAATTTTTTAAACTTGGCTAAATTTGTTGAAGTTTACCTACACGAGCAGCTCATTCAACGCAACGACGCCTACAATCACTTACCCTTTGACTACCCACATCTATCTGAGAACTATGTCATTCGTCGAAAACAACTTGCAAGAATTATATCATCAGAAACAGCCAACTCGAGGGATCTATTTGTCCTTTTAAAAAGTTTAATCAATAAGGTAAATCATTTGATGTCAATAATACGCCCGAAATTCGTCAGCGACATAGCTGCAGCATATCATTACTATAAACACAAAAATGTTTCTGTCAAGAACATAACATATACTCCGTATGAGTATTTCAGAATCGTACGCGGAGCGATCAGGAGAATGAAGTCATTATCACCATTTGAAAATTTACTCAAATGTGGTGCAAAGAGAATTGTTTATTTAAAATATTACGCGTGTATTGGTAGGCGACTAAGAGTTGTACTGAAGTTACAAGATATGGAGAAAGGAATCGATACGTCCTCTTTGAAAGGATGGAACTTATCGTCTTGTTATTTCGAGGATGAAGCAGTGGAAGGTGATGAAGATGGAGACGAATGGTTGAATGATAAGAAGATACTACCTGATTGGAACTTTATTGATTGGTTGAAGAATTTATTTAATTAAATTATCTTGGGACATTTTTTAAACAAAGCCATAATAATCCCAAACTAAGCAAAGTTTGTACTATGAAAATGAGATAACTGATACGTATGCTACTTCAATAGATTATGGCAGCGATGGCAACTGGAGTACTTAACTACCCTCCAAAATAGATATAAATGGACAAAAAAAACCAAGATATACAACTAGATTCTGTAGTTTTAGTTAAAGATGATAGGCTACCTCCTGGTAAGTGGTTGATCGGACGTGTAATAGCTAAGCACCCAGGAGCAGACGGCACCACTCGAGTCGTTACTCTTCAATATAAGAATAATGTTTTCAAGAGACCTGTTGTAAAGTTATGCCCTCTTCCCCTGAGTGATTAATTGCTAACAGAGTTATTATTAATTTTAATTTTTCTTATACGATTACTGTATTATGTTATTTTAAGGACTTATATCGTCCTTGGGTGGCGGGATGTTAATGTAATATTGATTAATTTAGTTAGTTACTTAAATTTTCACTAGATGGCGTTGTTTATTTTCTGAATCGCACTATGGTTTCGTTGACACGATTTTATGACCCTCGTGTGAATTTTTGTGTTATTATTAATAATTAATAATAATTGTGGTGTTATTCTATGGCAATGTTACAGTTCACCGACAAAATTTATGTTTAAAAACAATCTTTTAGCTTCAGCAGTTGGATTTGGATGCCAACAAGTAGGACTGTTGATATTTTTTAAAATATCGGATTTTCGATATATCGTTTTTTTTTAATATATCAATATCGGAGTTCGATAAATCGAAAAAAAATATCGATATTTCGATATATCGGCTTTATTTAAAAATAAGTCGTAAGTCAGCTCAAAAATGATTACACAATTTATAGTCCAGTAGATTTATTAAACAAATTAAATTATGAATGTACATAAGTATTAGGTTATAGTTCTTAGTAATTATTTTTTAAATTTGAATAAAACAATTATGTATACCAATATTTTTCAGTAAGAGTTTTTAAAAATACTCTTTGTTTTATATGTTCAGCTGTTTGGCTACTACGATTGTTAGGCACTAAAAGATTGATTGTAGAAGCAACTCGTTCAGATGCTACAGATGTAGCAGAAGAAATTTAAAAAAATATCGACCATCGATATCGATATTTCAATATCGAACTATCGATATATCGTCCAAAAAAATATTAGTAATAAATATCGATAATTCGAAATAATAATATCGATATTTCGATATATCGATATTTTATCAACAGTCCTACCAACAAGGTGATCCGCTTGGACCAGCCATTTTTAGTCTCGCTATTCATCCCATAATTGAAAAACTAAATTCTAAATTTAACATTTGGTACCTCGATGATGGCACTCTAGGTGGTGATGTCAACACAGTTCTATGTGATTTAAGTACACTTACCACAGAGTTTAAGAAAATTGGTTTGGAATTAAACTACTCAAAATGTGAACTTTTTATTTCAGATTCGTTAGATATTCAGACTCAAAATTCAATTATTTCTAAATTCAATCATTTGGCACCAAATTTAAAACTTTTAAATAAGAGTTCGCTTCAACTCCTAGGTTCACCTATTTTTAAGGATTCTTTTTCCCCTTTTATTCAAGAGCAAATTCAAAAATTTTGCCAATGTTTAGAACGGTTACAAAAAATTCGCTCTCATATGGCTTACAATATTATTCGGAATTGTTTATTTGTCCCAAAATTCACATACGTGCTACGCAGCTGCCCTCTTCGGCAACATGAAAACATTTTGGTTAATTTGGATAATATTATTAAAAATACTCTCACTTCCATCCTAAACATCAATTTGGACGACCGTTCATGGTCCCAGGCGTCTTTACCCATCAGGTTTGGAGGCCTAGGGATCCGCAAAATTTCGAGTGTATCTCTACCAGCATTTCTTTCCTTAGTTCACAGTGTGCGAAACCTCATCGGAAGTATTCTAAACCCGTCACTCGGTGACTTTGAGGTTTCGCTCCTATCTGAGGCCTGGTTAATGGTTTGTCCAAGTACAGATATGCCCTCGTCCAAATATTCGCAGCGACTGTGGGACGAGCCGCTCAGTAGGCTATCATATGATTTTCTTTTGCAGACATCTAGCAGCACTTCTGAGCGAGCTCGTCTCTTGGCTGTTGCGAAATGGGAGTCCGGACATTGGCTAAATGCTTTACCATCAACCAATACGGGCATGTTATTGGATCACTACACATTCAGGTTATGCGCCTGCCTACGTTTGGGTGCTATATGTAATGCCCCACAACGCTGCCCCTGCGGGGACAAGGTAAGTGAGCTAGGTCACCATGGCTTATCGTGTTGTAGGAGTGCCGGGAGGTTTTCACGACATGCGGCACTCAATGACTTGATCCGTCGGGCTCTTGTTACCGTCGGTGTACCTGCCGTTTTGGAACCAAACGGCTTGGTTCGCGACGACGACAAGAGACCGGTAGGCCCTTGGTGTGGGACGCTACATGCGTCGACACCCACCCCACCTTCCAGACACGTCTGTAGCCGCCGGCGCTGCTGCTGCGAAACAGGAGTACCTCAAACGTCGCAAATATGCTAATCTACAAAGGAATAACATATTTTCGGCGTTTGGGGTTGAATCCTTAGGGCCTTGGGGACCAGATGCTCATTTTTTGTACAAAGAGCTCTCCCATCGCCTTATTGAGGCCGCTCGTGACAAGAAGGCTGGCATATACTTTGCCCAAAGAATAGGCATTGCCATTCAGCGCGGCAATGCTGCCAGCCTTCTTGGGACGCTTCCATCGGGCAGCGATTTGGGGCAAATTTTTTATTTATAATTAGTTTAGTTTAGTTTTATTTTAACTTTAATTTATTAATTAAGGTACTTTAACCTGAGTTACTTAATAATAAAATAAATAACTAAAGAAGTAAAAAATAAGAATAGATTGTAACATTATTTGTGAGTGTCATAGGGTATATTTTTATTCCGGGAAAAGATAAGATCCCACGGGAATGCGGGTGAATCTGCGGGGGACAGCTAATGAAATAATAATTTTGAAAATCGGTTGACATTTTTTTTTTATTTGAAGGCTGCCCTCGTGCCCCAGGATCGCATCATCCGATCCTGACTTGGTGACAATGAGACCACCGCCGAAGTACTTATACTCAATATATATAATACTAAATGAAAAAAGAATTTCGAAAATCGGTTGACAATTGGCGGAGAAATCGATGAATATACATTTAAAAAAATACACACAGTCAAACATATACCTCCTCCTTTTTTGAAGTCGTTTAAAAATACACTTTTATCGTGAAAAATCATATAATTCCGCGGGAACGCGGGTAAAACTGCGGTACAAAAGCTGTATCTAGTATTTGTTCTAAATATAAAATAAATAGGTACTACTCGGGTTTACCATGGAATTTCCTCGTTTGATAAATCTATATTAGATAAAACAGCATTTAATTAAAAAAATAACGGCATTTTTTCACTTCAAATAATATAAAATGTTTATTCCTATAGACTTATTTATTTATTTACATTCACTCATAACTGACATAGACTAACTTGACTAACTTACGATTCGACGCTGGTTGAATACTCAAAGGTTCGAAAGGTTGCATATGATAGAAGAGCCGAAAATAAACAGTAATCTAAACAAAAACCATCACCATGGTAAGTGATGATGTGGCCGAAGGTGGTAAGCACGGAACACACCGATAGGTGCTTGGCGACAGATTTTCAACTTCAGGGTGGTAGCCAGACAGTCGGGTACTACAAAGTACACTACCATCGTGCTATGGTTTCGTCATGATTTTTTCCTTCACCGAAAGCTCAAGCTCATTATAGGATTCGAAACCATGAACTTCGCCGCGGTATCCGACGTCACTACCACTGAGCTATCATAGCCTTAAATATCGAAAAAAAAACACGTAAGTATAGTAAGCTACATTATTAGCAAGTAATGTTGCCTATATTATTGTAAACGCGAATGAAACTGCGGGGCGCAAGCTAGAAATGAAATGAAATTGTTTAATGAAATGAAATTGTTTATTCATCCAAATAGACCTTCACAGGCACCTATGAATAGTCAGACTCTAAATGCTCGGTTCGGAAGGTTGTTTTTGCTGAGAAGAGCCGGCAATAAACTCAGCAATTTTTTACTCTTTTCAAAAACAACTTACACCTATTACATTCAATAATTATTATTTATCTAGTCTCACTGACAATATTTGCGTGTTATGGTGACAAAAATAGTAATCTATAGAATTTAATTATGACTGACTTAATAAACAACAAACTCAAGCAGACCAGCCCCCACAAGCAGCACCTGTTCACAAATATGACGCGTGTGGCAGCCATCGCCCTCCTCGCACATTTTATAGGGAGGTGAGCGACCCGCCACACGACGCCGCCGCAAGCAAAGGCCTTAAAGCGAGCATGACGAACTTAAGCTTGCTCCAAACCAAAAGAAACATTAAACTAGTAACATATACATTATGGTCATAGCCCATTTAAACGACTCTGCTCCAACACCGCTCCCACCCAACACCGTATACTAAAAGTCAACTACCGAGCAGTGTGATGGCGGTAAGCTGTCTGCTAATTTATGTTGCCAATATAAACTATATCTAAAGAGCACGACCTGAAGCCCATATTTGAATGATATTTTATTTGTCGGGTTGTTTAGTCCTTTAGTCTCACTTACAACGATTGCGTGTACTAGCGGCAAAACAAAATAGACTATATTTTTTTATAAGTAAATACGTAATGATAATGCGTTGTACTATACAGGACAATGCTTTTATGTAATCATACAATCGTATACCTACCTAACTCTGTTAAAAATGTGACATGCAGGCAAGCGGCTCACCTGATGGTAAGTAAATAAATTAATGAATATCCTGAGACATTCTTCACACACGCATCTGATTACAAACGAAGAGCTTGTACTATGGAGACCATATCCTTACATTGCTATGAGGGCTCAGAGAAACAATAAAATAATTATAATCTATATTGAAATAAACTGAACTAAATATGTAAGGTAGTTGTGTACTCCGAAGATCGCTGCAAGAATGTGGTCTCGGCACTCGAGCCGGAGGTATTATATCTTCATCTTGGGGTTGCCAACGACATCTGCTTAAATTTCCCTTACAGTCGGCCTTCCTGATATTACTGCGCGTCCCGCGTAGTTCTTCATTTCGATGATGGTGGAGACCTCCCTCTTCAGTGATCAGCATGACATGACACAAGCTTCTTAATGCCGTGCCTTTCACCAACTTCTTAATGTTGATGAAACCAACATCTTAATGTTGATGAAACCAACTTCTTAATGTTGATGAAACCAACTTCTTAATGTTAATGAAACCAACTTTTTAATGTCAGTGTAAATTACTTTTCAACTTCTTAATGTCTACATGCCTGGCTTCTTAATGCCCACATGCCTGAAATTTATAATATCACAGTTACAGACATCTTAATGTCAAAGTTACAGACATCTTAATGTTACTGTAACTACTGTGTTAAGTTACTGATTTCTCAATTATATATTCTTTCGCTAGACCATTAGTATTATTATTAGAAACTTCATCTTTCAAATGATCCACGATCGTACGCAATGAGTCGTCATCCTGCTGCATACTCTCAATAAGGTCTTTTTCAACACACCGCATTACTGAATTTATAGGGTTACGACTCAACGCGTCCACATGTGCCATAGATTTACCGGCCCGGAACTCAACATCAAAATCGAAACCTTGTACTTCAAGCCACCACCGAGCGATGCGTGGACACAAGTCACGCTTTGACCACGTCCAGCGCAATGCATTACAATCAGTCACGAGCACAAACTTCAAACCTGACACGTATACTTTAAACTTTTTTAAACTCATAACAACAGCCATCGTTTCCAGTTCAAAACTATGATATTTCTGTTCAGCTGACGTTGTCTGTCTACTAGCATACGCAACTGGCTTCCACGCACCGTCTAGCTGTTTCTGAAGCAGTATTCCGCCTAACCCAATTTTTGAAGCGTCCGTATGAATTTGAGTTTCAAAGTCTGGATTAAACAAAGCTAATACCGGCTGTGTTATTAAAATTGACTTAATGTGATCAAACGCACGCGACTGCTCTTCACCCCAAACCCACGGTTGAACTTTTTTAGTAAGGACGGTGATAGGACGAGCAAGAGCAGCAAAGTTAGGCACATATTTTCTAAAATAGTTTGCCAATCCCATAAACTGACGAACCTGGTGAACGTTCTCAGGTACTGAAAAGTTACGTACTGCATCTAGTTTGTACTTCGAAGGTCTTACTTCACCATCACATACCTCATGACCTAAGTATTCTATACTCGAAACTAGAAACGAACACTTATCTATTCTTATTGTCATATTGGCGTTCCTAATTCTCTTTAGCACATCTTTGAGACGATTCAATGCATCACCGTGATTTTCCGCATAAATAAGTACGTCATCTAAATAAGCTGTGGCACACTTAAAACGTAAAGGACCGAGCACATCATCCATTGCTCGCTGAAAAACAGATGGTGCATTGACTAATCCAAAGCTCATGCGCGTATATTGGTAGTGTCCATCCGGTGTTATGAACGCTGTATAATGTTTACTACTTTCTTCAATTTGAATACAATGATATGCAGATTTTATATCAAGGCAGGTGAAAACACGTTGCTTGGATAATTGATCTAACTGATCTTGAATCACAGGTAATGGATATCTTTCTTTTTTAGTAATTTTATTAAGGGCACGATAATCAACACACATTCGCATCTCACCTGTCTTTTTTGGTACTAATAATACAGGGCTAGCATAAGAGGAATTTGATTCTTCAATAATCCCTTTACTTAATAAATCTGCCACAATATTACGAACTTTCTCACGGTCACTAATGGACATTCGATACGGACGATAATAAATAGGCTTTGCATCCGTCAGTTCGATGTTCATTTTTACCGAACATTTACCGATTTTATTCTCATCACCCGAAAAACAATCAGAATATTCACGTAATATATTTTCTAATTTAGTTATGACACTAGTATCTAAATCATCACCTACTTTAAAATTTTTATTGCCATTCGAAAGTGTTGCCCGCACTACACAACGTCCACATGGCAACGTCACAACTTCTTTACCGATATTTAAAATATTTACTACTACCTTGCCATCAATAATTTCGGTGTCATATTGTGGAATCATACACTCTGCTCTAGGTGTATTATACTCTGTGGCATGAATTGAGACGGACCCAGACACAAAATCAGTACATGATAATACTATTTTATTAACACCGGGTTGCAAGGTAACAACGCTATCAGTAACAAACTTTACGCGTTCAATTTCACTACAGATATCGGGTAGCTCGACTAAATTATTTGCATTAAAAATCTTTAACGATGTAGGTGTTTTAATAACGTAAACTGTAGGGTACTCTGTAAAAGGTTGGCCTATTATAACACCGACATCTTGAGCAGAGTTTGGTACAACAAATGCGTTACATTTGCAACTAGCTTCATCGGCATGAATTGTCACAAACACTACACCAATGGGAGATATCTTAGACGCACCAAAGCCTGTGATAACCGTGTTTTTGCAAGAACTGATTTTTAAATTTAATTGCTTCGCTACTGACTCTGTTATTGTTACACAAGAACTACCAAAATCGATAAAACCATAAACCGCTGAATTATTAATTTTTACGGTCATGTAATATTTTGAACTACCCGAAGCATCTGTGATAATGCGCACAGTATGTCATGGTTTATCACTATTGTTACTAGTTTTAGTATGCCGATTTTTAAGTTTTAGACACTCCTCTTTAATATGACCGGTTTTGGCACAGTAGCTACACTTTTTATTTTTAGTGTAACAATTACTCTCGATATGTCCGCGCTTGCCACAAAAGTTGCACATTAAATTGGCTTTGTCATGCTTTTGGAGTGTATTGTTACATTTAGCAGCAATATGGCCTCGTCGTTTACAAATATGACACTTTAATTTACTATCATGACTACTACCGTAATTTCCGTACCTTCGGTTACGATCAACATTTACACCTGTGGGGTATCTAAACGATGACAGATAGTTCAATAAGCTGGTTGGGTCACGACAACCGGCTGAAATAGCTCCTACCTCAATAAGCTCATTACCGATCGTACCTATGATCGCCTCAGTAACCAAAGATTGTGGAATATTACATGCGTTGCCTAAAGTTAACTTATCGTAATAAAACTGTATATAATCTTGTTCAGGACGACGTATCGCATTAACAAGATCACGCATCATAGTAAGCTTACTGCGGTTGGACGGAAAAGCAGTCATCAGTTTTTGCTTCCAACCTACCCAATCTAAATTTACATCATTTAGTTGGTCATACCATTGTCGAGCATAACCTTTCAATTTAGTCGAACAATTAAAAATGAGTGTTTTTTCGTCCCAACCGTACATATTAGAAATACCCTCAATTTTTTTAATCCATTGTTCCATTGTAACTATCGACTTTTGAGGGTCGAATTCGGGTATCGGATCACTGCGACCGACATATCTTAAGGAAGATGTACACGTTGCTACATTGTTACAGTTATGTGTCGCCACCGTAAGTGGCATTGTCGGTACGTCCCCGGTCTGCACTAATGGTACACCACCATTATGCACCGAGATCGATGGGGCCTCTGATGACGACAAGGGGGCCTCTGATGACGACAAGGGGGCCATGGCTGGTACCACAGTCGTGGGTAATGGTGGGGTATAGTTGCGCTCAATAATAGGGGGCTCAACCACCCGCTGGACTACATTCGACGTGGCGTCAAGACTACCCACTGACGCAGACGTTACGCTAACCCGACTTCGGAAGACTTCGTTTTCCAATGACCGAACACGTTTTAGCAATCGCCGAGTATTCATATCGTTCATTAAATTAACACGAATATCGTCAGTATCACTACCGTCACTTTTGTCTTTTGATTTTCTTTTTTTATGACGACCCATTATGGAAAAGTTATCACCAAACAAATTGTTCAAAAACTCACGTGGGCTGCAATCTGGTTATCCCGCTTCTGAGCTATGAGGGCTCAGAGAAACAATAAAATAATTATAATCTATATTGAAATAAACTGAACTAAATATGTAAGGTAGTTGTGTACTCCGAAGATCGCTGCAAGAATGTGGTCTCGGCACTCGAGCCGGAGGTATTATATCTTCATCTTGGGGTTGCCAACGACATCTGCTTAAATTTCCCTTACATTACATATTTTAAGACTAAGTCCCCCGCCACGTCTGTCTGTATGTTCGCAATAAACTCAAAAGCTACTGAACGGATTTTGATGCGGTTTTCATCATCAGTTAGATAATTTCTTCCGGAAGATTTATATTTATAATACACGCATATTAAAGTATAGAAAAGTCGAGAGCTTCAAAGATTTTTAATGTGATGTCGTAAAAATACATATTTTTAAACTCTCTCATATATCAAAATACTAAATGTCCCCCGCAGTTTCACCCACGTTCCCGTGGGACCCTCGGCATATATAGCCTATGACACTCAAAAACAACGTCGCTTTCTATTGGTAAAATAATTTTCTAAATCGGTACAGTAGATCCAGAGATTACCCCCTACAACCTCACAACACTTTACCTCTTTATAATATTATCTAGTACCTATACATATCGGAAGTACCTTACTTCTACCAATACCTTCGATGTCTTAATAATTATCTGTACATAAGTTTATTTGAGGTATTGCAACTCTCAGACAAACCAGCACTGGTTTAAGGGAGTGAAGAAACATTTTTTGTATATTTTCTAAATAAATAAATAAAAAAAAAAAAAATTAAAAAAAAAAAGTAAATATGTACCTCCTAAGAGTAAATAATTTTTCGAGATATTTCAATATTATATGTAAAGTCAAAGTCAAAGTCAAAACATTTATTCAGTTTAGGCACTTATGAAGGTCGAATTACAGAAGTTACCACCGGTTCGGAAGTCAGATTTCAACTGAGAAGAACCGGCAAGAAACTCAGCAAGGTTACATTTTTTTAATATTTTTGGACCATCTGACTAAATTGGCTTTTTTTTCAAATGTTTAACAATTTTATTCTTAAACTAATACAAAAATACATAAAAAATTACAACCCGCATTAGTTACCTACATAATGATTTTTGAATTTTAGATATCAAATATCTCTACACTTTTACTGAGACAAATGTTTGTATATGTTGGTAGGTGACCTGCCCACCTATCTCCCCCTTAAGTTTGTCGTCCTACTTTCTCACAGGGAACATGACCCCCCCCCAAAGCCAAAATAGTACACGTCAAATTGAAACATCTAAAAATTGGCAAAATTAAAAAAAAACGCCCCTATCTGCGATGCATTTACTCTACATATTATATTTTATTACTAGCTGTTCCGCGCGGTTTCACCCGCGTTCCCGAGGTATCTTATCTTTTCCCGGGATAAAAAGTAGCCTATGTACTATTCCAGACTATAATCTATCTCCATGCCAAATTTCATCCAGATCCATTCAGCCGGTCTGGCGTAAATGAGTTACAAACATACATCCATCCAAACTTTCATTAGTGCTCCTCCAAAATTTGAGACTGCGACCGCGCCTGCTCATATGTATGGGTTAAATTCATTCAAGTTTCGAAGCATTTAAAACTCCGATAGCGCTTACCTTGAACGTTGCGTGATCTAAACACCAATTCATGTAGACCTTTCATGTAGGTAAAGTAATACAAACTTTGAATAAATGCATGCATTTTGAAGGGGCATGTTAAATTGGCTCTATTACCCTGACATGCGTGTACCTTGTAGTCGTATTGCCTTATTATTTATTTAGTTTAAGAACCGTATTACTACTGATCAGGATTTATTTTCGATTAATATATAAGTACTTTCGAGTATTTTTGAATTTATACTAGGAATATTATAAACTAGTTTTCCGCCTCGCGGTTTCACCCGCGTTCCCGAGGGACCTTATATTTTCCCGGGATAAAAAGTATCCTATATGTTATTCCATTATATGATCTACCTATGTGCCTAGTTTCATTAAAATCCATACAGCAGTTTTTGCGTGAAAGAGTAACAAACATCTACACATCCTCACACACATCCAAACATACTTTCGCATTTATAATATTAGTATTTAAGTATGTTTGTAACGAATTCGCTCAAAAAGTACTGGAACGATTTTAAAAATTCTTTCATCATTTGAATGCTAGATTAACATAGACTATATTTTATCCCGGGATAAGATAAGATCCCACGGGAACAGCTAGTCGTTTATATGAATAGTGTGGATGGATTTTTTAAAGTGTTGCAATAGTAGACAATTTTGATTTTTTTCTGTAATTTATAAATTGGTTAATTAAAAGTGAATAATGCAATATCCACACTCCATTACGATATCTCATAACACACGATGGCATTTTTGATTGTTTTGAGTCACTGTTACTTTTAATTTGCACTCAGTACGTGAAGTGCATCCGTTGATGCCGGCAAAGCGACATAGGCTAATTAGCCACTCCCGCTTTATTCCGCTATCTACACCCTTTTAGGGTTCCATACCCAAAGGGTAAAAACGGGACCCTATTACTATGACTTATACTATGAGTCTGTGTTTCCCGATAGCTACAACCTGGGAGTCTTCAAGTCTCGGGTGAATAGGTTATTTCTAGGTAAGCGTGCACCATCGTAGACCACATCGTCACCTACCATCAAGTGAGATAGTGGTCAAACGCGATACCTATATTTGATAATAAAAAATAAAAAAAACTTTGCTGTCTGTCCGTCCGTCTGTCTGTCACCAGGCTGTATCTCAAGAACCGCGATAGCTAGACAGTTGAAATTTTTACAAATTATCTATGTATTTCTGTTGCCGCTATAACAACAAATACTAAAAACAGAATAATAATAAAAAATACTACAAATTTTGTACGGAACCTTCGGTGCGCGAGTCCGACTCGCACTTAACCGGTATTTTTACTTAAATACTATCATGGGCTATTCCTAATAATGAACTGAGTGAGGATGATTATGGGGTTAATTGAATTGATGAACTATTTATTATCCATTTCCTTGATAAATCCTTGAATCCAATGGATTCATAAATATAACCTAAAATTAGGATTGATTGATTGCGTGACATGACCCACTGGTTACTAATGATAGAAAGTATGTCATTTACTAGTGGTCCCCCGCGGTGTCACTCGAATCCCGAAGGGGTTATTTTCAGAAATTGTTTCTTTCAATTTTGAAGTTTGTAGCATTTACTTTCTGAGATGTTGTGATTAATCAGTGAGTGGTATTTCGCTTTTATATGTATGTAAGGTATATATTTAGGCTGATATTTTCAAGTGTCATCCTAAACTAAAGGGAATAGCAAAAAATAAAAGGAGTCTCGAGGTTATTTTTGATGAAAACTAAAACTAAATAGATTTTTGAAAAAATAATTTATCAATCAATCGAACCCGTTGATATGAAAAAAAATACACAAGTTAAGTATAAAAAAATCAGAAACGACATGACTACGGAAAACTAAAAGAAAATGTTCATTTTAATTAACTGAAATACCTATTTTATGTGTTTTCTTACTAATTATTAATTAGATACAAGAAAGTATGTACCTAACCTACCATGCTATCAAATTGTTCGAAATGTTTTTTTTATTTTGAAAATCAAACTCAAAACTCATTTATTCAGTTTAGGCCCTGGTAAGGCACTTATGAACGTTACAATTGACTCTACCACCGGTTCGGAATACACTTACACTTTCTAATTCCAAGTTATGGACATTATTTCGTACAATTTGACTACCTAGCTATACATACGGTAGGTAACGTATGAAAATAAATTTATATAAAAAATACTAGTTGCCCCCGCGGTTTCACCCGCGTATGTACCCCTTTTTTATCCCTTTCCCTCGTCTTCGTCTTAAAAACAACACTTCATTTGTCTTCTCTCCCGTACCCCAGTGACGCCTGACGCCTACATCGCATAGCTAGCCGAGCGGGGTGAGCGGCGACCACGCGACTTTTTTCTAATACTTACATTTTTAAACTCGTGATATCTTTCGAATAGAATGTCCGAATTGAATAATTCAAAAAGATATATAAAAGTATTGAAGCAGTCTTGAATATGGAGTAATTTATTTTGATAAGGATTAATACCAAGGGACAAATAAAGAGTCCTTTCTAGCGCCGGCATTTCAATAAAAAAATTAAAATAAAAAAACACTTATTGTGGCATAAATATAAAAGCTAGACATTTTCTGTCCCGACACTTTTTGTAGATAATGATGTGTTCTGCAAAGTCGTAGTATGTTCTATTGTAAATAGTTTTCGCAGCGCACGCGATGTAAGGAATTTTTTGGTAATTTTTTTACACCTCGGGTTACATTATTCGAGTTTTAGTAAGGATCCCTATTTTTTTTGAAAATATTATATAGCCTATGTTCATTAGGGATAGTGTAGCTTTCCAACGGTGAAAGAATTTTTGAAATCGGTTCAGTAGTTGCGGAGCCTATTCAATGCAAACAAACAAACAAACAATCAAATCTTTCCTCTTTATAATATTAGTATAGATTAAGAATTTATTTTTATTTACATCCGTAGGTATTTATTTTGACCGTTAGTTTTTTTTCGGTTGTTTCATGAAATTCCAGGTCGAAGTTTATAACTAGTTATTGAAACATGCACTCTATGTTTAGATAATATAGCCATCCCGGTTTTTAAATTTTAACTACTATAACATAAAACTTTATATTAAAATCTCTTTAAAATCATATGAACAAAGGCTTGGGTAGTTATCGACATAAAAAATACATGAAAACTACAGGAAATGCACTTACGAGAATTATAATCAACGTATCAAATCGATTATGATCCAGTTGTGAACTAATTAAACTAACACATCACTTATTTGCACGGAAAAATCGTTTAGCCATTTTTGCATCATTTGCCACAATGACGGAAAGTCCAGAAAAAAAGCAATATTTTTTTAAAAGAATTTCCCGCGCGTCATCGCGGGCGGTATCGCGCGCGTTTCCGCCGGCGTTCAATTTTCAAATAAGCTATCCAAGATGGCCGACTCAATGGCTCGGTAATGGATAGTGATGTGGTAAGTGGAAAATTCATCGATGTAATTTTCATTTATTTTACTTATTTTAAAGCAACAAATTATTGTAGCGTATTATTAGTTAAGTGCATTTTGTAAGTAAGTACCTAGGTACTTACAGGATGTCTTACAAACTTAAGGCGAAGATAGACGGGCGGGTCACCTAACAAATATACAAAAATGAGCTAAATAAAAACATTGCCATTTTCAAGATATTTCGATATTTCTCTTTTACAAAGGTATTTTTTGTATATTTGGTAGGTGTATATATCAGTGTGAAAGAAAGAAAGAAAGAAAATATTTATTTATCAAAAATTACGACTTACTAACACACCAAATAAACAGTAAAATATGACAATATACTTAATAATAACACATAATATAAGACCTATAAGCTAAATATATTATAAAAACAAATTAAAAGAAAGAAAGAAAATTAAAAACAAAACAAAAAAGTTTCAGGAAACTGTACGCCGTATTTTCGACAAATGAGGTTGACGTCTCAGCATTTTGCTGCGTCAGAAATGTATTCTTTCGCAGCACTGGTTTTCAGTACAGTTAATAAGTGTTTTCTTTGCATTCTAGACGTGTACCTAACCTACCTTTACTCTTGTATTTCAAAGCACGTTGGTACTCGTATCTCTATCCAAATTTAACGCCCGATAGCGTTTTTAGGGTCATCAGACTTTCACTCATTTAGAAACTACTACTCGTTTTCCAATCTTCTAATATTAAAAAGAGGAAAAATTTGTATATAGGTATGTAACGATTAAACTTAAAAACTACTGAGCTGATTTCAAAAAATCTTTCACCATTTGAATGCTACATTATTCCAGAATAACATAGGCTATATTTTTATCCCGGGATAAGAAAAGATCTCACGGGAACGCGGGTGAAACTGCAGATATTAGCTAGTATCTACTAAATAAAATCTAAACCAGGTATCGTTATTTAATTGCATTATTTCACGGCCTTATGTTTTTTTTTGTATGAATAAGTCCACGAGTCGTAAGCCATGTTTATAAAATGCTTTAATGACAGTTTTCTATGAGAAATTTCAACCTATTGTCTTGAAGTATTGTTTTGGTTACGCGTGAGATCGATTGTAATTATTTTAACTGTTCTCTAAACTGGACGTTTATATGCAAAAACGGTGCAGTATTATAATATAAAAGAAGAAACTGACTGACTGACTAATCAATCAACGCACAGCTGAAACCACTGAACGGATTGCGCGATTGTGTTAAAATTTGTATGCAAAATAAAAAAGCTATTTTTGCATAATTTGAAATATTCCACCAGAACTGGAAAAAACGAAACGGCTAAAGTCCCCGCGGGTGAAGCTGCGAGCGCAAAGCTAGTTTATACATATGATACAGTCGCAGTTTATCAGTAAAATTTCAGGATTAGTTACAAACCTAATTTCATTTTCAATTGAAATATGACAAAAAAAATATTACATTCTAATTCTGAACTATTTAGGTAGGTACACAATGACACCGATAATTTCTTTAGATATCTCAACTCTGCAATTCTCCTTTTGTCGAAGCTTGTGTAAATAGTTACATACTCAGGCATTTTTCAGGCAAACAATTGCTGTATGTTTTGAAAAGGATCTATTTTTTTAATTGACAATCATTAAGATTAATGTTGGGTACTTACATTATTTTAACTATCGTTTTGAACTTCTAACGGGATTTTGTAGAAATAATTCTTATTTGTTGACCTAAAAATAATCTTTAGTTGGTCAGCCTATTTAATTTTTATCGATAACCGCTTTTTAAGTCATTCTCGCAGTCACTTATTTGAAAGAATTGCATGAATAAACATTTCATCTCATTCGAAAACACTTTTTAAATTGCCAGTAGTACCAAAACTTTAAAAAATAATACTGGCAACTTTTTTTCAAATAAATACGCTTCCAAAGACAACCAGTTTTTAGAAGTTTATTTATTTTATGATCAGTATTTTTCCAAAAACATCGAATAAAGTTCTATTCTTTATTACCAGTCCTTTTAAATAATCATTCTTAAAAAAATCATAAAAACGTTTGTTGCGAAACTGTAAAAGCATACTTACAAATTTCAAATATATTACAATCGGTCAGGTACCTACTTACTATGCATAAATAAACAGTACCGCGGTCATAAATAATTCTATTTAGGTCATTGTTTATTTATAAATCTACTGGCGCGTACGTTTACACGCAAAATTCTACGTATCGTACTAAAATAAATGTTTTCAAACAAATAAATAATATTTGAAGTAATAGAAAACACCTGTGAAAAACATCGATATCTACACCACCCTCATCACTAGCATGTTGTCGAGGACCGTGTAATTTGGTGACACGACAGCACATCACTACGTTTGTGGTTGACTTGGACAACATAGCTACACACACATACAAATATAGTACGACTATTGGAAATAGACCAATCAAATTCTGGATAGAAGAAAGTTCTTTTTTCAAAACATACGGTTTAAAATTATTTAAAGTTATTATTAGATTTATGTATTTACTTTCTAGCACTATTTCATTGGCATCCGTTCAATTGGAAAAGTATTCTATGTTTTATTCCAGGATATTATCTGCACGTTTGCCAAATTTCATCGAAATATGTTAAGCAGTTTTTGGGTGAAATAGTAATTTTCACATTTATAATATCTAGTAGTAATTATAATATAAGAAGTATCGAAATTACGGTAACTGTTTTTGGGTTAGTCATTACAGTAGCTGCACTTGAGAGCCAGTTCCCAGCACAATAAAGCCGTATATCAGACTCACTCTAAAATAAGTGATGAAGGGATTCCAACTAAGCAGAGCTTGTATAGAAACCAGATAATTGATACCCACTACATTAAAAATACATACTTATGTAAATAATTACACCCAGACTCACGACAAAAAAGTTAATTTACACAAACGTGTCCTGTAGGAATCGAACCCACGACCAGTGAGCCAGTTAACCCCAAAAAGGAATCAGTCGCCAGAAGAATATCTCATTCTTTTACAGTGCTTGGACAAACTGAAACCTAGCAGTTTTAGCAGGCCATGAAAAAAATGCTTATGTAATATAGAATGCTTATTTTTAACCGACTTCAAAAAAAAGGAGGAGGTTGTCAATTCGTCTGTATGTTTTTTTTTTTTTTTTTTTTTTTTTTTTTTATGTTTGTTACTCGATTTCTCTGCCAATTATGAATAGATTTTGATGATTCTTTTTTTGTTTGGTAGATCCTACTTCAGAGGTGGTCCCATTTAAATTTTGTCGAAATTGATTAAGCACTTTTTGAGAAAATCAACAAAAACGAAAAAAAATCTATCTCGTTTGATAAACCTTAGTGAATCAAACTGAGTCGTTGAGCGTGACTTTTTGGATTTGGATGAAATTTCGTGTGTATACTTCAATGGGTTCTTCGATGGTTTTAAAATACAATTGGACCCGGTAAGTGGCGCTGGAATCGAGTTCCAAGATTTGTTTTAATTTCAGGGCAGGACGACGTCTGCCGGGCCCGCTAGTTATATATTATATTTTACCGGCCAGACCCGATTTCAGGACAAACTAGTTTTGCCTAGGATAACATATAATAAGGAATAAACTTTAAAATTAAAAAATAAAATTATTTTTAAAAATAAAAAACAAAAACCGACTTCAAAACTGTAACCTATACCTATGTACAAACATAAACTAAAAAGTAAAGAATAATATTTTAATTTCAAAGCAAGAGCCTTAAAGGACAATCAACAAAATTATTGATATTTATATATCTATTTAATATTTATAAACAGTTATTTTTGGAGTCGGTGCCAGCCAAGAAGGACAGTTTAATTCTGCCTTTGTAACAAACTTTCGAAAAGTAGGGGAGCGACGGCGCAGACCTAAGGAACATTACCGTAAGGAGAGGTGTCGTAAGACGTTTTCTCGTATGAACACTTCGTGTCCAGTTCAAAACTGTCCTTCTTCTTGACTGGCACCGACTCCAAAAAGAACTGTTTATAAATATTAAATAGATATATAAATATCAATAATTTTGTTGATTGTCCTTTAAGGCTCTTGCTTTGAAATTAAAATATTATTCTTTACTTTTTAGTTTATGTTTGTACATAGGTATAGGTTACAGTTTTGAAGTCGGTTTTTGTTTTTTATTTTTAAAAATAATTTTATTTTTGTTCTAAAATTGAATCTCTTATCAGTTATCACATAATAGTTGTTTGACTTCTTTTTATCTGATACTATTTGGTTTGATATTTCAGATAAAATTCCCAGTGAATTTTAAGGTGTCTTTGCAAAACCGTTAGGTAATCTGACCACTTTTACTACAGGACTAAAAGCCCAGTAGCCTATCCAAGGGAGGTGAATTTAGCGGCTATAGTAACAGCGCTACATGTGAGTCGAGTCAGCGGTAAAGTAATAGAAGCGTGTCATCACAACAACATGGACGTCATGACAATATCACACAGGAATACTACATCGCGCTAACAAAGTTTTCTCGGCACTTCGTATATAAGAGTTGTCATCAAGAAAGGTTGGAGTGCAGTCCCCGGACATTGATGACTAATCTTAATCTATTTATTATAATTCGTTACTCTTTAAAAAAAAAAGGGTAATTGCTGAGTTTATTGCCGGATCTTCTCAGCAAAAGCAACCTTCCGAACCGTGCGTTAGAATTTTACATGGATCAAACATGTGACGATTAAAAATACTTGTAATTTTTTGAGTTTATTTAATAAATAGGTATATTTTTGAGTGTCGAGTGTCAAGTTTCGAGTGTCGTTACATCACTTCGCAAGTTCCCGCCAAAAAGTCCCTCAGTGGGACATGCTGATCACAGCTACAGGTAACAACATCCTAGATATAGATTAGCTTCAGCAAGATGGCCGCCAGTTTTCAAAATTCATAGATAATACGCCTACGTGGCTGCAGGTGTCAAACCTCAAACTCTAGTTCTATTTTTATAATCTATATTTGATACGCGCGTTGATAGTGACGTCACGGTGACGTCACCAATGTCTGCTAGTTGCATTATTAAGTGACTTGCGTGGAGGGCTGAGACCGAACTCAAAGTGTGTCAAGAAAATTTCGATATTGATTTAGTAATTACCGCCAAAAATTACCTGATGGTAAGTGACTACCGTCGCCTATAGACATTAGCAATACCAACGGGATTGCCAATGTGTTAGTAGAAGTTATAGGCATTATAGTAATTTTAATTGCTATTTATTTTGTATTTTTTGTAAGGATTTTTATACCTACCCGAGGTTTCTTCTATCAGGGCAAGTTTTCCCATTGGCTTTCGCGTGACAGGCTTTGCCTAGTGTGAAAGTCATTAGCACATTTAGCTAGAAAAAACCTCCAGCATTATGCATATTTTATTTTTCTGTGTAATCTGGAAATGTTATGCCTAATCTTTTGTTTGGTGTGTATTTTGCTGATATAATTCATTTTTCATTTTTTCATTTTCAATGCCTTAAAGGCAACGGCTCCCAAGTGTAACTGCCAGAACACACCAACAAGTGCTTGGCAACAGATTTTCAAGTTGAGTAGCCAGCAACAATTAAGTACCTTACCACAGTGCTGTGGTTTCCTCACGATGTTTTCCTTCACCGAAAGCTCAAGCTCATTGTGAGATTCGAACCCACGACCTTCGCTGCGGTATCTTTATTTATTTCATTTTACTTCCTTTGGCAACGCGGGTGAAACCGCGAGGCGGACGCTAGTGCAAAATAAAGTGACAAAATGTATGCTAGTCTTAAATAAATGTTAATTTTATCTTAATAGGTACAATGTTAAAGTGATAAAAAAAGATAAGATTCATCTGAATTTTAAGAATACAAATAAAAGTGTAGGTAAGCTAAATTAAATTAAATTGCAACAACCAAGACTCTTTAAAAATTAGAAAACGGTGTTATCTTTCGGTTGTTTGTGGATCCGTACCCTTACCATGAGTTTGCTCTAGTAAAGTCATCGACATAGCGACTACGGTAAACATTTAGTATGAAGATTTGTACAGCGCCCCTAACGGACAGTAGTGGCAACACAGTTTTTCATACAAAGTTTATTACAATACCAAAGTAAAGTAAACCCATGTTAGAGGCACTGTTCAATATAAAAATAGAAGTAGGAAAAACAAGTCTAAACTTCCTTCTAGGCTTTGTGTGCTTACTTCCCTTTAATATGTGCGAGGAGGGCGGTGGCTGCCACACGCATCATACTTGTGAACAGGTGTTGTTTATTAAGTTAAATTCTATAGATTACTATTTTTGCCGCCATAACCGCAAATATTGTCAGTGAGACTAGATAAATAAATATTGAATGTAATAGGTGTAAGGTGTTTTTGAAAAGAGTAATTGCTGAGTTTATTGCCGGCTCTTCTCAGCAAAAGCAACCTTCCGAATCGAGCATTTAGAGATTGACTATTCATAAGTGCCTGTGAAGGCCTATTTGGATGAATAAACAATTTCATTTCATTTCATTTACCACCATCGGCCACATTATCACTTATGACGTTGAGATTGCTACAAACACAAGCTTATTCAAAGTAAAAAACCGGTCAATTGCGAGTCGGACTCGCGCACCGAGGGTTCCGTAGCCGTTTTTTTCATTTTTATTTTTTTATTTTTTTTATGTCACCAGTGACAACGAGGTAGGCGGGTCACCTGATCGTAAGTGACTACCGTCGCCTATAGACATTAGCAATACCAGGGGGACTGCTAACGTGTTGTACACCTTATTACAATGCCTTAAGGGCAAGGGCAACTGGCTCTCAAGTGCAACTGCCGGAACACACCAACAGGTGCTTGGCGACAGATTTTCAACTTGAGGGTGGTAGCGAGCCAATCGAGTACCACATAGTACCCTACCACCGTGCATACTTGTTCGATTACGTTTTCGATTACCTTATTTGAGGTTATTGCCACTTAAGCTAGACCTCTAAAGTGTATTAGCGCCGATACAACTCATGTATGGGGACAGCACATAATTTTCAACTTTTTATTTTTTTGAATTTTTCCTTTATTTGTGCTGTAAGCTGCCCTTGCTTTTCGCCAAATTTCGTGATTCTAGGTCAACGGGAATTACCATATAGGTTTTCGACCCAAAACCTAATAGGGACTATTAGACCTCAGTATCTGGTATAAATTTCAACTTGCTAGCGGTCCACCCGTTCATGAGATAATAGGTGGTGACAGACAGACGGACAGACGGACAAGAAAGTGATCTTATAAGTTCCTTTTTTTACCTTTAGAGGTACGGAACCCTAAAAATAACTCGTGCGTCAGGTTCGACGAAGCAGGTCAACATTAATGACATCGTTGTTATGACGTAGTCAGAACGTCTCCGATATGTCAATATTTGATTGGAACGCCTACAAAAATTGTGTCCGGTGATATATTATTATTTTATGGCAAGGTTAGTCCGAAATTGAGGCAATCATTGTATTGGTGAACTACCCTTTTTTTACCTACATACTCTTAATGATATTTATATATATAACTAGCTGTATCCCGCGGCTGCACCCGCGTTCCCGAGGTATGTTAACTTTTCCCGGGGTAAATAGAATCTAATAGATAGCGATGATAGCTCAGTGGTACTGGATACCGCGGCGGAGGTCGTGGGTTTGAATCCTACAATGAGCTTTAGCTTAAGGAAAACATTGTGAGGAAACCATAGCACCGTGGTAGGGTACTTTATAGTACCCGACTGGCTGGCTACCACACTCAAGTTGAAAATCTGTCGCAAAGCACCTGTTGGTGTGTTCCGACAGCTTCACTTGGGAGCCAGTTTCCATCTAGGCTTCGTGTGCTTACCATCAGACATCAAACACAAGCTTATCCAGAATAAACAAATATATATCATTGTTCACCGCACTGTCGCTTCTAGGTATGGCCCTTCTGATTATTTGGGTTTTAGCTTGACCTTCTTCCATGCGTACATTAAAGAAAGAAATAAAGGAAAACGTTTATTCTGGACTCATACAGCATCAACAAAGACAATTACTAGATGTCTGTTGTCTCCCACGGTTTCACATGCGTCCCCGAGGTACTTATCTTATCGTTTTCTGGAATAAAAAGTATGGGTTATGCTCTACCTGTGTGAAAGAATAACAAGCATTTTTGAATGCATCCTTACATCCTAAAACCTAATTTTCGAGCGTGTCCAAAAACATGTCCATATTGCCAATCGACGGCTAATCTCTGACACAAAACACTGTAGATATTTTTTTAAAGCTTCGGATTCGAAAAAGTTATATTTAACGTTTGTAACGCAAGGATATACCTTGCTGTTACAGTTTTATCTGCTGGCTGTTTCGACAAAAATCCCCTAATTTTACAAACAAATAAGTTTGTAAAATTACAAGTAATGTAGACTTTGTAGACAAAATTGGACTGCTCCTTTACTTTTTTAATTGACAATTGATTTTGACATTTTGATACCTACTTTAATTTATTTTTAGGGTTCCGAACCCAAAGGGTAAAAACGGTAACGTATTACTAAGACTTCGCTGTCCGTCTGTCCGTCCGTCTGTCTGTCACCAGGCTGTATCTCAAGAACCGCGATAGCGAGACAGTTGAAATTTTCACAAATTATTTATTTCTGTTGCCGCTATAACAACAAATACTAAAAACAAAACAAAATAAATATTTAAGGGGGGCCTCCCATACAACAAACGTGTTTTTTTTTGCCTTTTTTACGGAACCTTTCGTGCGCGAGTCCGACTCGCACTTGGCCAGTTTTTAGACATTCACAAGGGTAAATAAGGAAGTGCAGCGCCATCTATTGCTGAGTAAAGCATTTAAAAAAAAAATTGCTACTTGACACTAGATGTCATATACAGTTTAATTATTCTACTCTTAAGTGATTTCATATGCTTACCAAATTCTGTTAAAGTAATCTTTATTTAATAGCAAGTCCATGAAATAGGTAATCGTAAATTAATTATTTATTATTGATTTATAAATTAATTATTATGTATTAACAAACAAATTAAATCGTAATAACTAAACGTTTTTTTGACACTACACGTAACTGACATTAAAAGTTTTTTTTTTCATCCGAATCTTCGAATCTTCATTGATAAACAATCAATAATCATAACGTTACAGATTTATTTAGGTATTTTTCGCAGAAAATGGAAAAATTACCACCAAAACCGAGAAGAACTAAAAATCTTACTAAAGAAGAACTTTTAAAGATGGACAAAAATGTTTGTACTAATATAGTGTTGGTTTTACGAACATAACCTATACGCTAGCAGATTTTGCTAATATTTAATTTATATTCACAGGAACTGGTGAACAAAATAATACAGTTAGAAGCGCATAATTTCCAACTAAAGAATATATTAAGCAAGAACCTACCTGACAGTACTGTTACCCAGGAAAAAAATCGGAACAAACCTTTCGATTTCAGCAAGTAAGTAAAATAATAAATTGCAACCATCAAGGATATTTATAAAACTGCTATTAGAAGCTTGTTCTTAAACTCAGTTGGTATTCTAATTGAGGTTTTCCTAAACTGAAAAGTTATTCTCAAATCTAGGCCAATTTATTCAGCAATTACTTAGGTACCTATTGTGTATATGCTGCTAAAAGAAAATTGCAGAACATCAGTTATTCAATAAAATTAATCACCTGAAATTATTTCCTGGAATTATATTTTACTAGCTGTCCTCTGCTGCAGTTTTACCCGTGTTCCCGTGGGATCTTATCTTTTCCCGGGATGACATGTAGCCTATATGCTAATCCAGACTATAATCTATCTCTATGCCAAATTTCATCCAGATCTGTTCAGCCGTTCTGGCGTAAATTAGTAACAAACATACATCTATCCATCCATCCAAACTTTCACATTTATAATATTAGTAGGATTATACAATATTTGGCGACCTCTCATTCACAATCCAAGGGATTAACATACATACTCTTGTTCTTTCCCAATGACTGTACAGTCAACTCCATACGTAAATTGTGATGAGTTACGGGCTAGCAAAGTGAAACTATAGTGAACTATTTATTAAAACTTAGCGGAGAAAACTATACACAAGGTTTTTTATGCAAATAGAATCCGCAATAGACAATTTGTCTATGGAGACACATTACTCATTTCCTTTTCAGTTTATTGCCTAGCTACTCTACACTTCACATAGATCACTTTTAATCCTTTCTTGATAATCAATTGACATTCTATAGACAGTTTGCAAGAAAACTGATTTACGTAATGTTATACTTAAGTGATCATCTACTTTATGAGCTGACTGTACCACAGACAAAGAGTTCTGTAAAGTCCACATAATCTCAATTAAAGTGAAGACTTTTATTAGATGCCACTTCCGCCGTGTCTTCCTTCACATTTTCTACTTCGGTTGGGACTACCAAGGCCTAGCAGTTCAAGAGAACTCCAACCAAACTATAGAACATCACCTTTTCTATGCGTTAACGAAGACATGTCTGATAGAGAGTCGGGAAACATCGCAGTACCATAGATGTGGACGGACAGATAAGGGAGTTAGTGCGTTTGGACAGGTGAATCTTCTTAGGTGCTGTCCATTAATCACGTGAGGCTCGATAGGGGGGAGGGGGTTCGGCAAAAATTACGAAATATCTACAAGGGAGGAGGGGGATGTATTGAGATATCAACGTGTATTTATTTTTTCGTCAAACGCGCGATTTCTAAACCAAAAAGCGACGTGTAGTGTGACCTTGACACGCGATTTATGGACGGCCTCTTACTATCTCTTCTTAGTAGAACTTAGAATAAGCTTGATGAAAACAAACTCATTTTATTAAATAGAAGGTATGACATAGTTAACAGAAGGTAAGGTAGAATATAAAATAGTAGTTATATAAACAATTGAAGCCTTATTCTAATACCTTATTTATTTATAAAGAAGGGTAGGGTTTGTAGTACCCGACCACCCTCAAGTTGAAAATCTGTCGCCAAGCACCTATGTGTGTGTTCCGACAGCTGCACTTGAGAGCTAGTTTCTATCTTAGGCTTTGTGTGCTTCGTGTGAGATTGTCGTCAAACACAAGCTTATACAGAATAAAAAAGAAAAAAACGATATTTTTTGTGTATCACTCTTTCCACAGATAACAAAAGATTTACTGTGTGGACTCGTATAAAGTAGTAAGAAAATATAAACTGAATATATAGCGGTGAAAAAATATGGCGACTCGAACGATCCTAGATGGCCGAGGGGATTCGTTCACAGTAGGACTACTACATATTACATCCATACTTTATATTATAATTTTATTACTAAACTTACTTTGGAAGTAAAAGGCTTTACTAGCTGCCCGTGGTTTCACCCGCGTTCCCGTGGGATTTTCGCAACATAGCGTGATGTTATATAGCCTATAGCGTTCCTCGATAAATGGGCTATTCTACACTAAAATAATTTTTCAACTCGAACCAGTAGTTCTTGAGATTAGCGTGTTCAAACAAACAAACTCTTAAATTGTAATTTCACAGGTAATATCAATATCATTACGCAGCAAACATCCACAAGGCACTCAGCATAATCCAGAATCAATAGCAACTGAGTTGGAGTACTGCAAGTTAATTAACAGGTTACTGCCCAAAGAGATAAGGGCTGTTGCTTGGATGCCTATCCCTGATGATATGCCGGAGTATAGTGCCAGGTATCCTGATCAATCAAAATCTCATTCAGTTTAGGCCCTGGTAAGGCACTTATGAACGTTACAATTGACTCTACCACCGATTCGGTATACACTTAAACTGAGAAGACTCCGGCAAGAAACTCAGCAATCAGATAGTTATGGTGATAGGCTTGTCCATAGACATAGAGAATAGACTGAGCGTTGTCATCACAAAATGGTCACAAACGCGGCCAATGTCTCCTATAGTAGTTTGTCAAAGTCAAAGTTAAAGTCAAAACCATTTATTCAGTTTAGGCCCTAAAACGGCACTTATGAAGGTCGATGTACAGAAGTTACCACCTCGAATTACAGTTTGTAGCGACATCTATCTACAAATAGATATAGTTCGCACGACTCCTGGATAGATGGCTTTCCAATAATCTACATCGCGCTATCGAAGTTTTCTAATCGATCTGCATATATACAAGCTTCCAACATGTATAGTTGAACCGCGGTCCCCAGGCGCGATGACCTAGCCTAGCCTGGTGGAAGATGTTCCCTTTCAATGGAGGAGTCTAACATCTCGCTTGCTATTCCCAGCTCTTCTCAGCAAAAGCAACCTTCCGAACCGAGCATTACAGTCTAGACTATTCATAAGTGCTTGTTAAGGCCTATTTGCATAAAAAACACTTTAATTTTCATTATAGAAAACAGCCCATTCACTTTGTCTGTTCTACCATGCTTCATCAAATACCGTTCAGCCGTTTTTGCGTGAAAGAGTAACAAACATCCATCCAAACTTTTACATTTATAATATTAGTGGGATAACCAGAATTAGCCCTCTGTAGACAACAAAAATCATGAACGCATATCCTCAGATTCGACTGCAAGAAACGTCAATACAAGTACTACTTCCCGCGCTCCTCGCTCGACATACAGTCAATGCGGTCTGCGTGTGCGCACCTCCTAGGCTCAAACGACTATCGACACTTGTGCAAGATGGACGTCGGCAATGGAGTCACGGAGTTCATCAGGAATGTGGTGGCAGCTGATATATTACCCGTCGATGAGAGGGATACGGAAGAACGTGAGTTATATATGACGGTGGCTTTTTGTGGCTATCACTGACTATTAACTACTAGCTGGGAGACAGCCTTCGAGGGATCTTCTATCACTGACTATTAATCTATCATTGAATATTAATGACCATAGCAGACTAAGTGATACTTTTAATGTCTATCAATGATTTATTAATGTCTGCCACTGACTATAACTGACTATTAATGATTATCACTGACTTTGTAATGAAATGAAATGAAATTGTTTATTCATCCAAATAGGCCTTCACAGGCACTTATGAATAGTCAGACTCTAAATGCTCGGTTCGGAAGGTTGTTTTTGCTGAGAAGAGCCGGCAATAAACTCAGCAATTACTCTTTTCAAAAACAACTTACACCTATTACATTCAATAATTATTATTTATCTAGTCTCACTGACAATATTTGCGTGTTATGGTGGCAAAAATAGTAATCTATAGAATTTAATTATGACTGACTTAATAAACAACAAACTCAAGCAGACCAGCCCCCACAAGCAGCACCTGTTCACAAGTATGACGCGCGTGGCAGCCATCGCCCTCCTCGCACATTTTATAGGGAAGTGAGCGACCCGCCACACGACGCCGCCGCAAGCAAAGGCCTTAAAGCGAGCATGACTAACTTAAGCTTGCTCCAAACAAAAAGAAACAAAACGAATTAAAACACACAATATGTTATCACTGTTACTACTAACACGGTTTGTAAAATTAGGTAATATAATAGTGTATCTAACATTCCGCGACATAACAATATTCAAACGCACAAATGTTACAAATTTACCAAGCATTATCATCATTAAAATATTCATTTATATTATAGTAAGCCTTTTTTACCAAAACAGTTTTAATACAATCCTTAAATTTTTGCAAAGGCATATCTAAAATTGCAGTTGGGATTTTGTTATAGAAGCGTGCACCCAGTCCTAAAAATGATCCTTGCACTTTCTGAAGTCTATAAGCAGAGGTCACAAGTTGGTGCTTATTTCTAGTATTGATCGAGTGCATATCCCTTTTTTTTACAAAAAGATTAATATTTTGATGCACAAATAATATATTTGCATAAATATATTGAGATGCAACCGTGAGTATGCCAGTTTCCTTAAACTTATCTCTGTGAGAAGTTCGAGCCCCCAAGTTATAAATAGCTCGCACAGCCCTCTTTTGCAAAACAAAAATTGTTTCTATATCAGCAGCTTTACCCCAAAGCAAGATGCCATAAGACATAACACTATGAAAATAACTAAAATATACAATTCTAGCTGTATCTACATCAGTAAGCTGTCTAATTTTACAAACTGCATAAGCCGCCGAACTGAGTTTCCCTGCTACAGATGATATTTGGGTCCCCCATTGAAGTTTCGAGTCTAAAGTGATCCCTAGAAATTTGGTTGATTCGACAAGATTGAGAACTTCATTATTTAACATTAAATTACTACCTACTTTTGTTACATTTGGTAATGCAAATTTAATACACTTAGTTTTCTTTGCATTTTAAACTAAATTATTTACTGTAAACCAATTTAATACCTTAGCTAATGCACCATTTACGTCGTCATAATTGGATTTCAGTCTATCAACACCAAAAGTCAGTGAGGTATCGTCAGCAAATAGTACAATTCCACAGGTATTGTTAACATAATAGGGGAGGTCGTTTATATAAATTAAAAAAAGACAAGGACCCAGAATAGAGCCCTGCGGTACACCCATATGCACAGGAGAACCAGACGATTTGACCCTGTTTACATCGACACTTTGAATTCTCTTTCCAAGGTATGATTTCATGAGATCAAGTGCCATACCTTTTACCCCATAATAATTTAGTTTACAAATAAGAGTCCCATGATCGACACAATCAAAAGCCTTGGAAAGGTCACAGAACACACCAATAACGTTCTGCGACTTCTCCCAAGCGCTATAGATATTTTTTAATAGTGCTACCCCAGCGTCAATTGTAGAACGACCCTTTGTAAACCCATACTGCTCACTATGTAAAAGCTTATTTAAATTAAAATGAGCCAGTAGTTGCGATAAAATAATTTTTTCAAATACTTTACTAAGAGCTGCCAAAATAGAAACAGGCCTATAATTAGATGGATCCTTAGGATCGCCGGTTTTGAATAATGGAATTATTTTACTGTGTTTCATTAGATCGGGAAATTTACCTAAATCTACACACCTGTTAAATATTAAAGCCAATCAAATATAAAGGAGCAATATCATCAACGATACTCCGCAAAACATTAACAGATATATCCCATAAATCACCAGTGCGCTTTACTTTTAAACTCTTAAAAGTTTTGACAATGTCATAAGGCGTTACATGTCTAAATTTAAATATCTCATCGCACTCAGATACATTATTTTTTAAAATTGATTCAGCATCTTTCGGTGATGAATTTAAGGAGCTGGTTGTAGCTACAGGTATATCACTAAAAAAATTATTGAACGCTTGTGCTAATTGACAATCTTCAGTAATAAGTTTATTATTTATATTTAGTTCAATACGATTATTAGGGTTTTTAGTCTTCCCCCTTTCTGAGTTAATAATATCCCAAGTTGTTTTAACCTTATTGGATGATTGACTAATTTTATTTTTTAAATAAATAGATTTAGCAGAAGCACAAACTTTTTTTAAATATTTTGGAGTAATTTTTAACATACTCAAGAAAACTAATGTTTTGATTATATTTTTTCATACCATACAGCTCATACAACTTAGCTCTACTTTTATAAATACCAAGCGTTGCCCAGTCATTAAACTTAAAATGTTTTTTTTTGATAGAAAGTCCTTGGTTTGAATGTATTATCAAATTCTTTTTTTATAAAATCAAAAATGTTATTGTAAAGAATGTCTGGTTCTTTAAATTTTTAATTTAAAGATTTTTAATTTAATATCTGGTATCTTTTAATGTCTATCACTGATTTATTAATGTATGTCACTGACTATCACTGGTTATCACTCACTTTTAATGACTATAACTTACTATTAATGACTATCACTAACTATAATGATTATCACTGACTTTTAATGTCTATCAATGATTTATTAATGTCTGTCACCGACTTTAACTGACTATCACTAACTTTTAATGACTATAACTGACTATTAATTACTATCACTAACTATAATGATTATCACTGACTTCAAATGTCTATCACTGATTTATTAATGTATGTCACTGACTTTTAATGACTATAACTGGCTATTAAAGACTATCACTAACTATAATGATTATCACTGACTTTAAATGTCTATCACTGATTTATTAATGTATGTCACTGACTATCACTGACTTTAAATTTCTATCACTGATTTATTAATGTATGTCACTGACTATCACTGATTTATTAATGTATGTCACTAACTATAACTGACTTTTAATGACTATAACTGACTATCACTGACTTTTAATGACTATAACTGACTATTAATGACTATCACTAACTATAATGATTATCACTGACTTTAAATGTCTATCACTGATTTATTAATGTATGTCACTAACTATAACTGACTATTAATGACTATTACTAACTATAATGACTATAAATGACTATGACTGACTATTAATGACTATCACAGACTTAATGACTATGAATGAAATGACTATTAGGTACTGAATTAATTACCATTACTATATTTCGACACTTTTATATTGCAGCTACGTCGATGTTTTATCTAAGAATAGAAGGCAACGCGTTCCTGTGGCATCAAATCCGATGCATCATGGGTGTGTTATTGCTTATTGGGCAGGGTGATGAGTCGCCCGACGTCATCACCGAGCTGCTCGATGTTGAGAGGAATCAGAGGTGAACTAGATATTGTTATTATAAAGCCTAATAAATTCATAATTATATTATAATATACTAGCTTTTCGCCCTCGGTTTCACCCGCGTACATCTTTTTATCCTTTTAGGTGATGAATTTTGAAAAATCCTTTCTTTTTTTTTATGTCACAAGTGACAACGAGGCAGGCGGGTCACCTGATGGTAAGTGACAACCGTCGCCTATTGACAATGGCAATACCAGGGGATTGCTAATGTATTGTATACCCTATTACCAATGCCTTAAAGGCGAACTGGCTCTCAAGTGCAACTGCCGGAACACACCAACAGGTGCTTGGCGACAGATTTTCAACTTTAGGGTGGTAGCCAGCCAGTCGAGTACCACATAGTACCCTATCACCATGCATTCTTATTACTGTGAAAACATCAGCTTTCTAGGTACAAGGGTTTAGGCTGGGTGTTGATGATTCAGAGAGTCAGGCCTTCTCTCTTTATGTATATATAGATAGACATACATAAAACAATGTGTATAATTCCTTTCTTTTCTTACGGGCATATAGACGGGCCGGTTGGATCGTGGGTTCGATTCTTTTGTGTGTATGAACATGTCCGTTTGTACTGAATCGGTAGTGACATCGGATACTGCGGCGAAGGTCGTGGGTTCGAATCCTATAATGAGCTTGAACTTTCTGTGAAAGAAAACATCGTGAGGAAACTATAGCAAGGTGGTAGGGTACTTTTTAGTATCCGACTGGCTGGCTACCACACACAAGTTGAAAATCTGTCGCCAAGCACCTGTTGGTGTGTTCCGACAGCTGCACTTGAGAGCCAGTTCCCATCTAGGCTTTGTGCGCTTACCACCTTCGGTAACACACATGCTTATCCAAAAGTTTGGGTTCAGATGGCCGTGCGTGATAAAATATTATTAAATGGCAGGTTATTTTCAGGAAACCACAATACAATATGGCGTTGGACACTCCACTAAACCTGTTCAAGTGCACATACGACTTGGAGAGTACAATTAACTGGGTATTTGATAATGAGGAACTTAGGTTGCTTATATCACACTTACAGGGTGAATGGACTATACATAATATTAAGTAAGTTTATATAATTAAATTTTTAGCTCTCTTTGCCGCGCCCCGCACCTTTTTAATAGCACAAGTGACAACGATGCAGGCGGGTCACCTGATGGTAAGTGACTACCGTCGCGTTCAGACAATTAGGTTAAGTTGACTATATTGACTTACAATGAGCTTGAGCTTTCGGTGAAGGAAAATATCGTGAGGAAACCACAGCCCGGTGGTAGGGTACTTTGTAGTACTCGACTGGCTGGCTACCACCCTCAAGTTTGAAAATCTGTCGCCAAGCACCTGTTGGTGTGTTCCGGCAATTGCACTTGATAGCCAGTTCGCCTTTAAGGCATTGTAATAAGGTGTACAACACATTGGCAATCCCCTGGTATTGCCAATGTCAATAGGCGATGGTTGTCACTTACCATCAGGTGACCCGCCTGCCTCGTTGTCACTTGTGACATAAAAATATTTAAGAAAAAATATCTTATTGTCGGCTCTTCTCAGCAAAGCAACCTTCCGAACCGTGCATTAGAGTCTGACTATTCATAAGTGCTTGAAAAGGAACAAGACTTTTCGGACGGTGGTAGGGTACTTTGTAGTACCCGACTGGCTGGCTACCACCCTCAAGTTGAAAATCTGTCGCCAAGCACCTATCGGTGTGTTCCAACAGTAGCACTCGAGAGCCAGTTTCCATCTAGGCTTTGTGTACTTTACCACCTTCGACCACATCATCACTTACCATAGTGAGATTGTAGTCAAACACAAGCTTATCCAGAATAAAAAATCAAAAAATGTCTTATTTGATTAAAGGTGGTAGTGAGACGCGTTATAATAGTTTAAAGGAGCCCTACCATAGTATAATTCGTTCTTAATTAACTAATGTTACTATTTCAGGTCAACAATGATAAAAGATGCTCTAAAACATTTAGAAGTGGAGTACGCTAAGTGTGTTAGCGTTGCGAATACTGAAACAAATGAGAAAGAGGGCAGAGTGATATCTTATACAGACTGCCTCATACAAGGTGTTAAGGCTAAGGTTTATACACCTATAATGAAGCGGGAAACTTGTTGTAAGTTGTTTTATTGAAAGGCTTTAGTTATAACACTATCAAGCCTTAACCATTTTTCTATATTCTTAATTTTTCTTCATTTTCGCGATAGCTATAGTCTGATTTTTAATTAGCTGGACTAAACTGACAGTTACGAGCGCAATATGGTTAAAATTACTGTTTCATGGTTTGACCATATCACTTTTTATGAATAAAAGTCAATCTAATATCAGTGATTACAGGTATTCTCATTCATTCTTTTAAGAAATAATTTCTGAGTAACTAAATATTTCTTACGAATCAGTCCACCTAATTAAAAATCCAAGTATAGACAGTTAAAATGTTCACAAATCATGTATTTCTGTTGCCGCTATAACAACAAATACTAAAAACAAAATAAAATAAATATTTAAGGGGGGCTCCCATACAACAAACGCGATTTTTAATTTACTATAACATAAAAGATGTTATAGGAAATTATAGTAAATTAAAATTATATGGGGACTAGAATAGAATATTCTAAACAACTTAAACCCAAAATTTCGACATCAATAACATAAAAAACAAAATAATAAGGCGCTGGCATACACCGACACGGTAACATAAATATCTTCTCAGTATTTTTTTCTCATTAATGATGCCATCTATCACTATTCACTAGGCATCGATATCGCGCTCACGGTGATATGTGCGTTTTAGCGCGCTTAAATTTATTTAGCTGCATTCGTAATGCATCTTTTTTTTTTTTTTTGTTATGTCACAAGTGACAACGAGGCATGCGGGTCACCTGATGGTAAGTGACAACCGTCGCCTATAGACATTGGCAATACCAGGGGATTGCTAATGTGTTGTACACCTTATTAAGGCGAACTGGCTCTCAAGTGCAATTGCCGGAACACACCAACAGGTGCTTGACGACAGATTTTCAACTTGAGGGTGGTAGCCAGCCAGTCGAGTACTACAAAGTACCCTACCACCGTGCTGTGGTTTCCTCACGATGTTTTCCTTCACCGAAAGCTCAAGCTCATTGTAAGGATTCGAACCCACGACCTTCGCCACGGTATCCGACGTCACTTACCATAATTCTTAGCTTACGTAGCATCTTTATTATTTATGGTAACATCAAAGTATAACTGTCAAAATCTAAATGTACTCAGTTGACAGATTTGACAAGTTTCACTACAGCGCCATCTATTATGCTAACTTGCCAGTTTTGTAACTTATTTCTTGTTTTTCTTTCAGCAAGCCTAGAAGAGAGGATAGAATACTATAGAAAAAGGAGAAAAATAGAACCAGTTGATGAAACTATGGAATAAGTTTGTAAAAATGAATAAAAAGTTAAAAACTACAATATCTTTTATTACTTAATTTAAGCATTATCTTCAGATACTCAATAACAGATGGCGTCAGTAACAAATAAATATAAATTCAAATAATTTTGTCTATCCATTAATTGTGTGGAGTAATTATAATTAACATAATCAATAAATTTTATGCAATTCAACGTTAGAGGTTAATATTTGTTGTTTATTATGACATTTGTTTAAAAAGCCATGCAGTAATTAGAGTCAGTAAAAAGCATATAGTCGACCTCCAAACCTAAACGGTAGCTGCGTTATTTTGTTGTAATTGTCGCAATTATTATGGCATTGTGGGTGTATTGTACATAATCCGTGCATCAGTAAGTAAACCAGCCGCTATTATGCGAGCGGCTGCGGTGCGCGCGGTATTATTTTACTATCCCGCCATACTGCTTGCGGCCGAACAGTATTAGAAGGCCGCCGTGACCGGATAGCGGTGTTTACCCGCTGCGCGATATTATTTCGACACTAAAACGAGGATTTCCTTAACAAAATTACCTATAGTTTGTTAAAAAGTAAACGAAACTAAACGCAACTTTTTACAAACTTTTTTCTGTGACCTCATTATTACTCGGCTAAAGCACAATGACTTTCAATATCTCACGTGAGCTCGAAACTTGCGTACCATTTTTTAAATCGGGTAATGTAATTTTGACAGTTCGATGAAAATATTTACGTGACGTGACGTTTAGTTTTATTTTGATTCTCGTTTTTACGAAAGTGATATAAATTATTTCATTGATTTATAATAAATATGTAATGATTTACATAGTGTCGAGGTGATTTATGTGTTAAAACAGCCCAACAGATAAATGATAACTAAAAGGTTTGTTCTCATTGGAATTTTAGTGCTTTATGTAGTTTATTAGTGAATAGAGGTAAATTAGGGTTATTTTAAATCCGCTTTCATTTCACGAAGTGTTTCGCAAAATACATACCTTTCTAGAGTGAGAGAAAGGCCTGATTTTCGGGTTGTTATCAATACCAGTACTTACTTGAGTAAAACATGATAAATCCATAATTATGGCAAATTTTATGTGACTGGTTTGTTAAAATTTTGAAACAACCTTGTTACCTACTTTACATTAATTTGGTAGGTACGTTAAATTTGAAATTTTCGTATTTAGAAGAGTGGGTGTTGAATTAAAAAAATATATTAAAACGTTTCTACTACCTAGTACCTACCTATTACTTACATAAATTCTTTAAAATACAATATATTGCCATGAAGAATATTTTCAGACATCATCATTACTTAAATAATACCTTAACAAATATTATTAACTACAATAACTGATTTTAGTAAGTGAGTATACCTAATATGTGTTTTCTTGTTACAGATCACACTGGCTGAAATAGCAATGCGTTCAAATCAATAAGATAAATAAAAAAAGTTTTGAATATAGAATGTGATATTCACATAGTAAATAAGCCTAATGGCCAGTATTCTGCATTATTTTTTATTTGAATAGTGAATATGTGACCATAAAGTATTTAGTTAAATAAGGCCAGTATTAGTTGTAGTAACTTTTTTTTACTGAAATCTTATCTTATGGAGACCACGTAAACATCCTTATTTTGTAAGTATCTTCATATTTATACCTAATTCCTAATGTTTTTTGCATTCTATAAGTAATGATTACCCAATCAGGGACCATGCAAAAAAACTAAACCATTAAAAAGGTAAAATAAAAAATTGTATGGGAAAATAAAGCTAAAATAATAAGTAATGATAATTGATAATGATATCCTTTTTAATATTGGCCAATCTGTTCAGGAGCTACGATACCACAGCGGGACAGTGATAAAAAATAGTCAATTAAAAAAATATGGAAAAAAGATAAATTCACTGCCTGTATATTAATTAAGGCTCTTTTTTACTATGACATATTACAAGTATCTTACATAATAACAAATTCATATTAACACCATTTAGTATGGCTGCACAGATTATGATTAAACTTGGCGCACAGGTTGAACATATCTACTGTTTATTCCGGGACAATATAAGATCCCTGGGAATGTGGTTGAAATCGCAGGGGACAGCTAGTTTTTTTTAAAATTTAAAATGTATTTGTTTTTATCTGCCTTTAATAGCTTTTTTTTGTTGTAGTTCACGTTGCCTGCACGTTGTGTGGAGATCTGATAACCCACTTGATGGTTTACATGGTGAGTACTTTTTAATTATTTATAACAATTCAAAGCTTCTTGCATTTCACGACAAACACCAGAAATTTTCAAAAAAATTATAAATCTTACTGCCATTTTCTGTATTTCTAAATAAAATCATTTAATATCATAATATTGCTCTCTTTTTAACTTTTTAAGATATTCAGATAGTGACAGGTTTAACATGGTACCTAGAATTAAACAATATAAGTAATATTTAATATAGTGTTTATTTACAACAAATGTATAAAATATACAATCTATATATAAAAAAACTTTCTCGAGGCTGGTGCTGCTGCCGATTGGCAAGGATCTAGCAGGCTAGCAGCGTTTCCTCTTTGGATGGCCAGGCTGATGAGTTGGCGGTAAAAGCTCCCTGCCCGCTGGGTCCGGAGCCCTCGATTAATTATTTAGATAAAAAAAAACACTCAAAAAACATCAGAATATTACCCAACTAACTTACTTACCTTGTAAGCGTGTATCACTTTTCAGGTTGTCCCAAAAAGTCCGCAAAAAGTTTTAGTGGAACAGCCGCCAATTTCACTAAAACCTGACCGGACTAGTACGGACGAGGACTAGAATGAATGACTATATATCGTGACTATAACATAAAAACAAAAATATTAAAACATGGTTGAGGCTTGATAGTCTCGTAACTAAAGCCTTTAAATAAACAAAACAAAAACATTGCGCTCGTACGTAGTACGTAACTGTCAGTTTACTTTACTTTTGTCTTTAGAAGAAATTCGGGGAACGACGAATGGGCAACCTTACTTGTTGATAAGTTTTAGTTCCCATCACGTAGGTATAAACTATAAGGAATGGCCTCCACACCTCACGACCTATATGCATGTGGAATGAGGTCAATAAAGAGGCCGACTCGTGCCCGAATTAATCAAAGTCCATGTTGCGACACGCCCGCAAGTTTGATGCGCCGAGCATCTTAAGGACAAGCGAGTGGATACTAATATTGTACATGTGAATGTTTGTATGTTTGTTGCTCAGTCACGCAAAAACTTAACTGATTTTGATGAAACTTAGCACACAGGTAGATCATATTCTGGAATAAAATATAGGATACTTTTTATCCCGGGAAATTTACGATCCCTCGGGAACGCGGGTATATAATAAACTAGTTTTCTGCCCCGCTGTTTCTTTTTTCATACAAATGTGTCCTGGATGGGAATAGAACCCATTACCTGTGGCGTGATAGGTAGTGTGTTCACCACGCCAACCGACCCGACGATAATGAGATTTTGTTACCATGTTACTTATTATAATGAAAATTGCCACAAAAATTGATAATGATCAGGATTAACATTATGTGATGCTTTTTATCCCAAAAAACGTCCTTTTTTTACCTTACCACAAGTGATAACCAGGCAGGTGGCTCACCTGACAGTAAGTGACTTCTGGGTAAGCGTGCACCATCGTAGACCACATCATCATCACCTAAGATCAATTTAATATCAAAAAAACCTATAGGCTTTAACAATACCGGGGTCTATTTACAATACCTTAAAGGCTTTCAGGAACCGCGGGCCCTATTGATGATTTATGAAGTCTTGTTTTGGTAAAAGTGAAATTAGTTGTACGAGCATTCCGCTAGAGGCGCTGTCCAAAAAAGGTTGTTTTACAAATGATATTCGGAGTGCTGTGCCTTAACAAATGTCATAGACGGTACAAGATGTCGCCGCGCTTGTATGCAAGGTCGATATGCCTTAAACGTTTATTTCTTGATGTACTTTTATGATTAGGTACACTTGAGTTAGTTTAGTATGGTTACATCTTATAATTATTTTTCTAAAGGTTTTTGGCTTGGTGTCTAGATCTTTAAGCCATTTTTTTAAATATTATTATTTTATGTTATAATCACGTTATATTGTCACATTCACTGTAAAGTCTAGTCCTCGTCCGTACAAGCCCGGTCAGGTTTAAGTGAAATTGGCGGCTGTTACACTAAAACTTTTCACGGACTTTTTGGGACGACCTGAAAAGTCACCCGCGTTCCCGTGGGATCTAATCTTTTCCTGGGATAAAAATATAGCCATGACACTCGCAAATAACGTGGCTTTCTATTGGTAAAAGAATTTTCAAAATCGGTCCAGAGATTACCCCCTACAACCTCACAAACTACCTCTTTATAATATTAGTACAGTATAGATATCATTATCGAACGGTAGGTATAGCCTTACGTTCACCTACAACGAGAATGTAAGTAATCTGCTCATAAAATCAACGTAACTAAGGCGAACGGGTACAAAGGATGCGCCCGCGCCGCACCTCGCTTCTGGGTGAAGGTCAATTCAAAATGGCGGCGACCCGCCTTGTTCTAAGTTAGATGATTTGCACGCACGATGCTGTAATAATGTTTAGGGTTTTATATCACTAGGTGACAAACAAGCTTACGGCCCACCGATGGAAGAAAAAAGGAATTTTCTTTTACAGTTATTTTTAGGGTTCCGTATCCAAAGGGTAAAAACGGAAACCCTATTACTAAGACTCTACTGTCCGTCTGTCTGTCTGTCTGTCACCAGGCTGTATGTATCTCATGAACCGTGATAGCTAGACAAATGAAATTTTCACAGATGATGTATTTCTGTTGCTATAACAAAAAAAAATACTAAAAAAATATATTTCATAATTTTGGTTTACGGTGCGCGAGTCCGACTAAATTAATTAATTGAAGGCTCTGATAGCTCAGTGGTAGTGACTAATATCGTGAAGTAGGTTACGGGATCTAATACTACAATGAGCTTAAGGTATTCGTATATTCTCTGTAGAACTCCCTTGGCTGACGAACATCAACAAATTGAAAATCTATCGACAAGCACATGACAGCTGCACTTGAGAGTCAGATCAGTTCTAAGCATTGTTTGCTTACCACATTTCAACACATCTCTTACCACGGAAATTGTGGTGTAAAAAACCTATCCCAAGTAAAATAAAAACGGACCACGCCTAACCCCAGCTATTATCCGCTGAAGGCATGTTTGGAACTGTCTCTCACATTCTGTCTTTAACAATAACGAACAAGTCATCCAACAAGTTGTTGTCCATTTATTTCCAACGTCTATCTAATGGATATCTAAAACTATCTTAACTAATATTATAAAGAGGAAAGATTAAATTTTTGGTTTGTTACGATTTAACTCAAAAACGACTCCACCGATTTTAAAAATTCTTTCACCATTCGAAAGCTACATTCTGAGAAACATATTCTACAAAGAGGACAAACAAACAAACAAATCTAATCTTTCCTCTTTATAATATTAGTTTAGGTAACAGGTACGGTGGGCCAAGAAAGTGATGTGCCATTTTTGATTTAGTTTCCTAGTCATTGAAAATTACAACAAGGTTCAAACTAAAAAGATATCATTGAAAGAGATGCATAATATTGACGTTGTCATAAGTTTTCAGATTGATCTGCAAGCGAAACTAATCTTTATCACCTATGAATCTGCAAGCGGCATTCAACCTTAAGGTGGTACACCACTTTCTTGGCCGACCGTACCATAATATATTAAACTACTAAAACTTAATAATAAACAGAACATTTCACAACTCGATCCAATTTCGCAACCGCCAATCACTTCCAACATGTCAGCCAACACGCTACCGATCCTTTCCCTCCGTGTGTCACATTAGAAGGTGCGACTACAGGCGATCTCACGCTCGTATTCCACTCGTTACCGTAGCGTAGCTCAGCGTGGGAACTTAACATTTGTGCTTTCACTGCTCGGACGATAGCCAGGTGGTTGGCGTAGCGGAGTGTGCGTGTGTCAGCTATGCGAAATGACCGTTGAAATTAGGTCGAAATTCAAAATTGTGTAACTGTACCATAAAGTTTGGACGTCTATGAAAGTAAATCCTGTCTATGCTCTGTTTTGCTTGCAATCTTACGCTCTTCTTACGTACGTGCGTATACTGTATTGTAGAACGATGTAGATTTTTTGAATCTGTTATCTTAGGTCCTAATTTATTTTTTATTTATTTATTTTTATTTAAGCCTTTTATTTCCTTAATAATAATTTTACATTTAATTAGAATATAATTAATTAATACATAGTTATAATATTAGCAACAAAAACAAATATGAAAAAAAAAATTGCATTCTTTGTATATAATATTAAGTTTTTTTTTTTTTACATTTATCATTATTTAATTTTTAAAAATTATTTAATGATTAGGGACCTCTAGTCGAGTATAGGCCTCCTCCATCTCTCTCCACTTTATCCTGTCCTGTGCTAAACTTATCCAGTCGTTGTTTGTCAATTTTACAAGTTCGTCTCTCCATCTCTCCAGAGGGCGACCTCTTTTCCTTTTACAGGTCCTAATTAAAATTATTAAATATTCACTCAAAACTAAACTTTAACGTTTTTTTTTATTTTGACAGTTCGTCATACGGATGTTCCGACTGACACAAGGTCGTATCGATTCCCATCATGACTGCTCAGTGGTAGTGACGTCGGATACCGGGGCGAAGGTCGTGGGTTCGAATCCTACAATGAGCTTGAGCTTTCGGTGAATGAAAACATCGTGAGGAAACCATAGCACGGTAGGGTACTTTGAAGTATCCAATTGGCTGGATACCATAGTTGAAAGTCAATAGGCAGCACTTGAGAGCCAGTATCTCCAGCATTGCTTGCAGTGGAGACATGAAGTATAATCTATCTCTATCTTTTGTTTCAGGATGAAAGGGAGGGCGCGGGGCGCATCGAAGGTGCCGTGCTGCCCAGTTCAATGGAGGTAAGGCTTGTCCTGTATTACACTACCAACTAAAGAAGTGACATTAGTAGGTATTTCATTATCTATTCATTTTATATACTGAAAACCAGCTCTATTACTTCTGTTATTCCTCTCCTTGCATGGTTGTCTGGAAGAGATCGCTCTAAGCGATAAGATCGCCCATTGCGACACAAATTGTTATTGTTTAGTTTTAGTTTAAGTTTTTTTTGTTATTATGTGGTGTTTCAATAAAGAGTTTTCTATCTATCTATCTATCTATTAGCACTTTCCCGCCGATTACATCGATGCCCGTAACGTTTTTTTTCTTCTTTGATGGCGATCGTCTTTAGGACATTCTGCCAATTTCAAGTTTTTATTATGTTTCATTTATATTATATTTATTGGTATTCGTTTGTAAAAGACGGTCAGGTTATTGTGAAACTGGTGGCCATTCCACTAAATCTTTTCACGGTCTTTTTGGGACATCCTGAAATGTCACGATACACTCTTTCATTTCATTTCACATCACTTGTGCACTTAGATTGAACTTTATTGGACAAATGCCTCCGATATTATTCAATAAAAATCAAAATACACGAAAACCTGCCACATCATCATCATCAATCACTCCGTCCATTGGTGAAAACCGCATGAAAATCTGTTCAGTAGTTTTTGAGTTTATCGCGTTCAGACAGACGCGGCGGGGGACTTTGTTTTATAATATTTAATGATAGTGATAATAATTCTTCTCTTATAAAGAAATGGCTTAAAGGTCAAGATACCAAGCCAAAAACTAACGCCAATGAAAAACGTTCTATAAAGAAATTGTAGAACAGTCCATTCACCGTGTTCGTAATACCGAGCTTTCCCGAATACCACCGAACTCGAATGTATTTAGTAATGGACATACATTTCGTAACGGTCCCGCCGATTCCCGCAATCACGATAAGTGACAAATCAATAGATCAATTTACAAGATACACATCTGTATGCTGGTAGGGTGACCATGCTGTATTACTTGAAAGATTTTTATGACGTTCGGCATTAGACCATAGACATTTGACAGCAATCTTACTCTGAAGATGTGCCTGATAGTAGCTGGCAACAAAAAACATAGGGTACTAGTTTTCCGCCCGCGGTTTCACCCGCGTTCCCGAGGGATCTTTTTTTACCGGGATAAAAAGTATCCTATGTCCTTCTCCAAGGTTCCATCTATACCAAATTTCATCGAAATCGGTTCAGTGGTTTAAGCGTGAAGAGGTAACAGACAAACAGACAGACACACTTTCGAATTTATAATATTACTATGGATTTTTTATCTGTTATTCATCATATTATTACTCCATAAAAAAGTCAGACTGGATGTAGACAGAGTTTAAAAAGTCTGCGTAATGTTCGTTTTTGTAACTTATACTTATAGGCCAGAAAATACGACATAAATATTGTCTAAATTTAGCTGATTTCATGGTTACCCTATGCGTGCGAGTTGGACTGTACATTGGACGTTCGATATTCAAATCGTATACGTCAAATTAGAGCTGGAAATTCAAATAAATTCGAATTTCGAACACCACACAATGGTTTCGCAATTGCCACCGATTTTGTAACGGTATTTTGCTGTCACTCGCTTGGCTTATTCGTTGTTGATGATTCTGATGATTATCCGGGGTATTTCATCACATGTTCTGGACGATAGACTTATTAAAACTGTACCAGGTTTCTTCATCATTGGCAAGGCCGGTGCCGCAGCGCCGCGAAACAAGGGATTCCCCAGGTTTTTAGTCAGTAAGAGTCTGACATATTCCAGTCACCTGATGGTAAGTGACTACGGTGCAACTGCCCGATAGCTACTTGAGCCAACCAGTCGAGTACTACAAAGTACTTACCTGCGCTATGGTTTCCTATTCCTAAAAGCTCAAGGTCATAGGATTTGAACCCACGACTTTTGGCCGCGGTATCCGACGTCACTGCTGAGCTATCATCGCCATCACTTCCCCCGGGCTTTTCCATGAAACTAAAAAACATAAGATGTCTTCTTTTTTTTTTATACTACAAGTGACAGCGAAGCTGACGGGTCACCTGATGGTAAGTGACTACCGTCGCCTATATACATTAGCAATACCGAGGGGATTGCCAATGTATTGTTCACCTTATTGGCAACTGACTCTCAAGTACAACTGCCAGAACACACCAACAGGTGCTTTTCGCTATTTTCTAGTATTAAAAAAAAATATTATTTTGGATAAGCTTGTGTTTGACCAATCTCACCATGGTGAGTGATGATGTGGCCGAAGGTGGTAAGCACACAAAGCCTAATTGGGAACTGGCTCCCAAGTGCAGCTGTCGGAACACACCGATAGGTGCTTGGCGACAGATTTTCAACTTGAGGGTGGTAGCCAGCCAGTCGGGTATTACAAAGTACCCTACCACCGTGCTGTGGTTTCCTCACGATGTTTTCCTTCACCGAAAGCTCAAGCCCATTGTAAGATTCGAACCCACGACCTTCGCCGCGGTATCCGACGTCACTTACCACTGAGCTATCATCGCCTTCTTCTTCTCTCTTCGTATTGGTTGTTTCCAATGCAATCAGGCCCATTGCCAGAATATAGGGATGTTGGCTATACTAATATTATAAAGATTTGATTGTTTGTTTGTTTGCATTGAATAGTCTCTGAAACTACTGGACCGATTTGAAAAATTCTTTCACCATTATCAAGCTACATTATCCCTGATGAACATAGGCTATATTTTGTCCCGGGAGAAGATAAGATCCCACGGGAACGCGGGTGAAACCGCGGGGGATAGCTAGTTGCAGATAAAAAAATATCTAACAATAACCAGTGTTTAAAACACCTAGAGACACACGCTTTTAAGGCGATGATAGCTCAGTGGTAAGTGACGTCGGATACCGCGACGAAGGTCGTGGGTTTGAATTTTACAATGAGCTTGAGCTTTCGGTGAAGGAAAACATTGTGAGGAAACCACAGCACGGTGGTAGGGTACTTTGTAGTACCCGACTGGCTGGCTACCACCCTCAAGTTGAAAATCTGTCGCCAAGCACCTATCGGTGTGTTCCGACAGCTGCACTTGGGAGCCAGTTCCCAACTAGGCTTTGTGTGCTTACCACCTTCGGCCACATCATCACTTACCATGATGAGATTGTGGTCAAACACAAGCTTATCCAAAATATTTTTTTTAAAAAATACTAGAAAATAGCGAAAATTTCGTAAAATTCAACCATTCCATGATTTTTAATTAGCAATTTAACAACAAAGAGTAGGTCTTTTGATGGTGTATATTGATGACGTCACAAGTATGTATTTCATACAAAACTCCATGTAAATCATCGTTTTAATATTTCATAAAAAGAAGCTGATATGATATTAAATTCTGATTGTTACAAAGACATGCTCACACAAAGAGTTTTTAGGGCTCAGATACCTCCAGTCCATACATCTTTTGCCAAGCGCTTTCAAAAGTTTCTATTCCCATATATATACAATAAAATTCTCAAAAAATGCTATATAAAGACAGATTCAGTACGCACTGCTCACCAAAAAGTTATTGATTACATAGCCGACCTAACTTACTATGAAATTGAAGAATTATTGAGAACTATAAGCTAAAATTGCAAGGTGATGTACACACACACACACACACTAATATTTTAATATTGTTATGTAATTCATTAATAATTAAATATAGTATAGTCCTATCAGGCAAACATGTAATTTTGACAGCCTCGATACAGGCTATGCCTAGTGAGGTTGTCATTGTCAATCAAACCACTGTAAAATTTAATTTCTTATTAATAAATTTCTATTTCTAAATTTCTATATGTCAGTCACCATACCTATTTAAATGACTACTTGGCTCTTTCAAAATCATACCAAATGTGTATGGTATTGCATGTAAATGGATGCATCAGTTGGAATCTAGCAAATACCTACCAGTTTCGCACCTCAGCGTTTCTTGTAGTTTTGTAAGGATGGCCGCAAACATCCGACCGCGCGTTTCGACATAGGCCGCGCCCGCAGTGTGTGTGGTGCCTATGTGAATAGTTCTACTAATATTAGTTCGTCTGTCCCTATCTTGTTTTTTTGTTATTCTGGATAAACTTGTGTTTGACCACAATCTCACCATAGTAAGTGATGATGTGGCCGAAGGTGGTATGCACACAATGCCTAGATGACTGGCTCTCAAGTGCAGCTGTCGGAACACACCGATAGGTTTTCAACTTGAGGGTGGTAGCCAGCCAGTCGGGTACTACAAAGTACCCTACCACTGTGCTATGGTTTCCTCACGATGTTTTCCTTCACCGAAAGCTCAAGCTCATTGTAGGATTCGAACCCACGACCTTCGCCGCGGTATCCGACGTCACTACCACTGAGCTATCATCGCCTTGATTCTGATATCTATGGTCCCTATGGTTGAAAAGGGGACGAAAAGATATCCTATGTATCAAGTGAGGTAGGTATGTCTTTGATCGTCTGAAATATCGAAATTTATTTGTTTTTTTTTTAATGTATTTTTGTATCATTTTAAGAATAAAATTGTTAAACATTTGAAAAATAAGCTAATACATAAAGTCAAAAATGTTTAAAAATGTAACCTTGCTGAGTTTCTTGCCGGTTCTTCTCAGTTGTTGTCTGACTTCCGAACCGGTGGTAACTTCTGTAATTCGACCTTCATAAGTGCCCTTCTAGGGCCCAAACTGAATAAATGGTTTTGAATTTGACTTTGAATCGTGTCACTTTTACTGAGGTCATCTCACTAAGACAGAACATCAGAACGGTGGAGACAGTGGCGTAATGGGCTTACGACTTAATAAAAATCTCAAGTCCAAAATTGCTCTCCGCTTATCAAGAGACGTCATAATGAATGAAATAAAATGAAATGAAATGAAATTGTTTATTTATCCAAATAGGCCTTCACAGGCACTTATGAATAGTCAGACTAAATGCTCGGTTCGGAAGGTTGCTTTTGCTGAGAAGAGCCGGCAATAAACTCAGCAATTACTCTTTTCAAAAACAACTTACACCTATTACATTCAATAATTATTTATCTATTCTCACTGACAATATTTGCGTGTTATGGCGGCAAAAATAGTAATCTATAGAATTGAATTATGACCGACTTAATAAACAACAAACTCAAGCAGACTAGCCCCCATTTTTATTTTTATTTTTTTTATGTCACAAGTGACAACTAGGCAGGCGGGTCACCTGATGGTAAGTGACAACCGTCGCCTATAGACATTGGCAATACCAGGGGATTGCTAATGTGTTGTACACCTTATTACAATGCCTTAAAGGCGAACTGGCTCTCAAGTGCAATTGCCGGAACACACCAACAGGTGCTTGGCGACAGATTTTCAACTTGAGGGTGGTAGCCAGCTAGTCGAGTACTACAAAGTACCCTACCACCGTGCTGTGGTTTCCTCACGATGTTTTCCTTCACCGAAAGCTCAAGCTCATTGTAAGGATTCGAACCCACGACCTTCGCCGCGGTATCCGACGTCACTTACCACTGAGCTATCATCGCCATTTTTTATATTTTTCGCGATATTAGTTTTGGTCCCATAGCAAAAGTAAATCGGCTTCAAACCGCCGTTATGAAAGTCTCCTCTCAAACAGCCTCTACAGTGATGTACTTATGTACGGGACCTTCAATCAAAAACTAAAACTTTCACAAATAAAGGAAGAGTCGATATCTGTAAGTAAGTGCGAACGGTCGGGCGTGGCACCTGCGCACGACTGCGCTGTTTACGCAACTAGCCGCGCCACGGTTGCACGACTCGTCTGCAATTAAGTCGGCAGCGTGGGGTCCCAGTGATAGCGGGGGCGGTTCATGAGCGGACGCGGGTATTAATCTTTGATATATAATAACTAAAGATACACAATCAGCGACAAAAAATGGCCTTACCGAATGTCTACCCACTCGAACATTTGGGTGGTATTTTAATCTAGTAGCATTCGAACGCTCCGACGGTAAACATGCCTCAGGGCTCGTTTAAGATATATTTTGGCTAGCAGGTATGAGTCGTACAATTTTATTGCCTTTGTACATAGCTTTGTGAATAAAACTTAAAAAAATAACTAGTATTACCCAACACAATTTGAGACAGTTTTGAGAGAACTTTCGCTTGGGATTGTTTATCTTTAGTTATTAGATATCAATGGTATTAATATAATAATATAAGACGCCTCTGGTGTTGCAAGCGTCCATAGGCTACGGTAACCGCTTACCATCAGTTGGGCCGTAAGCTTGTTTGCCACCTGGTGGTATATAAAAAAATGTCCTCTTTAATTTTAGCATAGGTACATTTGTATTTTCTTTACTCTGTTATTCTCATTCATCTGTCATCGAATCGATTTTAAATTCGATTTTAGTCGTAATTTAACGCTTTACGATGAAACGATTTTGTTTACGTTGCGCACATCCACAGTCACATCACTAAATAGCTGGCGTGACGTCATCGTTTTTAAAAAATAATGGCACGCTTGGTTTTCATACCTACTATCTAATAAACATTCGGTTTCGAGCCTAATCTAAATCTGTGTGTAAAGGTCTATTCAAACCTAAGCGGTATTTGCTGCCGCTGTGGGTAGAGGTATACCACGGGGGTTTCGCTCAGTTATTTACTATCAAGTTCCGCGGCCAGAGCGACCTTTTTTATTTTGGCTAAGCTTGTGTTCTCTCCATGATAAGTGATGATGTGGCCGAAGGTGGTAAGACAATTCCTAGATATGAACTGATTCCCAAGCGCAGCTGTCGGAACACACCGATAGGTGCTTGGCGACAGATTTTCAACTTGAAGGTGGTAGCCAGCCAGTCGAGTACTACAAAGTACCCTACCAACGTGCTATGGTTTCCTTCACCGAAAGCTCAAGCTCATTGTAGGATTCGAAACCACGACCTTCGCCGCGGTATCCGACGTCACTACCACTGAGCTATCATGCCCTTAAATGCGACTCTTTAATGCAATTGTCAGTGACACCACGAATATTTAAAAAAAAAACACTTCTAACGCTAAGAGTAGATATTTTAAGGTTAATGACGCCAAAAGTAAACATTTTATACAAACTATTGTTTTGACATTTAATAAAAAGTAAAAAATAATTTTTTTTTTGTATTTTAACTAAAAAAATAATCAAGGCCTCGGAGCCCGGTGGCTGGGGAGCTTTTTCCGCCAACGCATCAGCCTGGCCATCCAATGGGGTAACGCTACCAGCCCGCTAGGAACCTTGCCGATCGGCAGCAGCGGAAGCCTCACATAAGTTTTTTTATATATTATAGTTTGTATATTTTGTACATCTGTTGTATATAAAAAGAAGCTAAATCGACATATCAGTCAATATCCCTATTGCATTAAAACGCAGTCAGTCGCATGTCGCTCCGTCATGCGTCACCGCGGGATAATCGCTTAATATAGCATATCATCATTATACACTTACCAAACGCAATGCTCTACATATTGGCACATGTATGTATGTATTGTATGGTCTGTTTTATAGCGGAAGCGTTTTTTTTTTTATGTCACTAGTGACAACTAGGCAGGCGGGTCACCTGATGGTAAGTGACTACCGTCGCCTATAGACATTAGCCAGGGGGACTGCCAACGTGTTGTACACCTTATTACAAAGCCTTAAGGGCAAGGGCAACTGGCTCTCAAGTGCAACTGCCGGAACACACCAACAGGTGCTTGGCGACAGATTTTCAACTTGAGGGTGCCAGCCAGTCGAGTACCATATGGTACCCTACCACCGTGCTATGGTTTCCTCACGATGTTTTCCTTAACCGAAAGCTCAAGCTCATTGTAGGATTCGAACCCACGACCTTCGCCGCGGTATCCGACGTCACTTACCACTAAGCTATCATAAGCGTTTCATGAGCGGGCATCTAATCACTTATAGTCCGTGTCATATGGGTTGGCAATAAAGGTCGTTGACTGTCCTTTACCATGTTAATAAACCTGTCGCTCGCCATACAAATAGCTCAGTGGTAAGTGACGTCGGATAACGCGGCGAAGGTCGTGGGTTCGAACCCTACAATGAGCTTGAGCTTTCGGTGAAGGAAAACATCGTGAGGAAACCACAGCACGGTGGTAGGGTAATATGTGGTACTCGACTGGCTGGCTACCACCCTCAAGTCGAAAATTTGTCGCTAATCACCTGTTGGTGTGTTCCGGCAGTTGCACTTGAGAGCCAGTTGGGCATTGTAATATGGTGTACAACACGTTGGCAGTCCACCTGGTATTGCTAACGTCTATAGGCGACGGTAGTCACTTATCATCAGGTGACCCGCCTGCCACGTTGTCACTAGTGACAAAAAAAAAAACTTGAGAGGTGTCAAGGGACACCCGAATGGAACGAAGTTATATAAAAGCCGAGAGAGTATTATACTATACAAAAAAAAAAAAACATTACTATTTATAAATATATTTTCATTTCTATTTCATTTCATCTGGCTTGCTTTCTATAAGAGAGAGAGAGAGAGAGAGAGAGAGAGAGAGACAGACAGAGAAACATGCGCACGCCGCACAGCTTACAATAGCTTACTACACACAACTGTCACCGACAGTGACAGTGACACTAAAAGTGTCGTGACAATTTTTCGTAAGATTTTTTTCCGTCTAGCCCCCTTTCAAAACACAAACTTATCGCAAAACTGCTATCGATAGATTATCATGGTACATGTTACGTTACATTCTATTTGAACCGGATAGTGCCATCCACGAAGATGTGCCCCATTATTTTTCCTAATCCCTTACAGTGCAAGTGTACTACTGCTAGTATTGTACTGCTGTCTATATTATATGTCGTAGGGAGGATATCGAATATTCTTCTTTATTACGTCTTTTTACCAAAAGTATCTTCTGAGAATTTGATCATTGAACTTCTCCTTTTATATAAATAGATTATTGCATGGTGTAATAATACAGGCTGTGTATTTTTTTTCAAATTCATCGGGTTCGATTCCTGGCTTGGGAAAACATTTTTTCGAAAATCTAATGATGCAGTTTTAGTTTTAATCAAAATATACAACTGTCCAGTAAGTACAATTTTAATGCCAGAATGTACAAAATCATTTGAATTATTTAGTTATTTTTGCTAACCAAAATGCTATCAATGATTTAGAGGGAATCTACATTATTTTGCCTCGAGACTCCTTTCAGCATTTTTCGCTATTCTCTTTAGTTTAGGATTTGGCCATCCACGCCCACTTGAAAATTTCACCCTGTATACTAAAAATAATGTCGTAGATTCCCTCTAAATCATTGATAGCATTTTGGTTAGCAAAAATAACTAAATAATTCAAATGATTTTGTTCATTCTGGCATTAAAATTGTACTTACTGGACAGTTGTATATTCACCGCATTTGAAAGTCAATTGATATTTAAATCGCTAAACGCTATCACTAGCATCACAGCCCTACCCTCAGTGTTGCATGCATACACGATGGGCCCCACATGGAGATTCACGAGCAGTGTTGCCGCTTCAATTATTTCAGTATAACTTATGATTAATGGTTGAAATGTTTAATATTCTTAAATATTTGTTTTCAAGGTCCCTTTATTAAATACTAGCTGTCCCCCGCGGTTTTACCCGTGTTCCCGTGGGATATTATCTTTTCCCGGGACAAAATATAGTCTAGGTTCATCAGAGACAATGTAGCTTTCTAATGGTGTTTTTTTTTTTCAAATCGGTCCAGTAGTTTCAGAGCCTATTCAATGCAAACAAACAGTCAAATCTTTCTTCTTTATAATATTAGTACAGATGATTTAGGAATAGTCTTTGCATTTAGCCGAGTTGTGTGAAGATATAGTGATTTCAACTTGAGGGTGGTAGCTGGTCAGGCGGGTACTACGAAGTACCCTACCACCGTGCTATGGTTTCCTCACGATGTTTTAAAACTGAGCTATCATTTTTGTTTTTGTAAGCCTTTGTGTGTTTCTTTTTATTCTAGATAGGCTTGTATTTGATCACAATCTCACCATGGTAAGTGATGATGTGGCCGAAGGTGGTAAGCACACAAAGCCTAGATGGGAACTGACTCTCAAGTGCAACTGTCGGAACACACCGATAGGTGCTTGGCGACAGATTTTCAAACTTAGTAGCCAGCCAGTCGGGTACTACAAAGTACCCTACCGCCGTGCAAAAGGTGGTACAGTAAAACCGTGGTACCCGGCTGGTTAGCCACAATCAACCCCGATTGCAGTACCCCTATTATTTGTTCGTCGGCAATTAGAAACTAAGCAATCGGTTGCCTAATCCATGTCTAACGAAAAAACGTGAATGATTACCAGTTAATGTGGTGTTTAAATGATTACTTTTTTTGTAACGTTGCACTGGTAGGCATACCGGACGTTTTAATGTATTTAGTGTGAATAATTAAGGTTGTCAATAGTTCAATTTAGAACCATTTTATTAGATTATTTTTTCATATAATTTTCAATTCTGTCCTCCGCGGTTTCAAAGGCGATGATAGCTCAGTGGTAAGTGACGTCGGATACCGCGGCGAAGGTCGTGGGTTCGAATCCTTACAATGAGCTTGAGCTTTCGGTGAAGGAAAACATCGTGAGGAAACCACAGCACGGTGGTAGGGTACTTTGTAGTACTCGACTGGCTGGCTACCACCCTCAAGTTGAAAATCTGTCGCCAAGCACCTGTTGGTGTGTTCCGGCAATTGCACTTGAGAGCCAGTTCGCCTTTAAGGCATTGTAATAAGGTGTACAACACATTAGTAATCCCCTGGTATTGCCAATGTCTATAGGCGACGGTTGTCACTTACCATCAGGTGACCCGCCTGCCTCGTTGTCACTTGACATAAAAAAAAATTTAAAAATAAATTCATCCGCGTTCCCGGGATAAAAATATAGCCTATGTTACTGAAGGATAATGTAGCTTTCTAATGGTGAAATAATTTTTAAAATGATACCACTAGTAAGGATGACATATCTATCGTCCCATGGAATTGTGACATACACGTAGAACCGCCATTTATTGTTTTTAAGGTAAAAGGTGAAAGGAAACAGATTGGCTTGTCGGATTAAGACATGTAACGAAAAGAGAGTAGAGGAAGACTGAAGAAGGTATGGATGGACTGCGTGACGACTAGTGATAGAGCGGAGTGGAAGAAAACATGTTGTGCTGACCACACCTAGCGTGGGAAAAGAAGATGGTTTCTGTTATTCTACTCATCAACAATAAATATTGTAAATCTAAAGGGCCTAATAAGGAATACTAATATTATAAAGAGGTAAAGTTGTGAGGTTGTAAGGGTAATCTCTGGATCTACTGAACCGATTTTGAAAATTATTTCACCAATAGAAAGCTACATTATCCCTGATGAACATAGTTTATCCAGGGAAAAGATAAGATCCCACGGGAACGCCGGTGAAACCGCGGGGGATAGTTAGAATTAAATTAAAAAATCATGTAGTTGTACAACCTTGTTAATTCAGTTTCTACATAATCGATGTCCAAATTATGACCATTGCGGGTGCGTATCACCTAATCGGTACATTGTCGGGAAATATTAGAGGCATTAAAGATAAAGTAACAACAATACAAAACTGTTAATAAATGTACCAAGTTCCGTTGTCTTGTCAGTAGTTTGAGCTGTTAATTATTTGTAATTTTTAATTTTAGACACTGTTTTGATTCCAAACATAATTGCATATTAACTAGTAATTTGTGGTAGTTATGTGATATTTTGGTGAAGATTTTCCCGTTGCATTTGGTAGAAATGATTCTAGTACGAACAGTTGTCGGGCCACATGTCGTAGGTTTGATTCCCATCCAGGACATACATTTGTGTTCATTAACATGTCCGTTTGTCTGGGTATTTTTCATTTATTTTATATTCCTTTCCTACTAATTTCTTATCTTGATTCCGACAGGCTTGTGTTTAGCCGCAATCTCACCATGTTATGTGACGATGTGGCCGAAGGTGGTAAGCACACAAAGCCTAGATGGGAACTGGCTCTCAAGTGCATCTGTCAGAACACACCGATAGGTGCTTAGTGACAGATTTTCATATTGAGGATGGCAGCCAGCCAGTCAGGTATAACAAACAAGTTTTCCTTCACCGAAAGCTCAATAAGCTTAGTGTAGGATTCGGACCCACGACCTTCGCCGCAGTATCCGACGTCACAACCACTAAAAAATCTATAAATTTTGTAATGGTATGTAAATGCTAGAATCCTGAATCTGGTCCTACCATTTGTAACGCCACTGTGGGCACCACTAGCTCCATAATCTGCCAAGTAAGCCATTGTTGTTAAAATCTTTTCTCCTTGACCCAGGCTTGCGGGCCTCCAATCCAGTTGGAGCCTGTGGACCTGAGCATCAAGCCGCGCCCCCCTACTCCTCGGCGGCGCGGACGCACACTCGGTAAGCTATCTTATTCTTATACATGTTAAGTTTGATTTTCGTATGGCATTTAAGGAGGTTAGGCATTGCGTGTTTTTATTATTTTAAGATACTAGAGTTCCCAGATTTTCTGGAATATGCGATCTTGTTTTGGATACGTTAAATATCTCTCACCAAGACGAAATCAAAATCCAACAAACTCTCTTCTAGTGCACTCCATTTCATAGGGTCTTGGGCCTTCATCATCCAGTCCCTTTCTACCATCAGGTGACCCGCCTGCTTTGTCACTTGTGATATAAAAAAAAATCCACCAGATCATCAGTCCATCTTGCTGGTTGACTGCCAACATGTCTCCGTCCCGTTTTAAACTTATCATGTGTAAATCCGCGCTACATTTAAGGGCGTTTTTGCTAAAACAAAGCATACTATAATCCGTGTTATATGTATTGGCAATAAAGGTCATTTAAATGAAATGAATGAATGAAATGAAATGGTTATTCATCCAAATAGACCTTCACAGGCACTTATGAATAGTCAGACTCTAATGCTCGGTTCTGAAGGTTGTTTTCGCTGAGAAGAGCCGGCAATAAACTCAGCAATTACTCTTTTCAAAACAACTTACACCTATTACATTCAATAATTATTTATCTAGTCTCACTGACAATATTTGCGTTATATAATAGTAATCTATAGAATTTAATTATGACTGACTTAGCAAACAACAAACTCAAGCAGACCAGCCCCCACAAGCAGCACCTGTTCACAAGTATGACGCGTGTGGCAGCCACCGCCCTCGTCGCACATATTATAGGGAAGTGAGCGACCATTGGCTGTCCCTTACCATGTTTACCTAAACCTGTCGCTCGCCATATAAACCTATCATGATAAAGGACAGTCAATGACCTTTATTCCCAATCCATATGGAACGGACTATAGATATAACGTCTTAAAAAAAACCGGCCAAGTGCGAGTCGGACTCGCGCACGAAGGGTTCCGTAAAAGCGGCAAAGATTTTATTCTGTTTTTAGTGTTTGTTGTTATAGCGGCAACAGAAATACATAATTTGTGAAAATTTCAACTGTCTAGCTATCGCGGTTCTTGTGATTCAGCCTGGTGACAGACAGAAAGCGAAGTCTTAGTAATAGGGTACCGTTTTTACCCTTCGGGTACGAAACCCTAAAAATAAATTTGTGCGGAACCCTATTGCAATTGTATCAATAAAGCTTCTACTTGAGCTTGCCTTCGAGGTCGCCGAGACGATGCGGATGCTCTGGCCCGGATCTAATCTATACCTACACAACTAAATCATATTATACACTACACCTCTTACTTGCAGTAGGTATTGATGGTCGTGATGAAGGTCGTGGGTTCGAATTCCTAATTCTTTTTTTTTATTCTGGATAGGCTTGTGTTTGACTACAATCTCACTATGGTAAGTGATGATGTGGCCGAAGGTGGTAAGCACACAAAGCCTAGATGGGAACTGGCTGTCAAGTGCAGCTGTCGGAACACACCGATAGGTGCTTGGCGACAGATTTTCAACTTGAGGGTGGTAGCCAGCCAGTTGGGTATTACAAAGTACCCTACCACCGTGCTATGGTTTCCTCACGATGTTTTCCTTCACCGAAAGCTCAAGCTCATTGTCAAGTAAGGATTCGAACGCACGACCTTCGCCGCGGTATCCGACGTCACTTACCACTGAGCTATCATCGCCTTATTTACAAAATATTTGATCTCATATGCACCCAAAAAAATGATTTTGAGGGGAACTTGAAGAGCCGCAACTGACCCTTCAAAGAGCCGCATGCGGCTCGCGAACTGCGGTTTGCCGACCCCTGCACTAGTTAGTGTTAGGTATTTTTTCATGATTATAGGCATCATCCCTATTGCACTTGAGAGCCAGTTGCCTTTAAGTCATTGTAATAAGGTGTATAACACATCGGCAATACCAATATGCGACGGTAGTCACTTACCATCAGGTGACCCGCCTGCCTCGTTGTCATTTGTGGTATATTAAGGCGATGATAGCTGTGGTAGTGATGTCGGATACCGCGGCGAAGGTCGTTGGTTGGAATCCTACAATGAGCTTGAGCTTTCGGTGAAGGAAAACATCGTGAGTACCCGACTGGCTGGCTACCACCCTCACGTTGAAAATCTGTCGCCAATCACTTATCGGTGTTTCGAAAGCTGCACTTGAGAGCCAGTTTCCACCTAGGCTTTGTGTGCCCACCTTCGGCTACATCATCACTTACCATGGTGAGATTGTGGTCAAACACAAGCTTATACAGAATAAAAAAAAACCTTCCAATTATTTTATCTTATTAGTAAGGCTATAATATTTAAAGACTAAATATAGCATCTGTTGCCGAACTCATCTAAGGGCACCAGTTACCTAAAAATGTGTAGCTTGTATAGTAACAGCGCTACATGTGAGTCGAGTCAGCGGTAAAGCAATAGAAGCGCGTCATCACAACAACATGGACGTCATGACACAGAAATCCTACATCGCGCTATCAAAGTTTTCTCGGCACTTCGTATATACGAGTTGTCATCAAGAAACGTTGGAGTGCAGTCCCCGGGCATTGATACCTAGCCCGGTGGAAGATCTTCCCTTTTCCCGGTACCTATGACATATCCAACAGATGTTTTCATTCACCGCCATGTTTCTTTACATAAAGCCCAATCGATTAAGGTCTTACATAATACTTAGCCAATGTACATATTGTACTATGCGTTATCAGAAATGTTGTGTAACCCTTTCCCTTACTCGAAACCAATAGGTAAAAGATAGGGTTGTCACACGCCTGAAAAATATTTAATTTACGTTTTTAAATTAAATAATTGTTTTTGTGAATGGTCTAGTTTACGGTACGGTTATTATGATATGTTTTGTTCCAGAATTTCATCTATGTATGAAAGAAATTTCATCTATATCCGTCTAGCCATTACAGCGTGATTTATTACTTAACTAATAAACTACATTTATAGTATTCGTTAATATTATTTATCGTTATTTTTGCTCTATAGAGACAAAAGGTTTTGTCTGTAGCTAAAATCTATGCAATATGTAGTAATTCTTTAAAAAAAGTAGTTTAATTCCTATTAGTAGCAACAATGATATTATAAGTAAAAATGTAGATAGGTGCTCCGCGAGCGGTAGTTTAAAAAGTGGCTAATTAGCCATCATTCACCTGTGTCGCGTCGCCCGGTGACAACAGACTTTACGTACCGAGTGCAATGAAATGTAAAAATGACCTAAAATAACAAAAATGCCGTCGTGTGTTATGAGATACCGTAATGTAGTGTCGATATTGCAATATTAAGTTATTCGTATGTGAGTTAGTGTGCAATTTTAGGCCATTTTAGAACCTACATCTTTTTTTTTTATGTCACAAGTGACAACGAGGCAGGCGGGTCACCTCATGGTAAGTGACAACCGTCGCCTATAGACATTGGCAATACCAGGGGATTGCTAATGTGTTGTACACCTTATTAAGGCGATCTCTATTTGCTCATGAATGAAATGAAGTGTTTATTCATCCAAATAGGCCTTCACAGGCGCATATGAATTTGTCAGATTCTAATGACTCTAATGCTCGGTTTGTAATGTTGTATTTGCTGAGAACAGCCGGCAATAAACTCAGCATGTACTCTTTTCAAAACAAACTTATAATTATTACATAAATTTATGTCCTGCAAGAGCGAGCGCTACACCCAAGCATTGTCGTCATTTGTGTTAGTCTTCTGTATTAAAACATAATATCGTTGAGTGGCAACCCTAAATACTCCTCGTTAATTAAAACCAAAGAGGTGTTAGTGAAAGGGATCCAGCCCGCAGGCTGTACGCTGCTTTATATTCCAACATTTCCAAAGTTCCATGTAAGTGCGGACGTACACGACGCAACATGTTGGTCAGATTTAGTGATACTGTTGCGGTATTTACGTGTTGTGCTCTGTTGTGAAGCGTGTCATTAAAGCGCTTTGTAGCGGCTATAGTAACATCGCTACATGTGAGTCGATTCAGCGGTAAAGTAATAGAAGCGCGTCATCACAACAACATGGACGTCATGACAATATCACACAGGAATACTACATCGCGCTAACAAAGTTTTCTCGGCGCTTTGTATATATACGAGTTGTCATTAAGAAACGTTGGACTGCAGTCCCCGGGCTTTGATACCTAGCCCGGTAGAAGCTGCCTTCTTTTCTGTTGGGATCTTCGTATAAAAAGGCAAAAATCATGTTGAGATATGTACATTGATTGGAAAAAGAACATACCGTTACAAATGGCTTCCAACTTCTTAAAAAAATCATGAAATTCGTTCAGCCATTTCGGAGCTGACTGGTAAAATACACACATACACACACAACTTATAATATTCGTATGAAGTATGATGCCTCAAATTATTCACGAAAAATCGATCAAAATGTAATGCACAAAATATATCTAAAAAAAAACTTTTTTGTAGACCTGCATGTTTCTATGGGTATTTTTCGGCTCTCCGTCCGAAAATTTTGTTGTTTGAATTTGAAAATCAGCGACAATGTAACTAATTATACTTTGTTACTGAACTCCAATAATTTTCAGTTACTTACAGTTGCCAATAAAAAGCCAATGCATTTTCGAACCACATAACGGTCAAAGATATTATTATTAAAAAAGTATAGATACAACATTCTATCTTAAAAAAATAAATATGCCTCTCTAACGCACACATAAATAACTTGATACATAATAATAATAACACACGATGGTATTTTTGATTGTCATGGGCATTTTTACTTTTAATGACAGTGCGTGAATTGCATCCTTTGATGCCGGCGACGCGACACAGGACAAGTTAGGCTAATTAGCCCCTTTTTAGCCTTTTAATTAGCCACTTTTTTACTTTTGGATAAGCTTGTGTTTGACTGAAATCTCTCCATGGTAAGAGATGATGCGGCCGAAGGTGGTAAACACACAAAGCATAGATGGGAACAAGCTCTCAAGTGCAGCTGCCGGAACACTCGAATAGATGTTTGGTGACAAATTTTCAACTTGAGGGTTAGGCCAGCCAGTTCCGTGCTATGGTTTCCTCACGATGTTTTCCTTCACCGAAAGCTCAAGGTCATTGTAGGATTCGGACCCACGACCTTCGCCCTGGTATCTGACGTCACCACTGAGCTATCATCGCCTTAAATTAGCTAATTAGCCACTTTTAGCCCGCTTTCGGAGCTTTTATAACCTATCTACCATTTTATTTATAATATCATTGTGTTGTGCCGTGAGCGTCGGCACTTATAGTATTCTTGTTATTCGGTATCTTCGTTAGTCGAATAAAGGATTTTAGTTGTTTGTTTTAGTTGTTGAGACCTACCTCGGACTTGTTTGTTTAGTTGTGGAGATTTTACTAGCAAATGAATATGCCTTATTTGTTATGTTAGCTGTAACCCGCGGCTTTACCCGCGTTCCAGAGGGATCTTATCTTTTCTACTTCCTAATATCCCATTCTACTAATATTATACATGTGAAAGTATGTTTGGATGGATGCGTTTGAAGATGTTTGTTACTCTTTCACGCGAAAACGGCTGATCGGATTTTGATGAAACTTGGCACACAGGTAGATCATATCCATAGGATATAACATAGGATACTTTTTATTCTGGGAAAAGATAAGATCCCTCGGGAACGCGAGTGAAACCGGGCAGAAAACTAGTATTATAATACTTCCGTATTTGAATCGGAATTTGGTCAGAATTTCATGAATTTTATTAAAATAAAGATCGCTTAAGTTACTCCTTATAACATTAGCTATCTGCCAGTGAATATCTCTTCAAAATCAGACAGTTGAAATTTTCACAGATGATATATTTCTGTTGCCGCTATAACAACAAATACTAAAAACAAAATAAAATAAATATTGAAGGGGGGCTCCCATACAAAAAACGCTATTTTTTTGCCGTTTTTTGCTCCATATCATCACCAGGCTGTATCTCAAGAACCGCGATAGCTAGACAGTTGAAATTTTCACAAATTATGTAGGTATTTCTGTTGCCGCTATAACAACAAATACTAAAAACAGAATAAAATAAATATTTAAGGGGGGCTCCCATACAACAAAGGTGATTTTTTTTGCAGTTTTAAAATAAAAATAAAATTTACGGAACCTTTCGTGCGCGAGTCCGACTCGCACTTGGCCGGTTATTTTTATTTACAATCAGCATCTTAATTTTTGTTTAACTGTAAAGGCCTACAAAATCCAACGTTTCTGCTTTATGCTAAATAACTATTATATGGTAAACACCATACAACTGGCAATAGTTGACAAGCTAAGAACCGGGAAATATGGCGGCCCTAACTCCTAAACGGTAATCTAATTATGTCATGAAAACTTTCGCTCGAACGGTGCATTTAACTCGGCGTGTAGCTCGGTAAACGTGCTATAACTGCGGAGGTCGTGGGTTCTAATCCTAAAATGTTTTTTATTTTCGATAAGCTTGTGTTTGACTACAATCTCATCATGGTAAGTGATGTGGCCGAAGGCTCAAGTGCAGCTGTCGGAAGCGTCGGAACACAACGATATGTGTTTGGTGACAGGTAGGTACCTTACCACCGTGCTGTGGTTTCCTCGCGATGTTTTCCTTCACCTAAAGCTCGAGCTCATTGTAGGATTCGAACCCACGACCTATGCCGCTGTATCCGACGTCACTACAACGGCTATCATCGCCTTAAAGAACATGAAGAAACCACAGCACGGTGGTAGGTTAGGATTCAATTTCTATAATTTAAGGTTGATAGCCCCTAGAGTGTTTAAGAACCTATAAACTAATTAACAGTTCGTAAAATTTTCTTATGAACGTAATTATTACTTAGTTTTAATGAACTTCAGATATGCAATTACCTAGGTACAAAATAGTGTTAACCACTGTTTCTCAAAAATACTAAATTCCCTCAGACCAAACAAAAAAGGTAGACAGAGCCAGATCCCGCGCACTTAAAGTGAAGCACAGTTAAGGAAGTGGATTGTGTTCCTGTGCGACGCGAGTGACGCGGGGTAACGTACGTGCATCGTGCGTTATTTCGCACGATTTATTCGTATTTATTCGTGCACGTTTTACCTTTTTAGGGTTCCGTACCCAAAGGGTAAATACGGAAACCTATACTAAGACTAAGTACTGTCCGTCAGTCCGTCTGTAACCAGACTGTATCTCATGAACCGTGATAGCCAGACAGTTTAAATTTTCACAGATGATGTATTTCTGTTGCCGCTATAACAACAAATACTAAAAACGGAATAAAATAATTTTAGAAAACAAAAACAACTACAAAACTTGTACCAAACCCTCAGTGCCCGAGTCCGACTGGCACTTGACCGTTTTTTTTAATTTATTTTCTGGTTTCACCCGCGTTCCCGTGGTATTTTTGCAACATATTAGCGCGTTCAAGCAAGCATCCTTATCCGTGAAAGGTCACAAACAAAATATGCTTCTAGACCAGTACCGTCGCATGCTACAGCGTAAAAAACTTGAGAGGCAAACATGAGCGCTATTTACTTAATAGTTTATACTGTGGCCATGGTTTACTGGTGGTTTGAGATATATTTCTTATAATTTATCAGCTAAATCCGGCCACAATTTGCTGGGAAAAAGGAAGCCGAATTTGAAAAATGAAGGCGATCAATCGCGTTCACTTGCGATTCGAGTGACGCGGGATAACGTGTATGCTCCTTCTACCTTTTTTATTTGTTCTGTGGAGTAGAAGAGAAATTGCGGTGAACGAGAAAAGAAATATCGTTCAAGGTATCACAAATCTCAATTCAATACTTCTTCACAGCATTGCATATATTTCACAATGTTACTGTGATATAGATGACAAATTGGCGGTGTTAATTACAGCTATAAATTGCAATAAAATAATCTCGGTTACGTACGAACCCCATCATGATAAACTACTTCTCGATAAAACGAATGGCAATTGACTTATTTAGAAACCATCTTAAAGCTTTTAAGTCGATGATAGCTCAGTGGTAAGTGACGTCGGATACCGCGGCGAAGGTCGTGGGTTCGAATCCTTACAATGAGCTTGAGCTTTCGGTGAAGGAAAACATCGTGAGGAAACCACAGCACGGTGGTAGGATACTTTGTAGTACTCGACTGGCTGGCTACCACCCTCAAGTTGAAAATCTGTCGCCAAGCACCTGTTGGTGTGTTCCGGCAATTGCACTTGAGAGCCAGTTCGCCTTAATAAGGTGTACAACACATTAGCAATCCCCTGGTATTGCCAATGTCTATAGGCGACGGTTGTCACTTACCATCAGGTGACCCGCCTGCCTCGTTGTCACTTGAGACATTAAAAAAAAAAAAAGCTCTCAAGAGGCACCTGACTTTGTTTACATTGGACAATAAGATACCCTTTTCAGAGTATTTTATCTCCCAAACTTTTATTTAACACTACCTTACCCCCGCGGTTTCACCCACGTTCTCGAGGGAAATGTCTTTATGTATATTATCGAAATGTATATATCCGTACAGCTCTACAACGACACTTTCACTGTAAGGGATAAAGAAATAGAGTGGGGCTTCATGAATCCTGTTGATATGTCGATAGAATAGAATAGAATAGTTTATTTTGCATGAAAATGTGGTATACAATTAGCTGTTGTGTTATTTATAATGCGTTCTCACCTTTCACCAGTAACTGGCATGCAACATTTTACAGAATGATTAAATAGTCTCTAATTCATACAATATTAAGTCATCATGATTTTTCCTAAATATCACTTTATACAAGCTTAACACATAACTTTGTCTACTAGCATATACATTTGCATAATTAAATTTAGTACATTTAGAAATTAATATCTTAATGTCAACAAAATAACGATAAATATGAAATTCAGATTAATTCCTTGCCCACCTATTTAAATATTCATCTACATATATCGATATGTATACGATGTGCATATATCGATATGTTATGAGATGAATCAGCACGGGATACCTTTGTTTGTTCACCTTGTCGAATTTGATAATTGAAATTGAAGGTCTAATTTCAGTGGGAATCAAGGAAGAGAAATCAATGTCAGCACTCACCTTTGGCCTTCAGCAACTCCTGCATCTAAAAAGGGCGCGCCCTAAATAATAATAATAGTTTATTTTCTTCCACAAAGATACAAACTTTCTTATAATGTATATGTAGAATAAACCTAATATTAATGTAACAACAAAAGAAAAAACAAATAAAATGCATTAATACGAAAAACATATTAATTGTGGGAGGACAGGAGCCCAAACTAGGTAAGCCCTGTGCTATTTAAATAAACCACAAATTGGTTTACAACTCTTATCACCAAATTCTATACTTTTTTTTACGTGTTCTGTCCATAGACAGTATAGGGATGCGTTCGGAAATTCCATCAAACCTCCAGCTCGCACCAACATAGAAGTCCCAACATGATGTGTATATGTCCATATCGACAGCACTACAACACTAGATCCTGGAGGCACACTTGCACTGTAAGGGATCAGGAAAAAGAGTGAGGCGCTTTTCCGTGAATGGAACTGTCTTTATTACACGCTAAGTTGGCAATCAAACATTCATCAATCTGCATGATTGTCAGGTTTCTCACATGAGAATTTAGGGCAGATATGAAGATGGGGAAGAATTTTTGATCAGAGTTTCTAAAACTTTTCGTAATGTACTTGGCCCTCTTTTGTCCATCCTACCTAATATTACAAGCTTTATATTAGCTTGCAATGTATGTATGTTTTTCCGGGGTGAATCTTGCAACTCAATTTTGAAACAGATATCTTTAACTGATTGAGCTGAAATTTTGTATACACGTTTAGTTTGGATGACAATGCATGGTCAGCTGTGTGACGTCATTCTAAATCCAACATGGCGGAACACCTAAGATAGCGGACTATTATTTTTTAATGTAATCCTACAATATGGGTATCAAATGAAAAGAGATGCTGAGAATAACTCGAAAAATAAAGCGACGACACTCTAAACCCAAAGCTTGTTTTTAAAAAAGATTTTAACTTATAACTAACTTTTAAGGCGATGATAGCTCAGTGGTAAGTCACGTCGAATACCGCGACGAAGGTCGTGGGTTCGAATCCTACAATGAGCTTGAGCTTTCGGTGAAGGAAAACATCGTGAGGAAACCATAGCGCGGTGGTAGGGTACTTTGTAGTACCCGACTGGCTGGCTACCCCCCTCAAGTTGAAAATCTGTCGCCAAGCACCTATCGGTGTGTTCCGACAGCTGCACTTGAGAGCCAGTTACCATCTAGGCTTTGTGTGCTTACCACCTTCGGCCACATCATCACTTACCATGGTGAGATTGTGGTCAAACACAAGCTTATCTAGAATAAAAAAATAAATAAAAAAAAACTTATTATAAATGCGAAACTAACGCTGTCTCTCTGTATTGTCTGCCTATTACCTTTTCACACCTAAGCCGTTTTCATGAATTTTGGTATAGATATAGATAAGGACGAGGATAATTTTTATCCCGGGAAAAGATAAGAACCCTCGGGGATGCATTTTAATATCACCTCTGTTGTCTAATCTATTAAAACTGGTTAGTTCATATAAGTTCTTTATTATATTAAAAGGTGGTTACCCTATTAACCGCATAGAAAAATACATTAACCTCACCTCTATAAATATGGTCTATGAAAGAAGATTTAGCGTTCTAATTGAAATGATGACCTCAATATCTGGAATGGTCTATGCTTGTATGATCCAAGTGAGTTCGGCGTAGAGCAGAACAGCGTCTGTGAAAAAAAACGAATTTAATTATATGTATGTTCCTACAACTAAAAGCTTAAGTTTTGTTTTTTTTTCGGACATTTTCCTAATTTACAAAATAACTGCATTTTAATTTACTATCTATTTGAATATATTTATAAAAATAATACCTACTATATTTCAAAAATGTATTCGCTCAATATTGCCAGTTGAAACGATTTCCATGTGTCTGAATGAAATAAAAAAATAGATAATCAATAAATGCACATTTTATAACAAAATATGAATTTCGAAATGCATATAAACACTAATAAACTCATTATAGATTATTTTCTTTGACAAATGTATAATTATTAATAATAATACTAATAGCCTTTATTAACTGAACATAGTTATACAATTTATGTTTATACAATTAGTTAGAACTCTTAAGCAGCGTGTCCTTTTGACACAAAGGCCTCCTCCATAGCCTTCCACCTCATCCGGTCTCTCGCCAGCCTTTGCCATAGTGGGCCAGAGACTTTTTTCAGGTCATCGGACCACCTCGTGAGTGGTCTACCTCTTTTTCGTTTTGTGTTTAATAGAGGTGTCCAGGCCGATAGCTTCTTTGTCCACTTTTCAATATATAAGTATAAGTATAATTATTACTTATTGCTATATTTCAAACTAGCCGACACCCGCGTTCCCGTGGGATCTTATCTTTTCCCGGGATAAAAATATAGCCTATGACACTCACAAATAACGTGGCTTTCTATTGGTAAAAGAATTTTCATAATCGGTTCAGTAGATCCAGAGATTACCCCCCTACAACCTCACAAACTTCTTTTCCCGGGATAAAAATATAGCCTATGACACTCACAAATAACGTGGCTTTCTATTGGTAAAAGAATTTTCATAATCGGTTCAGTAGATCCAGAGATTACCCCCCTACAACCTCACAAACTTCTTTTCCCGGGATAAAAATATAGCCTATGACAGTCACAAATAACGTGGCTTTCTATTGGTAAAAGAATTTTCAAAATCGGTTCCCTACAACCTCACAAACTTTACCTCTTCATAATATTTAGTATAGATATCCTTGTGTAATAAAAATAAATCAACTATCGAATCGCTCAAAGCTTAAATCTTGCAACACGAACACTAAATCAGCGAAATCATCTTGATGGTAATTGGTCAGCGTGTCTGAGGTCATCTGCAACTTGCCAACTGCAACCCATTTGAAATTTATTTCTTTCTGTTGAGGTTCCGTATGTTTTACAAATATTATAATGATAAATTTATTTACACATAGCCCACAGATCACAACATGTGGTAGTGACGTCGAAGGTCGTGGGTTCGAATCCTACAATGAGCTTGAGCTTTCGGTGAAGGAAAACATCGTGAGGAAACCATAGCACGGTAGGGTACTTTGTAGTACCCGACTGGTTGGCTACCACCCTCAAGTTGAAAATATGTCGCCAAGCACCTATCGGTGTGTTCAGACAGTTGCACTTCGTTATTAAATCAATATTTAGGGTGATTTAGGTAATCACCTGAGTTTCAAAAAGAGGGCATGCGTAAAAGTTTGAGAATCAATGTCCAAAAGTATTTTTAAATAAAATCAGGATCTGATGACCTTTGGAAAACGGTAAAATAATTATTTTTAATATCAATTAAATATTATTTTTATTAAAATGTAAATATGTTTTTTAAAATTTTAAATAACACTTAGCGATTATGATCGTAAGATATGCGGTTGTTAGGGGTGTCACGTTTATAAAATACTATATTTATTAAAGCAAGGTCAAACTGTAGCGTTTAGTAAATGCTAATGATTAGAGATTTAATTAACTATGCCATTATGTTTTACTAGCTCTCCCCCGCGGTTTCACCTGCGTTCCTGAGGGACCTTATCTTTTTCGGAACAAAAACTATCCTATGTTTTATTCCAGGATATGATTTACCTGTGTGCCAAGTTTCATCAAAATCAGTTCAGCAGTTTTTGAGTAACAGTGTAACAAACATGTTCACATTTATAATAGTACATAGTAAGATATATACGCCTACCAGAGTGTAAGCTGCACTTGAGAGCCCTCCTCCAAAAAATTTGAATAGTTTTCGTAGTCTCCCCATCCTCGGCATTCTATAGGCATAACTGGATGTAGTGACAGTTCATTGTCTTGCGTTTATGATTGTCAAACTCAAAGTTAAAAAAATGATAACAACCAATTTATTTATTCCAAGTGGTAACCCTAAGCTAAGTAAAGAAACAAGATGGCGGATCCAATATAATTTTAATTGCTGTTGTTAAATTGTACGCTTATAGCGATGCGTTGAGGTCGCATTTAGATTATTTCAAAATTAATTCAACTTCTATTTACTTGATTTTATGTCGAACGGCCTAGGTTTAGCATCTGGATGAAAATTCAAGAAACTCTCACAAGGCGTTGATAGCTCAGTGGTAGTGACGTCGGATAAAGCTTGTGTTTGACCACAATCTCACTATGGTGAGTGATGATGTGGCCGAAGGTGGTAAGCACACAAAGCCTAGATGGTAACTGGTAAGTGCAGCTGTCGGAACACACCGATACGTGCTTGGCGACAGATTTTCAACTTGAGGGTCCTTCACAACTCAAGCTCATTGTAGGATTCGATACCACGACCTTCGCGGTATCCGACGTCACTGCCACTGAGCTATATCTAGGATACCTATATCCCGAGAACGCGCAGCAAGTGCCGCGGGATTCAACTAGTGTTATGTTGAAATAGAAACAAGTTTATCACCAATATACAAATGTAAAGTTTGTATGTGTGCGTGTGACCCGACGGAGCGCAGACCGCAGTCCATCTGCCGCGCCCGTGATGTTACCGTTCTCTGTGCATTACTTAGTGCTGAGGTGCGTATCGATGTCGATATATCGATAGATTATTGTGTCGGTAATGACTATATCTATACTAATATTTTAAAAAGGTAAAGTGTGTGAGGTTGTAGGGGGTAATCTGTTGATTACTGCTGACTACTACTAATGAACCGATTTTGAAAATTCTTTTACAAATAGAAAGTTGCGTTATTTGTAATAGACTATATTTTTATCCCGGGAAAAGATAAGATCCCACGCGGGAACGTGGATGAAACCGCGGGGGACAGCTAGTCGATAATATTTCAAATTTTATTGCAGTCTGTATAAAAGAGGGATAGGAAAAATGCTTCAACTGCAATTCCAATTAATAGAGCTCTTAAATAAGGCTTACATTGATATTATAAACACGAAAATGATTTTTTTGGTTTGTTGGTTTATCTTTCTTTCATGCTGCAAAGCATCGACATATCAACTTGATTTTTGCATAGATATAGTCTATGTCCCGGAGAGTTATATAGGCAACATTTTGAAATATTGATTCCAATTAATTTTGACAGGTTGATTGAATTAAATAGATCTAGAATCTTATTACATATGAAAATGAAAGTAAATTTAAGTGACCAGTAAATCGTGCGTGGCAGAGATCAGTAAATCGTGAACCAGTTTTTTAAATAGATCGCATAATTTTTTTCTCCTTGCTTTAAAATATTGTTGAAAATCTGGCTTTATGTGCTTACCAACTTCGGCCACATCATCACTTGCCATGGTGAGATTGTGGTCAGACACAAGCTTATTCAAAATTTAAAAAAAACTGTCTGTCTGTCTGCATGTTTTTCACCGCTAAGCGGAGAACCTTGAAGAAGTACATAAGCCCTCATGTGTGTGAAAATGGCATTAAAAGTCACTATTCCGAGATAAAGATATTCCATGCTACAACATCTGGTAAATAAAAATTAAATTATTTTATCGATGTCGATATTTATTTACAAACGTCACTATTTTATCCGAGGTAGTTACAAGTGTCCTACATAAAACGATGCTACCATATGGATAAGTGATTAGCGATTTCTAAAAAAAAGTTTGAGTTCCTCTATGATTGCAATTTATATATACCAACGCCATGTTTTTCTTAGGCATACTTTCAGATGCGAAACCTAGTTGTTAGGTACTTTAGCTTTTTTGTTTTGTCTGGATGGTCATTAAATAAATATAAATAAATAAAAAAACTTGAGAGGTGTCAAGGGACACCCGGATGGAACGAAGTTATATAAGTCGAGAGTGTATATATATATATAAAATATATATATATATATATATATATATCTGGCTTGCTTTCTATAAGAGAGAGAGAGAGAGAGAGACAGACAGACAGACAGAGAAACATTGAGATTTGTGGGGTTAATAACCTTTTGACGTAAAAAGTGTCGTGACAATTTTTCGTAGGATTTTTTTCCGTCTAGCCCCCTTTCACAACGCGCGATAAGGAACTTCGTTCCAATATCCTCGGACATTTTTCACACACGGCTATCTGATCCCAAACTAAGCAGAGCTTGTAATATGGAAACCAGATCACTGATATACTACATATACTACTTTTTTTTTGTAAATACATACTTAAATAGATAATTACACCCAGACTCAGGACAAACAGACATGTTCATGCACACAAATGTGTGTCCTGGATGGGAATCGAACCCACGACCTGCGGCGTGATAGGCAGTGTATTAACCAACCACGCCGACCGGCCCGTCATTACTAAATAGATCCCTATTTTCCGGAGTGACATATCAAATCAGCTTCTTTTTAATAAATACTAGCTTGCCTCCGCAGTTTCACCCGCGTTCCCGTGGGATCTTATCTTATCCCGGGATAAAATATAGCCCATGTTACTGAGGGATAATATAGCTTTCTAATGGTTAAAGAATTTTTGAAAACGGTCCAGTAGTTTTTGAGTTTATTCGTTACATACATACAACATGCATACAAATCTTTCCTCTTTATAATATTAGAAGAAGAAGTTGAAAACTACAGTTTATACGGAGTTCAGTATAAAATACTGGCTTGTTACGTCATAAATATACAAAAATCTGTCGCCAAGCGTTTGTCTTAGCCTTAAAGGCAACTTGAGAGTGGTAGACAGCCAATCGAGTACCACAAAGTACCCTACCACCGTGCTATGGTTTCCTCACGATGTTTTCCTTCACAGAAAGCTCAAGTTCATTGTATTCCACTGCTGAAAAAAAAATGCCTTGCTGAGTTTCTTGCCTGAGTCTTCTCAGTTTAAGTGTATTCCGAACCGGTGGCAGAGTCAACTGTAACGTTCATTATTGCCTTACCAGGGCCTAAATTGAATAAATTAGATTTAAGTTTGAGTTTGTAGGAACCTACGACCTTCGCCGCGGTATCCGACGTTACCACCACTGAGCTATCGTCGCATAAGATGTATAAATATCGCTATTAAAACGACGGCAGAATACCCACGATTTGATATCACAATGCGTGCCCATCAAGCCAAGCGTAAGGTTTGAATGCGGAAAATGCGTGACCTATCAATCAAATGCCAAATAACTAACGGAAATCAGAATAAACGTTCAATTGATTTTGGCAAATGTATCGTTATAATTTGCCCCGCAGTTTCACCCGCGTTCCCGAGGGATCTTATCTTTTTCCAGGATAAAAATGCCTATGTGCTATTCCAGACTATAATCTATCTTCATGCCAAATTTCATCCAGATCCATTAAGCCGTTCTGGCGTAAATGAGTAACAAACATACATCCATCCATCGAAACATTAACATTTATAATACTAGCTGTTCCGCGCGGTTTCACCCGCGTTCCCGAGGGATCTTATATTTTCCCGGGATAAAAAGTAGTCTATGTGCTATTCCAGACTATAATCTATCTCCATGCCAAATTTCATCCAGATCCATTTAGCCGTTCTGGCGTAAATGAGTAACAAACATACATCCATCCATCCAATCTTTCACATTTATAATATTAGTAAGATTAGTAGCTGTTCCGCGCGGTTTCACCCGCGTTCCCGAGGGATTTTATCTTTTCCCGGGATAAAAAGTCGCAATATGTCATGAGGTTAAAGGATATTTTCGTAACACAGTATACGCGCTATGTCAACACAGTACTTATTACAAAGTGAAGGATTATTTGTGGCTGCCTAATAGGGTTACAAGCTTAATCCGCTTAGTGGTGAATGCTTAGTGATAAGCGGTAGCGATTTCTTAGACTTGCATCTTGTTTCCGCTCCGCTTTCTTACTTGTTTCATGAGTTTTTTCATCCAAATTACGACCTAATTATCCTTCTTGAATAATTAGATGTTTGTTACTTAATCACACAAAAAAACTCAGCTAGGCAATTTTTTTTTTCAAAGTATCCAAGTGCCATCGGTTAAAAGGATTCTGATAGGCAATTTTTTTTTTCAAAGTATCCAAGTGCCATCGGTTAAAAGGATTCTGATAAATTGCCTTGCTGAGTTTTTTGCCGAGTGTTCTCAGTTTAAGTGTATTCCGAACCGGTGGTAGCGTCAATTGTAATGTTCATAAGTGCCTTACCAGGGCCTAAACTGAATAAATGAGCTTTTGATTTTTTGATTTGATTTTGACACAGGTAGATCATGTCCTAAAATAAAACATAGGATACTTTTTATTCCGGGAAAAGGGGAATTCCAAAATTGAAACTGATTGTAACAAGTTACGTATTGAACCGCTGGTCTTAATTTGATAGGGAATTGGATAATAGAGCAACCACAGATATAGATTAAAAAACTCTTCATAGTTAAAGCAATCCATGTAAACGCACCCCACTCTTTTTCCTAATCCCTTACAGTGCAAGTGTGCATCCTTTTTATTTTGATCTGGCCAAGATATCCGTGGCGCCACTAGCTGGCCTCAGCAGAATAACAGCGCTGTAGCACAGATTTGTGCTGCCGCATAATGCTGAGCTGTGGCCATATTTGTCTTCACCTTATGTTAAAACCATTATATTATTGTAATAATAATAATAATATTTATTTATTGCCACACATGAAAGAAACCATAGATATAATAACAACAACAAAAAACCATGTATTGGCTAGATTACACAAGTATATGGGTCTTCTGGCTCCCAAGCTAGAAAAATCTGTGTTATGGGTGCCAGTGATCCTCTGTACGACAGTAACTAGTGCCTAAATAACTTAAGCTATAATATTACAAAACATTAAGTGTGGGTGAGTGGAGGTTGAGTGCGAGTGTTTGTGTATGGGAGGGTGTGTAATGTATGAGAGGGCGTATTGTGCGTGTGCGTGTGTGTGTGTGAGTGTGTGTGTGTGTGTGTGAGTGAGTGTGTTGTCCACTTCATCGTCTAAGTAATAGTGTCTCAGTCGTCTCATAGTCCATATTTAAAAGCCACTCTTTGACTTTGTTTTTCACTTCAAATTTAATATAGGACACAATGTTTAGAAGTGAATCAACTTTATTATACAGATGAGAGCTTAAGTATCCATACTGCCTAGTTGCGAAAGTTGTACGGGGATACGTGCTCGGACAAGGTTTTGTTTTCCTTCTACGCGTAGTATCTTCTATAGGCACAGGGATGCCTGTTTTGTGGCGACGTAGAACTGTGAGGAGAACAAAGAGCTGTCTTACTGTTAATACTTTACCCTCTTGATACAGTTCAGCCGTCGGATGTCGGAAATGTTTAAATAGCATTACTTTTAAGACAGCCCTTTGTGCCCTCTCAAGCTTAATAATGGCTGTTTTGTTCTGCCCCTCCCCATACTGGAAGACAATACGAAATAATGGACTTACATAGAGATTCATAGACCATATATAGACTATCGCGATCGGCGGAAGAGCGAAGTTTCCTCATCATAAAAATTAGTTTGCGAACTCTGGAGCAAACGCTGTCTATTTGAGCATGCCAGTTCAACGCGTCATCTATTAAGACTCCCAAATATTTTACTGTACTTGATCTAGTTAGGGATATACAAGAGCAGTTAGAAAGGTCGTCGCAGTTATGTGCAGTGATGACAAATGTATCAAGGGGTTTACTACATTTCCTTAAGGAAAAGGTTAGGTACTTTGTCTTTTCAATATTCAAGGTCAAAAGTTTAATATTCAACCATCGCATAACAATCCGCAAAGCTTGTTCAGCATATTGTTTGACTTCAGTCCAAGTGTTACCATTGATGATTAGCGCAGTATCATCAGCATACGACAAAATTTTACAATTTGGAATTTTTAATTCACACAGTGCGTTTATGTAGATTTTGAATAAGATAGGTCCCAACACGCTACCTTGTGGTACACCATAATAAAGCGTTTGTTTGTCACTGAGATAACCACTGACACTTACCATCTGGGACCGGTTTTTTAAATAACTTTCAAGTAGGGAGAGACTAGATCCTCTAACACCCATGCTATGTAGTTTCGTTAGAAGTATTTGATGTGAAACCGTGTCGAAGGCCTTTGAGAGATCAAGAAAAATACCTAGACATTTGGCTTTTGAATCTAAACTGTCAACAACATTTCTAGTTAAACAATCGACAGCATCCTCAGTGGAAAATTGAGAACGAAAGCCAAATTGGTTGCCAGAGATAATGTTAATTTTTCCAAAAAACCATTCAATCTACCATTTATTACCTTCTCCAAGACCTTCGACAACGCTGTCAGTACCGAGATGGGTCTATAATTGTCAACACAATTTTTTGGACCTGATTTATGTATGAGATGGACTAGTGCTATTTTAAAAGCAGCAGGAAAGCTCCCTGTTTCAATTGCTAAATTACATATATGCGTGATCGGGGGGACAAGAACTTTACAGCAGGCCTTTAAAATTTTAGAAGAGATGCGATCCCAGCCTGATGCAGAATTGTTGCGCAGGTTTCTAATCAAAGTCTCAATTTCAACTTCATCTACTGGTAATAAGACAATCGAGTTACTTTGAGATTGAATATTAGAGTATGCAGGAATTAGTGTGCTAGGAGAAGTATTTAGAATTTTATCCGCAAGTCGCTTACCTACACCAGCAAATAATTCATTAACTATGTTAAGGGAGTGTGTTGGATTACTACTTAGATTAAGCAGCTCAGTGGGTAGTGAGTGCGTAGTTTGTATGTTGGCAATCTTTTTTAAAACGTCCCATGTGTTTTTTGGATTACCTTTAGCATTCAACAATTCACTTCTTTCGTACTCTCTTTTAATTTTCCTGAGTAAATTATTACAGAAATTCCTATAACGTTTGAAAGTTTTATTTAGGATAAAGTCGTCTGGACTTGCTTTGGCCTTTTTGTGAAGTTTATCCCTATGCCTTATACATCTCAAGAGCCCTGTTGAGATCCATGGTTTTAGGATATTTTTTCTTTTAGAGACTCTAACTTCCTTTGAATGATCCTTTATTGTTGATACCAACATTTCTATTAAGTTATTTGTAGCAGAATCCACATCACTATCATGTAACACTAGAGAAAAATCAAGGCTATTAATATCACGCACAATAGCATTATGATCAAATATAGTTGTTGTCTGCCTATTCATCTTAATAGAGTATGATAGATTAATACTGGCAACTACTGGTATGTGATCCGTGATGAGGGTTTCCAGCTTTAGAATAGTGACTTTGTGTTTGATGATTGGCAAATAAAATTTATTTCTTTCTTCTTTCTTTCTTCTTTCGCTAGTGTTTTTCAAGGCGATGATAGCTCAGTGTTAGTGACATCGGATACCGCGGCGAAAGTCGTGGGTTTGAATCCTACAATGAGCTTGAGCTTTCGGTGAAGGAAAACATCGTGAGGAAACCATAGCACGGTGGTAAGGTACTTTGTAGAACCCGACTGGCTGGCTACCACCCTCATGTTGAAAATCTGTCACCAAGCACCTTTCGGTGTGTTCCGACAATTGAACTTGAGAGCCAGTTCCCATCTAGGCTTTGTGTGCTTACCACCTTCGGCCACATCATCACTTACCATGGTGAGATTGTGGTCAAACACAAGCTTATCCAGAATAAAAAAAATTAAAAAAGTGTTGTAGTGCTGTCGATATGCACTGTGAGGGGTTACGAAAAGGAGTGGGGGGCGTCTTATTAGATGCCACTATCTATACTAGACCACCCGCGTCTTTTAAATGAAAAGTATTGCAGGAAAATTGTTTCTGGAATTCCGCAGGTTATGTAAAAGATAGCAGTTGCAAAGCAACAGCCACCGCTACGCGATCGGATGCAAATTGTTACTAGAAACCGTATTACGGAAGCCTATCGTACGCCTATCGCAGAATGCACATTGCCCATGAACAATAGCGCCACTAGCGATAGGGTAGCAATAAATGGAAACAAATAATGCTCGATTGATGTTTGCGTTGCTGCTGCTGTTAGCTAATACGAGTACAAGTGTCGTTTGACAGCAGCGATCGCGAAATTTACGCCTGTTGCAAACCTGTCGCGAGATACATAATCGTCCCGCCGATTAGGCCTTTCACCCGCTCCGCTCATGCACTAAGCCCTCACCCTTCTAAGCTCAATATTAAGTTATAACTATGTCGTGGCGCCGCTAACAAGACCATAAGTTATATTAATGAAACAGACCATCGGTTCACTTTGCGTTCGTCGTAAACGAATCGGCGAACAATAGTAATCTACGTACCTATATTTAATTGGTGTTTGTGTATTGGCCAAACGTTTGTACATATTATATTTGGTTGTCCATAAAATCTTATAGCTTTTATAAAGAGGTTAATCCCCTTAGTGTAGAATAAAAAGTGTTGTTGAAGTGAAAACTTCTTTAGGCGTTTTGGGTGATTTTTGGATAGGTCAAATATTTTTTAGTACACCAATGATAATCAGGCAGTCGTGTCGCCTGGTGGTAAGTGAATACGTCGCCTATAGACATTAGAAATATCAGGGGGATTGCCAATGCGTTGTACACCTTATTACAACATCAACTTGAGAGTGGTAGCTCCAGTCGAGTAGGTACTATGCTATGGTTTCCTCACGGTAAATTCCTTCACCGAAAGCTCAAGCTCATTGTAGGATACGAACCCACAACCTTCGCCGCAGTATCCGACGCCACCACCACTGAGCCATCATCGCCTTAAATATTGCCATATTCTAGAAGAGTTCTGATTATTTGCGCCGTAAAAGGTAGAAGGAGCGTAACAATAGTCTAAGAGCTCAGACACACGAGCAGCATGTTGCCAACAGCAGCTGTTGACTGCCGTCGACGCCTGTCGGTGGCTGCTGTCGGCTGCCGTCGACATTTCAACGTTTCAGCCGCCAGCGTCGACGGCTGCCGTCAACGCGTGTCGGCAGCTGCTGTTGGCAACAGCATTTAAATCAGGCTGTAAAGATAATCCTTCTGATTATAGACCGGTATCTGTGCTTCCTGCACTTAGTAAAATCTTTGAAAAACTGTTGCTCAATCAAATGTTAGGTCATTTCAATAGTTGTGAGATACTGCATGGTCATCAGTTCGGTTTCACGAAGGGGAGATCTACATCAGATGCGGCAGCAAAATTATTGAAGCACATCTATGAAGCCTGGGAAAACTCACAGGATGCCATAGGCATTTTTTGTGATCTATCAAAGGCGTTTGACTGCGTTGACCACCGTACTCTGCTCCTAAAGCTTAATTATTATGGTATTCGTGGAACTGCTCATGAACTTGTTTTGTCTTATTTAACTAATCGCCAACAAAAGGTACGAGTTGAAGGTACAACGTCCAATGGTTCTGTAGTCAAAATGGGGGTACCTCAAGGTTCCATACTTGGGCCATTTCTATTTCTAGTATATATTAATGACTTACCGTCGATCGTAAATGGTCTCTCAGATGTAGTCTTGTTTGCTGACGATACTTCATTCATTTTTAAAGTAGATAGAAAAGACAAAGAACTTACTAGAGTAAATGATACTTTGTCAATAGTTTCTAAATGGTTTGCTGTAAATAATTTTTTATTAAACTCAAAGAAAACAAAATGTTTAAGATTCGCTCTTCCAAACGTACCGCAAGTAGACAGTAGGGTATTAATAGATGACAGCAGCCTGGGACTAGTTGATAAAACTGTATTTTTGGGTATAACACTTGATATTAAACTACAGTGGGGTTCTCATGTACAATCTTTAGCTAGTAAATTGAGTTCTGCTGTATTTGCTGTTAAAAAAATTAGACAATTGACGAATGTTGAGACGGCCAGATTAGTTTATTTTGCATATTTCCATAGTCTTTTATCATATTGCGTTTTACTGTGGGGAGCTGCTGCAGATATTGAAACAATTTTTGTATTACAAAAAAGAGCCATTCGTGCAATCTACAATATGGGTCCACGTGAATCATTAAAGGAAATATTTAAGGAAATAAACGTAATGACTTTACCTTCACTGTATATATATGAAAATATTATGTTCATTCGAAAAAATGTAGATTTGTATAAATCAAATGTAGAGATTCATAATTTCAATACAAGACAAAAAGATAAATTAGTTGTTCCGTATTTTAGATTAGCTAGAGTTAAAAAGTCATTTCTTGGGAATAGTGTTCGCTTTTATAATAAATTACCAGCATCTGTTACCAAGATGACTGATTCTAGATTCAAATCGTACATAAAAAAAGTTTTGAAAGAAAAAGCTTATTACAAGGTAGCCCAATATATTGAGGATAAAGATGTCTGGAGGTAGCTGCACTCTGTACAAGTACCTACACATTGTTTTTTTTTTTTTACTGTTAATTACCATTTTTTTTTTAATACGCTGTTATTAGCTTGGTATTTTTTGTTTTAGTTTACTATGTAGGTAACTAATGCGGGTTATAATTTTTTATGTATTTTTGTATTACTTTAAGAATAAAATTGTTAAACATTTGAAAAAAAAAGCCAATATAGTCAGATGGTCCAAAAATATTTAAAAAATGTAACCTTGCTGAGTTTCTTGCCGGTTCTTCTCAGTTGAAGGCTGACTTCCGAACCGGTGGTAACTTCTGTAATTCGACCTTCATAAGTGCCCTTCTAGGGCCTAAACTGAATAAATGGTTTTGACTTTGACTTTGACTTTGACTTTGAACATGCTGCTCGTGTGTCTGAGCCCTTATTCTTCTTCTAATCTTCTGATATTATAAAGAGGAAAGATTTGTATGTGTGTATGTAACGAATAAACTCAAAAACTACTGGGCCGATTTCAAAAAATCTTTCACCATTTGAATGCTACATTATTCCAGATTAACATAGGCTATATTTTTATTCCGGGATAAGATAAGATCCCACGGGAACGCGGATGAAACTGCGGAGGATAGCTAGTCTCTAATGAAGTTAGCAACGTGCACGTATTATCCCGCGTCACTCGCGTCGCACAGGAACGCGATCCGCTTCCTTTACTGTGCTTCACTTTAAGTGCGCGGAGCTCTGTCTACCATTTTATTTAGTCTGAGTTTGCGCATAAGAACGTTTGGCGATCCAGCAGCCATTACTATTTTTTTTTTATGTCACTAGTGACAACGAGGCAGGCGGGTCACCAGATGGTAAGTGACTACCGTCGCCTATAGACATTGGCAATACCAGGGGGACTGTCAACGAGTTGTACACCTTATTACAATGCCTTAAGGGCAAGGGCAACTGGCTCTCAAGTGCAACTGCCGGAACACACCAACAGGTGCTTGGCGACAGATTTTCAACTTGAGGGTGGTAGCCAGCCAGTCGAGTACCACATAGTACCCTACCACCGTGCTGTGGTTTCCTCACGATGTTTTCCTTCACCGAAAGCTCAAGCTCATTGTAGGATTCGAACCCACGACCTTCGCCGCGGTATCCGACGTCACTTACCACTGAGCTATCATACTACCACAATAAGAGTCAACGAGCCCATTTCTAACGCATCTAACTGACTAGAAAAGCAATCAGCGACTTCAATAGATCGTGTCGCGCGATAGTGAAAGCTATAAGCGATAAAATACGATGCTATAAACGATATGTATCTAGGTATTAGGATCGTTTCGTATGGTAACGTGTTGTGCGAATCTGTGATTAGATTTCAGATTAGAAATCTACTGCTTCTGTGGAGAACTGACCAAACTTTACATTGATATATCTAATAACTAAAGATAAACGAGCACTGAGACATGTTTACCGTCGGAGCGTTCGAATGCTACTAGATTAAAAGAGTACCCAAATGTTCGAGTGGGCACTCATTCGGTAAGGTAATTTTTTGTCGCTGATTATGTATCTATAGTTATTAGATATCAAAGGAATTTTGTCAAAACAATGTCAGTTCTATATACGCCACCGGTCTTGGGTTCGATTCCCATCTAGGACAGATATTTGTGTGCATAAATTTTTATCGCGTTTTATTTCTAATCCATAATCTGGTGTTGCCGTTCTAGCTTGTTTTTAAAAGGCAAAGGTAAATACAGCCCATACAGCCTCTCCGAGCCGCCAACCTTATAATAAACTCGCTAAAGTATGATTTCCTTTACAATTTATTTTAGCATATCTTTTTTATTTAAGATCCTTCACCCGTATGTCCATTATATTTGAAAACTGCAAGCCTATAAAAAAATACCTTCTAAGCTTTGTGTGCTTACCACTTTGAGCCACTTCGATAAACAAGCTTCATTATTCACAATATTTTTCGTAAGCTTCGCTCTGCCATTATGCCCGCACCCTTAGTTTCGTAATGGCCGACAACTGTGCTGTGCTGCAACAATGACTACCGAATATATTTAGCGCGTAATTGTATCAAGAAGTGTGAGAAACTATTGTGCGTGTGTGTTGTCTGAGTGAGGAGCGGTGAGCGGTTTTATAACATTTGTGTTTAACTTAATTCATTTTATGGGAGAAATAGCGTAGTGATAGAAGCATTTTTTCTTATATCTTATTATGCGTTTTGGGTATTTTATTAATAGTACAGTGAGTTTTATATTGACTGATTTATGTGGGAATTACAATATAAACTAAAGAATAAAAGGTATGAAAAATCGCAATGTACATTAACTTGGGCTAAACAGAAAGTTTTAACTACATTTTTAGAGACTATTAAGGTGCAGCCAGATATCATTTTAGGTCAACGTAGTTATATTTTCATGAAAAATCAGTATAAATTCAGCTTACAGTTGTTATTTTTATGTTACGTGTTTATCTGTGAAATGCTATGTTGCAGTTAACTCCGTCAACGTCGTCATTTGACATTAAATAGATTCACATCTTCGTAGATAATTCAAAATCGCTTTCACTTGGACCCCAGTCTAACTGTCTCAAATATCTGCCCAGGCCTGGCAATTAAGATCTAGATCTATTGTTTTAAGATCTAAACGACCGTGGAAAGTCCACTTAAGGGACATTTAGTGGAATAATGGCGACTTTGAACTCCTAATATGGCATTTTGACTGGATATCGGGCAATATGACCAGGATCGGGCAATGTGACTAGGTAACGGGCAATATGACTAGGTGTCAGGCATTGTTCGAATGTAAGGTACTTGTACATTTTATGCTTTTGTTTTGCTCTAGTTCATGTGACGGTCTTTAGATGTGTTTTGTGTAATCTGTTATATTTCATCAAGTTGAAAATCTGTCGCCAAGCACCTGTTGGTGTGTTCCGGCAATTGCACTTGAGAGCCAGTTCGCCTTAATAAGGTGTACAACACATTAGCAATCCCCTGGTATTGCCAATGTCTATAGGCGACGGTTGTCACTTACCATCAGGTGACCCGCCTGACTCGTTGTCACTTCAGACATAAAAAAAAAATTAAATATTTTAGGAGAAAAAATAACAGATTACATATCTTAATTTTTATTTAAACATCTGTTAATTGCGATAAAAAGTATCGCATGTCCGTCCATGTATCTATACAGATAAAACGACGTTTAGGCGTGAAAACATTTTTTGAGTTCTTTTAATAATTATATTTTGAGTATTTATTTTAGTAAGATGAAATACGGTATATTCACATTTACGAGAATAATATTAGTATGGATATGTAAACTTGCTGAGTTTCTTGTCGGTTCTTCTCTGTTGTTGTCTGACTCTAAACCGATAATTTTAGGGCCTAAACAGAATTAGACTTCATTGGGTTGTGATCGTCATCAAAATCCATGGGATTAACCGTGAGAATAGGCTAGATCTTAATTTTTTTTAATTCTGGATAAGCTTGTGTTTGACCGCGATCTCACCATGGTAAGTGATGATGTGGCCGAAGGTGGTAAGCACACAAATCCTAGATGGGAACTGGCTCTCAAGTGCAGCTATCGGAACACACCGATAAATCTTGGCGACAGATTTTCAACTTGAGGGTGCTAGCCAAAGTAATTACTATAGTTAAATTTTGAGAAATCATAGCAAACCTCAGCAAATAATAGTAATAACAATCTAGACCATAAACTACATGTAGTACCCTAAAATTAGCCAACCAGCGTATAACACGACCGCAACATTATGGTCATTAGAAAGGACCACGCACTCCACAATGTCCGCCAGTCACTGCCCTTCGATGCTAGATAGTGTGGCTTTATGTCTCAGTAACGGAGAGTGAGCGATGCCTTTTTATAGCTTTGATTTACAGTATTTGCTGTCCCATGCGATTTGGTCGAGATAAAAATTTGTTCGTAATTTTGTCGTGTAAACGTGGTAAGCTTTTGTTATAATATGGTAAAACTAGTTATTATGAAAGAAAGAAAGAAATTACATAATTTACAAATTAAAAATTGTATCATCTTGCCTTGTCATTACTTTGGCTTTTCATCTATGTAGGCGGTGATTTAAAAAAAATCTATGTCCATCCAGAGGGTTCCATCTCCATATTCAATTTTAATAATCTGTTCAAATTTACTACAACTAATTTATAATTTGAAATATTAATATTACGCAGTATTGAATATTATGAATCTTAGTGAATAATACTTACTTATTTTGCCTAATAGTAGATATTAGAGGTAGAGGAAGGTCGAAGAAGGTATGGATGGAGTGCGTGTAGAATGATATGTTTATGAAAGGTGTGAGTACAGAGACGACTAGTGATAGAGCGGAGTGGAAGGCGATGATAGCTCAGTGGTATGTGACGTCGAATACCGCGGCGAAGGTCGTGGGTTCGAATCCTACAATGAGCTTGAGCTTTCGGTGAAGGAAAACATCGTGAGGAAACCATAGCACGGTGGTAGGGTACTTTGTAGTACCCGACTGGCTGGCTACCACCCTCAAGTTGAAAATCTGTCGCCAAATACCTATCGGTGTGTTCCGACAGCTGCACTTGAGAGCCATTCTAGGCTTTGTGTGCTTACCATCTTCGGCCACATCATCACTTACCATGGTGAGATTGTGGTCAAATACAAGCCTATCGAGAATATAAAAAAGAAAAAAAAGAGGAAAACACGTTGTGCCGACCACACCTACCGTGGGATAAGGACAGGAAGAAATAGAAATAGTAGAGAATGATACCTAACTTATTTGCAAAGAATAAAACTGACACTTATAAGCTTTTATTAAATCTATAGTACCTAATATTATAAAGAGGTAAAGCTTGTGAGGTTGTAGGGGTAATCTCTGGATCTACTGAACCGATTTTGAAAATTCTTTTACCAATAGAAAGCCACGTTATTTGTGAGTGTCATAGGCTATATTTTTATCCCGGGAAAAGATAAGATCCCACGGGAACGCGGGGGATAGCTAGTGCCCTAATAAGGTGATGGTAGACTTGGTAATTATTTGTAGATCATTATCGACTGTTACCGACTTGAAAGCTTAAACATTAACGCTGTGCATTTTTGAATATTTTGGAATGGTTAGGGAATAATTTCGCACGAATTGCTTTATTCATCAGTATAATACTATCATTGATGTGGTAAAATATTCATTTATTGCGCTATCGTACACAAACATGACAATTTATATTACATTAGACCGCCGGCGCGATAGAGAGAGAGGCGGATATGACTTCCTCTCCTACGCCGCGCCGGCGCCGGCGGTCTACTTTTTTTTATTTTTATTTATTATCCATATTAAAAATTACAAAAAAAAAAATTACAAACTAAAGAGCCTGCACGGAAGCCTCGTGGGCTTATCTGTGTAGGCGGTCGTCGCTCACAACTATATTAATATTAAATTAGGTAGGTATATAGATTTATAACACAATATAACTAAGGTTTTTAATTTAGCTTAGAAGCATGAGAATTCAAGTAATAAAAATTTAAATTTTAAGTAAATATATTCAATTTTTAAGATATTTTTACTCTCCCTCCGTGTTATGAATTTTCGATCAGGTCACGTGTCCTGACGCGAGTTCACTTTTTACCCATCTCAAAAAAATGCACAACGCCGCTAAAGAAGATTTCACTTCAAAAATCATTAAATAACGTTTTACTAGCTCCCGCTGGTAGCTAACTGTCGGACACATACCTGCATTAATTCGACGGATTTTGCGTTTTCCGAATGTCCACGACATATGCGCCGAAGAATTCGCAGCGTATGCTAATTGGTGTCGTGAGAAACTGTCGCTCGAATTGGGCAGCCTCCTGATATGAGGCGGTATTTGAGAGCGATCGGTGTAGATAGCCTTTACGAGGGAATTCGTGAGGTATGCAATGCCTTCAGTTTGATACTCTGAGAACTATGTTTGGAATTGATTTTGTTTTCATGATTTTGTAAGTGAAATTCCTTGTTACTTTCAACTGCACTTGGATATACAGGGTTTGGGTATATGTATCTCTAGAATCTGGCAGGATAGCCCCGGTTTTTGGAGCTTTGAACCTGGGCATGGATAAGGAGACTTTTTTGTTTGTTACGATTTAACTCAAAAACTACTCGACTGATTTTAAAAATTCTTTCACCATTACAAAGCTACATATCCCTGAGTAACATAGGCTATATTTTTATCCCGGGATAAGATAGGATCCCACGGGAACGCGGGTGAAACCGCGCGGAACAGCTAGTAAATAATAAAGGCGTATGCCATATTTAACTCGCCATCGATTTTACCAACATATTTAATCGCCGCCATATAAAATGTTAAATCATTTTATGGACAATCCCTTACATATCTCTCTAACCACCATCAGTATGTCTGTCTGAAACGATTACGCTGAGAGCGTTTAATTGATGAAAAAATAAATCCGGTTCAATGACTAGTGTTGTCGAGAGTCGATAGAGTTTATCGATTTTACAATTCGATTGAATAAAAAAAGACATTTTCTATGCATCGTTTACAATAGTGAGATTTAGACTCTAAACTCCTTTATTCAGTTTAGGCTCTGATAAGGCATTTATGAACGTTACAATTAACTCTACCACCGGTTCGGAATATGCTGTCAATAGTCTCTATTGAAAAATAGAAAAGTTACCTAGGTATGCCACTCTGCCAGTGGCATAGGTTACTTTTTTATCCCGTATAATCTCTTTACAAAATTAGTGATTAATTTATGTACCTATATGTGCATAAAAGTATAAAGAGACGAAGAGAAGTAGAGCGCACTGTCCATAAATTACTTGCATTACTGTTTTTTACTATCGATCCAATATCAAGTATCGATATTCGACCAACACTAACCCCCTATTAGGCCATTATCTATTTAACGTTGCGTTTTACGTTCCACAGTCGACTAGTGTTGTGACAAAAACTGAAAACGTTTAGCGGCTATCGATTATAGTGCGGTGTTCAGTGTAGCGGTTACCCGCGTGCGGTTTCCGAGTTTTTGTACACAAAACAAACTGAATTATGTACTTGAGGAAATTAATACATCTACTTTTATCATTAATACACATTTTGAATTTCTAATGCATATTTCATGCGTGTTTCGTCTGTGTGCGCCTATAAAACGTAATTTGATGACGAAAGAGGCGCATGGAAACATATTTATTTGTTAATCCCCGTCCAAAAAGAGTATGTCTGTCTGTCTGTCTGTCTGTCTGTGGCATCATAGCTTCTGTACGGTTGAGTCTATTTAAATTCATTTTTGTATTGTTTGAAAGTGGTCTTTATCGAGATTGTTCTACTAGAGTTTCAAGAATATCTGTTCAGCCGTTTGAAGATCATCACCTCTTTTCTAGTATGAACATCCACATGTCTGATAGATTCGAAATTTTTGATCTTGCCACTTGCCAACGATATTAGCATATTTTTTCCTTTTAGAGATTTTTTTTGTAAGGCTATGGTACTTTATAGTACCCGACTGGCTGGCTGGCGGGTCACCTGATGGTAAGTGAATACCGTCGCCTATAGACATTAGCAATACCAGGGGGACTGCCAACGCGTTGTACACCTTATTACAATACCTTAAGGGCAAGGGCAACTGGCTCTCAAGTGCTACTGCCGGAACACACCCTTGGCGACAGATTTTCAACTTGAGGGTGTTAGCCAGCCAGTCGAGTACCACGTAGTACCCTACCACCGTGCTATGGTTTCCTCACGATCTTTTCCTTCACCGAAAGCTCAAGCTCATTGTAGGATTCGAACCCACGACCGTCGCGGTATCCGACGTCACTTACCACTGAGCTATCATCGCCATGAGTATTTCATGTAGAGGTATCTAACACGTTTTTTTTCTATTTCAGGTAGCGCTGTTCCCACTTCATCGAAAATACAAAGAGATGGCCAGTCTACATCAACGCAACTATTCTTTGAGTGAGTTTTGACGATACACTTTTAGTTCAAGTAATTAGTTTATTTTCAATGACTGAAGAATATACAATGGGACCCAAAATGTATACCCTGTTGTATCTATGGAGAGTTCGGATTTTGAAAAGAGGAAAGATTTAAAATTACAACAAGGTTCAAACTAAAAAGATATCACTGAAAGAGATGCATAATAATGACGTTGTCATAAGTTGTCAGATTGATCTGCAAGCGAAACTAATCTTTATCACCTATGAATCTGCAAGCGGCATTCAACCTTAGGGTGGTACACCACTTTCTTGGCCGTCCTTACCTTGATATAGAAACGTATACATTGTCACTGAATGAATGTTTCAGGTCGAGTCATCAAGTGCCTAAAATTAAGGTGGGACCAGATCTCCGCAGCGCCAGAAAGCCTAAGCCACATGTTACTAAGTAAGTTAAAAAAAAAGAAGTTTTTAATAAATATAAAAAAACACGATCAAATGAGCTACATAAATATATTTAATATTCGTTTCAATTACAGATTAAAACCACCGACAACACAGATCTCACAGCAGCAACTAACCCCGCAAACGCACCACCAAACGACAATCGAAATGAAACCGACATTTTTACCGCCAATCCTACCATTCCTAACGCCGACCATTCAAAAACCGAACACCGACGCTCAAATTAAGAACTTCCTACTCAACACGGCATTGCAGAACGTTTTGACAGGCTCTCTAAACCAACTGACACAAAGGCGAGCGTTTACGAAGACAGCAACAGATGTTAAAGAGAAATTAGATACAGTTGAGTTTACAAATAACAATGATGATGCTCAGAGCCGGAGGCGTCTTCACAAATGCGATGTCGTTGGTTGTCATAAGGTTTATACGAAAAGTTCGCATTTGAAGGCGCATAAAAGGACGCATACTGGTGAGTATGTACTTTTAAAATTACTGATACAAGTGACAACAAGCCAGGCGGATCACCTGATGGTAAGTGACTACCGTCGCCTATAGACACAGCGGGATTGCCATATAAATCATCGTATTGACATTTAATAAAAAGAAGCTGATTTGATATGTCAGTCACCATGCCTATTCTCCAGAAAGAACTTACTTGGTATCATCATCATTGACTAGGTGAGAATAAATGTAAATTCCAGGAGAGAACAAATGTAAATTCTAGGAGAGAACAAATGTACATTTTAGGAGAGAACAAATGTAAATTTCAGGAGAGAATAAATGAAATTTCCAGGTGAAAAGCCGTACTCCTGCGGATGGGCGGGTTGCGAGTGGCGCTTCGCTCGCTCCGACGAACTAACACGACATACACGAAAACACACTGGACACAGACCATTCACGTGTTCACTTTGCAGACGATCCTTCGCTAGATCCGACCACTTAGGACTGCATATGAGAAGGCATTAGACATTGATTAAGTATAGGTCCTCGCGCCGCTCGCTTTAGATACCATTGAAAAATGCGGCAACAAATACTACGCCTAAATTCAAATTCAAAATTCAAATAAGTAAACTCGTTATAAGTATTTTTAATCGTCACATGTTTGATATATTACAAAATATTTTTTTTACTCTAATGTCAAATTCAAAACCATTTTTCAGTTTAGGCCCTAGAAGGGCACTTATGAAGGTCGAATTACAGAATTTACCACCGGTTCGGAAGTCAGCCTTCGACTGAGAAGAACCGGCAAGAAACTCAGCAAGGTTACATTTTTTAAATATTTTTGGACCATCTGACTATATTGGCATTTTTTTTTTCAAATGTTTTTAGTAATTTTATTCTTTAAGTAATACAAAAATACATAAAAAAAATTATCCCTATAAATATAATGCACGGTTCTTAAGGTTGCTTTTGCTGAGAAGAGCCGGCAATAAACTCAGCAATTACTCTTCCGGCAATAAACTCAGCAATTACTCTTCCGGCAATAAACTCAGCAATTACTCTTCCGGCAATAAAATCGAACCCGAAGCGTACCAGAGCCGAACCGGGCCAAGAAATGACACCATTCAGTTGCCGCGACACAATTTTTTGCATCCTTGCAAATACACACTCAAATATTGAGTTGACGCATTTTTGGAGCTATCACGGAAAGGGAGCGCTCCATCTACGAAGGAGTGGTGCGATGATTTATTAATCTATGGCATTATATATAGATAGTATCCACGAAGTCGCTCCCCACTCTTTTTCCAAATCCCTTATAGTGAAAGTTTACATCCTTTTGCTTTTTTTTTTAATTTTTTTTATGTCACTAGTGACAACGAGGCAGGCGGGTCACCTGATGGTAAGTGACTACCGTCGCCTATAGACATTAGCAATACCAGGGGGACTGCCAACGTGTTGTACACCATATTACAATGCCGTAAGGGCAAGGGCAACTGGCTCTCAAGTGCAACTGCCGGAACACACCAACAGGTGCTTGGCGACAGATTTTCAACTTGAGGGTGGTAGCCAGCCAGTCGAGTACCACCTAGTACCCTACCACCGTGCTATTGTTATAGTGCTGCATATCAATATTATACAGGGTGTCTGGTAAGTAGTAAGACAAACTTAAGGGGGAGATAGGTCCCTACCAACATATATAAAAACTAGCTGTTCCGCGCGGTTTCACCCGCGTTCTAGACTATATAATCTATCTCTATGCCAAATTTCATCCAGATCCCTTCAGCCGTTCTGGCGTAAATGAGTAACAAACATACATCCATCCACACTTTCACATTTATAATATTAATAAGATGACCTTAGTAAAAGTGTCATCATTTTTCATATCATCATCATGATATTATACAACAATATTTAATATCTAAACTTCAGAAATATCGATATATACACATAGACATATCGACAGAACTACAACACTAGCGAAAGAAAAAGAGTGGGACGCGACTTCGTGGATAAATCAAATCATTGATATAATCGGCGTATTGCACCAAGGTGCATTCAGAGGATATTAGGGTAGGGATCGTCCTTAATCACGTGAGATTAGAAAAAGGGGGGGAGGGGTTGTAGTGAGATATCACCTTTATCTATTTTAATGCGCGTTTTCTTAAATTTTTAAAAATGAAAACCTGACTCCTCCGGTCCTACTCTAAGGCCAAGATAGACTTAAGGCCTAAGGTGGTCGACCAATTAAAGCCATGAATGGTATACGAAGATATTTTATTTAAATACATTGTATGACAATATTCTGCTCAATAAAATATGTTGTAGACATATCTGAAATAGTGGCAAAATAAACTCCTAAAATAATTATTTTGAATGTTTGGGGTTTTATATCTATGTAACAGGTTTTTATAGATATTAACTTTTATACAGCGTGTGTCCCAGTGAGTATGTCGATTTGGTATTGTTGTCATATGTCTAGATTTTGAGTGTATTTACAAGCTTCAATTTATGTTTGATGTGATAAAATATTTTCTCGAAAGAAATATTTGTTAATACAACAGATGGTAATGTACTTAACAAAATATTTGATAAATACCAAATTTACAATTTCACTGTGGCATACGTAATTAGCGGCATTACTACATAACTTAAGGCCAGTAATATTATTACATTTATATTTTTAATTTAATTATGCAGTAGATATAATATTATACATATTTTCACTTGAATTTTTACGTGTAAAATAGATATTAATTTATAGTAAATGCTCAAAAATAAAGTTCCCGTGATATAGGATGTTGTTTAAAAACTACAATATTTTTAGATGTTTTTGGTATTCCTATTTTTTTTACAATATATGTAACTAATAGGTGTCTCAATAAATTTAAATAGATCTGATCTGATATAAATAAAAAATAAAAATGTATTAAAAGAGTGAAAAACATATACAGGGCGCTTGTGGCAATATTAGTGGTAAAAAAAAAGTATTTTTCCTATATTTTGTACTTAAACCTTTTTAAGTGAATGTTAAAATTTGTTTTGTTTTGTTTCAAATGTTTACGTGTAATATAGTTTTATGTAGATATTTTTAAGTTATTATAGTTAATAGTTTATTTATACGCCTATAAAAATCTTAAAAATGTGTTTGTGTATTAGTGTACACACGTAAGAAGTGAAACTTTGTTTTTAACCGACTTCAAAAAAGGAGGAGGTTCTCAAAATTTTAATAATTTCTAGATTTAATGAAATTATATACATTTTCTGTTACTTACAATAAAAAACTGAGAAGTTAATTTTAGAAATAAACATACATGGCGCGTAGCCGAAAAACGTGAGCATTTTTTTTAATTGCTATAAAATTTATCTCATACATTGATAAAGAAGTTTCACTTCAAAAAGTACTTTTCATTTGTTAGAAATAAAAATGGATATTAAAATAAAGTGTTGTTGGCGTATAAATAAATTATCTTATTTAAGATTACCAAGTAACTTTGGGGCCAGTATTTGTAAAAAATAGTAAAAACTACTAAAATTAGTACTTTTTTATAAATTTATACACCATGTACTTTTGATATTTTTCTTTACGTTCGTATATTTTTTAACAATTATACAGGTGGTCCGGTAAGTAATACAACAAATTTAAATGACCTAGGTAAAAAGTGTCATCATTTTTGAGATATTTAATATGTAAATCTCAAAAAATAAGAAATATCGAAGAAACCCCTTTAAGTTTGTCTTACTACCTGACACCTGTATAGAAACATTGTTGATAAAATTTTTTCGTGATTTTCCTAAAATAATAGCTTTACGTTTAAAAACTTTTAATATCTTGTAACAAATATAATTTACAAGACACTTAATTAAATACCTATTATTTTAAAATTAAAAGAGTGATTAATTGATCTCGAATTGGTATTCCTTTCTCTCTATTTAAAATGTGAAATTTGATCTCAATCAGATTTTAAATATCTTTCAATGTGTATTAGTTTTATGTACATTTATTATATTTTAATTCATTATGACGACACCAGTTTTCATTATTTTGTTGGTCGACCCGTATGTTTGGCCAACGTTTGACGTTCTTTACGTTTTTAATGTTTGATATAGCTGTTTTTTTAATTTAGAATACCGGTGTTGTTGTAAAATCGAGCCAGCCTACTTAATATTAGAGTAAATAAGGTTTAATTGTAAATAATTATTATTCAAGCATTTTTGCCGGCCAGTAAATGAAAGAAATGCAAGGTTAATTTTTTGGTTAATTTTATGCATAAGATTCCTATTTTTTATTTTGTAATTTAGATGTAAATTTAGCATGTAAAAAAACTGAGAAAAAAAAATTACGCATTACTTTCAGAATGCGACACTATTTTTGACATGTTTCGGTGGATTTAAACTATAAATAAATAAAAATAAAAAAATATTTACGATTTAAAGAAATCAGACACAAATGTGTTTCTTTAAGATTACATTAATTAATTAATCGGTAAAACATCAGCCTGTAGATGAAGCAATATAAACTAATTATTTTAAAATGTTTTCAATGTTGACAGTGCCTAAAATTTTATATGTATAAAATATGGAGTTTTTGAACTCGAACGAATGGTGCTCATAGGTTCTATTACACCTTTACCCCCTTAATTATATATGTATACATGTTCACATATGTACCTATTTTTTTTTTTTTTGTGAATAAAATTATGATTATTATTTATTCTTTTTTTTACCATCCGTCAATGTTTTAAATACAAATTCAGTATTAATAACTAGGTAGGAGCGACGTAGTAGTCTTTCATTCAAAATTATCCGCTAGGCTACGCCTGGGGATCCATATTTTTTAATTTTGATTTTTTGAAAATTTGACTTGGTATTCTACCTCCAGCCAGTCACAAATCATCCATGTTAAGATTGTGTTTAAAAACCACATAACAAATGAGATCTCTTTTAACGGACGTCTCTGACATTTACGCTATGTCCTGTCAAAGAATTTAAAAAAACAACCAAACGTCAAAGATCAATCATGAAAATTTAAATTCCTGTGTTAGTTTGTCAGAAAAAATGATTTTAAAATCACAAAAAAAAGAAGTAATCATTAAAAATGGCGTGAGTATAAATGAACATTTCTATCATTTAAAATAGCACTGGAACACGCCTAGATCTCGATTTTTTTAAAGCTCAGTGGTAGTGACATCGGTTTCGAATCGTACAATGAGCTTTCGGTGAAGGAAAACAGGAGGAAACCATTGCATGGTGGTGGGGTAGTAGTAGTTGTTTGTAGTTCTCGACCTGTTGGCACGAAAAGAAAGATCCACTGTTACAAAAAAATTGCCTTGCTGAGTTTCTTGCCGGAGTCTTCTCAGTTTAAGTGTATTCCGAACCGGTGGTAGAGTCAATTGTAACGTTCATGAGTGCCTTACCAGGGCCTAAACTGAATAAATGAGTTTTGAGTTTTTGAGTTTTGAGGCTACCATACCATACTCAAGATGAAAGTCGGTCGCCAAGCACTTACCGCTGTGTTCCAACAGCTGTACTTGAGAGCCAGTTTCCTTCTAGGCTTAGTGTGCTTACCACCTTCGTACATATCAGGTATATGAAGCACCCAATCCATACTTCCATACTGTGTCTGTCTGTTACCTCTTCACTTCAAATTTGGTATAGAGATAAATGGAACCTTGGAGAAGGTCATAGGATATTTTTTATCCTCGGAAAACATAATATCCCTCGGGAACGTGGGTGAAACCGCGGGCCGGATAACTGGTGTAACAATATTTTTGACTTTTAATAAAATAGAAGCAGATTTGATAGGTCACGACTCGCCCCACGGGTAGCACAGCATATTATTATATGTCTACCTTTTTTTTCTTTTTTCTGACGTATTAATACACATACCTATTTTAACTATTAGTTTACGGGGCGCACGCGAGTAAAGCTGCCAGTTGGTATGATTTATTCCAACATCTTCAACTATACATATTTCAGACAATGTACACAGAACCTTAATGAATTATTCACCAAAACCTTCCTCATAAATCACTCCATCCATTGGTGAAAACCGTATGAAAACAGAAAGACGGCGGGGAACTTTTTTTATAATATGTACCTACATAAAATATTTCGTATTCTTCTAGCTGCGAGGTTTGTGAGCACTGCCAAGGTCTTGTGAGTCGAGAACAAATGGTAATGAGAGATGGATACAGCTACCACAAGAAGTGTCATAAGTGCTGTTAGTATTATTCAGCTTATTTAGCTTCCGGATAAGAAATAAGTAGGTACGGTCGGCCAAGAAAGCGGTGTGCCAGTTTTGATTTAGTTTCCTAGTCATCGAAAATTACAACAAGGTTCAAACTAAAAAGATATCACTGAAAGAGATGCATAATAATGACATAAGTTGTCAGATTGATCTGCAAGCGAAACTAATCTTTATCACCTATGAATCTGAAAGCGGCATTCAACCTTAGGGTGGTACACCACTTTCTTGGCCGTCCGTACATAAAAGTATAACAAATCCTGGTACAAGTGTAGCACTTGGGTAAGTAGGCAATTCTTACTAGGTACTAATATTACTCTTTGACGCAAAAACTACTTTACGGATTTCGATAAAACTTGGCACACAGGTAGATTATATCCTGGAATAAAACATAGGATACTTTTTATCCCGGGAGAAGTTGAGATACTTCGGGAACGCGGGTGAAACCGCGGGGGACAGCTTTCCATTGGTGAAATAATTTTTAGAATCAGTTCAGTTTTCCTAGGGAAGATCTTCACCGGTCTATGTAACAATGCCCGGTGACTGCAGTCCAACGTTTCTTGATGACAACTCTTATATATACAAAGTGCCGAGAAAGCTTTGATAGCGCGATGTAGTATTCCTGTGTGATATTGTCATGACGTCCATGTTGTTGTGATGACGCGCTTCTATTACTTTGCCGCTGACTCGACTCACATGTAGCGCTGTTACTATACAAGCTACAGAATCTCAACCCAATGATTTCATTCAGACGTGTGCAGCGAAACAAACCTGACAAACGCAGACGTTTTCAAAGGCGTAATATTCTGCTCGAGCTGTTCTCAACGCATCTTCCAGGGTTGCTCCACGGCCAAGAGAACAAAGAATGTGAAGCCTAAACGGGAAAAATCTAGATTGCATCGGAGACGGTAAGGTTTCATCAGCCAAATTAGGTGTAGGTACCCGTTTCTCCAAATTGTCTGTGCTACAATGTATTTTAAGCATTTGTTTATTTGTTTGCCATGACGTAGCTAGATCAGTTTTTGATGTCTAGGAGTTCATCCCGGATCTTATCTTTCCCGGGGATAAAAAGTATCCTATGTTTTTTTTCCAAGATATGATCTACCTGTGTGCCAAGTGTTATCAGAATCCGTTCAGCCGTTGTTGCGTGAAACATACAAACTTTCACATTTATAATATTTAGTAGGATTGAATGTGGATCACAACATCGGGATGTTCGCCCGCAATGAACTCCGAAACTACTAAACCGATCTTGATGAAACTTGGCACACAAATAGATTATATACTGGAACAAGAGGCAATATACTTTTTATCGGGAACCCGAGTGAAACCGCGGAGGAAAGCTATTAAATAAATAAGTAAAATAAAGAACCATCATCAATAATCAATGTTATTTCCAAATCAGGGATCGATTCAGAGTTCAAGATAAGAGAAATGAAGAGTTGAAAGTTCATAATGGTATTATAGAACTAGCAGGACTGGCTGCCTCCACCGATAGCGGCAGCAAGCATGATACAGTTGAAATGAAGGAATCAGTTAAATTGTGGTAAGATTCTTCTGAGATTCTTGTCGGAGTCTTCTCAGATTAAGTGTATTCCGAACCGGTTGAGTCAATTGTAACGTTCGTAAGTACCTTACTATGGCTTAAACGGCCTGCCTTGAAGGGACCTGCCTTGACGGGACCTGCCTTGACGGGACTTGAGTGGCGGAGGGTTATGTGGAACTACACATCGCCTCTACCTCCTCAGAGTGAGGAGGAGTAGGGAGTGCTACCCACTAAAAACCACCCGGACGTGCCCTCTTGCCGGTTTTGTTGGACACCGTGGTACCTGCGAAGGCATAGACCACGGTGCCCACCGACGGCGCCCCAGCCATTGCCGGGGCTTCCCGCGCCAAAGGGGAGATGGCCGAGCACGCTTGGCCCCTCTCCCAGACCGCTATGTGGCTTTTCACCGCAGGCAGAGGACTCCCATCCTCCACCTGCAGCCACTATGGGTTGAGTCGTGCGGCAAACCGCCGCCTTCTTAACCCGAGCCGTCTGCGCCGGAGGGGATGCGCGAGGGGATTTTCCTCGCGCTCCCGCTCCGCGGTCTCCTTCTGCGAAATGATATATTCGCAGAAGGCGACCACAGCCTCCCAGGACCTCTCGCTGCTGAGCATCGCACCTTGACGGGACCTGCCTTAACGGGACCTGCCTTGACGGGACCTGCCTTAACGGGCCGGTTGACGTGGTTGGTTAACACACTACCTATACCGCAGGTCGTGGGTTCCCATCCAGGACAGACATTTGTGTACTTAAACATGTCTGTTTGTCCTGAGTCTGGGTGTAATTATCTATTTAAGTATGTATTTGAAAAAAAAATAGTAATATATGTACCCACTGTAGTCATGTAAAAAAACTGAGTAAATTAGTTTTGCTACCCTATCAGCTCAAATATCCAATACATACTAATATTATAAAACTCTTGTAGGAGATCAATACTTTTTATTTGAGGAGAAGATAGGATCGCTCGGGAACGGGCGGATCGGGTGAAACTGCGGGGCACAGCTAGTAACTTAATAATAAAGTAATAACATTTTAAATATTAAACTTTTTCAGTAAAACTCTAGCTATTACTACAGAACTGGCGTTACAAGTTGGCAAGCAGATATATGAGGGAGTAAGTGAACTTTTCTTTTGATATAGATTTTAATAAACCGCGGGGGACAGCTAGTATCACATGAATGATAATGAAAAAAAAAAAAGAAAAATTCTTTATTCAAAAAAATAATAAATACAATTAGCTTTATGGCTGCGCTTCCATATTAGGTTACCCTTATATAATAATACCCCAATAAAAAAGAAAGAATAAAGGAATATAAAAAAAAAATAATAATAATTAGATGGATGTGAGTGTGAGTATTAATGCCACTGCTAAAAAAAATTGCCTTGCTGAGTTTCTTGCCGGAGTGTTCTCAGTTTAAGTGTATTCCGAACCGGTGGTAGCGTCAATTGTAATGTTCATAAGTGCCTTACCAGGGCCTAAACTGAATAAATTAGTTTTGAGTTTGAATGTGTATGTATGTACTTGTGAGTGTGTGTGTGTGTGTATGTGAATATGAGTACGTACGAATATAACAGAATTTTGTAGCTTTCATCATCATCATCAGCTCGTATCAGTCTACTGCTGGACATAGGCCTCTCAATTTGCAATTTTGATAAATTTAAACAAATAAATGCGAAGGTGTGTCTGTCTGTCTGTCTGTTACCTCTTCACGCTTAAACCGCTGATTTAAATAAATCCTATAGATGAAACCTTGGAGAAGGTCATAGGATACTTTTTAACCGGGGAAAAGATAATATCGCTCGGGAAGGCGGTTGAAACCGCGCGGCGGAAAACTAGTAATATTATATTTAATGTTTCTTTTTACAGAACACTGATAATCTGAAAAAGGGAAGTGCAGGTTGGTCTCAATATAATTTGTTTTTGGTTTTAATCTGTTGACTCGCGACACTAACCTGTCAAACAACTCACGCACAGTTTTCAAACTTTCAAAATTCGCGCCCAATTTTCAAGTAAATGTCATCGTCCCGATTGTCCCATTTGAGAACCAAGTGGTGCGGACTCTGAAACCCCGATTGTCCCAAGAAAGAACTGACAAGTTAATATCAATTTTGACTTACTTGACTTAATGTCCTATGTCCCCTGGATGAGTCAGAGGGCGTCCACAGTAGTCCTCAATTTTATTTGAATTATCTTTAAATAGTCGCGAGGATTCTAAACAAATTATTTTAGGTTTTTTTGACACAATTGACAACAAGGCAGACGGGTCACCTGATGGTAAGTGTGTTGTACACCTTTTTACAATGCCTTATAACCAATGGCTCTCAAGTGCAACTCCCGGAACACACCAACAGGTGCTTGGCGATATGTTTTTAACTTGAGGGTGGTAGCCAGCCAGTCGAGTACTACAAAGTACCCTACCACCGTGCTATGGTTTCCTCACGATGTTTTCCTTCACCGAAAGCTCAAGCTAATTGTAGGATTCGAACCCACGACCTTCGCCACGGTATCCGACGTCACTATCACTACTTGAAAAGCGCAAAGTAGATTATTGGGGCGCCATCTATCTAGGAGTCTTGCGAACTATATCTAAACTGTAGATATTACATTTCGCTAAATACCTAAGTAGGTACTTACTATAACCTTAGATTGATAATAGGTCATCGCGCCGCTCCTTCGTAGACCAATATAACCTTAGATTAATAATAGGTCATCGCGCCGCTCCTTCGTAGACCAATATAACCTTAGATTAATAATAGGTCATCGCGCCGCTCCTTCGTAGACCAATATAACCTTAGATTAATAATAGGTCACCGCGCCGCTCCTTCGTAGACCAATATAACCTTAGATTAATAATAGGTCATCGCGCCGCTCCTTCGTAGACCAATATAACCTTAGATTAATAATAGGTCATCGCGCCGCTCCTTCGTAGACCAATATAACCTTAGATTAATAATAAGTCATCGCGCCGCTCCTTCGTAGATGGAGCGCTCCCTTTCCGTGACAGCTCTGAAAATGCGGCAACTCAATATTTGAGTGTGTATTTGCAAGGATGCTAGTGCGCGTGAAAACATTGTGTCGCGACAACTGAATGGTGTCATTCCTTGCAACGAGACTGGGCTCGGTTCGGGTTCAATTTAGGCGTAGTATTTGTTGCCGCATTTTTGAAGTATGACGGCGGCATCTAGTCCGAGCGGCGCCCGAGGCCTATCAAATGAAATAATTTAAGTTTTCAATTATATTTCAGAAATGGGAATGACAACGAAAGTGACACAGGAGTTGTTAGAACAAATGAACTGTCCAGTAGTGAACGATTATAAGTAAGTTACCCTTTTATTGATTTACTTATTTACTCCTTGGATTGAGCCTGGGTGATTTTTACCTACTAAATATTATAAATGTGAACTTTATTTCTATTTGAAGATGTTTGCTACTCTTTAACGAAAAAACTAATGCTCGATTCGGAAGGTTGCTTTTGCTGAGAAGAGCCGGCAATAAACTCAGCAATTACTCATTTCAAAACATAGATTTATCTATACTTCTATACTAATATTATAAAGAGGTAAAGTGTTGTGAGGTGGTAGGGGGTAATCTCTGGATCTACTGAACCGATTTTGAAAATTCTTTTACCAATAAAAAGCCACGTTATTTGTGAGTGTCATAGGCTATATTTTGTCCCGGGAAAAGTTAAGATCCCACGGGAACGCGGGTGAAACCGCGGGGGACAGCTAGTTACCTACATATTATTTATTTTCACTGTGCACTTTTAAGGCGATGATAGCTCAGTGGTGGTCAAGTTGGAAGCAGTGAGCTTGAGCTCTCGGTGAAGGAAAACATCGAGAGAAATCCATTGCACTGTGGAAGAGTACTTTGTAGTACTCGACTGGCTGGCTACCACTCTTTTTTTTTATTCTGGATAAACTTGTATTTGATCACAATCTCTCCATGTTAAGTGAAGATGTGGCCAAAGGTGGTAAGCACACAAAGCCTATGGGAACTGGCTCTCAAGTGCACCTGTCGGAACACACCGATAGGTGCTTGGCGACAGATTTTCAACGTTTCCTCACGATGTTTTCCTTCACCGAAAGCTCAAGCTCATTGTAGGATTAGAACCCACGACCTTCACCGCGGTATCCGACGTCACTACCACTGAACTATCATCGCCTTTAAAACTCTCAAGCTGAAAATCATTACAGCTGCTCTGCACTTGAGAGCCAATTGATTCTAGGCTTTGTGTGCTTACCACCTTCATAAAAAAAACTATATGCTAATAAATTGTTAATTCTATCAGGACTAAATCAGCACCCCCGAGGAGATATAAACTAAAAAGAAATAAAGTTGGTCGCCGTGTAAGTATTTTCAATGTTATTTATTTAGTATGTAGGTAATAATTATAAAATAAATTGTACCTGTATGTAGTACCTATATTAGTTAAAAAATCAACGCCAATAAATTATTATTTTTTAGAATTATATTATTCGAATTACGAAACTTTTTATTTCTTTTTCAGAATAAAATTGGCTGCAGTGACCTAAGAGTGGCTGGTAAGTATAAGATTTATTTTCTAAAAAGGTTTTACCCGTATTCCTTGGATATAAATTGTCTATGTACTATTCGGCACAAAGAGTATATTTTCTTTTTGGCGGGAACTTGCGAAGTGACGTTGTGTTTTCGTTTTATTTTCATTAAATTCGTGTATTTTGAGTTTTATTGAATAATTTCGGTGGTGTTTTGTCCAATAAAGATCAATCTAAGTGCACAGGTGAAGTGAAATGAAATGAAAGCGTGTATCGTGACTTTCCAGGTTGTCCCAAAAAGTCCATGAAATGTTTTAGTGGAATAGCCGCCAATTTCACTAAAATTAGACCGGACTTGTACGGACGAGGACTAGACTTTACAGTGAAAGTGACAATAAAACGTGACTAAACATAAAATATGAATATTTAAAATAAAGAAATAGCTTCAAGGTCTGAAAATACCAGGCCAAAAATCTTCTTAAAAAAAAAGAGTATATCTATGCAACGAAGGACAAACTGAAAAACACTCGCATATAATTATTAGTATGATTTGTACATACATGCCCGGGCTCCCAAAAACCACTAGTGTTCACGCCACAGGTCACGGGTTCGAATCCCGCCCTAGACAGTAATTTTTTTGCATGTACTTATCCGTATGATTCTGGGTCTCTCTGGGTGTAATTACCTATTTAACTTTGTATTTAAGTTGTACCTATATCAGTTATCTGGTTTCCATATTACAAGCTCTGCTTAGTTTGGGATCAGATAGCCGTGTGTTAAGCATTCACACGGCTATCTGATCCCAAGATATTATAAACATTATTTCAGAACTCGGCATGTCAACTGAAATAGCCAACATGACTTTGAAGTACAAATCAGAGTTGCCAGTCATAATTAAATCTGAGTAAGTTTTATTTTATATAGTTTTCCGCCCCGCGGTTTCATTCGCGTTCCCGACGGATCTTATATTTCCCGGGATAAAAATATAGCCTATAACACTCACAAATAACATGGCTAAAATTGGTAAAACAATTTTCAAAATCGGTTCAGTAGATCCAGAGTGTACCCCCTACAAAGTACCCTACCACCGTCCTATGGATTACTCACGATATTTTCCTTCACCGAAAGCTCAAAGATATAGTTGGATTCGAAACATCGACCTTCGACGCGATATCCGACGACACCTTTCTCAAATCTCACATAAATTTTCGCATTTATTATTTTCTGATAGAAAAAGCATTGATTTAATCCCTACATGGAGCCCTAAACTGGACTTAGTTTTATTTCAGATCGCCCGTCAGGCTGGTGAAATCATTAAGTGCCTCCGTTTTGAATCAAGAATCAGGTAAAATTGTGTTGACATAGTTTTTTAGGGCTCCGTACCTCAAAAGGAAAAAGAAACCCTTTTAGGATCACTCTGTTGTCAGTCCGTCTGTTTGTCCATCTGTCCGTCTGTACCTTTTTGTCAAGAGTGAAAAAATCTAACATCCAAGTCAGCGCAATCAAAAGATACAGGCGTTTATGCAGCATATTTTGACTCTCGCTAATTCCCGTTGACCTAGAACCATAAAATTTGGCAAGTAGCAATGTAATTTAGCACAAGTAAAGAAATAAATCTCAAACCCGTAAATTTATTGTTACATCAGAAAAAACGGAAGAAATCGAAAACCTATTTACGGAACCCTCAGTGCGCGAGTCCGACTTGCACTTGACTGGTTTTTATTAAGAAGGAAGTAGGAAAAAAGTCCTACAAGCATCCATAGGCTACGGTAACTGCTTACCATCAGGTGGGCCGTAAGCTTGTATGCCACCTAGTGGTATAAAAAAATAAAAGAAAGAGGAGGAATATTTAAGGGCTTATAACCGTTCCAATATTTCCGTTTTTTAGATACATCTAGCAAAGGTAACGCTGAAAGATGGCTGGAATCAACGAATACCTCTACAAGTGCCTCTACGAGATCGTACGTCCCTATTTTGTTTATAAGATAGCTTCTATTTTATCTTCATGTATAGCCTACGTTGTGATTAAAAAACAGCCATTTTTAACTCGCTCTACTAGCATACTATGAACACGCTACGCATAAGCTACGAACACACTACGCATAAGCTACGACCATCCTACGACAAAGGTACGAACACACTACGCATAAAATACAAGCATCCTACGCATAAGCTACGAACACGCTACCCATAAGCTACGAACATCCTACGCAAAAGCTACGAACACACTACGCATAAGCTACGACCATCCTACGCAAAAGCTACGAACACACTACGCATAAGCTACGACCATCCTACGCAAAAGCTACGAACACACTACGCATAAAATACAAGCATCCTACGCATAAGCTACGAACACACTACGCATAAAATACAAGCATCCTACGCATAAGCTACGACCATCCGACGCATAAGCTACGAACACGCTACCCATAAGCTACGACCATCCTACGCAAAAGCTACGAACACACTACGCATAAAATACAAGCATCCTACGCATAAGCTACGAACACACTACGCATAAAATACAAGCATCCCACGCATAAGCTACGAACACGCTACCCATAAGCTACGACCATCCTACGCAAAAGCTACGAACACACTACGCATAAAATACAAGCATCCTACGCATAAGCTACGAACACACTACGCATAAGCTACGACCATCCGACGCATAAGCTACGAACACGCTACCCATAAGCTACGACCATCCTACGCAAAAGCTACGAACACACTACGCATAAAATACAAGCATCCTACGCATAAGCTACGAACACACTACGCATAAAATACAAGCATCCTACGCATAAGCTACGAACACACTACGCATAAAATACAAGCATCCTACGCATAAGCTACGAACACACTACGCATAAGCTACGACCATCGGACGCATAAGCTACGAACACGCTACCCATAAGCTACGAACATCCTACGCAAAAGCTACGAACACACTACGCATAAGCTACGACCATCCTACGCAAAAGCTACGAACACACTACGCATAAGCTACGACCATCCTACGCAAAAGCTACGAACACACTACGCATAAAATACAAGCATCCTACGCATAAGCTACGAACACACTACGCATAAAATACAAGCATCCTACGCATAAGCTACGACCATCCGACGCATAAGCTACGAACACGCTACCCATAAGCTACGACCATCCTACGCAAAAGCTACGAACACACTACGCATAAAATACAAGCATCCTACGCATAAGCTACGAACACACTACGCATAAAATACAAGCATCCTACGCATAAGCTACGAACACACTACGCATAAGCTACGACCATCCGACGCATAAGCTACGAACACGCTACCCATAATAATAATAATAATAAAATAAAAAAATAAATAATAAAAAAATAAATAATAAAATTGGGCGCTGATGTGTACTTTAGATTCACTACTGGCAAGTTACTTAGACAGTAGTGAAGACCTTGCGGATACACACTCTATTCTGTACTGCGCGGCTATAACGGCATGTCGTGTAGCCCATGTCAAGTTTCCAAACACTGACATGGCTACGCGACCAAAACCTGTCGTACCAGCCTGGCAGTGCAGGATAGAACATCGTATCAACGAGGCTAGGGTACTCATTGGCAAGCTAAGCTGCTTCAGGGATGGCAACACACGTCCAAGAGTGATGCGCTTTGTGAGGAGGGCATTCACGGGAACTGAAGTAAGTCCCCGTGAATACATGTCCTGCGTCACGGAGCGCATTGACTTCCTGAAGCAGAAAATTTATGCATGGGCGAATCGTATACGTCGGTATAGGACGCGTGTGGATCGTTACTCCCAGAATTCCATGTTCCAAAGGGATCAAAGGTGGGTTTATAGATCCTGGGAGCGACCTAGACAACTAGAAGGTGAGGTGCAGCGACCGAATATTGATGACATGAATTCATTCTGGCGCAATATTTGGTCGGTGCCCGTCACTCATTCTGAGGGCGCTTGGATCGGGGTTGTTGAGCGAAGATGCGAACTAATTGAAGAAATGGGGGCAATCAACATTGAACCCCAAGATGTAGCCAATGCAGTCCGTTCGTTGCCTAATTGGAAGGCACCGGGACCGGACGGACTGCATAATTTTTGGCTTAAATGGCTACGTAGTTCGCATATTTGCTTGGCATCTCAGTTTCAAGCAGCCTTAGTATCTGGGTCGTTACCAGAATTTATAACAACCGGTGAAACCCACCTACTCCACAAGTCCGGTTGTACCATGGACCCAAAAAACTATAGGCCGATCACCTGTTTGCCTACAGTTTATAAAACTCTTACATCCATTCTGAAAACAAAAATCTCTTTACATATTAAAGAGAATTCAATCATGTCTGTTTCTCAGAATGGATGTAAGAGTGGGGCCCGTGGTACAAAGGAGTTACTCCTCATAGATATGACCATCTGTCAGCAGGCTCGCCGTAACCGAAGGGATCTGTCGACATGTTGGATAGATTACAAGAAGGCCTACGACTCTGTGCCACATTCATGGCTCATGAGGGTGCTGGAGTTATATAAAGTTGATGTAACTCTACGCACCTTCCTGTTGTCATGTATGAGGCAATGGAGAACAGTCCTTCTCTGTCCAGGATCTCGACAGATTCTTGGTAACGGCGATCCAATAAAGATAGAGCGAGGCATTTTCCAGGGTGATAGCCTGAGTCCATTGTGGTTTTGTCTGGCCCTGAATCCTCTAAGTACGCTCTTAGAGGGGTCTGAGCTGGGCTTTCGGTTGCAGAGAGGAGGTCTGGTAATATCCCACCTACTCTACATGGATGACCTTAAACTGTTTGCCCCCACTGAACTCCAACTGAGAAGCTTACTGAATGTTACCGAAGCTTTCAGTAACTGTATCAGGATGGAGTTTGGTGTTGACAAATGTGCGGTCATGCATGTAAAGCGGGGAAGGATGGTGGAATCTGATGGTATCCAGCTCTCAGATTCCACACAACTAAGATCGCTCTCTGAAACCGAGACCTATAAATACTTGGGTATGTCTCAGGCGCTTGGCATCAATGAGACTGACATGAAACAGTCGTTGCGGGAACGCTTCTTGGGGCGCCTGAAAAAAGTACTGAAAAGTCTTTTGTCAGGCGGAAACAAGGTGCGAGCCTACAACGGTTGGGTCATGCCGGTCTTGATGTACTCTTTTGGCATACTCAAGTGGACTCAGACTGAATTGGACGCCCTGGATAGAAAAGTCCGTACATTGCTGACTGCTTACCGTATGCATCACCCACGATCCTCGGTGATGAGGTTATATATCCCGCGGAAATGTGGTGGTCGAGGCTTTTTAAATGCTAAGACCCTCCATAACCGCGAGGTGTATAACCTCAGGGAGTATTTTCTCCAAGCCGATGAGGGAATGCATGCGGTTGTTGTAGCAGTGGACAAAGGGTTGACTCCTCTATCTTTAGCTAGACAGAATTGGCGCAGGCCTGTGGTGCTCACATTGGACGATCGCAGGCAGGTATGGCAGGACAAGGAGTTACATGGAAGGTACTATCGGGCACTTCACGGTCCCGATGTGGACCTTACAGCCTCCGTGGCCTGGCTACAGTTTGGAGATCTTTTCGGGGAAACCGAAGGTTTTGTTTGTGCAATTATGGACGAGGTTGTGATGACGAACAACTACCGGAGATTTATCCTGCGGGATGGCACCGTTGACATATGTCGAGCATGTCATCGCCCTGGTGAATCCCTCAGGCATATAATCTCCGGTTGTTCGCGTCTCGCAAATGGTGAATACTTGCACAGGCACAACCAAGTAGCCAGGATAATCCACCAGCAACTTGCCCTGAAATACCATCTTGTGACATCTGAGGTGCCGTACTACAGGTATGTACCAGAATCTGTTCTTGAAGATGGTCATATCACACTATACTGGGATAGATCTATCATCACTGACAGGACTATTGTAGCCAATAGACCTGACATTGTATTGATAGATCGCCAAGAGCGTCGTGCAATGATTGTCGATGTTACTGTCCCTCATGACGACAACCTTGTGAAGGCGGAGAAAGATAAAGAAATCAAGTATCTTGATCTGGTCCACGAGGTTGTGGACATGTGGGACATTGACACGGCAGTCATTGTACCAATAGTCGTTTCCGCCCATGGCCTATTGGCAAAGAGCCTCGACAAACACCTTAAGAGGCTCACGTTAGGTGGCTGGATCAAGGGCCAGATTCAGAAGGCAGTACTCCTGGAGACGGCACGCATTGTGAGGAAGTTCCTCTCTCTGGAGCCTTGACCAACGGTAACTTGGACCTAGTTCCCGATGCCGGTTGGATGCTGTTTTTTATAGTTTTAAATATAAATATTGTTTTTTTTTTTTTTATATCTATATTTGAAATTGTAATAAATAAGTAAAAGAGAAATAAATAAATGGAATAATAATAATAATAAAACACCACAATATATTGAACCGTATTCGTAAGTAATTTTCCAATCTTGTTTGAATTCTCATTTAATATAAAAATTTGTGTTTTTAAATTTTCAGCCATTTTAAAATGAGTTAATGTTTTTTTTTTTTTTTTTTTTTCAAATTTCCGAGTCTATAAATTATTTCAAAGTCAATATTTTAATTAAAAGTTTTCAATCACGTAAACGTAATTAGCTATCACAATTTCCCAGAGTACTAATATCACTTAATCACAAATTAATTCCCAGATAAGTTAATATCACTTTCACAAATGAATAAGAATACCCACTAAGTTCTTTCTTACCACTATTAGTCCATGTCCAAAATGCACAACATAACTCACTTACACTTTATCACTTAGCACAGTTAGCACTTCAATAATCACTGTATTATACTATCCCGTTCGAAGGACCACTTTTTTATTATAATAATAATAAAAAAGTCAATCTGTCAACACCTGAAAATCATTTTTTAGTTTTCCTATTTCGTTAAAATTATTCCCTTATATTTATACACCATTTATTTCGACTTTACAATATCAGTATATAAATAGAGACTGAAGGTACAGAACATTTATAAATAATACAAAGTTGTTTGGAAAATATTGGATTGTGACAGCATGCAGCTGTCACCAATGATAAAAAGTCGCAACTATACAATATGTAAATACAAAAATATGAAACAAAATTATGGAAAACAAGGAATGTGATATATGACGGATGCAGACGAGACAACAGGCACGCCTAAGACCCCCGGACTCGTCACCTTGCTCCACCTCGCAATCGCCGGCACCCAACAAAGATGGTATGTCGGCCAATGCAGCTGTGTCGAGTGAGAGTGACGAGTATTGCTCGCCACCGACGTCGCCACCACCTGTACGTCGGCGACGAGGCCGGCCACCTCGTAATTTGGGACCATCGGAGCAACCGGCTCCGAACAGGGTCCTCGTTCCCGGTGGTGTAGTGCGGCGCATGCGATGGACGTCTTCAATAAATGAAAACGTCATGCGCGCCTACTATGAGGCGACAGAGGGGGGAACTAACCTCACTGCATATCGTAGCCGGATGCTGTCTTTGTTTCAGGTCCGTGAGCCAGCTGTCAACGTTTCGGCGCAACGACTGTCCGATCAGGTTCGGGTTATTCATCGTGGACAAATGTTGGATGACTCCGTGCTTGACCGGCTACGCTCGGAGGTACTGAGTAGTTGTGTTGTTCCTATTACGTCATCGCAACCTGTGGTCCAGCCTTTGGCACATATTATGGTCGCTTCACGACCTGCCATTGGTGGCGATGCGGATGAGCACAACACTGCTACTGAGGTAAGATCCCAGTATAGTGATATATTGAGGAGTACTTTGGAGGATGTGGTTCGGCAGTTTCGATCCATACCGCATCAACTTAGGCCACGTTTACCTCGATTGCCAATGCATAAAAAAAATTGGGCGCTGATGTGTACTTTAGATTCACTACTGGCAAGTTACTTTGACAGTAGTGAAGACCTTGCGGATACACACTCTATTCTGTACTGCGCGGCTATAACGGCATGTCGTGTAGCCCATGTCAAGTTTCCAAACACTGACATGGCTACGCGACCAAAACCTGCCGTACCAGCCTGGCAGTGCAGGATAGAACATCGTATCAACGAGGCTAGGGTACTCATTGGCAAGCTAAGCTGCTTCAGGGATGGCAACACACGTCCAAGAGTGATGCGCTTTGTGAGGAGGGCATTCACGGGAACTGAAGTAAGTCCCCGTGAATACATGTCCTGCGTCACGGAGCGCATTGACTTCCTGAAGCAGAAAATTTATGCATGGGCGAATCGTATACGTCGGTATAGGACGCGTGTGGATCGTTACTCCCAGAATTCCATGTTCCAAAGGGATCAAAGGTGGGTTTATAGATCCTGGGAGCGACCTAGACAACTAGAAGGTGAGGTGCAGCGACCGAATATTGATGACATGAATTCATTCTGGCGCAATATTTGGTCGGTGCCCGTCACTCACTCCGAGGGCGCTTGGATCGGGGATGTTGAGCGAAGATGCGAACTAATTGAAGAAATGGGGGCAATCAACATTGAAACCCAAGATGTAGCCAATGCAGTCCGTTCGTTGCCTAATTGGAAGACACCGGGACCGGACGGACTGCATAATTTTTGGCTTAAATGGCTACGTAGTTCGCATATTTGCTTGGCATCTCAGTTTCAAGCAGCCTTAGTGTCTGGGTCGTTACCAGAATTTATAACAACCGGTGAAACCCACCTACTCCACAAGTCCGGTTGTACCATGGACCCTAAAAACTATAGGCCGATCACCTGTTTGCCTACAGTTTATAAAACTCTTACATCCATTCTGAAAACAAAAATCTCTTTACATATTAAAGAGAATTCAATCATGTCTGTTTCTCAGAATGGATGTAAGAGTGGGGCCCGTGGTACATAGGAGTTACTCCTCATAGATATGACCATCTGTCAGCAGGCTCGCCGTAACCGAAGGGATCTGTCGACATGTTGGATAGATTACAAGAAGGCCTACGACTCTGTGCCACATTCATGGCTCATGAGGGTGCTGGAGTTATATAAAGTTGATGTAACTCTACGCACCTTCCTGTTGTCATGTATGAGGCAATGGAGAACAGTCCTTCTCTGTCCAGGATCTCGACAGATTCTTGGTAACGGCGATCCAATAAAGATAGAGCGAGGCATTTTCCAGGGTGATAGCCTGAGTCCATTGTGGTTTTGTCTGGCCCTGAATCCTCTAAGTACGCTCTTAGAGGGGTCTGAGCTGGGCTTTCGGTTGCAGAGAGGAGGTCTGGTAATATCCCACCTACTCTACATGGATGACCTTAAACTGTTTGCCCCCACTGAACTCCAACTGAGAAGCTTACTGAATGTTACCGAAGCTTTCAGTAACTGTATCAGGATGGAGTTTGGTGTTGACAAATGTGCGGTCATGCATGTAAAGTGGGGAAGGATGGTGGAATCTGATGGTATCCAGCTGTCAGATTCCACACAACTAAGATCGCTCTCTGAAACCGAGACCTATAAATACTTGGGTATGTCTCAGGCGCTTGGCATCAATGAGACTGACATGAAACAGTCGTTGCGGGAACGCTTCTTGGGGCGCCTGAAAAAAGTACTGAAAAGTCTTTTGTCAGGCGGAAACAAGGTGCGAGCCTACAACGGTTGGGTCATGCCGGTCTTGATGTACTCTTTTGGCATACTCAAGTGGACTCAGACTGAATTGGACGCCCTGGATAGAAAAGTCCGTACATTGCTGACTGCTTACCGTATGCATCACCCACGATCCTCGGTGATGAGGTTATATATCCCGCGGAAATGTGGTGGTCGAGGCTTTTTAAATGCTAAGACCCTCCATAACCGCGAGGTGTATAACCTCAGGGAGTATTTTCTCCAAGCCGATGAGGGAATGCATGCGGTTGTTGTAGCAGTGGACAAAGGGCTGACTCCTCTATCTTTAGCTAGACAGAATTGGCGCAGGCCTGTGGTGCTCACATTGGACGATCGCAGGCAGGTATGGCAGGACAAGGAGTTACATGGAAGGTACTATCGGGCACTTCACGGTCCCGATGTGGACCTTACAGCCTCCGTGGCCTGGCTGCAGTTTGGTGACCTTTTCGGGGAAACTGAAGGTTTTGTTTGTGCAATTATGGACGAGGTTGTGATGACGAACAACTACCGGAGATTTATACTGCGGGATGGCACCGTCGACATATGTCGAGCCTGTCATCGCCCTGGTGAATCCCTCAGGCATATAATCTCCGGTTGTTCGCGTCTCGCAAATGGTGAATACTTGCACAGGCACAACCAAGTAGCCAGGATAATCCATCAGCAACTTGCCCTGAAATACCATCTTGTGACGTCTGAGGTACCGTACTACAGGTATGTACCAGAATCTGTTCTTGAAGATGGTCATATCACACTATACTGGGATAGATCTATCATCACTGACAGGACTATTGTAGCCAATAGACCTGACATTGTATTGATAGATCGCCAAGAGCGTCGTGCAATGATTGTAGATGTAACTGTCCCTCATGACGACAACCTTGTGAAGGCGGAGAAAGATAAAGAAATCAAGTATCTTGATCTGGTCCACGAGGTTGTCGACATGTGGGATATTGACACAGCAGTCATTGTACCAATAGTCGTTTCCGCCCATGGCCTATTGGCAAAGAGCCTCGACAAACACCTTAAGAGGCTCACGTTAGGTGGCTGGATCAAGGGCCAGATTCAGAAGGCAGTACTCCTGGAGACGGCACGCATTGTGAGGAAGTTCCTCTCTCTGGAGTCTTGACCACCGGTAACTTGGACCTTGTTCCCGATGCCGGTTGGATGTTGTTTTTTATAATTTTAAATATAAATATTGTATTTTTTATATATATATTTGAAATTGTAATTAATAAGTTAAAGTAAAATAAATAAATGGAATAATAATAATAATAAAAGTTTATTTTGTACATTACATAAAGTAGGTAATTTAATTTAACAATTGTGACAAGTTGTACATAAGTGTCAACAGATATTGTCGGACTTCTGATAATCAGCTAATAATAAGCTACGACCATCCTACGCAAAAGCTACGAACACACTACGCATAAAATACAAGCATCCCACGCATAAGCTACGAACACGCTACCCATAAGCTACGACCATCCTACGCAAAAGCTACGAACACACTACGCATAAAATACAAGCATCCTACGCATAAGCTACGAACACACTACGCATAAGCTACGACCATCCGACGCATAAGCTACGAACACGCTACCCATAAGCTACGACCATCCTACGCAAAAGCTACGAACACACTACGCATAAAATACAAGCATCCTACGCATAAGCTACGAACACACTACGCATAAAATACAAGCATCCTACGCATAAGCTACGAACACACTACGCATAAAATACAAGCATCCTACGCATAAGCTACGAACACACTACGCATAAGCTACGACCATCCGACGCATAAGCTACGAACACGCTACCCATAAGCTACGACCATCCTACGCAAAAGCTACGAACACACTACGCATAAAATACAAGCATCCCACGCATAAGCTACGAACACGCTACCCATAAGCTACGACCACCCTACGCAAAAGCTACGAATACACTACGCATAAAATACAAGCATCCTACGCATAAGCTACGAACACACTTCGCATAAGCTACGACCATCCTACGCAAAAGCTACGAACACACTACGCATAAAATACAAGCATCCCACGCATAAGCTACGAACACGCTACCCATAAGCTACGACCACCCTACGCAAAAGCTACGAACACACTACGCATAAAATACAAGCATCCCACGCATAAGCTACGAACACGCTACCCATAAGCTACGACCACCCTACGCAAAAGCTACGAATACACTACGCATAAAATACAAGCATCCTACGCATAAGCTACGAACACACTACGCATAAAATACAAGCATCCTACGCATAAGCTACGAACACGCTACCCATAAGCTACGAGCATCCTACACATAAGCTACGAACACACTACGCATAAGCTACGAGCATCTATGCATAAGCTACTGCGTAGATGCTACAAATGAAATATTTAAATCGCATTTAACGCAACCGATAATAATATTAACTTATAGGTACAAATTACCGAAATAATCTATGATATCTTGGAGAAATCAATATATTCTAGATTCTTTTTTGATCAGCATGCAGGCGGGTACCTGTTGGTAAGTGACTACCGTCGCCTATCTATACACATCAGCAATACCAGGGGGATTGGCAATGTATTGTCGACCTTTTTACTATGCCTTATATGTAAGTGGCTCTCAAGTGCAAGTTCCTGAACACAGCAACAGATGCTTTGACTCACGACTTTCGCTGCGGTATCCGAAGTCACTGCGCTATGATCGCCTTAAAAAATATACATCAGGGATCAACCCTTATACATCATTTTTTTTCAGTAATTGGAAGAACAAACGGCTTAGCAGTATCATGAAAATACCATATAAATGTTGTAAGTTTTATTTCAATACAGAAACCGACTTCAAAATACGAACTAACAAGTTTAAAAAAGTAATGTTAAAGATACAATTAATTCCATTTTTTTTTAAATTAACTATATTGGAAAAGATCGCTTCATAGCGACAAGACCACCTATTGTACCACCAATAAAGTATATTTTTTTATTTTTATTGACTGGTTTTGGTGTACCTACAATGAAGTGTTATCTATCTATATTCTAACAACCAAAAAAAACATTTAATTTTGTTGACAATTTGGCAAAGAATTTTAAACTGAGAATATCTTTTTTTTAACCTTTTTTCTACTAGTTTTCCGCCCCGCAGTTTCACCCGCGATCCCGAGAGATATTTTCCTTTTACCGGGATAAAATGTATCTTTTGTGGTATTCCAGCCTATAATCTATCTCTGTGCCAAATTTCATCCAGATCCGTTCAGCCGTTCAGGCGTGATTGAGTAACAAATAAATCTATCTATCCATCCAAATTTCACATTTATAATATTAGTGGGATTGTCTTACGTACAGTAATATGGTTATCAATTTTTTTTCAGTTAGAAGAAATATATTACATCGCAGTTCTCTGGTCAATGTCAATAATAGTGATTTGTAAGTAGCACCTTATTTTTTTTTTTTTCACTAGTGACAACGAGACAGGCGGGTCACCTGATGGTAAGTGACTACCGTCGCCTATACACATTAGCTATACCAGGGGGATTGCCAACGTGTTGTACACCTTATTACAATGCCTTAAGGGCAAGGGTAACTGGCTCTCAAGTGCAACTGCCGGAACACACCAACAGGTGCTTGGCGACAGATTTTCAACTTGAGGGTGGTAGCCAGCCAGTCGAGTACGACATAGTACCCTACCACCGTGCTGTGGTTTCCTCACGATGTTTTCCTTCACCGAAAGCTCAAGCTCATTGTAGGATTCGAACCCACGACCTTCGCCGCGGTATCCGACGTCACTGAGATAGTGAGATTGCTTATCCAGAATAAATAAAAAAATGTCTTGTTACTAAGGCCTTTAAAAAAACAATTAAGTTTCTAACTCCAGCATGCGTTGATAGATCTGTCAATCAGTCTTTAATAAAACTTATTAACATCTATTTTATTTTTAATTTCAGTCGTCTCGTGAAGAGATTTAAAAGGTTACTTAAGGATGAGGTTGCTGAACATCAAAGTAAGTATTTATGGAAAGAACTTACTCTCATAAAAAATCGAGCGAACTTTAGTATAAGGATTATTTTTAATTGAATGGGATTGCGATAGGTTGGATTATTGGATTCCAATCTAACCACACAGACTAGATATTTTAATAATAATAAATAATAATAATAATATATTTAATCATCTCATCACAACACAACAGTAGGATTAACAAAAGAGAAAAAAGAAAAAACAAGAAAAGTAAAGCAAAAATAAAATATTATGTTATGTATAAAGAAAAATTTAATTAAATTTAATTAAATAAAATGTGTGTAGTGTACCTACTGTGTGTGTGAGAGTTGTTCATTTCACGTATAGATAATGCTATGGCTCCTACACTAGGCTAAGCCTGTCCTGTAGGTAGCCAATTCTTCGCCAAGATTGTCAAAATAAATTGTATAGTATATCAATGATTGGGTTATGGGGTGTGGGTGAGTATGCGAATGTGTTTAGTGCTTGAATGATTATATTTGCTTAAATTTTATGTGATAACTTTTAGAAGAAGTTCGATTTTGTTGTAAGTTTGATTTAATAGCCATTTGAAAAGTATTTTCTTAAGTTCTCTAACCGTACAGTATTTAATGGAGCATTTAGAGACAATTTTGAATGTGTATATTATATTTATGACGTCACAAGTCAGTATTTAAAAAAAACCTATCGTTTTGACGTTTAGAGAGAGAAAAAAAAATAAGTTATAGCATTATTTATAAGATATTTTTTCTTTTTTATTTTTTCTGGAATGTTCTAGTATTTTCTTTCTTTGATTCTTTTTTTTTGGTTGCTATGGAACAGGTGAAGGAAATAAGCTAATGAAGGAAATGTTATTCTTATTAAAGCTAGGTAGCATCGCATATTCATGTAATACCTACTATGTCTGTATATAAAAGTAATGGATAACCATTTTGGCTTCCTATTATGTTAATTAGATATTATGTACTGCAAATTGTTAGAGAGCTGTTGTTATCCTTAATAAAATAAAATAAATAGGCAAGGCATACATATTTGAAGAATTGTTAAATGCAGCCACTGTTACTTTTATTGAATAAACATATTTTAGCTCAAACGATCGACGCCCTAGCCTTGATAGACGCCATTTTGATTGATGCTTTTTTTTTAATTTCTCTTGTATTTTATTTCAGAACACGGTGTAAAGCAGCTTTATTCAACAATAATACGGAGGAAAACACCGTATAAATTAGGATGGTAAATAAAGGACTTTTTTATAACGCGAACAAAATACACAGTTTTCAACTAGTCTATTCCAAGTGGGATGGTTAAGCTAACGTATAAGATTGTCCTTGAAAAGTGAACCTTCAAAGCGATGATAGCTCAGTGGTAATGACGTCGGATACCGCGGTGAAGGTCGTGGGTTCGAATCCTACAATGATTTGAGCTTTCGGTAAAGAAAAACTTCGTGAGGAAACCGTAGCACGGTGGTAGGGTACTTTGTAGTACTCGACTGGCTGGATACCACCCTCAAGTTGAAAATCTGTCGATAAACACCTGTTGGTGTGTTCCGGCAGTTGCACTTGAGAGCCAGTTGCCTTTAAGGCATTGTAATATGGTGTACAACACATTGGCAATCCCCTTGGTGTTGCTAATGTCTATAGGCGACGGTAGTCACTTACCATCAGGTGAACCGTCAGCTTCGTCGTCACTTGTAAGCATAAAAAAAAACCTGACGTTATGATTATGCCTTTTTTTATGTGTTGTTATGAAATAGTAAAGCTTTTTATAAAAAAATTGAGGTTATTTTTTAAAGGACAGCCACTACTCTCTCTATTACTCATAAACCGTCTGGCTGGCTACCACCCTCAAGTTGAAAATCTTAATCTTAATTTATGTCACTCAAGTGACAACGAGGGTTGCCGGAACACACCAACAAGTGCTTGGCGACAGATTTTCTACTTGTGTGTGGTAGCCAGCCAGTCGAGTACCACATAGTACCCTACCACCGGGCTATGGTTTCCTCACGATGTTTTCCTTCACCGAAAGCTCCAGCTCATTGTAGGATTCTAACCCACGACCTTCGCCGCGGTATCCGACGTCACTACCACTGAGCTATCTCTCGCCAAGCACCTATTGGTGTTCCGAGAGCTGCACTTGAGAGCGAGCTCCCATCTAGGCTTTGTGTACCGTCGGCCATGTCATCACTTTTTTTTTTAATTTTTTTGAAAGGTACAGTAACAGATAACAGATTACACTTAAATAAACAAATTGAACCAAAATATAACATCAACGTGCTCCTAACAACTGCACACAACTTTGACTAATAACATATTTCAACAATAACAACAAAAAAACACGACAACGGATTTGGACAAAGAAATTTAAATATATACGTTTAAAGTCTTTGGATTTGGATGAAACTAGATACATAAATACACATAACAAGTGTATATGTTGAAATGGCATATTTTCTAAATCTACTTAAGTATGTAGGATTTCTCATACTGAACAATTTTTAAAAAGGGACTCTGAACTCTGAAATCTCCAAAACATAATTCAAACTTTTCATTGTAACAAACTTTTTGACAGCTCTAGTGCCTTATTGTAAAGTAGCTGTTCCCGTGGGATCTTATCTTATCCCGGGATAAAATATAGCCTATGTTAATCTGGAATAATGCAGCATTCAAATGGTGAATGAATTTTTAAAATCGTTCCAGTACTTTTTGAGCCAATTCGTTACAAACATACTTACATACAAATCTTTCCTCTTTATAATATTAGAAAGATTAAGAAAAAAAACTAGACCTAATTATGATGTTCTCATTATGTTTAATGAGAACATTATAATTAGGTCTTATTTTCATTCTTCTATTAGCTTAGGTCTCATTATCACTCTATTATGTTTTTTAGGTTAAAATTGGTGGAAAATTCTCCTATTAGAAGGTAAATTAATTGTAAAATTTATTAATCCAGTTTTTTTAACAATCCCAACTTCTAATTTTTTTATTACTTTTTCAGGTCAAGTTACACAGTCCGACATAAAAGGTGAGTCAACGCTGTGGTCAGACGTTAGGCTGCCTGTCCACCTAAGTGGATATAATAAGGGAGTAAAGTATGCTATTGTAACACTTTTTTTTTAAAATAAATTAATGAAATATGTGCATATTACAGATGCAAACACTTCGAACACTCGCACAGTTACAGATGTATGCGTACAAAGGTCATGAGGTTGGCTGGACCCACCAAAAGCGAGTAAGTTATACACCTATTAAGGAAATTCATCGTTACCATTCTACCATCGCACTGGTCGCCGGCGATGTGGAGCTCATCCTTACATCCTCGAGCCGCCTCGATCGTCCACCGAACGATTCAGCCGCACGTTCCTTCTGCGGACCATTAGGATGTGGAATGAGCTCCCCATTATAGTATTCCCTCCGCGCTATGATATGGGGTTCTTCAAAAAGGACGTAAAAAGAGCTCTTCAAGGTCGGCAATCACCCTGGTATTGCAAATGTCCATAGGCGGCGGTGATCAACTGATCACTTACCATCATGTGGACCGTCTGCATATTTGTCAACATATTGACATAAAAAAAAAATCTAACTACAAAGTTGGATGTTTAATTAGGCGATGATAGCTCAGTGGTAGTGACGTCGGATACCGCGGCGAGAGTCGTGGGTTCGAATCCTACAATGAGCCTGAACTTTCGGTGAAGGAAAAACATCGTGAGGAAACCACAGCACGGTGGTAGGGTACCTACTTTTTAGTACCCGACTGGCTGGCTACCACCCTCAAGTTGAAAATCTGTCGCCCAGCACCTGTTGGTGTGATCCGGCAATTGCACTTGAGAGCCAGTTCCCATCTAGGCTGTGTGCTTACCTTCGGCCGCATCATCACTTACCTTGGTTAGATTATGGTCAAACACAAGCTTATCCTGAATAAAAAAAACTCTTTCTATTTCAGATTGGCTGGTTTCAGATTAAAAGTTAAAAGTTTCATAGCACCCGCTTTTATGAAGAATATTATCGATTACAGTTAGTATATTTATGTCCAACATTTACTATATCTAAACTAATATTAAAAGGCTGAAGAGTTTGTCTGTTTGTTTGTTTGAACGCGGTATAGTAATTTAGTTTGAATAATGCAATATTGAGTTATTTATGTACGTTAGAATGCCATTTCTCAGACATTTTTAAGATCGAATGTTGTTTAGGTAACATAGGCTACATAATCTCAGAAAGTGTAAATACTACATATCCGCTAAGAAAGGATTTTTGAAAATTCAACCACTAAAGGGATCCCACGGAAACGCGGGTGGAACCGCTAGTACGATATATATGTAGGTATAGTTGTTAGAGAACCAACCTAACCCTGTACCTAATTACATACCAGTTTTTTTTATTTCACAGATAACAAATACGCCGCAATAATGATGTCACAAGCGTGCGGCTCTGAACCTGTTTGAAACACTAATTACCCAAAAATAATGTAAAATCTGTATTAATTAAAAATATAACTTTATTACGCACGAAATGTTTTAAAAGACCATTTTTAAATCGATTCAGATACATATTCTATTACGGTCGACTGCCGGATTCTAAAATAATCTGATGTTTGATCTTTAAAAATTAGAACCTATTTGGCCCGAATTAATGTTCGCAACTCTGGCAACACAAAAAGGGGAAAAATTTTGGGGGACTTTTTGGCGGAAACTTGCGAAGTGACGTTGCGTTTACTACAGGTTATAAAAAAAAGACAATCTGTTATTTACTTATTAATTATTTATAGTAATTATCAATTATCAAATTAAAATTATTGATACTTATGATACTGTCATACTCTATCTCAAACAACATAGTTAAGTAGAGAGAAAGAATCACCAAGCAGCAAACAATGATTTCTTAATCATACTAATATCTAAACAAATTAACAAATACTGTTTTGGGGCACGGGTCGTCGTAGGTATAAAAGTACCAAATAAAACTCGTACATAGATTTGTATGATCTAATCACGTCCCACAAGACATAGACTTAATTATTAAGATTATCCTAATAATATTAAGATCTAATTGTAATATAATAATGAAAAATTCAATAAAGTCCAATTAACGGTTCACGGGAAAAGTTTTCGCCTCGCAGAGACTAGAGTAGTGTTGCCACACCCGCGGACCACAGACCGTTAATAAATAGTGCGGCTTGTAGACGCCACACTGTCATACTGTATAGACAGCGCCATCTACGAATACGCGCCCCAATCCTTTTCCTAATCCCTTACAGAGCAATTGTGCATCATTTTGTTAGTGTTGTAACGCTGCATATCGATATAGACATACATAATATACAATACATAATCGATATTGGCTTTCGCGTCACAGGCTTTGCCTAGTGTGAAAGTCATTGGCACATTTTGCTAGAAAAAACCACCAGCATTATGCATATTTTTCTGTGTAGTCTGTCAATGTTATGCCTAATCTTTTGTATTGTAATGTGTATTTTGCTGAAATAAATTCATTTTCATTTCATATCGACAGTACTACAGTATTTATCTATTTTGTATCTGCTAATGACTTGTCTTGTTCTATGTACTATAACGCGGTACGATGGCTGATTTGATAAGAGGATATCTCTGACTCGAAATTGTCTCATTTTGGCACATATAGATAGATGGATTGGACTATTAAATCATAGGTTATTTAACTTAATATCTATCTATTAAGACTAGAGAACATTCTAGAAGGCGTCTGTTTCTTCATCATCAGTGTATGGATCAGATTTTTTCGCTCTGCAACGTGCGAAGTAACCTTTTTTCCAGAGCAGCGTCACTACTAACACAAGGGGAAATGTGACGAATATACCTGGAAAATAATAAATTAATATTTATATAAATAACTAGCTTATCCCAGGATAAAAAATATAGCCTATGTTAATTTGTAATAATGTAGCATTCAACCGTTCAAAGAATTTTTTAAATCGGCCCAGTAGTTTTTGAGTTTATTCGATACATACATACAAATTATTCCTCTTTATAATATTAAACGAAGAAGAAGAAGACTTAGGACATTCTCCAAAACTAAGCAGACCTTGTACTATGGAAATCAGATAACTGATTACTACAAAACTACTCGGGACAAACAGACATGGCGCTGCATTTTAAAAGGAGAGTGTTTTTATTGACCGAGCGAGCGAAGCATCTCTATTTTAGCATGGGCAAAAATGGTTTCGTATGTCTGTCCAGCTGTCCAGCTATTCGCCTGTCTTTGGAGTACCGACTGGCTGGCTACCACCCTGTTGAAAGTCTGTCACCAAGCACCTATCAGCAGTTCCCTTCTAAGCTTTGTGTGGTTCATGTTCGGCCACATCATCATCATTTTTAAGGCGATGATAGCTCAGTGGTAAGTGACGTCGGATACCGCGGTGAAGGTCATGGGTTCAAATCCTACAGTGAGCTTGAGCTTTCCGTGAAGGAAAACATCGTGAGGAAACCATAGCACGGTGGTAGGGTACTTTGTAGTACCCGACTGGCTGGCTACCACCTTCAAGTTGAAAGTCTGTCGCCAAGCACCTATCGGTGTGTTCCGACAGTTGCACTTGAGAGCCAGTTCCCATCTAATCTTTGTGTGGTTACCACCTTCGGCCACATCATCACTTACCGTAGTGAGATTGTAGTCAAAGACAAGTCTATCCAGAATTAAAAAAAACACAACATGGAAACTACCACTTGATGGCAAACAAGCTTACGGCCCACCTGATGGCAAGATTTTAAAACGTCAACGCCAAAGACTTACCTATCATAATACCCAATATGATGGCCATGTCAGGACCTGAAGAATCGACCAGGCTCTCAGATTCAGCACACACTAGAGTTTTAGATGTACTGTAGAGCTGGGCGAATGTCATGCCTCGAAGATCTTGTGGTTTCTTGCAACTGGAAGAAAGGATGGGAAATATATTAAAGTTAAAGGAAACGAGCGTATATAGTCATTAGCAATACCAGGGGAATTGCCAATGTGTTGTACACCTTATAACAATGCCTCTCTCAAATGCAACTGTTGGAACACACCAACAGGTGCTTGCTTGGCGACAACTTTCAACTTGTGTGTGGTAGCCAGCCAGTCGAGTACCACAAAGTACCAAACCACCGTGCTGTGATTTCTTTACGATGTTTTCCTTCACCGAAAGTTCAAACTCTTGAATTCTCTCTCTTGTAGAATTCGAACCCATGATCTTCGCCGCGGTATCCGATGTCACTGCCACTGAGCTATCATCGCCTTAAATCTCAATGAAACTTGGCACTCAAAAAGATTAGATAATTATCAAATCATTTCAGCTAATTAAAAATTTTACTTAAGTTGTTTTGACGGGCTGGTTAGCGTGGGTTCGATTCCCATCCAGGACAGACATTTGTGTGCATGAACATGTCTGTTTGTCCTGAGTCTGGGTGTACGTAATTATCTATTTAAGTATGTATTACGAAAAAAACATGTATATGTAATATATCAGTAATCTGGTTGTCCATATTACAAGCTCTGCTTAGTTTGAGATCATTTCATTTCATTTATTTATTCTGCTACTAAGTGTCTCATACATAGATCTTATAATATTACACAGTACATCAGAAAGCTGTGTGTGAACAAATGTCCCAGGATATTTATTTATTTATACTGCCTGCTGCCTGAAACAGTATTAACGGAATACTCACAACATATTACTAGCACTCTCATTATTAAGCCCGTTAATGACTGGAACCAGTACATCCACCATCCACTGGTTGGAACAGTTGCAAACGTAGGGATTGTTGGAGAAGTCAGCGTCCGTGAGCTGGTCCCAGCGGTCGAGGATATCGCTGGGGATCGTCGACAGATTGTTGTTATTGAAGTACAGCTGGAATGATAATTTAACTACATATACAGGTTGTTACATATACAGGTGTTACATATACAGGTTGTTACATATACAGGTGTTACATATACAGGTTGTTACATATACAGGTGTTACATATACAGGTTGTTACATATACAGGTGTTACATATACAGGTTGTTACATATACAGGTGTTACATATACAGGGTGTCCGGTAAGTAGTACGACAAACTGAAGGGGTAGATAGAACGGGTCACCTACCAAATGTACAAACAATGAGCTCAGTAAAAGTCTCACCAGTTTAGAGATATTTACAGTCAGAAATCCAAAAATTTGAAATACCGATATATCTAGAAAGGAGTGACACTTTTACTAAGGTCATATTTGTATATTTGGCAGGTGACCCGCCCACCTATCTCCCCTTGGATGTTACCCATGGAAGATAGAGGAAGACCAAAAAAGAGATGGAAATGGATGGAGTAAGAAAGGAGTAAATACCGATATGACGGATAAAAGGGCCGAATGGAAGAAGAGTACAGGTATTGCACCGATCACAAATAATTGGGAACAAAGCAGGCAGATGATGATGATGATGATATAAGTATGTATTACGCTGCATCCAGTGGCTTCCCGGGACCCTTACAAGATCGATGGTCCATCGTGTGGAAGGCCTGCCCTGCAGTGGACGTCTTCCGGCTGACATGACGAAGTAGGTATGTAAATAAAAGTACGTACCTGCTTAATTCTAGGCCAAACTTCCACATCATGGTCATCCTTCCACACCAAGAAGTCAGGGTTGAGGATCGTCAACCTCGGATTGAAGCATATATGCAGGGAGACCAGGCTCTTCAGGCCCCCGAGGGCGCCAGCCGAAATAGACTGCAGTTTGCTGTGTCGACACATTCGAAGCTCTTGTAACTTGGTCAGGTTTGTGAGGGCACTGGAAATACAAGAAATACCTAGTTATTTTTTATGGTCTTCGTTGGTTTTGAGTATACCTACACTGTGATCGAGAGGTACAACTGTTACAATGAACTTGAGATTTTGATGAAGGAAAACATTGTTAGGAAACTATAGCAAGGTGGTAGGGTACTTTGTAGTACTGGATTGGCTGGTTACAACACTCAAGTTGTCGCCAAGCATCTATCGGTGTGTTTCGCCGGCTGCACTTGAGAGCCAGTTCCCATCTAGGCTTTGTGTGCTTACCATCCACATCATCACTTATCATGGTGAGATTGCGGTCAAACATAAGCTTATCCAAAATTAAAAAGAAACTATTATAAATGTGAAAGTTTGTTATGATGTGATCTTTGTTACTATTTCACGCAAAAACTAGTGAAGGGATTTTGATGAAACTTGACACACAGGTAGATCATATCCTGGAATAAGAAATAGGATACTTTTTATTTTAATAATATAATTAACTCACTTATTGGCCTCCAAAGTCTGTATGGGATTCTTGCCGAAGTTTAAGTACACTAAATTATGTGCCTCCGTTAATACAGAAGGTACTGAAGCGAATCTATTGTCGCTGAGGTCTAAGCGTTGGAGACGTCTCTGTCGACGGAAAAGTCCTTCTGGTATCGTTTCTAGTTCACAGCCACTTAACTTGAGCTCCTGGAATGTTAAATATTCATAATCTATATCCATACTTTCATGCTAATATTACAAAAGTAAAAGTAACTCTGTCAGTTTGTCACCTTTTCACGCGTAAACCGCTGAACCGATTTTTATGAATTTTGGTATGGAGTTAAGAGGATAAGACTTTGGAGAAGGACATAGGATACTTTTTCCCGGGAAAACCACATGAAATTTTGGTCAAACACCCCATCCATTAGAAAAACAGCGGTAATTACATACCTGTAAATCCACCAGATCAGTTAAAGCCGCCATGGTCACCTGGTCTATATAACTCAGTGGGTTCCCACTCAAATCTAAAGTGATTAATTTGTTGATGAAATTAAACATGTCTTGGGGCAGTGAGTGAATGTCATTGTAGGCCAAACTTAGGTATATCAGTTTATTGAACGTTTCTGGGCCGCTACTTGATGTTAGGGGGCCCTGAAAAATAAAAAATATGTGTGTTTTATGCTATTTTTAATCGCAAGAATTCGTTTTTAGAGTGTTCAATAGCTTTTGAGACGTAATATTTGTTAGGGGGACGCTGAAAGTGTGACTTAGTGTGTGACGAAGAAATCGGCCGTCCACGAAATTCCGTGATTATATGGACGGCCCCTTAGAAGTCTGACACAGGTAGGCAGGCATCATCTGCTGCGGTGAAATGTTAATATAAATAGGCCTTCACAGGGTCTTATAGGTGCTCTTAAACACAAATGTCTTCAAGGTCAAATTAATAGTAATTTTATCACAACGAGTCATTTTATCTTTACGTAACATTATTATGTTTTCATATTTATCAGTTTTATCTAATGGATTAGATAAAAGTTAAATTTACCACGTGAAACCGCGCAAAGGAGGTAGTTCTGAGGATAACACTGGTCCCTCGGTACATTTAGGTACCCATATTTAAATGAAAAAAGTGGGGGAAGTTTGATGGAAAAGTATGAATTAAGAGCAAGAGAATATCTAGGGGGGCAGCTGCCCCTTCCAGAAAGGAAAGGGCAGCCATCTTAACGACGCCTATGCTTTGTCAACTTTTCGCAAACAACAAAGTCGTCGGCCCGGTGTGTCTTCTTACACTGTGCTACTATTGTCTTATCTATTCCTTGTAGGGGTAAAAAGCTATCCCTTACAGCAAAAACACGTCGACTCAACACCGAAGTAGATATCTTATTCCGGCTCAAGTCCAAACTGGTCAAACTTTTCAAATATATAAAACTGGCGTCTTCCAAACTGGCAATTTCACAGTTAGAAAGGTTTAAATACTGGATAGGCAGCGTTGATATCCGGGTTACTGAAGTCAACGGGTTCTGACTTAAGTCTACCGTTATTGGCTTCAGTTCTTTTAAACCTGAAAGAGAAACTTATTTTGAAAAAGCGAGTCTAAGACGATCACTGCACATAGATAATAAATAGCGATGTTGACTGCCATCCCATTATCCCACTTATATTATAAATGTGAAAGTTTGGATGGATGTTTTTTTTTTTTTCATTTTTGCTTTAATTTCGAATCTAAACGCTTTAGTTACGCATTCCCTCCATATATCTTATCCTTTCATACATGCACTGAAACGTATATCTGTTACTTTTGAGTTTTTTCGTTCGTTACGGCACGAAGTTACATTCCGCGTGTCCATCCAAGTTTGATTTCCTAAAACTAACTCAAAAACTAGTTGAAAGGGTGATCTAAGTGTGGTGATTTATTGTTTTTCTACAAATTTGGAGTAGAACTTTCATTGCGGTGTCCGCGCGGACCACTCACAATATGGTGGCATGCTGAGGTCTGCGAAATCAACAAATTACAAGTAAGTGCATGTCTCATTTATTCTGCAGCACGTAGAATCATCTTTACTACTAAAAATACTAATTATAAATTACTTCAAATATGTTGGAAACTTTTATACATACATATATGCAGATCGCTTGGAGAATTCTGTTAGCGTGATGTAGTATATTGTGGCGCCATCTATCTAGGATTTGTGCCAACTATATTTGTGTTGTTGAAAGATGTCGCTACAATCGCTTCAAATACAGCAAGAATTATGTATACTATCTGGATAGATAACTCTCAATGCCTACTTGAAGCAAATACCTATCAATTGCGAAAAAGAGAAAGATTACTACGTTGGGACAACAATCTCTCTTTCTAACCCTACTTACCATGAATGAAAGAAAGAGAGATTGTCCCTATCCTACCTAAGTTACCTATCCAGGTAGTATATATATAATTCTTGCCTATTTAGCATTCGTAATAGCGTTGGTCACAGATTTATTTAGACGCAGCTATTCACTGATAAGCTTATCTTCACGGATACGGAAATCTGATAAAAGTTCAAACGGAAATGGTACACGTCATTTAACTACTTATTTAATAAATTGATCGATCAATTCATACCAACGTCTTACCTCTATCTACATAATAATGATTAACAAAGTCTACAGTCTATTCAAAGTACGATATTTCATTCGACATTTAAAATAAATGTCACAGATTAATAAAAAAGTAAAAAAAAATACTACTCCATCTTGGGACTTTATGGCGGGAGTTTGAGTTGTTTTCAATAATAATATATCATTGATTTTTTGTGCAACAAGTACCTATATAAAATCTAAGTGCACCAATGAAGTGAAGTGAAATAAAAACGTGTATCGTGACTTTTAACTACTGTAACATTCAAATATTTTACTCTTTTACATATAAATAAACTTTGTTTTTGAATTTGAATTGGTGTATGGAGAATGGGAAACGTATGAATGAATACAACACGCAAGTTAATTGAGACTGGTTGATGCACATTTTTTTATTTCTATGATGGGGGGCAGCTTCCCCTTCATAGCCCCTTGGCAACGGCCATGACTTACCATCCCAGTCCTGCAGCTCGAAAGGTTGGCTGATGTCTTTATTAGTGCAATCTATCACATTGTCTGCGCAGACGCATGTCGAACAGATTATATCCGTCGCAGCCTCCGGTGTTTCCGTGATGAGCTCTACAATAAAATAATAAACGAATTTATTTATTTCACATTTTTTTGTAAGACTCCATATTGTATTTATATACTTAACTACCCTAACCCTAAATAAAACTAATCTATAACATCTCATATTATGTTGCACTAATATTATTAATGTGAAAGTTTGGATGAATGGATGTTTGTTACTCTTTCTTTTAAATAAATAAATAAAATAAATATCACGCCAGAACGGCTGAACGGATATGTATGATTTGGCATACATGTAGGTCATATCCTGAAATAACACAGGATACTTTTTATCCCGTGCAAAGATAAGATCTTTCGGGGACGCGGGTGAAACCGCAGTATTATAAATGTGAAAGTTTGGATGTATGGATGGATGGATGTTTGTTACTCAATCACACCAGAACGGCTGGACGGATCTGGATGAAATTTGGCACAGACATAGATTATAGTCTGGAATAGCACATAGGATATTTTTTATCCCATGCAAAGATCTTTCGGGAACGCGGGTGAAACCGCGGTGCGAAAAACTAGTGTATCTATAAGGTTTAGGCTGTGGAGCGAACCAAATTATTATTAGACATACATACTTACGTACATACGCTCGAAAAACATTGATATAGACAAACAACAGATGTATTAGCACGAAAATCCTACTAAATAATAATTGTCAGTATTTGATGAGGTATTCTGAATAAACACAATCTTGCTGTACCAGTTACAGTAAAGTAAGGGACTCTTTCAAGGGGCAATGTACGTATCAGATACTTTTCTATAACAAAGTCAAACTCCAGCTGCTTATACAGGGGAAAGTACAGGGAAAGCGACCACCTGGAAGAAGGCGTACCTCGTGGCTCAAAAACCTCAGAACGTGGTTTAACTTGAGCACCAGATCCTTATTCCGCGCAGCTGTGTGCAAGATCAATATAGCCTTAATGATAGCCGACCTCCGGTAGGAGATGGCACCTAAAGAAGAGAAGATAAACAGAAACAACTTTTGGATAAGCTTGTGTTTCACCACAATCTCACCATGGTATGTGTTGATGTGGCCGAAGGTTACCACCTTCTTACATGGGAACTGACTCTCAAATGCAACTAACGGAACATACCAACAGGTGCTTGGCAGATTTTCAACTTGAGGTGGGTAGCCAGCTAGTCGAGTACTACAAAGTATCTTACCACTGTGCTGTAGTTTCCTACACCGAAAGCTCAAGCTCATTGTGGGATTAGAACCCCTTAGCCGTGGTATTCGACGTCACTACCACTGAGGTATAGACGCTTGCATCACCAGGGATAGGTATCATTTGAACTTGGTAGTTCAATTTTAGGGTGGTAGCCAGTAGCTCAAAGCAGTGGGCCTTTTGGGGAGGACAAAATGGTGGAGGCCTGAGAGATTATAGACACCCTTACGCGGTCTGTTCGGCGGGCGCTTAGAGGTCTCAACTGGAATAGACTTAAACTTTAGACGACTGACCGCTGAGGGCGCCCCAGTTGGGGCACGAAACTCGGCTCAGGGCGTCGTCGAGAGGACACAAAGCTGGGGTCGGACTTCGCATAAGTGATTTAGAGGAGTTTTAGGGGATGGTCAGATTACTGAATGAGGTTTTACCTAGAGACTACAGCATGGGATTCTTCAAAAGAGGAGTAAGAAGGTTTATGCAAGGTCGGCAACAGTCGAGACGCCTCTGGTGTTGCAAGCGTCCGTAGGCTACGGTAACCACTTACCATCAGGTGGCCGTATGCTTGTTTGCCACCTAGAGGTATAAAAAAAATCTCGGGCAGCTAATTACGGGGTACGAGACTAAAAGAATATAATGTTCAAGACACACTTACCATACAATTCAGTTTCATTTTGAGTGACACTAAAACTAAATAACATAGTTAGCACTAAACAACTAAAATACATAATTTATATCACTGTAGACGTTCTAACGTTCAAAAAACACATTGAAATATGTTGATATCTTAAAATAAGTCGTATTTTAGATAAAAACCTTTTTTGCGATATTTTTATTCCGATAATGTTGTCAATGATTACATTAGATAGATACGACACGGATAAAACAGTAGGTATGTACCTATCTACGATTCAATGTTTCCTAACCAAAATGACAATTTATTTATAAATCTCCGAAAACACTTAATATTAATAAAATCATTGCATTTCATAAGTGCTCTTACTAGCCTATTTAAATAAAATATTGTTTTATTTTTAATCACGGGTCGATAATTTTTGAAACAAAAAAAATTATAGTAGGATGAAACCCATTGGAAAAATAAAATTACGGGCGATCTGAGATCGGGAAGTGGAAGGGATTTTAATTTAATTTATTTTTCCTTTCATTTTTGTTACATTTTCTTCCTTTTCATCCTACTATTATAATTTTTTAGTTTTTACCATTTTCAAAGGCTTCTGCACTGGTCTAATTTCTTTCAATTACTTTTTAAACACAGAATAATATTTAGAATTAAAATACTCGTAAAAAATAAGTAATAATACAATATCAACTACACCTGGGCCATCGGCTGGCGACGCCATTGTGAGGGGATTTTATTCGATTAATTTTAAATTACGAAAGCCTCGGATAAGACTGCTCGTTTTAGGCATAAATCAACTCTACATATTTGTATCCGTGCGTATCTATTGATCTATGTACTTTATCTTCATATTCCTATCAAGATAAGCTTCTAAACTTCTTAAGGACAACGGATTACAACTGTTTGGGATAGAGTTCAAAATCGTTTGATTTTTTCTCATTCTATAAAATATCACACGAAAAAAGAAAAAATGCTTACTTCCTTACTTCCTTTATTTTATATTTTACATATAATTATAGCTGTCCTCCGCAGTTTCAACCCCATTCCCGTGGGATTGTATCTTATCCCGGTATAAAAATATAGCCTATGTTAATCTGTAATAATGTTGCATTAAAATTGTGAAAGAATTTTTGAAATAGTTTTTGAGTTGATTCGTGACATACAAATCTTTCCTCTTTATAATATTAGTGTGTTGAAGAAAAATGAGTGTGTTGGTATGGCCTTCTAGGTGTACCTACTCAACAACGCAACGGAGCAGATCCATGTGATTTTTTGCAGATTTTGTAAAGTGACATAAGCTATCGGGAACTTAGATGAAATCGCTGGTCGAAAGTATCTACCATAATCTTTTTATTAAAACTGTCTCCATATTTTTTTTAATTGATAAATCTTAACTTAAACTTGTCTATTAGCTACTAAACAGAAAAACAGGCACGCTACCATCGACTCTATCACCACATTCACGCAAACATTCCGGGACGAAACACGAAATTACATCTCCCAAATCTAGTAAATGAAATGAAATGTTTATACATCCAAATGGGCCTTCACAGGCGCTTATGAATTGTCAGATTCTAATTACTCTAATGACTCTAGTGCACGGTTCGGAAGGTTGCTTTTGCTTTTGTAATAGTTTAAGTGTTGAACTTCAATATGGATTTTAAAAGTGCTTTCATTCAGAGTAATGAGTAGATTATTTTTAACGTAAATAAGTTTGACCACCAATTCGTCTGTTGGTAAGCGACGATGTGGTCGAAGATGAAGCACGCAAACTTACAAGATACCTATTCACTCTGATCTTGAATAGATCCAGATAGTATCTCAAAGGAAACAAGGAGGCCTGCAGTTCCATTACTTGGCAGTACGGATCAGGAACGTGGAGTCGAACCGTTTAGTACGTATCCAAGGAAAATCCACAATGTATGGGTGATAGCGGGACTTTTTACTTGTCCTGAGGTAAAGAAGATTATGATCCTAACCCAGCTTGTATTATAGCATGTGCTCGTAAAACGCATCGTAAGAGCCCAAACACAAGGTAGATCCCGTACAACGTTGAGGAGTTCTTCTGGCGTATCCAGTATCTTGCAGGATCCTGGTGATGCCTGCGCATCAGGTCAAGGTTATCATACTTTGGTAATTAATAGACAAGTGACAGGATTTCAAATTTTTATTTTAATTTTCATTTCTATAACCAAACTTTTATTTTGATTTGGCCAAGATATCCGTGGTGGTGGTGCCACTAGCTGGCCTCACCAGAATACCAGCGCTGTACCACAGATCTGTGCTATAGCTTAGCTACTAAGATAGATGGAACATAGGATACTTTTTATCCCGGGAAAAGATAAGATCCCTCGGGAACGCGGTGAGACCGCGGGGCGGAAATAAATAATACACAATTGTCACAAGTAACATTTAATTTTGTAGAAAACTATTATTTTTGATGGGGTTCAATTTGGTACGAAAAATACTTAAAATAAACAAAATTTAATCTTATGTTATACTTAACAATATAAAAACTATCCTATAAGATTATAGTTATTAATAATTTTCATCGTCTGGGGCCCGGCCGTAGAGTACCCGGGACCTTTCTGTGGGCCCTCGAATGCCTATAAATGTGAAGTATCCACGTCTCCATAGCAACACCAGGACACACATTATTGGCACTGCTACCAGGACTCCTGTGGAACACAAAAATATTATTAAGATCATTGGCCTCGCTCATTATAAGGATGGTGAGGATTATTGGAACGAAGTTCCTTATCGCGCGTTGTGAAAGGGGGCTAGAGGGAAAAAAATCTTACGAAAAATTGTCACGACACTTTTAGTGTCAGTCTCACTTTATTGTAAGCTGTGCGGCGTGCGCATGTTTCTCTGTCTGTCTCTCTCTCTCTCTCTCTCTCTCTCTTATAGAAAGCAAGCCAGACATTTTTTTCATTTCTATTTATATATATATATATAGAAATGAAAAAAAAAATTGATATATATATATAAAGTTTTTTTTTTTTGTTTTTTTATATATATATACACTCTCGACTTATATAACTTATATAACTTCATTCCATCCGGGTGTCCCTTGACACCTCTCAAGTTTTTTTTATTTAATCATCTCATTACAATTTTCAAGGCGATGATAGCTCAATGGTAGTGACGTCGGATACCGCGGTGAAGGTCGCTTACAATGTGCTTGACCTTTCGATGAAGGAAAACATAGTGAGGAATGGTTGGCTGGTTTCCCTCAAGTTGAAAATCTGTCGCTAAGCACCTGTTGGTGTGTTCCGGCAGTTTCACTTGAGAGCCAGTTGCCTTTAAGGCATTGTAATAAGGTGTACAACACGTTGGCAGTCCCCCTGGTATTGCTAATGTCTATAGGCAACGGTAGTCACTTACCACCAGGTGACCCGTCAGCTTCGTAGTAATTAATGATATAATTTTTTTTATTTTTTGTGGTATGATTTATGAAAAACTCATAACGCACGGTTCGGAAGGTTGTTTTTAGTCCAGGAGGTAGCGTTACAAAGTCAAAAGTTATGCTCAAATAAATAATATATTTACCATTACTTAATTTTTTTCTACAACATCCGAAACCTTCCAATCTTACAACCACCGCGGGTGATTGAGCTGACGCTTAGTTCACTTATTAGTTAATTTAATGAAAAACATGGCAATCGATCGATGTATAAACACTATCTAAAATGCAACGCTGCCTCCCGTACTATGTATGTCAACCTGCGCGAATGTGTTTGCGTCTGACCATATTATTTCTGTGTTGTCTACCCTGTCTGCCCTGCCTGACCTGTCTCTCAGTGCCTCTACCATGAGTTTACTATGGTATCGTAATCGATACTCGCTAGCGAATATCGTAAAAAACTTTGTATGCAAAACTGTGTTGTCACAACTGTCCGTTAGAGGCACTGCGCCTCATTCTAAATGTTTACCGTAGTCGCTAGCGAGTATCGATTACGTTAATAGACCAAACTCATGGTAGAGGTACAGCATACGCACACACTGATGGTTGTATCTTACCAATCAAAGCGCCAAGTAACATGGCGCCGTCCTTCTCAGGTCGGTGTCCGTATTTGTCAACGCAACGCATCGTCCGATGGATGTCGTTTAAGTGTTTCATTGTGTACCCTCTCATTTCAACCGGCTCTTTGCAACTGAAAATAATAATTATTTACTTTAATTACAATTTTATTTACAAGCTAAGATGTTATATTTGATAAGAGGGTGTCTCTCCTTGTCTCACTGTGTTTTGTTTTCACCTTTTGGCACATTAGTGTAAAGTTATTGGATGACTGAGCTTTATTAAGTTTTTTTTTGTAAAATTTTAATTGTTTTTCTCACAAAAGAAGGGATAGAAAAATAATCGTCTGGACTCGAACCGGGGTCTTCTGGTTTCGGGCCCTCTTGATTTCCACCTGAGCTATTATAAACTTGTAGATGATAGCTATTACCTTCATATTCTAATGATATTGTAGAAGTTTATAATTGCCTGAAAACACGGATAAAACGACGTTTTCTAAAAATGAAACCTTGCTAGATCGATTTATCGCCCCCGAAATCCCCAGCATACTAAATGTCATGAAAATCGTTGCGAGCTGTTTCCGAGATTCAATATTTTTATATATACACAAGAATTGCTCGTTTAGTAGAATGTTGCATATTTCGGAGGTGCTTATTTTGTAGTAGAATTTTAAATAACCACTAGCCACGGTTTGTTCCACGTTTCCTACGGATCTTAGGTACCTAGATAGGTTTCCTACACAACTTTCGATCTTCAAAAGATGGCCCAAATATGGCACACTCATCATATCAGCCGGAAGACCACTGCTGGACAAAGGCCTCCCCTAAGGATCTCCACGATGACCGGTCTTGCGTTACTCGCATCCAGTGGCTTCCCGCGACCCTCACAAGATCGTCGGTCCACCGTATTGGAGTCCACCGTATTGGAGGCCTTCCCGTAACGAAATATCACTCTAAATTACAATATCTCATAACATACGACGGCATTTTTGGTTGTTTTGGGGCACTTTTAATTGCACTCGGTACGTGAAGAGCACCCTTGAACGCCGGCGACGCGACACAATTCATACGTACGCTAATTCTACCGCTCGTGGATTGCTTATAACCAGTGGCGTAGCTACCGGAGGGCAAAGCTGCACTGCTTTATGGGCCCCCGAGCTCAGGGGGCCCTCGGACCCTGACCAGCAAACCTCGTATCGAACTAGCTAATAATTCTCCCGGATAAAAGTGACACGACTTTAATAATTCAAGGAATTTTAAAGAATACAGGGGAATCCCCCCATATTTTTATTGACAACTTCAAGGATTCGCCGAAAGTTCACGACAATAACAATACTAACAAGTGGGCCTAGTTGTCTGAATAAAACAATTTATTATTATTATTATTAATAAGGAAATGGTCTTTAAAAATAATCAGTTAAATTTTAAACTTTATTGCAAAAAGCTAAGCTTAGCTTGCATATTTTAAGCTTTGCACCTTTGAAGTATTTATATAATCATTATATGTTGACTTGATAAACTAAACAGTTTAGTTAGGGGCTCAGTTACTTTTTGCACTAGGGTCTTCTGTTACCTAGCTACGCCTCTGCTTATAACCTACACCTTTTACTTATAATGTCATAGTATACTTACATCATCTTCTCTGAAGAATTAGTCGTCTTGCTCTCAACTATAGGCACCAACACGTCGACCATCCATTGAGTGGAGCAATCACAAAGGTAAGGATTGTTGGAGACGTCCACTGTTTTCAGGAGATCCCACCGCGAGAGGAGACGAGAGTCGACTTCAGAGAGGTTATTCGATTGGAGGTATAACTGGAAAAACGAATATTGGATTCAAAGTCAAAATCAAAACCATTTATTCAGTGTTACCGCCGGTTCGGAAGTCAGCCTTGAACTGAGAAGAACCGGTAAGAAACTCAGAAAGGTTACATTTTTTTATATTTTTGGACCATAGAAAGAAAGAAAGAAAGAAAGAAAAATATCCACTTTCGACATCATAGACCAGGAGACACAAAATGCGGAACGGAACGGCCTATTATATGTGGTCTTTAACCTACTTCCTATTAAGAAAGAGTTCTTCTGGTGGGTTGGGTATCCCGCAGGATCCTGGTGATGTCTGCGCATCAGGTCCACGTTATCATACTTTGGTAATATCATTGACAAGTTACAAGATGTAATTTCGAGTCAGACCTATGGAAGTTCTTCAACTAGAAATGAGGTGACGATCTCCAAACGGCTGAGCAGATTGGGCGTGCGGTGACCCATTGGGCTCTGCTTAATTCACTTACTTTTGAACTCACTCACCTCTTTAACAATCGGCCAGTCGTAGGTCTCGCCGATGTCATCTGGTCTCGCCAGCGCTTTTGGGTCAATGAAAGACAAGGCAGGGTTGAAGCTGAGGTGAAGACTCGACAGGCTCTCCAGGCCGGCTAGGGCTCCAGGCCCGATGCGGCGGAGCGCTGGCATATTACACATGTGGAGCTCTTGCAGCTTGCGGAGTTGGGGGAATCCTCTAGAAGATATAAAGATTTGACGTGACGTCGTATTTACATAAGACTTTTTTTTAATCAATGACAAATCAAATTTAAGTAAAATACAATAATATTTACAACAAATGTACAAAATATACATGCAAATGTACAATTACAATACATAAAAAACATCTTCGAGGCTGCCGCTGCTGCCGATCGGCAAGGTTCCCAGAAGGCTGGCAGCGTTTCCTCTTTGGATGGCCAAGCTGATGCGTTGGCGGAAAAAGCTCCCCGCCCGCCGGTCACCCGAGGCCTCGATTAATTTTTTACATAAAATATTTGCGAAACGACGAGCTTCAGACCCCCACGGACCCATGGTCTCAACCGCAAAAGGCATAAATTGATAATTTGGACCAATACAGGCGTACTTTTTGAATTTTGAATTTTCCGCACCTTTCGCAGCCGCTCCCGCGGCTTTACAAGTCACCGGTAAGTGAGATGGCGCAAGTGTATCGACACAAGTGGCATCCCACACCAACGGCTTGCCGACACTCCACGGGATCAAAGTCATACCATCCGGCCTCTTGCCGTCGCCACGCGAAATACCGACCGGTTCGAGTACAGAAGGCACGCCGGCGACAACAAGAGCCCTACGGATAATATCATTAAGAGCCACGTGGCGTGAAATACGACCGGCACTTTGAGAACACGAAAGCCCATGATGGCCGAGCTCATTGACAAGATCCCCACAGCGGCAGCGATGAGGATGATTGGACCTGGAACCAAGACGAAGACAAATGCACAAGCTTAATGTTATGCGGTCTAACAAAGTCCCGATATTACTAGATGGAATGGCTTGCAACCAGTGACCTGATTCACTCTGAGAGACAGCTAACAAACGTGCCCGGTCCGAATCAGTAGAAAAATCAGAAAATAAAATTTGCCAAGTTTTTTCGCAAAGAGGTTTGTCCCATTCTCTCTGAGAGTGACTCAAAGTCGGAATATTTGTGCCTGGACAAGCTACCTGCCAAGCATTTCTGGCATCGGATAGGTAAGAAACCTCAACAGATCCAATAGTTGGTTCCAAAACAGATCTGACGAGGTCACTCACACTGTATACCGAGGACAGAAATGCCGGCAGTGATACGCTAGAAATTTTACGCACTCCTAGGCCACCATATCGTACGGGTAGGGTGGCTTGAGACCACACTTTGTTGTCGTCTAGGCAACAATTTAGGATTTTAGAAAGAGAAATTTTGATCATGTTGTCCAAAGTTTCTAATAATTGATCGAATTTGAATAAGTGGGTGCAGCGGAGTAAATACGTAAACTTCGGCACAAAAAGACATAGTCGTACAATAAAAAATGCATAATGCGCATTTATGTCATAAAGTCGATGAGAGGATTCATTAAAATTTTGTATCTTTTGCTCAAAAAACCCAGGAATGGATTCATCTAAGACGGGGGCTCCGAGAAGAAGAAGCGAATCCCTTGAGATTAATTTAATATTTGGTGCCAAATCATTAAAATCTTGAATAATTTTGGATTTCTCAGATTCAGGAACAGAATCTGAAACTAGGATCTCGCATTTGGAGCAGTTAAAATCAAGACCAATTTTTTTAAATTTTTCAGTTAGAGATTTTAAATCTCTGATAACAGAAGTCGCATCACCTCCAAGAGTTCCATCGTCTAGATACCAAACATTAAATTTAGACTGTAATTTAGATATGATTGGTTGAATGGCCAAACTAAAAATGGCAGGACCGAGAGGATCGCCCTGCTGACAACCTACACCGGAAATGATCGGTTGTGTTTTATAAAAAAGTTTTGTAGGATGGCCATAACATTGCCACAAGTAAGAATATATGTCAGGACAAATATCCCTTATTTGTGTCAACATAGCGGCCCTATCGACAGAGTTAAATGCATTTTTTATGTCAACCTTAAGCAGAACATCACCTCCGTTATTTAAAAGAAAGGTCCGAGCCGCATGTACCGCTGCCTCACAACCTCCCTTTGAGCCAAAACCAAGTTGAATTGGTTGAAATAAATCAGTAGCTATCGGGAGAATGTGACGACAGCAAATTTTGGAAGCCATACGACGGATAGTATTACCCACCGCGATCGGTCTTATACCACCGTCTTTTTTGGAAAGGGCGCAAAGGTTGGCCCCATAAATGATCTCGGTGATGGGGCTCGGCACCTTTCCTGCCAACATAAAATTTATAAGAGAGGTTAATCTCGATAACAATTTAGTGCCAGCGTCCCCGGCGGCACCACAAACAAGATCTTTGTAATGCTGTGGTGTAAAACCGTCGAGGCCACCAGCAGAGCCAGGTTTAAAGGATAAAATTACATTTAGAAGATCTTTGGAGGTACAATTTAGACTGGTTTGGTCAGATGAAGGGGGATCCGGAAAAATTATATTTGGGAGCGGAGGTGGATGTTTAGACCTTAAAGCACAGAGGGTTTCAGGTGTGTCTGCAGCGACAACATCGCTTGAAAATAAAAGCTGTGCTGCTCCCTTGAAATCGCCGTCGTTGGCTTTATTTTCAATTTTTCTAATAGGGTTTGCCTGATTGATAAATTGACTTTTCGAATATATTGGAATTGAGGCCAATTCTGGATGTGAACAATTATTTTTTATTTTTTGAGTTAGAGAGATCTCATTTTGCTGGCGATTAGGAACATGCAGCACCCTGTAAGAAAATGTGAGCAGTTCTTCCCAAGCACTCTGCGAATTCTGGCTAACGTCGTATTTTATTTTTCTTTATTTTTTATGTCGGAGGTCTCCCAACAAGCAGGCAGGTCATGATGGTAAGTGACTACCGTCCCCTAAAGGCATTAGCAATATCAAGGGGGTTGCTAATGTTGTCGATCTTGTTACGATGCTTTGAAGGCAACTGACTCTCAAGTGCAACTTTATTGGTGACGATAGTCACTTATCATCAGGTGAACCACCTGTCTGTTTTCTAACAAAAACCGCCACACGTTACACTATCGACCGCGTCTGCCTTTTGAATATAAACCTTTAATTGTGTTGTGGAACTATTTTGCGTGCATTACAGCAACATAGGTACACAACAACATATATACCTAGCCAATTGGACATTATATTTGTGAGTTTGTGGAACCAGAACATCGACCACGCGGGCACCTCTCTCTCATCATCCAAGATCAAGTCAGGTTAGTGGACACTACGCATGAGACAAACAATCGACAATCATATTCAACCCTTACGGGTTTGTCACATATTTTTCTGCTGGTAGCTTGTACCGAATCTGAAAAACGCATCTCGCCAGGAGGCACTGTCACGAAAACACTAATAGCCTGTACCTCTACCATGAGTTTGCTCTAGTAAAGTCATCGATACTCGCTAGCGACTACAGCAAACATTTAGTGTGAAGATTTGTACAGCGCCCCTAACGGACAGTTGTGGCAACACAGTTTTTCATACAAAGATTCGATTACAATACCAGAGTAAACACATGGTAGAGGCACTGGATGCAAATTGGGGAGAATAATTTGGAAAATGTATTATCTTTACGGAATTTTTAAAGAAAATAAATATGAAATAGCAACACTGAAATTTGGTGCGGAAGTCACAAAGAGCTTCAAAAGTCCTATACTAAATCAAAAAGATTCGAGTTTATATCTCAATTTTTACGGGCTTAATTAGTCTCCTAACGATATCGAACCAACGAACTTACAAGTTATCCTCATTACTCATATCGAGCTCAACAATAGGGTTCTGGTTGAGGTTCAAGAAGACCAGGTTCTTCGTCTCTTCCAGCTCTTGGGGGATTGATGTCAGCTTGTTGTCGCTGATGTCCAGCCGCTCCAAGTGCCGAGGGGTGTGGAGGAACTTCTCGGGAATCTCTTTTAGTCCACAGGAACGCATGCGGAGTACCTGTGGGTTGATCGTATGTCTTTAGGAAGTTATTTTGTTTTATAGCAAATATTCGTCATGCTCGCTTTAAGGCCTTTGCTTGTGGCAGCGTCGTGGGGCAGGTCGCTCACTTCACAATATATGCGAGGAGGGCGGTGGCTGCCACACGCGCCATACTTGTGAACAGGTGCTGCTTGTAGGGGCTGCTTTGTGCAAGATTGTTGTTTACTCTTATAACTAAATGATATCTACTTATTTCTTAATGTACAGAGACAAGTATGCGAGTTTTACAGCGTAAAACTGGTCTCGACGCTAAACGCGACTTGTTAAAAGCCCGACCACCCGCGGCCATTCGTTTTAATTATGTAGATGGTATACTCACGTGCAATCAGTGTGCACGGGGGTTTACCACTAAAATCGGGTACATAAGTCATCTTCGGGTCCATCAGCGTCATGCGAACTAGGAGTCGAAGTGGTCGCCATGACCGAAAACGGTCGGAGTGAATCAATCAATCAATCAATCAATGTTTTAATGTCCATACTCTTTGTTTTTAAATTTCTCCACCTACCTTCAACATGGGGAGACTAGAAATAGCAATGATGGTGACGTGATCTATTGTTGTCAAGGGATTCCCGCTCAGGTCCAACTCCTCGAGTTCAGGGAGATGCTCGAACAGGTCCTGGTTGAGGGAGTGGAGGTCGTTGTGCGCCAAGTTTAGGGTTCTCATGGCAGCTAGGGGCTCGAACTCTTCGGGAGAGAAACGACCCTGGGGAAAAAAATATTTTTGTCACGTAATTTAAGGCTTAGGCTTATTTTAATGGGGGTGTAATAAAGCAATCGCCGCGTTTGTCGTGGCTAAAATGCGCAACAAAATCGTTAAAGAAACCGGGAAAGTCAAATCAATTTCCAAGGAATAAAGTATGTAAGTTTTATCAATTTGTTATTATTTTTTTATATGGGTCATAATCATAAATGTTGTTGTTGTGAATAACAAAAATAACCGCACAAATAGTCGCTGTAAATAAATGATGTTTCCTACAGTGGCCTGGAAATTCAAGCTTCGCTTGCTGGGTCAATAAGTATTGAAAAAAAATTCTACTAATGAAAGCTGAAGACTTTGTTGGTTTGAATGCGCTAATCTTAGGAACTACTGGTTCGAATAGAAAAATTATATTAGTGTTGGATAGCTCATTTATCGACGAAGGCTATATGCTATATAACATCGAGCTATGTTGAGAAAATCCCACGGGAACGTGGGCGAAACCGCGGGGGACAGCTAGTCTGATTTAATATTAGAGTAGATACCTCAAAAGCATGAGGACTAAGTTTCGCCGACGTCAAGTCGTTATAGCTCAAATCCAAAACTTTCAAATCTTGCAAATCTTTGAAGCTGGCCTTTTCAATGAATTCGATCCTGCATCGAGATAAGTTAAGGACTTTTATTGGCAGCTCAGCTATGACCGTTACATTCACAATGAGATTATCGCTTAGATCCACGAGTGTTGGTTTCATTTCCGCCAAATCTAGAATCAGAAATACAGAATTAATACAAAACGAGCGAGAATTACAGTAGTCGCATAGATGTAATAATATTTATTTATAATTTTAAATATAAATATCGTATTTTTCGTTATATATATATATTTGAAATTGTAATTAATAAGCTAAAGAAAAATAAATGAATGGAATAATAATATCTCATCTCATCACAACACAACAGTAGGATTAACAAAAGAGAAAAAGAAGATAAAATAATTATTATCTTATGTAATAAAAAAAAATGTAAAGTAAAATTAAAATAAAATGTGTGTAGTGTACCTACTGTGTGTGTGAGAGTTGTTCATTTCACGTATAGGTAATGCTATGGCTCCTACACTAGGCTAAGCCTGTCCTGTAGGTAGCCAATTCTTCGCCAAGATTCCAGAACATATATCTATAATGTGTAATATCTTCATTCTCGTCACATACTACTGGCTTACAGTACCAACCTCTCGCAAAAAGGGTTGGTACCATCTGACAGCTAACTCCACTACCGCGCGCGCTCATTGGTCAATAAAAGAGTTTTGAGTTTGAGGCTGTATGGGCTAATACCCTTTGCCTGCACTGCAATAGAGAACTACTGAGCACAGTGAGTGATTTAAATGCACGAAATATTAGCTATTGCTAGGTCAATTTAGTTTCTGAACGGACCATTGTCTGTTGTAACTTTTTTCAGCGCAGAGTAATTTCAAAAAGTGGCGTTCGAAATTCGAATCACTTTTTTTCAGTTGAAGAAAGAAACTGGATAAACTGCGGAGTGTGCCACAGTAGCGGCGCCACCGTAGTCAACTACGCATAGATATCAAATCAGTCGTAATGCCGTACGTACCAGCCCACTCATCTTTACTGAAGAATTCAGTTATATTCTGTCCATGGCAATCCACTTCTATATCATTGCAAATGCATGTTCTGCATATTCCAGTGTCTACAGTTACATCGTTCGATGGCGCTTCTGTCGTGGTAGCTGAAATTGGAACTAAATTAGTTGTTCTACTCAATAATAGATGGCCGGAGTAGCAATGAAGTTGTTGTAATATTAATGGAAAATTTTGTACAAGAATTAAAATAGAAAATAAATAGGAATTAATATTAGAATTTTATTTTATTTTCTTTATTTCGACCACCAAACAGTGAAATAAGAGATTTATTTGATTTTAATAATAAAGTTTACTCAATATAGCCAATAGATGTCGCCACTTACAATTTTCACAGTTGATTCCAATTACTAAAATGGTGAATATGAAAGAGGAAATGACTCGCGTCGCCATTTTCCCTGAAAAATAAATGAGAACTTACAAATTTATTGATACTTACTAGTGTTCGTATTTTTTTTTAGGAAAACAAAACTTTTTCCATTTGAGTCGGACTCCCACTTGATCAAATTTACTTCACAAATTTTGTAGTTTTTTTTTTTAAATATTTTATTCGGTTTTTAGTATTTATTGAATTTTGTTGTTATAGCGGCAACAGAAATACATCATCTACCTCCGTGCTATGGTTTCCTCACGATGTTTTCCTTCACCGAAAGCTCAAGCTCATTGTAGGATTCGAACCTACGACTTTGCCGTGGTATCCGACGTCACTACCACTGAGCTATCATCGCCTTAAATGGCAGATAGGTGGTACATCCAGCTTATTTACCTACCAGTTATTTACCGTCCATGCTGTCACACTCAGTGGATCACAGACTATTAATAATAGCGCGACTTGTGGACTTTACTTTATGAGTTGTAAACAACCGTTGGACGGGCAAAGAAAGAGTAGGTTATCTTAGTCATAGATAAAGCCTATCTCTTTAGTTGTTATCAGTTACGAGAATTGTATTTAAAAAAGAAAATATATGGAACGTTTCATGGGAAATTGACTTTATCTAATATGTAATCAAGATTGTCTAAAATGTTAGTTTATCTGTGGTAGGCAAATGGCAGTGCTTCCAAGTATAGAATGACTGCGTAATATAAATCAAAAAATACCCTATCATCGTGCTGTGGTTTCCTCACGACGTTTTTCTTTCACCGGAAGCTCAAGCTCAGTTCGGACTTACGGCCATCACCGCGGTATCCGACTTTACTACCATGTGCTTCACTTTCGGTTAAGACAAAATATAAATTATAAAAAGACAGTGTATGTTATTCATCATCCATTTGACTCGAGTCACAATTCCTGCAATCTATTGTTTTAAAAAAAAGAAAGAAAGAAAGAAAGAAAAATAATTTATTTGTAACCATAAATGTAAAAATTAATTTAACTATTCACTAGTCACAAATTGGCCCCAACTCAGCATTTTGCAGGTTGTTAAACCTGCGCTGGTCTCCCGCTGGAGCCAGCTGGGGACGTCACGGTGCGGGTACCACATTACATAAATAAACTTAAAACTACACGCCACGTAATAATTGATGTTAAATATATTTGAAACTAATGAGAATTATACCTAATAATAACAACAATGATAATACTGCTGGCAATACATGCCTACATTTCAACTTAAGATAGTTTAGTGACATTCGTTTCGCAAGCCAAAGGGTTAAGTTCATATTCTAAAGGATAATCTGCATAAGATGTATACGGTGACATTCATGAAGACGCCTCCCACTCTTTTTCCTAATCCCTTACAGTGCTAGTGTTCATCCTGTCGCTAGTGTTATAGTGCTATCGATATATTTTTTTTATTCTGAATAAGCTTGTGTTTAACTACAATCTCACCATGGTAAGTGATGATGTGGCCGAAGGTGGTAAGCACACAAAGCCTAGATGGGAACTGGCTCTCAATTGCAGCTGTCGGAACACACCGATAGGTGCTTAGCGATAGATTTTTTACTTGAGGGTCGTAGCCAGCAAGTTGGGTACTACAAAGTACCCTACCACCGTGCTATGGTTTCCTCGCGATGTTTTCCTTCACCGAAAGCTCAAGCTCATTGTAGGATTCGAACCCACGACCTTTCACGACCACCATGAGCTATCATCGCTGTAAATCTAAATATCTATAAGCATATATCGATATGTATATGTCGATTTACAACACTAGCAAAAGGATGGATACTTGCACTGTAAGGGATTAGGAAATAGAGTGGGAGGTCTTAGTGGATTTTTTTTTCTAACTCATTTATTCAGTTTAGGCCCTGTTAGAAACTCAGCAAGGCAATTTTTTTCTTTTTAGCAGTGGATCTTTCTTACATTTATTTACATTTTAATAAGTACATTTAGAAACATTTTCAAATATTTTACACCACGCCTGTAGTGATTGCACGGTGTATAGTAGGTATGCAACTGATAAAATTCAACAGTAAAATAACTTTTAACGTCATTCTATTGCATGAATTTCATTGTATGTTTATGTTAAAATTAAATATATCTCACCTTATTCAACTATATTCAATAAAACACATAAAAACTACACTTTTACGATTATTCTTTTGTAAAAACACATTCGCTGAATGGGCACACAAACTAAGTAAAATGGCGATCGTTACGTAGTCACTTGTTTTATATCTTATCTATTTTTATCAACTGATAACAGCTATATGGATTGTGCACTAGTATAACAAGGTAAGCAGTTAATGACTGGGTGGACTTTATTTATTAAATTAATTTATTAACTACATAACTACTATCATTCAGGCTTTATTTATGACTAGCTTTCCGCCCGCGGTTTCACCTGCATTAATCAAAACAGTTGTATCATTTATGTACATCGAGAATAGTATTGGTTCAAGTGTAACTAGTGGGACGCCTGATGGATTTATTTGAAAATCCGAATACTTTATTTTATTAAAATTATCCGGCATCGTATCAATTTCTGTTGATTGTTATGTAAATAGCTGACGAATCATTAATTTGCTGTGCCCCTTATAACACATATTTTGTTCAATTTCTATCCTAGTTTGAGAGTCAGAGGCCAAATCACATCTCGAAACAATACTACATCCTAAGCAAGCTGACAAAAAGTTAGTAAAGTTTTTGCCTACACATTTAATTTAATAATATAAAATGACAACGACTTAACTAACACTGCGAATAAAAATTATTAATTGTACAATTCACTCACTCACTACTACTAGGGAACCACACACTACTAAAAGAACCACTTAATACTCTCAACTTGATATATTGGTGAGCTCAAATAAATAAATTAAATATTCTCCGACCTTATACAATTTGAATAGAAACAAATTATAGTGCGATGTAAAAGACTAGTGCTGGCATCTAGTGATATTTCAGTACAGCAAATATTGGTTCTAACATAATTATATTTTTCAAAGTACATAACCTATTACTGAAAATTAGAACTCGACATTGGTATTGTTGTTAACGTTTAGAAGAGACAAGATATGAGGGGAGTCAACTATGCTGTTGATAATTTTGTTCAAAAATAATAAGTCGGTAGGTACACTTCCGACAATTCTCAAGCGAGATCACGTTTAATTTGTTAGGCCTGTCTCTGTATGAGCGCAGTTTCCAATGTTGATTACATCACAAGGGCCGCGACAATTTGGGGATATAAATTTGAACCCAAATTGACGTTAAATATGAAGTAAATAATGATTGGCAACAGATTCCCCGATAGCAAGAACACAATATGAGCGGGACTTACCAATACTTAGGTCGTCAAATCCTGCAATGTGTTGATTTATTCATTTAAATTATGGAAAAATAACAGGAATAGACTACAAATAGAACTACGAAACTAATAACAATAACAGATATTTTAAATATACTCCTTTTAACATTTTTCACTAAGAACTATAATTATAAAAATATTACGAAAAATTAAATTAAATTATTGATCCGTATCTTGTTCCCGGCCGGTTAATAAGAGTTACGCCAAAGTTGAATTCTTCTGATTGTAATTATGCACACGCAGGCGAGATGAAAATATTGATATGTATTTTTGTGTTTTTCCTTATCGATCTTTTCTTGTACTATTTTCTAATAATGTTGACCATGAATAAATCTTAGATGATACACTAAAACTAGCTATAATAAATCGTCACGTCAGAGCGGAGCGAGGACCAATTCTTAATCTATGAATGTTGACGATTGACGAATTCACTTTTGAACTGTACAACTATACCAAAAAGGTTAGACCCGCATCAGTTGATTAAAAAACCAACCTTTGTATCTTAGTTCAGAGGAAATGTGGCAAGTTGAGAATAAAATAACGATTTTTACTTAAAATAATAATATTTCTCGTAAATGATATGAATATGTATTGTAGTTCTTGCTACGTACCGTGTTATACATATGAACAGTGGCCTTGTCTGACTCATATAAATCCGAATGAAATCCGGATGTATTTTTACGAATAAATAGTACTTAAACGTGATGCTTTACGAATATTGATTGGTTTCTTTGTATCCGGTATCGTGTATACAGAATGATCTAGACGTCATCGGTATCATATAATACAGACAAGTTGGAAATTCCTACTTACTTGTAAATGTGCAAGTTTGTTAGGATATTTGCTACACTTTCACGCAAACAAATCATAGATAATTTTTATCTCTCGAAAAGAAAATATCCTTCAGACAGTACTAGTTTGATCAACGATTGAGTACAAAAACAATTTGGTTGGAGAAATACTTATATTTTATTTTCCAGACTTCCAGAATAATGTACCTAAATAGAGTAGATATTTATCTTTTTACACCACGGTTTTCGGCTTTTGATTTGCGTCCCGAATAGTCTAACAGCTAATTAATGTTTTACTTTTATATGTTTAATGTATTATGACCTGTTTGTGTACCTACCAGTTTCATCCAAATCCGTCCAGCCATTACTTAATTGGAAAACTAACTTCAAAAAAACTTTACTAATATTTACTACCTACTTAAATGTATTAATTAATTGGAAATTCTTTGGTGATCTATCGTTTTCTTAATTGTTTTAAAAAATGTGTGTTTACGTCAGTCGCTTGGATGCCACCTCACTTTAAAAATAGCGACGAAACGGAACGTTTTTAATTTTTTTTTATGACATAGATGAGAGATATTATCGAGATTTTCTTTACGACGGAAAAATATTTTAAAAGACAATCAAACCTCTCGTGACCTACAAGCTACGCCCTGAATCAATATTCTTATCTTTGACAATACCTCGATAACACGCTTTCAAAAATGAAAAACAATCATTTATCAACCTTATTTACACGTAATAAGACACACACTTAAATAAAATACTCGTTTAATAATACCCAATATAGAAAGAGCTATAAGCTAGATAGAAACTATTAAAATAAAGAGTTCATTTAAAGTTGGTTATAATAAAATCCCGAAGGACAGTGATCTGATGCGCGCCATCTAGCGCCGAGTAGGATAATCACTTGGTAATTGACATAAATACCCGCTGACGGCGAAATCGCGGCAAATTGCTATGTTATACTATTTCGAAGACAAATTGCACGAATTGTGAAAGGGATGATTAATTAGGTTTTGTAAATGATTTATTTTTATTTAAAATTGGATTTTAAAGGCATTTATAAATCGTCAGACTAAAGCACCGTTTACAAGATTGTAATTTTTACTTTTTCAAGTATTTATAGTTATTATTTAGCAACATAGCATATTACTCAGAGAATCCAGTGAAACTTAGATTTTTAGCTCTGATATAGGCTTAAATCAGGAAAGGCGTAAGGGTGACTATAAACAATTAAAAACATTTTTAAATGGTTTTAGAAAAGCAGGAAATAATTGTCTTGACGATAAGACGTCACTTGAGAGCATACCCTTAAATATTTTCCGTTAATTTATTGGAGTTTTAACTTTATGTTCATCATCATAAGAGCGATTCAAAGTGCGTTGGTAAGTTTGTGTTTGCATAAAACGTTTTCACCGTTAAGGGGCTGCTTACAGCCGGTGACAGGCGGGTAACAAGGCGATACGTAGGGTTGTCACTTTATATATTTTATTTAGAACATGGAATGTGATTTATTTATTTATTTAGGTAACCAACAGCGTACAAAATTGTTTTGACATAAATAATTAATTTAGAAGTAAGGCCAATTACGGGTAACCCCTTTCACGAGGATTTCACGTAAAAATATATCAATAACTTGACATTGGCTGAAATGTCGTAATGGACATTTCCAGCAAAAAGAGGTTAACAAAGTAATACCTCAGGTTACCGTACAACTTAGATCTAACTTCAAAAAAAAGGCGATGATAGCTCAGTGGTAGTGACGTCGGATACCGTGGCGAAGGTCGTGGGTTCGAATCCAACAATGAGCTTGAGCTTTCGGCGAAGGAAAACATCGTGAGGAACTCATAGCACGGTGGTAGGGTACTTTGTAGTACCCGACTAGCTGGCTACAACCTTTACAAGTGCTTGTAAAGGCCTATTTGAATAAAAAACATTTTCATTTTCACCCTCATGTTGAAAATCTGTCGTCAAGCACCTATCGGTGTGTACCGGCAGCTGCACTTGAGAGCCAGTTCCCATCTAGGCTGTGTGCTTACCACCTTCGGCCACATCATTACTTACCATGGTGAGATTGTGGTTAAACACAAGCTTATTCAAAATATAAAAAAAAATGTAAGTTTTATTTTTTAGTACTTACATAAAAAATATCGATAATAGGATAGCAGGTTAATAGAATAGTGGGTCAGCAGCATAATTAGATAGTAGAACTGTAGGATAATAGGGTAAGATGATGTAGGACAATAAGATTGTAGATAGCACGGTGGTAGGGTACTTTGTAGTACCCGACTGGCTCGCTACCACCCTCAAATTGAAAATGTGTCGCCAAACACCTATCAGTGTGATCCGATAGCTGCACTTGAGAGCCAATTCCCATCTAGGCTTTGTGTGCCACTGACTTGTGACCACTTTCGGCCACATCATCACTTATGGTGTAAGTATTTATACTTAGAGACAGATTAAAAGACAGTTGATATGCCTTCATAGAGCTAATTAAAATTAAACACATAATTTTGATAAAATACTGTGGCAGCCCTAGAGTTAAGGGCGCGTCCACAAACTATTGGATTACAAGCGAGCTCACGCGACCTGCGCCTTTGTGTCTGAAGCACCCTTCATCAACGCTGGGCGACGAGAGATTACTTAACCATTGTTTAACTTAACTATAGGATAAATCAGCCATCACGGATTTATGACAGTTATTTTTTTTGGAGCGAGCTTAATTTTAATTAAATTATTAAAAAATAAATAAATACAAACCTATGTAAAAAATCTTCTTCGAGGCTGCCGCTGCTGCCGATCGGCAAGGTTCCTAGCAGGCTGGCAGCGTTTCCTCTTTGGATGGCCAGGCTGATGCATACCATAATTAAATAAAGAATTATTTCAACAGAAGAAAGTTACAATTTCTATACAAATAAATTGACCCTACATATTTCGAACATAATATTCAAAGTGGCGACACCACTTACGCTATCGCCCTCCATCTTTTAACAAAAAGGGGGGGCCAATATGTCGCGTTAAAGACGTCATTGTATGTTGAATGTCACCGTGTCCCCAGGCAACACTTCACCTTTAGATATGACCTGCTGGCTGCTAATTTTTGTATTATGACGTTATAGTTTTGATGGTGGAAATTAAGCTGATAATGCTCGTGTATTTTTAGGGTTCCGTACCTCGAAAGGAAAAAACGGAACCCTTATAGGATCACTTTGTTGTCCATCCGTCCGTCTGTCAAGACATTTTTTCTCAGGAACGCGTGGAGGTATCAAGCTGAAATTTATTGGAGCTGTGAAAAAAACAAACTTCTAAGCCATCGCAATCAAAAGATACAGCTGTTTATGCCGCAAATTTTCGAAACTCGCAAGGGAATCAAAACCTACAGGGTACTTCCCGTGAACTCAGAATCTAGAAATTTGGTACGAAGCAACGTCTTATAGCACAGATCGACGAACTACTTACAACGGAATGTAAATGTTTTTGGAACGAAGTTCCTTATCGCGCGTTGTGAAAGGGGGCTAGACGGAAAAAATGCTCACGAAAAATTGTCACCGACACTTTTAGTGTCACTGTCACTGTCACTGTCACTGTCACTGTCACTGTCGGTGACAGTTGTGTGTAGTAAGCTATTGTAAGCTGTGCGGCGTGCGCATGTTTCTCTGTCTGCCCCTTCTCTCTCTCTTATAGAAAGCAAGCCAGATATTTTCATTTCTATTTATATATTATAAAAAACTATCTATATATATTTTTTTATATATATATATGTACTCTCTCGACTTATATAACTTCGTTCCATCCGGGTGTCCCTTGACACCTCTCAAGTTTTTATTTTTTTGTACGGAACCCTCGGTGCGCGAGTCCGACTCGCACTTGACCGCTTTTTTAATGGTTCTGACAGTTGATGGCCTATAACGGGCCGCTATCCTTTTCCATAAAATATGGTTTGTTAGAAAGATATATAGTAAAGCTGTCCCCCGCGGTTTCACCCGCGTTCCCGTGGGATTTTCGCAACATAGCGTTATCCAAAACTAATATAATACTAGCTTTCCGCCCGCAGCTTCGCCAGCGTGGACTACACGATTTTGCCTGATTCGTTTTTTCCAGTTATAGCGCGACCGCTATGTCCCTGCATTTTAAATCTGTAATATCTTCGGAAATATTCATTTAAATTATATGCTGTAAAGGGCCATATTGATCTATGTTAACACGTTCGTATATTTACCATAGCAGCGCCATCTATTAATTACTTACTCAACCCAGTCGAAAGGTATCGACATCTGTTAGAATCATTTGGAGTTAACAGATAATTGCGACTGTCAAATAATAACAGACAAATAATTAGCAATAAATTAAAATTGCGACTATAATTTGAGATTTAAACTATCCTATCTCTCAAGTTGGATCGAACTGCACATGGTGTGCCAAGTTTTATCAAGATCGGAGTAGTAGTTTCGGAAATTAGCCCGGACAAACTTTGTGACACGAGATTTATATATATTAAGAAGATAAGATTTAAATTCGAACTAGTAGTTCCTGAGATTAGCGCGTTCAAACAAACTCTTCAGCTTTATAATATTAACTGTATAGAATAAATAAAGTATTTTATTTTGCAAATAACATAATCGGCATCAATCTGTAACATAATTTTTATCCCGGGAAATGATATTATCTCATGGGAAAGGGTGAAACCGCGATGACAGCATCCGAACTCTTATTCTAGGATATAATCTATTTGCGTGCCATGTTTCATCAAGGTCAGTTTAGTAGTTTCTTAATTCATCGCGGATGATAGGGGAATTTTAGGTAAGTACCTGAAATTTTCAAAATTTCTGCACAATTTTCATAATTTTTCTTTCCGTAAGAACCTTCTACGAAGTATTATGAAATGAAATGGTAGATGACCCGCCCATCTATCTCCCCCATAATCATCCTGTATAAAAATAACTAGCTGTCCCCCGCGGTTTCACCCGCGTTCCCGTGTAATCTTATCTTTTCCCGGTATAAAAATATTGCCTATGACACTCCCAAATAACGTGCCTTTCTATTGGTAAAAGATTTTTCTAAATTGGTGCAGTAAATCTAGAGATTACCCATTACAACCTCACAAACATGACCTCTTTGTGATTAAATATAAATATTAATATACAACAAATGTACAAAATATAAATATATATTTTGCTTGTATATTTTGTACATTTGTTGTAAATAAATCCTTTGGTGATTTTAACAAATGTACAACTATAATATATAAAAAACTTCTTCGAGGCTGCCGCTGCTGCCGATCGGCAAGGTTCCCAGAAGGCTGGCAGCGTTTCCTCTTTGGCTTGCCAAGCTGATGCGTTGGCGGAAACAGCTCCCCGCCCGCCGGTCACCCGAGGCCTCGATTATTTTTTTACGTAAAATATTTACGAAACGACGAGCTTCAGACCCCCACGGACCCATGGTCTCAACCGCAAAATGCATAAATTGATAATTTACCTCTTTATAATATTAGTTACCTATAGATTAATAAGATTTATTTTTTTTATTTGTAGGAGGTACCTACTACTGAATCGATTCTTAAAATTATTTCACCAATAAAAAGGCTACATTATCACTGTCTAACATACGCTGTATATTATTTCAATTCCCTCGTAAACGTGGATGAATCCGCGGTCAACAACTAGTATCTACTTCACATTATTAACACACACACACATACACAATTTCGTTCATTTTAGTTTATCAAAATGACAGCAAATAAAATGACGTAAAAGTTCAATCTCAATTATATTGAAAGGGTGACATTATTAAGGGTTGATTGTGCGTGATATAATGAAGTGAACATTTAATTTATTTACACAAATACTGGGGGATTAACAAAGAAAGATGCTGAACTAGCTACACACTGCGGTTTTATATGAAATACATACTCAAACAAGACTCATTCAGTTTAGGCCCTGACAGATAGGATTCGGGATTTTGGTTCGGGACTTGACGAGTTTTCATCATCGAGGTAATCAATAAAAACCGGTCAAGTGCGATTCGGACTCGCGCACCGAGGGTTCCGTACAAATTTTGTAGTTTTTTTATTCTGTTTTTAGTATTTGTTGTAAGTGATAGCGGCAACAGAAGTCAGAAATACATCATCTGTGAAAATTTCAACATAGGGTTTCCATTTTTACCCTTTGAGTACCTACGGAACCCTAAATGTTACTTTAAGCCTTCTGCGGGCAATACTAATTTCGCAATATTTGTTTTAATTATTTAAAACATTCATAAGAACAGATAAAAAAATCTTGTACAATTTTCTAATGGCAAACATTTGGCAACAATTGGCGACAGGCCAATGCCTATAAGTTCCACACCTATAAGGACACTCTTCACGCTACTATCTGATCTTCTTCACACTCTTCTGACTTCTGACATACAAAAAAATGCTTCAGGTTAGTTACACCATTTATCACTGAAGAAAGTCTGAACGGATTTTAATGAAACTTGGCACACAGGTAGATCATATTCTGGAATAAAACATAGGATACTTTTTATCCCGGGAAAATATAGGATCCTTCGGGAACGCGGGTAAAACCGCGGGGACAGCTAGTACTGAAATAATTAAATAAACGAATTACTTACCTTTTAATAAATCCATTCTATAATCTGCTAAAATCCGCTGCAAACTCGATCAAAGCGCATATCGGCTTGTAATAACTACGAATTATTGTTTTACCATATTATATTTTACACTTACATTTATTATAATGGACTCTATCACAAAGATATAAGGTTTGTATTTGTCTAGACCAGGTGTAGGGTAGGAAGAATGCCGCCATATTGAATTTTCGGTGTTAGAAGGGGAGAAGAGCCCAAACGGTACAACTCTTTTAATATCGCACGGAACTTCAATATTCGAGTGATTTGATTATAGTGAGGATGGTGTTATGCAATATGGGACGTTATATAATGAAATTTTATCTTATTGAATGAATGAATGAAATACAAACAAATATGGTTCAAGGGTAGCGGTAGTGTCGTCGGATACCGAGGCAAAGCTCGTGGGTTCGAAACCTACAATGAATTTAAGCTTTCGGTGAAGGAAAACATCGTGAGAAATCCAGAGCACGGTGGTAGGGTACCTACTTTGTATTGGATACTCGACTGGCAAGCACCTGTTGACACACGGCCGTTGCACTTGAGAGCCAGTTGCCATGAAAAATCTACCACACACAAGTTGAAAATTTGTCGCCAAGCACCTGTTAGTGTGTTCCGGCAATTCCTCTTGAGAGACAAGCCATGAAAATGGACAGCACATTACCACTCTCTGGTATTGCTGTCTATAGGTGACGGTATTCACTTACCATCAGGAGGTTGTCAAGTGTGGTATAAAAAAATAGTAACCGAACCTGCTACCTAGTGGCGTGATATTCAGGCTAACCTTCTGGGAACCTTGCCGATCGGCAGCAGCGGCAGCCTCGAAGAAGGTTTTTATATATTATAGTTTTACATTTGCTTGTATATTTTTTTGTACATTTGTTGTAAATAAAATAATTATATTGATATATTATTATGTATGTATGTTTTACATACAAAGAATAGTTTGATAGTGCATAAACCTCTCGCACCTTTTAACTCTGTAGGCGGCACTTTTGATCTCGTCGCCTTTTTCGGCAATTCCTTTGAGCAGGTGCGTATGCTCCAAACTTAATGATACTGTCCTTTTTATTAAATTATAGCCATTTAGACCGTCTGTGATAGAAATAGGCGATGACAGCTCAGTGGTAGTGACGTCGGATACCGCGGCGAAGGTCGTGGGTTCAAATACATTGAGGTTGAGCTTTCGGTTGAAGGGAAACATCGTGAGGAAACCATAGCACGGTGGTACTTTGTAAAGCTCGTCTGCGACGTGCGTGACACAGGTCAAGTTAGGTTAATTAGCCACACTTTAGCCTCCCGCTTTCGGAGCGCTTATACCTATCTACACCTTTATAGTTATAACTAGGTTTCCCCCCGCAGTTTCACCCGCGTTCCCGTGGGATCTTTTCATTTCCCGGGATAAAATCTTTCTGAGATTTCGTGATTATTATTTCAGTGTTAGATAGCATATAATAGAATAATTGATATAATATAAATTATAGGTATTTAAACTAACATAGATAACCTATAACTATACTACAAAAAAAAACTCTAATAAACATAAATTACATGATGCAGGTGCCGCCACGTTACTTTGCATATGCTGCAAATATTTCTTCAATGCATAATTTTATTTTGCGCTGACAAAACATTATCAAGTGTAAGATGTGTAAGATCACATAGATATTTACATTATTATAACTACAATTAAAACTAATCTAAAAACTACCTAAAATAAACTATAAAAGTGCGTCGAAGAATTCCTCCGCATCGCCGTCGAGTGTTAGATTAGGTATACATGTATGAAATTTTTATAATATTGCTTAGATCCCTAAAATGAACTAAGTGAATTTTCTTAACCAATATTCCGTTCGCACGTTCTAACAAAGTTGACGCCACGCCGACCGTCCGAAGTAACCTTGTTACATCGTCGAAATCACACGCACGATTTATCCTTAATTCACGTATTGTTGTTCCCCTAGACAACCTCACTGTTTGTGAATTAATAAGTGAATTACTGTGAAGACTCCCACGGACTTTTATTGTATTGTAGGTACTGTAATTACTGTTGCATATATTCATGAAAAAATTATCTAACACTAACTTTGATATCTAATAACTAAAGATACACAATCAGCGACAAAAAATGGCCTTACCGAATGTCTACCCACTCGAACATTGGGGTGGTATTTTTATCTAGTAGCATTCGAACGCTCCGACGGTAAACATGCCTCAGTGCTCGTTTTGGCTAGCAGGTATGAGTTGTAAAATTTTATTGCCTTGTGCTTTGTGAATAAAACTTTAAAAAAGTAACTAGTATTACCCAACACAATTTGAGACAGTTTTGAGAGAACTTTTGCTTGGGATTGTTTATCTTTAGTTATAAGATATTAATGAACACGAAGGATATATATACTATCTATTCTAATATTATAAAGAGGTAAAGTTTGTAGGGGATAATCTCTTGATCTACTGAACCGATTTTGAAAATTATTTTACCAATAGAAACTAGGCTTGTAACGGATCTTCGCCTCCGCCTCCGTTACTGCGGAAGTTCCGCAAGAAACCGTATCTTCGCTTCCGCCTCCGCACAATTTTAGCGGAGTTGTAACGGAGGTTTAATGACGATAATCCTAGAACAATAACGCGCGCAGTGACGCTCGACGATGACTCAGCCGTCTGGCCGCGTGCCGTGAGTTGCGCGCGAAATGGTCAAGAATCAACGAGTGGGCGGCGGGAATGCGGTTGGGGTGGGGGCGGGCGTATGTCATTTGTCAAATGATACACGACAAGAATCAACCTTTCGAAACTACTTAAGTGTACTTTCTATGAATGTACGTATTTGAAATAAAGATTTTGTTATCGTAGATAGTTATACCGGGTCTATTCGCGCATCAAAATATAATTACCCGCCATTTCAGTCCACACGTGACCACGATCAATACAACTTGATCGAAACGTCGAGGTTTGTCAAAATAATATTTTGAAAAATTCTACGAAAATAAATTTAGTGCGCGAAGGTTTTGAAAGATTGTGTTACTTTTAATAGTTTTAATGAACCACAAATTACTATTTGTTCTACATCCCCTTTCACCTCCGCCTCCGTTAACCTCCGCATCCGCGGAGCTGAAACTCGTCGCCTCCGCATCCGCATCCGCCTCCGCTAAGAAGGCCTCCGTTACAACCCTAATAGAAACCCACGTTATTTGTGAGTGTCATAGGGAATATTTATATCCCGGTAAAATACGTATGTAATAACTGGAAAATGGCAGAAATATCATAAAGGACGATTGGTAGGAAAAAAAATTATACCCACTGCTTTCGATAGTTCAGTGGTAGTGACGTCGGATACCGCGGCGAAGGTTGTGGATTTGAATCCTACACTGTGCTCGAGCTTTCGGTGAAGGAAAACAAAGTGAGGAAACCATAGCACGGTGGTAGGGTAGTTTGTATTACTCGACTGGCTGGCTACCACACACAAGTTGCTCTGTCGCTAACATCGATATAGTCTATACCTATATCGATGGTCGCTAAGCACCTGTTGCTGTGTTTCGGCAGTTACACTTGAGAGCCAGTTGCCTTTAAGGCATTGTAATAAGGTGTACAACACATTGGCAATCCCCTTGGTATTGCTAACGTCTATAGGCGACCGCGACGGTAGTCACTTACCAGCAGGTAGTATAAAAAAAACTATGGTTAGGATCCTTTGTAGTAGCCGCATCAAGTGCCTAGCACTTACGTATAGGTACTTACACCTAGCGTTCGGATCCGATAGCTGCACTTGAGAGCGAGATTCGGTCTAGTTTTGTGGTAAAATATAGTGAAATGAAATAAATCTATAGTTGTATAATTGATTTTATTTAAATAATATCTTATTCTACATCACAAAATAATTTACAATTAAGTGTCTACTTATAAGAAAAAAAAACAAAAGAAAAAGTTATACACCACAAAAAAATAAAAACGGTTTTCCAAAAATTTACATAATTTCAATTTGAGATTGCTAATATACAAAATGTTTTGCATTGAAAATTAAACCAAGCATATTTTGTTAATACAGTTTTATTTGTCGTGTTATTTCTCTAAAGATGGGTGAGAAAAAAGGTATGATATTACATTATGACGGCAAATAAATACATTATAATTAACTTTAAAGGTAATTAATTTACTTATTTATTAATATCCCATACCAGCGGTTTATCCTCCTTTACAAATTTAAAAACTCCTTTTCTAATAAATTATGTGTGGCAACCCTACATTAAATCGTAAATCATTAATACCATTACATTATTCTAATTATTGAGCCTTCCTCTACATTTATAAAATACTTATTTACAAAACTAAATTACAATCAAAATGACTAGATCTTCAACTGACTAGCACACTTAACATTTTGCCTATAATGTCTAATCTATGTATCCAAAGAGGAAACGCTGCCAGCCTGCTGGGAACCTTGCCGATCGGCAGCAGCGGCAGCCTTGAAGAAGTTTTTTTATATATTATAGTTGTACATTTGTTTGTATATTTTGTACATTTGTTGTAAATAAAATTATACTTTAATATTTTATAAAGAGGAAAGATTTGATTGTTTGTTTGCATTGAATAGGCTCTGAAGCTTCTGGACCGATTTGAAAAATTCATTCACCAATAGAAAGCTACATTATCCCTGAAGAAAATAGGCTTTATTTTATGCCGGGAAAAGGTAAGATCCCACGGGAACGCGGGTGAAACCGCTGGGTAATTTTAAGTAAGACAAGATCCAAATATCTTCGCTCTGTCAAAATACTATGGATGCGCATTTCGACCGTCACCGCACCACATGAAAGTTTATTCTTTGCCGCAGCTAACGTCTTAAACAATATAGGCAAAATCTTGTATTTAATTATATACAAAATACACTAATATTGCACTTAATATAACTACATTATTTATATAAATGCTAAGTTCAACCATGTATTCATCTCATAGCGACAAACGGATCTATTCACGCTCATAATAATGACAGTACCTACCTATAATCCGATTTTTTTCATTTGATTCAAACTAAAAAATCAGGCATAATTAAAAATATATTAAAGGTATTATTCAGAGACGGACCCCAGACCGCAAACTGTTAGCAACACTACTGGTTTCTATGAATGGGGGACTTTTTAGCGCAAAGTGACGTTGAGTTTTCATTTTATTTTCATATATATATGTAGGTATTTTGAGTTTTATTGAATAATATCGGTGGTGTTTAGTCCAATAAAGATCAACCTAAGTGCACAAGTGAAGTGAAATGAAATGAAAGCGTGTATCGTGACTTTTCAAGTTATCCTAAAAAGTCCGTGAAAAGTTTTAGTGGAACAGCCGCCAATTTCACAAAAACCTGTCAGACTTGTACGGACGGACGAGGACTAGACTCTACAGTGAATGTGATATAAGGTGACTGTAACATAAAATAAGAATATTAAAACTGAAAACGTTTGCGACTGAAAGACTTTGTATCTATGGTCATGAATAAACATTGCAGCCAGCGGATGCGGCACGCTCGGAATCAATTATTCACCGCTTGCGGTCTGCGGTCTATCTCAGACCTGCTTTATACTTTTTAAAATCTTCATAAAATAGGCAAAGGTTTCCCACATCTAGGCTTGTGCATCTACACTAGCCATGCCACTCTGAAGTGCAAAAACTAAATTAACTGTCAATTTTTTTTTTACGTGCTAGTATTACAATAGTGTTGTGCGTAGTTGGTTTCGCCGACGATATCGATATCGCTATCGCTGTGTTCGGTTTCCGAATCTGATGTCTGAGTTGTCGATATTCTGGAATCTTCCGTCTGGAAATAAACGTACAATTAAATTTTCTTTCTACTCCCTCTAATCGAATTCTCATAATTTTGCCTCTATTTTTATTAGGTCTGACAAAAGGCGGGTTACTTTACGGTAAGTGAGTAGGTACTAGGGGGATTTAAGATTTAATGTGTTGCTGAACTATATGCTGAACTCAAGTGAAAAGATTTCCTTTATTTGTTAGTTATGATTGACACTATGATTAGCCAAAATTTTATTACAATTTTCAACTTGACAATCAAAATGACAAAAAGTGCAGTCAATCTTTTTTTTCTATATTCAAACTTTTAAACTTCTTTCTTTTTATTCTAAAGTATCTTAGAATAGGTACCTAACAACATTGTTATTTTCATGAAATTGTCTATGAAACGAGCCATTAATTTAATTTGAATGCGTTCTTCCTACTAATAATTCCTACTTTAATATTATAAATGTGAAATTTTATATGTTTGGATGTTTGTTCCTAAATCGTACGTATTTTTATGAGACACAGCATCCTTTTATCCTGGCATAAAACATAGGATACTTTTTATCCCGGGAAAAGTCAAAGTCAAAACCATTTATTCAGTTTAGGCCCTAGAAGGGCACTTATGAAGGTCGAATCATAGAAGTACCACCGGTTCAGAAGTCAGCCTTCAGCTGAGAAGAACCGGCAAGAAACTCAGCAAGGTTACCTTTTTTTAAATATTTTTGAAAAGATAAAATCTAAACTTATGTTACCTAGACATAAGTTTTATTAGCTTTTTAAATATAAACTGAAAGTTCTTGAACTTGTATGGGTAAGTAAAAATAACTACTTTGTTATACATAGAAGCATTTACATTGTCCCCTAAAAAGGTCCCTAACTTTGCTAAACCTGTTATAGGCCAATTTTTTGCTACAATCTTGCTTATGATAAGTGATTGTTGTAAAAAAGATAACGCAACAACGACTAAAAACGCTCTCAAGCGAAGCTGCTAGGCAGTATTCTTGGCGATAAATAGAATGAAGGAAAGAAAGATAAGCTATAAGCTTCTGACAATAAATGAACTCTACTAAAATATTAGTATTTAATAAAATAAAATAATATTTGCCACAAAACAGTCCTGCTTTGTCATGCATTTTTCTTAATGTTTTTGGAGCTCATAAAGATATTTTTAGGGTTCCGTACCCAAAGGTTAAGACTGCTGTCCGTCTCTGTCTGTCTGTATAGTCTATCACCAGGCTGTATCTCATGAACCGTGATAGCTAGACAGTCAAAATTTTCACAGGTGATATAGGTATTTCTGTTGCCGGTAAAACTACAAAATTTGTACGGAACCACCGGTGCGTGAGTCCGACTCGCACTTGACCGGTTTTTTTTTAACTTAAGATTACCTTTCGACATTCAGTACCCGGCGTGTGTTTTGTTGTGAAATCCACTGCTGTAGCTCCTGTGAACAAGGTACCTAATCAATACTGGTCCCTACAACAGGGGCTCCAAGCCCCCTTTAAGGTATTCGATAAAAAAAAACTTTAGTTATGACATAATTTTAATTCACAGAAAAATATGAAGATACGACATTCCCCCAAGAATTACCCCCAGAGGAATACTGAATACCTGTGGACGTAAGTCATAAAGTTAGTGGGAGATACCTCCCCCATAAACTCTATCATAAACAGAGATTATTCATTGTCTAAAAAAAAAATCTCACACATTTGTCAAATTATTATGAGAAATCCTAATTAGGAACATACTAATGGCCATATTCATAATAAAATCGACGGTATTTAGCAGATTCTATAGAAAATTTGAATTAAGAATCTGCTAAGCAGTTTTCTATAGAGAATTTGAATTAAGAATCTGCTAAGCAGTTTTCTTTAGAGAATTTGAATTTAGAATCTACTAAGCAGTTGCTAAACATCGTCGATTTTATTATGAATAAGGCCATAACAATTAAAGTATTTTTTTTTTCTAATTCCACCTCAATTTGGTAAAATAGGTCTAGGGGAACGCGAGTGCAACCGGGGAGCCAAAGGTTAGTATATATATAAAATAAGTGTAGCGCCACCCTTACTTCACAATCTTTCACCAACAAAAAAGGGACAAGAAACATTCAAAATTAAATTATCCCATCCACTCTGAAATGATCCGTAACTGCGTTGTAATTTGGTATATTTTTCTATGAGCAATATTGCCCACACCACCCCGTCTTCAAAGATTTCTGTATACATTTTAATATTTATCTTACGGTACTGTATTACGGTTGAAATTTGGCTGGAGTGCGTTCGAAGACGTTCGACGGTTGCTATGGTTACTAAGACGGCCATCTTGGCAAGGTAACTGAGTTAAATGGAACGTCTTGAGTTGTGGCGCGAAAGCGGCGCCATCGTAAATTCAATTTTGGAATCTTTGGGGTACTATCAATTATAGAGATGAGCAATTTTGGGCTTTGACTCAAAGCATTTTGGGACCACTTTGGAATAAGATTTCATTCTCGAATTATATACTGAGTTGACTTTAGTGCTTTTAGAGTTTGAAGTTATATTTTTAGAAATATACTTGAACTCTCTTTGTTGGTTTATCATTAAGTATTTCACGCAGCCGATCAACATGAATTTTTGCATAGAGATAGTTCATGGGTAGGAGAATGATATAGGCAACTGTTAGGCGGAACGTATTGCACCTTAAAATTCTATAATAAGGATTTGCAGAGTAAGGCTACATTTAAAAATGGCTGATAAAAAAAAACCTTGAGAGGTGTCAAGGGACACCCGGATGGAACGAAGTTATATAAGTCGAGAGAGTATATATATATATATATTAAATCTATTTATATATATATATATATAAATAGAAATGAAAATATCTGGCTTGCTTTCTATAAGAGAGAGAGAGAGAGAGACAGACAGAGAAACATGCGCACGCCGCACAGCGGTGTCACCGACACAAAAGTGTCGTAAGATTTTTTTCCGTCTAGCCCCCTTTTACAATCTCAACAAATATTTTTATGATTTATCCGTAGCGATGATATAATAATATGATATGCACATCCCTCTCTTACCATATGAGTGGAAATGGAGAATCTATAGAAAAATTACCTGAATAAAATATGACCCTACTCGCTTGTAGCGGCTGAGTTTAAAACAATGTTAATGTCTACGAAAGATGATACGAATGATCAGTGTGCTACGACTTCCCGTAGTCTGGGTGTAAAAATTCATAGATTTTCAACTATTTTTTTAGAATTTTTAGATTTTTTTTTCCTTAACTTGAAAGTCTAGTAGTTCAGAAGTTACCACCGGTGCAGCAGTCAGCCAACAACTGAGAAGAACCGTCAAGAAACTCAGCAAGGTTACTTTTGTTACTAATATTATAAACGGGAACGCAGGTGAAACCGTTATATATAAAAATCTCGTGTCACGTTTGTCCGGGCTAATTTCCAAAACTACTACTCCGATCTTGATGAAACTTGGCACACAAATAGATTATATCCTGGGATAGGATATAATCTATTGTGTTACCACCATAGGATATTTTTTATGGCGGGAAAATAAGAGATCCTTTGGGAACGCGGGTGAAACCGGACAGACAGCGTATGTATAATACATGAAATAACACAAGCCAGACCAAAGCTATGCGATACCTATTGCTCACTAAGAATTTCCTAAGTTAGAACTTCGCAACTAAACGCAAGTTCTCAAACTAAATGTAATTACTTTAGAACTTTGCCGATAACTTACAAAGTACAACATTATATATAGTCTAGCTACTCTAACAGAACTGCACTTTGCATGGGTGTTGGCTTTGAGTATTAGGGCCCAGAGGTTTTATGCTCTATGGCTGTAAATAAAGAAATGGAAAAGGCTCTTGGACGAATAAACCAATATTATTCGTCCAAGCAAAGGCTATAAGCTAGATACCAAACCAAAAGCCTATATACAAAAAAAAATGGAGTTTGACATTTACACCTGTCAAATTAGTTCGCTAAAAACCAAAGACTTTTAACTTATACTAATAGACAGGACATTGCGATCAAAATCGTAATCGATATTTATCCAGTGAATAAGTCGCTCAGTCTAGTCTAGTTTATTCATAGATAGATGGCGTTACTGAGGCATGGAATGGGATCACAGTTTTTCTATGACATTTCTTCTGATAGCCGCTCTATTGTATCTATCTTTAAATCTCTTTGCTAAATACAGACTTCAGAAACATTTATTAAATCTTCTTTAAATCTCTTTGCTAAATACAGACTTCAGAAACATTTATTTGTGGTACAAATACCTACAATAGAAATGTTTTCAATAGGATCATAATAAGTACCTATTTTGTGCGCTATGTTTTGCCATTAAAGGACTACAAAATATGGTTTGGTTTTAAAATTAAAATAGTATTAGAAATAAAAAAATGTCCCAGGATATTATCCCACTAATATTATAAAAGTGAAAGTTCGGATGGATGGATGTTTGTTACTCTTTCACGCAAAAACAGCTGAAAGGATTTTGGTGAAACTTGGCACACAGGTAGATCATATCCTGGAATAACATATAGGATACTTTTCATCCCGGGAAAGGATAAGATCCCACGGGAACGCGGGGGACAGCTAGTTAATCATATAATTTTAAATTAAAATGGTTGCCCTACTCACCCCTCTGCTGTTGTTTCCTCATCTGTTTCTTATGCTTCATGCGTCGGTTCTGGAACCAGGTCTTGACCTGCGTCTCCGAGAGGCTCAGGGCGCCGGCCAGCTCGACGCGTTCAGGAGTTGACAGGTAGCGCTGGGACTCGAACCTCTTCTCTAAACCTGAACATTTAAAACTAATTAAAATAGTCTCCAATGAAGTGAAGCATCGTGCACCAAGTTGTGTGCGTGACCTGCACGTACCACGTCGCACAGGAACGCGATCGGCTTCCTTTACTGTGCTTCACTTGAAGTGCGCGGGCTCTGTCTACCTTGTTTATTTGCTCTGAGACTTTGGCTTGTTAAAGATACGGTAAAAAAACAAATATATACCTTTTTTTATGTCAATAGGTTGACAAACAGGCAGACGGTCCACCTGATGGTAAGTGGTCACCGCCGCCTATGGACATTTGCAAAACCAGGGTGATTGCCGATGTGTTGCCGACCTTGAAGAGCTCTCTTTACGCCCTTTTTGAACAACCCCATATCATAGCGCGGAGGGAATACCGTAATGGGGAGCTCATTCCACATCCTAATGGTCCGCAGAAGGAACGTCCGGCTGAATCGTTCAGTGGACGATCGAGGCGGCTCGAGGATATGAGGATGAGCTCCACATCGCCGGCGAGCAGGGTGATGGTAGAATGGTGACGATGGCACTAAGTCAAAAAGCTCTTGAGAACACTCCCCATTATACAGACGGTAGAACACACAGAGAGAGCCAATATCTCTCCGAAGGCTGAGTTCTATACCGCTGGTGAGTTCGGGATCGTCATCGATACGAGTGGCCCGTCTTTGAACCGAGGCAAGTGGATCGAGCTGGTAAGCGGGTGCGCCAGCCCAGAGATGTGAGCAGTATTCCATATGCGGCCTAACCTGCGCTTTATAGAGCTGCAGCCGCGTGGTGAGAAATACTGCTTGGACCTATTTAGCACACTTGGCTTTTCTCTCCAAATGACCTCGAAACTGGACATCACTCGCAATGTCAAGGATCCCGATACTCTTAGAGATGGTGAGAGGAGTGTTTTCAAACGTTGGTGCTGCTATGAATGGGGTTTTTTTACCTACGTAGAACTACGTCTTTCTCAGTGTTTTTTTTAACATCTCACCATGGTAAGTGATGATGTGGCCGAAAGTGGTAAGCACACAAAGCTTAGATGGGTACTGGCTCTCAAGTGCAGCTGTCGGAACACACCGATAGTTGCTTGGCGACAGATTTTCAACTTGAAGTACCAGCCAGTCGGGTACTACAAAGTACCCTACCACCGTGCTATCACAGTCTGTGCTATGGTTTCCTCACGATGTTTTCTTTCACCAAAAGCTCAAGCTCATTGTAGGATTCGAACCCACGACTTTAGCCGGGGGCGGTTGACGGTATCGCACTTTGAGAGCATATATTTCCTAATGTAATAAATAATCAAAGAATAACTAATGAGAAACAAGAAATCTTGTGCAGTATGATTATTTTAAACCGAGTTTCACCCCTTTATCTTTCATCCCTTAAATACGGCTGCATAAAAAATAAAGAAAAATATATCTCTTACTTTTCTTATGTATCATATCAAAATTGAAACGTCATTTATTCAGTTTAGGCCCTGGTAAGGCACTTATGAACAACAGATACGGCATTAATAATATTGTGAAGGCTACTTTGTTTCATAACTTTTTTTGGTTTTTTATGTCACTAGTGACAACGAGGCAGGCGGGTCACCTGATGGTAAGTGACTACCGTCGCCTATAGACATTAGCAATACCAGGGGGATTGCCAATGTGTTGTACACCTTATTACAATGCCTTAAGGGCAAGGGCAACTGGCTCTCAAGTGCAACTGCCGGAACACACCAACAGGTGCTTGGCGACAGGTTTTCAACTTGAGGGTGGTAGCCAGCCAATCGAGTACCACATAGTACCCTACCACCGTGCTATGATTTCCTCACGATGTTTTCCTTCACCGAAAGCTCAAGCTCATTGTAGGATTCGAACCCACGACCTTCGCCGCGGTATCCGACGTCACTTACCACTGAGCTATCATCGCCTTACTTTATATTTATTTTTATATTATAACTTTGCTATTAATGTTAACCTACTAATTGCCATGTTTTTTTAATACGCTGTTATTAGTTTGGTATTTTTTGTTTTAGTTAACTATGTAGGTAACTAATGCGGGTTATAATTTTTTATGTATTTTTGTATTACTTTAAGAATAAAAAGCCGATATATTCAGATGTTCCAAAAATATTTAAAAAATGTAACCTTGCTGAGTTTTTTGCAGGTTCTTCTCAGTTGAAGGCTGACTTCCGAACCGGTGGTAACTTCTGTAATTCGACCTTCATAAGTGCCCTTCTAGGGCCTAAACTGAATAAATGGTTTTGACTTTGACTTTGACTCTGAATGATCGAACTAAACTGTTTAAGTGCCAAGCCGAATAGGGTCATAGACAACTGTGAAAGTCTGACATGAATTCGAACCCTACAATGAGCTTCAGCTTTCGGTGAATGAAAACATCGTGAGGAAACCACAGCACGGTGGTAGGGTACTTTGTAGTACTCGACTGGCTGACTACGTTGAAAATCTGTCGCCAAGCACCTATCAGTGTGTTCCGACAGTTGCATTCAAGACATTCTTAAAATGTTTTACAATACATAGATAATGCGCCTGGTACTCGTATTGCTAAAGTCTATGCCTGTTTACGACAAAAATATCTGTGGTAAGTTTCTTTTTTTATTAAAGTAAAAAAGAAACGAAAAGAAAAGGTTCCGATGTAGGTACATATAATACTAGCTGTCCCCGTTCCAGAGGGTACTTATCCTATCCCAGGATAAAAAGTATTCTATGTGTTATTCCAGGATATGATCTACCTGTGTGCCAAGTTTCATCAAAATCCGTTCAGCCGTTTTTGCGTGAAAGAGTAACAAACATCCATCCAATCTTTCACATTTAAAATACTAGCTTTCCGCCACGCGGTTTCACCCGCGTTCACGAGGGATCTTATTTTTTCCCGGGATAAAAAGTAGCATATGTGCTATTCCAGACTATAATCTATCTCTATGCTAAATTTCATCCAGATCCTTTCAGCCGTTCTGGCGTAAATGAGTAACAAACATACATCCATCCAAACTTTCGCATTTATAATATTGGTGGGATTTTTTAAATCCGTTTTTAATATTTTTCCGGTTTTCAAGTCCTGCTAACCAACCTGTGAGTTGTGGATCCGAGAAGACAGTCCTTGCCTTCCGCCGGCGGCAGTGCTTCAGAGCTGACAGTGACAGCTCCGACGGTGTGAACAACGCGTGGTATGGGACTCCTGCATCAAAGATAAAGTTAACTTTTTAATTTTTTGCTGGCAAACGACCGTGGTCATTTCTGCCAATGTCAAGTGAGTATTATTCTTGTATTATGATAAAGTTATTTAATTTACAGTAAAGTTAGTCCGGCCCGCCATGTCTAAAGTAGGATTTTTTATTAGCTGGAGTAAAATAACAGTTACGAGCGCAAAGTGATTAATGGTTTGATCATATCGCTTTTTATCAATAATAGTCAATCTATTGTCAGCAATCGCTGACAAGAAATGATGATTTTAACGAGATAAAAATTATCCTATGTTTTATTTCAAGATATGATTTACCCGTGTGCTAAATTTCATCAAAATCCGTTCAGTAGCTTTTGCGTGAAAACGTAACAAAGATCTTCATATGCAAACAAACTTTCATATTTAAGGCGATGATAGCTCAGTGGTAAGTGACGTCGGAACCGCGGCGAAGGTCGTGGGTTTGAATTTTACAATGAGCTTGAGCTTTCGGTGAAGGAAAACATCGTGAGGAAACCATAGCACGGTGGCAGTCGGGTACTTTGTACTACCCGACTGGCTGGCTACCACCCTCAAGTTGAAAATCTGTCGCCAAGCACCTATCGGTGTGTTCCGACAGTTGCACTTGATAGCCAGATCCCATCTAGGCTTCGTGTGCTTACCACCTTCGGCCACATCATCACTCACCATAGTGAGATTGTAGTCAAACACAAGCCTATCCAGAATAAAAAAAAATTAAAATATTTATGATAGTAGTAAGACAAGATTCCTTTGTTCTTTTTTACCCGCGACGGTATGGAGACGGTATATGCGTTTGGGGTGAGAGGATGTTTGTTCACTGTTCTGTTATTCATTCTATGAAATTTATTTAAAACAAAACGCCCTTTTGGCTACGAAAGGGCTACGAATAAAGTGCTACGGTTCGTAGTAAGTAATAATAGTTTTCCGCCCCGCGGTTTCACCCGCGTTCCCAAGGGATCTTATCTTTTCCCGGGATAAAAAGTATCCTATGTTTTATTCCAGGTTATTATCTACCTGTGAGCCAAGTTTGATCAAAATCCGTTCAACAGTTTTTGCGTGAAAGAGTAACTAACATTTGCATATTTTGTAATGGTAAGTTAGCGTCCAAACATATCTATCAATTTTTATTCACAATCCTTTACCTTGAGATAAAAAATATGGCGCCTCCACTGCCTTATAAGTATTTGGAGTATGTAAATAAGCGCCCAAGGCTCCCATAGCCACTTGCAGATAGGAACCGTCTCTCACAGGCACATGAGGTCTGATATCACTGGCCACTGAGAAGAACGGCTTCGGATCAGCTCTTTCGTAGTCAAACCTCCTTTGATCAACTGTCACTGGTGCCTTAAAACTCCTGTTCTGTTGGCCACGATACAAAATGTCCTCGATTAAAAAAGAAGTTTTTGAACTATGCTCTTGTCTGTTGCTCTCCGTGGGAGAGTCGCTCCGGGTTTCGTGTTCCATTTTCGATTTTTGAATTTTTATTGTTTTTTTTTTAATTTTTGTACGCGTTTGTTTTATATGTGTTTTTCATTGTTTCACTTTGCGTTCTAAAATTAGTTTTTTACTTTACTTTAAAATACATTATTTTTGTTTGTGTATTTTTTTATATTACCTATTATGTATTTATAACAAACTAGTTTATATATTAAAAAAAAAACACTAACAATATGCAACTATTTGGATAACATAAACGCGCCCGCACTAATTTCGAAATGGAACACAGAATAATTTTAAAATAAAATAAAGCTATTCAACAGTGTTAGCCGGCCGATGAATTAATGAAAATCGATGACAATTACGTTGCTAATTGTCAGTTTCCCGTTTGTTTGTACGAAACGAGCCGATTTGGTCCGCTGGCTGAGATAAACTGTCGTTACAAGGGATGGGATGGGAGGCGCTGCACGCGCTGGAGGGATGAGCGACCCGCCCCCCGCGCGTGGGGGTTGAATGCTTTAAGCGCTTTTTTTTCACAATTGACAGTGACTCCTGAGTTACTGGCTGGAATTTTTGGTGTTATATTTTTGAATTAAGATTTTTTTAATGTTTTTTCTTATTTTTTTTTAGTTAGGTTTTTATTATAGTTGGTTTATAATAAATTATATTCAAATTAGGAATAAGTAAAGAACTGAATCGTATTCGCCGTACATACCTTCTTTCTACCATTTCTTATTGTAGATTAATTGTTAGGTACCTATAAGATATGTGGTAGTAAATAAACCTTGCTATGACTTTTATGATAAGATTTCTGAATGTTCTTGTGATTCAAAGGTTATAGATTACCTTTGTAAAAATAATTTATATTACACCTTCTATATTTAAATTATAGTAAGTGTAAGATTTTTCATTGTCCAGTCGAGCGTTATTTACGTAGGTATTTTAAATTCGGTGAACGTCTAAAACGTTCCTTGACGTCGAAAACCAAATAAAAAAGTTAGACAAAGCCCCACCCGCGCATTTTTTATGATCGAATGTTGTCAAAATCTAAAATCAAAACTCATTTATTCAGTTTATGCCCTGGTAAGGCACTTATGAACGTTACAATTGACTCTGCCACCGGTTCAATATACACTTAAACTGAGAACACTCCGGCAAGAAACTGAGTAAGGCATTTTTTTTGTATAGATAGGTAACTTATCTATCTATACACCATTGACACAGTATAAAGATATAGATGAATAAAAAGGACCAATTCTTAATCCCTTTATAACCAACGTTTATCTGTCGCCAAGCACCTATCGGTGTGTTCCGACAGCTGCACTTGAGAGCAAGGTTCCATCTAGGCTTTGTGTGCTTACCACCTCCGGCCGCATCATCACTTACCATGGTGAGATAAGCTTATCCAAAAGTAACAAAAAAAAACCAACGTAAAGTAACTAGTTAATAGTAACGTTATGTAGAAATATTCCTACGACCAAATATACATATACATATGTAACCGATGTATATCTATGAGTTAGGTATATTTGACGAAATATCTGTTCAAATTGCCCTAAGATGGTGTAACCCTCTCGGATCATCCGCTGAATGCAAAGCGAATGTACTGGGGTGGAAGTGTTTTGATACTTGGTTCGTTAAAATATAGATTACTCTGTCCCCCGCGGTTTCACCCGCGTTCCCGTGTGATCTTATCTTTTCCCGTTATAAAAATATAGCCTATGACACTCACAAATAACGTGGCTTTCTATTGGTAAAAGAATTTTCAATATCGGTTCAGTAGATCCTGAGATTCCTCCCTACAACCTCACAACACTTTACCTCTTTATAATATTATTATAGATTTATTCGCGAATTATAGTGTAATATATAACCATAGTATAATCTGACAAATATATTAATATATACAATACATATTTTACCTACTGTAATAATAGCAATAATAAAAATACATTTTAAAACTAAAACTAATAACTAAAATAAATTAAAAAAGTTAGGCCCCTTCGGCATGGTTCCGAAGATGCTGGCAGCGTTTCCTCGCTGTATCGCAATGCTTATACGTTGTGCGAGGAAACTGCCAGCTCTTCGGTCCCCAGTACAAATTCTTAACCTATATAATTATAGTATATATTTCATCCGCGTTTCTTTGGTAAAATAAAATAGAGTCCATGTTACTCTGATAATGTAGCTTAGGTGAAATATTTTTTTTATAATAGGTTGTTTATCCGATTGGTTGTTAAGTGGGACGGCCGTACCAATCAAACAATAACATGACAATTGATTAGAAATTTCTCCGAGTCTAGTTATTATTTTTTCAGTTCATCCATGACAAAGAAATGTACAAAAATCCATTCTATTTTCTTTTCTTGTTTCAATCGAGTGAATATGTTACTTCTAGCGTGCACCATCGTAGACCACATCATCACCTAAGATCAAGTGAGATAGTGGTCAAACGCAAACGCGTCACGAGCGCGTTGCCGACCTTGCTCAGAGGAGTGAGAAGGAGGAGTGAGGTTCTTCAAAAGAGTTTGTAGAACCCCATGCTGTAGTATCTAGAGCTCATTCCACAAGCTGATCGGACGCGGGAGAAAATGTCTCTCAACCGCACTGTACGCGACCAATTTGGTTGTAAGGTATGAGGATGAACTCCCTGTCGACGGCGGGCGGTGCGATGGTAGAAAGTTGCCGTGGGCATATCAAACAATTCTTCGGAACACTGCCCATTGTAGAAGCGGTAGAACACACATAAAGAGACAAAGTCTCTTCTTAGATTTAAACGTGTGTTCCGACAGCTGCACTTGAGAGTTAGTTTCCTACTAAGTGTCGTATTATACTTACCACCTTACTGCTGTCAAACACAAAATTTTCATCAAAACTCTTCGCTTAAAAATAATAATCCAAACGATCAAGATTCAGCATCCCTTAAGCCGTCAACGACTCCCCGTCTGCCCCCTAATCCCCTGTAAGTCCCCGCCCCTACTTCACCCGACCAATAGGAGAGCTCCGCGCGCGCTGTTTTCTCCTCTCGACCAATCACAGCGCGCCAATTAGGGATCAAAAGCTTACAGATTTGAGGTTACTTTGCACCGTTTGTAGTTTCGTTAGCAACGTTTATTGTGAACTAGTGTTCTGGTGCGCGGGTTTGGCTGGATTTTCAAAAAAAATATTATTAAGCTTATCTATCTAAGTAACTATTTATATAATATATCCTGGGACTTTCTTATGATAATTTTACATGAAAAGTCGGGACAAAACAGACATGTTCAAACATGTTTTTAATAAACTTATACAGGATGTCCGGTAAGTAGTACGATAAACTTAGGGGGAGATAGGTGGGGGGGGGTCACCTAATAAATACCTATACCAACAATTATCTTAGTTAAAGGATTTTCGAGTTTTTAGATATTTCTGTTTTTTTTATTTATTACCTTTTTCCCTACCTAATAAAAAATATTCTAATATTATTTTTATACATTTTTGCATTTTTTTACTATCGGATAAGCTTATGTTTGACCATGATCTCACCATGCTATGTGATGATGTGGCCGAAGATGGTAAGCACATAAAGCTTAGAAGGAATCTGGCTCTCAAGTGTAGCTGTCGGAACACACCGATAGGTGCTTGGGGACAGATTTTAAACATGAGGGTGGTAGCCAGCCAGTCGGGTACTACAAAGTACCTACCCTGCCACCGTGCTACGGTTTCCTCACAATGTTTTCCTTCACCGAAACTCAAGCTCATTTTAGTTTTCGAACCCACGACTTTCGCCGCGGTATCCGACGTCACTACCACTGAGCTATCATCGCCTTAAATCATGAAAAAAACATACTGAGATCTCTTTATTTATGCTACTTAGTAAATATAAGTAAACCTCTTTATAGTATTTTTCATGTCAAATATAATCCATGTCTATCAATAGTCATTTTATTTGCTGTCAACCTTATGAAACAGAAATGTGCACGCGATTATAGACCGTAAGGCGGTAAACATTCTTAGTCCTCGACTGTTCATATACTATTAACACTTACTTGGCTTCTCTGCTTTTGAAATAAAACAGTTGATCTGCGAGTTACCAGAAAATATTTTATTTAGGTAAATCAAAATTCCCTTAAGAAAAATTCACCGTCTCCCAGATTCTCAGCGCAAATGGAATGCAAATCTAAAATCAATTTCTTCAAAACGGATTAATATCATTTACTTATGTATTTTTGTATTATTTAAATATAAAACTTAATAAATTGTTTTGACTTTGACTTTATGAAGGAACGGAGTTAAGAGAGTCAACAGCTTCCCACAGAACAGCGCATATGTCAGCGAAGAGTTGAGCACTACTCGACTCGCATCGCTAATGAGCGCGTGTCTTATCTTATCTACCGCTATACTCCGACCACCTCCGCCGGTCTACAGAACTGCTACATAAACAAATACGTAACAGTATGTACATTAATTAATTAATTTCATGTCAACATAGAGTCTAGCTAGATTAATCAAAATGGTTGTGGGTTTTATAGAAAAAAAACTCAGCAAGGCTTTTTTTCTATAAATCCCATGTAACTCGCTGATGAATGGTGATACCTAATGGTGAAAGAATTTTTAGAATCGGAATCGAAACAAAACAAACCTTACCTCTTTTTAATAGACTAGCTGTCCTGTCCCCCGCGGTTTCACCGGATCTTATCTTATCCCGGGATAAAGAATATAGCCTATGTTAATCTGGAATAATGTAGCATTCAAATGGTGAAAGAATTTTTGAAATCGGCCCAGTTGTTTTTGAGTTTATTCGTTACATACATATCTCATACAAATCATTCCTCTTTATAATATTATAGATTTAGATAGAAGAAGATATTAGTTTAGATTTGTCACAAAATTCACCCTCAAGATAATAATCCAATGCAAGTCGATTGCATTAGATCATTATCACCTCTCCAATTAGACAGAAAAGGCTCAAAAAGTCTCAAGAGTTAGATCGCAGATACAACACGGCCGACTCAATGCGTGTTGTGTCAACATATTAGGGTATAGGGGATCTTAATAAAAGAGTTACATACTGTCGCCTTACGGGTCCGACTGCCTTTTAAACAAATCATTCGTTTTGTTTACCAATTAAGGCGATGATAGCTCAGTGGTAGTGACGTCGAATACCGCGACGAAGATCGTGGGTTCCAATCCTACAATGAGCTTGAGCTTTCGGTGAAGGAAAACATCGTGAGGAAACGACAGCACGGTGGTAGGGTACTTTGTAGTACCCGACTGGCTGACTACCACCCTCAAGTTGAAAATCTGTCGCCAAGCACCTATCGGTGTGTTCCGACAGTTGCACTAGAGAGCCAGTTCCCATCTAGGCTTTGTGTGCCTACCACCTTTGGCCACATCATCACTTACTATGGTGAGATTGTGGTCAAACACAAGCTTATCCGGAATAAAAAAAAACCTATTTGTTTCTTTTGTTTCCCGATCATTATCTTATATATTTTTTTTATACTAGTGACAACGAAGCTGACGGGTCACCTGATGGTAAGTCTCTACCGTCACCTATAGACATTAGCAATACCAAGGGGATTGTCAATGTGTTGTACACCTTATTACAATGCCTTAAAGGCAACTGGCACTCAAGTGCAACTGCCGGAACACAAAACAGGTGCTTAGCGAAATATCTTATTACTATAAATGGGAAAGTTTGTTATGATATTTGTTACTCTTTCACGCAAAAATGAATGAATGGATTTGAATAAAACTTGGTTACACAGGTAGATCATATCTTGGAATAAAACATATGATACTTTTTATCCCGGGAAAAGATAAGATCGCTCGGGAAGACGGGTGAAACTGTGGGGCGGAGAACTAGTAATTAGGTACCTTTTTAAAAGAGAAGGCCTGACTGAAAGCTAAATCCGTTCAGCCATTTTTGAGTGATTGAGAAACAAACATACAAACTAAATAATAAATAGGATAAATATAATACATACATGTATTTATTCTTTTCAAAAGACAATAATAATAATAGCCTTTATTTCAAACAAGATAGTACAGTTTATAATACGAGTTTCTACTAAATTATAAATTTTTTAACATATTTAAATAACAATTATTTGATTTTTATTTCGATTTTGTTAATTTGCCTCGACAACCTTGTCTGTTCGTCCATTGACAAAGGCCTCCTCCAATTGTATCCATAACATTCTGTTATTAGCTGTTCTAGCCCACATACTGCCTGCTACCAATTTTATGTCATCAACCCACCGCCTGATAGGTCTGCCTCGATTTCTCTTCTTGTCTTTTGTGTACCAGTACATTATTGTCTTGCTCCATTTTTCCTTCCCTCGGATAGAAAAGAACAATAGAGACAAGAAAATCAAACTACAAAGTATCACAAAATTGCTCTAAATCTTATTAAACCAACCCATGGCGTCCCATAGCAAATTACACCATAGTATAGGAGTAATTGTTCCGAGCTCCCCTCCCTTATACTAAATTGTAGCAATGATTCGATTATACCTGTCAAAACATATTAAATTACTTTTTCCATTTAACTTTGATCGAAAACACGTGCACTATTCTGTTACTTATTATGTAGCATTATGCGTATGTGTATGAAAAGTTTTATTTTATTCCTCTATCAACTTATTACTTTACTAATATTTAAATGTTAAAGTTTATTAGAATGTGTGAAAACTACTCAACGGATTTTAATGAAATTTGGCACACAGGTAGATCATATCCTGGAACGTACATAGGATACTTTTTTTTATCTTGGGATAAGATAGATAAGATCCATCGGGAACGCGGGATAACCGCGTGCGGACAGCTGGAAGACCGCGTATTGCCACAGACTAGGTATCTAATTACTTCTATACTAATATTATAAAAGTGAAAGTTTGGATGGATGGATGTTTGTTACTCAATCACGCCAGAACGGCTAAACGGATCTGGATGAAATTTGGCACAGAGATGGATTATAGTCTGGAATAGCACATAGGATATCGTTAATTGCTAGATAAACCTTGACATACAAATGTACCTATTAAAATAATTATTGTATTTTTTATTAAGTTGGAAATAAAAGTGTGTCCATCTGTCTGTCTGTCTGTTACCTCTTCACGTTTAAACCGCTGAAAAGATTTAGATGACATTTGGAAGGTACCTATAGAGATAGATGGAACCTTGGAGAAGGACATAGGATATTTTATCCCGGGAAAAGATAAGATTTCACGGAAGCATGGGTGAAACCGCGGAGGACAGCTAGTAATTAATTTAATAAGCATCCTCTTAATGAGAGGCCCGTCAAATCGGTCCAGCCGATACAGAGATTGAGCCCGTACAAACCTACCGATATTATGGGTGAAAACTTCGATTTATAGAAATAAAACACATAATAAAAACCTTTTTTTGTATTGTAGGTAAAGAACTGTATATTTATAGCTATATCTACGTTGTAAGTTCCTATACGTACTTATCTTCAAAAACATCCCCTGTCTTAACCACATCAACTTCATGTCACTGACTCAAGTCTGCGTCTCGCAGGATATAAAAACAATAGGTTCCCCTTGTTGACATTTGAGACGCGACACGCGCGCGCCACGCGGCTAGTAGCGGAACTAACCACTTAGTAAACATAACAAAGAAGTTTTTTTATAAACTTGAAACCTTGTCGTTTGAGTTAAATGGGCAATAATTTTTGGGATTAACTTTTTAAATCGTTAATTTTTTCATGCATAACACGCAAATATTATCAGTGAGACTAGATTAATAATTACTGAATGTAGATTAGGTAACTAGTCGTTTCTGGTGTTGCAAGCGTCCATAGGCGTGGTAACCGTAACCACTTACCATCAGATGGACCATAAGCTTGTTTGCCACCTTGTGGTATAAAAAAAAGGGGGGACCTAAGTTGTTTTAGAAAAGGGTAATTGCTGAGTTTATTGCCGGCTTTTCACAGCAACAGCAACCTTCCAAATCGTGCGTTTGAGTCTAGACTATTCATAAGTGCTTGGCGTATTGGATTAAAAATAGTTTCATTTTAATTTTTCATGTCCATTGCAAAATATAACACAAAAGATTGATACTGCATTTCATTTAAGAAATTGATACGCACATAAAAAATACTTACATCAATTATCCCCGTACCTACATACAGATAAAATCTTAATTTTATATTCATATTGCTTTGTCCGTACCAAGGTGGGATTTTAAAAATGCAACCCTTATTAAAGGGTACAGCGATAGCTCAGTGGTAGTGACGTCGGATACCGCGGCGAAGGTCGTGGGTTCGAATCCTACAATGGGCTTGAGTTTTCGGTGAAGGAAAACATCGTGAGGAAACCATAGCACGGTAGGGTACTTTGTAGTACCCGACTGGCTGGCTACCACCCTCATGTTGAAAATCTGTCGCTAAGCACCTATCGGTGTGTTCCGGCAGTTGCACTTGAGAGCCAGTTGCCTTTAAGGCATTGTAATAAGGTGTACAACACATTGGCAATCACAATCTCTTTGGCAATCCCCTTGGTATTGCTAATGTCTATAGGCGACGGTAGTCACTTACCACCAGGTGACCCGTCAGCTTCGTTGTGATTTGTGCTATAAAAATTAAAAAAATAAAAATTGGTCATCCCGGGTGAAAAGGTACATAAAATACTTTGTGAAATCCTACAGTGCCTTATCACTTTGTGTTTTACAACGCAAACGGAAGTTCCAACCCTAACATAAGGTCAAGGGAGGTTCAAGATATACTGGTTCATAGTGCAAGGGTAGGAAGGTGTCGTATTACATAACAAGAGGTTTTTTATGGCGAAATCAATCATCCGCTCATTATTTTTGGTTTTACGCTAGATTTGATCGCGCGTGTAGACTTTTATGTTATTTGAGTACCTACAGTGTGTTTATTTAGATTTATTGTTTGCATTTTAATTTCACTGGCAGCAATTTTTATGTCCTTCTCTTGTATAATGTTTTAAGATTTTGACTATTGCCTCTCAATAGTGATATTGGAACGAAGTTCCTTATCGCGCTTTGTGAAAGGGGGCTAGACGGAAAAAAATCTTACGAAAATCACCGACACTTATCGGTGATTTTTTGTGTCGCTGTGTGGCGTGCGCATGTTTCTCTGTCTGTCTCTCTCTCTCTCTCTCTCTCTCTCTTATAGAAAGCAAGCCAGATATTTTCATTTCTATTTCTATCATTTATCATATATGTATATATAAATGTTTTTTGTTTTTTTTTTATATTTATATACTCTCTCGACTTATATAACTTATATAACTTCGTTCCATCCGGGTGTCCCTTGACACCTCTCAAGTTTTATTTTATTTGATTTTTTCAATGCAATATTTTTTTTATTTTCAAACTAATTTTTAGTTTCAATTAATGAGATCGCACAGTGATTTATTTGCAAAAATTAAATATTGAGCTTACAAGTTACACTAAAATTAAGTTATAAAATTGAGTATATAAAAATATTTAGGTACTCAGGTGGGACTATGCTAACTTTAGATAATTTCTTTGTCAATGAAATACAAGAATGATATATATTTTTTTAATAAAGATTAAATAATGAGGAATTACGTGTTTATTCGCGATAGCTTACTTTAATGTATTCATTTCCCAGTTCTTTGTTTTTATTTAAACCATATGTCCCTTGATTTTTAATGTAGCATATTACAATTAACGACATCTAGTGGTAAGTAGTAGAATTAAATAACTTTTTACTAACTAGTGCCATCTGCACGTTCAAGAACTTACTTTTATAACAAACTAGTGGGCCCAGCAGACGTTGTCCTGCCCTGAAATTAAAACAAAACATAGAACCCGATTCCAGCGACACCTACCGTGTCCAATTTGTGAATCTAAACCATCTGTCATCTGTCAGCCCGATTAATATATTACATACTCTTTGAGCCCGATCTCGAGACATGTCAAAAAGTCGTTCTATACAAAATGTATGACAAAAATAATGGTCTTCATTATTCTTTTTTGTGCATTTTTCTTATTTTTTAATAGTTATTCTGCTATTCCGGGCGGAGACGAATCTAACAAATCAAAAACCATGAAAATCGGTCCAGCCTTTCTCGAGTTATAAATAGTGTAACTAACACGACTTTCTTTTATATATATAGATAATATAGATGGCAGCAAAAATGTGGCCACACTTATTGAGCAATTTTTATTCGCAAATTCTTATTGCTTATTCTATTTCTACTTAGTATATTTTTACTTAACTTCACGATGACTGTCATGGATGTGTGAGACACGTAAAAGTGTGAAAGAAACCATTGTGAGGAAACCATAACACGGCGGTAGGGTACTTTGTAGTACCCGACTGGCTGGCTACCACCCTCAAGTTGAAAATCTGTCGCCAAGCACCTATCGGCCACAACACTTACCAGGGTGAGATTGTGGCCAGACACAGGCTTCTCCAAAAGTTTATAAAAACTTGTCAAGTGCGATTCGGACTCGCGCACCGGGGGTTCCTTACAAATTTTGTAGTTTTTTTTATTTGTTGTTATAGCGGCAGCAGAAATATGTACATCATCTGTGAAAATTTCAACTGTCAACTTCAACTGTATCACGGTTCATGAGATACAGCCTGGTGACAGACATACAGACCGACAGACAGACGGACAGAAGTCTTAGTAATTAGGGTAATAGATAAAAAAGTCATTTTTAAGAGAAATTATATATATTTCAATATATTTCTTCACAACATTTTACATAGCACGGCATCGACTACATTACACTTCGTAAAAATCATTCTAATCTTTAATGTAATTATACTTACTAAATAAATCACAATGATCACCAAACGCACACAAAATACAAAATGTACTAAGAATAAATAAATATTGCTATTACTTTTTTTTTACAAAATAAGCGTCTATATAATGTTACTTGTACACTGGGCAACTTAACTGAGCTACGAATATGTGGCAATTCACATTGAATTAAAAAAAGTATTGGTCTGTTTCTTAATTAATAATATAAATAAATGAGGTGAAATTATTATTATCATACTAAATCGGAAGGCAGTTTGCCTAGAATCAATAACAGCATTGATTCTAATAGTTTTATACAAGGCTATAGTTGCCCCAAAATAAAAAAATAAAACAATTTGGCGGGAAAATATATAGAAGTACCACAGCAAAATTAATTATAACATTATTCATAAAAAAAAAATCACGAGGTATTATAATGAAGATTTTTTTGGGGATTTTTTAAATATTTATTAGCCGATAAAGAACATAACATAACATGATACTGAATGCCTACCAGTTAATGATCAGTTTATTAAGGTTTGTAGCAACTCAAAAGTTGCGCAACTAAGAGTTGCCCAGTGTAACATTAACTTAACGACAGTTTTTATTACACATAAAATTTTGGCACATCAGCATTATTCTGATTAAATAAAAATAATCATATAATAACTAAATTTAATCTAAATAATAAACATATTTGATTTAATGTCAACATTGATAAAATAAAAAGAACAGAAAAGAAAAAGTTTTTTGTTTTTTTATTATTTACAACAAAAATCCAGATTTTTGGGTGTACGTACATTTTACCAATGCACCAAATTTTTATGGCTTTTTAATAGACATCAAAAATATGCAATTGCTTCTTTTTACAAAGAGATAAAAACAACGATCGAATTGCCTTCTTATAGTGTTGTTCAAACATTGATACTAATCGAAATACCATGTCGACAATGAAACTATTATGTTAATCTTGAAATTCGTCATTAAAGACTCTGAATGTGATTATTAATGTATTCCTACTTCATAGATAGCCTGTATTAGATGCTTGATTATTTTTAGGTTATTTAATTTCTTGACAATTAAACAAATTACACATTCGTACTGACTAAAACTAAGACTTTAAGCGGCATACGTTTAAACTGAAACTGACGTTGACTTTTAAAATTGATCATTATAAGGCTGGATATATTTAGATTACCTTGCCAAGTATAATTTAAAAAAAAAGTGACGCGTCTTTAACAGATTATTCTTTTATCTATAGTCTGATGCATGTATCGATATTTGAGCAACACTACCTGTCAATATTAAAACTGTTTGAAAATTCGTTTCATTCACGAAACTAAACCATGAATATAAATATCACCGAAATAATTTTCCAAAACACAAACAACACATAGCCTCCAAATATGACACGATTTTTAAATTAAAAATACCTTTTTTTTTTCAATAAAACTCACTTTTCAACCATTCATTTGTATTATTTATTTATATTTTTTAATCTAATAATTCCGAAAATTCTACCACGACTACCCCACCGAGAATTTTTAAAATTCTAGCATACATTTTACGCGCCAAAATTATATTTCGATTTTCATTCGTTCCACTACATACAAGTCTTTTACATTAGTCCAGTGTAATATTTATTTTTACAATCAAAAAATAAATATAACTAAATTCTAAACCTCTACTAAGAACAATCTCCTATTTTTTTTACAAAATTCAACACAAATTATTGCTTCGAATAGTTTTGTCCGAATTTTGTATTAAATAACGTCACAAGCGTATATTTTTAAATATTAGAACAGGGATTATCCATAAATAATGTAAACTGTATCATTTGTATAATTCTTAATATCATCCCTATTTTTTGTATCTAAATATGAAATTAACATAAATAAATACACCAAAATCACTAGAACTGTGCTAATATAATATGGACAATCCCTAAAAGTTCCATTCAGTCATTCATTCATTTCGTTCGTTCTAAATTAAATTGGTGTTGTGATTATTTTAAATATAATATCCTAGATTCCAATACGCCTTTAATATCGTTTTTTTTTTATATTTGATCGATATTTTTAACTGCGCATTAATTATGTGCAGAACTCAGTATTAATATCAGTGTTTTCAACCATTTTTGTACATTTTAAATGGCTATTAAGCCAGTTATTATATATAAACCACATTAATATCTAATAACTAAAGATAAACAATCCCAAGCAAAAGTTCTCTCAAAACTGTCTCAAATTGTGTTGGGTAATACTATACTTGTATTTTTAATTAGGTGGACTGATTTGACAGTTGTCGTAAGAAATATTTCTTTACTCAGAAATTATTTCTTAAAAGAATGAATGAGAATACCTGTAATCACTGATATTAGATTGACTTTTATTGATAAAAAGTGATATGGTCAAACCATGAAACAGTAATTTTAACCATATTGCGCTCGTAACTGTCAGTTTAGTCCAGCTAATTAAAAATCAGACTATAGTTTTTTTTTTTTAAGTTTTATTCACCAAGCTATGTACAAAAGGCAATAAAATTGTACGACTCATACCTGCTAGCCAAAATGTATCATAAACGAGCACTGAGGCATGTTTACCGTCGGAGCGTTCGAATGCTACTAGATTAAAAGACCACCCAAATGTTCGAGTGGGCACTCATTCGGTAAGGTCATTATTTGTCGCTGATTGTGTATCTTTAGTTATTAGATATCAAAGGTCTACCCAATTTTTTTTTTCATAGATAAACATTCCAAACATAAAGATCCCAGAAATTAACTAAAGAACCTAGTAGACTAGTTATTAATAGCAGAATCGCAAAAAAATAAATGCTTATCAATTATTTTCTAGAAAAACTAAATGTAGCTTTGTTCGTTTTTGAGATCAGATCATTACGAGTTACACACATTCTTAGTTGCAGCTGAATTTGAGAGCTACCCTAAGATCACATCGTCACCAACTAAAAGCTGAAAAATTAACCTTTTAACTGGCTGTCCCCGCGGTTTCACCCGCGTTCCCGAGGGATCTTATCCTCGTTCCTAAAACTTGTTTCTAAGATTTTAACAATGTTAAGTTTTTTCATCTAAACTTAAAATATACTTAACAGATTTTAAAAAGTATTTAGTTTACTTTAATAGAATTTGGGCAATATTTTATTTTAATTCCCTCAGGAGCGCGGGTGAAACCGCGGGAGATAACTAGTTACGTTATAAAAGTAAATGAAATGAGTTAGTCGAAGATAACTGAGATGTATTATGTATTTTTTTGTGCGAATCCATAAATTTTCTTTGAAACCTGAACCTACATCTATAAAAACTGTCTCTCAAGTGCAGCTGCTAAACTAGGAGTACGTTTTAATTTATCCCATTTCAATCCTAATCGAAACCGTTTGATATTAAATTGTACTATATTATTCCGGATGAAATGCAAAGAGATTTTTTAAAGAATACGTTTTAAAAGTTTTAATAATACTGATTTATACCAATTAGAAATAAAGCATTAGTCACAGTGATATGCGATACTATACTATGCTATAAAAGCTATTTTTCACACACGGCCATCTGATCCCAAACTAAGCAGAGCTTGGACTATGGAAAGCAGATAATTATTCTTCTACATATATCAAAGCGAAATACCACTCAATGATTAATCACGAAATCTCAGAAAGTATGAATGCTACAAACTTGACATTAGGCAGGAAGATTCCTCATAGCGAGTAGGTATCCGCTAAGAAAGGGTTTTTTTTATACCTCAAGTGACAACGAAGCTGACAGGTCACCTGGTGGTAAGTGACTACCGTCGCCTATAGACATTAGCAATACCAAGGGGATTGCCAATGTGTTGTACACCTTATTACAATGCCTTAAAGGCAACTGGCTCTCAAGTGCAACTGCCGGAACACACCAACAGGTGCTTGGCGACAGATTTTCAACTTGAGGGTGGTAGCCAGCCAGTCGGGTACTACAAAACAAACAAGTAACCCTTTTGTCCTTCGGGAACGCGGGTATAATAGTATGTTACCTATTTAAAATAAAAAAGTAGTATATGTAGTATATCAGTCATCTGGTCTCCATATTACAAGCTCTGTTTAGTTTGGGATCAGATAGCCGTGTGTGAAATATATCCCAGGATATTTATTACTATTAAATAAAATTAATGTTTTTTTTTTTATTTTACTTATTTTTGGTGTATTTTTTGTGACATTTTTATATGTTATTTAATTATGATTTTTTAGATTATTATTTTTTTTGTTACAAAAAAAAAGCATAGCATCGCATTCAGTGGTCAACGAGGCTTATGTAAAAATGAGTAGATAACCTAATTAAATTATACGATACATCACATGTAATTAGGGATTTTAATATGTTCATTTTCTCTTTGTTCTGACGAAAATACTTTTCCATAATCGCTGTCATCTCACTTTCCTTCTTAAAATTATAGTCGCTCTTACAGCGAAAACAAAAAAATACTCGCCATTTTTCTTTCCGCATGTCTTTTGTACCCGAAAGAAAAAATATAATCACATGTTATTGCCATATTTTTTTCTTGTAGTAGTTTTTATAGTGGCGTTTCTTTCCTCCATTGAAATGCGTTGGTTTTAACAGCTGGGTTGTTGGAACTGGCGCTGGCAGCTAACGCGACACCTGTTCGCCGTATGTTAGCTGCTGCACTGTCTGAAACAACACAAACATAATTTAAACTAGCTGTCCTCCGCGGATAAAAAGTATCCTGTGTTATTCCATCTACCTGTGTGCCAAGTTGCATCAAAATCCGTTCAGCCATTTTTGAGTGAAAGAGTAAAAAACATACATCCGTCCATCCATCCAAACTTTCACATTCATAATATTAGTGGTTTGACCACAATCTCTGGATAGATGGGAACTGGCTTTCAAGTGCAGCTGTCGGAACACACCGATACGTGCTCGGCGACAGATTTTCAACTTGAGGGTGGTAGCCAGCCAGTCGGGTACTACAAAGTACCCTATGGTTTCCTCACGATGTTTTCCATCACCGAAAGCTCAAGGTCATTGTAAGATTCGAACTGACGACGCCGCTTTATCCTTCGTCACTACCACTGAGCTATCATCGCCTTTAAGTAAATTTGAAAAGGAAAATGCCCTGCTGAGTTTCTTGTTGGAGTCTTCTCAGTTTAAGGGTATTCCAAACTGGTGGTAGAGCTCGTCTAAGCTGAAATTACACTACTTAATTAGTTGATTTAGATTTGTTAGTGCAAATATTAATAACGACAATTTTTTTCTTCAATATACTTCAAAGTCAAAGTCTTAGTCAAAACCATTTATTCAGTTTAGCCCCTGGAAGGGCACTTACGAAGGTCGAATTACAGAAGTTACCACCGGTTCGGAAGTCAGCCTTCAACTGAGAAGAACCGGCAAGAAACTCAGCAAGGTTACATTTTTTAAATATTTTTGGACCATCTGACTATATTGCCTTTTTTTTTCAAATGTTTATCAATTTTAATCTTTAATTTAATTATACTCTACCTATACAAAAAAACAGTATAATTAATTAATAGTTTTAGGGTCAGCTCATACCGAGACGCGACGAGACGCGCACATTTTAATAGAGCGACTCAAAATATAATTAAAGAAAAGATACACATTTCATTATGAGAACACAGAATACGTTGCACCACACATCGCTGCGGCCTCTTCCAGTATCGCGTCGCGTCTCGGTGTGAACTGACCCTTAAAGTCAAATAAATCAATTAATTATTTACCTAGTCCATTACGCACGTTGGCCACCAATCGCATCGCTGGATTCGTCACAATGCCATTCCTTTTGTTTTTACTGTACAAAAGAAAATAAAATATGAACACTTTGTTAGTCATACATGTCAAATATAGTATTGATAACGGCACGCAGTTTCATCGGAGTTCCCGTGGATAAATATATCATATTCCAGGATATGATCTATCTCTGAACGAAGTTTCATCCAAATCGACTGGTAAAATGCAGATTCTTCCCGCATTAATTGATGAGTTGTTTTTCGTACCTATCCAAATTGTAGTTTTTGTTAAGAGATGAAACCGCCATCTGAGATTAACTTTGACTTTGCATCCACTAAGTAACGTAAATTTTGAACTCGCATTTGGTACATTATCTGTTCATTAAAACTATCTATATACATACATATGCAAAAAAAGAAAGCCTGACTCACTGACTCATCAACGCCCAGCCTAAACCCTTGGACCTAGAAAGCTGAATTTTTGCACAGGTGTTGTTTTTAAGACGTAGACGAGGAATAAGAAAGGATTTTTCGAAATTCAACCCCTAAATGGATAAAAGGGGGTAAAACAGAGGGGCGGAAAGCTAGTAATCAAATAAGGTTGTATATGGACTAATTAAAGACAGCCTCACTCAGAATTATCAATTAAGAATTATGATTGACTAGTGGGCCCGGCAGACGTTGTCCTGCCTTTTATAAACAATATCACGCACCGGCGCCATCTACTTAAAATGTTGGTTTGTCCTGAATTTTTCCTGAATTTTCTTTGCTATAAACCTCACGGAGCCCGAGACCTTTCCAACGAATGCAAAACCGTGGAAATCGGTTCGTGCGTTCTGGAGTTATAGCGTCAGGAAGGAAAACCCCACTTATTTTTATATTGTAGATTATCGAAATCTGTCCCATTCTGTAGTTAATCAATAAACTAAGATGGAGATATAAGCTATTAAACAGTTTTACATAAATACCATTCAAGTAAGGTCATTTTAAGAAACTAGCTGTCCCCCGCGGTTTCATTCGCATTACCGTGGGATCCTATCTTTTCCCGGGATAAAAAGCATCCTGTTTTCGATCTACCTGTGTGCAAAGTTTCATCAAAATCCGTTCACATTTATATAATTAGTAGGGTAGGATGTCCCAAGATAATAAGAATAAAATATATAATATCAATGCATAATGTAATGTTCACGTACAAATTAACATAATTATTTAGTTAAAAACAGTGTTAGTTATCCCAAAACCAAACACAAGCGAAAAATATTAGTTGCCGTATGCAGGTTAGTTGTTTAGCAAATATAAACTGACTTCATTAGTCTATAATAATATTATAAAGGAAAGATTTGATTTTTTGTTTGCATTGAATAGGCTCTGAGACTTCTGGAGCGATTTGAAAAATATCTCGAAAATGGTGACACTTTTACTGAGGTCATTGTTTGTGTATTTGGTAGGTGACCTATCTCCCCCTTAAGTTTGTCTACTTACCGGACACCGTATATTTATTTATTTACCCCTAAATGAAATTATTATAGACCACTAGCTGTCTCCTGCGGTTTCACCCGCGTTCCCGAGGAATCTTATTTTTCCCGGGATAAAAAGTATCCTATGTTTTATTCCAGGATATGATCTACCAATATGCCAAGTTTCATCCAAATCCGATAAGCCGTTTTAACGTGAATTAGCAATAAACTTTCACATTTATAATATTAGTAGGATAATTGTGTTGTTGACTAACAAATCAAATCACTCTTTTTTCACTAAATGTCGTATTTCAATGGCATAATCCTAACTGAATAGCAATACAACGTGTAGCGACATCTCTCTACACATAGATATAATTCGCACGACTCCTTGATAGATGGCGCTCCAATAATCTACATCGTGCTAACGAAGTTTTCCAAGCGATCTGCATATATACAAGATTCCAACATCAACAGTTGGACGGTCCCCAGGCACGATGACCTAGCCTGGCGGAAGATCTTCCCTTTTTAATGAAGGAGTCTAACATCTCGCTCCTCCATAAACGCTATAGAAACCGTTGTTAAGCCACGTACAGATTATTTGCAACACAACATGCAACGTGCAACGCAACATTTTTCGCAAACACCCTCTAAACAACTGTGTGCACTCTACGCGCATTATCAACGCGCTCGTTAGTTTCCGCCGATCGTCGGTTTTTCGACGATCCTGTTCGAATGCGCCCAGTCTGATTTGGACGGCCATTGGCAACAAACCTGCCCAACCCGAACAATACTTAAAATCACTTCAAAATCCAGCGGCTCTAAGGCTAACGCAGCGTGCGCTAAGACTGTCCACATTAGGCTGCTTTTCCACCAGAGAAGTGTGAAAGCATGTGAATGCTAAGCTACGAAACTATGTGACCGTTTCCACTGATGCTAAGCTATGTAGCGGAGCGAGAAACATACATAAGAGCACGCATTCATAGCACGCATCATTCCATAAAACAAAAACATAACTTAGTAGAACCCGTTTCCACCAGTGTTATGCTATGTGGATCAATTAATTTGATTCTTAGCATCGTAGCATAGCACATCTCTAGTGGAAAGGCAGCCTTATGTTCATGTTGCATTGCATGTTGCGTTGCGGGTTAGTTATTAGTTAATTACGTATTATAATGAGGTATTATTGCGGATCTTCTACGGCGTATATCAAGTGATTTCTTAGATATCGTGCGCCTTTTTTTAATGAATACCAAGCTTACTAATGATGATGATGAGACCCCAGCAAACCTATCACCAGCCAAGCCATTCCCAGCTTTGCTCTACTTGTATTTTATTGTGATATTATTAGGGCTCTACAACTTTGAAACAATGCCAGTACTGTTTTTTAACAAGGGATTAATTCTCACTTTATCTTTTTAGGATCGCTCATTAATCTCGAAAGGCTTGAAAAGGGGCAGATCCGGACAAATCACGAAATATCACAAGGGGGTGGGGGGTATAATGAGATATCACGTGTATTAATTTTTTAGTTCTAAACCATTTTATTCATATCATTATTTTGACAAACAGACAGACGGTCCACATGATGGTAAGTGGTCACCGCCGCCTATGGACATTCGCAATACCAAGGTGACTGCCTGTGAATACTGTAATGGGGAGCTCATTCCACATCCTCATGGCCCGCAGAAGGAACGTCCGGCTGAATCGGTCGGTGGACGATCTAGGCGGCTGGAGGATATGAGGATTTTAACGGAAATACAGTTTCCATCGTTATTGGTAACTACTAATTCAATCAGTTTCAATCTTGAAAAAGGGTTTATTTAAAACAGTTTTTTTTAAATATTTTTTACGTTCTAGTTGTGAGACGCTGGTCATAATAAAACCCACATAAGACTTGAATGGACTGTATTTAATTAGGTAATTTTTGTCCTAATTACAATTTGTGTGCTCATCGAGCTTCTACTTAAAGGGTGACTGAAGTGTTGCCAGTAAGTAAACCAACAATTAACCGAATTACAAATTATCTACCTTATGTTGAGCTATGGAGCCAACATACTGGGGCCACACAAAAAATACAAAGTAATTAGTAAATTAACAAGCTAGTCTACCTTGACAATTTTAATAACTAATTATTTTACTTAGTACAATTAACTTAATTGCTCTCTATTGGAAGCATACATACTTTTGTTACACTTGTTCGAATAACAGAGCCCTTGCTTGTTTTAATATCAAGTGCTCTCACTTTGCCGTCATTTCCTGGATAAACCTTTACTACACGAGCCATTGGCCATAGCAATGGAGACACATTTTCATTGCGCATAATAACAAGTGTACCCACTGTAATATTGGCAGTTTCATTATGCCACTTAGGTCTATTTTGTAATAACACCAAGTATTGCTTGTGCCACTGTTTCCACAAACATTGAACAATTTTAGTACATTTTTTCCAAAAGGATAACTTATTAATGGGTACATCGGTTAAATCAGGCTCAGGAAATGATGACAAGGATTTGCCTGTCAAAAAATGACCCGGGGTCAGATAACTAAAATCTTCTTCATCAGAAGTTGACAAGGGAGTAAGAGGTCTAGAGTTCAATACCCCTTCTATTTGAATTACAATAGTATTTAATTCCTCATATGTCAAAACAGTATCTCCGACCACTCTTTTTATGTGATACTTCACACTTTTTATTCCGGCCTCCCAGAGGCCACCAAATACTGGTGAGTAGCTGGGGATGAATTTAAATGTAATGCCCCGTTCAGCTAAATTGCTCTGCACCTTAATTTGGTGGTCTTTGTTAGACTGTAATAAATACAAACTATTTAATTGATTCCTTGCTCCTTTAAAGGTACTCGCATTATCGCAAAAAATTTCTACTGGTTTATTACGACGAGCTATGAACCTTTTTAAACAATTTATGAAACTGTCAGTAGTCAAATCTGTTGCCAACTCAATATGAACTGCCTTAGTTGTGAAGCAAACAAATAATGCAATATATGTTTTAATAATAATTGGTTTTCTAACACGATGCATTTTTACTGAAAAAGGTCCACCATAATCAATACCTACCCTTTCAAAGGCTCGCGAAGGAATAACCCTTTCAGGAGGTAAGGAACCCATCAACTGCTGAGCATTTTTAGCTTTCAATTTAAAACAAATAATACACTTATGTATTACATGACTGACCTCTCTTCTACCGTTTACAATATAAAATTTTTGATTTAAATTTGACAATATTAATTTCTGGCCAGCATGTAGTAATATTTTATGTTCCCTCTCAATGATTGCATGAGTAACTGAAGAGCGCTTTGGTAATATGATGGATGCCTTTGATCATAAGAAAGCTCAGATTGCTGTAACCTACCACCTACCCGTAGTATACCCATACCATCAATGAATGGATTCAAACCTTTTAAATTGGACTTTATGGGTTTTGCAAGCAATAAAGAGTTAATTTCATCAGAAAATAAATGTTTTTGTTCATACCTAATTATTATTTTTAATGCAAAGTCCAATTCTTTAGGTGAAAACACACTATACTTTATTCTGTGTTCAGATTTTACTTTACAATTATTAATAAATCTATAAATGTATGCTAATATTCTTTGACATTTATTAATATCTGAATATTTTGAAAAAATATAAATTTTTTCCTTATTTTGACACACTGTGCTTGAAACTTTTATTTCAGGAATATCAGTTGGTAAGTTAATGTTACTAACATGTTTATAATTAACATTACTTAAAAAAAGTGGTCCATGCCACCACAACTTGTTTGACTGCAATAAATGAGGTTCAATGCCTCTTGACAAACAATCTGCAGGGTTTTCACTGGTGTTTACATACAACCAAACAAATCCTTCAGTTGTTTCTGATATCTTTTTTACCCTATTTGATATATAAACACTTAACTTTACAGGGATTGTTTTAAGCCAAGCTAATACTATCTGAGAATCTACATACAGATAGACCTTAATATTAAACCTTGATTTTAAAGAGTTATAAATCTTTTTAGCCAGTATAGCTAATAGCAATGCGCTGTTTAATTCAAGACGTGGTGTACTAAGTTTCTTTATTGGATTAATTCTGGACTTTGAACACAAAAGATCAATAGAAACTATTCCATTGGAGTCTATAGTTCTAATATACATACAGCATCCATATGCCTTATTGGAAGCATCCGAAAATCCTATTAATTCTATGCAATTTGCCATGTCTGTTTTCACATTACGTTTTATTGAAACCCTTGGCATTGTTACCAAGTCCTTTGCAAAGAATTTGAAAGCATTATTTAATTGCTCAGGTAATTGTTCATCCCATGAGGTTTTTTCTAACCATGCTTGTTGCATAAGGCACTTAGCATTAACTAAGATAGGTCCAACTAGACCCAAGGGATCAAATATTTTACTCACAAAACTCAACAATTCACGCTTTGTGTATGAATCAAGTATATTTTGTTTTTGACATTCTACATAAAAAACATCCTCTTTGACATTATAAGTTATACCTAAAGTTTTCACAGTGACATTATTTTTAAACATGTCAATTTCACCAATGCCTTGTTGTTCGATTGGAATATCCTTTAACAAACTAGGTTCATTTGAACACCATTTGTGCAGCTTAAAACCTCCTAAACTCAATAGATGAATTAATTGATTTTTTATCTCAATTAATTCATTTAAATTATTACTCCCTAAATTTAGGTCATCGATGTACACATTACTTAATATTGCTGAAGATGCAAGTGGATATTGCTCTTTAAATAAATGTGCTAGTTCAACTAAACACCTAGTTGCCAGATATGTAGAACTTTTCATACCGTATGTGACAGTTTTTAATTGAAGACACTGCATTTTATCATCTGGTGATTCTCTCCATAGTATATTTTGGAATATACAGTGTGCTTCATTCAGATTAATACACCTAAACATTTTTTGAATATCACTAATCAGCACATATTTATAAAGCCTAAATAAAATTAGGATGTCGAATAAATCACTCTGCAATAAAGGACCGTTCAGCAATAAATCATTCAAAGAAATACCTAATGAGGTTTTCATAGATGCATCAAAAACTACTCTTAGTTTAGTTGTTTTACTATTTTCATTGAATACAGGATGATGAGGTAAAAAATAAACTGAATCATTTTCCAAGTCATAATTGGAAATGTCATGAAACTGTGCATGATTTAATTCTATATATTCTTCAATAAATTTTTTATAATGCTCAAAGAGCTTAGAATCTTTTGAAAACCTTTTTTCCAAATTTAAAAATCTCTGCAGTGCCCGTGAGAATGAATCACCTAATTTAATTTTATTAATGTTTTGCTTAAGTGGCAAGGTAACCTCAAATTTGTTGTTTTGTAACAGAACAGTATCATTAAAAATATTTTCAGCAAGTTCTTGTTCTGAACTTCCCTCAGTATAAATCTCAGGTACCTTTTCACATTGCCAAAAGTTCTCTATTAAGGTGTTTAAATTGTCATTAAATTCTAACTCATCACATTGATTGGAAATAAGTGAATTATGCTTTAAAGGTAATGTAACATGTCCACACAAACCTGAAGGACTGTTACTGCTGTCAGTCATCGCGCCAGCAACAATGTAGCCGAACCGCGTGCTGTGTAAATATAGGTTTCCAGGAGAAAGTGGCAACTGATCACGTAGCAACGACAAAAAAAATATGTCACAGCCTAATAATAAATCAATATTTTTTGATTTGTAAAAGTCCTCATCAGCTAATTTGACATAGGACGGAATGTTCAGGTTATCTACATTAATATCAAATTGAGGAAGATTGCAAGTGATTGTTTGAACAACACAACATGATATTGTTATATTAAAGTCACTACATGTAGAATAAATCCTGAACTCAGCCTTTTGTGCTATCTGGTTTGACCTATCGCATACTCCTGAAATAATGGTTGTGTCATCATATAATTTACATTGTAAATTCCGCACTTTATCTGTGGTAATGAATGAAACCTGGCTTCCTGAATCAAGAAGCGCCTTAACATAAAACTCAGTACCATTTTTATCAAACAGTTTTACTGTAATTGTAGGCAATAGAACACCTTTGTTATGTTTTGTTACTAAAGTAACTTTATTTGAAGCTTGATTTGACGGTTGAATACTCAAATTGGATGTGGTATTAGCCGCAAAGGAATTGTCATGCAATAAAGTGTTATGTTTGTTCTTGCAAATTGAACATTTAAACTGAAAATTACACTTTTTTACATGATTATTTAAACATAATTTACATAGTTTATTTTTATCAACAAATTCTAAACGTTCTGTTAAACTAGCTAATTTAAACTGTGGACACAAGTACAACTTGGAGCAAGATTTAGAACAAAACTTACACGTAGATGAACAAGTAGCTGCTAAACTTGTTTTTAGCCAACTTTTATTTGTGCCTTGCCTTCCATCGACGGCAGCAGCCTCAAGGGCAGCAGCTCTTTGATCTAAAAATTTCAAAAAACATTCAAATGTTGGTGTCTCATTTTGAGTTTCGACAAAAAAACCTTTTAATGTGTATTGATCTAATTTTCTTTGTAATATAGTAACTAAGATATGATCCCAGTGATTCACCAGTACTTCTAGGTTTTTTAGAGCTCCCATATGTTGCCTAACTTTAGAGACTAAGTCTCTCAGACCTGAAGCAGAACCTTTAGACAATGGGGGCAAATCTAGAATAGCTGAAATATGATGGTTAATTATTTTTCTTTTGTTATCATACCTAGTTTTAAGTAATTTTAATGCCTCAAAATAATTTTCAGCTGATAAGTTTAAATGTTTAACGATAGCTAAAGCTTCGCCGTCAAGAAATGACTTTAAATAATAGAATTTTTCACACTTATTAAGTGTGGTGTCTTTATCAATGACACTAGTAAAAAGATTAATAAAATCATAATAATCGCCAACCTGTCCATCAAATTTTTTGATCTGGACTTTAGGTAATCCTTGGAATCCTGATGTCCTTGGCAATGTTTCCACGTTGGAACCTTCCGGCTTTGCTGGAGTTCTACTGCGAATCACTTCATTTAGAATACTCAGTATAGTGATGTATTTTTCTTCGACGTCACTGAACATCTCCTTGTCGGCAGGTTCGTATAATTGTATCTCCACACATAACCTGGAGTATTCGCGGAACGTTTCCATAAGCCTCTCCTTGCGGACAATAAGAGAGTCCAGGGATGATTCTGTGAGATTTGCTGGATCATTTGAGTACGTCGACAATTTTGTTATTGTGCCCTTTGTTTGTCCCCTAGCAGCGATGAGCCGTTTTAGCTCGTCAAATGGTGCCATGATAAGATAAATGAGACTCAAAAAAAATCCAATTAAGAAACCAAGCACATAGACGCTTGCAAATGGCGGATCGTAAAAATTGTAAAAGGAACAAACAAAAAAATGGCTTCCTAATGTACCAATAAATAACAAAGCGGAAATCCGTAAATACCGTTACCAATGTTACCATAGACAAATGATTACAATAAAGGTTATTCTACACACAGTTTACAAGCTGTTAGTCGAATATTATGTATATCGATTAACATCGATTATCAAAAAGAAATAATGTTACAAACATCACAAAGTAAGAAAGAGACAATGTCTATTTTCCTTTTCACTCGCACTTATGACGACTGCTATTATATCGCGTTCTAATGTTCTGAAACTCGATAAATGCAAAAAATTCACAAAAAATGTAAAAATTTGTAAAAAAATATTTTTTCTTTCTTCAATGAAGAAATTGACGACACAGGCTCGCAGGGAAGAAGAATACGTAGCACGAAGATGGCTGACACAGAGCAATGCACGTGTCGAAATACGCACTTCCACACGCTGGCACCATACATAACCTCAAACTTGAGAGGCGTTTCTGCTTCGTTATTGCACGAAGCGCAGGAACAACAACACTGATCGTCTTTAAACGTAGAAATAGTTCTTTTAGCACAAACTATGCACGTTAAGTAGGAAACAACGTCCCGTAGTATAATATAACTCGCACACAGCAACGGTACAAAGTACTTTGCGCCGAACAAAATTTTTGAGTCACTCGCGTAGCACAAATTTAGGACAATCAACACAACGGTGTGAAGGACCATTTATTTGAGACGCTGGTCATAATAAAACCCACATAAGACTTGAATGGACTGTATTTAATTAGGTAATTTTTGTCCTAATTACAATTTGTGTGCTCATCGAGCTTCTACTTAAAGGGTGACTGAAGTGTTGCCAGTAAGTAAACCAACAATTAACCGAATTACAAATTATCTACCTTATGTTGAGCTATGGAGCCAACACTAGTAACTCTCTTTCTCTTGTCCTTATCCCACGCTAGGTGTGGTCGGCACAACATATTTTCCTCTTCCACTCCGCTCTATCACTAGTCGCCTCAATACTCACACCTTTCATAAACATTAATCATTCTTCACGCAGACCATTCATACCTTCTTCGGCCTTCCTCTACCTCTATATCCATCCACACTCATGCTCAATACTCTTTTTGTTACATGCCTTTCATCCCTCCTTATGACATGCCCATACCAAGCCAGTCTATTGCCTTTCAACTAGTAACTGCAGTAGTTAATTGCGAATGGAACCATTTTTGCCATTGAAATATATTGATTTAGAGGTTGTATTTACATTGAAACTGATTGCAACACGTTACGTAATTGACCCACTGTAACTAACCATTGCAACCGACCAGTTTATATTCGAATTAATCCTTTAAACAATAATATCACAACAAAATGTGTAGAACAAGAGCGGTAACAGTTGTCTCGCTCACTCACGTTTTCTTAAATATCTTCCCTCTCGCTCTGCCCAGAGTGCCGACAAGCCTGTGGTACGCTAGGCCCACCGTAGTCCACAACACCTCGCTACATACATATATCAAGCTACATTTATTTAACTATGCCTACAACTCAGACCAAATGAAAAAGGTAGACAGAGCGCACTTAAAGTGAAGCACGGTAAGGCTGAGACTCCACCAAAGTTGAGCGGAGACGAGCGGGGCGGAGATGTTTTTTAAACAACCAATAGAATAGCTGAGCGGTGACGAGATGTGTGAATAACGAAATTCTATTGGTGGAGTCACAGTCTAATGCCTAGGCCGCACTCATCGCGATAACGCGGATATTCTGGCTATCGCGATGTATGTAGCCAGATATTCGCGAATACTTCGGCACTTCGGGCGAAGCTTCAGGCACGTCGCTCCGCTGTCGGTAAACTCTCGCACTTCAAAGGGTTTTATCGCGATGAACTCCGCTTGCGCGGCCTCATTTCATTTTGTTTTCTGCGTTTGTACAACTTTACAACGCGAATGATGTGGCCGCGACGATTCGCCGTAGACCGAAGAGGAAGTTTATCGCCCGAATGTTATCGCGATGAGTGCCGCCCAGGCATAAAGGAAGCGGATCGCGTTCCTGTGCGACGCGAATGATGCGGGATAACGTACGTGCAGGTCACGCACACAACTTGGTGCACGTTGCTTCACTTTATTGGAGACTATTGTTTACGTACGCTCCTTCTACCTTTTTTATTTGTTCTGTGATAACTACATAATATTTTAGTTTATAGCAGGGATGTTATGGATATGAACTTTTAAATATTACATAGTTAAAAATAAACAATTACAACAATAATAAGCACATTGTTTGTTTCATCTATAGCTTGTATTATATATAGCTTGTCGTATAGCTTGTATGCCTTAAATTACTACATATTATTAAACGAGTCATTACATAAAATATACCATAAAACAAATACAATAAAATTTTCATACTAGTAAAAAAAATTGACTGATGTATTAGAATTCTTTAAATATCCCAACTTTATAGTATGAATTTGATTTATTTTTATTACCTTTACCTACCAAAAATGCAAATAAAAAAACGTCAAGAAATATTCCCGCCTGCAGATTTAGGGTTCCGTAACTAAAATGGAAAAAACGGAACCATTATAGGATCAATTTGTTATCCATCTGTCTGTCTGTCAAGACCCTTTGTCAAGACGCATAGAGGTATCAAGTTAAAATCAATATCAAATCTGCAAACCCAGTGAAAAAATAAAACTTCTAAGTAAATAAAGAAATATTAAATAAATAAATATTCAGGACATTTGTTCACACACGGCTATCTGATCCCAAACTAAGCAGAGCTTGTAATATGGAAATCAGATCACTTTTTTTTGTAAATGCATACTCTATCCCAGGTGTCGGCAAACCGCGGCTCGCGAGCCGCATGCGGCACTTTGAAGGGTCAATTGCGGCTCATCAAGTTCCCCTCAAAATCATTTTGAGACGGCTGGTGGCAATGTTGCCAGCCTTCTTAGCACGTTTGCACAGCATAGCGATCTGGGTTTACTTTTTTATTTATAATTTATTTTATTCTCTCTTTTTATTTATCTTTATAGATAATTAACACCCAGAGTCAGGACAAACGGACATGTTGATGTGTCCTGGATGGGAATCGAACTCACGACCTGCGGCCTGATAGGTAGTGTGTTAACCAACCACGCCAACTGGCCTTTCAAGTCAACGCAATCAAAAGATACGGGTTTATTTTGTCTATAACTCACCTATCATTCCTATCCTGGGGCTTGCTATCTCTGCCCAGTATGATCCGCATGTGAGTGTCTCTGTTGAAGTGGTTGTCCGACTGGGCTGGCTGCATCGCTGTCAGGCTAGCCGGCTGGGACTCTAAATAGATAGAAAATAACATTATAAATAGATATCCAGTTGGATAAATACATAAAATTTGTATGGGGTTCTTTTCCTATACATTTACATGATAAATTATATCAATAGGGGCAATTTTGGGGGGGGATTTGAATGCTGAAAATATACACCGAAACGGTGGTCATCAATTGAAGCGTTTATAAGCGTAATAGTTTGTATGAAAATACAAAAAAATGCTTATCAGTTTATTAAAAAAGCGCACTTTTTAGTTTGCCGTATGTCATTACTGAGAATTTGATCTTTATTAGCAACATTATCGGAGGGTGTAATAATACAGGCTGTGTATTATTTTTTTCAAATTCATCAGGTTCGATTCCTGGCCTGGGAAAATATTTAAAAAAATCTAATGATGCAGTTTTAGTTCTAATCAAAATCGGGCAAGAGTTTTTTTTAGAATTTTTTGCTATTCCCTTTAGTTTAGGATCTGGTCATCCACGCCCATAAATGTGATAGTATGTTTATATGTGATGTTGTTATTTTTTCACGCAAAAACTACCCAACGGATCTTGATGAAACTTGGCACACAGGTAGATCATATCCTGTAATAAAACATGGGATAATTTTTATCCCGGGAAGAAATAAGATCCCTCGGGAATTCAGGTGAAACCTACATCATAAAATACGTACCAATAGTGGCAGTGGGTTGTGTAGGACTGCATATATCACTGATTGGGGTCCGCGGCGGCGACGCATACAACGGACTGGTGTTGTCTCGCTCGTACCCGCTGTAGCCGTGCCTCTCCTCGCGCCGTCTGTCTCGCTCGCACGCGTACCCGCGGATGTCCGCGTCGCGTTCGTTCGCTGCATAACTCCTGCGATAAAAATAATATTTTTCAGATTTTATTCGTATATGGAGGAGCGAGGTGTAAGACTGCTCCATTGAAGAGGGAAGATCTTCCTCTAGACTAGGTTGTAGTAAGACCGCACCACAACTGACAAAAAGGAGGAATAAGGGGCCATAGACATCATTACGCGGACTATTCGGCGAGCGCTTAGGGCTCTCAACCAGGATGCAAATCTTTAGACGACTGACGGCTGAGGGCGCCCCAGTTGGGGCATAAACCTCGGCCCGAGATAAAGGGTCTTGACAGACAGACAGACGGGCGGACAACAAAGTGATCCTATAAGGGTTCCGTTTTTTCCTTTTGCGGTACGGAACCCTAAAAATAAAAATCATGCATTTTCATACCTCAACTTGGCATCCTTCTCAACGACCTGGTTCTCAGGTATAGTGCTGTCCCGCTCCTTCTCGCGCCTCCCTCTCCCACAGCGCGCTACTTGCTGCGCGAACGAGAGGGATAGATTTGTACGACTGGCCAGGCTTGACTGTTGGACAAAAAATAAGTTTTTTTTAAATTCTGGATAAGTTTGACTACAATCTCACCATGGTAATTGATGATGTGGCCGAAAGTGGTAAGCACACAAAGCCTAGATGGGAACTGGCTCTCAAGTGCAGCTGCCGGAACACACCGATAGGTGCTTGGCGACAGATTTTCAACTTGAGGGTGGTAGCCAGCCAGTCGGGTGCTACAAAGTACCCTACCACCGTGCTATGGTTTCCTCACGATGTTTGAAAGCTCAAGCTCATTGTAGGATTCGAAGTTCGAACCCACGACTTGTCTGGTGGCATAGTTACCTTGTCGTGTTTGTGCAAGTCTTGTGTGTCGGCGTGGTCGTGCGACCGACCCGACCCGCCTGTCATGTTGCTCGACGACTTGGTGGAGTTGGAACTGTGCACGCTGCGACGCTTGTATTCTGGTGAGCCTGAGAAGGGGGAAGGGTGATAAAAACTTGAATCTTTCGATATTTATACAGGGTGTCCAGTAAGTAGTACCATAAACTTAAAGGGGGGGGGGGGATAGTTGGACGGGTCCCCTACTAAATATATGTAGGCGCCTGCGCCATCTAGCGTGGATAGAAGGAATCTTGTAAACTACACATAACGCCACCGAGCGCGTCATTCGATGCCCCCACTCTGTAATCTTTATAAATAGACGGGGCGATCGCCGTAAAGTCAGTCTTTGCTCTGGCGTGGCCCGATACACTTGTTGTCATAGTTAATTTGTGCAAACGAATTAATTATTATTATCCTGACCTACCCTCTATCCGTCATATACATAAATGATCTTAGTAAAAGTGTAATCATTTTGGCGAAAATAGTTATAATCAACTTGTTGTCCCCCGCGGTTTCTCCTGCGTTCCCGAGAGATCTTATCTTTTCCCGGGATAAAAAGTATCCTATATCCTTTTCCAAGGTTCCATCTATCTCTATATCAAATTTCATCTAAATAAGTTCAGCGGTTTAAGCGTGAAGAGGCAACAGACAGACAGACACACTTTCGCATTTATGGATGACCTTGAGCTATCGGTGAAGGAAAACGTCGTGAGGAAACCACAGCAAGTTGGTAGGGTACTTTGTTACCCGACAGCTGCACTTGAGAGTCAGTACCAATCAAGGCTATGTGTGCTTACCACATTCGTCCACATCATCACTTACCATGGTGAGATTGCGGTCAAACACACTCTTATGCAGAAGAAAAAAATGAGCAGATTAGCTTCACCCCGCGTTTTTTAGATGAAAAATAGTCTAGCATTTTTAATAGTGACTCACCAGCACTGGGTGGTCTGACGGATCCAGTGGAGGGTAGATCCAGGGCTTGAGGAGCTGATGGTGCCGCCCACCTCTCCAACAGTCGGCAGATGTTTCCGTGACCGGCTCGCCACGCCACCTTAGCTGGAGTCCGACCTTTACAACACAATTATTGTTAGAAGTCTGACAGACAGGGTCACCTGATGGAAAGTGACTACCGTCGCCTATAGCAGCTAGCCGTCATCCGAGTTTACTTTCATCAAAATCTGTTAAGCCAATTATAAAAACTAGTGCTCGCCCTCTGATCGAAATTCGACTAAAAAGTTTTACGAAAAAAGTCTCTTCAATAACTGTCAATAAAAAAAGTGGATAAACTCAATAATCAATCATTTCAATGAAGAAAAAGCAGATTGGATAAACAATAAGCTACCCAAATTACTAATTCCACGCGGACGAAGTCGCGGGCAAAAGCTAGTAGTAAATAAAATACAAAATGATCATTAGCCCATGATGATATCGACGTCCAATAACGCGAAGTGATACCAGTAACATTAGTATTCATAAAATAGCATAACTATGGTAACATGTAAGGAATAATGGCTACAGTTTTTACTTAATTAACCAACTATGTAATAACTAGCTGTTGCGCGGTTTCACCCGCGTTCCCGAGGGGTCTTATCTTTTACCGGGATAAAAAGTAGCCTATATACTATTCCAGATTATAAGGCAATGATAGCTCAGTGGTAAGTGACGTCGAATACCGCGGCGAAGGTCGTGGGTTCCAATCCTACAATGAGCTTGAGCTTTCGGTGAACATCGTGAGGAAACCATAGCACGGTGGTAGGGTACTTTGTTGTACTCGACTGTCTGGCTACCACCCTCAAGTTGAAAATCTGTCGCCAAACACCTATCGGTGTGTTCCGACAGCTGCACTTGAGAGCCAGTTCCCATCTAGGCTTTGTGTGCTTACCATCTTCGGCCACATCATCACTTACCATGGTGAGATTGTGGTCAAACACAAGCCTATCCAGAATAAAAAATAATAATAATAATCTCCATGCCAAATTTTATCTAGATCCATTCGCCGTTCTGGAGTAAATGACTAACAAACATACCTCCATCCATCCAAACTTTCACATTTATAATATTAGTAGGATGAACTATGTCGTGCAGCAAAATAGTTCAATATGGTGGAAATATGCCATATATCTATATTTAAGTCACAGACACGCAGGGTAACTAATAAACACATTTATACAGGATGTTCGACAAACTTAAGGGGGAGATAGGTGGGGGAGTCACCTACCAACATATAAGAAAATGACCTCAGTAAAAAGTTCACTATTTTCAAGATATTTCGCTATTTCAGATTTTTATGTATTGATTTTTGAATTTTAGCTCTTAAATATCTCGAAAATGGTGTCACTTTTACTGAGGACATTTTCTTATATGTTTTTAGGTGACTCGCCCACTTATCTCCCCCTTAAGTTTGTCGTTTTTTTTTTAATGTCACGTTGTCAACGAGGCAGGCGGGTCACCTGATGGTAAGTGACCACCGTCGCCTATAGACATTAGCAATACCAGGGGGATTGCCAATGTGTTGTACACCTTATTACAATGCCTTAAGGGCAAGGGCAACTGACTCTCAAGTGCAACTGTCGGAACACACCAACAGGTGCTTGGCGACAGATTTTCAACTTGAGGGTGGTAGCCAGCCAGTCGAGTACCATCATACTACTTACCGGACACCCTGTATACCTGTTATGTAGTTATTAACGTGTCAATTAACCTAATTACATTATTTTATATTCCACCACCGCCAGCTGTCTCAGTCTAAAAACTAACACCAAAGCGGATACACAACGTAAAGTTGGGTAAAATTAGAAAATAAAATGGATCAGAAAGCTGATGCAAGCGAAGGAAAAAGCGACAGAAATTTCTTTATTATCGAACTGTTTTACGATTTTGCAAACTCGACGACATTGCACGGCCTAAGGTACATCATTGATAAACGCCTTCATTTGATTGAGAAGATATTCTGGCTGATCACATTCCTGATGAGCGTCAGCATGTGCTTCTATCTCATCACCCAAGTTTGGAACAAGTGGGAGCTCAGTCCAGTTCTCGTCACCGTCAGCGAAACGCTCGTCCCCGTCGGGTTTGTGCCTTTCCCATCCGTTACCATCTGTCCGCAAACTAAATGTAAAGTGGACCGCTTCAACTATTCCAAATACGACCGTACTAATAAGTACGGTGTTAAAAAATACAGCGACTCGTTATTAGTTTGTGATACATTCTTTTCACCACACAAATTTGGTATTATAAACTCAACTGTCGCTTCTCCTACGAACGTTACAACCGTGAATAACATATTAGATGCCGCTCCAACTTTAGACGAAATACTTGGATCCTGCACATGGCAAGGAAAAACACTAGATTGTAATGATATGTTTGATACAGTACTGACAGAGGAAGGTGTTTGCTTCAACATGAACGGTCTCGCCGCTGATGATATGTTCCGTGAAAACAGTATACATAAAGACTATAACTACACAACAAGAATACATAGCAGAGTCAACGATGACACCGAACCATACCCGAGGCATGGAAGAGGATACGGCGCTTCACCTGATCTCGAAATACTGCTAAAAGAAGATCTTACAAACTCTGACGAGATGTGTAACGGTATCAATAGTGGGTATAAAATCTACGTGCAGCATCCAGCTGACATGCCTCAGTCATCAGTTCACCATTTCGCGGCATTGAACGGTAATGTCTCATCTCTAGCGCTCAGTTTTAACATAATGAATACATCGGAGAATTTGAGACGTTATCCAGCCGACAAAAGACAATGCTATTTCCCCGGGGAACGACCGCTGCGGTATTTCAAAACGTACACGGCTAGCAACTGTAGGCTGGAGTGTTGGTCCAACTTCACATACGAACGTTGTGGATGTTACTGGTACAGCATGCCGCACAACGACACCGACAAGATATGTAAGTTTATACATAGAGAATGTGTAGTGGCAACACAAGATAGTTTGGCTCAAGGAGAAATAAAGACGAAGGACGGAAGCGATGCTTGCCACTGTCTCCCAGCTTGCGACACTGTTGAGTACGATGCAAATATACACAAGACCGCATTCAATTTAGGAACGTTTATAAAAATCAAATATGATATTGATTTGGCCTATAATCTTTCTCTTGTAAACTTGTACTTCGAGAAGCCTATGTTTATCTCAATGCGACGATCGGAGTTATTTGGATGGGTGGACTTCCTCGCTAACTGTGGTGGACTACTTGGCTTGTTCCTCGGTTTCTCGTTCCTGAGCCTGGTGGAGATCTTCTACTTCCTCACTCTCCGGCTGTGCTGTACACTTAAGAGAGATTTGGAAGAGAAGAGAAACAAACAGGAGGAATCGTGAAGGAAAACATCATGAGAAAACCAGGGCACAGTGGTGCACCCTCGAGTCGAAAATCTGTCTGTTTGTTTGACCGATTCTTCAACGATTTCGAATTCTTTCACCATTAGAAAGCTACTTTATCCCCGAGTAATTTATATTAAAATAATAGTAAATTTATTTGATCCCGGGAAAAGATAAGATCCTACGGGAACGCGGGTGAAACCGCGGCGGACAGCTAGTGTAGTATAGATTAAACATAAAATACATGTAGGTAACTATTATTACAGTAAAATTAAAAGCTTTTTATTGAAACCGCAAATGTTTAAGTTATTTATCTACTGGCAACACCACGTAGGTTCAGTAGAAGTGGAGACTTTTTGGCGGGAACTTGCGAAGTGTTTTCATTAAATACGTGTATTTTGAGTTTTTTTGTATAAATTGTGGTGTTTTGTCCAATAAAGATCAATCAAAGTGCACAAGTGAAGTGAAATGAAAGCGTGTATCGTGACTTTTCAAGTTGTCCCAAACAGTCCGTGAAAAGTTTTAGTGGAACAGCCGCCGATTTCACTAAAACCTGACAGGACTTGCACGAACGAGACTTAACAGTGAATGTGATATAACGTGACTATAACATAAAATAAGAAGAATAGCCAAAAACCTTTTAAAAAAAATGTTGTGGCAATCATTTGGGTTCGAATCTTAGGTGCAAGGGGCTAAAGCGGTGAAGGAAAACATCTATCAGCGGTCCAGCTGCGTTCGAGGGCCTTTATCTTCGGCTTTTCATAACTTACAGTGGTGACATTAGACAATTGGAAGATGCCTATATTAAAGAAAAACCGGTCAAGTGCGAGTCGGACTCGCGCACCGAGGGTACCGTACAAACTTGTAAATACGTTCATCACGGTAATGGAGTCTCGAGGATTTTTTTCAATTTTTATTCTCTGTTTTCGATTACCTTATTTGAGGTTGGTGCCAATTAAGCTAGACATTTCGTGATTCTAGGTCAACGGGAACTACCATATTGGTTTTCGACCCAAAACCTATAGGGTACCTACTTCCGGTTGACCTAGAATTGTAAATTTTGGTTAAAAGCAAGGTCTTCCACACCCCATAAACACACCCAATCATTGATATACTATACAATTTATTTTGACAATGTTGGCGAAGAATTGGCTACCTACAGGACAGGCTTAGCCTAGTGTAGGAGCCATAGCATTATCTATACGTGAAATGAACAACTCTCACACACACAGTAGGTACACTACACACATTTTATTTAATTTAATTTTACTTTATACATATACAGGGTGTCCCAGAAAATAGTGTCAAGCGGAAGCCCAGAGGTAGAGCACCTTGAGCAAAGGGAAACTTCCGAAAAATAAAAAAAGTTGAAAATTAAGGAAAATTTTGATACTTACAAGTTTTCACGTAAATCTAAATTTGCCTACATCTTTTTATCGTGTCGACTCAGGACCTTGATTTTTATACACCTAATAGCGACTATAGACCTCAGTTTCTGGTATAAATTTCAACTTGCTAGGTCTACCCGTTCCTGGGATAATCGGTGGTGACACTCGGACAGACAGACGGACAGACAGACGGACAGACAGACAAGAGAGTGATCTTATAAGGGTTCCTTTTTTTACCATTTAAGGTACGGAACCCTAAAAAACACCTAACACTAACTAGTGTATAAAACATCTAAAAATACTCGAAAATAGCAAACACGTTGTAAAATTCCTCCTTTCTATGATTTTTAATAACCAATTTAACGACAAAGAGTAGATCTTTAGATGGTGTATATTTATGACGTCACAAGTATGTATTTCATACAAAACTCCATATAAATCATTCTTCATCAAAAGAAGCTGATTTGATATGTCAGTCACCATTCCTATTTCGAACATAGTAGGTTAAATAAAATATTTACCACAATGATCAGCCTGCAGCGGATCGGCGCCATGTTGTAGGAGCCAGAGCACGCATTCCTCGTGTCCTTCTTGTGCGGCTATACCTACGTATAAAAATTATGTGTTATATTTTTATCTGTGCCTAGCTTTCTGTTCTCCCTATTTTATCCTCTTAGGAAGGGCGTCTATTAAGTAACATTAGTTTTTGGCGATTTTCCACCTCTCCCCTCCGCTGATGAGATGTCGTGATTTTTTTTGCTTTGTACTTTTATTTAATATTTAAGATTGCTTAGAACCTGAACCACACAATTTTCTGGCAGTTTTACTTTGTTTCTTGCATAAAAAAATTACGTGATATTCCCCCCAAAGTAAGATTAGATGAAATTCGGCTCGACCCACTTCCCTGTTCCAAATAACAGTATTTTTGACCTGAGACTAGTTTCGTAGGGTGTAGGACACAAGGCTTGGGGCATGGGACATTGGACATGGGACATGGTACATGGGACATAGGCCATGGTGCTTGTGACATGGGACACGGTACATAGGACATGGGACATTGGACATAGGACATAGGCCATGGTGCTTGCGACATAGGACACGGTACATGGTACATTGGAGGTTGACATTGGTCATTGTACATAGGACATTGTACATTGGACATGGGACATGGGACATTGGAACTTGGTACTTAGGGTGTAGGGTGTGATACGACAAGGCGGTAAGGTAAGGTGCGGTAAGGTAGGTGTCTCACCGAGCGGCGTGGCGCCCTGCGTGCAGACGGCGGCGGGCGAGGCTCCGTGCGCGAGCAGCGCGCGCAGCACGAGCGTGCGGCCGCGCCACGCCGCCGCGTGCAGCGCCGTGCGCAGGCACCGGTCGCGACCGTCCACACTCGCGCCACCTGTCACACGAACACACCAACACACACATATCTTATGTATCATATTACAAGGCGATCATAGCTCAGTGGTAGTGACGTCCGATACCGCCACGAAGGAAAACATGGTTTTTTATTTGTATTTTTTTTATTCTGGATAGGCTTGTGTTTTTCTACAATCTCACTATGGTAAGTGGCAGTGATGATGTGGCCGAAGGTGGTAAACACACAAAGCCTAGATGGGCACTGGCTCTCAAGTGCAACTGTCGGAACACACCGATAGGTGCTTGGCGACAGATTTTCAACTTGAGGGTGGTAGCCAGCCAGTCGGGTCCTACAAAGTACCCTACCACCGTTCTATGGCCAACTAGGCTTTGTGTGCTTACCACCTTCGGCCACATCATCACTTACCATGGTGAGATTGTGGTCAAACATAAGCTTATCCAGAATAAAAAATTAAAAAATGGTTTCCTCACGATGTTTTCCTTCACCGAAAGCTGAGCTTAACTCAGTGTAGGATTCGAACCCACGACCTTCGCCGCGGTATCCGACGTCACTTACTACTGAGCTGTCATCGCCTTAAAATCGTGAGGAAACCATAGCACGGTGGTTGTGTAGGTACTTTGTAGTACCGGCAACGCCAAGCACCTATCGGTGAATTCCAACAGCTGTACTTGAGAGCCAGTTCCCATTTAGGCTTTATGTACCACCTTCGGCCACATCATCACTTACCATGGTGAGATTGCGATCAAACACAAGCTTATCCAAAACTAAGTATACCAACCAACACTTATCAAACTCTAGCCCCTGGTAAGGCACTTATGAACGTTACAATTGACTCTACCACCGGTTCGGAATACACTTTAACTGAGAAAGAGTAAGGCAAGAAACTCAGCTAGGCAATTATTTTCTACAGTGGATCGTTCACAGCTAATTGACATGTAACCTATAAGGCAAATGTCGTCGTTTTGCACAATAATAACTGTTACCTACTAGTAACAACGCTATAACGTTACTCGTAATAAAAAATAACTCACCAACTTTGATGAGCAAATTGACCATGTCTGTATGCCCCTGCCACGCTGACACATGCAGCGGAGTTCGACCCTGTACCGAAATACCAAATATCAGTGTGTGGTGTGTGGTGTGTGGTGTCTGATATGTGGTGTGTGATATATGGTATGTGGTGTTTCATCGCGAATACCGCAAAGCCTAAAGACAAAAGTATTTAAGAGTGCGTCAAAAGCGATGATAGCTCAGTGGTAAGTGACATCGAATACCGCGACGAAGGTCGTGGGTTCGAATCCTACAATGAGCTTGAGCTTTCGGTGAAGGAAAACATAGCACGGTGGTAGGGTACTTTGTAGTACCTGACTGGCTGGCTACCACCCTCAAGTTGAAAACCTGTCGCCAAGCACTTATCGGTGTGTTCCGACAGCTGTAATTGAGAGCCAGTTCCCATCTAGGCTTTGTGTGCGTACCACCTTCAGCCACATCATCACTTACTATGATGAGATTGTGGTAAACACAAGCTTATCCAGAATAAAAAAAAAAAAAAAAAAAGGTGTGTGGTATGTGGTGTTTCGTCGCCAATACCGCAAAGCCTAAAGACAAAAGTCTTTAATGAGTGCGTTCTATCTGTCATGACATACGGAGCCGAGACGTGGACACTCACAGTTCGACTAGTCCACCAGTTTAAGGTCGCTCAACGAGCTATGGAGAGGGCTATGCTCGGAGTCTCTCTTAAGGATCGCATCCGAAATGATGTGATCCGACACAGAACTAAAGTTATCGACATAGCCCAAAGGATTAGTAAGCTGAAGTGGCAGTGGGCTGGTCATATCTGCCGTAGAACCGATAACCATTGGGGTAGACGCCCTGTAGCTAGGTGGAGCGACGACATTCGCAAAGTCGCTGATGGCGGATGGAAGAGAATAGCCGAAGACCGGGTTCAGTGGCGCGCCTTAGGAGAGGCCTATGTCCAGCAGTGATGATGATGATGTGGTGTGCAGTACCTCGTTGTCGGTAGTGTCGACGCGGGCGCCACACTCCGCCAGCAGGCAGGTGGCCATGGCGAGTCGGTTGTCGAGCGCCAGCACGTAGAGTGCGGTGCGTCGGTCCGCGTCCAACGCGTCCACGTGCGCGCCCCGCGCATGCAGCAGACGCACTGTATCGAAATGACCCTCCAGGGCTGCGAGCCTAACGTACAACATTATATTAGATGAGAGCAAGAATAATATATTCTAATAATACAATCTCTCTTTCTAACCCTACTTACCCTTAATGAAAGAAAGAGAGATTGTCCCAGCGTAGTTGTTATCTTTCTCTTTTTCGCAAGTGATAGGTATTTGCTTCAAATAGGTATTTAGAGTTACCTATCCATTCAGAATATATTATTCTTGGGTGAGAGCCTAATGGACCGGTAGGCTTTTTTTTTTGGGAGGACAGAAAGGTGGAGTTCTGAGGTACCATAGACACCCTTACGCGGACTATTCGGCGAGCGCTTAGGGCTCTCAACCGGGATGCAAAATTTAGACGACTGGCCGCTGAGGGCGCCCTATTTGGGCCTTGGCCCAGGGCGTCGTCGAGGGGACACAAAAAGTGTGACGGAGTTCTACAGGTAGGCGGATCAATATAAAGCTATGTAGCTCGCCGGCAAGCCGATTGCACGTTTCTCACTCACACTCATACAGCACGCGGGAATCTCGATTCTAGGCGCGCGTTCGTAGAGTACGTTTCATCTTGCATCGTCTTATGTAGGCTAATATAACGTAGGTATTTTAGCCTTCTTATAGGAATGATATATCTGTTGCGATACCAGACGGATTATCAATATGTGGGCGATCTTTTACAACAGACTACCAAGTGCACCTATGGTTTCCTCAAGATATTTTCTGTTACCGAAATAAATCAGATATCTTACCAGTACTTCTCGCTGTAGGCTAACTACCGAGACGATGCGACCTTCATAAATACCTTTTTAGGGCCTAAACGGAATGACTTTCAAAGTCAAAGTCAAAACCATTTATTCAGTTTAGGCCTTAAAAGGTCACTTATGAAGGTTGAATTACAGAAGTTACCACCGGTTCCGAAGTCAGCCTTCAACTGAGAAGAACCGGCAAGAAACTCTATTTTTGGACCATCTGACTATATTGGCTTTTTTTTTCACATGATTAACAATTTTATTCTTAAACTAATACAAATAGCTAAAAGCGAAAGCTTTTAACTAAAACTAAAAGCTTTGATTTGATACATCTTAGATATCTTACCTCAAAGCAGTCTTCCCGTCGTGAGCGTGTTGATCAACCGGCGCTCCCCATTCGTCTAACAATATCTCCACTAGTTTTGCATGTCCTTCTTGCGCTGCCAACATTAGGGCCCCCTTCCCATCGTTGTCGGCTTCGTCCACCTTGGCACCAGCTTCTAGTAACGCTTCACATACTTCTATGTGACCTGAGGATTAAAAAAGAAGAATTCAGTTTAGGCCCCAATAAGGCACTTATGCACACTAAAATTGACTCTACCAACCGTGTCACTTTTTAGTGTCAATTAACGTGTCAATTTACAGGAAAAATGTACATTATTGAGGGTTAGCTTTTCCTGTACAGTTTTTACAAGATCCGGATATTACAAGATATTATTTACAAGAACCGGTATTTAATACGGAACAACCAGTAATTTATCTAGATGACGGTTGACGTCCGAAGGCAATAACGGCCGATCGCGGACTAAATGGAGACAAATAGAAAGCGGACAAATTTACTGTTTTTTGACTAATTTTGACACGCGAAGTACGTACACTCTCGACGTCTAGTTAGATAATAGGTCTGTGCTACCACCGGTTCACTGAGAATACTATGGCAAGAAACTCGATAAGAAAAAGACGATTGCTCAGTGACAGACTCCGACAAATGCCGTGGAGAAGGTTGTGGGTTCGAATTTTAATAAGCGCATTCGCTGAAGAAAAATATCATTAGGATACCAAAGCACAAGTCTGAGAACCAGGCAGACAGGTCACCTGATGGTAAGTGACTACCGTCGCCTATAGACATTAGCAATAGTTTCCCAATATGTTATCGACCTTATTTACAATGCCTTAAGGGTTTTCAGGGGAAAGGATAAATGGAGCAAAATAATCACGCAATGGTACCCAAGAGATGGAAAGAGAAAGAGAGGTAGACCACAAAGGAAGTAGGGAGGATGACATACGACAAGTCGCGGGAATAACATGGGGTAGAGTGGCCACAAAAAGGCCAGAATGGAGAAGATTGGAGGAGGCCTTTGCCACCTGGCAAACGGACACACAAAGGTGGAACAAGGGAGCGATCTACGAGTGGTAGAGAAGTGTGTCGTGTCCGAATGAAGGCTATAATAATAATAAAAAAATAATAAGGGTTTTCTAAATTGGCAATTTTATCATTGAAATGGTTATAAGTTTAGCTACTTATGTTGCTGACGGTACCTTCAAAAGCAGCGTAGTGCAGCGGCGTCCACCCGGAGTTATCTCTGTGGTTCTCGTCTAATCCTCTGTCCAGTAACTGTCGCACTACTTCCACGTTACCTGGTATGGAGTAATAAATTAAAATCGACATTGACGGTTTCCCACGACCCTCGCTAGATCGTCGGTCCACTTTGTGGGGGTCCTTGCCCACGCTGCGTCTTCCGGTGCGTGGTCGCTACTTCAGAACATTACCACGCCATCGGCCATCGGTTCTTCGGGCTATGTGCCCCGCTCACTGCCACTTCAGTCTACTAATTCGTAGGGCTATGTCTGTGACTTTTGTTCGTCTACGAATCTCTCCTCGTAGCGAAACTCCGAGCATAGACCTCTGAGTGACTTTTAGCCTTCTTATGAGGCCCATAGTTAGCGACCACGTTACAGTGCCAGAAGTCATCACTGGTAACACACATTGGTTGAAGACTTTCGTCTTTAAGCACTGAGGTAATTCGGACGATAAAACGTAGTGTAGCTTCCCGAACGCTGCCCAGCCGAGTTTGACAAACAGTTCGTTTAGGTTCACAGTTGTGTTGAGGGATGAGTACAAATTACAAACTATTAGGCACAGAAGTTAACCCCATTTATTTGGTTACTACAGACAGGGGGCGCACAAGCAAGCGATTTTAAGGCGATGATAGCTCAGTGGTAGTGACGTTGGATACCGCGGCGAAGGTCGTGGGTTCGAATCCTACAATGAGCTTGAGCTGTAGTACCCGACCGGTTGGCTACCACCCTCAAGTTGAAAGACTGTCGCCAAGCACCTATCGGTGTGTTCTGTAGTGTCTGTGCTTCGTGCTGGCCACTAATAGTTCTTTTTGGTTTGAATAAATAATTTGATTAAAAAGTAAATTTATAAAAGGAATCGAAATCGACAGCTGCTCTTGGGAGCCAGTTCCCATCTAGGATTTGTGTGCTTACCACCTTCAGCCACATCATCACTTACCATGGAGTGGAGTGGAGTGGAGTGGTTACCTTGTGCGGCGGCGGTGCTGAGCACGGTGCGTCCCTCTCGGTCCATGTTGTCGACGCAGGCGCCCCAGAAGAGCAGCAGGCGCACGGTGCGCGCGTGACCGCCGCCCGCGGCCGCCCACAGCGCGGACCGCCCGTGCGCGTCGCACGCCTCCACGTCTGCCTCCGCCTCCAGCAGCAACTCGCATATCTCGCTAAGTGACGAGTACTTCTTTTAGAAATCCAATATAGAAATATCGAGCGTATTTTTCTTAAGCCGCAATAAGCGATAATACGTGTACAATAATGATATTCTACGAAGAGCGTTACCGCATGGGTACTGGCAATCTAGTGTACTGCTGATACTGAGGTCGCTTACAGCTCGCCATGCGGGATCTCGCGAGATCAAAAATCATCGACCAAATTCCGAGATTACAATTAACATGCAAGATCATTTGCCCAAAAAAAACCATTATCTTTTTATAGAGATTAAATTTAAATAGCTTTCGCCCCACAGCGTCACCGCGTTTTCGAAATCATCTAGTTTGTTACCTTTTCTTCCTACTGAAAGAATTTTGCTTCGAAGACATGTAGTCCTCGTACATACTTTACCACTTTACAATATTAGTACACTATTATGAATGTGAAAATTTGTTTCGATGAAGATATCCGATAAGCCTTCACGTAAATCCTACTGAACATATCCTGGAAAAATATAAGATCCCACGGGAACGCGGACAGCTAATGTAAAATGATAGTCTACGTACGTGTGTCCCTCAAAAGCGGCGACCAGCAGCGGAGTAGCCTTATCTCTGTCCGGCATGTTAACCTTGGCGCCACGTTCTATCAGTAGAGCTGCGCACGCGCCGCCTGACGCACACAGCGACGCTACCGACAGGGCTGTGCGGCCTGGGGGAAATGGGGGGTAGTACATTATTGGATCCTGAAAACCTTGTTCGTTTTGAAAATCGGGCAGGCAGGTCACCTGATGGTAAGTGCCTTAAAGGCCACTGGCTCTCAAGTGCAGCTGTGGGAACACACCAACAGGTGCTTGGCGACAGATTTTCAACTTGAGGGTGGTAGCCAGCCAGTGGCGTACTACAAATTACCCTACCATTATCAAATCTTTCTTTTTTTATGTCATCAGGTTGAGAGACAGGCAGACGGTCCATCTGATGGTAAGTGGTCACCGCTTATGGACATTTGCAATACCAAGACAATCACCCGTCGATGTGTTGCTAACCTTGAAGTGCTCCTTTTACGACCTTTTTAAGAACCCCATATCATAGCATTTCTTGGTACTTTTGTTCAGTATTTCTATCATGTTTTTATTCTTTATAAGCTTGTGTTTGACCACAATCTCACCATGGTAAGTGATGATGTGGCCGAAGGTGGTGAGCACACAAAGTCTAGATGGGAACTGCCTCTCAAGTGCAACTGTCAAAACACACCGATAGGTGCTTGGCGACAGATTTTCAACTTGAGGGAGGCCAGCCAGTCGGGTACTACAAAGTATCCTACCACCGAGCTATGGTTTCCTCACGATGTTTAAAGCTCAAGCTCATTGTAGGATTCAAACCCACGACCCTATTTGTATGTAATATATATACCATCTTCATCAGCATGATCGATCTCAGCTCCGCGGTCTAGTAGCGCTCGTACGATGTCCGCGTGTCCCATGTAGGCGGCCGCTATGAGTGGGGTTCGACCCTCGGCGTCGGCTCGGTCAGGATCGGCGCCGGCTGCTAGCAATAAACTCACTACCGACTCGTGACCCGACCATGCTGCCGCTCTGTTGGCAACAACTTACTTGTTAAACAATATCTGTTTTTTTTTTGGCGGGAACTTGCGTTGCGTTTTTGTTTTATTTTCATTTATTGAATAATATCGGTGGCGTTTGGTCCAATAATGGTCAATCTAAGTGCACAAGTGTAATGAAGTGAAATTAAAGCGTGTACTTTTCAGGTTGTCCCAAAAAGTCTGAGAAGGATATAGGCTATTTTTTGTACGGGAAAAGATAAGATCCCTCGGAAACGCTAGGAATAATATCAAACAACATTACCTCAAAGCAGTTCTGTTATCAGCATCTACGCAGTCTACATCGCAGCCAAACTCCAATAGGACTTCCACCACCTATAACAACAACGTTCATCATCATCATCATCATCATGTCGGCCGGAAGACGTCCACTACTGGACAAAGACCTCCCAAGGATCTCCACGATTACAACATTCTTTATGAAGTTAAAAATCACTGAACTCCAGAACAGTGGAACGTATTTTCGGATATATTATAGAATTTGGGTCTTGGACGGATTTATGAAATGCGATAAAGGACGGATTTATGAAATGCGATAAATTCCTTGCCAGGGGTTACAGTAGAGCTTATTTGCAGCTAAGTATCATATACTCATATGTATAAAAATATTTTTGAATAACTCTATTCAAAAATATTTTTATACAAAATACCGGTCAAGTGCGACTCGGACTCGCGCACCGAGGATTCCGTACAAAATCGGTTTTGGAAAAAATACCACTGTTTTTAGTATTTGTTATTATAGCGGCAACAGAATTACATCATTTGTGAAAATTTCAACTGTCTAGCTATCACGGTTCATGAGATACAGCTTGGTGACCAACGGACAGACAAACAGACGGACAGTAGTATTTGTAATAGGGCTTCCGTTTTTACCCTTTGGGTACGGAACCCTAAAAAACAACCGAATTTACAGTCGCATATGATAATACCATACATGTACCAACCTCTCGGAAAATGGGTTGGTACCATCTGACAGCCAACTCTACCACCGCGCGCGCTCATTGTTCAATTTAGTTTTGAGTTTGAATTTGAGGCTGTATGGACTTAAACCCTTTGCCTGCACTACAATCGAGGAAATCAAAATCTTCCGTCCCTATCTAACAACCCGAAATCACAGCTTTCAGGAAAGCGAGAGAAAAGATATTACGCATCAAAAAGTGTCCATAGTACAAGCTCTGCTTAGTTTGGATCATCGATCGGGTCAATTACGTAACTTGTTGCAATCAGTTTCAATCTTGAAAACAGTTTATTGGTTATTTTTTACATTCTAGTAACTGTATATACAAACAGAACTTCATTGCGAATGGAACAATTTTTGCCATTGTAATATTTATATACATGACTCTAAATAGATAGAAATCCTCTCTATGTACCTCAACATTTTAAGATTGTTTTTGATTTAAACTTAAGGCAACAAGACCGTGTTTAGTACCTCCGTGTGTCCTGCCCACGCGGCGGCCCGCAGCGGGCTCCATCCGTCTGCGTCGGCACGGTCTGCGCGTGCGCCGGCCCGCAGCAGAGCGCACACGCACCGCGCACGTCCGCCCCGCGCCGCCGCGTGCAGCGCACTGCCGCCCGCACCGTCCAACGTATCCACTGCATGCGGGTACCGCTGCACACGAATACCAATTTGATGAAAAAAAAACGATGTTCACTTTATGGCGATGATAGCTCAGTGGTAGTGACGTCGGATACCGCGCCAGGGTGAAGGAAAACATCGTGAGGAAACCATAGCACGGTGGTACGGTACTTTGTAGTACCCGACTGTCTGGCTACCACCACCCTCAAGTTGAAAATCTGTCGCCAAGCACCTATCGGTGTGTTCCGACAGCTGCACTTGAGAGCCAGTTGCCATCTAGGCTTTGTGTGCTTACCAACTTCGGCCACATCATCACTTACCATGGTGAGATTGTGGTCAAACACAAGCTTTATACAGACCAAAAAAGAAAAAGGTGTCCGAGACGACCGCAAACTGCAGCGACCCTATAAAGCGTCTTTGTGCCATTCACAAAGACGCACCCCACTATTTTTCTAAATCCCTTACACTTGCACTGTGTGCATCCTTTCGCTAGTATTATAGTGCTGCATATCGACATATACATATAGACATATCGACAGCACTATCTATACTATAAACCAGTAGTGTTGCTTACAGTCTGCGGTCCGTCTCGGCATCTTACACCTTGTCCTTAAGACCACATGACAGAAGTGAAAACTTCATCAAGGCGAGGTTAGTAGACTCGAGCCGACTTTACCCGAATGAGCTATAGCCGAGCGTGCCAGCTCAGTCTCATTTAGCAGCCACAAAATAAAGTGCTCAGCGCGCCTAAAGAAGCACGGTGGTAGGGTACTTTGTAGTACCCGACTGGCTGGCTACCACCCTCAAGTTGAAAATCTGTCGCCAAACACCTATCGGTGTGTTCCGACAGCTGCACTTGAGAGCCAGTTCCCATCTAGGCTTTGTGTGCTTACCATCTTCGGCCACATCATCACTTACCATGGTGAGATTGTGGTCAAACACAAGCCTATCGAATATAAAAAAAAAAAAAAAAAAAGTTTTCACTTCAAACATCACCAGGGGAATCGCTCGCGCGTCCCATAAAGTACTTCATGATACACACCTTCAACAAAGCGACCAGCGCTTCATCATCGCCCTTGGTGGCCAGTTCGTGGATGATGTTAGGGTCCAACAACGCTGGGTCCTCCAGTTCTTCTGTGCTCGCTTCCTTATTATCCTCATCTTCTAGAGGCTGATCTGTTGTGAGCTGGTGGGCAAAAGACATTGATGTTTTATATTCAGTACAATTTTTCCAGAGTCAAACGCCCGCATAAACCGTGAACAGGTGATGGCCTGCTTGAGTTTCGTTATTTACGAAGACACTAATAAATAAGATCTATATTTGCCGCCATAACAGGCAAATATCGTCAGCGAGACCAGATAAATAATTATTGTAGTGTAGATGAGTTGTTTTTTAAAAGAGTAATTGCTGTGTTTATTGCCGGTCCAATTCAGTAAAAGCAACCTTCCAAAGCGTTCGTCAGACTATAGATATAAGAGCTATTTGATTAAAACATATTTTCATTTTATGACGTAAACATCTATTAATAAAAGGTTTTTCAATATTAGACTCGAGACTAGAGGGATTAGAATATTAGATCCCCGAGGATGTAAAATTGGGAGATAGATGATCCAAAAATATTTTGAAAAATAACCATGCTGAGTTTCTTCCGGTTCATCTCAGTTATCTGACTTCTGTATCGGTGGTAACTTCTGTAACTCGACCTTCATAAGTGCCCTCCTAGGCCCTAAACTGAATAAACGGTTTTGACTTTGAATCTTCTGTACTCACCAAAGCATGTATTTCCTCAGCTGCAACTTCAGTCGGCACGGAGTCAGCTCGGCTTAGCTCAAGTAGAGCTCTAAGCACGCGGCGGTCTCGCGGCCATCTTGTGCTCGTGTTGCCAGATATTAGTTCCGGCATTATTGTTTCTAGTGTCGATGGATCTGCTGGGACAATTTCTTTGTTTAATGTTTCACATTCGTTGAAGAGCCGATTAAACCAAGTACGCTACAGTGGACCGACGATTTGGGAGCATTATCAACTTTTATGGGGATTCAAAATTGCATCTGCAATATAGGTGGAATTGAAAATAATGAAAATGAAAATAATTTATTCCAAAAAAAATAATATTACACTTAGATTTTTGGCTGCGCTCCCACATTAGGTCACCCTGTGTCGTGGGAGACACGCTCTTCCTAATGGATATAAACCGGAATAAAGAAATTAGAGTAAAGGAATATAAAAATAAATTTAAAAAATGTGTGTGTGTGTGTGTGTGTGTGTGTGTGTGTGTGTGCGTGCGTGCGTGCGTGCGTGCGTGCGTGCGTGCGTGCGTGCGTGCGTGCGTGCGTGCGTGCGTGCGTGCGTGCGTGCGTGCGTGCGTGCGTGCGTGCGTGCGTGCGTGCGTGCGTGCGTGCGTGCGTGCGTGCGTGCGTGTGTGTGTGTGTGTGTGTGTGTGGGTGTGGGTGTGAATGTGTGTATGTACGTACGTAATGGCGATAAACAAAGTATAGGTGAGCAATGTTTATTATAATATGATCATGGTTATAATAAAAAAAATTGCCAGTGTAATTGCTGAGATTTATGCCGGCTCTTACCAGCAAAAGCAACCTTCCGAACCGTGCGTTAGAGTCTAAATTTTCAAATGTCAAGACGTATATAAGAGTACCAATCATTAAATTATGAAATGGCGATTAAATACTTGTAATGAGTTCATTTAATAAAAATATTTTGAGTAAAAGAACAAAATATTTTTCCTACTACAATTATGTCTGTATGGTTCGATGTTATTTTACTCAATCACGCAAAAACTAGGGAACGGATTTTGCTATGAAACTTAGCACACATGTATATCATATCCCGGATTAAAAAATGGGATACTTTTATCCCAGGAAAACCGCGAGGGATATCTAGTTTATAATAAATAAAAGGAAAATAACTCAATTTAATAAAGCAATCATTTGGTAGGTAGTTGAACTCTTTGCATCCTATGAATCGACGTTTTGCAGTACACCAGATAAAAATATTACTTGGAATTAAAACTACCACATAACTTTGATACTATAATTACACAGGTCAAATGGGTACATTTATATGATATTAGCAGTTATATACAACCCCTATACTTTTATAGGGCGGCGTAGAGGCGAAGTTAAAACCTCACTGTGGGGGAATAGGGGCCCTACAAAGGTACCGCGACAAACATATCATTTAAAAAAAATTTACCCCAAATGATACCTTGGTAAACCCTGCACTAAGTAAGCTTTTCAAAACGGGGGATCTCGGGCAAAACCGTAGGTCATATTATATAGAATACCGGGAAAACTATAGCTCCTTTTAAATGAGGTAAAACCGAGGGCCAAAATCTAGTCCTACTATCAAACTTCCTAACATTATTAATGCGAAAGTTTCTATGTTGGGGTATGTATGTTTTTTGCTCCATCACGCAAAAACCGCTGAATGGATTTTGACGAAACTTGGCACACATATCCTGGAATAAAACATAGGATACTTTTTATCCCGGGAAAAGATAAGATCCCTCGGGAACGCGGGTGAAACCGCGGACCAAAAAACTAGTAAGTATGTAAATATATCTTACTTTTCCGTATCACCTGCACTATTCTAGGTTTGGTGAAATTAACTGGCACTGTATTAATCATTTTCTAACTCTCTCTATTTCACTCACTCTTCATACAAAACGAGATTCACTATTTAAAATTATTGTTTTAATTAAACGTCTATATTCATTGTTAATAAAATTACTACTGACTGCGAAATGCATTAGTTTTCCTACTACTAACTAACTGACGATTTAACGCCTTATCCTAATGACAATAAGGGTCATTATGTTTGTTTTACAGAGAGACAGGAAGCGATAATAACTTACATGTAATTTGTTTTAAATCAGAATTAATGTGAAATTATTTTTGTTATACAAGATAATTTATTTAAATAAGTGTGAATGTTTATATAGGATGTATTTTTAAATATGTCAAACTCTTTAATAATATGACACACATCTATACATTTAGAAATACTTGTTCTGATTGATTGGCTTACTATCATCGCACAGCCAAGTCGTCAGTAAATTGAAATATTGCACACAGTTTTCCTAAGGAAATCAGAAAGATGTTTTTTTTTTAATTAAGATTGCTATCTTTAAAACATGACATAAAATATATACTTGTTAAGTTATATATAGTTATTAAGTTGTGTGTCAGTTTAGCTGATAATAACTATACACTCGAAATTATTTAGAAGTACTAAGTTTACAATTGAATTAAAAAGTCAACAATATTGAATTCAAAAACCTTATTTAACTTTGAAAACTTGTGTTTGACCAAAATCTCATCAAGGTACGCCCTACTATTTTGACCAGTTACTTGAGCTACCAATCATTCATGAAAAATGCTGAAGAAACAAACGAATAGATACGTGTTATTACGATTAGGTACAACAATTTAGATATGTGAAGATAAATTAACACCTACAAGCCCAAAATTACTTTAACTAATATGATTATACTAATACGTGAATATTAATTCGACAATAAAATTTCCATTTTCAATTGTTATCATTAAAAAAAAATATGGACCAATTTCGACCACTAGACAAAAATGTCCAATTCAAAATTAACTCCACCTGTATATGAGCAGAGTAAATGTAATTACTTATCTTATCTAGGATTAGATACTGTATGTTGGTCATTTCTATACAGTATAACGATTCAACATAACTCATTACAGCTATTTGCTTAGCTTGCCTAAATCTCGAACGATTCTCAGAATATAACTGTTATTTCGGACTTTCCTGATAGAAGAGCAATTCATTAATAAAATGCTTTATTTCATAACTTTTCGGCTGACGGTGTTCCGACAGCTGCACTTGAGAGCCAGTTTCCTTCTAGGATTTGTGTACTGTTTCGGCCACATCATCACTTACATAGTGAGATTGGGGTCAAACACAAGTTTATCAAATACTAGCTGTTCCCCGCGGTTTCAACCGCGTTCCCATGGGATCTTTTCCCGGGACAAAATATAGCCTATTTTCATCAGGGATAATGTAGCTTTCTAATAGTGAAAGAATTTTTCAAATCGGTCCAGTAGTTTCAGAGCCTATACAATGCAAACAAACAATCAAATTTTACCTCTTTATAATAAAGTATTAATAATGAATGAACACATTCCCGACAATAAATACATAATAATAATAAATAGGAAAACCATAATATGAGGAAGCACAATTCAGACGAACCATTGATACAATGTTATGGAATGTAGATTATAAGGAAAAATAATATATGCAACGGGGAATTATTTTCTGATTGTATTATGTATGTGGTCATTGAGCTTTATATAGCAACAAGCTGTACCCCGCGGTTTCACCCTAAAAAGTATCCTATATCCTCCAAGGTCCTATCTATCTGTATACCAAAATTCATTAAAATTTACTGTGGTTTAGGAGTGAAAAGGTAACAGACAACTTTAATTTTATTTTTGCATTTATATTACTAGCTGTCCCCAGCGGTTTCGACCGCGTTTCCGAGGGATCTTATCTTTTCCATCTATCTTTATACCATCTTAGGTTCCATCTAACTTTATACGAAATTTTATCTAAATCAGTTCAGATAGACAGACAAACTTTCGCATTTATAATATTAGTATGGATAAGGCAAGCACGGTGGTAGACTTTGTTGTACTCGACTGGCTGGCCGCTATCCTATAGTGTTTCAGCGGTTGCACTTGAGAGCCAGTTTCCTTCAAGGCTTTGTAAAAAGTTGAGAACACATTGGTATTGCTAATGTTACAAGCGAGGGTAGTCGCTTACTATCAGGTCAGCTGTATAATTCGCATTTTAATAGCTTGTGGTTTTTTTAATAAAATATTTTTATGGGATATCTGTTATTTCACGAGCTATATATAGCTCAGCTTCATCCGAACTCAAAAACATATATTTACCTATCGACGATTCCTTCCCTTCAGATTCGAGCTCCCCATCTTTTTCTTCAGTTTTCTCTTCGTTGCTCTGTAACAAAACTAATTATTAATAATATTACACAAACGAAGAAGCATTGATAAGTTACTTCAAATTGGGGAATTGGTATTCCCTACTAAATGGCGAGGGCGGTGGCTGCCACTTGTGAACAGGTGCTGATTAGGTTTATTACCGGCTCTTCTCAGCTAAAGAAACTATCTTAACTTTGCATTGTCCATAGGCGGCGGTGACCTTACCATCACGTGGACCGTCTGTCTGTTTGAAAACCTAATGACATAAAAAAAGGAAAAAAAAAGGTCCAGGCGTCACCTAACCGACCCGGATTGCGCAGACATACCTAAATATAATTAACTACATTATGATATATCATCATAACACAAGATGGCATTTTTGGTTGTTTTGGGTCACCTAGTTTTTATTGCACTCGGTCATGAAATGCATCCGTTAACGCCAGCGATGCAACAAAGTTGGCTAATTAGCCAAGTTTTATTGAACCGCTCGCTGAGCACTTATAACCTATCTACGCTTTTTTACATTTCATTTCATTGTCCATAGACACATAACATCGCTTACCGACTTTCTGGCGGGAACTCGCGAAGTGACGTTGCGTTTTCGTTTTATTTTCATTTAATTAATGTATTTTAAGTTTTATTGAATAATATCGCTGGTGTATTGTCTAATAAAGATCAATGTAAGTGCACAAGTGAAGTGAAATGAAAGCGTGTATCATGACTTTTCAGGTTGTCCCAAAAAGTCCGTGAAAAGTTTTAGTGGAACAGCCGCCAATTTTACTAAAACCTGACCTGACTTGTACGGGCGAGGACTAGACTTTACAGTGAATGTGACAATATAACGTGACTATAGAATAAAATAAGAACTTTTTTATTCATAATTTACATATCATTTATTTTATCCTCTTTTTAGGGTTCCGTACCCAAAGGGTAAAAACGGGACCCCATTACTAAGACTTCGCTGTCTGTCCGTCTGTTACCAGGCTGTATCTCAAGAACCGCGATAGCTAGACAGTTGATATTTTCACAAATTATGTTTTTCTGTTGCCGCTATGACGACAAATACTAAAAACAAAATAAAATAAATATTTAAGGGACCCCTTAACGGGGTCCCCGGAACCCTTCGTGCGCGAGTCCGACTCGCACTTGGCCGGTTTTTATATACTTAAATAGTTAATATAAATTTATTATTTATTTATCTTATATCTATCTTAATTTAAATATGTTATTTTAATTGTATATTCCTAACTTTAATTATTGTTTTTGTTGTCTAAATATGTAAAAGAAGAATATTAATAACTTGACATTGGCAGAATGTCCTAAGGACGAATGCCATCAAGGAAAGAAAACAAACCGGCCAAGTGCGAGTCGGACTCTCGCACGAAGGGTTCCGTAAAAACGGCAAAAAATCACGTTTGTTGTATGGGAGCCCCCTTAAATATTTATTTTATTATTTATTATTAAAGTAAAAATACAACTGAGTACAACAGAAATACATAATTTGTGAAAATTTCAACTGTCTAGCTATCGCGGTTCTTGAGATATAGCCTGGTGACAGACAGACGGACAGACGGACAGACAGCGAAGTCTTAGTAATAGGGTCCCGTTTTTACCCTTTGGGTACGGAACCCTAAAAAAATGCTCACCGTGTTAGTGTCGTCATGTTGGCACTTATCTCGATCGGTCTCGCGTCGTAAGGCCGCCTCCACATCGGCGCCCGAGTCTAATACCCACACTAAGGTCAGTGTGTGAAGATCTAAGCCTGGCGGGAGTTCACTGTGAAATAAATAAAACTAGTATTACAAAGTATCCTATCATTACTATCCCCACAATATGTGCGAGTCTGAGTTTATTGCCGGCTCTTCTCAGCAAAAGCAACCTTCCGAACCGAGCATTAGAGTCGGACTATTCATAAGTGCCTGTGATGGCCTATTTGGATGAATAACCTTTTCATTTCATTTCAGAGAAATTTACTCTTTATGTATGTCTTCTAGACGGCAGCTAAACGGATATGTTGAGCCTTTAGGGAAGGACAATGGCATTTTTTTTAAATCCATTTGATCTTTAAGGCGATGATAGCTCAGTGGTAGTGACGTCGGATACCGCGGCGACGGTCGTGGATTCGAATCCTACAATGAGCTTGAGCTTTCGGTGAAGGAAAACATTGCAAAGTGGTAGGGTACTTTTTAGTACCCGACTGGCTGGCTACCACCCTCAAGTTGTGTTCCCACAGCTGCACTTGAGAGCTAGTTCCCATCTAGACTTTGTGCTTACCACCTACGGTCAGGACATCACTTACCATGATGAGATTGCGGTCAAACACAAGCTTATCCTAAAGTAAAAAAACAAAGAAATGAAGACTAGGCTCGTTAATAAAGACGTCCAAATGTCGCCCTGTTTTTCAACAGATTTACCATGACTTTTAATTATAAATTTAAAACGCCATCGTACTTTGTGATCAAGCCATTTGATACCAAACTAATATCATTAAAACCTCACCTGTTTTTGTTTTTCTTTTGCGACGCCATATGCATTTCTAAGCAGGTCATATGAAATACGTAGTTGTGTATTTCCAAAGCAGTTAGTCTGTGAACCAAAATATATTTACATTAAAAAGTATGTAATAACGGCTTTTAAGGTTTCTTACCTCAAAGGGTCACAGTTTTTTTTTTATCCGATTCTATTAGACGTAAATACTTGAAATTTAGCACATAAGATTTGAATGATAATCTCACTGAGTGAGGTTTAACGTAAATAAATGGATCACAATTACGGGTGAAACCTTTATTAGACGTCCGTCTGACGAATAAATGAAAAATAAATCGGATACACGAGTTTCGTGGGTTCGAATCCTACAATGCGCTTGAGCTTTCGGCGAAGGAAAATATCGGTAAAAGGTAGGGTGCTTATTACCCGACTGGCAGCACCTGTGTTCCGGCAGTTGCACTTGAGAGCAAGTTTGCCTTTATGGCATTGTAATAAGGTGTACAACACAATGGTAAGGTGTTGTCAATCCCCTGATATTGCTAATGACTATAGGCGACGGTAGTCACTTACCATCAGGTCCCGTCTGCATCGTTGTCACTTATGACATAAATAAAAAAAAGCTACAAACTTTTAAAATTTGCCTAGATAGTAAGAGGTATCAAAGTATTTTTGAGAATTTAACCCCTCTAGAGCGCAGGTGAAACCACCGGAGACAGCTAGTTTGAGAGATAAGTTAGTTGGTTGGCGCTGATACCTCTTGGCGTCAAGCGTGTAGTACATAGCGAGAGCGGCGTGACCATCTGGCGGGCTGCACAGGTATCGACTAGTGCAGTGCTTCACATCCACCAGCCAGCGCGCGAACGAGTGGTGGAACAGCGACAGGTAGCACGTAGACCGCTCCATCACTAGGATCCTGGACCACATGACTTTGTTACTAGCAGAAATCGTCACGTAAGAAAAAAGCGTTACGTGGTGAACCATGATCCTGCACCGCACGTTTTTGGAACGATATTTTACGCGGCTTACAGTAGAAACTGGCAGAAATCGTCACGTAAGAAAAAAGCGTTACGTCGTGAACCATGATCCTGCACCGCACGTTTTTGGAACGATATTTTACGCGGCTTAAAGTAGAAACTGGCAGAAATCGTCACTTAAGAAAAAAGCGTTACGTCGTGAACCATGATCCTGCACCGCACGTTTTTGGAACGATCTTTTACGCGGCTTACAGTAGAAACTGGCAGAAATCGTCACGTAAGAAAAAAGCGTTACGTCGTGAACCATGATCCTGCACCGCACGTTTTTGGAACGATATTGTACGCGGCTTAAAGTAGAAACTGGCAGAAATCGTCACTTAAGAAAAAAGCGTTACGTCGTGTCAGGATCATAGTTTAAAAGCTCCATCACCAGGACCCTGCACCGCACGTCTTTGGAATGATCTTTTACGCGACTTACAGAAACTGGCAGAAAACGTCACGTAAGAAAAATGCGTTACGTCGTCTACCAGGTCATAATTTAAAAGCTCCATAACTAGGATCCTGCACCGCACGTTTTTGGAACGATCTTTTACGCGGCTTACAGTAGAAACTGGCAGAAATCGTCACGTAAGAAAGAAGAGAACACTGTACTAGAGAAAGATGTGAGGGTAGGTCGTTGTTTATCCCTATTAATGAGAAGGCCATATATAGTGTTACATTAGGAGTGTTAGTTAATGTAAATACCGTCTCAACAGATGCAGTCGTCGGTTGAAATCCTCCCTGGTGACACTGTACTCTTTAGTGAGTAAGCACTTGTACAACATGTCCTCAGTCACACCGCAACGAGCTGCCAATAGTACATCCAGTAGTAGGCGCACCTGCATATTACAAGCTCTGCTTAGTTTGGGATCAGATAGCCGCGTGTGAACAAATGCCCAGGATATACAGGTTGTCCGGTAAGGAGTAGATAGATGAGCGGGTCACCTTTTCGAGATATTTAAGATCTAAAATTCAAAAATCTATGCATAAAAATCTGAAATATGAAAATCTCGAAAATGGTGAACTATTTATGGAGGTGATTGTTTGTATATGTTGGTAGGTGACCCTACCACCTATCTCCCCCTTAACTTTGTCGAACTACTTACCGGACATGTTGTATATGCCTTCTGTACTAAAACGTTGTTAACACGTTCCTTAAATTTATGTAAGTAGTATTTAAAAATTTATTAAATCAAATCAAAGAAAAAGGATCAGAATAGATTACCGTGTGAAGAACATTCCAGGATATATAAATACCTTAGTAAACCGCCTGCCGTGGAAAAGCCTTTGCGCCAACCACAGGTAAAGTCCATTCAATGTACCAGGGATCTCTTTGATTTCTCGCAGCGCTATAAAACCGTCTGCAACTCCGTCTAACACCTGAGACAAAATTAAATATTTATTAGTAACATGTCCTTACGTAAAGTAGCCGTTTTCAAAAGCTTACTATAAATGAAGGGTTTTTTAAAATGAAGCTTTCGTTGCTATTTTCAACATATTCAACACCACTCTAATATCAAACTCTGGTAATCTTGGTTCACCAGACAGTGTAATGATCGTTCTTCAGCGCTGGCTGCAGGTATGTTATGAAGATCCTAGGTTGTATATTACAAAGACCCTAGGCTGTATATTATGAAGACCCTAGGGTGTATATTATGAAGATCCTAGGTTGTATATTCTGAAGTTTCTAGACTGTGTATTATAAGATCCTAGGCTGTATATTATGAAGATTCTAAGCTGTATATTATGAAGATTCTAAGCTGTATATTATGAAGATTCTAAGCTGTATATTATGAAGATCCTAGGCTGTAAATTATGAAGATCCTAGGTTGTATATTATGAAGATCCTAGGCTGTATATAATGAAGATCCTAGGCTGAGTCATACCTTCTCCAAATACAGAAGACATCCGTCGCTCTTTATCCGCAGATGATCCAGTGCGGCTGCCGCAGCCGCCGCCGCTGTAGAATCACTCGACACTCGCGCTCTGCAATGAAACGTTAAGTTTGTTTGTTTGTACGTGCTAATATCAGGAACTAGAGGTACGAATTGAAAAATTATTTTAGTGTAGGATAGCCCATTTATCGAGGAAAGTTATAGGCCATATAACATCACGCTATGTTGCGAAAATCCCACGGGAACGCGGGTGAAACCACGGGCAGCTAGTAGAAAATACACTGACATGCATATTTGTAGTAATTATAAAGGGTCTATTCGCGCACAGTTTATCTTCTCCGTTCTTCCGGTCCCGTGGTTTCAACCACACGAAAATCCATTGGAACTCAAACTCAACTCATTTAATTAGTCAAGTCCCTGGTAAGGCATTTATGAACGTTACAATTGACTCTACCCGTTTGGAATACACTTCAACTGAGATCACTTTTAATTTTCTAGTAATGTTTGTATGTTTATTTCTTTTATGTATTTTTTTTTGAACATTTATATGTACTTCTATTATTTTTTCTTTATCTGTGATGTTGCGTTTATATCAATGTAATAAAATCAATTTTCTTTTTTTCAAGTTTTTAACATTTATAGTGATAACAAAAAGCATACCTTAATCTGGGTTCAGTGTCCAGTCTGGCCAACACGTATCGCTGAACATCTGCGGAGACGTGCGCCCGTTGAAGTTCATCCAGAGTTATCTTACGGAACCCTACAAAATATAACCAACATTTAGCTAGACAGACCCGCGGTTCAAGGGAAAATAATTAGATGTCTCATATATATTGACGGGCCGGTTGGCGTGGTTGGTTAACACAGTGCCTATCACGCCGCAGGTCGTGGGTTCGATTCCCATCTAGGACACACATTTGTGTGCATGAACATGTCTGTTTGTCCTGAGTCTGGGTGTAATTATCTATTTAAGTATGTATTTACAAAAAAAAGTAGTATATCAGTCATCTGGTTTCCTTGTCATATTACAAGCTCTGCTTAGTTTGGGATCAGATAGCCGTGTGTGAAAAATATCCGAGGATATTTATTTATTTATTAAAATACAGAAAATTCGATTCGAAAAATCAGCTTCTTTTTATCAATGTTATATTGAGTTTTGTATGAAATACTGGCTTGTGACGTCATTAATATACACCATCAAAAGATAAAATTAATACTATAAATAAGAAAGTATGTTTGGATGGATGTTTATGAAGATATTTGTTGCTCAATCACGCAAAAACAGCTGAACGGATTTTGATGAAACTCGGCACACAGGTAGATCATATCCTGGAATAAAACATAGAATACTTTTTTTTTATGTCACAAGTGACAGCGAGGCAGGCGCGTCACCTGATGGTAAGTGACAACCGTCGCCTGTAGACATTGGCAATACCAGGGGATTGCTAATGGTAGGGGAGGCATTGATGCTAAATTTGTAGTTACTCGAGCGTCTTTGGGACCTACTGGAATTTGAAGATTAGGTGGAATAAAGAAAAAAAGGTTATGTGATATTTTCCCCTTCAGCGGTGGGGGGAGCGTCTACAGGGTTTCAAAAATGTAAAAAAAAACAGTCACCAAGAAATACTCGAGCGCGTCAGATATTAATAGGGTAGTCGCGCCACGTCTGTCTGATAACGGAAAAATAATAATCTGCCGTTTTGCGTGGTGGGGGTGGCCGTACGAAGGGGTCGAAAATATAAAAAAAAAAAAATTACTCGAGCGCGTCAGACATTAATAAGGGATGTTAAGTGAACCCTCCAGTAGCTCCTATTTTAAAGACTGACGATTTGGACGCGACCATCAGTCAGGGCCGATTTTTGAAAATGCAAAAAAAAATCGTGACCTTGATTTACTCGAGCGCGTCAGATTTTTATACAGGCGGTTCTTCTTGATGGCCTTGTTGTACTGACCCATAATCTGACAATTATGTTGAGGGATTTCCTTAATCTGACGGTTTGAAAAAAAAAATATTTAAAAAATATCGAAATCTCGAAAATGGTTCAAGATATCGAAAAAATGTTTGTGCAAAAGTTGTAGAGAATTTAACCTTCTACAATATTTATTATGAATACATATACCAAAAAACCCATAGGAAACGAGATATTTGCAATAAATGATTTTTTGACCTTTGACCTTGAAAAATCAGTAGTCGGGGGCACCCTAAGATAAGTAGCTTTTGAGACAAGTTTTAGTTTTAAGGTTTATACAAGTTAATAGCTGACTATCTCTCATTCTGAGGTGAAACTCACAATATTCCTGGACTATACACTTAATAATGATTTTAGCTACTTCGGCTTGTGCAAATCGGCAGATTAAGATATTTCCGTGATTCGTGACTAATTTCCTTCAAAATAAAAAAAAAACCAATCGCGCTCGAGAAAATCCAGGTGACGTTTTTTTTTTGCAACTTTGCGAGTCTCCAATTTTCTTTCGTCACGCCCAATTTGTCAGATTATTGAAATGTACACTATTTTGCATGTAACTAACTTACCTTACCTTAATCTGACGCGCTCGAGTATTTCAAACCATCGATTTTTTTTTACTAATCTGACGGGCTACCCTAGGCGTTCGACACTACATAGAAGGCTCAGATTTGGTGAGAGTACTTCACAAGGTGCAAGGTTGCCCCCCTTATGTTAATCTGACGCGCTCGAGTAAATCCCGAAATCCCCTATTCGCCTCCCCTACCATAATGTGTTGTACACCTTATTACAATGACTTAAAGGCGAACTGGCTCTCAAGTGCAATTGCCGGAACACACCAACAGGTGCTTGGCGACAGATTTTCAACTTGTGTGTGGTAGCCAGCCAGTCGAGTACTACAAAGTACCCTACCACCGTGCTATGGTTTCCTCACTATGTTCACCGAAATCTCAAGCTCATTGTAGGATTCGAACCCACGACCTTCGCCGCTGTATCCGACGTTACTTACCACTGAACTATCATCAACTTATACCGGGAAGAGATAAAATCCTTCGGGAACGCGAGTGAAACCGCGTGTGAAACTAATAAATAAATACCAGTGAACATCTTGGTGTTGACCCTGGAGTGTCTCCTGGCAGTGGCGACGAGCAGCAGCCACTGGGGGAACAGGTGGTGGTGCCGCGACACCAGCGCCGCCACGCTCGCTGACCCGCCTGACTCCTCGCTCGAACCTGCACCTGCCGGGGGGGTCACGTTATACAGGTTTTTCGAGGTGGTGAGATACCTTTTTAGTTGGTAAGAATAGTCTCAGGTCGTGGGTTCGATTCCCACCCATGACATACATTTGTGTACATGAACATGTCTGTTTGGTTTGAGTCTGGGTGTAATTATCTATTTAAGTATGTATTTACAAAAAAAAATATTGTATCTGTAGTATATCATTGTGAAGTGACGTTGCGTTTTCGTTTTGTTTTCATTAAATTCGTGTATTTTGAGTTTTATTCAATAATATCGGTGGTGTTTTGTTCAATGATCAATCTAAGTGCACAAGTGAAGTGAAATTAAATGAAAGCGTATATCGTGACTTTACAGGTTATCCCAAAAAGCCCGTGAAAAGTTTTAGTGGAACAGCCGCCAATTTCACTAAAACCGGACCGGACTTGTACGGACGAGGACTAGACTTTACCGTGAATGTGATATAACGTGGCTATAACATTAAATAAGATAATTTAAAATAAAGATATGGCTTAAAGGTTTAGATACCAAGCCCAAAACTTTAAAAAAATAATACTGACTGTTGCCAGCTCCCTCGTCAATAGCGTCGACGAGCAGAAACAAACACTGTTTGGGCGGGTCTATCTCCAACAAGGGGAATAATAAAGCTTTCTTGAAACACTCGTCCGGATTCTTCTCTAAGTTTTGCGGTAGTAGAGCCTGAAATCATATCAAATCAAATCAAATCATTTATTTCCAAGAATATGGTACATTAAGATGGTCATGTCATTTAGATCAGCATATTCTACCAATAAAGGTGTATAAATATTAAATACATTATTATTAAAAGAAATTATAAATTGAATGAAAATTAAATGTCACACACACTTGTCAAATTGGCATAAAAATATATAATGTTTAGGATTACCCAGTCAGTCAGCGAACATAAATTGTTCAAAAAAAATTAGGAAAGAAGAACTTTTTCTGGATAAGCTTGTCTTTGACAACAATCTCACCATGGTAAGTGATGTGGCCGAAGGTGATAAGCACACAAAGCCTAGATGGTGCTTGGTGACAGAATTTGAACTCGTGTGTGGTAGCCAGCAAATAGCCTGCCACAGCTCAGAAAGCTCAAGCTCATTGTAGGATTCGAACCCACGACCTTCGCCGCGGTATCCGACGTCACTACCACTGAGCTATCATCACCTCAAATGAAATCAGACCCAGTACCCATCTAGGCTTTGTGTGCTTACCACCTTCGGCCACATCACTTACCATGGTCAGATTGTTGTCAAACACAAACTTAACCAGAATAAAAAAAAAATATAAGTACATACCTGTTGTATTTCAGGATCAGCCAAAAGCTTATCATAGTAAGCGTTAGCGATCAACGTCCTTGGACTGATGGGTAGACTAGGAATAGGAGGTGGAACATCTTCTTTTTCCTGCTCCAAAACTACCTCCACGTCCAAGTCCAATTTTACATCTTTCTCCTCAGGCTTCAATACATTCTGATATTCGGGCAATTCCTCTTCGTCTTTCGGCCCTTCAACTTTCTTAAGGGGTGAGCTTTCGTTCGAACGCAACTCGCTTTTGTTCGGGTACCGAAAATTCGCTACAGGAATCCTAGATTTCGGCGGACTATTCTCTATTTTAGCCTTCTCACTCTCACCAGAGCTATCATTCTTCTGTTCTGTCGACAAACTCTTCTGTAACACGTTAGGTTTCTTATCGGAGAGCGGTTCAGAGCTTTGTCGTAGGAGCCTGGAATTTCTCAGCTCTTTCGATTGACGCTGTGATATGTTTCGAAGGAATAAGTTCTCGTGGTTTTCGTATAGTCGGAAGTCGGGGTTTTCTTTCTGTTCGTCGTCTATGAATGGGTTCGTTGTTTTTACGTTCGCTCGCGGCATTATTTCTGGCAACTGAAATGAGAAGATTTTTATATAATTCCACTGTTAGAGCATAACGTATATAATAGCTTATCTATATTAATATTAGGCCGAACTTACACTAGTAAGTTGCTTTCGTAAGTTTTATGTAAGTAACTTACGGCTGCATTTAAAAGTATTCAGAAATTAAAGCGACTTACAAAGCGTGTTTACATTTGAAAATTTATCGTAAGTTACTTATCAAAAAAAAACAAATCAAAATATTATTTATTTGCTCCCACAATGGTTGAACATTATCATTAAGTAAATGAGTTTTAACTAAGGAATACATTTAATTGTGGGAGTCAGGAGGTCTGTTATAAATGTGAGAGTATGTATTTGTTGGATATTTGTTGTGAATAACTAGTTTTCGTCTGCGACTGTACTATCCCCCGCGGTTTCACTCGCGTTCCCGAACAATCTTATTTTTTCCCACAATTAAAAGTATAAATTGTTTTATTTTAGGATAAGAAATGAAATGAAATTGTTTATTCATCCAAATAGGCCTTCACAGGCACTTATGAATAGTCAGACTCTAAATGCTCGGTTCGGAAGGTTGTTTTTGCTGAGAAGAGCCGGCAATAAACTCAGCAATTACTCTTTTCAAAAACAACTTACACCTATTACATTCAATAATTATTATTTATCTAGTCTCAATATTTGCGTGTTTTTATTATCATCATAAAAATATTCATTATATTATAGTAAGCCTTTTTTACCAAAACAGTTTTAATACAATCCTTAAATTTTTGCAAAGGCATATCTAAAATTGCAGTTGGGATCTTGTTACAGAAGCGTGCACCCAGTCCTAAAAATGATCCTTGCACTTTCTGAAGTCTATAAGCAGAGGTCACAAGTTGGTGCTTATTTCTAGTATTGATCGAGTGCATATCACTTTTTTTTACAAAAAGATTAATATTTTGATGCACAAATAATATATTTGCATAAATATATTGAGATGCAACCGTGAGTATGCCAGTTTCTTTAAACTTATCTCTGAGAGAAGTTCGAGCCCCCAAGTTATAAATAGCTCGCACAGCCCTCTTTTGCAAAACAAAAATTGTTTCTATATCAGCAGCTTTACCCCAAAGCAAGATGCCATAAGACATAACACTATGAAAATAACCAAAATATACAATTCTAGCTGTATCTACATCAGTAAGCTGTCTAATTTTCCAAACTGCATAAGCCGCCGAACTGAGTTTCCCTGCTACAGATGATATTTGGAAACTTCAATGGGGGACCCATTGAAGTTTCGAGTCTAAAGTGATCCCTAGAAATTTGGTTGATTCGACAAGATTGAGAACTTCATTATTTAACATTAAATTACTACCTACTTTTTTTACATTTGGTAATGCAAATTTAATACACTTAGTTTTCTTTGCATTTAAAACTAAATTATTTACTGTAAACCAATTTAATACCTTAGCTAATGCACCATTTACGTCGTCATAATTGGATTTCAGTCTATCAACACCAAAAATCAGTGAGGTATCGTCAGCAAATAGTACAATTCCACAGGTATTGTTAACATGATATGATCGAATGTATGCCAAGATTAATCAAATAAAGTGAAATAGTAACAAAAATCTACTTCCAAAGAAACTTTCACATGACTATTATTGAAAATTAAAATGATTTATTCAAATAGGCCTTTACAGGCACTTATGAATAATCTAGACTCTAATGCTCGGTTCGGAAGGTTGCTTTTGGTGAGAAGAGCCGGCAATAAACTCAGCAATTACTCTTTTCAAAAACAACTTACATTACACCTATTGCATTTAATCATTATTTATTTATCTAGTCTCACTGATAATATTTGCGTGTTAAGGCGGCAAAATAATAATAAATGGAATTTAATTATGACTGGGGGCTGGTCTGCTTGAGTTTGTTATTTACTTAGTCCAGGGGTCGGCAAACTTTTTAGACGAAGAGTCAGATTCCAGAAAAATATCGACAATTAATTGGCTCGCGTTATTTACGAAATATTTGATCTCATATGCACCCAAAAAAAATGATTTTGAGGGGAACTTGAAGAGCCGCAACTGACTCTTCAAAGAGCCGCATGCGGTTCGCGAGCCGCAGTTTGCCGACCCGTGACTTAGTCAGTCTGTCGGTATGTAATATGGTCAAAACTGTAATCTTAATCCTTGGACGAATACAAGTCTTAATCACATAGCTAATTATAAATCCGTGTTTAGTATTGAAGGTATGGTAGACTCACGTCGTCCCCCCGACTGAGTATCGCGTCGGGTGCCATCGAGTCTCGGTAGTGTTCGCTCTCGTGGATCCGCTCTATGGTGCGCGTGCGCCGCCCGCTTGGCGCCGCATCCTCCTCGTCTGTGCGCTGATCTGTGGACAATACCAATATTTTAACGCGATGATAGCTCAGTGGTAGTGACGTCGGATACCGCGGCGAAGGTCGTGGGTTCGAATCCTACAGTGAGCTTGAGATTTCGGTGAAGGAAAACATCGTGAGGAAACCATAGCACATTGGTAGGGTACTTTGTAGTACCCGACTGGCTGGCTACCACCCTCAAGTTGAAAATCTGTCGGCAAGCACCTATCGGTGTTCCGACAGCTGCACTTGAGATCCAGTTCCCACCTAGGCTTGATGTGCTTACCACCTTCGGCCACATCATCACTAACCATGGTGAGATTGCGGTCAAACACAAGCTTATCCAGAATTAAAAAAAAATACAATAATCATCAAATTCAAACAACTGCAATTCCTTAACGCGGCTTGCTGTAGGAGTTAGTAAAAATCGTCACGTAAGGAAAAAGCGTTACAAAACGTTCGGCGCTAGCCGCCATGTTCACATTCATTGATTCTGCTACTAAGTGTCATAAATGGATCTTAAAATATTACACAGTACTTAAACTTAGTGACCTTTTCGTTGAAATTTTCACAGATGATGTATTTCTGTTGCCGCTATAACAACAAATACTAAAAACAGAATAAAGTAATGAAAAAATACTACTTTGTACGGAACCCTCGGTGCGCGAGTCCGACTCGCACTTGGCCGGTTTTTTTTAATATTTCGTCATTAATTAGCGAGTGGTATTTCGCTTTGATATATGTAAGTATATAGATTACCTTCACTATCAGCCAGTAGTGGCTTGGAACTCTCTTCACCATCGTCCCCGAGATCAGAGAACCGATGGATCAGCCGCTCTTCTTCAGAGTTGCGTCTGAAAATAAACATCTTCATTATTAACACATAATTAAGATGTCATTCTTGATTGATGCGGGTTATCATTTTTTATGTATTTTTGTATTCGTTTAAGAATAAAATTGTTGAACATTTGAAAAAAAAGCCAATATAGTCAGATGGTCCAAAAATATTTTAAAAATGTAACCTTGCCGAGTTTCTTGCCGGTTCTTCTCAGTTGAAGGCTGACTTCCGAACCGGTAACGTCTGTAATTCGACCTTCATTAGTGCCCTTCAAGGGCCTAAACTGAATAAATGGTTTTGACTTTGATTTCTTTACGTTGATAAAGGTCAAATCCCACATATTATAAATGTGAAAGTTTGGATGGTTGTTTGTTACTCTTTCACGCAAAAACGGCTGAACGGATTTTGATGAAACTTGGCACACAGGTATAACACATGGGATACTTTTTGTGCCGAGAAAGGATAAGATCGCTCCGAACGCGGGTGAAACCGCGGGGGACAGCTAGTATACTCATAACCTGTCAAAATTTAAAGCGATGATAGCTAAGTGGTAGTGACGTCGGATACCGCGGCGAAGGTCGTGGGTGCAAATCCTACAATCAGCTTGAGCTTTCGTTGAAGGAAAACATCGTGAGGAAACCATAGCACGGTGGTACCCGACTGGCTAGCTACCACCCTCAAGTTCACCTGTCACCAAATACCTATATGTGTGTTCTGACAGTTGCACTTAAGAGCCAGTTCGTCCGTTCGTTCCTGATCCGTACTGCCTAGGAATGGAACAAACTGCCGGCTTCCTTGTTTCCTGTGAGATACAATCTGGATCTATTCAAGGTCAGGGTGAATAGGTATCTTCTAAGTTTGCGTGCTTCATCTTCGGCCACATCGTCGCTTACCAACTGGCGAGTTGGTGGTCAAACGTTAACCTATGTATTAAAAAAAAAAACTGGCACTTACCACCTTCGGCCACATCATCACTTACCATGGTGAGATTGTGGTCAAACACAAGCTTATCCAGAATTAAAAAAAAAACATGTAAGGGCTAACCTGTGTTGGTTTGGTGTGAGATCATTAGGTGAAGAGTCTCGATGCGGGTTCGGCCGACGTGAAGAGTGACTCAATATCTGCATCGCTAGGGAACGCACGAATTCACCCGGACGGAGGCTGCTTTCCGAGTGACTCTGTAAAAGGTGATACGTAAAAATTTAATCATAGCTTGATGGCAGGCCGACTGGGCGGAGCTACGAAAGTGACAGAGTTATTTACTTCCATATGCGAAGAAAGAGAGCGCAACAATGCGCTCGCTGCCAAAATAAAGCAACGTAAGCGCCAAACCAAATAAAAATTTATTAAAAATTAATTACGCTATTTATCAAAATATTTTCGACCATAATTTTCAAATACCTAATACCCATATTTTGAATGGAGTTAAGCTATGAAATTCGTTATGATTTTAGAATAAAATGCAAAAATAAAAGAAAGAAGAGGTCTTTTCGGAATTTAATTCTATCGAGGCAATATAATCCAATCGTGTTTTCACGTCTACCAGAACATTAATCAAATAGTCTATCCAAAAAAAAAAAATTTTTATTGTCATAGTGAAATAAAACTATTTAAAAAAGCTCAATAATTTTTTTGGGGCGATGATAGCGACCATGGGTTTGAGCCAGTATTGCTGAACCGAGACCTATTCATGGTATCACGCAACATTACATTATTTTTAGTTTGTTGTCTTGTATTTTTATTGTCATGAATAAATGTATTTCTTTCACTTTCGATAAAAGCCGCGCATTTACCGTACGATTGTCAAGACGGATTCGTACCTCTGTATGACCTACCCTGCACGATAAGCACTGCCTTTGTAATGCTGGTTAAGTTGCAGCCAGTTACCAGAGCAGCGACATCTATAAACATCGATATAGCTCACGCTTCTCATAGCTAGATGGCGCCACTATGAACGCACGCGAATACAATAGGGATTATGCCTATATTCAAGAAAAATTACCAAATACTAACAAGTGTATAAAACATGTAAAAATACTTGAAATTAGCGAACACGTAAAATTTCGCCTTTCTATGATTTTTAATTACCAATTTAACTACAAAGAGTAGGTCTTTTGATGGTGTATATTGATGACGTCACAAGTATGCATTTCATACAAACCTCCATACTAACTATTGTTTTGACATTTAACAAAAGAAGCCGATTTGATATGTCAGTCACCATCCTTATTCTACATCGCGCTATCGAAGTTCTTCAAGAGATCTGCACAATTTTTAGACCGCGGTCGTCAGGTACGACGACCTAGCCTAGCAGTATGGGTAAGGGCAAGGGTAAGGGTAAGGGTAAGGGTAAGGGTAAGGGTAAGGGTAAGGGTAAGGGTAAGGGTAAGGGTAAGGGTAAGGGTAAGGGTAAGGGTAAGGGTAAGGGTAAGGGTAAGGGTAAGGGTAAGGGTAAGGGTAAGGGTAAGAGTAAGGGTAAGGGTAAGGGTAAGGGTAAGGGTAAGGGTAAGGGTAAGGGTAAGGGTTTTGTACCTGCAGGAAGTGCCTGGCGAGCAGCCTCCTGCCGAGCGCACGTTGCTGCCGCGCGTGTGGCCCGGGCCCCGGCTCGCTGACCTCCACACACAGCGCAGTCTTGCCGCTACCAGCCTCACCTGTATACAACCGCAAAATTTCAAGTTATTAGCATATTTTCCGAGATTTCGTGATGAACAATGACAGTATTTTAAGAGATTCACGAGGGAAAATAATAGCTCATGTTAATTGCTGATAATGTAGCTTCCTATACGTGAAAGAATTTTAAAAGCGGTTCAAATTTTTATTTTACTTTATCCATTACATACAAACTAAAATAAACATAATTATTTTCTGTTTGTAATATTAGTTATTCTGGATTTATATACAACTAGCTGTCCCCCGCGGTTTTACCCACGTTCCCGAGGAATCTTATCTTTTCCCGGGATAAAAATATATCCTATGACACTCACAAATAACGTGGCTTTCTATTGGTGAAATAATTTTCTAAATCGGTTCAGTAGATCCAGAGATTACCCACAACCTCACAAACTTTACCTCTTTATAATATTAGTATAGATTGTTATATTCAATAAAGATTACTATATTCATATAGATCACACCTGTGGTCAATAGTCATGATTACGAATGTAAGAATTCCAAACATGTTACATAAAGGCACTACGTACAGTCAGCAACATATGTTTTCATAAATACTGATACAAAAACGTCTACAGTTTAGACTAGACTAATAAAATAAAATTGATTATTTATTTCGTGCCCTTGCAAGCCTTTTTGTGGAGTATAAAATTTATTACACTTTTGACGCTGATTTTACCTGATAAAAAAATCTAAATTTATAATATAAGACGACTAACTGTTCCCCGGGGTTCACCCGCGTTTCCGTGGTATCTTATCTTTTCCCGGGATTAAAATATAGCCTATGTTACTCAGGGATAATGTAGCATTCTAATGGTGAAAGAATTTTTAAAATCAGTCGAGTGGTTTCTGAGTTAAATCGTAACAAACAAACCAAAAATCAAAAAGGACTAACATATTTTCAGCGTTTGGGGTTGAAACCCTAGGGCCTTGGGGACCAGATGCAATTTTTTTTTACAAAGAGATCTCCCATCGCCTTATTAAGGCCTCTTGTGACAAGAAGGCTGGCATATACTGTCCCCAAAGAATTGGTACTGCCATTCAGCGCGGCAATGCTGCCAGTCTACTTGCGACGCTTCCATCAGGCAGTGATGTGGGGCAAATTTAGTTTTGAACTAAACTATTTATAAATACTATAAATACAAAAACAACCTTCCGAACCGAGCATTTAGAGTCTGACTATTCATAAGTGCCTGTGAAGGCCTATTTGGATGAATGAACAATTTCATTTCATTTCAATAGTTTAGTTAAAAAGTTTAGCTTTTTAGTTTTATTTTGTTTTTAATAATTAGTACTAAAATATAGTTTTAATAATCTTAAAAAAAATTATAATCCTTAATCTTTCCTCTTTACATTAGTTTTTTTTTTGTTTAGATTACTAGAATCCAAAACAAAAGAATTCTTACCCAAAATGAGTGCCCCACAAGTCTTACTAACGGGCCTCTGTTCCAAACAATGAGCTATCTTCTGAAACGCCCACTCTCTGCAGAAGAACCGCCGCTTGTCCGTCGATATAGCCGTCTCTGTCACTCTATGCGCCGAGGATGACTTGCGAACGGGACGGGTAGACTCCTTGTCGTGACGGGAAACGATTGAGCTGAGGGGTGCTCCTGAAAAAATTAGATATTATTATGAAATGTTTATTCATCCAAATAGGCCTTCACAGGCGCTTATGAATAGTCTGACTCTAATGCACGGTTCGGAAGGTTGCTTTTGCTGAGAAGAGCCGGCAATAAACTCAGCAATTACTCTTTTCAAAACAAACATACACCTATTATGCACATTTAGTAATTATTTATCTAGTTTCACTGACAATATTTGCGTAACTTGAATTGCTAAAAAATAGATTATATTTATTATCTTATTGTTTTCCTGGCACTTTTGTCCCTTTGATAGGCCAAGGGGATGGCGGCAAAAATAGTAATCTATAGAATTTAATTATGTCTGACTTAGTAAACAACAAACTCAAGCAGACCCCAGCCTATATAAAACAAAGACGGTTTAGTTACACCATTTATAACTCAAGAACGACTGAACGAATTTTGATGAAACTTGGCACACAGGAAGATCATATCGTGGAATAAAACATAGGAATTTATAGCTCTCACATTCAAGTTGAGTTTAAGGCCTTTCTAAATAAATAAATAAAAAAGAAAAAGCGATTGAAAGTGTTATTTACATGTGAACACATTTTCATACACATTCAGCAATGGGCAGTTATGGCAAACAAATTATATTCTGGCAAAGTATCATGAATAAAGAATAATTTAATTTCCTTAAAAAAACATATACAGGGTGTCCGATAAGTAGTACGACAAACTTAAGGGGGAGATAGGTGGGGGGGTCACCTACCAACATATACAAAAATTACCTTAGTAAGTATAAGTGTCAACATTTTCAAGATATTTAAGATCTAAAATTAAAAAATCAATACATAAAAATCTGAAATATCGAAATATCTCGAAAATGGTGAACCTTTTTTTTTATTATGTTGGTAAATCCAAATTCAAAATGTTTTATTCAATTTTGGGACACTTAAGGAACACTTATTGAACGTCATCTTATTGCTATTTTTTAATGCTATTGTTACCACCATTTCCAAATAAAGACCTAAGGTAGGTGACCCACTCACCTATCTCCCCCTTAAGTTTGTAGAATAGAATAGAATATGTTTTATTTGCGACATTACAATGTATGTATATTATAAGAAAAAAATTAACAAATCAAAACTAGGACAAAACATGCAATTGTCACAAACTTTGTCTTACTACTTACCGGACACCCTGTAGACCTATATTGCTTCAACAACTCAGTTTGTTAAAGAACAAGGACTCACCATCAAACTCAAAGAGCTCCCTATCCCTATCTCTGTCTCGGTCTCTCTCGCGGCGGTGCTCCCTCGCGCCGTCTCTCTCTGGGAGGCCTCGATGACGCTCCGTTGGTGTTCTATCGTGGCGGGAAGTCACTGGATTGTCATTTAGTGGTAGAGATCTGGAATGTTCCATTTGAGGTTCAGTTAAGGCAGCGATGAGGCGCCTTATTTTGGCAAAATAAGTACCTTCAGGCGATGATAGCTCAGTGGTAGTGACGTCGGATACCGCGGCGAAGGTCGTGGGTTCGAATCGTACAATGAGCATGAGGACAGACAGATGCACGAGTGATCCTATAAGGGTTCCTTTTTTTTGTACGGAACCCTAAAAACAAATATACTTATAGGTTTCTGTATCACAGATAGTTATAGAGTGTAGAATTTACACTGTAGATGTTTCGTTTTAGTTATGAATTCACCCAGCTACTTGTTTTGCCGGCCGTACCATTGCTACAGACTGAAGCAAAGGATATTTTATGAAAAATTAAAAAAGGATACTAAAATACATACTTATATTAATTTTTGTACACAAAGACCAAAAAGAAGAGTATTCTGTAAAAAAGAAACTCATGCATGACCAATATGAAAAAAAAACATCAACTGATTAATCTTGGTTGTAAATGCTCACTTCAAAGTCACTTATTTGATTAATAAAAAAATATATCCTCACCTAAGATTGACTCTATGCTCAGCCTGCCTCACAGCGGAATGTCGATGGTGCTGCTGCCTCATGCTTACTTGATACTGCCTCAAGTACGCCTCAACTTTGCCTTCGCTAGCCTCATTCTTAACGCGCCTCGATCTACTCGTATCATCCTTCGACCTCCGTTCTTTCTTCTCCGCCTTCTCCACTCTAGGTTCAACGGGCGCGTTCGACATTTGAAAATTGCCGCCATTATTAAAATTGAGCGGGTCGAAGTCCGTTCGCGCCAAATTTTGATTTCTAACTTTCGCTTTTGCCCGATATTGAGACTTGGGGACTACTTGGCTGTATATAGGTATTTGATTCGACATACTTAAGACTAGCTTTGGTTAAAAAAAATATTTTTATTTCTCTATACGTATAGAGGTAGAACCTAACTTGTTACATGCAGGCTTTGGTTTATTGCTAATTGACTCTAAAGCTACAGGAACGCGGATTTTTAGACTTTTTCGATGATTTTTTTATTTATTTTTTAATATTAAAATAGGCCTATGTAAGTAAGTTAAATATCACGATGTATGTGAGGTTCCGAAGAGATTCGTGTCATTTTATAATGACCATATTGTACGGTAAATGAGTTTTATGGTGGATTTGTTTCGTTGAGCTGCCATTGCATCGTAGGAGGATCTGTAACAAAATAAATTATGTTTCACTTAATTATATTCATTGAATATTATTGTATAACAGTTACAAATTGTAATAGAAACGTAAAAATGACTTTAGTTATGGGGGCCGCTACCTAGAATACAGGCTTGCCCTAGGTTAGGTAGTAGTTTGTACTAAATTGTAAAAAAAATAATTAAAAAAAGGTAAAAATAAAAAATTATTAGCCGTGAAAAAGCTCATTAATGATAATAAAAATACTAACTAAGCTATACGTATATACAAAACAATGTGAAATTTCCATTAATTATAGCTACTATGGAGGAGCGAGGTGTTAGACTCCTCCATTGAAAAGGGAAGATCTTCTATGCAGATCGCATGGAAAACTTCGTAAGCGCGATGTAGCTTATTGAAGCGCCATCTATCTAGGAGTCGTGCGAACTATATCTATGTGTAGATAGATGTCGCTACATCACTCCCCTCCAAGACCAGAGGTCGATATTGCTGGTCGTGCTAATGTAGCTTGCAAGTGCCAGTGCTGCTCGTAGTCTACAGTGAGTCGAGACTGAGCGATGAGCCTTGCAGGACCAGGAAGCGCGGTGAGTCGGCTGCGTTGGACCTGATAAAGGCGAAGCTGGCTTGCTGTGGACTGCTGCAGAGACCTGGTGAGGAGTGCAGGGAAGTGATGCTGCATACTGCTGACATTCCAATCACGTCGGGGTCACCAATATGGAGGAGCGAGGTGTTAGACTCCTCCATTGAAAAGGGAAGATCTTCCGCCAGGCTAGGTCATCGTGCCTGGGGACCGCGGTCCAACTGTACGTGTTGGAAGCTTGTATATATGCAGATCGCATGGAAAACTTCGTAAGCGCGATGTAGCTTATTGAAGCGCCATCTATCTAGGAGTCGTGCGAACTATATCTATGTGTAGATAGATGTCGCTACACTACTATAAATGTGAGTTTCTTTGGATGTGAAGATGTTTGTTACTCTTTCACACTAAACTTTGATGAAACTCGGAAACTTTGACGAATCCTACAATGAGCTTGAGCTTTCGGCGATGGAAAACATCGTGAGGAAACCATAACACGGTGGTAGGGTACTTTGTAGTACCCGACTGGCTGGCTACCACCCTCAAGTTGAAAATCTGTCGACAAGCCCCTATCGGTGTGTTCCGACAGCTGCACTTGAGAGCCAGTTCCCATCTAAGCTTTATGTGCATAAAACATCGAACCTTCGAACCTTACGGCTAATGTTACCTACATGATTAGGAAAAACGGCTTACAACCCTTCGGGAGTAATGGTAGGGGAGGCGAATAGGGGATTTCGGGATTTACTCGAGCGCGTCAGATTAACATAAGGGGGGCAACCTTGCACCTTGTGAAGTACTCTCACCAAATCTGAGCCTTCTATGTAGTGTCGAACGCCTAGGGTAGCCCGTCAGATTAGTAAAAAAAAATCGATGGTTTGAAATACTCGAGCGCGTCAGATTAAGGTAAGGTAAGTTAGTTACATGCAAAATAGTGTACATTTCAATAATCTGACAAATTGGGCGTGACGAAAGAAAATTGGAGACTCGCAAAGTTGCAAAAAAAAAACGTCACCTGGATTTTCTCGAGCGCGATTGGTTTTTTTTTTATTTTGAAGGAAATTAGTCACGAATCACGGAAATATCTTAATCTGCCGATTTGCACAAGCCGAAGTGGCTAAAATCATTATTAAGTGTATAGTCCAGGAATATTATGAGTTTCACCTCAGAATGAGAAATAGTCAGCTATTAACTTGTATAAACCTTTATTTTGACACCCTAAAACTTGTCTCAAAAGCTACTTATCTTAGGGTGCCCGCGACTACTGATTTTTCAAGGTCAAAGGTCAAAAAATCCTTTATTGCAAATATCTCGTTTCCTATGGGTTTTTTGGTATGTGTATTCATAATTAATATTGTAGAAAATTAAATTCTCTACAACTTTTGCACAAACATTTTTTCGATATCTTGAACCATTTTCGAGATTTCGATATTTTTTACATATTTTTTTTTTCAAACCGTCAGATTAAGGAAATCCCTCAACATAATTGTCAGATTATGGGTCAGTACAACAAGGCCATCAAGAAGAACCGCCTGTATAAAAATCTGACGCGCTCGAGTAAATCAAGGTCACGATTTTTTTTTGCATTTTCAAAAATCGGCCCTGACTGATCGTCGCGTCCAAATCGTCAGTCTTTAAAATAGGAGCTACTGGAGGGTTCACTTAACATCCCTTATCAATGTCTGACGCGCTCGAGTAAATTTTTTTTTTAAATATTTTCGACCCCTTCGTACGGCCACCCCCACCACGCAAAACGGCAGATTATTATTTTTCCGTTATCAGACAGACGTGGCGCGACTACCCTATTAATATCTGACGCGCTCGAGTATTTCTTGGTGACTGTGTTTTTTTACATTTTTGAAACCCTGTAGACGCTCCCCCCACCGCTGAAGGGGAAAATATCACATAACCTTTTTTTCTTTATTCCACCTAATCTTCAAATTCCAGTAGGTCCCAAAGACGCTCGAGTAACTACAAATTTAGCATCAATGCCTCCCCTACCATAAAGGACGTCCTAAAGATTTATCAAAACCCCCCTCCTCATTGTAAACTAGACTTTAGCGCAATATAAATATAGACTATTTCACATTAACAATAATTCCTGCCTATTAAAATTGATACTTTACTTTCAGCTTCCGGCAATCGAGGATTTAAGAAGGAAATTCAATTTAACGTCTATTTATTTGGGCAATGGATTTTGAACTTTATGCTACAGTAATACGATTGTCCAATCCTCAAGGACTGAGAAGTATGTATTGTTAAGAACTTTTGAATGTAGAACACAGGGCCGATTTTTCAAACCTCACGTGATTTAAGGGAGATAAATAGAAATATGTTTTTTAAACTGCGTAAGTTTATTTTTCAATAATATAAGGTCTTTAAAAAAATGGCAAAACAATCACGTTTGTTGTATCGGAGCCCCCTTAAATATTTGTTTTATTCTGTTTTTAGTATTTGTTGTTATAGCGGCAACAGAAATAAATCATCTGTGAAAATGTTAACTATCTATCTATCGCAGTTCTTGAGATACAGCCCACATTCACAGATGGTGACCGACAGCGATGTCTTAGTAATAGGGTCCCGTTATTACCCTTTGGGTTCCGAACCCTAAAAATTATATACAAAATAATGCCTTTCAAAATCAAAGACAAATCCATTCATTCAGTTTAGGCCCAAGGACTTATAAACCTCTTCGCCAAACAGATAACTTTTTCTTCTTTGCCGGCAATCGTACGTTACATTTCTGCCAATGTCAAGTATATTATTCCTCTTTTATGCTATAGTCGTGTTATATCGCATTCACAGTATTAGTCATCGTCCGTACAAATCAGGTCAGGTCAGGTATTAGTGAAATTGGTGGCCGTTCCACAAAACTTTTCACAGACTTTTGAGGCAACATGAAAAGTCCCGATACATGGTTTCATTTCACTTCACTGGTGCACTTAGATTGAACTTATTTCACAAAGCGCCGCCCGGTATTATTCAATAAAATACACAATTTTATTGAAAATAAAAACGCAACGTCATTTCGCAAGTCCCCGCCAAAAAGTCAACAAGAAATTTCATAAACCCGGTAACTCTAAAAACAATGAACCATAGAACGCGCCCACAATACAACTGGCAATTAAAAAAATAAAGAAATAAAACTCAACGCATTCGTTTGAATAAGGAATAAAGGTCGGAACTCTCGGATGGGCAGACAGGGGCGCTCCTCATTTCCCGCGCAATTTTATTTTCTTTTTTATTCAGCTGCTAGTATGCATGCACTGCACTTGCATAATCCTATTATGCCAAAATCGTAGTATGTAATGAAACGTGGGCTAAAATGTATCATATTCTACCTACCGTTCATTACTTTTATAGCGTAACCAAAATTATAGACTTGCGTAAGACGTAACTCAGTACGCGTCGCGTCGTACAAAGTTACATCGTGTCATGATTTATTACAATTTGAACTTTATGAATAAGCAGTTATGGCTGTTCAAAAAAATAAAGGACTGATGTGTTTATTATCCGTCTTATTTATAGATCCATGGTTATCACGTGTAGGGTTCATTAAACCTAGGATTCAAGCAAAAGTGACATATGTTGCACACTTGCACGACAAAATGTATTTTATATTTATGGTCAAAACAAGAGAATGTCATCCTCCAAAAAACATATGTTCAAAACTATCAATTGAAAAGAACAACGTCACGTTTAAATCTGGAACAATTTTAAAATTCTAAATCCATATTAGCGCGAGGCTGTGGCGGCCAAGGGTGAGGCACGTTCCAATATTAGAAATTGACGCAGCAATATTTCTAGCTTGACAGTGTTGACAGTTTACCAATATAATCTATGCTTCGCGCCAAAATCAATAGTATCGCATTCGCAACGCAACTAAATAATAAATTGCTGTAGTTAGGAATATGACATTTATTGATTGCCAATGAGGGTATTTCCCCCTTCATGCAGAATTTAAATGAGGGGAAGGATCAAGTATCCCTCGATGTATAGGTACAGCCTTGATAGAAACCAGACAACTGATATCACAACACCTTTTTATGCCTTTACATATACAGGGTGGAATTTTGTAATGCCACCTGAAGGGAAAGTACTCTTAATACTGTTGATAGAAAATTTTACTCAAGGAAAACATTACTTTATTTTTGAAAAGAAACAAAACTGCATTCAAAGATTTTTGAAAATTCATTTGCCACACCCGGGAATCGAACCGACTAAAATCTGTAAAAATTACACCCTGTGCTTTTATTGCATCGATAGTTAAGGTCAATTATAAAAATGTCTGCTCTGGATGGGAATCGAATAAGTATTTAAACCAACCACGCCAATCTGCACTTTAACACTTAAAATACTGGCACATTAATCCTCATAATAAAACAATAAGAAACTTAAAACTATACTAGATACCTATTAATAAAAGTAAGTCTATATCTTTCATAATGAAGATGAGGGCGAAGGCTGCCCACAAAATGCTATATGACAGTTGAGTGGCAGCGTTCTGACCCTGGCGCTTCCCTGGGGTATATTTGTGTCAAAACTCAGAAACTTGTGCAAGCGAGCCGAAGTTAGATTCTCCGAAACTTTCTCACATCGTACAGTCGCCAAGAAATCAAGCAAAATTAAGTGTAGGATACACAAAAAAATCTATTAACCACTTTTTTTTTATGGATTTAGAATGCATTGTCAAAGAGTTGCGAGCAACCCTGAAAGTTTCAGCCGAATAGCTGATCAGGAAGTGCTCGAAATTTGAGTTGAATGATTCCGCCCGGAACGAAAAAAAATGTCTTAATATAAAAAAAACCGGTCAAGTGCGAGTCGGACTCGCGCACCGTACCAATTTTGTATTTTTTTTTTTGAAAATGTTTTTTTTGGTATTGTTTGTCGGCAACAGAAATACATCATCGGAATTTCCAAAAAAGTGATGGTATTTCGACCAGTAATACTACTCACAGATTAATCACGAAATCTTGAAAAGTATAAAATGCTCTTTGGGTGTTGAATCTTGAACTGTTACTTGTTGTATATGTAGGTAACTAATGCGGCTTATAATTTTTTATGTATTTTTGTATTACTTTAAGAATAAAATTGTTAAACATTAAAAAAAAAGCCAATATAGTCAGATGGTCCAAAAATATTTAAAAAATGTAACCTTGCTGAGTTTCTTGTCGGTACTTCTCAGTTGTCGGCTGACTTCCGAACCGGTGGTAACTTCTGTAATTCGACCTTCATAAGTGCCCTTCTAGGGCCTAACCTGAATAAATGGTTTTGACTTTGACGTTGTAACGATGTTGGATTGAAGCTCGGGTGCTCCTATATCACCGCTTTTACTTTCCGCTTCTTATTACCATCAAATAATCAACATAATAAAGTATAATCTGTATCATAACTGCCAACGCTAGCCAACGTCGCGTCGTCGTAATAAATTGATGTCAATGTTGAACCGACAGATTTATCTGGTACATGAAGTTCAAACAGTTATCGCTCTTGTCCTTACATAGTGTCCGCATCTGTGTGTTTGTATGTATGTTCGCAATCTCAAAAACTACTGAACGGATGTTCATGCGATTTTCACCAATTTGGAAGGATTCATGATGAAGGTTGGTGCATCAAACCAATGGAGATATTTATACCCTAACTAGTTTCCGCCCCGCGGTTTCACCCGCATTCCCGAGGGATCTTATCTTTTCCCGGTATAAAAAGTATCCACTGTATTATTTCAGGATATGATCTACCTGTGTGCCGAGTTTCATCAAAATCCGTTCAGCCGTTTTTGCGAATCCGGGGCGGGGCGCTAGTCTAATAATAAAGGTCAATATTACATCGTCAAACATCCCTAATTGCACGGGTCACCTACTAAATATACAAAAATGACCTTAGTAAAAGTGACACCATTTTCGAGATATTTACATAAAAATCAGAAACACCGAAATATCTCGAAAATGGTGTCACTTTTACTAAGGTCATTTTTGTATATATTATGTTGGTAGGTGACCCTAATACTTATCGGACACCTGTATAATCATGATTCAAAATACATTTTATGAGTAAGTTTCTTTTTAAATTTATTTTCCATATTAAATACTAGTGGGCCCGGCAGACGTGTTGACTTAGAACCCGATTCCAGCGCCACCTATTGCGAAACTAAACCATCTGTCAGTCCGATATCGAGACATGTCAAAACGTCGTTCTATACAAAATGTATGACAAAAATAATTTTCTTCATTATTTTTTTTTTGTGAATTTTTCCTGAATTTTCTTTGCTATAAACCTCACGGAGCCCGAGACCTTTCCAACGAATGCAAAACCGTGGAAATCGGTTCGTGCGTTCTGGAGTTATAGCGTCAGGAAGGAAACCCCGACTTATTTTTATATAGTAGATTAGAAACTAAAGAGCCTGCACGGAAGCCTCGTGGGCGTGGGCTTATCTGTGTAGGCGGTCGTCGCTCACAACTATATTAATATTAAATTAGGTAGGTATATAGATTTATAACACAATATAACTAAGGTTTTTAATTTAGCTTAGAAGCATGAGAATTCAAGTAATACAATTTTAAGTAAATATATTCAATTCTTAAGATATTATATTAAGTACTTACACTTATCAAAGAATTTAATTCGCTTCCCTACAATATGTGCGAGGAGGGCGGTGGCTGCCACATGCGTCATACTTGTGAACAGGTGCAGCTTGTGGGGGCTGGTCTGTGCCAGTTTGTTGCCACCATAACACTCAAATGTTATCATTGAGATTAAATTACGCAATCCCGCGCGCGTGATGAAATTACAACACCCATGTACCTATGTCCATTTTTTTATGGTAAGTGATGCTGTGGCCGAAGGTGGTAAGCACACAAAGCCTAGATGGGAACTGGCTCTCAAGTGCAGCTGTCGGAACACACCGATAGGTCCTTGGCAACAGATTTTGAACTTGTGTGTGGTAGCCAGCCAGTCGGGTACTACATAGTACCTTACCACCGTGCTATGGTTTCCTCACGATGTTTTCCATCACCGAAAGCTCAAGCTCATTGTAGGATTCGATTCGAACCCACGACCTTCGCCGCGGTATCCGACGTCACTTAACACTGAGCTATCATCGCCTTGTACCTATTGCCGTTACTTTACCGACATTTGCACACACCTAAATATCCCTAACTAACCGCTTATTTGTAATAAGCGGTTAATTAAATTCAGTGCATGTAACAGAACCTGAAGAAAAACAGCTGATTCAACAGAGGACAGTTACAAATGAAACGGTCTCATTAAAGATGCGGCGGAACTATAGTAACTCGATCGATTTTCATTTGTATCAGTGAGTAGAGAGAGAGAGAGAGAGATACTTCATCCCGTTTCTCATTCGATTTTACGTCTCAAAGTTAAGATAAGATAATTTAAAAACGAAGTTCCTTATCGCGCGTTGTGAAAGGGGGCTAGACGGAAAAAAATCTTACGACACTTTTAGTGTCACTGTCACTGTCGGTGACAGTTGTGTGTAGTAAGCTATTGTAAGCTGTGCGGCGTGCGCATGTTTCTCTGTCTGTCTCTCTCTCTCTTATAGAAATCAAGCCAGATATTTTCATTTCTATTTATATATATATATATATATATAGATAATCAATGTTTTTTTTTAAATATATATATACTCTCTCGACTTATATAACTTCGTTCCATCCGGGTGTCCCTTAACACCTCTCAAGTTTTTTTATATCAAAACAGTGTGCATACAAAATAATAAATTCAGAATAACATTAGTTGAGTAGTACCTAATCACAACATCAGTTTAAAAAGCTATGTTTTTAGTCTATGAATTATTTAATTCAGTCTAATATGATTTAGAGCATTTTGACAGTCCTCAATAGAACAAGATGTGCGCTGTAGGTGAGATCTTATTTCTACCACCGTGCTATGGTTTCCTGACGATGTTTTCCTTCACCGAAAGCTCAAGTTAGTAATTATAATATGCATAGTCAAATACCTAGCAAATAGAATATAATATGAATAGTTTAACTCTAATATCGGATAGAATAAGCCGGCTATAACCTTAGCAATTACTCTTTTCATTCTCAATATCGGCGTGCTATAGTGGCAAAAAAAAATGAATGACTTAACACACACAATCGCACATACCAGCCCTCACAGTAACTGACAAGACGCGTGTGGCAGCCATCGCCCTCTAACTCATATTGTAGAGAAGTAAGAGAGAAAACTTGAAATAAACTCGATGTATAAGTGAGTTCAAGTAGTACCACAAATGTTAGCACGAACTCCAGTCACGTTCAACTTCTTTACTTACCGTCTACAGAGCGATATCTAGACAAAAACTTAGATTGTTCTAAAAGTAGACTCCAAAAAAAATGACTATACCATTTTTAGGGTTCCGTACCCAAAGGGTAAAAACCCTATTACTAAGACTTCGTTGTCTGTCCGTCTGTCTGTCACCAGGCTGTATCTCAAGAACCGCGATAGCTAGACAGTTGAAATTTTCACAAACTATGTATTTCTGTTGCCGCTATAACAACAAATACTAAAAGCAAAATAAAATTAATATTTAAAGGGGGCTCCCATACAACAAACATGTTTTTTTTTTTTTTTACCATTATCTTAGCTTGCAGCTCGGTTATTATAATTACAAATTGACTGACAGACAGACAGATAACTCACAGCCTAAACTTCTATCAAATTACGTGAGAGCAAAGTCTTTTAACTTATACTAATAGACAGGACATTGCGATCAAAATCGTAATCCGATATTTATGTCCAGTGGACATAGTCGCTCAGTCTAGTCTAGTTTATTCATAGATAGATGGCGTTACTGAGGCATGGAATGGGATCACAGTTTTTCTATGACATTTCTTCTGATAGCCGCTCTATTGTATCTATCTTTAAATCTCTTAGCGTGAGAGGTTTATTGGATCGTTTTAGGATACAGACGCTGGTGAGAATTTACTCGTGTTATTTTAATACAATTAGGAGACAAACAGCAATTTAAGACCTTCTGAGTTAGCTACATGGACCTTGATTTAGAAGACTGCAACAAATCTCACTTACCATTACATTTTGTTTATTATAGATAAGCTTGTGTTCGACTCACCATGGTAAGTGATGATGTGGCCGAAGGTGAGCACACAAAGCCTCTAGTTCTCAAGTACAGCTGTCAGAATACACCAATAGGTGCTTGGCGACAGATTTTCAACTTGTGTGTGGTAGCCAGCCAGTCGGGTACTACAAAGTACCCTACCACCGTGCTATGGTTTCCTCACGATGTTTTCCTTCACCGCTATGATCCAGCACTTGCACTTGAGAGAATTACAGCGACGAGTAAGTGGTCAAACAAACCACATCATAAAAGTCATACCTCATTGAAATCTCTTGATCTAATCGTAAACGGAAAATGTAGCAAAAATACAAAAGCGAAAACAGAACTCTCCAACACAAGTACAAAACAAACAATAGGAACTTCCCGCTGTATCCATCCAACAACTGAAAATAAAGGGCAATACATCACACATATCGATTCCTCGTACGGGGAACATCCGACAGCTACAAATTGGGACACGACGCTTTTAGCAATCGTACTGTATTGGGACATTGTGGCATCCAAGATAGATGGGACATATTTGCAATATGGCGACTTTTGTTCTTACAAATGCAGAATATAGGCCAGATGTGGGCTCCAGTTGGAAAAGTCGCCAAGCAACTTTATTTTTATGGCAAAAGTCTGAAAACTTGCAAGCGGGTACCAGATTCTATGTGACTACCGTCGCCTATAGACATTAGCAATACCAAAGGGACTGCCAACGTGTTGTACACCTTATTACAATGCCTTGATGGAAACTGCCAGAATGCCACCATGCTATGGTTTCCTCACGATGTTTTTCGTCACCGAAAGCTCAAGTACATTTCAGGATTCGAACCCACGACCTTCGCCGCAGTATCCGACGTAAAAAATAATTTTAGTGCTGGATAGCCCATTTGTCAAGGAAGGCAATAATCTTTAAAACATCACGCTATGTTGCGAAATACCACGGGAACGCGGGTGAAACCGCGGGGGATCACTAGTAAAAGCTATATGGTTAAATCTCTTAGCTAACTAGGCAGGCATCCATTCATTACGCGTGGCGAATTAAAAAATCCTTTTTTAGCGGATACCTACTTTCACCCTAGGAATCTATCTGCCGAATTTCCAGTTTGTAGCATTCTAGCATTTATACTTTCTGAGATTTAATTTGAAAATAGAACAGATTTTGTATGGACTTTCAGACGAATATGAAGTGATTTTAATATCGACCCTTAATCTGTTGACTCGCGAGATTAACCTGTCAAACAACTCGTCAACTCGCGCACAGTTGTAAAAAAAATCAAAATTCGCGCCCAATTTTCAAGTAAATGTCATCGTCCCGATTGTCCCATTTGAAAACCAAGAGGTGCGGACTCTGAAACCCCGATTGTCCCAAGAAAGAACTGACAGGTTAATTACTTTACACCTGTAACCTGTGCTGCACTTGACATTCGAAACATCGCCCCCAAGCTGTCTATTATGCCCGACCTCGTCGAAGTCAGATATCTACGGTTCATCAGACTCAACGATCTTTTGACATCTATCTGTCATGCCCTTTGATATCTAATAACTAAAGATACACAATCAGCGACAAAAAATCACCTTACCGAATGTCTACCCACTCGAACATTTGGGTGGTCTTTTAATCTAGTAGCATTCGAACGCTTCGACGGTAAACATGCCTCAGTGCTCGTTTAAGATATATTTTGGCTAGCAGGTATGAGTCGTACAATTTTATTGCCTTTTGTACATAGCTTTGTGAGTAAAACTTTAAAAATTAACTAGTACTTTGGGACACTTTTGAGAGAACTTTTGCTTGGGATTGTTTATCTTTAGTTATTAGATATCAATGGTCATGCCCTTAATAAAGGTGTAGTGAAGGGCGCCAGACGGCCCGCGTTTACGCACTTATTTTAAGGTTTCATTCATCGCGAATGGTTGAGAGTTCGTCGACATGGCGGCGTCTACAGGCACAGCCAATCAATACGCATTACATAACAGTCTGGAACGTCTGAATATTATTTATTTGTATTAGAAATTTCATAAAAAATGCCCCGTCCTGTCCCGTCTGAAGGGTAAAGCAGTAGTCACGCTGAAAATGTTTTAATGTCTCGACTCTGAAACGTGATTATATTTAAAAATTTAAAGTTCGAAATTTGAAAAGCTGCATTTTGTTTTATTGAGAGATCGTAATTTGAATTTCGAATGTTTAAAAAATAATGGGGAAGGATTGTTTCCAGCCAGAGTTGTTACATGTTGTGAAATATTCGATGCGATACAATGCGGGGAAAAGTTTTCTATAAACTAAACTAGGACGAACAAACTTGCTGTTCCTACCATAGATTCCATAGGGTAACATGGTGAAGCGTATTTCGCTTTGTTGCAAGCCGTGAGTTCCCATGGTATAGTGAGTGAATAAATGTTGAAATGAAATATTTATTCATCCAAATAGGCCTTCACAGGCACTTATGAATAGTCAGACTCTAATGCACGGTTCGGAAGGTTGCTTTTGCTGAGCAATAATCTCAGCAATTACTCTTTTCAAAAACAACTTACACCTATTACATAGTTGTTTAGGGTACATGTTTTTTAGGGTTCCGTACCCAAAGGGTAAAAACAGAAACCCTATTACTAAGACTCTGCTGTCACCAGACTGTATCTCATGAACCGTGATAGCTAGACAGTTGAAATTTTCACAGATGATGTAGGTATTTCTATTGCCGCTATAACAACAAATTTTAAAAAAAGTTAAGTACCTACCTAGATATGATTTTTCTAAAAAAAACTACAAAATTTGTATGTGCGACATTGAATGTACGAATTGTAAATTACATCGAAATCATTAGAGTTTACGAGAACGCTATTTTTTGCTAGACTTGAATCAAAAGTGCTTGAATCAAAATATTTTCCTTTCATTTATATACTACTACCTTTTTTATTTTTTTTATTCTGGATAAGCTTGTGTTTGACCATGCACAATCTCACCATGGTAAGTGATGATGTGGCCGAAGGTGGTAAGCACACAAAGCTTAAATGGGAACTGGCTCTCAAGTGCAGCCGTCGGAACACACCGATAGGTGCTTGGCGACAGATTTTCAACTTGAGGGTGGTAGCCAGCCAGTCGGGTACTACAAAGTACCCTACCACCGCGCTATGGTTTCCTCACGATGTTTTCCTTCAGCGAAAGCTCATGCTCATTGTAGGATTCGAACCCACGATAAAAAAAATATTCAGTTTATAAAATTTGCTTAGGCACGTAGTATGACGTCGCACATAACGCGTCTCTTACGTGAGTCGACAGTCGACGGTCGAAATTAATGAGGCAAGTTTACATGCATCACTTTAGCTGGTATGGCTGCATTATATTAGTATGGCTTAGTGGTCAGATATCACGGCTCTTCCTGCACATGTACCGTATATGTACTTCCTATTATTCTTGTTAACACGACTCCAAATATCAAATCCTACTAGATTTGAGTAAATGTTTGATTTCCTCGATAAATGGGCTATCTAGCACTAAAATATTATTTCTATTGGACCCAGTAGTTCCTGAGATAAGCGCGTTCAAACAAACTCTTCAGCTTTATAATATCATCATCATAATATTAATACGTGAAGCAAACTTTGTTCCCCATTTTACGAAAATAACGCGGACGGAGGAGTATGAAAGTTATATGGAGAAGGAGTGCAGAATTAATTAATTAATCCCTATTTCCTTGGTCACGGCATCACGCTGAAACGGCTGGACCAATTTCGCTGATTCTTTTTTTGTTGTATTTGTTATTGTAAGGAGAAGGTTCTTACATTAAAAAAAATTAGAAAATTGCTCAGAAACTTCGAAATTTTAAGAAAACTTAACGATTTCCTAACCTTAATATAAACATGGCGTTTGACATAACTGCCAGTTGTGTGACAGTTGGCGCAAATATTGTTTCTTTTTGTTTTCATTTCATGGCAGGACAACGTCTGCCGGGCCCACTAGTATTTTTATAAAATATACATTATAAATAAATTAAATTAAAAAAAACATTACACACACTACCATGCGTTTGACAAACACACACACACATATCATTATCCTCCTCTGTTTGTCAACCGATTGTCTTTTTTTTATTGACAGTTATTGAAAAGACTTTTTTTTTTCCTAAAAACTTTTTAGTCGAATTTCGATCAGAGGACGAGCACTAGTTAGAAGTAGATTCTTCAACGGAAGACCTCGTTTCGGACTAAAGGGGTGTGTCTCCATTGAAACGGATCGGAGATTTGTATCGGATGACCAATCATAAATGGAACGAATGAATGAATGACGCATCGTGACGTGTTACGTTTCATGCCAATCGAACATCTTTCTCGTCCGTTGGTTATGTAGAAAGAATTTCTTTTTTTTTACTTTTTGTGTACCTACGCTTTTGTTTGACCGCAATCTCACTATAGTAAGTGATGATGTGGCCGAAGGTGGCTCTCAAGTGCAGCTGTCGGAACACACTGATAGATGTTTGGCTACAGATTTTCAACTTGAGGGTGGTAGTCAACCAGTCGGGTACTACAAAGTACCCTACCACCGTGCAATGGTTTTCTCACGATGTGTGTCAACGAGGCAGGCGCGTCACCTGATGGTAAGTGACAATCGTCGCCTATAACCATTGGCAATACCAGGGGATTGCTAATGTGTTGTACACCTTATTAAGGCGAACTGGCTCTCAAGTGCAATTGCCGGAACACACCAACAGGTACTTGGCGATAGATTTTCAACTTGAGGGTGGTAGCCAGCCAGTCGAGTACTAAGTACCCTACCACCGTGAAAATAATTAAATTTAAAATTAAATTAATTAATTAATTTTATTCTGATACCTAATTATTTTATTGGTTTCCTACGTAATTTAATTAGGCCTTCTGGGAACCTTGCCGATCGGCAGCAGCGGCAGCCTCGAAGTTTTTTATATATTATAGTTGTACATTTGTTTGTATATTTTGTACATTTGTTGTAAATAAATACTTATTAATTAGGTAAATGAGATATTTATTGCCGGCTCTTCTCAGCAAAAGCAACCTTCCGAACCGAGCATTAGAGTCTAGACTATTCATAAGTGCTTGTAAAGCTACAAGGCCTATTTGAATAAAAAACATTTTCATTTGTAAAAAGTTTTTCACTGAAGAAAGAGAAAAAAGGCCATGCTGAAAGTATGACAAACCGTTTACATGAACTTCTACAAAAAATGGGGTCAATAACATCTTTCAAGTACGATTGTAGTCATTATAAAAACGATACATTAATTTCGACATGCACATCACAAGGCAGCGTGGCCGAGCGGTCTAAGGCGCTGGTTTTAGGCACCAGTCCGAAAGGGCGTGGGTTCGAATCCCACCGCTGTCAGAATCTTTTTGTATTCAAGTTTTTATCGCGCAACAGTATTGCAGTTGTTTGCACAGGTTGTTTGCGGTTGATAGTTTATCTTTTTCAAACTCGAGCGTTTTTACTTCCTGCTTCGGTGTGAATTTTACATCATATAAATATTTATTTAGCTGTAGAAACAGATATGGAATAAAATATTTCAGTACATGTTTTTAATAAAAATATTGAGGATTAACTTTGAACCATGCAGAAGTCGAATATGTTCTCATTGGTTAGTTAGTGAGATCTGTGACACAAAAGACGGACAAATTGACTGACGAAGAACTGGCTTGACAAAAATCTATTTTTCATTTCAAGTTTATTTCAAGTTTATTCCAGGTTTATTCCAAGTTTATTTCGGAAGTCTACATGTAAAAAGAAACCGTAAGAAAATCTTTTTACAGAACCATACAGATTAAGTACGGAGACCGGCAGAGCAATAAACACCATTTTATTACCATCTCCCTTATCAATAAACAAGAGAAACGCGTGAGTGAATGTGATAATGATAAGAGACCGTTGACCTCTGCATTCTTTACCGACATAGTATTGAAAATATGTATGTATATGATTTCCCAAATGAAAAAAAAAGGGAGCCATTCGGACCTAGCCAACTGTTTTAAATTTGTAGCTTTACAATATGTTAATTAATGTCAACTGATGTGTGTATTATTTATTTTATACCACATATGACAACGAAGCTGACGGGTCACCTGGTGGTAAGTGACTACCGTCGCCTATAGACATTAGCAATACCAAGGGGATTGCCAATGTGTTGTACACCTTGTTACAATGCCTTAAAGGCAACTGGCTCTCAAGTGCAACTGCCGGAACACAACCGCGTGATCAATGGATCACCTATGCAGTTTATTGGTTATTTTAAATTCAATTTGGACGGCGGGCAAAATAATCTAGACTTTTAGCCAACATCAAAGTGGGCGACTAGATTTTTGATTCAAATATAACTTGTACCAACTGGCAGCAATTTTGACCAGCTGTCTCTCTTCTTTTGATTAGCTGGTCTCCCTTCTTTTTTCTTATCACATTGTTTTGTATATATGTATAGCTTAGTTTGTATTTTTGGAACGAAGTTCCTTATCGCATGTTGTGAAAGGGGGCTAGACGGAAAAAAATCTAACGAAAAATTGACATGACACTTTTAGTGTCAGTGTCACATATAAAATATATAAATAGAAATGTTTTTATTTATATATATATATATACATACTCTCTCGACTTATATAACTTCGTTCCATCCGGGTGTCCCTTGACACCTCTCAAGTTTTTATACTCTTTCAGTGTTTATATATTTAAAATTAATTATATTTTAGATGGAATGTATTATATTAGTAAGTTCTATATTAGGTTATTTATTGGTAGATTAGTTATCAAGTCTCTATTTTAATTAATTACTAAACCTAAATAAATACCTGTATATTATTAGAATTCACACTTCATCAAAATTATGTTTGTTTTATGCATATTTTTACTCATTAGCTACTTATTTTGCTGAGTGAGCACCAACCTACAGCATAATAAATAAAAGGGTTATTATATTATTATAAATGACCATAATATAATTAAGTAAACTGCGGGAAAACAAACACGAATTAAAATAATTAGTCCTATGTAATTAGTAACTCATCGCAAGGATGATTCATTATCTGAGTACATAGAAAAATAAATGGAATTACAATCAATGTTAGTTAATCACATGACAAAGACTGAACGGATTTGAATGAATATTATTTTACACAAGCTTTAACTGAGTTCTTATCCACCTGTGTGCCATGTTTTTTCAAAATGCGTCCAGCAGTTTTTGCGTGATTGAGTAACAGACATGCAAACTTTCACATTTATAATATGAGTAGGTTAGGTAGAGTATACAAGATAGATTTGAAGTTTATTTTGATAGTTTTCTTGATAAGGTGATCATTATTAGTTACGGAGTACATTAATGAATTTAGTATAAGTCATTGTTATTATCTATTTGTTATGTTTTCCTTTTTAATTGTCCAAAATTGTCACGTGTTTCCCTTTTGGTGATTTAAATAACCAACTTATATTCATATACAATGGTGATAGCGCAGTGGGCTGCATAACTTAAGTAATATAAACTTTAATGCTACCATGTATAATGCAGTTTCACATTTCTTTAATCTGTTGACTCGCGACATTAACCTGTCAAACAACTTGTCAACTTGCGCACAGTTTTCAAAATTCGCGCCCAATTTTTAAGTAAATGTCATCGTCCCGATTGTCCCATTTGAGAACCAAGTGGTGCGGACTCTGAAACCCCGATTGTCCCAAGAAAGAACTGACAGGTTAAAAAAAAAAAACTAAAATGCAGTAGTACCATATCGCTTGATATGTAGATATTAGTTAAAGATATAGCCAGTAATTCTGTTTAGGCCCTAAGAAAACTCATATGGATATTGAAGCTATTGGAATTTCTGATAAACCTTTATTGTTACTTACTTTAATTTTTAGAAAAATAAAAACTGTTTCATTTTTTTTTCTTTGACAACACTAAAACTTGATAATATCTTACTCCCTACTTACTATAATTTTTAGACAAATAAAAACTGTTTTTCTCTGATTGATAACACTAAAGCTTGTTATAGCTACTAACAAAAAAATTGGTTGACTGAAAGCAAGAATTATATATTTGAGAAGAAAAAACTTTTGAACTACATAATTCGCAAAAACATTGTGTTAATTGACGCAAATTATTACGGCGTCAGGCACGCCACGCAAAATTACCGCTCAAAACAAACAAAAAGGCTAACAATTAAACAAATGACCAGTTATGAGTCACTTTATTGCGGAACATATTGCAAACATACCTATCAAAGTAAGTAAGCTTATGCTAAGCTCTGCTAAGCTAAATGTAAGCTCGTATTTACTAAAAATAAATAAAAAAAGTAAACTTACTTTTATTTTTTCAGCGGCCTCGTGAAGCTATGGCAAGTATTATGTACTAAATACGAACGAAAAAAGATCACTGTATCATCAATAAGACAAACACGATTCCGTCAGAAATCCTTAATAAATAGAACCAAATATAGTCGTCACATCACATCACGATCACACCCACTGAGACAACCTTTCACGTCCATTTTGTGCGATAATATAAATTAATTATTTACATTTGTAATCACATGTTAGAAAACATAAGAATCCAATGATGAAGTAGTTGAATCTGACGGACGTTTATCATCTACTGATGTACTTTATATAGGCACATTTCATCACTCGCGGCTTGAGTTGCTTAGAAAAATAAATCTTAGATCCAGTAATGATATTGATAAGTTAAACACAAACAAAATACGAACGATTGCGTGCGATTAGATTGTATGTAGCGAACGGCGAACATAAAGGCGAACGAACGAACGAAAAGCTTCAAATCCAACCTCACTCAGAGCTTGAAACGCTTGCTTTCTTTCATAGATTGATGAGAAATTGATTGAATTGAAATTGAAGTTTAGTTTATGATGTTGCCATCTTCCATAAAAAATACCACTCAAAAACAATTTAATGATAAGTTAAAATGCAACTTCGGCCGCTATAAGCTTCATTCCTCATACAACAAATTCGTACATAGCAACTTTAATAATATCTAGATTGATTTATCATGGCGAAAATAATATCAATTATCTGATTCTTTGAGTCTTTTATCTAACCCTAAAACCCTAACACTAGCAGAATTGTATGAAATGATATTGAGTAGGTGATTCTATAAGATCAATAAATAAAAATTAGGTTATACGTTGACACGATTCATACGAGCACAAACTTGAAGTTGCTAGTTACTTAGTTTAAAACCAAGATTTGTAACTTTCTACATAAATTTTAGTCGTACATTTACAAATTGAACCATTTTGTTGATATTTACTAAGCTATGCCAACCAATTTTCGATTTTCCTTCAATAACTTACCGCGAACCAAAGTTATAGCTTAAAATAATTTGTGTATTTAATTGCAAAGTGTGCGTACGGTATTTTTCGAAATCCTACTATACATTGCACTAAAGGTTGAATGTGATTGAAGCTAGCTGCAAAACAGGAGTAATTTTTGTATAAACTACCAGTTTAGTATAATTTCAATGAACTAGCAATAGACTGGGTACAAAAAATGCAAAAGCTTCAAGCGTGCTTCAAGCTTATCCCGGTCCGTTTTACGCAATTTGTTATGATTCTTGGTTTTACACTTCATACGTAGAGAAAACCAAAGAGGATAAAAACACTAGGTTTTAGAGAAAACCATGAAGTTCCGTTCTACATAACCACAGTAATTATTTACACTTAAGAAAATAATTTCAGTGACATAACTGTTGCTGCGCCATCTATTCTTAATTGAATGAAACATTTGTCACTAAATATTGTTTTTAAATTTCTACTCAACAACAGATGGCACTTAATTATAAATTAAACTATACTAATATTATAAAGAAGAAAGATTTGATTGTTTGTTTGCATTGAATAGGCTCTGAAACTACTGGACCGGAAAAAGATAAGATCCCATGGAAATGCTAGTGAAACCAAGGGGGGACAGCTAGTTTTACATAATTTCATTAGATATCTGTTCAACAGTAAAAATTTTCCATTCTTTAAAATAATGAAATTATTAACTCTTAAAATGCATATTTGTCCAATCTAAGATTGTCTTATGAACAGTCCCTGGTACTCCAGGCAGATGACAAACAATTATTGCCTGCTGTAGGCATGACATATCATATGTGTCATTTTAATGTAATTTAACAGTTAAAAAATAACAGGTAAAAGAAATGTAAAATTAATTAGGTTTTTTAATGTTATCACTTCAATTGTTAGCATTAGGGTCAATTTATTGAATTTAAGTTAACATTTTCATTAATAAAATTGCAAATATATATTATTTACACCACTAGGTGGCAAACAAGCTTACAGCCCGTACCTATGGACACTTGCAACACCAGAGGCATCACAAGCACATTGCCAACCTTGCATAAACCTTCTTACTCCTCTTTTGAAGAACCCCATACTTTAGTCTGTAGGGAAAACATCTTCAGTGACCTCATTCCACAACCTGATCATGCGCACGAGAAAAAGTCTCTCAAACCGCACTGTCCGCGACCAAATCAGTTCTTATTGAGTAGACAAATAATTAACAGCTTTATACTTTCAACCAGATTTTTATGAAGATTAATGAATACAATACTAATGCGTTGAGTTAAGCTCTGAGCTTGTGAATCTGAGAGATATCTCTGAAAAACATATAAAAAAATATTTAAAACAGTACATGGTTCACCAAACAAGAAAAAACTGCTCCTACCAGGTAAATACACTCTATCAAACACATGAGCAAACCTATGGTCAGCATTAGATATAAACTGGCTGCTGTCACAAACATTTCAATGAAATAAAAGCACAGATATTGAATTACGAATTTAATGCGAAAATTATACTTAATATTAGTATTTACACGCACTTTATGGTCCAAGAAACACCATTTAAACAGATCTTACAAGCAAAACATAGGTTATTATTTATCTAGTCGATACGGTTGCTTCTTTCCTAGCGGCGTCCTGCAATAGCTGTGTGTCCACCTCGTCAGCAGGCAGCTGTACATAGCGGACGACAGATCCACGAATAAAGCAATTTTTCACTGATAACATATGAGGATATTTATCGGGATCTATCACGCTAATATCCGACAGTTTTATATTGAGATACTGGTCAACAGAATGCAATGTCCCGCATATACTGAGATCGTTCTTGAGCTCCACGACTACGTCTTTCCCGACAAGAGATTTAAAAAACGAATAGAAAAGCATTTTTATTTGTTTTGATGACCATAAAAATATATTAGCCGCCTATTTAGCTTCTGTTTCTTTCCTTTTTAAATTCAATTGAATTAAAATGTCAAATAATGTCAATGTCAATTTTTTTTTAAATGTTACAGATAGAGTTGTATTAGCATAGAGGAACGATTTATTCGGTTTTTATGTTTGTTTATGTCATGCTTTATAACATCAATAACGTCTTAGATACAATAATAAAATAATCACAAAATTAAATGTTTAAATAATTTCAAATTACTATGTGTCAGCGCATGTTTTTCAACAACACCTTTCTACAACAAAACAAGGCGGTCGAGGGTTCGAATCCTGCAATGAGCTTTCGGTGAAGGAAAAACGTCGTGAGGAAACCAGGATTGTCGCCAAGTACCTAACGGTGTGTTCCGACAGCTGTACTTGAGTTGAGAGCCAGATCCCATCTAAGCTTTGTGTTCTTACCACCTTCGGCCGCATCTTCACTTACCATGGTGGGATCGCGATCAAACACAAGCTTATCCAAAATAAAATATCTTAACATGTTTTAAGCTATATTAGGCAGATAATTCGTCGTCTTCCTTACAACATCTACTCTAATCTACACAATCTTTAGTGAGGACTATAAAGATAAAAGATTTATATTTTTTTTTGTAAAGTTAATACCTACTCAAAAACTATATTTACACTTAACTAAACTAAATTAACACATCATAGGCTATATTTTATGAAGATATCATGCGGGCAAAGGCGTTGGCGGAAGATAGTTTTCGTAATAATGACTCTGTGAATTCACTTGTATCATAATAATATACTCAGAAACAATATTTATATTTATTAATTTGTAATTTAATAATGAAATTGTGTGTTGTGTTTGTCTTTTAATGCTATTGTATGATCCAACTGTTGATTGAAATAAATTCAATTGATTTGAAACAACTTTAAGGTAGGTACATCTTAGAGCATTAAGCCAGCATCAAAGAGGTACATGTACCATGGCACGATCAAGAACTATGTATTCTAAATGGATAGGTAACTTTAAATACCTACTTGAAGCAAATACCTAAATATCTAACCCTACTTACCCTTAATGAAAGAAAGAGAGATTGTCCCATTGTTATCTTTCTCTCTTTCGCAATTGATAGGTATTTGCTTCAAGTAGGTATTTAGAGTTACCTATCCATTTAGAATACATAATTCTTGGTACCGATAATGCTCCCTTTAGGTAAAATAAAACAACTTATCAAGAATACTCTTTTATTACTTCGATCATCATTATCATATCAAAATTATTATTGAAGATCAATTCATAAAATCATCTCTTCTTATCAAATTAAAGAGTTATTTAATTTGCTTAAAAACACATACACGTAATATATAAACTACTATTTCCGGTAGTAACTATTTAACACGTTTCTGCTGTCTTTGCCGATAGATGTCGTTGAGCGGCGGCGCGACGCCAAGTTCGTCATCATCGGAATCCTCACCCGCTTTCCTTCTGCGAGCCTGTACATATTAAAAGTTAATTAATATTTGTTATAGTCCAAAATTAGATTACACTAGTAGACACACTGCCATCGGTGGAGCTATTACGTAACTTTGTTGCAATCAGTTTCATATTGAAACAACCTATACAAATAGGAAATCTATATTAATCCTACTATAATATTATAAATGTGATAGTTTGGATGGATTGGATGTATGTTTGTTACTCATTTACGCCAGAACGGCTGAACGGATCTTGATGAAATTTGACATAGAGATAGATTATAGTCTGGAATAGCATATAGGCTACTTTTTATCCCGGGAAAAGATTAGATCCCACGGGAACGCGAAGGACAGCTAGTAAAGTTTGTGAGGTTGTAGGGGTTATCTCAGGATCTACTTTTTGTAGTTTTGTAGACCGATTTTGAGTTACGTTATTTGTGAGTGTCAGTCTATATTTTTATCCCGGGAAAAGTTAAGATCCCACGGGAACGCGGGTGAAGCCGCGGGGGACAGCTTGTTATTTATAAACATACTTTATTATAAATGTGAAAGCATGTTTGGATGTTTGTGAAGATGTTTGGTACTCTTTCACGCAAAAACTACTGAACGGATTTAGATGTAACTTGGCACACAGGTAGATCATGTCCTGAAATAAAACAGGATAAGGTCCCACGGTAACACGGGTGAAACCGCGGGGGACAGCTAGTTCTTCGTATTTGCTATCGATTAACAATTGCTCACAAATGAGGACTTTTGAGGAAATGTTTTCTCCTTTCAAAGAGTATCTGGACACACCTGTAGTGGAGAGCCTTTAGGACTTTTTGGCGGGAACTTGCGAAGTGACGTTGCGTTTTCTTTTTATTTACATTAAATTTGTGTATTTTGAGTTTTATTGAGTAATATCGGTGGTGTTTTGTCTAATAAAGACGCACAAGTGAAGTGAAATGAAAGCGTGTATCATGACTTTTCAGTTGTCCCAAAAAGTCCGTGAATGTTTTAGTGGAACAACCGCCAATTTCACTAAAACTTGACTGGACATGTACGGACGAGAACTAGACATTACAGTGATTGTGAGAATGAGTCATAACATAGAAGAAGAAATTAAAACTGAAGAAAATGTATGCGACTGAAAGAATTTGTATCTATGGTCATGAATAAACATTAATAAAAATAAAAAAAAAACAAAGTAAAGCCTTTAAAAGCCATACCTTATTGGCGACGGTGGTGATGCCCTCATCGTCCACTATCCAATGCACGGAGCGCGCCAGGTCGAACAACTTGGTGTCGCAGCCGTTCTCTTGCGTAGGCGCAGGCGCTGGACACAAAAAAAATATTATTATTCTGGATAAGTTTGTGTTTGACCGCAATCTCACCGTGGTAAGTGATGATGTCACTGAAGGTGGTAATCACAAGAGTGCTGACTTTCAAGTGCAGCTGTTGGAACACTCCGACAGGTGCTTGGCAACAGTTCAACTTGAGGGTGGTACCCAGCCAGTCGGGTACCACAAAATCAACCACCGTACTGAGGTTTCCTCACCATGATTTCCTTCACCGAAAGCTCAAGCTCATTGTTGGATTCGAACCCACGATCTTCGCCGCGGTGTCTGACGTCACTATGACTAAGTTATCATCATTCGTGGGTACGAATCCTACACGGAGCTTGAGCTTTCGGTGAAGGAAAACATCGTGAGGAAACCATAGCACTTTGTAGTACTCGACTGGCTACCACCCTCAAGTTTAACTGTCGCCAAGCACCTATCGGTGTGTTCCGGCAGTTGCACTGGAGAGCCAGTTCCCATGTAGGCTTTGTTTGTACCACCTTCGGCCACATCATCACTTCCAGTAGCTGTAGCTGTACTCACGTTTGTCTGGTAGTGAGATCCTGTTGAAGAGGTGCATGAGCGCGTCCACGGAGACGAATGGTCCGCGGTAGGAGGAGGGGGGCGGCATGGTGGTGCACAACGACGCGGCGGCTGACGGCATGGGGAACGTGCCACCTGACCGGACAGAGAGTGGAGGAGTTAGCTTATTATACATATAGTACCTGGGTGACATAGCTTTGCTCGCTTTTTTTTTGGTAAAATTATAATTGTGTTTCTTAAAAAAAAAGGGGAAAAAAATCATTCATGTGGACTCGATCCGGGGTCTTCTGATTACGAGTCCGCTCTATTTCCCCCTGAGCTATTATAACCTGTCAATTTTATTGCGAAATGTATCTTGGTATTCTAATGATATTGTAGCAGTTTTTCGTTGCCTGAAAACACAGATAAAACAAAGTTTTCTAAAAATGAAACCTAGCTAGATCGAATTTTCGCCCCCGAAACCCCCAGTATACTACATTTCATGAAAATCGTTGTAGATTCAGATTATATACATATATACAAGAATTGTTCGTTTAAAGGTATGATAGATAGATAATCCATACTAATATTATAAATGTGAAAATTTCGATAGATGGATGGATGGATGTTTGTTACTGTTTCACGCAAAAACGGCTGAACCGATTTCGATGAAGCTTGGCACACAGGTAGTTCATATCCTGGAATAACATATAGGATAAGTTTTATCCCGGGAAAAGATAAGGTCCCTCGGGAACGCGGGTGAAGTCGCGCACCGAGGGTTCCATACAAATTAAAAACATTTTATTTTTTAGTATTTGTTGTTATAGCGGCAACAGAAATACCTACATCATCTGTTAAAATTTCAACTGTCTAGCTATCACGGTTCATGCGATACAGTCTGGTGACAGACAGACAGACGGACAGCAGAGCCTTAGTAATAGGGTTTCCGTTTTTACCCTTTGGGTACGGAACCCTAAAAATTTACATTTGGTTTTGAAACAGGATATAGGTTATATTTACTTGTAGGTAGGAACATTAGATGAAGATGTTTATCACTCTTTCACGCTAAAACTAATAAACTAATTTCGTTGAAACTTGACACACAAGTAAATCACATCCTGGAATAAAATAAAGGATACTTGTTACCCCGGGACAAGATAAGATACATCGGGGACGCGGGTGAAACCGCGGCGCTTGATAATACCTGATATAGGGTGTTCCCCTGGCAATGGGTTAGATTTCGGCTTGTACGGAATCATTTGGTTAGTGTCCGGTCGCGCTATGTCCTTATTCGGGTCGTTGTCTCTGAAAAAAGATTAAGCTATAGATTTATGGCGATGATAGCTAAGTGGTAGTGACGTCGGATACCGCGGCAGTCGTGGGTTCGAATCCTACAATGAGTTTAGGCTTTCGGTGAAGGATAACATCGTGAGGAAACCATAGTTTGAAATTAATGAAAATTAAATACATACTTGTTTGTGACGTCGTAAATATACATCATCTAAAGATCTACTCGGTGTTGTTAGATTCGTAATTAAAAACTTGAGAGGTGTCAAGGGACACCCGGATGGAACGAAGTTATATAAGTCGAGAGAGTATATATATATATGTTTAAAAAAAACATTGATTATATATATATATAAATAGAAATGAAAATATCTGGCTTGCTTTCAATAAGAGAGAGAGAGAGAGAGAGAGAAACATGCGCACGCCGCACAGCTTACAATGGCTTACTACACACAACTGTCACCGACAATGACAGTGACAGTGACACTAAAAGTGTCGTAAGATTTTTTTCCGTCTAGCCCCCTTTCACAACGCGCGATAAGGAACTTCGTTCCAAAAATCATAGAATGTTTCAATTGTACAAAGTGTTTGCTATTTAAGAGTATTTTTAGGTGTTTTATACAGTGGTTAGTGTTAGATATTTTTTAGGGAATCAAAATAAAAAACTCATTTATTCAGTGTAGTCTCTGGTAAGGCACTTATGAACGTTACAATTGACTCTACTACCGGTTCGGAATACACTTAAACTGAGAAGACTCCGGCAAGATACTCAGCAAGGCATTTTTTAAGGCAACATCCTTATTGTCTCACTCTAACACATGCTCAGCAGGTCACATTTGGAGAGAAGAGCCGAGAAGAAAGTAATCCATACTCACTTCTGTCCAAGAATAACGGCCGCCAACTCCGGAGATATTCCAGCTAGCGGACCCCCTAGGGCCCACGATTTGTTAGACATCGATGCCACCTACAAAACATAATTCACTAAATAGGGTATTTGACAGGTTTTAGAAAAGTATCTGAAAAGTATCTAAAATTCATCATTATAGCATAATACATTTGCAATTTGCTTTATTCTTTGTAAATTTCTCTATTTTCTTTAAAAATTACCATCAAAGTTTATATTAATAAAAAGGCCACCAAAACTCTAGACGCCATAATGCCTAGGTCACGTGATATCATGACGTCACCTGCTCGTAAACAAAGTTATAGTTGTCAAAATATCTTTCGTAACATTAAAGTTTCCATTTTGATGTTTACAAGCAGGTGACGTTACACTCAGAATCGGCCAGTATCGAGCGTTTTCAATCACGTGGTCAATCATTTTATTTACGACTAGCTGTCCTTGGGATCTTATCTTTTCCCGGGATAAAAATATAGCCTATGTTACTCAGGGAGGGATAATGTAGCAATATAATGGTGAAAGATTTTTTTAAATCGGTCCAATAGTTTTAGAGTTTATTCGTTACAAAAATACAAATCCTTCCTCTTTATAATATTAGTATAGAAGTATAGAAGTATATAACAAAAATAGACAGGGCTATTTAAACGTGGGTTCACTTGAGAGCCAGCTGTGGAAAACCTATTGTAAAAAAGGTCGACAACGCATATAGGCGCGTCTATAGGCGACGGTAGTCACTTACCATCAGGTGACTGGGCTGGCTGCAAGAGTAAAACACTCACCTCAGTGTATCCGATAGATTTAAGTTCAGCTATACTACACGGGTACAGATCCAAGAACTTGTATCTGTCCACCAGCTGAGCCGTCTCCTTGCCTTCGAACTCCTTGATCTGAGGGACAGACAGCCAATTAAATCCTCAATATACAGGATTCTTCAAGATGGCGTGGATGGCTAAATCCTAAACTAAAGGGAATAACGAAAAATGCTGCTTTAATTAAAACAAAAATTGCATCATAAAATTTTCGAAAAATTATTTTCCAAAATACCCGGATTTGAAAAAAAAATACACAAGCTATATTACACCATTCGATAATGTTGATTATATTGCGAGGATTTAATGGTATGTCCTTTTTTAATAGCCTTCCTCCGTATTTTCTCCCGCGTTCCCGAGCGCTATCATCTTTTGCCCTGATAAAAAGAATCCTATGTTTTATTCTAGAATCGTTCAGTAGTTTTTAGGGGCTCTCGGAATTTAATCTTTTTGGATTCCCTCCTCCTTCGTCAAACTTTCAACGAGTCCCCTAACAAATATTACGTCACACAGCTATCCCATCCCCCCTATAAAACGTTTCCCACTCAGATTCAGTATCGTCCCCCTTAATTTACGGCCCGAACCGCATTCAGTAAACCGATCATCCCCAAAAACTCCTCAAAATCGCTTATAAGAAATCCGTCCCACTTTTGTGTCTCCGGCGACGTCCTGAGCCGAGGTTCGTACCCCAACTGGGGCGCCCTCAGCGGTCAGTCGTCTAAAGATTAGCATCTCGGCTGAGAGCCCTAAGCGCTCTCCGAACAGTCCACGTAAGGGTGTACATGGCCCCTTAGGCCTCCAAATTTTGTATGTATGGATAGACGTGTTCATAGTATTTCCTGGGTGGGAATTGTGACCTTACCTTCTCCAAAACCGCTTGCCTCCTCTTTTCCACCTTCACGATGCTCACTAAGTCACCAATATTGGACTCAAACTCCAAGAACCTGTTCCATATGTCGACAGAACTCTCAGGTTTGAGGCTGCCCGATGAAAGAACGCGCTCGAACAAAACTCTTGTGTTATTGTCCTCTGTGGAACAATAGGGGTTATGTGATTAAAGAGAATGAAGAAAGTTATTTGTTTAATCATAATGTAATTAAGGGACTTCGTTTTATTTTCATTAATTTCGCGAATGAATAGTCTTAACTAATTTTGAATATTAGCTCTCCATATTCTCTGTCAAAAGTAAAAAATACAAGTGAAAGAATTACTTTGATACGTCAATTAGTTTCCGATTTATAGAAGTAAACGTGCGATGCGGACTCGTAATCGATATGACGTACTCGTGTGACGGTGTGACGTCATTTCACAACACTCGCTCGCGGAGCGTTGTAAATTGACGTCACATGCGGTCACGCGACTGTTAGCGGGACTCGATTTTATCGTAAGTTTAAATGCCTGTAAAATCAAAACTAATATGTATTTTTTACTAAAACAAAAACTAGTGTATTTGTATACATACAAGCTTTACTGTAACAAAATTTCAACCGATTTGGCATACCTATTAACATTCTCCATTATGAGTGTTACTGAATAATATCCGTGGCGTTATGTGCAATAAAGTTCAGTCAGAGTGCGCCAGTGAAGTGAAATTAAAGCGAGTATCGTGACTTTTCAACTTGTCCCAAAAAGTCTGTGAAAAGTTTTAGTGGAACGGCCATCAATTTCACTGAAACCTGACCTGACTTGGACTAGACTTTACAGTGAATGTGTTTTTTTATGTATTTGATTTTTTTAAACCGCGGGGGAAACAATAAACTTACCATTCAAATGTGACAAGTAGTCTATGTAACACAGTACATATTCGGGAATGTGCGAGAACTTCTTAAGGCCTAACTCGAAGATACGAAACGCTATGTTCTTGTCCTTCGAACAGTAGTACTCCATCAGAGCTGCGGCCACGAACACGTGGTACAGAGATCTACCATAAAATAAAGGAATATTATTTAAAACGAGCAATTCTTGTATCATTATTCTACTAGAAATAAGCTGTCCCTTTGTACTCTTGTATCTGTTCTGTGTTTCTTTCTATTATTTTATTGTGTGTACATAAACCAATAAATTAATAAATAAATAAATATCTTTTATTGTTGATTTATTTTTATGCTTTTGGATAAGCTTGTTTGACCGCAATCTCACCATGGTAAGTGATCATGTGGCCGAAGGTAGTAAGCACACAAAGCCTAGATAGGAACTGGCTCCCAAGTTCAGCTGTCGGAACACACCGATAGGTGCTTGGCGACAACTTAAAGCCAGCCAGCCAGTCGAGTTCTATAAAGTATCCTACCACCGTGCTGTGATGTCCTCACGATGTTTTCCTTCGCCGACAGCTCAAGCTCATTGTAGGATTCGAACCCACGACCTCCACCGCGGTAACCGACGTCACGCTCCCGGACAGCTACCAGTGCTACAAGATTGCGTGCCTTCCATTATAAAATTAGTCCTTTATTCTAAGAAACTGGCATAACATAACGCTTTTTTCTTACGTGACGATTTCTGCCAGTTTCTACTGTAAGCCGCATAAAATATCGTTTCAAAAACGTGCGGTGCAGGATCCTGGTGATGTAGCTTTTAAACTATGATCCTGGTATACGACGTAACACTTTTTTCTTACGTGCCGATTTCTGCCAAATCACTCTGCTGTAAAAGAACTTCGTCCCAAAAAACCAAATCCTCACCTGGGATCCTCCCTGGCTCTCTTGAACACGGTCCGCGCTGACTTGATGCCTTCAGCTCGTCGAGCGAACTTCATGTACTGAACGTAAGCTAGTGTGGGTTCGATATCCTCCATGTCCAGGTAGCGGGTATACACTTGATGTACCTGAGATAAGATTTTATCTATACTAATATTATAAAGAGGAAAGATTTGATTGTTTGTTTGCATTGAAGATGCTCTGAAACTACTGGACCGATTAAAAAAATTCTTTCACCATTAGAATGCTACGTTATCCATGATGAACATTGGCTATATTTTGTTCCGGGTAAAGATAAGATCCCACGGGAACGCGGGTGAAACCGCGGGGAAAAGCTAGTATTTAATAAAGCTATGCCCGGCAGATTCTTATTAATCTTCCTCAATGATGGTAAAAATATGTACATATAGGACTGGACTACTCGCGTTCATACAAACATAAAACCTCGTATGTTTTTATATTGTATTACTAGCTGTTCCCCGCGGTTTCACCCGCGTTATCTTTTCCCGGAATTAAAATTATCCTATGTTTTATTCCTGGATATGATATACCTGTGTGCCAAGTTTCATCTAAATAATAAATCGGTTCAGTTGTTTCAGCGTGATTGTGACGTCAACACTCCCCTCGGTATTGGCGAAGATCGACGAATCCTGCAATGGGCTTGAGCTTTTGGTGAAGGAAAACATCGTGAGGAAACCATAGCACGGTGGTAGGGTACTTTGTAGTACTCGACTAGCTGGATACCACCCTCAAGTTGAAAATCTGTCGCCAAGTACCTGTTGGTGTATTCCGGCAGTTGTACTTGAGAGCTATAATTTTTTATGTATTTTTGTATTAGTTTTGAAAAAAAAAAGCCAACACAGTCAGATGGTCCAAAAAAATGTAACCTTGTCCAGTTTCTTGCCGGTTCTTCTCAGTTGAAGGCTGACTTCCGAACCGATGGTAACTTCTGTAATTCGACCTTCATAAGTGCCCTTCTAGGGCCTAAACTGAGCCAGTTGCCTTTAAGGGAATTGTAAAAAAATCGGTAAAACAGGGCTTCAGAATTGTGGTATAAAAGTAAAATACAGTATATGCATTGTTTTTAACTATTTGCGATCGGTCGTATGGTAGGGCGGCCAGTGCCCCACCTTCCATTCAGACAAGGTGGTGCCTTTTCAGCCTTTTGACCACCATTGATGTGTCCAGTAAAAAGTATATGCATTTTTATTGACCTTGTTATAGTGCAGCCGGCTCTCCTCGTAGTCAGCGTGTGCGAAGTGCAACAGTGTGGATTGCTTCAGTGGGCCGCTCGTGGCGCGCTCGTACACCGCCGCCGCCTCGTCGGAGAACAGCCGCGCCGCGTTAGAGTCCTGTCATAATCGACCTTATGTGTACCACGTTAAGACTCTAGTCTACACGGTTAGTGCACCATTTTTGTATCTATCTACGATCTATGTAGGAGCGAGGTGAAAGACGGATATAGTTGAAAACTTCCCCAAGGTAGATGCCGACGTACCTACTTTACATTTGACATTTGGTTCCTCAACTCAAACTCACCTCAAGTGAGGAAACTGTTTGAGAGGAGGGGTAAAATTGAAAGAAAGAAAGAATAGTTTTTATTATGCACCTAGGAATATCAAACCGCTTAAGTGAGGTTGAGTCGAGTCGAGTAAATCATGAGGTTTCGACTTAAAATATGGGTGTTAGACTCCTCCCTCCATTGAAAAGGGAAGATCTTCCGCCAGGCTAGGTCATCGTGCCTGGGGACCGCGGTCCAACTGTACGTGTTGGAAGCTTGTATATATGCAGATCGCTTGTAAAACTTCGATAGCGCGATGTAGATTATTGGAGCGCCATCTATTTAGGAGTCGTGCAAACTATCGTCGTGTTTTAGATAGATGTCGCTACATAACTAAGCCCCTTCTCACACGTATACAGTGTTAAGTGGATGGCCGAATCCTTAACTAAAGAGAATAGCGAAAAATTATAAAAGGAGTCTCGAAGCCAATTTTGATGAAAACTAAAACTGCAACATAACATTTTTGAAAAAATAATTTCCCAAGCCACGAATTGATCCCATTGATTTTGAGAAAATATTACATATCCTGTATACCATCCGGTAATTTTGCTAATATGGATCAAATTTGAAGAAGTAATAACATACTAAAGGAAAGTGAAAATTTTTATGCCTGGAGATCTTACATTTTTAAGGAGTAATTTTAAAATGGAGAATTAATTTTTGGGAAAAATATAATATTTTTTTGTATCAATAAATAAACTTGCAAAAAAGTTATAGTTAGTGCCATCCACGAAGACGCGCTCTGCTTTATCCTAATCCCATACAGTGCAATTGTGCATCCTTTTACAAGTGTTGTAGTGCTGTCGATATCTATATCAGTTTATTTTACGAGATTTATGACAGGTCCAAAAACTTACCCCTTTCTCCGTCAGCAACTTGGCGGAGTGGTCGAGGAACTGCGCGGCCTGGTGCCACACGTCAGGATGGTGAGCGAGACAGAGCAAGCACTGCTCTATCGCGAACATCACCCGACGAGCTACGAGCGCCGTGTCTTCCGACCGCAGCGGATTGGACCGCTCCCATGTTATATATTTCTTCCATAACTCCACCTGGTTGGACGAAGGGGCTTCATGTTTTAAGTCCGCTTGTACAATGGGCAGCGTTCCGAGGAATTTTCTACCACAACTTTTATTTTATCCTTACACTTTAGAACCAAATAGGTCGCGTAAAGTGCGGTTTGAGAGACATTTTCTCCAGTGAACGATCAGCTTATGGAATGAGCTCCCTGTAGAGGTTTTCCCTAGACACTACAGCATGGATTTCTTCAAAAGAGGAGTAAGAAGGTTTATGCAACGTCGGCGCTCGTGACGCCTCTGGTGTTGCTTATTCCTTTAGATTTGTGATTTCGCTTTATTGGGGTGAGTCATAAGTTCTTGCGGTTTTATTTCGCACATTTTTATTTACGAATGCAAAAGAAATGTACGCTGTGTACCTAGATACAAGAAATAACCTGCACATCGTTGTTCCCTGTTTGTGCTTCCTTTCTTCTCCTCGTTCTTAAACGCGTTTAAACCTGTTCAGGTGACTAGTGCGTAACCGCAAGAACTTATGTCTCACCCTCTGTAATCCTCGCGTCAAAGTCTCCAACTCTTTATGTACTCATACCTGTTTCATTTCCTCTCTATCAACAGTGGGCGGTGTCGCGGGCATGTTTCTGTTAAGTCCTCGAGTCACAGTCTCCAACTCCTTGGCAACGCGACGTGCGTTCATGTACTCCCTGGACCGCTCCATTGCCATTCTTTCAGCTGTTATAACAAAACGAGCGAGCCTTACAGTAGTCGCATATGATACATGCACCAACCTCTTTGAGTTTGAGGCTGTATGGGCTAAAACCCTTTGCCTGCACTACAATAGAGGAAAAGTCTATCTGTCAGCTAACTACCAGGTACCTGTTACACACTTCCGTCCCTTTCACGAAATCAGAGATTGCAGGAAAGCGAGAAGACGGATGTTACACATTACACTTATATTAGATCAGTCAGGCTTTGCGACAGCCGTCGCAGCCATTAGCGATGCCAGAGGATTTCCAATGTTTTTTTTTTACTTTAGGATAAGCTTGTGTTGACCACAATCTCACCATGGTAAGTGATGAAGTGGCAGAAGGTGGTTAGCACACAAAGCTTCTATGGGAACTGGCTCTCAAGTGCAGCTGTCGGAACACACCGATAGGTGCTTGGCGACATATTTTCAACTTGTGTGTGGTAGCCAGCCAGTCGGGTACTACAAAGTAACCTACCATCATGATGTCCTCACGATGTTTTCCTTCACCGAAACCTCAAGCTCATTATAATTTTCGAAACCACTTTCATCAATACCACAGAGCTATAATTTTCTTTTATTCCGAGAATAGTATTCCAAGAAAATAATGACATTCCTAAAAGCTAGATATAAAAACATATAGATAACCCACCTATAATAGTGTTGATGCTTTGTTCAAACGCTATGTAGTCTTTCCATAGAGTTTCTATACCTATGATGGGCGTGATTACAGATCTTTGGTACACCTGCAAATGACAGAACCAAATTATAAACATTATTCATTTTTAAAGTAAATTATATATACCATGTTTCTTATGAAAGTGAATAGAGGAAGACCGAAAAAGAGTTTTTATTTTAAATTCTGGATAGGCTTGTGTTTGACTACAATCTCACTATGATAAGTGATGATGTGGCCGAAGGTGGTAAGCACACAAAGCCTAGATGGGAACTGGCTCTCAAGTGCAGCCGTCGGAACACACCGATAGGTGCTTGGCGACAGATTTTCAACTTGAGGGTGGTAGCCAGCCAGTCGGGTACTACAAAGTACCCTACCACCGCGCTATAGTTTCCTCACGATGTTTTCCTTCACCGAAAGCTCATTGTAGGATTCGAACCCACGACCTTCGCCGCGGTATCCGACGTCACTTACTATCGCCTAGATGGATGGATTGTGAGATGATATGAGTGAATTCTGATATATTGGAAACAGGGCAGTAAGGTGATACCATGTTTCTTTCATCATCATCATGTCAGCTGGAAGATGTCCACTGCGAGACAAAGGCATCCCCCAAGGATCTCCACGATGACTGGTCTTACGCTACTCGCATCCAGTGGCTTCCTGCGACCCTCACAAGATCGTCGGTCCACCGTGTTGGAGGCCTGTCCACGCTGCGTCTTCGGGTCCGTGGTCGCCACTTAAGAAACTTTCTGCCCCATCGGCCGTCAGTTCTACGAGCTATGTGCCCCGCCACTTCAGTTTGGCAATTTTCGGGCTATAGTTTCTTCACGATGTTTTCCTTCACCGAAGCTCATCTTAGGATACTTAACTTCTTAATTATCAACCTGCCAAGAAGTTCCTTACCTTCCTAACAGCAGATATCTTCTGGTTCTCAGCATAAGAGCCGACAGCGTCCACGCTCTTCAAGAATGTGACATAGTCATTCCAAATTGGATAAGCGTGGATGTCCAGACCAATCTTGTCGAGGGCGAAGTCATAAGCCTGTGCCATCTTCTCTCTGGAACGGAATATAACAATAGGCAGGCGGTTCACCTGACGGTAAGTGAATACCGTCGCCTATAAACATTAGCAATTCCAGTACACCTTATTACAATGCCTTAAAGACAACTGGTGCTTTGCGACAGATTTTCAACTTGTGTGTAGCCAGCCAGTCGAGTACCACATAGTACCCTACCACCGTGCTGTGGTTTCCTCACTGTTTTCCTTCACCGAAAGCTCAATCTCATCGTAGGATTCGAACCCACGACCTTCGCCGCGATATCCGACGTTACTACCACTGAGCTATCATCGCCTTAAGCTAAGCAGAACTTGTGCTATGGAAACAAGATAACTGATATACAATAGTTAATCCTACTATTATTATAAATATGAAAGTTTGTTGCTCAATCACGCAAAAACGGCTGAACGTATATTGATGAAATTTGGCACACAAGTAGATCATATTCTGGAATAAAATATAGGATAATATTTATCCCCAAAAGATAACGTCCCTAGGGAACGCAGAGAACAACATGGTTATGCTTATATTTTGGAAAAAAAAAACGCCGAGACATGGTCATACAAGATTTCACAATGTAACCTTGCTTGGCTTCTTGCCGATTCTTCTCAGTTGAAGGCTGACTTTTGAATCTTCATAAGGGTCTCTTACTGAATCTATCGTGGACATAATATCCGGATCGGAAACAAAGCATGGAACTGTACTATGGAAACAAAATAACTGATATACTACATAAATAGATAACTCCACCCAAACTCAGGACAAACAGACATGTTCATGGACACAAATATCTGTCCTGGATGGGAATCGAACCCACCATGCCAACCTGCCCCGTATTATCAGTTTCAGGTGGGAATCGATCGAACCCACCCAACCGTATTAAGGTCATAGCCCATTTAGACGATTCTGCTCCAACACCGCTCCCACCCAACCCTAAACTAAACGACTGCTCGCGGTCCACGCTCCAAAAATAAAACTGGGCCCCTAACTAAACTGTTTAAATATAATAATACAGGGTGTTAGGAAGAACGTGTGCCAAACGGTAGGGGTCAGTAGCTATGTATTCGCGCTTAACTAACCCTTTCTTATCTTATCGTTTTTTTTTTCTTCGAGATTTTTAGAAAAAAATTAATATTTTTATAATTAATATTTACATTCCGAAGGTGGGAGAATTATTATATAAGAGAAGTTCGATACGAGGTTTGCTGGTCAGGGTCCGAGGGCCCCCTGAGCTTGGGGGTGGTGCACGGCACCACCTAGCCCTCCGATAGCTACGCCACTGGCTCTGAGCCGACAGCTAGCAGGCGCCAACCGCTCTCGCTTTTATGTTCAAAGTCAAAGTCAAAACCATTTATTCAGTTTAGGCCCTAGAAGGGCACTTATGAAGGAAACTTATGTTGCAAATATAAACTATATCTAAAGGGCAAGACCTGAAGCCCATATATGAATTATATTTTATTTGTCGAGTGGGAGCAGAGTCGTGTAAGTGAGCTATGATCTTTAGCATACGTACTTATAAGTGGGCAGCATGCACTTGGTCTCCTTCACGTAGTTGAGGTACAGTCTCCACAGCTCAATATTAAGGATCTTCATCAGACACCGCTGGAACAGCTACCATGGAAGGATATCAGTTAGACACCTTATATACAGATAGTAGTTTCCCTCTAATCAGTTTTCGTTACGATTTATCTGTTTAAAGTGCTGCCATCTATTGTCATTACTATAAACACCACGCTTTAAAGAAAAAAATGATAAATCGCTTTTTTAAATAAGGGGCCGTCCATTAATCACGACTTTTAGCATTTTTTTAACCCTTTTTTTTGTTAATGTATACAATGTGGCCAGTGCAATCCCGAAAGAGGGTGAAACTAGACCAAAAATATATATGACAAAAAAAATACAAATAATAATTCTATTTTTTATTGATGACTAGTTGGCCCGGAAGACGTTGTCCTGCCCAAAAAAAAACTTAGAACCCGATTCCAGCTCCACCAATTCTGAAACTAAACCATCTGTCTGTCCGATCTCGAGACATGTCAAAAAGAAGTTCTATACAAAATGTATGACAAAAATAATTTTCTGCGTTATTCTTTTTTTTTTTGTGAATTTTTCGTATTTTTTAATAGTTATTCTGCTATTCTGGACGTAGACAAATACAAAAAATTAAAGATCATTAAAATCCATTCAGCCGTTCTCGAGTTATAAGTGTAGGAAGAAACCTGACTTTTGTTTTATATACAGAATGTCCCAGAAAGTAGTGTCAAGCGGAAGCTCAGAGGTAGAGCACCTTTAGAGGTACCCGTATCATCCCATGTATGTTCCGCGATTTGTCGTAATTTACGAGTTATGACTTTTTTATTGTTTTTACTCAATTCCGATTTTCATTGCATTTTTTGCCGTAGTTAAGCTACAGGCGTGTTTTTTTCTTAATTACCTGAATAATAGACCTAGCAGATGCATAAACATTTGTCACCAGAATTATGACCATTACGCTTTAAAGAAATTTGCAAGAAAGTGGAAATTCAGTATTTATCTAAAATGTTTGAGGACATTTTAATAATAAAACATGGTGCTCTACCTCTGGGCTTCCGCTTGACACAAATTTTTGAGACAACCTGTATATATATTTAAGATTTGGATTTTTGTCTACAAACTCTATGCACAAAAATATTGAATCTTTATAAGTAGTTGGTTGGTTTCATTGAAATGAAAAAAAAATATGCTAAATACTTGGCAGTGAGGATAAAATAACAAATAGATAGTAAACAAGTGGCTATCATGACTTACTTTTAATAGGAAAAATGCATTTTATTAGGCTGTTTTTTTCAATGATCTCAAAATCACTAACAAAGGTACTTTTCAGGGTTCCGTACCCAAAGGGTAAAAACGGAAACCCTATTACTAAGACTGCTGTCCGTCTGTCTGTCACCAGGCTGTATCTCATGAACCGTGATAACTAGACAGTTGAAATTTTCACAGATGATGTAATTCTGTTGCCGCTATAACAACAAAGACTTAAGCCTATACTGTACGCAGATCATTGTATCAAATGGTGATCTTCTATGAAACTTGAATGCACTGCCGTGCACCTAGTTTTGAAATAAAGGTTCGATTGGTGTCACATAACCGTAGGACAATAATAAAATATGAAAATTACACTTACCAAATCAATACTGCAATAATTGGTTTCTTCCATGATTTTTTAATCATATTTTTTTTTAAATAACATATTGTAATCGTATTTTTGGAAAATCTTTGCACTTCATATCATAACCGTCCATAAACCACTTTTTGCAAAACAGATCAAGAATGAGAAAATCTTCACTTCTGATCCCAAACTAAGCAGAGCTTGTAATATGGAAACCGGATAACTGATACTTGCATATTATTAAATATTTATTTAAAGTAGATATTTATGGCCACAAATGATCTAGGTGGGAATCGCCATCAACCTGTGTCGTATTGTCTGTAAAACTAGTGTTTAAAATAGTTGCGTGGTTTATGGACGACTCTTAGATATAAATTGTAAACAAGGAATATTTTTTGGGATTAATTACATTTCAAAAGTGAGCTTCCATGGACCAAAACTTATCAATTCTCTTTGAAATAAGTAAATAAATAAAAATTAACTTTATTCATTCCATAATTAGATATATTATTCATTGCATTTTTTAATGTTTTGTATCCAAAGAAAATCACCTCCAATATGTCTGAACACAGACACCCTAGCAGAAAAAAAAGATGATAATTTCAATAAGTTTCAACTTTTATTTCATCTTACATCTATACAAGTATCTTGTCTCATAGACAAATTAAAAAGTTTCGCAGTCTCCTCTGTTTCTTTGTCTATGCTAATATCACAGATATTAAATAACTATTTAAGCTTATGCTCATATTTTACTAACCTTTTCCACTTTCTCAAAGTTTCTCGCCTTCATCTGAAATTAGAACAGGGTAATCAATATATCTAGGTTTTTTTTATGACACCTCTAAAAATAACAATTTTATTTGGTTACAAGTTTTAATAGCCTTAATGAGTGAAGTCGTTGGATACTGCGGCAAAGGTCATGGGTTAGAATCCTACAATGAGCTTGAGCTTTCGGTGAAAGAAAACATTGTGAGGAAACCACAGCACGGCTGTAGGGTACTTTGTAGTACCCGACTGGCGGGTTAACATCCTCAAGGTGAAAATCTGTTGCCAAGCACCTATAGGTGTGTTCCGTCAGCTGCACTTGAGATCCAGTTCCCATCTAGGCTATGTGTTCCTACCACCATCAGCAAAATCATTACTTACAGTAAGATTGCGGCCAACATAAGCTTATCCTAAAGAAAAAAACTTCTGGGACACATGAGAAAATGAGGCATCTTCTTTTATTAGAATGGATCTTTTCCCCATATCATGAACCAATAAAGACTTGCCTATCTAGATGATATGACAATGATATATTATATAATAAATCCCTAATGAAAACCCACCTCCTGTTCAATATATATCTTCCAATACCTCCCCGTGGTGGGAAATGCGGTAATCAGCTTCTCGTACATAGTCCGGACATCATTGATAGGCCTCGTCTGGGCCTCTCGGATGAGGAGGGACCATGAATCCACATCATATGTATTGGCTTCAACAGCCCGCTGTGCTCGACTGAGTCTTTCATTACCCCAGTCCTGAAAATGTGAGATTGCATGTTTACCATGTCCGGCATAAACAGTGGTAGGTATTGTTGGATTTTATATAGCAGTTATAAACCGAAGGAATTACTTACTATTTCATTTGCATCTTCGGCTGGTACAGGAATGTTAGTAACGGTGTCCATTCTAAAATGTTAGGTTACTAACATAAAATTACAGTCATGAACGAACACTAGTTACTTATTGCTTTATAAAGAAAATAACACTAGCAATATTATAACTTAAAATGTAACGATTAACAGATTTAAAACGTAGTGTTTTTATCCTCTTTGAACAGATTCACGAGTGAACACCAATTTTTTAAAATACTTTTTTTGATACTTTTGGCTTGGCTGGCCAAAGAGTATGTAATACATTATGGCTGGCGGCCGGCCATTTTTTTTTTGTTGCTGGCATTCATCCTTTTAGGATATTTCTGCCAATGTCAAAGTATTTGAAATGGTCTTGGTCTATTTGTCACAATGTCCAGTCCTCGTCGATACATGTCCAGTCAAGCTTTAGTGAAATTGGCGGTTGTTCCACTAAAATATTCACGGACTTTTTGGGACAACCTGGAAAGTCACGATAAACGCTTTCATTTCACTTCACTTGTGCACTAATATTGATCATTATTGGACAAAACACCGCCGATATTATTCAATAAAACTCAAAATACACGAATTTAATGAAAATAAAACGAAAACACATCGTCACTTCACAAGTTCCCGCCAAAAAGTTCGGCCGGCCATTAAAAAAATAAACCAATTATTATCAAGCCTCAATATTCTTGTTTTATGTTAAGTTATATTGCATTCTCAGTAAAGTCTAGTCCTCGTCCGTATAAGTCCAATCAGATTTTATAATCGTGAAATATCCCCTTAAACTTCACGGACTTTTTGGGACAACTTCGCAGGTACTCGCAAAAAACTACAATAGTTTTTTTTTTTACAAAAGAAAACGGAGCAGTTTTGTGAAGCAAATGCAAATGCCATACTCTTTGGCAAATGCTTTTAGTGAAATTACACCTCAAATAAACGCGCTTATTTATAATAGTTTGGTAACTTAGTAGCCTGTTGACGTTTTTTTTGTACAAGATTCCTTTTTTTACACTTCCTATCTTGGTCTTCCAACAAAAAAAAAGATATTACTAACTAACTAACTAAACTACTCTGTGTACTAATGTACAAAAGGTAGATAATTACCCCAAATAACTATTAAAGAGTATGTAATATATAACTATATACTAGTAATTACTTAAATGTAGATAAATAAAATTTATTGTACAGTACAAATATACTAAACACCACATTATTATGTGATGTTTATTATTCTCTAGTATATAATTACTCCATTACGGTATACAAAAAAATCAAAACGAACTCTTTATATTACGTTCACGTAGTATTTATATTCTCTTTGATTACGTTATTGACGAAACGGAACGTAGTCCTGTCAAAAATGGCCTCTTTGCTGAATGTTTTGTTACGAAAATCCTCAAATTTAGGGCAAACAACAGCCCTACTAAAGAATTTACCAGCAATTTACAATGTGAAGTAAGTATTTGATGTAATTTAACAGATGTTTTAGTTAAATAAGCCGAGTTGTTAAGATTTAAAAATTATGTAACATTATAGGTTATAAAATTATCAATTTTTATTTATTATGATGATAAATTTCGCGTAAAAATTTCCTTCAAGTATGTCAATACATTTTGTTGATATTATAAAGCTATTAATTCTGAACTTTATGCGTATTTTAACAGGTAACATAGAAATTGTTTAAAACGCAACTACTGCTAACAGCTGATTTTCAACGTTTTCAAATCCTACTTTGAATATCATGTATAAACGATATTGTACAGCTCTCAACGCGAGGGTCACCGATGGATGCCGGACGCGGAGTACGTGAAGCAGTTCGAGGGTGCCGTCATGTTCCCTGATGAGGTGACTTCGTTGATTAAACATCCTCCTTACTCCAGTAAGTTATATATTCCTGGATATCAACTCTTATTAAAGAAGCCAATAAAAGACATGATTGTAGAAATATACATATTTATAGCTGTTGAAACTAACTAGTGACTATTAGATTCATGATCATTTTGTTATTTTTGATTATTTTAAGATTACATGCAGAATAGATATATAATTTCTATTAACCTGTCAGTTCTTTCTTGGGACAATCGGGGTTTCAGAGTCCGCACCACTTGGTTCTGAAATGGGACAATCGGGACAATGACATTTACTTGAAAATTGGGCGCGAATTAAGATTTTTTTAAAACTGTGCGCGAGTTGACGAGTTGTTTGACTGGTTAATGTTGCGAGTCAACATAATTCACTACAACATTTTTATGTGCATCTGATAATATTTCTAGGTAACATTGATATTTGTGCCAAATCTTATACAAATCCATTACATTTTGATTGGGTAAGAAACATTAATTTTTATAATATAGTAAAACCGGCCAAGTGCGAGTTGGACTCGTGCACGAAGGGTTCCGTAAAAAAAAACAAAAATATCACATTTGTTGTATGGGAGCCCCCCTTATATATCTATTTTAATTTTATTATTTAATATTAAAGTAAAATACAACTGAGTATTTTGTGAATATTTCAAGTGCCTACCTGTTGCTATTATTGATATTGAGCAAAAAAGGGCAAAAACATCGATTTTTTTATATGGGAGCCTTAAATATTTATTTTATTTTTAGTATTTGTTGTTATAGCGGCAACAGAAATACATAATTTGTGAAAACTTCAACTGTCTAGCTATCGCGGTTCTTGAGATACAGCCTGGTGACAGACAGACGGACAGACAGCGAAGTCTTAGTAATAGGGTCCCGTTTTTACCCTTTGGGACCCTAAAAATCCCATATTATATTTTCATCATATTTTCAGGTGTAATCAAGCCAAGTGAGAAGCAAGTAAGGAACATGATCTTGAACTTTGGTCCGCAGCACCCTGCTGCCCACGGAGTGCTCCGTCTGGTACTTGAGCTTGAAGGAGAGGTATGTTTCTTATCAATAAAGATGATGAATATATTCAAGAAAAAATACCAAACCCTAACTGGTGTATACAATGAAATGAAATTGTTAATTCATCCAAATAGGCCTTCACAGGCACTTATGAATAGTCAGACTCTAATGCTCGGTTCGGAAGGTTGCTTTTGCTGAGAAGAGCCGGCAATAAACTCAGCAATTACTCTTTTCAAAAACAACTTACACCTATTGCATTCAATAATTATTTATCTAGTCTCACTGACAATATTTGCGTGTTATGGCGGCAAAAATAGTAATCTATAGAATTTAATTATGACTGACTTAATAAACAACAAACTCAAGCAGACCAGCCCCCACAAGCAGCACCTGTTCACAAGTATGACGCGTGTGGCAGCCACCGCCCTCCTCGCACATATTATAGGGAAGTGAGGGACCCGCCTCACGACGCCGCCGCAAGCAAAGGCCTTAAAGCGAGCATGACTAACTTAAGCTTGCTCCAAACAAAAAGATAAATTAAATTAAAAACAAACGAATTAAAACACACAATATCTAAAAATACTCAAATTTAGCAAACACATTGTATAATTCCACCTATTTATGATTTTATACCAATTTAACGAAAAAAGTAGGTCTTTTAATGGTGTATATTTATGACATATGTATTTGATACAAAACTCCATATAAACTATTGTTTTGACATTTAATAAAAAGAAGCCGATTTAATATGTCAGTCACCATCCTTATTGTATTTTGTGGTTCCTTTACTGTGGTGCCTACATGTGGCGGGTCACTCACTTCCCTACAATATGGCTAGGAGGGTGGTGGCTGCCACTCGCGTCATACTTGTGAAAAGGTGCTGCTTGTGGGGGCTAGTCTACTTGTGTTTGTTTACTGGAATTTATTTAGTATTGATTGCTGGCTCATTTCAGTAAAAGCAAGTATTTAAGGCCAGGTAGACCCATTTTACATCACTTTGATTCAATTTTTAACAAACAAAGAGTTATTGTTTAAAGCCAAAAAAAATACATATCATAGTTCACTATATGTACTTAGTTAATTCTCGGTTCAAAACATGATATCGAAAACTTCGCTCGATAAAAAAAAATTCCGAAGAGGGGTCTAATTCGATTATTTTTCTTATTTTACTTGAAGCATATGAAAGTTTAACTTCCAAAAAAAATATCTAAGCAAAGTTAATAACATATAGAACAATAATCCTCGGTTACATTTTGCAAAATAGTTGAATTATTTTAATAATAAATTATTATATAATACAGCGGCTTGCGGACGTGGCTTCAGTCGCCCGCCGGGCCTTGACGAGGTAGGACCTGTGTTCCTTTTGTTCTCGCACGGCTGTCACGTTGACTTAGATCGGACGATTTATTCACACTACGTACCAACCACAGTATAAACTAAGCGGTTGTCGCTAGAGAATAATTTATTGTTTTAAAATTGTAATCGTCTGTGTGATCGATCATAATAAATTCGTAAAACATGACACAAAATTCAAATCCAAGGTGGCGGCTGCGCGAAATTATCAACTTTTTCGTCATGGATGGCGTTTTTATGGTTTTCGAGGGTGCTGAAGCCGATAGTGCTGTCAAAATCTAAATCCAAGATGGCGGCTGCACGAAATTATCAACTTTTTCGCCATGGGTGTCGTTTTCATGGTTTTCGAGGGTGTTGAAGCCGATAGTGCTGTCAAAATCTAAATCCAAGATGGCGGCTGCAAGAAATAATCAACTTTTTCGTCATCGGTGTCGTTTTCATGGTTTTCGAGGGTGTTGAAGCCGATAGTGCTGTCAAAATCTAAATCCAAGATAGCGGCTGCGTGAAATTATGAACTTTTTCGTCATGGGTGTCGTTTTCATGGTTTTCGAGGGTGCTAAAGCCGATGGTGCTGTCAAAACCTAAATCCAAGATGGCGGCTGCACAAAATTATCAACTTTATAATTTACGAAATTACTAGACGAATTAATTTACATATTCGATGCAAGTAAAAAGAATCGAATCCACGACCCTTTTTTGTGTTTGTTAGCCCTCCGCAACGCCCCATAATAGTATTAACAGACGTTCGAACTTGGTACGGGCCGGACAGCGGACTTGTACGGCGTACCAAATCCGCTATTCACAACAGACGGCCGGATCCAGTCCATCGACACTGCCTTACAAGCTAAATTAGGAACGTACTTTGTACCAACATTGTATTATAAAAATAATCCTACTAAATTAAAACGAGTACTGATTCCTTTGGGTAGCAGGTGTCTTAACGTCTATTTGATTTAGACGCATTATACCTTTTTTTACTGTTGGTAGAATTGTTGAGGTATTATAATCTATGTTTGGATAAACAGTTTGGGTTTTTTCTCGTGGTGAAATTATTGTGTTATACAGTGATTTACAGTGTTTTATCTCCGATTTCGAAATCACTATTTAAGTTTCTTACATTGTTTTGGAACGAAGTTCCTAATAGTATTAACAGACGTTCGAACTTGGTACGGGCCGGACAGCGGACTTGTACGTCGTACCAATCCGCTAGTCACAGCAGACGGCCGGATCTCGCAGTAGCCGCGTGTCCTGTGCACAGTTCAGACTTCATACCTCCGACGTTATCCAAGCGCGCTAAAATTGCGATTTATCTTGCGGCAACAGTAATACCACTACAAACCTCACTAAAAAACAAGGAGTGGGCAAAAACGTATTTAAAATACGTGTGGTGTCGTGGGACACCAGATAGGAACGAAGTTTTTAAAAAAATATTTTTCAAGTTATATTCGATAAAGAAAATGTGCGTGTCAGCTCCTTTTTTTTTTAGAAATACATACTTAAATAGATAATTACCTATGAGCTTGAGCTTTCGGTGAAGGAAAACATCGTGAGGAAACCATAGCACGGTGGTAGGGTACTTTGTAGTACCCGACTGGCTGGCTACCACCGTCAAGTTGAAAATCTGTCGCTAAAACACCTATCGGTGTGTTCCGATAGCTGCATTTGAGAGCCAGTTCCCATCTAGGCTTTGTGTGCTTACCATCTTCGGCCCCATCATCACTTACCATGGTGAGATTGTGGTCAAACACAAGCCTATCCAGAATAAAAAAAAATAGATTATTACCTACAACCCAGTCACAGGACAAACAGATATCTTCATACACACCTGTCCTGGATGGGAATCGAACCCACGACATTTTTTTTGTAAATACATACTTAAATAGATTATTACCTACAACCTACGAATACGTTATCAGGACAAACAGACATCTTCATACACACATAATAATATCTGTCCTCGATGGGAATCGTACCCACGACCTTTTTTTTCCGCCATAGTGCATTGACGCACGTGCTACCTACCTCCAGAACGTTTCGATCGTGACTGCCGTGCGTTTGTCCGGTCCGAGCGTACAGACGCGCGGATTTGGTACGGAGCGGACCAAATCCGACGCGCAAACCATCGGACCGGACCGAACATGAAATAATAATAATTATGTTCGACAGACAACTCTCCAGACGAACGGATATGGTACGGAGCGAACCGAATCCGCTGTCCGGACCGTACCAAGTTCGAACGTCTGTTAATACTATTATACTATTAATGCACTATGGCGCAAAAAAAGGTCATGGGTTCGATTCCCATCGAGGACAGATATGTGTGTATAAAGATGTCTGTTTGTCCTGATTACTTATTCGTAGGTTGTAGGTAATAATCTATTTAAGTACTTATGTATTTACAAAAAAAAAGTCGTGGGTTCGATTCCCATCCAGGACAGGTGTGTATGAAGATATCTGTTTGTCCTGTGACTGGGTTGTAGGTAATAATCTATTCAAGTATGTATTTTAAAAAAAAGGTCGTGGTTCGATTCCCATCCAGGACAGACATGTGTCTATGAAGATGTCTGTTTGTCCTGTGACTGGGTGTAGGTAATTATCTATTTAAGTATGTATTTCCAAAAAAAAGGAGCTGACACGCACATTTTCTTTATCGAATATAGTTAACTTGAAAAATATTTTTTTATAAAACTTCGTTCCTATCCGGTGTCCCACGACACCATACGTATTTTAAATACGTGTTTGCCCACTCCTTTTTTTTTAGTGAGGTTTGTAGCGGCATTACTGTTGCCGCAACACCAATCGCAATATTAGCGCGCTTGGATAACGTCGGAGGCATGACGTCTGAACTGTGCACACGCCACGCGGCTACTGCGAGATCCGGACGTCTGTTGTGACTAGCGGATTTGGTACGACGTACAAGTCCGCTGTCCGGCCCGTACCAAGTTCAAACGTCTGTTAATACTATTAGGAACTTCGTTCCAAAACAATGTAAGAAACTTAAATCTCAAATAAATTAATTATGACTCACAACATTTTTCATTCACAACATCTATTCAAAATAATATAATATAAATGTTAGGTTTTCCCGATGACTACCTATTATAATAAAACAAGCAGACAATTTAATAAAATAAGTTGACCTTCTGCCTACACGACACGCTTACCTATACTGTGACAGATTTGGGTTCATGTGAGTTCACGCCGGCAACGTCTGCGCTCGGCTCGCCTCGCGTAAAGGATGGTAGCGTTAAATACCTACTTTGCTCGGTCTACCTGGCCTTAAATAAAAAACATGATGCCATGTGTAGAATGTCCCAATATAAAAAAAATGGTTTCTAAAACTTCAGTTTTTTTTTATATTCTGTATAAGCTTGTGTTTGACCTCAATCTCACCATGGTAAGTGATTATGTGGTCGAAGGTGGAAAGCACACAAAGCCTAGATAGGAACTGGCTCTCAAGTGCAGCTGTCGGAACACACCGATAGCTGCTACACGACAGATTTTCAAGTTGAGGGTGGTATCCAGCCAGTCGGGTAATACAAAGTACCCTACCACCGTGCTATGGTTTCCTCACGATGTTTTCCTTCACCGAAAGCTCAAGGTCATTGTAGGATTCGCACCCACGACCTTCGCCGTGGTATCCGACGTCACTACTACTGAGCTATCGCCTAAAACCTACTCATTTTTGGGGCTCCGTACCCAAAGGGTAAAAACGGGACCTAAGACTTCGCTGTCTGTCCGTCTGTCTGTCACCAGGCTGTATCTCAAGTAAAAATTATGTATTTCTGTTGCCGCTATAACAACAAATACTAAAAACAAAATAGAATTAATATTTAAGGGGGCTCCCATACGACAAACGTGATATTTTTGCCGTTTTTACGGAACCCTTCGTGCGAGAGTCCGAGGCGCACTTGGCTGGTTCTTAATCAAAAATCTTAATTTCAGACAGTCCGCGCCGCCGACCCCCACATCGGCCTCCTGCACCGTGGTACGGAGAAACTGATAGAGTACAAGACGTACACACAGGCGCTACCATACTTCGACCGTCTCGACTACGTGTCTATGATGTGCAACGAACAGTGCTACAGTTTGGCCGTTGAGAAACTGCTTAATATTGATATACCGCCGCGAGCTAAGTATATTAGAAGTAAGTATAGCCACAGTTTATATAAACTCTTACAGTTGGCCATCGGACACGTCTAGACAGAGCAATCGTGTGGGGTTTGCAGGTTGAGAGTGGGGAGGTAGCGAGCCCAAGCTGCCATACACTCGCTTGGGACAAGTCAGCCTGGGTTGACGCTTTTTAATTTGATTGTTTTAAGTGTTTCGTTTGAGTTTCACTTACTTATAATGGTTCATACTACAAGTTACAGGCAACAATTTGATAGGAGATACGATAGGATAAGTGTAATAGTTTGTATGAAAATACAAAAAATAATAATCATTTCATTCAAAAACAACACTTTCTTTTAGTTTGCCATATGTCATTACTGGTACTACTTGATGGTGTAATAATACAGGCTGTGTATTTTTTTTCAAATTCATCGGGTTCGATTCCTGGCTTGGGGAAATATTTCTTCGAAAATCTAATGATGCAGTTTTAGTTTTAATCAAAATCGGCCTAGAGACTCCTTTCAGTATTTTTCGCTATTCCCTTTAGTTTAGGATTTGGCCATCCACGCCCACTTGAAAAATTCACCCTGTATATGTATGTATGTACTTCTATATTTTTTCATTTTATTCCTGGTACTCTACATACACATACTACGAACACACAAATGTAGAACAGATTATATGAATATTTATAAAAAATATGTAATACTGTGACAACCCTGCAGCAATAACGAATGCCTACACAAAAGCGGCATTTCGCGTGACTTCAAAGGCGATGTCCCACTGGTTGTTTTTATTATTACACTGTGGTATAGCCTTAAATATCCTACTAATATTATAAATATTGTTAAGTAAAGTAAAGTATTTTTGGATGTGTGTGAAGATGTAAAAACGGCTGAACGGATTTTGATGAAACTTGGCACACAGGTAGATCATATCCTGGAATAACATATAGGTTTTTTTTTCCTGGGAATGGGAAATCCCACGGGAACGCGGGTGAAACCGTGGGGGACAGCTAGTATATATATATATATATATTTAAGGCGATGATAGCTCAGGTCATGGGTTCGAATCCTACAATGAGCTTGAGTTTTCGGTGAAGGAAATCATCGTGAGGAAACCACAGCACGGTGGTAGGGTACTTTGTAGTGCCCGACTGGTTGGCTACCACCCTCAAGTTGAAAATCTGTCGCCAAGCACCTATCGGTGTATCCGACAGCTGCACTTGAGAGCCAGTTCCCATCTATGTTTTGTGTGCTTACCACCTCCGGCCACATCATCACTTACCATGGTGAGATTGTGGTCAAACACAACAACAAAAAAACTTATTTACTCAGATATCTCCTCTACCTCCCCGTCTCTGCAGCTCTGTTCGCTGAGATCACCAGGATTTTGAACCACATAATGGCAGTTGGTACCCATGCCCTGGATGTGGGGGCCCTCACTCCGTTCTTCTGGCTGTTCGAGGAGCGGGAGAAGATGATGGAGTTCTACGAGAGAGTCAGCGGGGCTAGGATGCATGCCGCTTACATCAGACCGGGGGGAGTCTCGCTGGTAACTTTCCTACTACTATATTTGTAGCAGATTCTTAATTTAAATTCTCTATAGAAAATTTAAATTAAGAATCTGCTAAGCAGTTGCTAAACATCGTCGATTTTATTGTGAATAAGGCCATTAGACTCTACTGTCCATCTGTCTGTCTGTCACCAGACTGTATCTCATGAACCGTGATAGCTAGACAGTTGAAATTTTCACAGATGATGTATTTCTGCTGCCGCTATAACAACAAGTACTAAAACAGAATCAAATTATTAAACAAAACTACCTAATTTGTACGGAACCCTCGGTGCGCGAGTCCAAATCGCACTTGACTGGTTTTTTTCTATGTTATAAGCTCATTGTATAATTTTCCTTGTGAACAGGATATGCCTCTTGGTCTAATGGATGACATATATGAGTTCTCCATGAAGTTTAGTGAGCGACTCGATGAAGTCGAGGATGTGTTGACTACCAACCGTTTATGGGTACAGCGAACTAAGGATATAGGAATTGTTACTGCTCAGGATGCACTTAACTATGGTTTCAGGTATGCATCTATATATATATATATGATTATGTATGTATGTTTCTATGTATGAATAGTGTATTTAATTGTGCAAAATATGTAATACCTACTTTTTTTATGCATGCTCAGCCATCTTTCATTGTCAATTAAATCCTCTCCATCTAAAGGTTGGCTGGTAGAGATCGCTTTGTTTTTTTTTTTTATGTCACTAGTGACAACGAGGCAGGCGGGTCACCTGATGGTAAGTGACTACCGTCGCCTATAGACATTAGCAATACCAGGTGGACTGCCAACGTGTTGTACACCATATTACAATGCCTTAAGGGCAAGGGCAACTGGCTCTCAAGTGCAACTGCCGGAACACACCAACAGGTGCTTGGCGACAGATTTTCAACTTGAGGGTGGTAGCCAGCCAGTCGAGTACCACATAGTACCCTAGCACCGTGTTTTAGTGATAAGGCCGCTGATTGTGACACTGACTATGCTATAATTGTTTGTACCAATAAAGAGATATCTATCTATCTATATGTTACCGGCCGAACCCGATTTCAGGACAAACTAGATTTGCCTAGGCTAAACTTCTTCCTATACGCGGTCGCTTCATCTTTGTTCACTCAAAATCTTAGAATTGATAAACATAAAAAAAAAAACAACAAAGTGTACTCTTTCACCATTACAACAGCTACATTATCCCTGATAAACATAGGCTATATTTTTATCCCGGGATAATATAAGATCCCACGGGAACGCGGCTGAAACTGTGGAAGACAGCTAGTTTCTTATAAACATGTCTAAAATGTATTAAAAAATCCACAACTCTTCATCAATACCAGAAAAGAAAAGTCCAGTGTGTGTGTGTGTGTGTGTGTGTGTGTGTGTGTGTGTGTGAGTGTGTGTGTGTGTGTGTGTGTGTGAGTGTGTGTGTGTGTGAGTGTGTGTGTGAGTGTGAGTGTGTGTGTGTGTGTGAGTGAGTGTGTGTGTGTGTGTGTGTGAGTGTGTGTGTGTGTGTGTGAGTGTGTGTGTGTGTGTGTGTGTGTGAGTGTGTGTGTGTGTGTGTGAGTGTGTGTGTGTGAGTGTGTGTGTGTGTGTGAGTGTGTGAGTGTGTGTGAGTGTGTGTGTGAGTGTGTGTGTGTGTGTGTGTGAGTGTGTGTGTGTGTGTGTGAGTGTGTGTGTGTGTGAGTGAGTAGTAATTGTATGTGTTATCTATATCGCCACATGTATCATATTTGTAATGTTCTTTTTAATGAAGCTCTAGTACAGTGGAAAATATTCACAGATGCAAATTCCTTGTTATAAGTGCGTAAAGTCTTTTTTTAAATAAAATGTATGGTGTGTATTCCAGTGGTGTGATGCTCCGTGGGTCTGGCATCAAGTGGGACCTGCGCAAGACGCAGCCGTACGACGCGTACGAACATCTAGAGTTCGACGTGCCGATAGGAACCAAAGGGGACTGCTATGATCGGTAAACATTACTTTATTATTAAAACTCTGATTATTTTGTTCGGTCGAGGAGACAATGTCAAAGTTAAATTCAGTTGAGGGCCTAGAAGGTCTAGTTCTTACAGGTCTATATTAGTGACTTGTAAACAACAAACTCGTAAAGACCAGCCCCCACAAGCAGCCCCTGTTGACAAGTATGACGCGTGTGGCAGCCACCGCTGACAGATTTACCTGTTCACAAGTATGACACGTGTGGCAGCCACCGCCGAGTTTTTTTTTTTTTTTTTCTGTATCTGTGAAATATAATTAGCCATCAATATCATTGGCACCCTCCAGGTACCTGATCCGTGTGGAAGAGATGCGTCAGTCGCTGCGAATCATAGACCAATGTCTGAACCAGATGCCCCCAGGGGAGATCAAAACTGATGATGCTAAACTAACGCCCCCTGGCAGGGAGGAGATGAAGGTATGATGTAGTTTTTTCTTTTTTTATTTGCTGGCAATCGTCCTTAAAGATTCTGCCAATGTCATGTTAGTGTTAATAATAAAAATTTACGTATCTTTCATAAATGTTCTTAAAATCTTTGGCGAAGGTCGTGGGTTCGAATCCTAACAATGAGCTAGAGCGGTTAAGGAAAACATCGGGAAACCATATCACGGTGGTAGGGTACTTTGTAGTACTCGACTGGCTGGCTACCACCCTCAAGTTCAAAATCTATCGGTGTGTTCCGACAGCTGCACTTGAGAGCCAGTTCTCATCTAAGTTTTATGTTCTTACCGCCTTCTGCTACATCATCACTTACCATGGTGAGATTGTGGTCAAACACAAAATTATAGTGAAAAAAAAAAACTTGCTGATGATATTTTGTTGCAGACATCCATGGAAGCCCTGATCCACCACTTCAAGCTGTTCACTCAAGGGTACCAGGTTCCCCCGGGCTCCACCTACACCGCTATAGAAGCACCCAAGGGAGAGTTTGGAGTCTACCTCGTCTCAGACGGCAGTTCCAAGCCTTACAGGTCTATATTATTCACTAGTTTTACGCCCGGCTGTCTTTTCCCGGGATAAAAATTATCCTATGTTTTATTCCAAGATATGATCTACCTGTGTGCCAAGTTTCATCAAAATCTGTTAAGCCGTTTTTGCGTGATTGAGCAACAAACTTTCACATTTTGAATATTAGTAGGATAGTGTATATCTTTTTGATCCTAGAATGAGTTTGAGGTTTCGGTGAAGGAAAACATCGTGAGGAAACTATAGCCCAGTAGTAGGTTACTTTGTAGTACTCGACTGGCTGGCTACCACACTCAAGTTGAATTTTTTTCGCCGAACACCTGTAGTCAATTACTTACCATCAGATGACCTTAATTTTAACGTAGTTTTCTCCCCACAGATGCAAAATAAAGGCGCCCGGTTTCGCTCACCTTGCGGCTCTAGAAAAAATCGGTAAAAACTCCATGTTAGCTGACATCGTCGCTATAATTGGTACCCTTGACGTCGTATTCGGAGAAATTGATCGATAAACCGATAAATACCGGTTTTAGTCTAAGAGGAACATCCCTAGAATCAGTCTGTAGAATTTACTGTACATTTTTATTTTTAAGCAATAAATTATTGTTCAAAATGTATGTTTTTATTTTGGTTTTTTGTATGAAGTGATGAAATATAAAAAAATTGTTACAAGTACATGATATTAATCAACATTAAAAATATATGTAAAAAAAGATCAATAAAGTTTAATAATTAAATATTGGGTACTTTTATTGCAATTTAAGATTAGATGTATCTTCATTATGTGTCAATCCCACCAAAAAACATTAATCTGAAAAAAAGGCCAAGTTTTAAAGCAAACAACTTGCAAGTTAAGGTACTTGGATGGCAGCTTCGCTAATAAACGTGAGATCTAACTGGATACAAAGTTCCTTAAAAATTCTCTAAATCATAGCTCCTATTATATATATATAAGGTTCTTTGGTTGATTTAAAAGAAAATATGTTTGCTACCCAATATTTTCTTATTTTAATCAACCTTCGTCACACGAAGGGTTCCGTAGAAAGGGCAATAAAAAACATGTTTGTTGTATACCCCTTAAATATTTATTTTGTTTTTAGTATTTGTTGTTATAGCAGAACAGAAATAAATAATTTGTGAAAATTTCAACTGTCTAGCTATCGCGGTTCTTGAGATACAGCCTGGTGACAGACAGACGGATAGACAGCGAAGTCTTAATAATAGGATCCCGTTTTTACCCTTTGGGTACGGAATACTAAAAAAAGGGAGAATTGTGCACATAGCATAAAAATAATATTTGTTTTATTAAATGGAAACACCAAAGGGATGTCTTAATGATTTCAAGTCAATATAATGGGGACCTATTATCAACCACAAATCGGAGAGGAGAAATTAAAATAAAATCTCAAATGGTTATCAAATATAACATGAAAGGAATTGATCGTCACGACCAAATGTCTATTATTTATTATTAGTGCCCGTAGTTTTGGTTTTTTTTTTCGTCATCATACCTCTATTCTATTATTGTAGATAGATTTTTTTTAAGAGCGAAAAAAATCAGATTTTTTGTGTAAATGTCTTAGATTAAAGCTAGTTTTTGATTTACATTTTTTTTCGTCTTCACTGTTAGTAGGACTATTGCCCATACAAAATAATGATGTTTTTGTTGCAGTCCTACTGGTAGGACCACGGGCAACGAATGAATTATTCGTGTGAGCATAAATCCATAAGGTGGTATAAAAAAGTCATACTTTGTATGATTTTAGATTAAGTGTCATTAAATCATTAATCGAACCTCATAGGACCTCACAACCACAATTAGAATTACCAATAGGTTGTATGTAGAATTCATTTGCCTATTCATTTAAAGAAAGATAAAAATAATAAAACTAAAAGAAAGCGTTGCGCCTATTGTTGGAGCACATTAAAAAAACCAATCAACACATTTGCTTGTATAAATTGCTTTAGAGCATATCACAAATATTAAAGAAGTGTTTTAAGTATTCATTTACATATTTTTTTATTGAACATGTGCATAATGTATGTTTCACAAAAGTACCAAGATTGTAGATTTGTGCTTTCTTTAAATTTTAGTTACCTACTGTTGATTCGTGATTTCTTTAAATAGTGATCTTGAATTGTTTTGTTATTTATGTTGATTGATATCTGATAAGTGATAACTTTCTTTTGAAACATAAATATCAATAAAAAATTGATTGACCTGAGTTTTTGTGTTTTACTTTTTATATTGCCTAACTTGAATATGTACCCCTGGCGGGTGCACATATTAAAGTTAACAGAGCCAGTGACCCCCCTAGCGGGTTCATAGAGTTTGTGAGGTTGTAGGGAGTAGTCTCTGGATCTACTGAACCGATTTTGAAAATTCTTTTACCAATAGATAGCCACGTTATTTGTGAGTGTCATAGACTATATTTTGATCCCGGGAAAAGATAAGATCCCACGGGAACGCGGGTGAAACCGCGGGGGTCAGCTAGTCTATTATAAACTACTTTTAATCTCTAAAACGCGGGGAGGAAATAAAAGAACAAAAATGATCTATAATAATTTATTATCTTATCCTACTCCTTCTCCATAATTTCCGGTAAATCTCGATCACTCTCTTGATCAAAATAGTTTTCTGGTATCACATAATCTTCAGGAGGCCTCATTGGTCCATACACTTTCACATCTTTCTCACTCTTACAATCTTCTTTTTTCTTTTCTTTAACGTCTACATTCTCTTCTGTTCTTTTACTATCTTCTGCATTTTCTATTCTCTCCTCTTCCTTCGGCTCTATAACTTCTTCGTCCGAATCCATTTCTTCTATAAATTCTGATTCTTCTTTTTTTGTTTCTTTTTTTATTTTCGATCGCTTTTCTACATCTTCTTTTAATCTCATCCTGTGAATAAATTAAACATTAGTATGAAACCACTTCTATTTACTTAACGAAGGAAAACTTAAGTACAGAATACTTAAGTAACTTAGTTATAGACGATTAGACAGATTTTTTATTCGGGACACAGAATAATGAATAGATCAAGTACAGAAGAATCACTCTGGAAAGATATTTTAATATAGACGCAAATCTTTCATAAAATTATCATATAGAAACTATCAACCGGCAAACACAGAAACAGATTTTGCTGTCACTAAAGTTGTGTTTTCGTTTTATTTTCATTAAAGTGTTATTTGAGTTCAATCTAAATGCATCGCATCAGTGAAGTGAAACCAAATGAAAGCGTGTATCGTGACTGCAGAAGGCCTCAAAAAGTCTGAAAAGTTTTAGTGGAACGGCCACCAATTTCACTAAAACCTGACCTAACATAAACAATAAGTTTTAGTAGAACAATCAGCAATTTCACTAAAACCTGACCTAACTTAAACAATAAGTTTAGTAGAACAATCAGCAATTTCACTAAAACCTGACCTAACTTAAACAATAAGTTTTAGTAGAAAAGTCAGCAATTTCACTAAAACCTGGCCTAACTTAAACAATAAGTTTAGTGGAACGGCCACCAATTTCACTAAAACCTGGCCTGACTTATGCGGACAAGGACTAAATTAACCATGAATGTGATATAACATAAAATAAGAATTTAAATAACTTGATATTGGCAGAAATATCCAAAAGGACAAAAAATATATAGTTATTCAATTAGAACTGACCTCTTTCCATAGACAACGGAGTTATTGGAGACTTTGAGGAGCACCTTGCTGTTGGTGTCGTGTTTCTTGAGTAAGGGAGGCATGTGTGCTGGCCGCGCCAGGTCCGCCAGCCGTTGGGTCTTCGACAACTCGCTCTTTAACTTCTGGATCGTCATCTACAAAATAGACAAACCAGTTTATCGCCCCGCGGTTTCAGCCGCGTTCCCTAGGGATCTTATCTTCGGTTTGGTTCGAAATTCATCTAAATCAGTTCAGTGGTTTAAGCGTGAAGAGGTAACAGACAGACACACTTTCGAATTTATAATATTAGTATGGATAATTAAACCGGGTTATAATGACCGTGTGAACCACAAGACGCTGGAAAAAAAAAACTGGTGTACCTTATTTTTATACTACAAGTGACAACCAGCCAGGCGGATCACCTGACGGTAAGTGAATACCGCGGGAACATACCAACATTTGCTTCGCGACAGATTTTCAATTTTCTCAGTGGTAGTGACGTCGGATACCGCGGCGAAGGTCGTGGGTTCGAAACCTACAATGAGCTTGAGCTTTCGGTGAAGGAAAACTTCGTGAGGAAACCATAGCACGGTGGTAGAGTACTTTGTAGTACCCGACTGGCTGGCTACCACACAAGTTGAAAATTTGTCGCCAAGCACCTATCGGTGTGTTCCGACGGCTGCACTTGAGAGCCAGTTTTCCTAGGCTTTGTGTGCTTACCACCTTCGGCCACATCATCACTTACCATGGTGAGCTTGCGGTTAAACACAAGCTTATCCTAAAGTAAAAAAAAAAGCTATCATCGGCTTGAAAAACCTACCTGTATCTTATCCGTACCCCCGCTGTACCCTACCTGTACCTTACCTTAGTGTTAGATATATCCGCCTTCTGCGCCATGCTCTGTCCTTGGCTCCCCAGCGAGCTCATGAACTGATCTAACGCGTCCCCTTCCTCGTCACTACTCTGTTTTGCTTTGTTTGCTGACCGGAGACGTTCCAGCGTCTTCTCTTCAGACGATATCTTGGATTCCAACTCTGATATTTGTTTCAGCTGGAATAATGAGAATATTTTATTGAAATAACATGTTTTTTCATGAAGTAACCTTCCCAGTCAGACAAGGTGGTGCCATTAACTCTGTAACGAGTGGGTTCGTGTAGCGATAGGCGCAATTTCAGAAGCAACTGTAGGCATATTTAGGTATTCATGAATCTCACTGTTTTCGGTGAATCAAGGAGCATTGAACTTCTATATTAAATTTTAATTATGTTTTTTTTTTTACAAATGTTAAAGCGGAATTAAAACTCTTAAAGAATAGTCGGACTAATATTTCAGAACGCATTTGAATGAATACTTTTCTCCACAAGCTATATTAATAATATATTATTATAGATTGTACATTTTTTGTAATATGCAACGGTGTATATTCGAATTTTCTGATAGGTACATATTTTTTATTGGAAGAGGAAATCAATTTAGGCACCTAGCGTAGGATAAGGACAGGTAAAAGAAAAAATTATAAAAACCGGTGAAGGGCGAGTCGGACTCGCGCACCGAGGGTACCGTACATTTTTTTTTTTTATTTCTTTTAGTACCTATTTGTTGTTATAGCGGCAACAGAAATACATCATCTGTGAAAATTTCAACTGTCTAGCTATCACGGTTCATGAGATATTGCCTGGTGAAAGACAGACGGGCAGCAGTTTTAGTAATAGGGTTTCCGTTTTTTCCCTTTGCGCTTACCCTATTAAAAAAATAAAGGTGACTAGTGTGAATTGAATATATTTTTGTGTATGTGAAAGAGGGTATGTGTGTATTGGTGTGTGTGGGGAAGGGGGCATTGTAATAAGGTGTACAACACGTTGGCAATCCCCCTGGTTTTGCTTATGTCTATAGGAGACGGTAGTCACTTACCATCAGGTGACCCGCCTGCCTGGTTGTCACTAGTGACACAAAAAAAGGGGGGGGGGGGGTATCACTCACCAAGTCATCATGAGTGAGAGGTTTGTCCTGTTCGACATTGGCGCCATGTTTGATCATCCTCTGTTTCCGTTTCCGCTCGACGCTGCCGGTGCGGTCCAAGAACGAGTCCTCGTCAGAGTCGTAGAAGTCGTCCGCCGACCAGTCGCGCTGCTTGCGACTACGTGACTCTGTTCAACATCCGTAATATAATTTAAAAAAAAAGTGCGGTCGAAATTCCTTTAAAAAAAAACAAAACAAAATCGTCTGGGGGCATAACGCTTTTTTCTTACGTGACGATTTTGCCTGTAAGCCCCGTAAAAGAAGTCCGTTCCAATAATAATGTTTATTTCTATACAGGATGTCCGGTAACAAACTTAAGGGGGGAGATAGGTGGGCAAATCACCTACCAAATATACAAAAATCGGGTCATGATTTTCGAGATAATACGATATTTTTGATTTTCGAATTTTAGATATTAAATATCTCAAAAATGGTAACGCTTTTAATAAGCTCATATTTGTATATTTAGTAGGTGACCCACCCACACCCCCCTTAAGCTTGTCATACTTACCGGACGGAAATCATGTATAATATGATTTATTTATGGGATTGTAGACTTTTTTTTAAAATTCTGGATCGGCTTCTGTTTGACTACAATCTCACTATGGTAAGTAATGATGTGGCCGAAGGTGGTAAAGCCTAGATGGGACTCACCATGTTTGGACTGCCTCAACAGCCCAGCTCGATCGAGGACTCTACACGCCTCCAGTGCGCACGCGACGACGGCTTCCTTTTTCTTCCCGCGGTGGATCACTTCTGCTACCACCGGACGACCTCTAGCGTCGTCCATTGGTAACTCCACCCTGGTGTTATTAAGTCAAAGGTCTTGTGAACAGGTGCTGCTTGTGGGGGATGGTCTGCTTTTTTTTTTAATTCTGGATAGGCTTGTGTTTTAGGGTTCGAATCCTACAATGAGCTTGAGCTTTCGGTGAAGGAAAACATCGTGAGGAAACCATAGCACGGTGGTAGGGTACTTTGTAGTACCCGACTGGCTGGCTACCACCCTCAAGTTGAAAATCTGTCACCAAGCACCTATCGGTGTGTTCCGACAGTTGCACTTGAGAGCCAGTTCCGATCTAGGCTTTGTGTGCTTACCACCTTCGGCCACATCATCACTTACCATAGTGAGATTGTAGACAAACACAAGCCTATCCAGAATAAAAAAAAAAAAAAAAACAGCCATTCGAATACTACAAAGAAAGTACCCTACCACCATGCTGCGGTTTCCTCTCGATATTTTCCATCACCAATACCTCAATCATCATCCCCCTAATTTTCTAAACGTACCTGCATATAAACTGTCCCACTCCCCTCTCCTCGCAGTCATAGTTGAGCTCATGACCTTCTCTCTCGAAGTATCCTCGCAGCGTCTTCTTGGGGTCGGTCAGGTACAGTTCTTCGTTAGTAGTCACTGCGTACGGGTTGTCAGCTAGGTCCGGCTCTTCTTGAGCGTCCTCGCCTAGTTTGGGAAAGTTTATCGATAAATAACAGCCATTATCAACCTTATGAGACGATGGCATAGAGCTCAAAATGAAGCAAACAGAGGAGGTTTAGAGGCAGACATCCAGGCAGGCGGGACTTATGGTAAGTGACTACCGTCGCCTATAGACATTAGTTATACCAGGGGGATTTCCACGACAAATTTATGTCTAACCATTTTCATCTAAACAAGTTCCGTAGTTCATGTAAGAAAAGATAGCAAACATAGGCAATTTGATTAAACTCACCCATCCCCCAATCGATTCCCTGCTCTTCTCGTTTCTTCTCCTCTTCGATTCTGTCCCTCTCCCTCTGTTCCAGCGCCTCCTGTATCATTCTGTCTCGCTCTTGCTTCATGTGTTGGGAACGTTTCTTTATCTCTGTCACTGATAATTCTGTCTCGCCTTCAATATCGAAATCTGGACCCTGAGTTAAGTAGTGAATATTACACTCCTAATATTAAGAAAAAAATTACTTTACTACGCATATTTCCATTCTAGATCTACAGTTTATAAATGTAATCCCTTTTTAGGGTTCTGTACCCAAAGGGTAAAAACGGAAACTCTATTACTAAGACTCTACTGTCCTTCAGTCAGTCTGTCTGTCTAACACCAGGCTCTCATGAACCGTGATAACTAGACAGTTGAAATTTTCAAAAATGATGTATGTCCGTTGCCGCTATAACAACAAATACTAAAAATAAAATAAATATTTAAGGGGGCTCCCATACAACCAAATAACCCGACTTTGCTTTATATGTAGTAGATTAGTATATTCTATCTCTTGGTTGAAATCCTAACTTCATACATTTTATATTCAAAAGTTTTTGTTACATGTTACCTAGCTTGTCCGGAATATAATAAAACTTGTCACATTCAGATTTTTTTATAGGTAATATAGGTGAAACCATGGGGGCCAGTTATTACTTGAATGGTTAATTAAGCGCGAGTGGCATGTTCGCGGACGCGTACGTAGACGGCTTCCACGCGATCATACGTAAGCGCTGCGCATCGATGCTGGCGCGGGTTCGCGGCGGCCCCAGCGCCATCCTGACCGTGTGCGCCTGCCGATGGGACTCAGTACTGATGGCGCACTGGGTAGGCCTACACGCTAGCGCCTGACACCTATTTGCACCTACCTGTATTTTCACTAACACTAGGCTAAGAACATGTTACTAACAAATTTATGGACAAGGTCTGAAATCATTATTATTATTATTAAACCCTAACTAAAAATGTCATCTCTTTAGTTCAGAATCAGATAGTTTGAAAGTACCCCAGTCATTCATTTAAAGTCACAATCAAGGGGTGAAAGTAATCACTTACCAAAACGATGTAAGTCCTAGAACTACTCCCAAACTTGATCTGATGTCCGACCCGCACCCTCGTGTAGTGATTGGCCTTCAATCTGTCCTTATTGAGGAATGTGCCGTGTGTGCTCCCAAGATCATATAGGTACCAGCCCGAACTAGGCTCTCCGTCTTCCGCAAAAGCTTTGTATTGCAAGACTGCATGGTGTCTAGATATAACACAACAAACAATAAATTATACAACAAACACATATTAAGTCACAACACATTTTTAAAAATCTCATGTGAGGGGTTATGGGGGAGGGTGTTGAGCCAATCTCATGACATCTCACCAGGGGGGGTCGAAAAATCATCATGTCAAAACGATAAGAAAAAGAGTTTTTGATTGATTCCTTGTGAAAAACGAAACGCAATTTCAGGAGTCATGTAAATTGTAAGTAAATGATGCTAACTTTTGACAGCTGTTGTCATTTATCAATATTTAGATTTCTTTGAACTTTCAACATGGCTTGATTAGGTTAGAAGTGTACGGCCATCGCAAAGCGCAGCGAACAATCTCCGTTCAATTCATGGTTATTTTCTTTTCATCTACCAGGTAAATATTGAGCATTTCATCAAAATTTACCTCAAAATTCAAAATTGAATTTCTCAAAAACTATGCATCTCCACGGCGAGGGAGTGGTATCAAAAGGTACTCCTTCTCTCCCCCTCCCCCCCTCCAAACCTTATGCTCCACCTTAATTATATAACCTTAACTTCTGTGGTTGGATTCAAAATATTTCCCCGATAGTTTATATGCAGGTTTGTATGAAATACTTGCTTGTGACATCATAACTATAGTTAATTTATAACCCATCAAAAGATCTACTCTTTGTTGTTAAATTGCTTATCAAAAATCATAGAATGGTTGAATTACACAAAGTGTTTGCTATTTACGAGTATTTTTAGGTGTTTTATACACTGATATTTTTTATTTTATATAGGAAAAATCCCTATTACCTTCCAGTAAAAGTTACAAAGATAAAAATACCTGGATATAGTAGGATGTGCCAACACCACATCACAGTTGACAAGTCTACCAAAAACAAAGTATGGTTTCTTTGTCAATTCCACCTTATCAACAATCATACCAGATTTGAGGACTTCTAGAGCATAGTCCGAACCTGAAATGTACATGAAATATTTATAATTAATTTCCTTTTAAATTGTCAGACTAATGCAGAGAAGAGAACTAAGCAATTACTCTTTAAAAACATTGGAAATATGTCCTGCCAGTTATTGAAGTTTTAAAATAAACCCATGGCTTTGCTTGTTGGTGGGACAATCACCACAAAACCTATGGTAACACCCAAACAAAATAAGGTGGAACAATTATGAGTACTGTATGTCTGGCTTCGATGTTACTGGTTAACTGTAATGTTTCAATGGGGCAACATTAACTGTTTAATTGGGCTGAAACAATACCAAATAAACGCACCATCTGGACATAATCCTGACCATTTAGGCTCTTTATATGGTATAGGCGTCGATATTTCTTTGATGTGAACGGCCGGAGGTAAGGAATTCTTTGCATTTGTTTCCGATTTCGTTTCTTTTGTCTCCTCCACAAGTATTTCGTCATTTTTCAAGTCTGATGCTTTTTCTGCTTCGGTTTTGATCTTTTTCGGCAACTTTCCAATGCGCCCTATGAGTACAGGCTTCTTGAATTCAATTTGATCCTCCTTTGGTACACTCTCATCGCTATCAGCCATTATAGGTTAATATTTTCGTATATTGATTGGATCTTGAAATAATAACTAATCAAAGATCACATTATATACAAAACGATTGTAAATCTCAAATTAAATCATAATAAATTATTTATATCTTTCCAATTCCAATTTGTGTTTTATGGCTCCATCGTATCATCGATGACTCTGCCAATGTCAAGGTTAGAAAAAACAATAGTTATAATAGAGTAGAGTAGTGAAGATAGAGTTAAAAGTAAAGGAATTTATGCAATATAAGAAAAAAATCAGAGAGGCTGATGAGCATATTAAAATAAGACAAATTATGCAGTTAACAGAGATTAGTAAGTGAGTGACTACACAAATAACAATTTTATTTACAGCTGGATATTATTACGTAAAAGGAATTTAGTTAGAACTTTGATTAATGGGGAATGCACAGTTGTTAGTAAAACATTGACATTGACAGGGCGGGGAAATTCAGATGGAAGGATATCGTATAGTGGGGTGGATATTTTTGGACAATTAAAAAATATATGTTCCAAAGTTCCCTCTTCTAGTCCACATTCACACAGAGAGTGATCTCTTACTCTTATTTTAGCAAGGAATACAGGGGAGCATATATGACCTAAGCGAAGGCGGATAATTGTGGAAGTAATGAGCTTAGAATATCTACGAGATTTGAAAAACCAAGGTTTGGTAGGTATTGATGGCTGAAGATTCCCATAGTGTTTACCCTTGATCAATCTTGTAGACTGCCATTGGTTGTTCCAGGCTTTCAGGAGAATGGTTTTTGTGGAAATTTTTAGATCTCGTGCAAAGCATTTATTATTTGAAGCTACACCCAAGCGAACCGCCTGTTTAGCACAACAGTCTGCAGTTTCATTACCATTGATGCCACAGTGACCCGGAATCCAGGCCACTACTACATCAATGCCTAAGGAGAAGCATTTGTATAGGGTATTTTTAATTTTCAAAGTTAAATAATATCTATCTCTCGAGTGGAAGGGTAATTTAATAAGATCTTGAAGCAAACTAAGTGAGTCGGAAAATATTATAGATTGATTAAGCTTATGGGATTCTATGTATGCTAATGCTTCTAAGAGAGCAATGGCTTCACCTGTAAACACGGATGTTTGGGGAGGACATTTAAAATTTAAAATAATTTTGTACTTAGGGATCCAGACAGCTGCGCCAACATTATTATCCTCTGATAGTTTGGATGCATCAGTATAAAGGTCAAGCCAGCCAGACCAATCTTTCTGGAAAATTCTATTAAAATTCTGGTTAGCACCAGGATCATTTTTATCGACGCCAAAATTTAAAATTACCCTTGGTTGAAAAATAAGGCTTTCGAACTCAAAGATGAATAAAGGGTCTTTACTGGTACAAAAAATAGAAGGGAATGAGTTTGCAAATTTATTGAAGCTTTTAATAAGGGGGGGAGGTTCTTTAAAAGTCCAGTATCTTGAATCAGTTATTTGGCGCGATAAGGAGAAAAGTCTATCATATAAAATGTGAGAGGGATTTTGGGCAATGTTGCAAAAGAAGCGATCACACAAATATTGTCTTCGAAGTAGGAGAGGTGGTTCTAGGCATTCTACTTGAAGAGCGTTGATAGGGGATGACTTCATAGCTCCTGTAATGATGCGTAAACATTTTGCTTGGATTTTATCAATTTTAGCTAGGGCCAATCTATTGCAGGGTTCAATTAGGAAACATCCATAGTCAAAGTGACTACGAATGATTGCATTGTATAACAACTTTTGGTTATAAGGATGTGAGCCCCACCGAACTCCAGATAAGGCCCGGATGACATTCACTCCATTCTCACATTTGTCGCTTATGTATTTCAAGTGATGAATACCAGTCATTTTTGTGTCCAATATGACACCTAGAAACTTTACTCTATCGAATGTTGGGATAGGTTCATTATTGACTGATAATTCAATCGTTGGTAGGACACGTTTTCGCGTAAATGCAACTGCACTACATTTTGGAACCGAAAGGGACAGGCCGTGATTACTGAGCCAGTCGTGCAGATACCCAAGCGCAGAGTTTAATCGGTCAGTAGTGTTTGAGACAGAGGCAGAAGACGCGTACAGAACTATGTCATCAGCATATTGTAGAATGTGACAGAAAGAATTGACAGACCTATCAAGATCAGAGGTGTAGATGTTATAAAGAAGGGGGCTAAGGACTGATCCTTGGGGGAGGCCCTTCCAGACAAGTCTTGGTGGTAAAAGTTGACCATTAACTCGAACCGATATTGAGCGGGCCATATAGAGGTTGCAAATGACAGAAATTATCCTCGAGGGAATGTTCAGATAATGCAATTTTTGCCTGAGCAACGGAAGATAAACATTGTCATAGGCAGAGGATATATCTAGGAACACACCGACTAATGTCTCGTTTTGAGAAAACGCGATTCGAACATCAGTAGTGAGAATACTAAGGCTATCCGTTGTACTCATACCACGTCTGAAACCAAACTGGCTCCTAGGTAAGACTGACCTGCTCTCTACAATCCATTCCAAACGATTTTTAATAAGGTGTTCTAAGATTTTAGATATCACTGATGACAAAGCAATGGGTCTATATGAAGATGCCTCATTAGGATTTTTCCCAGGTTTGGGTATTGGGACAATAATTTGGTTTTTCCAAGAGTCTGGAATAATACCCGTAAGAAAGATAACGTTATATATGTTAAGAAGGAATAATTTTGAAGCATTAGAAGAATTACGAATAAAAGAGTAAGGGATCCCATCAATACCTGGGGATGAGTCCTTTAGATGATCCAATGCACAATGTAGTTCTTCAATTGTGAATGGGTCATTCATACGGTCCTGTGAGTCAGGAAGGGAAGTAGGGGAAGGGGAAGGTAAGCAGTCTATGTTGGGCACATATGAGGGGGCCAACTTACTAAGAAAGTCTGATACCCAGGCGTTAGATTCATTGGATAAGGAAGTATTTGTGTAGACTTGGGATCTGCGAAAAATTTTAATTTTTTTCCAAACAAGAGAAGGAGGAGTGCGGGGGGATAGCGACTCACAAAAGGAACGCCAGCCTTGAGTTTTCTTTTTAGATAACAACCTTTTTGTTTGTGCAGATATTTTTTTAAAAGAGATATAATTTTCCATTGTAATATTATCAGCATAATTTTTTTCTGACTCTTTACGCAGACGAACAGCAGAGGTGCATTCTGAGTCCCACCATGGAGGTGACGAAATTTTGTGGCGAGCGGAATTCTTAAGGGGGATAGAAGCATCCGCGGCAGAGGTTAGGGCGTCGTAAAACTTAGAATACATTTCTAAAAGATTATTATTGTCAACAGGGGGAAGGGAAGAAATTTGGGTGTCAACTAAAAGAGAAAATTTATCCCAGTCTGCATGAGTAAGTCTGTATTTAAGGAGTGGAGATGAATCAGGGATAGGGTTAAATGTATGACGCCAGAGGATAAGAAGAGGAAAATGATCACTTCCATAAGAATATGGAAGAACAGACCAAGATAAATATGAAATGAGGTTGGGAGAGGCTAAGGTGAGATCAATAGCACTAATATTTTGAGATGGAGAAGCTCGTCTAGTAGCTGACCCATCATTAAGAATACAGACATTTAAATCATCAAAAAGATCTAGTAGGAATGTTGAAATAGTATCACAGCAATGAGAACCCCATAGAACATGGCGTGTATTAAAATCACCTAAAATAATGTAGGGACCTGGAATGGAACTCAGAACTAAAGAAATTTCATTGATAATATTGACATTAGGATGGGGAATATAAACGGACACAAATGTAACCTCAAGGGCTTTAGCAGCAACAATGTGTAGGTCTGGGCTATGAGTTGGAAGGGAAATTTGAGAGAAAGATACAGATCTATGGATTAGGAGGGCGCAACCAGCCCACCCATCATCTCTATCGTCCCTTAGGCATGAATAACCTGGAATCCTAAATGGGGTTCCTGGTTTAAGCCAAGTTTCTGCAATAGCAATAACAAGGGGGCTGTGGGTATTTATTAAATAGATAATTTCGTTTTTTTTGTGCCGAATATTTCTACAGTTCCATTGAAGAATACTTTGATCCATGGTTGTAGGTTACAAATAGTTGCTTTAAGAGCAGGAAGACATCGTGGGGAATTGCATCACTGAATTTTGAAAGGATATTTAAGAGGACAGATAAAAGTAATTCTATGAGGTTCTCATTTGGGGATGGGGAGTTACTTTGCTGGGGCCTGCAGCCTGGAGATGGAGGAGGACTGGAGTGACCAGGAGGTTTGGGGGGATAGCCACACCCATCTAACTGTGAGGGGCTTGGGGACTGAGTAATTAGATTGTGTGCATGTATGTCATATCCTTGTGCTATATTTGGTCTAGGACGACGTTCAGTATAAACTGTCTTTTTATAGGATTGAGACTGTGATGTTGATGGTTGAGGGGAGGATACATTATAGTCATGAATAGGGAAATTAGTTTGTGAATCCTCCTGGGAATTAGGTATGGATTCTTTAGGGGACTTCATAGCATCAGCAAAAGACTTTCTCACGGGACGGAACCGTTGAGCGGCTTCTGTGAAGGAGATATTTTCTTCTGTCATGACAATTTTTATACTTTTTTGCCGAGAATGTTCAGGGCAGTTCTGAAAGGTTGCCATGTGCTGGCCAGAGCAGAATAAGCAAGAGGATTTTTCCTCTGGGACGTTGCAAGTGTTACCCTGATGGGGCTGTGCACATCTGTAACAACGAGGGTTAGATCGGCATTGTGATAGCACATGACCAAAGCGACAACATTTACGACACTGAATTGTAGGCAACTGGTATACTGAAACTGGAAGGGAGCTATTGTAACAGAATACTCTTTCTGGTAATTGGCAACCTAGAAATGTTAAAACTACAGCAGTGGAAGGGTCCCATTCTGTTTTTCCATCCCTGGTACATTTTCTACTTAGTCGTCTTGCCTTTAGAACTTGACCACAATTATTGGGATATGATAAGCCTGACATAAGTTCTTCCAATGACCAGTCTGTTGGTACATCCCTAATTATACCCATACGGGTAATTTGATATCGTGGTATATTGGCAGACAATTTGTTTGCTTCTAAAATAGGGCTATTAATAAAACAATTTGCATCGTTTGCTGTTTTAAATTCCACACTTATCCTTCCTCGACCAGCAGCCTTAACTCCACCCTGTTTAATTCCTACAATATTATTCCGAAATAAAACCTGAGCTAGTTTCAATGTTTGCATTGATTGAGAGGTTGTTGAAGACACTTGGACTAGGAATGGACCATTGTCATTATTACTATAAATAAGTTTACTCTCAAAGTCGGGACAGACGTAGATGTTCTGAACCGAAATAGAAGGGGATTTTGTTTTTTTAGCAATATTCTCATCAGTTTTATCAGCCGGGCGCTTTAAGCATGATTTAAGAGAAGATTCTTTGATCTGTCCAGAGATATCCATATAATCCGGCGCGTCGCCTCCCCCATCGGGGGGCTCGTCCGAATCCATTATACGGTACTAACCAATACACTACAGGTCAACACAGCACAAAAAAAACACAAAACACAAATTTAATAGCTCAAAAGAAGAACTTGAAGTTAAAAGAAAAAACAACTATCGCGAACACGTGTTTTATCTAACCACTGTACGGCGAAAAAAAAAAAACCATTTATATCTTTATTTATTTATTTCAGATTTGATGAAATTTTATGACTGACAGAAGAATTTGACAGATATAAAAAAAAAACATCGATATTCTTTTTTGTTCCTTCTGGGCAGTCCATAGTCTATTGATTATGCTGCCTAGTCTTACGTACCTAGGTACCTAGTCATTTCCCGCTATACTCAATAAAAGATTTATTAAGTTTCATGTCTTTATAGTCCTAAAAAAATTACTAAAATTTAAGCACGAATAAATAAAACACAATAATATATAAAACTGATAAAACACGGGTTTTTTATAATGGTTTTGTTTCTCTGGGAGTTGTTTATGTCAGAAGTCAATTAGTCAATCATGGTTATTTCAAAATGTTGGAAAATTAATAAATATCATGTTCAATTACTGTTCGTTTTCTTTATTTAATATTATCAATTTTTTACCATTTTCTGAGATTGCAAAATCACAACAGTGAACCGGACAACTCCATAATCATTCGTTCTAGAATGAATGAAGGAATGAGTAATTTGGCTAAAAGAATGAATTTGAATGGAATCACCAAATCAATCAATCAATTCAAAAGAATTTTGTGTCGATTGCCAACTGATCGAACGTAAATTTTTTACGAACTCTCGATTTATTAGTGGATGTTGCTCAAATGGTGTCTCGTGCTTGTTTATATATAAAAAAAATACACATCAGTTGTAAATATTATGTGAACTAATGTGTCGCAGTGTCCATATTGTGTGAGCCAGCTCGAAAGGTGTCCGAACAAAGATAACTAATTTATTTACCTGTATCACACGTTCTTATCATATTATTAGCTCTGTTATAGTGATTTCACCGCAATGCTGACGTCCTAAACCGCATAATTACCTCAGGTAAGTCAATTTATGATGAAAAATTTAAAGGAAGTTTTGGTCAATTTTTTTCGCAAGGTAGGCGGCAATTCTAAATCGCGAGATAACGATCTAGACTGAGGTGAAAGTATAATTCTCAAATCTATGTTGTATAATGGGGTCTATTGTTTTGTTATTTTCGTGACTATCTTTCTATAACTCATTTAAAATGAGGATAAACGTGACGATCTATAAGTAGCTCGGTAAATCCTATCTGAAGTCTGATTTTATTAATTGTTTATCATTTTTCCTTACACTTCTTTTCTAAACCAGAGATATTGAATATTTTTTTTATGTACACATATTTCGGAATTAGCATGGATTTCGTATTATAAACTCTACTTTGTCAAACCCTCTCCAAGGTGTAATGCTTCAGTTTTCATGCCTTTTTTTTAAATACTACGCAACACAAGTTATAATTTACATGGCTGAATATATACAAACAAAGAAGTTTTTTTATATATTATAGTTGTACATTTGCTTGTATATTTTGTACAAACAAATATGTCTAAAAAATCACACTTGAATATAGGCTATAATATATCTCTTTCACTCACAAGTCTTGACAGACCTCCAATAGACTTGTATTACCTGCCCATAGACTAATACTATTGCTATGTAACAAAAAACAGCAATATCTTACCCTAGATATTGTCCTGGACTGTTACTTGCCCTAGACTGTCTCTATCCCATAAATTAATCTGTTGACTCGCAACATTAACCTGTCAATCAACTCGTCAACTCGCGACAGTTTTCAAAATTTCAAAATTTGCACCCAATTTTGAAGTAATGTCGTCCCGATTGTCCCATTTGAGAACCAAGTGGTGCGGACTCTGAAACCCCGACTGTCCCAAGAAAGAACTGACAGGTTAACTATGCATGTATGTCTATACAAAATGTCATAGCCCAACCCATTACTGTGTGAAAGAATAAACCAACAAATGCCATATTGCATTTATAATACTCCACATGTTTCTGAAAGATCTAAAGCTTACTATCATATTTAGACACCACTTGGGTCAATGGATGGTTCAATTGAGTCTTCAATAAACTGTGTTACATGTCTCATTTATATATAACCTTTGCCTTTAAGGCATTGTAATAAGGTGTACAACACATTGCCGATCCCCCTGGTATTGCTATCTATAGGTGACGGTAGTCACTTACCATTAGATGACCCGTCTGCCTCGTTGTCATTTGTGACATAAAAAAAAAAAACAATTGCCTGCACTGGGGTCAGAACACTCCTCGGAAATCATTTCCCAAATTCACAGTAGATCCACTGCAATTCATCAAATCTGAATCTGTCAGTGAATTAAAATGGACCAAAAATTACTATTTTACCAAAAAAACTTGGAATTCCTGTCCAATGCAAATGGAAGAAGAGTACATATTCTCTTCTTCCATTTGCATTCTCTATCAGTGGAATTTCATAGGTTGCAACTCTTCTTCCATTCGCCCTCTATCAGTCCATCCATTATTTTCAAGGTATCCGCTAGCTCAGCTCTGTACCTCCACCATTCATCGTTCTTACATTGCTACTCGCCCAACTGATTCCTACTTCCTTGGCTCGAACCTTATGATAAAGAAAGAACAGCATGAACACAGTATTCTCTTTCGTTTTTGGTCAAGGCGGGAACCATATCAAAGGTCCGGTGCTTTCGTGTGGCATATCAGAGCATTACTACGTCTACTGTAGAACTCCTCTGGCTAGCTACTTAAGTTGAAAATCTATCCAAACTCTCGTCAAACTCTTTAAGGCGATGATAGCTCAGTAGTGACGTCGGATACCGCGGCGAAGGTCGTGGGGCTTTCGGTGAAGGAAAACATCGTGAGGAAACCATAGCACGGTGGTAGGGTACTTTGTAGTACCCGATTGACTGGCTACCACACACAAGTTGAAAATATGTCGCCAAGCACCTGTCGGTGTGTTCCGACAGCTGCACTTAAGAGCCATTTCACATGTAGGCTTTGTGTGCTTACCTTCGGCCACATCATCACTTACCATGGTGAGTCGGTCAAACACAAATTTTATGTCCCTTCCAATGCAGTTCATGACTTTGATAGATAAAATATAATTACATCGTAACTATTCTATTTGTTATCTAAATAAGATGAGATAACGATTTACGTTCATGTCACGAACATGGCAAAATGTTATCACAGGTAACAGCAAAATGTTTACGTTCGAGTTTAGATAAGGAATAGAACATTTTTATCGAGTTGGTACCACGTGTGCTACTTGAGGTAATCTTGAACTTTACGTGTGTGTTCCGGCAGTTGGACTTAAGAGCCAGTTGCCTTTATTGGCATCGTCAAAAAGGTAAGCTACGTGTACAATATCTATACGCGACGGTAGTCCAGTGGCGGATTATCCCAAAGGCAAATTAGGCACATGCCTATGGGCGTGAAGTCACAAAGACGCGCGAGCGGTAGTTTGTTAAAAAAGAAAAAAAAATAGCCTCAAATTAATTATGTAAGTAAGTATGCACTTACTTACATAATATAAAAGATATGTAAGTAAGTGCATACTTACTTACATAATATAAAAGACTCTTTAATTCTATAGGTACACTGTAAAAATGGTTATCTGGTCAAACTTCCCAGGAGTTAGACTTTAGTGAAACTGTTGTTGCATTTATATATATGACCGCTAGAGGAGAAATGAGCTGCTTGCCTAAGGTGCTCTTAACATTTAATCTGCCTCTGCGGTAGTCACTTACCATCAGGTGACCCGCCTACTAGGTTGTCGGCTACATCATGTAAGGTATAACATAGCTTTGCATGCAATATAAATTTAAGAGTGTAAAATGAAGCCAAATTAAATACAGTCATTGCCATCATCTTCCGTCGCCTACAGACGATTGTAATAATAGAAGGATTCCCAACTACCGACTTGGATCAGCTCTTCTTGCTCCCTTTTTGAATAATTCCATAATGTAGCGCTGAGGGAAAACCGTAATGTAGAGCCCATTCTCATACTAGCCATATCTGCGTGCTTTCAAAAGAGGGAATCTCTATAAATAATATTAGCAAGGAATAATAATAATACCTATTGTTAATAAAAAATAAAAAAATTGACTCTGCTCTGCAAAAAAATTTTTTAAGTGGGCGTGGTTGGCCAAATCCTATACTAAAGGGAATATCGAAAAATGCTGAAAGGAGTCTCGAGGCCGATTTTGATTAAAACTAAAACTGCATCATTAGATTTTCGAAAAAATATTTCCCCAAGCCAGGAATCGAACCCGATGAATTTGAAAAAAATACACAGCCTGTATTATTACACCATCCGATAATGTTTCTAATAAGGATCAAATTCTCAGAAGTAATGAGATACGGAAAACTAAAAGAAAGTGTTCTTATTTAATAATCGACAACATTATCTGGCAATCGTTAGACTATGAAACTTTAAGAACATGTTCTTTTTCATAATAAATACAGTGTACGTAAACATTTGACGTTTGTGGATATAAATACCATCAGATTGCTACAAATTCTTAACGATTAATTATGGAAATAAATTCCAATATGGCTTCTTTTGATAGAATTAGGCAGTTACATAACACAACCCTGGCAAAGGTTAAATAATGGTTCGAATAATGTGAAGGTCGTATGAAGCAGAGCTGTTAATTCAACCTCGTGTCGTTTTCCCAATCAGGGCACCTTCGGCTTCGTGAATGTGAAAGATGTTAATATTGATGTACGTAAACGATAAAGACAGCATGATAGCGCATACCCCATGCTGGAGAATTGGGATTGACAGTACGCATTCCTTTGATTGTTAGGCTTCACCAAAAGGCAGTGGTGGATCCATAAGTTTAAAATTCTGGTCTACTGCGACAGAAAATGTGAATATTTAAATAGTATTTACTCCCTTTTTCTGTAACGCTAAGTATTATAATTATGGGCCACGTGAGGACTAAATTGGTCGATGTAGCCTTCCCCTAGGCTTGTCTGATGCCGTGGGACTTTAATTTTTCATAAATCCAATGATGTAGATTTAGTTTTCTTCAAAATGGGGCCGCGTTCCCGGGAGATATGCTTTTTTCTGGCGAAAAATTTTGCTTTATTTATTCAGTGTCTGTCTTTGATCTATGTTTCAACCTTTTCCGGCCTTGTTTGCATGATTAAGCGAGTCACAGACATCCCAACATTTATGATATCAATAAGGATTCCAAGAAATGGGATGAATTCTGGGCTCTATAAATGGTCAGCAGTATTGACAAGGTCTATAGCCGATGGTCGTTTACCATCGGGTGACCTGTATGCTTGATTGTCATAAAAGACGTCCCAATTTGTCGTTACTAGACGATATTTTATATTGGACTAGCTTTCCGCCCCGCGGTTTCACCTGATAATGTATCATTCTATAAGTGAAAGATTTTTTGAAATTGGTTAAGATTTTTTTGAGTTTATCCAAAAACCAAACATAAAAACAAATCTTTTCTCTTTATAATTATATAGCTGTCCTCCGCAGTTTCCGCATTCCCGTGCTAACTTATCTTTTCCTTGGATAATAATATAGCCTATGTTACTCAGGGTAGTAGCTTTCTAATGGTGAAAAATATTTTTTAATCGGTCTAGACGATTGATTATGTGGGAGATAATATACTCGCTCTCTGTATCAGGTATAAATACAAGATTAGTTACAGTGTGCGATGGCAATATTAATATATTTAAAAGAAAACTACAGGCCCATATTGTAAGGATTTGACATTTTTTTTATAACATTTGGCAATTTATTAAAAAGTTGAGCTCCTTCGAAACTTATGTTTTTAATACCATATTTGGTTCTTGGTGTTGGAAAGTGTAAATTGTTAGCTCTGCGTGTAGGATAACGTTCATTTCTTTATTAGTTTTAAATGTGTTTTGACAATATACAGCTGCAAAACATACTCGAAGACAACAAAACATACGGAAAATGTATGTTGACGAATTTCAAGGACCAAAATTTATACAGTAAACCACATGTTTACTAATAAGTATACAAGAGATATTACCCAATGGGTGGGGCAGAGCGTTGCGAATCCCATTGTTATAGGATTAACAGCAAGAAAATGAATTCGTATGTTTGTACGTAAATGTAAATAAATGTAAGAAAGATCCAATGCTTAAAAAAATTGCCTTGTTGAGTTTTTTTTTTGTTTTTTTTTTTATTCTGGATAAGCTTGTGTTTGACTACAATCTCACCATGGTAAGTAATGATGTGGCCGAAGATGGTAAGTACACAAAGCCTAGATGGGAACTGGCTCTCAAGTGCAGCTGTCGGAACACACCGATAGGTGTTTGGCGATAGATTTTCAACTTGAGGGTACTACAAAGTACCCTACCACCGTGCTATGGTTTCCTCACGATGTTTTCCTTCACCGAAAGCTCAAGCTCATTGTAGGATTCGAACCCACGACCTTCGCCGCGGTATTCGACGTCACTTACCACTGAGCTATCATCGCCTTAAAAGTCGCCGGAGTCTTCTCAGTTTAAGTGTATGTTGAACCGGTGGTAGAGTCAATTGTAAGGTTCATAAGTGCCTTACCAGGGCCTAAACTGAATAAATGAGTTTTGAGTTTGAGTTTACGTTCATATTACATTTAGCTTGTTAGGTATGGTGGCGTTTTGGGGTGACAGAAGAGATTTTTGTTCGAAAATGAGCATTATGTACGCTCTAAACGCATTGTAAATGTTGGATATATGGGGATACCAGGGGTATTGCATAGTCTACGGTGGACACCATAACAAAAACAAAATTGACCTCCTTTGTTATGAAATTAATTAAAAATGTCGACAACAAATTGACAATCAGCATTGCTAATGTCTATAGGTGACCCGCCCGCCTGTTGCCAACCTATTAGGATAAAAAAGGTGTGATGAAAAGTCTTGCGAGAAATAGAAGGACGGGGCGTATGGCGCTATTTAATTTAACTATCTGTCCCCTATGGTTTCACCCGCATTCCCAAGATATCTTATCTTTTCCCGGGAGAAAATATAGCCTATGTTCATCAGAGATAATGTAGCTTTCTAATGGTGAAATAATTTTTTCAAATCGGTCCAGTTGTTTCAGTCTATTCAATGCAAACAAACAATCAATTAGTATATAATTAGATATAGACTAGCTGTCCTCTGCGGTTTCATCCACATTCCCAAGAGATCTTATCTTTTGTCGGGATATAAAGTTTCCTATGTTTTATTCCAGGATATGAACTACGTGTGTGCCAAGTTTCATGAAAGTCCGATCAGCTGTTTTTGAGCTATTGAACAACAAAAATACAAACTTTCACATTTATAATATTAGTAGGATTTATTGAAATGAAATGACAAATATAATTATGGTATTATTCCCTCATGACATTCCTGGCATTTACCGCAGACACTCGGTGTGAGTAATTTGAGGATAAATACGTACTATAATAATGTTATGTAATGCACATAGGTATGTACCTATGTGCGTCACTACCACGGAGCTATCATCTCCTATAAAGCTCCGTGGTAGTGACGTCGGATACCGCGGCGAAGGTCGTGGGTTCGAATCCTACAATGAGCTTGAGCTTTCGGTGAAGGAAAACATCGTGAGGAAACCACAGCACGGTGGTAGGGTACTTAGTAGTACTCGACTGGCTGGCTACCACCCTCGAGTTGAAAATCTGTCGCCAAGCACCTGTTGGTGTGTTCCGGCAATTGCACTTGAGAGCCAGTTCGCCTTAATAAGGTGTACAACACATTAGCAATCCCCTGGTATTGCCAATGTCTATAGGCGACGGTTGTCACTTACCATCAGGTGACCCGCCTGCCTCGTTGTCACTTGTGACATAAAAAAAAAAATCGTGTGGAAACCATAGCACAAGAGACTTTCCTCAAACCCTTTCATAGGGACCCCAAGATTGCCAACTATCAGATAGTTCGCAACGATAGGCTCGACTCCGCCAAAGGCGGAACCCTCATCTATTACAAAAAGTCCTTGTACTGCTCCCCCTTGGATCAGCCCAAACTCGAGTACATTGAAGCTTCGGTCTGCAGGCTCGGCATGACTGGCCACGAGTCAATCATACTGGTCTCAGCCTACGTTTCCCCATCTCGCTCTTCCAGCGACCTCCAACTAGCTCTCAGAAGAGACTTGAAAACCCTATTCAACTTGGGAAGCTCCGTCATAGTGGCGGGCGACCTAAACGCGAAGCACCGCCTCTGGAACTGTCATACAAACAATCCCAGAGGTATTGTAATTGAATCCCTCCTCGGGCCGCTGAACATCGATTTAGTCGCACCCCTGGAACCAACTCACTACCCGAACATACTTGACCACAGACCCGACATCCTCGATGTGGCACTGTTGAAGAATGTAAGCCTAGGCATACACGACGTGACAGTGCACCACGAGTTAGTATCCGACCACCGACCTGTAATCTTAGAACTTACACCGAACGCAGGTCCCCCAGATTCAGGTCAAACCCCTCTCACCAAAGTCGTGACGAACTGGGACAAACTAGGCGAAAGCCTCAAGTCTGTCTCATCTGTTCACCTCGACAAAATCCCTAGCAGCATAGTCACCGCTGACGAAGCTGTCGGCGCAATCGACTCCCTGACCAGCCACGTGCAATCGCTTATTAGCGATTGCTCTCGGACAGTACCAGTGGAGAGCAATCGACGCTGGCGCTTGCCCGACGACGTACGTGACCTGATCAGGGAAAAGAACGTAGCCATGCGCGCCCATGACCGACATCCAACCGAAGACAACCGCGTCCGCTTGCGTACTCTCCACCGTGCCGTCAAGGAGCGAGTGGCAGAGGCACGCGAAAACCAATGGGACCAGACTATGAAAGACATCCAACCCTCCCATCTAGCCTTTTGGCAACTTTCACGTGCCCTAAGCAAGGACACGGTTGCCCCTATTCCACCACTAAAAAGGCCCAATCTCCCACTCGCCTTCGAAGACGAGGAAAAGGCGGAATGCCTGGCCGAAAGCCTGGAGCTCCAATGTACCCCCAGTTCCCTCCCAATCGACCCTGTTCATTTGGAGGAAGTTAATTCGGAAGTAGAACGGCGAGCTTCACTCCCGTTACCTCCACCTCCTCTCAACGAAGAGGAAGACCCCGTCCCGCCCGTGACCCCGGACGAGGTCAAACAGATCATCCGGGACCTTCACCCGAGAAAAGCCCCTGGCTCGGATAAAATCACAAACAGAGTGGTCAAGCTGTTTCCGGCTACCCTCATCACGCTCCTGACAGCGATCTTTAACGCTGCCCTCTCCAACAACATTTTTCCACACCAGTGGAAAACAGCCCACGTAATTGGGATCCCCAAACCCGGCAAACCTAAATCCGAGCCCTCCAGTTACAGACCTATCAGCTTGCTCAACGTCATGGGCAAAATATACGAAAGGTTAATCTACCTCCGACTCAAAGCGTACGCCGACGCTAATAAACTCATCCCCGACGAGCAGTTTGGCTTTCGAACCAGACACTCGTGCGTTCAACAAGTCCATCGTATTGTTGAACACATCTCCGCCAACTTCCAGAAAGGTCAAATGACCGGCGTCCTCTTTTTCGATGTTGCAAAGGCATTCGACAAAGTCTGGCACAACGGCTTAATCTTTAAGCTGTACAAACTCGGAGTGCCAGTCAGACTCGTGACCATCCTACGAGACTTCTTGTCGAATCGCCATTTCAACTACCGAATAACAGGAGCGCTATCCTCACCCCATCCCGTCTTAGCCGGAGTCCCCCAAGGCTCTGTGCTGTCCCCCTTACTGTTCACACTCTACACGAGTGACATCCCCAAAGCTGGCAAAGCACAGCTAGCCCTTTTCGCGGACGACACCGCAATATACTATTCAGGCAGATGCCCCACGGCAATTGCCAAAGTCCTCCAAGCCGCAACTCACACCCTAGGTCCCTGGTTCCGGAAATGGAGAATTGAAATAAATCCCACCAAAAGTCAGGCGGTACTGTTCTTCAGTCCCGCCAAGAAATACATTCCCACTCTCCCCCCTCCAGTCACCATGTTTGGCGAGCCGATCCCTTGGGAGAGGCAAGCTAAATATCTCGGTGTTACCCTGGATGATCGTTTGTCCTTTTCCAACCACATAAGGAAGGTTCGTGCACGCGCCTACCTTGTGTCCAGTCGCCTTCACTTCATGCTAAACTCAAAGTCCAAACTTGCCCTAAAAAGCAAGGTCAGACTTTACACCGCGTGCATCCGCCCCATTATGCTCTATGCATGCACTGTGTTCGCACATGCATCCCCCAAGCTGATCCATAGCCTCCAAGTGGTTCAAAACCGCTTCATGCGCAAAGCCACGGGCGCCCCGTGGTACATGCGTAACCTAGATCTACACATAGACCTCAATCTGCCCACAGTTAAGCAATTCATTAAGTGCGCTTCTCGCCGTTATTACGATCGTGCCCTAAACCACGCGAATCCGTTAATAGTCAAAACTGCCAACTATACTCCTTCAAAGATCTCAAAAATCCGTAGGCCTAAGGTCGCCCTCAGCGAGCCGGATGACCCCATAACCTTAGCTCAAATTCAGGATAGGGAGGCTCGCGCAGCCCTCGAGAAACAACGCCCGCGTTTCCGCCCTCGCCGGAGAGGCCCGTCGCGACGTCCCACTCAGATTCAGTCTCGTCCCCCCGTTAGTCAGTCGTTAACGGCCCGAGCCGCCACAGTCAGCAATCCGACCGTCCCCTAAAAACTCCTCTAAATCGCTTAGGCGAAGTCCGTCCCACTTTTTGTGACCCCGACGACGCCCTGAGCCGAGGTTCGGGCCCCAACTGGGGCGCCCTCAGCGGTGAGTCGTCACAAACAAACACGGCTGAGAGCCCTAAGCGCTCGCCGAATAGTCCGCGTAAGGGTGTCTATGGTCCTTCAGACCGCCACCTTTAAGTCCTACTCAAAAAAAAAAAAAAAAAAAAAAAAAAAGAAACCATAGCACTGTGGTAGAGTACTTTGTAGTACCCGACTGGCTGGCTACCACCCTCATGTTGAAAATCTGTCGCCAAGCACCTATCGGTGTGTTCCGACAGTTGCACTTGAGAGCCAGTTCCCATCTAAGCTTTGTGTGCTTACCACCTTCGGCCACATCACTTACCATGGTGAGATTGCTGTTAAACACATGCTTATCATGAAGTAAAAAAAATAATATAGGTTGTGATTTTACAAACTCACAGGCGATTTACGACTTTTTTGAAGCACCGGGAAACCCTCAATGGGGAGATGATTCGTAACAAAAAACGTATCATTATACATTTTCTTTCATTAGCATTTTTTTATTTGCATTTAATGAATGACTTGCTGTGTTTTGATTTTTTGCTCTTTGTTCATTAAACCATGTACGGCATCAACAATAACATCTGTTTTGTTTACAAAATACACGCTATTTTGAACTCTATCGAAGAATGTTGGCTTTGTAATTTTCTTTTATCTATTAACAGGCTGTTCCTCGCGGTTTCTCTCGCAATTTCGTCTTAGGGTTTGTTTTTCGACAAAATGAGTACTTATGGTCCTTCAAGGGTTCTCAAAAAATGGCAGGTAAAATACTCTTTGGATAGCAACCAACGTCAATATGACATTTATAAGAAAATCGTCGTAGTTATTAGTTTCCACAATACAAGCTCTGTTTTTAAACTTTTATTGTAATATTCTGTCGATTGACAGCTGCTATTAATTCTGTGCCATATTTTTTGTTCGATCAGAACAGGTTTTCAAGAGTAATAAGTGAAGTAAAAGTTATAAACATAATATGTTTTTTTTTATTCTATATAGGTTTGCGTTTGACCACAATCTCACTTGATCTTAGGTGATGATGTGGTCTACGGTGGGCACGCTTACCTAGAAGTAACCTGTTCACTCAAGCCTTGAAGACGTAGGTTGTAGTTATCGGGAAACACAGACTGATAGAATTCTGTATTGAATGTACGTATATTATTTTCTGTGCAGAAAAGTCTGCGGCCGACGTCTCCGGTCAATGCGTGTGGTTTTGTATCAATGTAATTTTAGGGCATTGTTGTTGCATACGCTATAGTGAAGCTATTATTAAGCGAAAGATTAGCTCGGGTTCTATATAAAATGTCAAATTTTATAAAATGGTCCTCGGACTTAATTACACGGTCAGATAAATGCTTCCGTATCGTTATTTTATACATTTTAGTGCTTACCAACTTTTGAAGTAATTTTTATGTGTATTATTATATATTTGTTTTTATTCTGGAAGCTTGTGTTTGACCACAATCTCACAATGGTAAGTGATGATGTGGCCGAAAGTGGTAAGCACACAAAGCCTAGATGGGAACTGGCTCTCAAGTGCAGCTGTCGGAACTCAACGATAGGTGCTTGGTGACAGATTTTCAACTTGAGGGTGGTAGCCAGCCAGTCGGGTACTACAGAGTACCCTACCACCGTGCTATGGTTTCCTCACGATGTTTTCCTTCACCGAAAGCTCAAGCTCATTGTAGGATTCGAACCCACCACCTTCGCCGCGGTATCCGACGTCACTACCACAGAGCTATCATCGCCTTAATAAATACCTCTCACGATTTGACACTGACCGAGGGTATGCATATAATTAATTACTGGTAACAATATTACATGTAAAATAAAATACACATAAAAGTACTGAAACAAAAGGACTAACTTAAAGCTATAGTTGCTATGTTATTTTTATAAAAACTAACAACAATAAGTTATAAGGTTAAAAACCTTTTTTAAAAACAAGCTTTGGATTTAGAGTGATTTCACTTTATTTTTTGAGTTATTCTCAGCAAGCCCTTTCATTTGATACCCATATTCTAGGATTGCATTAAAAAATATTAGTCCGCTATCTTAGGTGTTCCGCCATTTTGGATTTAGAATGACGTCACACACCTGACCGTGCATTGTCATCCAAACTAAAAGTGTATACAAAATTTCAGCTCAATCGGTTAAAGATATCTGCTTCAAAATTGAGTTGCAAGACTTCCCCCCGGAAATACACATACATTGCAAGTTAATATAAAGCTAGTAAAAATGATAGTAGAGCATAGTATAGCGTAGCTTTCACTACAACACGACCCTAATCGATAGAGATGCATTAATATTTCACCGCGTCGTATCCTGTCATTGTCTCCGTTCTCGGGTAGCTAACTACCGCACGAACATTTATTATCTCTGCATTTGTTTATTGATCTTTAGTCGCAACACGGGCTGATGTGTTGGGGCAGGTCGCTTATGTATCGCCGCAGGAGAACAGGGCGTCGGAGGGCGGCTTTCGCGAGCCACGCCCTCTCCCCACTAGAGCCCATGGGCGGCAGACTCGGGGGAGTCAGCCGCCCTCTAACAACGGGCTCGGGTAGTCTAGTGCGTGTTTCCACTCACTACCCAAGGCGAGACGGTGAGGATACGAGCTCCGATCCTCCCGTCGTAGCAGTAGAGGCCCGCCACCGGGCCGTCGCTGCTGGGTACGCGGACGAATGCCTCGGCGCCCCCGTATACCCAGCACCAGCAGCGACAGGTTGAAGCACCGTGGGGTTTTAGTCAGTAGGAGTCTGACATAACCCGGCCAGCTGCCCCCCTCGAGCGGCCGGGTATCCATGAGGATTTCCCCACGTAAAAAAAAAAAAAAAAAAAAAAAAAAAAAAAAAAAAAAAAAAAAAAAAAAAAAGGTCGCTTATGTATGTCGAAACAAGGATGATAGCTCAGTGGTAGTGACGTCGGATACCGCGACGAAGGTCGTGGGTTCGAAACTTCGAATCATACAATGGGCTTGAGCTTTCGGTGAAGGAAAACATCGTGAGGAAACCATAGCACGGTGGTAGGGTACTTTGTAGTACCCGACTGTCTGGCTACCACCCTCAAGTTGAAAATCTGTCGCCAAGCACCTATCGGTGTGTTCCGACAGCTGCACTTGAGAGCCAGTTCCCATCTAGGCTTTGTGTGCTAACCACCTTCTGCCACATTATCACTTACCATGGTGAGATTGTGGTCAAACACAAGCTTAACAAGAAAGAAAAAAAAACAACCTTTCTTATAATAAACAAACATCTGTGAAAAATATCAGCTTTCTAAGTCCGAGGGTTTATGCGCAAGGGTGGGCGGTGATGAGTCAGTGAGTCAAGCCTTTTACATTTATACTAGTTGTCCACTGCGGTTTCACCCGCGTTCCCGTGGGATCTTATCGTTTCCCGGAATAAAATTATCCTATATTTATTCCAGGATATGATCTACCTGTGTGCCAAGTCTCATCAAGATCGGAGTAGTATTTTCGGAAATTAGCCCGGTCGAACATCGTGACTCGGGATTTTTATTTAAATATAAAATATATGTTTTATACAAAAATGTTTGTCCTGGTCGGGAATCGAACCTACGACTTGTGGCGTAACAGGTAGTTCTTATTTACGACGCCAACTGGTCATTTATGTGTAAGATCATCATTTGTATGACAGTTTCAATAGAACATCATGCTATGACCAGTCCCACAACAATTTCCAATTGAAAACAATGTTATTCTTAACTCACTTACTAAGCTTTAAAGCCTCATTAATAAACTATTTACTAACAAAACATATTACACTCTATCGTCACCGAAATTAAAGCCATATTGCCATGTATGACAATTGTAGATAAAGTTAACCGTGCGAGCATTTTCACTTCAAGCTCCAAATGACAGAATGTGTTTTCGAATTTCGAACTGCTGGTGTTTTATGTTGGCTTAACTGGCACTTAAAGGACTTAATTTGAATGTTGGCTTTATGCCAGTTGTCAGTTAGTCACGATTCTAAAGGGATTGAGTGACTATCGAACGGTTTACGTTTTTGTCGTCTTGTCTTGTTTATGTATAGGTTTTAATTTACATCTAACGGTTTTTTTTCTATTGATATTACGTTAATTTTAAGGTCGCAGTTTTTGAATAGGCTCTGAAATAGGAAATGTTTTGTTTTTTATACTACCTATTACTGAAAACCAGGCAGGCAGGTCACCTGATGGTAAGTGACTACTGTCGTCGATAGACATTAGCAATACTAGTTGTACAATGCCTTAGAGGCAACTGGCTCTCAAGTGCGACTACCGGAACACTCCAACAGGTGCTTGGCGACAGATTATCAACTTGAGGGTAACCAGCCAGACGAGTACCTACTACAAGGTACCCTACCACCGTGCTGTGGTTTCCTCACGATGTTTTCCTTCACCGAAAGCTCAAGCTTAGGATTCGAACCCACGACCTTCACCGCGGTATCCGACGACACTACCACAGCTATCTGATATACCTACCTATCAAATACTTAGCTTCTATATTCCATAATAAATGATAGACCGTGAAACCAGATATGACTACCACATAGGTATGTTAAGGATCTCACGACAGATGGGATAGGATCGATGTATCCATTAAGTACCTACTAATGATCCATTATATCTGTTTATGGTAACCACATTCTTTTTTTTTTATTCTGGATAGGCTTGTGTTTGACTACAATCTCACTATGGTAAGTGATGATGTGGCCGAAGGTGGTAAGCACACAAAGCCTAGATGGGAACCGGCTCTCAAGTGCAACTGTCGGAACACACCGATAGGTGCTTGGCGACAGATTTTCAACTTGAGGGTGGTAGCCAGCCAGTCGGGTACTACAAAGTACCCTACCACCGTGCTATGGTTTCCTCACGATGTTTTCCTTCACCGAAAGCTCAAGCTCATTGTAGGATTCGAACCCACGAATCGTACAAACAAAACTACACATGCACATTATAAACCCTGTTATGCCCATTGTCCTGTTCAGTCATCATTTATTCACATTTTAGAGGTTTATAGAAAGTGAAGTCCTCAGTGGAAACCATAGCTAGCATGGTAGGGCTATTGGGCTACCAGTATCCAAGATGAAAGTGTGTTAAAGTCACACTAAAACGATGTATTTCCATTTAAAGGTGAAAAAATTAACTGTTTCCTAATATTTCTTATTGATAAAACTAAAGTTCGAAAACTAAACAAAAACAAAAGAACGTCGGTTGACAAGCAAAGGTTTTTTTTTTTTTTTTATAACGTAATAATGACAGGGACATCCTCACACCTTAGAACCAAATTGGTCGCGTACAGTGCCGTTTGAGAGACATTATCTCCCGCGTACGATCAGCTTGTGGAATGAGCTTCCTATAGACTACAGCATGGGGTTCTTCAATAGAGGAGTAAGAAGGTTTATGCAAGGTCGGCAACGCGCTCGTGACGCCTCTGGTGTTGAAATCCATAGGCTACTACGGTAACCGCTAGTTTGCCACCAAGTGGTATTAAAAAAAACTTGAGAGGTGTCAAGGGACACCCGGATGGAACGAAGTTATATAAGTCGAGAGAGTATATATATAAAAATAAATATATAAATAGAAATGAAAATATCTGGCTTGCTTTCTATAAGAGAGAGGGAGAGAGAGAGAGAGACAGGTCAACGCACTGTTGGCTCCATGGCTCAACATAAGGTAGCTAATTTGTAATTCGGTTAATTGTTCGTTTACTTACTGGCAACTCTTCAGTCACCTTTTAAGTAGAAGCTCGATGAGCACACAAATTGTAATTACGACAAAAACTACCTAATTAAATACAGTCCATTCAAAGTCTTATGTGGGTTTTATTATGACCACTTTTGACACTAAAAGTGTCGTGACAATGTTTTCGTATGATTTTTTTCCGTCTAGCTTTTTAAATGTTGAGGCAGGTGAAATTTAGTATTAGCAGGCGGTATAAAGTTTCGAGTCTTGCCCGTTCCCTAAATCACAAGGGGATATGAATCGACGCTTCTAAATTAAGTTCAGACGTAGACGCACCTGCTCGTTTGCCTTGTTCGCTAAACATTTATTACCTACTAAGGGAAATTGTGTAGCAATAAATTTACGGACGTAATTATCTACGAAAACACAGCTCTATATAAATAATTCCACCCGCGTTCTTATCTTTTCCCGGAATAAAAATATAGCCTATGTTACTCAGGGATAATGTAGCTTTCTAATGGTGAAAGTTTTTTTGAAATCGGTCCAGTAGTTTTTAAGTTTATTCGTTACATACAAAAATACCAATCTTTCCTCTTTATAATATTAAGTGTAGAAGTCAAAACTATTTAAAATATTTATTGGACTTTTTGGCGGGAACTTGCAGAGTGACGTTGCGTTTTCGTTTTATTTTCATTAAATTCGTGTATTTTGAGTTTTATTGAATAATTTCGGTGGTGTTTTATCCAATAATGATCAATCTAAGTGCACAAGTGAAGTGTAATGAAATGAATGCGTGTATCGTGACTTTTCAGGTTGTCCCAAAAAGTCCGTGAATGTTTTAGTGGAACAACCGCCAATTTCACTAAAGCTTGACTGGACATGTATGGACGAGGACTGGACATTACAGTCAGTTTGAGAATATGACTATAACATATAAGAAGAAATTAAAACTGAAGAAAATATATGCGATTGAAAGACTTTGTATTGACTACATACTTAAACTTATGTAAAAAAAACATTGTGACAAATAGACCAAGACCATTTCAAATACTTTGACATTGGCAGAAATATCCTAAAAGGATGATTGCCAGCAACAACAAAAAAAAAATTATTTAGTTTGGCCCTAGCACTTATGAAGGTCGCATTACAGAAGTTTGGAAGTCAGCCTTCAATTGTTAAAATTTTTGTAGTAACCGTAGTATCCGCTTGCTATCAAAAAGGCCCTCGGATACCATTCTGTTATAATATTTGTGTCTGGATAGTCACCTACCAGATGAGGTTCCTGAAAAATACTTCTTTTCTTGCTGGTATTTCCAAGGTTCTGAATGAACCTTCTGTATAATCCTTCCCCACGTCACTCACACGCAGACCGTCTCAATGAAACGTTGTCTTCAATTCGCTACTATTATTTAAAAAAAAACCGGCCAAGTGCGAGTTGGACTCGCGCACCGAGGGTTCCGTAAAAAAGAGCAAAAAAATAGCGTTTGTTGTATGGGAGCTCCCCTTAAATATTTATTTTGTTTTGTTTTTAGTATTTGTTGTTATAGCGGCTACAGAAATACATAATTTGTGAAAATTTCAACTGTCTAGCTATCGCGGTTCTTGAGATACAGCCTGGTGACAGACAGACAGACAGCGAAGTCTTAGTAATAGGGTCCCGTTTTACCCTTTGAGTACGGAATCCTAAAAACAGTTATCATCCCAAAGGATGGTCCATGGTCCATCCATCGACCAATCAGAACTAACTGGAGCGAGACGCGACCCAAACAATAAAACTGTATCTAATTGCCCGTGAACAATCAATTCGAGTCGTTCGTTCGAAATAATCGATTCAACATTAATATATTGTACAGTTTTAATCGTTTTTTATATCGGATCTTTAAAGGAGGATTTTTTCACCATGTTGGTATGGTTACCTAGACGATATTGATCTAAATTTGCTTTTGTAGAAACAGTCTAGCAGTAGGAAGCTTGACAAGTATGCAGGCGGATCACCTGAAGATAAGTGTCTACCGAACTTTTTGGTGGAAGCTTGCGAAGTATCGTTGCGTTTTTGTTTTTCTATTAAAATGGTGTCCAATAAAGTTTAATTTTCACCAGTGAAGTTAAATGAAAGAAATAATAATAATAAAGCTTTATTTAATTCCATACAAAATAGTTACATTAATATAGTATACAATAAAATTATAAATGAAGTAATTACAAATATATTATATAGATTAAATTAAACAATTCATCATTATTTGTTATGATGTATGGACCCCCTTCGGGTAAAAGCCTCCTCCAAAGAATTCCACTTCTTTCTATCCTTGGCTGTATCTAGCCACATTTGACCGGCCACTGCCGTAATTTCCAAAATGAAAGGGTGTATCGTGACTTTATAGGTTGTAAAAAAAGTTCCAATGTCGCCAATGGACATAAAAGCAATAACAGAGGGATTTACCTAAACTCGCGATAGAGATATGAAATCGAACCTGCAAATCCCACTAATATTATAAATGTGAAAGTTTGGATGGATGGATGTTTGTTACTCTTTCACGTAAAAACGGCTGAACGGATTTTGGTGAAACTTGGTACACAGGTAGATCATATCCTGGAATAGCACATAGGATACTTTTTATCCCGGGAAATGATAAGATACCACGGGAACGCGGGTGAAACCGCGGAGGAAAGCTGTTAACCTATTACAAGCACTATAGGTAGAGCCGCCCACAAAGACCGACCACTATTTTTCTAATCCCTTACAGTGCAAGTGTGCACGTTTTCGCTAGTGTTGTAGTGCTCCATATCTACATATACATATCGATATATATACATGGTGTCCCAAAAATAACACGCCAGAGTGACACTGGAGCTAGATTGGCTTCAGGTCTATCAGATAATATCAACATGACTCTAGTAAAAGTTTTATGGTTTTCGAGATATTGCCACTTTTAAAAAAAATACACTATTTTTTGCTCTTTTTTTCGCCTGTTTCGGCTATAAATAACTTCTAACTTATAGTGTTTTTTTCCTAGTTGGTTGAGACAATCAAGTAATCATTTCATTTGAAACTAGTACGCTATGCTCTAAAAATAACTAAGTTGTTTCATTTTAAGTCAATGCGAAAATCGTAACTAAAGTTTGACTAATTACTGTGAAAAAAAAAATGTACCGGACTGAATCAGCAAAATTATCTTAAAAACTAGCCTATTGAATGTTCTTTCGAAAATGGCATAACATTCGTAGTTTTTTTTTTGCCAAAAGTTATAAATTCCAATTTTTGTCATTTAAGGCGTGCTACTTGGGAAATACTTAATAAATGGTGCAGGCGTCTTTTGTCGCCAAATTACTCATAGAGAGTATTTTTAAAAGCTTAAAAGTGACAATATTTCGAAAACCAGAAAACTTTTACTAAGGTCATGTTAATGTTATCTGATAGACCCGAAGCCAATCTAGCTCCAGTGTCACTCTGGCGTGTTATTTATTGGACACCTGTATAGACATATCGACAGCACTGCAACACTAGCTAAAAGATTTACACTTGCACTATTAGGAAATAGAGTCAGGCGCGTCGTCCGGTACCGATTTTTTTTTCATAGCGCCTGAAAATGTCCGTGCCTCCTAAACCTTTTCCCACAATCGTGAACTTGAAATATGAATTAAAAGTTCTAAATTCAAAACGTCGAGTAATAACATCTGCGTGCTAATTGGAGCATGCAGCCGTTGACAGTTCCCGCCCGATTTAACTGTCACTCGCGTCACTGACGGAGGATTGGATGCTGTGGATATAGTTGGCTAGGTCATATTGTCAGTCTATTATCGCATAGTTCGTTAGGTTGCTATAAGAGCTTATAAATAAGTATCTCGGAAATAAGTAGGTATAAGCGGCGGGGATCACTTAACATCGGGTGACCAGCATGCTCCCTATTAAGTTTTATAAAAAAAACTTAAGGGTTGTCTTTTGATTTTTTTAAATTAGTTTAAGGCTTCTTACTTTCTGTATATCTTCTCCCAAATGAACAAAGATTGCAGCTAGCTTTTTGGAGTCAGAAGTTACTGTTGATTAGAAGGATAAAGAAAAATGGTTTCTTTTTATCCCGGGAGAAATGGTTATATGTTATACTTGACCCGTTTCATTGACAATCTCTCTTGATACACAGCGACATCTTAGTTTTTAAACATACACCCAATGATATTATAAGTATAAATGTGTAGATAGGTTATAAACGCTCCGAAAGCGGGAGGCTAAAAGTGCCTACTTGGACCTGTGTCGCCGGCATCTTCTACACTTCACGTACCGAGTGCAATTAAAGTAAAAGTGACTCAAAACAGCCAAAAATGCCTTCGTGTGTTATCGTAATGTAGGATGGATATTGTAATATTAAGTTATTTATGTGTGTGTAGAGTGCCATTTCTAGTCAATTTCTTAAGATTGAATGTTATTAATTGAAACGTTTTCAGTATTCTCAACAGACTTACATTTATTAGCTAACTAGTGGGCCCGGCAGACGTTGTCCTGCCATGAAATGAAAAGAAACTTGGAACCATCAGTTTCAAACAATATTTTCGGCGCGTATTCTGTCAATTGCGCCAACTGTCACACAACTGGCAGTTATGTCAAACGCCATGTTTATATTAAGTTTCGAAAACTTAATATGGTCGTTAAGTTTTCTTAAATGTTCTAATTTTCCGTGCAACTTTCATACTTTTTTCCGTCATAAGAATCTTCTCCTTACAAATACAACAAAAAAAGAATTAGCGAAATTGGCCCAGCCGTTCACGCGTGATGCCGTGACCAAGGGAAATAGGGATTCATTTGTATATAATATAAGATACAGAGTACCTACAGATTGGTTTTAAACAATAGATGTCGCTACTTGTAACATATAAATATTAACATATTTTAATATACAATTAATAAATGTTTTGTAGATAACCTATCTACACATAATTACATCATAACATTTCCAGTCCACAAATTAGAAATTTTACGGCAATAACGATTCTCGGACGCAGAAATCGGAACATTTGAGTAACTATATTGTTTAGTTGATCTTTTGTTTGTTATTATTATAATATTAGGCTTTAAAGGGGAGTTTCTATAGACGACTCTACTATGTGTTTAGTTCTAGGTCGCGTACGATGGCAGCCTTTGTTATGTTGACTGTGAAATTGTTTAGACGTTCGATATTGTTGGGTCTTCGTATTGTATTCCCAATTTTATGAACTACTAGCTTTATTGAAATGTAAATAAAGGCTATAATAAAGCTTATAGTAACAGAAAATTCTGGATAAGCTTGTGTTTGACTACCATCTCACTATGGTAAGTGATGATGTGGCCGATGGTGGTAAGCACACAAAGCCTAGATGGGAACTGGCTCTCAAGTGCAGCTGCCGGAACACACCGATAGGTGCTTGGCAACAGATTTTCAACTTGGGATTATGGAACGCCGTCAAACTTTAAACAAAAGCCCGTTTCACGCTCTATTCTAAGTGGATTTTAATGGCTCAAACAAAAAGACGTAAAAATCAAGATCTTTAAAAAAAACATTGTTTTTTTTGCAAAGAATTGTGATTTTTTCCAACCCTGCTACAAAGTCACAGATGACCGACAAACTACCCTACCACCGTGCCTAATTAAAGGTAGTAGCTATTCTCGTAACGCATGGTATGTAAACAGCGTAGTATACAAACATACAGTTAAACAAATGCGAAGTTAAATATAAACGTTTTTGTCGTATATCGTATGTCAGAAGGTATTTGAATATGTTATGATGTCCTTCACCTACACTACGCATGGGTTTTGTATGTGGGCTACTGGCTTGATATCGCAACCTTGCTGTGCTGGGGTCTCCAATCATTAATTCGTCCTTTCATATGGTTTATATCAATGGAAACTCGATCCAGTTTTCCGCCATTATTTTCGTTATGTGTAATGTGATTTAAATGTTGTAGGTTTTTTAAGGCACTGATCTTTATTGGCAACTTTAATGATCACGCAGCACGGTCTAAGGATAAATTTAAAATAATAACTTTCGATGATGTAGTATTTTTTAAAGGTTAGGTATTATTGAAAATGAAGAATGTTAATAGGTATGCCAAATCGGTTGAACGTTTGTTACAGTAAAGCTTGTATGTATACAAATACACTAGTTTTTGTTGTAGTCAAAATACCTATTAGTTTTGATTTTACAGGCATTTAAACTTACGATAAAATCGAGTCCCGCTCACAGTCACGTGACCGCATGTGTCGTCAATTTACAACGCTCCGCTATGAGCGAGTTTTGCGAGATGACGTCACACCGTCACACGATTACGAGTCCGCATCGCACGTTTACTTCTATAAATCGGAAACTAATTGACGTATCGAAGTAATTCTTTCACTTGTATTTCTTAATTTTGACAGAGAATATGGAGAGCTAATATTCAAAATTAGTTAACATTCTTCCTATCAGACAACATAACAAAAAAATGTCACAGGACAAAACTTAATTACAATAGTTTAATCACTAAACAACAACATACATACAAATATCTAGCAAAATCACAGCTCGCATGAAATAGCGATGATTCCTTCCCAACCCGTTTCCTGTTTTCATACAGTATCCAAAGCGACGTTGTAAACGCGAATGGTCCGATACTATCGGATCGTTTCACTCGATACGCGTCACCGAACACGTATAATCGATTCATTCATTTAATCGAGTCTCATATTACCATTGTTTGAGTTATGATTCGATTTGAACAAATTATTCGTCATTGTCAATATGGTTGTCAGATAATGATGGTTATCCAACCTTTGTAATGCAGTTACCAATGTTTGGGCCAACCCAAATGCAAATGCAGTCCGTCCCGATTTACGTCCTTACTGGTCATCAAGGCTTCTTATTGCCAAATAGCACGGTGGTAGGGTACTATGTGGTACTCGACTGTCTGGCTACCAACCTCAAGTTGAAAATCTGTCGCCAAGCACCTGTTGGTGTGTTCCGGCAGTTGCACTTGAGAGCCAGTTGCCCTTGCCCTTAAGGCATTGTAATAAAGTGTACAACACGTTGGCAGTCCCCCTGGTATTGCTAATGTCTATAGGCGACGGTAGTCACTTACCATCAGGTGACCCGCCTGCCTCGTTGTCACTAGTGACATAAAATGTATTTTCTTAAGTATCAATAATATAAAGGGAGAACTAAGATCCGAAAGAATTGTCTAAATCTGATTCAAGTGAGGTGAAAACCCATCTGATGGTCCCACCGAACGATATACAGAGTGTCCGGTAAGTAGTACGACAAACTTATGGGGGAGATTTTTTTTTTGTTGCTGGCAATCATCCTTTTAGGATATTTCTGCCAATGTCAAAGTATTTGAAATGGTCTTGGTCCATTAGTCACATTTTTTTTTACATAAGTTTTAGTACTTTTAGTCAATACAAAGTCTTTCAATCGCATACATTTTCTTCAGTTTTAATTTCTTCTTTTCTGTTATAGTCACATTCTCAAACTGACTGTAATGTCCAGTCCTCGTCCATACATGTCCAGTCAAGCTTTAGTGAAATTGGCGGTTGTTCCACTAAAACATTCACGGACTTTTTGGGACAACCTGGAAAGTCACGATACACGCATTCATTTCATTACACTTCACTTGTGCACTTAGATTGATCATTATTGGATAAAACACCACCGAAATTATTCAATAAAACTCAAAATACACGAATTTAATGAAAATAAAACGAAAACGCAATGTCACTCTGCAAGTTCCCGCCAAAAAGTCCATATGGGGGAGATATGTGGTTGGGTCACCTACAAAATATATAAAAATCACCTCAGTAAAAAGTTCACAATTTTCGAGATATTACGATATTTCAGATTAATATGTATTGATTTTTGAATTTTAGATCTCAAATATCTCAAAAATGGTGATACTTTTACGTAAGTCATTTTAATATATTTAGTAGGTAACTCCACCCATCTCCCCCTTAAGTTAATCGTACTACTTACCGGACATCCTGTATAAGAGTTGCGACATGCATTAGGACCTTTTAAGTGCAAGGAAACTCAAAGGATGTGAAATAAAGATGATTATGAGAGGAGAAAAATCATAAATTTTCCCAAGTTCATCAACAGAACCTACCGATGGACTCGTTGGAATTTCGCCAGCGGTCTATTGTTACGTACAGTACCTGCGCCAGGCCACTTTGTATGCAAATATTGTGCCTACGCGCACTTATGCAACGGCGCGAGTTAGACACGCACGCAATGTCGTTTTTCTAGCGAGCTGACATTCTAAATCACATCACATATGGTTATTTTAACATTGAATTGCCGGCGTGAATGCGAAACTAACACTTATTTTGCATAAACTAAGGTTTGTTACCTTTGTACGCTCAGGTTTTCGTGGACGCTTACGAGAATGTATTTAGTAGAATATTTTGCTCTAGAATTTATCAAAGCTCTAGAATCAGTGCAGAAGAAAAATCTGCCCAACCTTCAATTGAGACTAAGGAGACGTTTAATCTTTTTTTAAATTCTTGATAAGCTTGTGTTTGACCACAATCTCACCATGGCAAGCGATGACGTTGCCGAAGGTAGTAAGCACACAAAGTCTAGATGGGAACTGGCTCCCAGTGCAGCTCTCGGAACACGCTGATAGGTGCGATAGATTTTCAACTTGAGGGCGGTAGCCAGCCAGTCGGGTACTACAAAGTACCCTACCACCGTGCAATGGTTTCCTCAAGATGTTTTCTTTCGCCGAAATCTCAAGCTCATTGTAGGATTCGAACCCACGACCTTCACCGCTCTATCCGACGTCACTACCACTGAGCTATCATCGCCCTAAATCTCAACTTTTCTGTTTTTCCTTGAGGAGATCTTTGACCAGAATGCATTAGCTGTTGTGACTCGCCACTTATTCCTTATTGTTCCAAAAATTCTTCAATTCACGCGTTGCTTGCATTTCCACATAAATTATAACTGGTTTTGGCAATGTAATTCGTCAATTATCTCGCACAAGGATTGTACTAAACGATTATATCAATGGTTATTGACATTTCACGGAGTGCTCAAAAAGAAAATGGGAAAGGAAAGTTGTTAATAAACACTGTTTGTCACACTGCTGCGCTAAGCGTATGCAAACATGGACGGTCATTACTTCGAATAACATCTGTTTTTCTTTATTTTAACCTGTCAGGTCTTTCTTGGGACAGTAGGGGTTTCAGAGTCCGAACCACTTGGTTCTCAAATGGGACAATCGGGACAATAACATTTACTTGAAAATTGGGCGCGAATTTTTAAAACTGTGCGCGAGTTGACGAGTTGTTTGACAGGTTAATCTCGCGAGTCGACAGATTAAGGAGCGTTTTCTGGAATGATCTATTATCAGTGCTTGGCGATAGATTTTCAGCTTGAAGGTGGTTGCCAGTCAGTCGGTTACTACAAAGGACCCTACCACAGTGCTATGGTTTCCTCACTATGTTTTCCTTTACCGAAAGGTCAAGCTCATTGTAAGATTCGGAGCCACGACCATCGCCTCGGTATCCGACGTCACTATCACTGAGCTATCATCGCATTACGATTTTAATTAGATAACTTTTTGAAATGTTTACGTCTCTAAGAATGAGTGACGTCCGGTTTATTTCGCTACAAGTTCTTATCTGATTTTGTTCTAAATCTACATGCAAAATTAAACCGTTTAAGTAGTTTTCCAAAAAACTATATTGACTTGCAAAATGGATTCCATCAAGTTTAGCTATTCGGTATTACCTTGGCTTATTATATTATCTAATTGAAATACGTGAATGTTATGTAAAAGTATTTATTTTTGCATAATCACGATTTTGGGCGAGATTATCTATTGTAGGGTTTTGATTAGAATTGTAATTACGTTTTGAGATTACGTAGACGATTTCCTGTATTGTAAATGTTACCTCAATAGGCTTTTAATTATGATATATACCAGGTTTATATGTAACGAAAAGACAAGTATTTCTCTTTATAATTAAACCAGAAGATGGATAAATAGTTATTTTTTAAAAAAAAAAGTTTCTGTCGGTGATCTTTCCATCGCTTACAAATTTTGGAACTGTTTTTAACTTAAATGATTAAGTTATCTGTCAGCCCTGTTCTGCATTTTGTGATCGCATCAGGTAGATCACATCCTGGAATAAAACATTGGATACCTAAATTTTATCCCGGGAAAAGATAAGATCCCTCGGGTACCTTGTAACCATGGGCGCTGTCTCCCATGGTTACAAGGTACCCGAGGGATGTCCATGTCTCCCAACCAAAAAAAATTTTAATATTTTTTTTATACTAATGCAGACAATTCTTGAGAATAATTCACTTCAGGACAACTTTAAGTAAATCGGATGCATTTGATATACAAGGGTAACAATTAATATTCAATTCTATTTCACTATGCATACCGTGTTATTTTATCACACGAAGTCCTTGATATTCGTTAAAGAATTATAATATTTATAAATGTTTATTGAAGCAAAACCTGTCTCCATTCACGTTACGATGTTGTTTTGTCAATTATCTGAATATGTTCTATCTCTTTCGCAGATATGATGAAGACAGAGATGTATATACCCAAGCTGTCAGATATGCAGAAAATTGTCGACCGCCGTCTCGTAAACGTGTATTATTCGTGATTTAAAAGGAAATAAATGTTCGACATTCAAAAATGAAGTGAGATTCGCGCTAAACATTCCGTTCAATAATGCTCAAAATTAAGTTACGCATAAAGTAGTGCTCAAAATAGTTCCTTTTTTAATGGCTAGTGACTACAATCGTCCAATTGAAATATCTGTGAATTGATCTGCTGTGAAGAAATAGTTTTTAAGTGTAGTGGAAAATTCGTAATGTTGAATTGATTCGTCCGAGACGACCTCTTATCATAATCTGGAACAGCGCCATCTGTGGTCGAGTGGCGGGAATGTGTGACACTTGAAGCGATGGAGGCCGGCTTCATACCGGTTGTGGGGGGTGTTGGCGGGATAGCGCCGCCTCCCGCCACCACTGTTGTGGCGCCACCAGCAAATGTAGTTCGCGCGCCAGGATTGAAACGTGGGAAAATGGAGGAGGCTATTTCTGATCGGGTAAGTGGAAATTTTTTTTTCTTTGTTTTATTATAATCTTCCGTGTATGGAATTATATTGTTTTTATGATGTCCCTGATTTATTAGTACGAAGTTTTGCTTCTTCGGATCTTAATTAATTTGATCTACCTACTTGTTTTTCTCAAAATTCACAGCACCAAACGCGAAAAAAAAAATGCTCGAAATATAACAAAAGTTTTTTCTTGCCAAAGCTAAACTTTTTTAGCAAACTTATATCACTAACAAAAAAAAAACAACGTAAGTCAGTTTTCAGACACTCCGGAGGTTCTTTTAAATATTAACATCAGTCAATCGGCCGAGTGAGGCAGTGAACTGAAATAGTGTTATTAAATGCGCATAATATGAGCATTCCAGCGCATAAACAGAGCGTATTGGAATATATTACGAGAAAACGTCGTCATCGGTGTCGTTCGCACGTATTTTATTAGATTTTTTGGGATTTATACCACTTATTTTTGGCAAAGGTCGCATGGTATTCGGCCTGATATTTTTTTATCGAATGTTATCTACAGATATCAGGGAAGACATAATTGGTGATGCAAAATAAATACTTTGCCTGGGTTGTCTAATGTCAGACAACGGGCGCACCCCGGGCCCAAAATATATGATAATGCCTCGGTGCAGCATAAAAAGGTGCGGGATGGCACGCCATCGCTGTGCTTCTTGTCGGTCTTACGCCTTATGTTCGTCATAAAGAATCTGAAAAATGTTTTTAACTTTCCCAGCGCATATACCTATGGTATGTTCAGAACTTTACATTCAGAAATGTCATGGAATTCGGCTGACTAACCAAGGTATTAGTATTTATCCGTAGTCTCTCGCTCTGGATCCGGAAGGTCGATTGAAATTCCTGCAATACCATCGAATCGGAAACTTTAACAGGTTTTCTCACTTAAATTATGCTACCTGCATTCAAGTAGTCTATTATACTTAGATTTTTAATTAGGTGGACTGATTTGACAGTTGTCGTAAGAAATATTTCTTTACTCAGAAATTATTTGTTAAAAGAATGAATGACAATACCTGTAATCACTGATATTATATTGACTTTTATTCATAAAAAGTGATATGGTCAAACCATGAAACAGTAATTTTAACCATATTACGCTCGTAACTGTCAGTTTAGTCCAGCTAATTAAAAATCAGACTATAGGTAGTGCTACGAAATTCTTTGATTGCTCTTACGCTTCCACTCCTTTCCTTCCTTGAGAGCTACATCTTTTACTGCGTTTTATCCCTACTTCTATACTAATACAAGTTGTCCCCGTGTTTCACCCGCGTTCCCGTGGGATCTTATCATTACCCGGGATAAAAATATAAATATAATAATTATAAGAAGGATATGTTTGTTGCTTTGAATTATGCAAACAGAAACAACCAATCCTAGTTTGTATATTCTGAAAAAAAAAATTATATCATAACTTTATCTTTAAGATCTAACAGCAAGGGCCCTTAAAAAGAGCAACACTTGTAATACGTAGAGAGCCCTTTAGAGGCCTCGCTTTGACCTGACGCCTACATTTTACATTCTATATGCTCTACCTTGTCATATTTACTTAATGTGGGATGAGAAAGTTATTCGAGAGTGTGCGATATTTAATCTGTGTAAATTAGCGTGCGTTAATCAACCAGGATAAAACTAGTATCTAAATACTTGAAATTTTTCAATTTTCTTAATTTTTCTTTCCGTAAGAATCTTCTACAAAGTATAGAAAACTTTAAAAAGAAGATTAATGAAAACATTAAAGTCGTTCTCTAGTTAGAATATGAAGTAAAAAATATGGATAAATTTTTGTATGTACTTACATTTTTATTTTTAATTATTTCCACGATAAGAAAGTCGTGAACAAATGATAAATTGGATATAGTTATAGTCTGTGGTATTTATAAGATGTTTGGAATTTAAAAAAAGTATATGATTTTTTTTAATTCACGGTAATATGATAAGTCCGAGTCAAGATTCGTCATACGAAACGTGATGTAATAATGTCTTACAAAGTGGATGTATTGAAAAATCATCTTTTCCTATCCAATATTATAAGTAGGTAGCAGAAACGAGTTTGTAATATACTTGAGTGGTTTAACTCGGTAATGTAGCAAGATGGACAGAATATTTCATTATCTAATGTACCCTAGAATGTAGGGCAAAGATATTGTTTTAGGGAACTTACTTTTTCTAAAAACACCCGAAAAGTATGACTCGTAATTTCTAGCTCGGGTTCATGCAGCTTCCTCTTACCTAGTAAATTTTCAAAATCCATTATCCTTTTTTATACCGATAAACTTTTTTTTTTACAGTGATTGAAGAGACTTTTTCCCTAAAAACTTTTTGGTCGAATTTCGATCAGAGTGCGAGCACTAAGTCGTTAGTTTAATTATGTAAGTATATCGACGGCGAAGGGCCAATATCTTCTAACTGACAAGAACACAACTTTACAGGAACTAAAAAAAACGTTTAGTTTCAGTTAGTTTTAATTTAGTTAGTCTGTATTTCCACAATTCTTTATTTCTTGTTGATTTAGTAAGCGGAAATTTACTTTATAGTTTTTTTTAAATTTTGAGATAGGAGATATTGGCACTTCGCCGTCGATATTCCATTTAAAAACATGGTATCAACTCAAGTCTAAGTTAACAACTAACTGCACGGATGTGTGCAGTCAAGTAACACAACATAACACATGACTCCCCATTTAACCGACTCCCACTGCTAATACTAAACTGTACTGTAATCAGTTTCGCTGGGAGCGCGGTCTGCGCTGCACGCGTAGTGTTGCCCCAATACTATAAAAAAAACCGTTAAAAAATTCTCTTCGAACGAGAGTAGTTTTTATTTAAAAACAACGCTCCAAACTGGCCAGTGTGTGATAGTGATAAAGTTTTATAAAAATAAGTGCACGAGTGTTGGTGTTCGAAATTTAAATATATACGGAGGTGTCATGCTATGGTAAAGACTACGACTTGTGCGAGGTCGTAAATTTTATAAGAATTAAAATTGTTACGTTCGTAATGCATGAAACGATTCACGTCGATTTTCTCGTAGAAAACACGGAAATAATTACTGTTGCTGCGTGTCTTGTCTTGTCTTGAGAAAGGCGTTTGTGAACGTTGCTCAGATGGCGCCTATAACGCAATGTTTTTCCAATAAATGTGGGTCGAGATGATCTAAAACCTACGTGCGAGTTTTTCAATAACATTGATTGTAAAATATTCTATGACACTTACTGGTATCTTCGTTGCGTAATTTGTTTCCCAATTTCCCATAAATTATGCAGCTATTTCTCGTCCCTGTAACAGCTAACACAATACTATGCAAATATATATACAACAAAATATCTTCATGTATAGATAAGAGTTATTTGCAGAAATTATAACTTAAACGGTTGTTTATCGCTATACTGATCTCGTACGGACAAAGATAACCTTTAGTTATTTATAAGCCATTACTCTGCTTACGTTCATTGTTTCCAAAGGATTTAATGCGTTTTTAAATAACAATTTCGTTCTAAAATTAGAATGGTTGAAATCGGTTAATAATGATATCGAAAAAAAAAACCGGTTTTTCATCGATAAATACCGAACCGACGCACAAAAACGTTACATCATAAATTGAAACACAATGTTAATGTGTCAATTATAAGACATTTCGACCTTCTATATCTTAATTCTCTGCCTACTTGCTCGCGAAACATTATCGGGGGCGGGCGAGGCCGTGAACCTTACCTGTATTTGTTTTAGTCTCAATGAAAACTCTTGTATTGTATATTGTTTAAGGCGATGATAGCTCAGTGGTAAGTGACGTCGAATACCGCGACGAAGGTCGTGGGTTCGAATCCTACAATGAGCTTGAGCTTTCGGTGAAGGAAAACATCGTGAGGAAACCATAGCACGGTGGTAGGGTACTTTGTAGTACCCGACTGGCTGGCTACCACCCTCAAGTTGAAAACCTGTCGCCAAGCACCTATCGGTGTGTTCCGACAGCTGCACTTGAGAGCCAGTTCCCATGTAGGCTTTGTGTGCTTACCACCTTCGGCCACATCATCACTTACCATGGTGAGATTGTGGTCAAACACAAGCTTATCCAGAATAAAAAAAATAAATATTGTTTATGAAATGGCTAACCAACTTACTGCCTACGGACCTCACACAAATTTGCTAAGTATAAAAGTAATTTTACATATACAGTACTACGACAAACTTAAGGGCAAAACTTACGATAATCTCGAAAATGATGACACTTTTAAGAAGGTCATTTTTGTATATTTGACAGGTGACTCGCCCACCCCTCTCCCCCTTAAGTTTGTCGTACTTACCGGACACCCTGTTTATGTGGGTGTTATATGCATGCAAAAGTTTTATTCAAAAGTCAAATTGGTTTAGAATAACTTGTCAGCTCTTTGGCTGCCTGCAGTAAAACATTACTATTATTAGTGTTAAAAATAATAAATTAGTTTAAACAATGTTTTTTGACTATTCTTAACAACACTTTAACGTTTTATTTACCGTAAACCTTATTTATTATAACAATCTAATACTTGCAAAAAAAAAAACACGAAAACTACTTTTATTCATATTAGTCGGTTTTGCCCCTAAAACCGTTTGAACCACGGTCAAGGTTATGTGTTGTATGAAAACTTAGGCTTTCGTTTAACTAAAATATCTTGACGCCATTGTGTTCACGTGCACAACTACCTCGCGTGAGTACGTGATATAATTTTTTTAATAAGTCATTCTTCGTATAATATTCGTAGTTAACTGAAACTTTTTCGCTTGGACCACTTTATTGCCATGCTACCGTTTGTTACTATGTGGAGATATTACGTTGAAAAAAAAAACGGTTTTTTGCACCTCACTACAGTTTTGATGGAAACTTTCGGTATTATAAAATATAAATAAATAAATATCCTCGGACATTTCTCACACACGGCTATCTGATCCCAAACTAAGCAGAGCTTGTAATATGGAAACCAGATCACTGATATACTACATATACTACTTTTTTTTTTGTAAATACATACTTAAATAGATAATTACACCCAGACTCAGGACAAACAGACATGTTCATGCACACAAATGTCTGTCCTGAATGGGAATCGAACCCACGACCTGCGGCGTGATAGGCAGTGTGTTAACCAACCACGCCAACCGGCCAGTCAAAACTTTCGGTATTTTATTTTGGGATATATTTCTGGACTACTAATATTATAAAAAGGTAAGGTTGTTTTTTTTTTGTTTGTAGGGGGTAATTTCTGGATCATTTTTTTAAAATTGAAAGCTACGTTATCTCAGTCTAACATAGGCTGTTTTATTTTAATTGCCTCGGGAACGCGGGTAAAACAGCGGGGCGAAAGCAACCAAGTTATAATTTACCATGTAATACTGTCCCTAAGCTATATTAATCCTTTTGGTTTGTTTTCTTTCGCGTTCTTAGAGAGCATTCTGGAATAACAATCCTCCACCCATCTCAAATTTCATTTATCCTATCCAGTTTTCTCGTGACAAACAAACATCCGAACCAATATTTTTTTAAGGCTTAACGGGTTTGTTATTTTCATCTCTTAGTTCTATATACGGAGTGCCTCTTTTAATATTGTTTTTCATGTTTTCTCCATATTAAATGGCAGAGAGATATGGACATGATGAATTTATAAGGACTCCATATTCATTTTGCGAAATATGCAATCAAGTGTCTTTTTATTTGTCTGTTTCCGTACTTAGCCTCTTGATTGGGCCAAACTCCTATCCATCCAGGTCATCCCAGGAAGCTAGCATCCTTTTTAGCTCAGTGGTAGTAACGTCGGATACCGCGGCGAAGGTCGTGGGTTTGAATATTATAGAGGAAACCACAGCACGGTGGTATTGTACTTTGTAGTATCCGACTGGCTGGCTACCACCCTCAAGTTGAAAGTCTGTCGCCAAGCACCTATCGGAGTGTTCCGGCAGTTGCACTTGAGATCTAGTTTCCTTCTAAGCTTTGTGTGCTTATCGCCTTCGGCCATATCATCACTTAACATGGTGAGATTGCGGTCAAACACAAGCTTATTCAAAAGTTAAAAAAAAATAGACACGTGCTAAAACCGCTACCATCGTGCTGTGGTAACTTCTCGATGTTTTCGATTGAAAACTCAAGCTTACTGGTAGGATTTGAGGCATTCGAGCCCACGACCTTCGCCGCAGTAGCCGACTACCTTTGAGCTATCATCGCCTTAAATCGTCTCCGGCCTTTATTAATAAGGCGTTAAAATTACTTCCTATCATTTGCAATAGATCTGAACACATATTACGAATGTCTTACATTCCTCTAATGTTAATATTGTTTCCTTTTTATAAAAGGCAATGTCGTGAATGCACTTAGGTTAGGACAAAGGCTGTATCGATAGGGTTGCCAGGCTTTAGTTACTTAAGCTTGGATTAGCCTTGATAAAAAAAACGGTTATTAGATTATCGGTAAATTTTTAAATGAATGCGCAAATTCTTTAAAATACTTTACTAGCTGTCCCCCGCGTTCTTGAGGGATCTTATCTTATCCTGGGATAAAAAGCCTGTCCAAGGTCCCATCTATCTCTATACCAAAATACATGAAAATTGGTTCAGCGGTTTAGGCGTGAAAAGGTCACAAGTTACTTTCGTATTATAATGCGATGATAGCTCAGTGGTAAGTGACGTCGAATACCGCGGCGAAGGTCGTGGGTTCGAATCCTACAATGAGCTTGAGCTTTCGGTGAAGGAAAACATCGTGAGGAAACCCTAGCACGGTGGTAGGGTACTTTGTAGTACCCGACTGGCTGGCTACCACCCTCAAGTTGAAAATCTGTCGCCAAATACCTATCGGTGTGTTCCGACAGCTGCACTTGAGAGCCAGTTCCCATCTAGGCTTTGTGTGCTTACCATCTTCGGCCACATCATAACTAACCATGGTGAGATTGTGGTCAAACACAAGCCTATCGAGAATTAAAAAAAAAAAAAAAAAATTAGTATGGATTGAACCAAGGTTACCGAAACTAATATGTCGCCTTTACATGTCAACCCTTCTTTAACCATTAAGGGTCACAACAATGCGGTTAAATCAAGTAGTCCTATCAAACAGAGTAACCTTGGAATAAAGTAATTTATTAAGTCCGAGAATAAATACATACAATCAAGTATGCGATCAGACGTAGATTGCTTGAGGCCATGATGTCATTAATGTTTCGCCAGTGCAAATAATTGCGTATTTATTGTTAAGCTATTTGAATTAACCTAAGTATGTTTATGTAAAAATTGCAAGGGAAGTTGTGCGTACTCTTGATCTTTAAAGATTATTATTTAAGGCATTTTAAAAGCCGGCAACACTTTACAATCCCCTCGGTATTGCCCCATATCTATCTGTTATCTTCTATTTGATATTTTAAGACATAAAACTATTTATTGATTAATCATGAAACCTCAGAAAGAATAAATGCTCCAAACTTGACATTTGCTAGAGATTTCTGATAGGGAAATCCTTGAAGAGAATTTCTTGAAACTCGCATTGAGGCTCCCCAAAGAACGCAAGTGAATCTCGGAGAACAGCTACCATGTGAGGACTAGTTAGATATCAGGACACCTCCATTTAGGAAGCTAATTCACTCCTGCTAGTGAGCAAGTGAAATATTGGAGTTCCTCTTATCGTTTGTAAAGAAATTGAAAGAATTAATTACCATGAGAATTGTCGTTGGTTAAATATACTTACAAGTAAATGGTGTAACAAATAAAATAACTGTGAGCAACGTTCATACATAACAGTTGGACATTTAATAACTGAGCCAAGGACTGGCCAAGATAATAAAAAATATCGTAAAACACATTACCCTCGTAGTTTACTATTGGAATATTGTGTCTCTCTTGCTATTTAAAATGTACGTTTCAACCACAGATCTATTTATCTAACTAGACGTCGCGAGTGTAAGGCGCGTGTCAAAAAGCAGACAATTTGTCTGCTTTCTACGCCGCTTCATTTAGTCCGCGATCGACCGTTATTGCCTTCGGACGTATGTTCCGTATTAAGTTGTAAAAACTGTACAGGAAAAGCCAAACCCAAATAATGGACATGTTTCCTACCACAAGTAAGTAAATTGACACGTAAATTTTCCCCAAAAAGTGACACGGTTGGTCTTCATACAAATTGAGGTTCTTACGTTATTTAGTTAGATAATAGGTCTTAGCGAAAAACATTATTTTCTTGTTAATTTATATATTTAGCTACTTACGTTGCTGACTGTACTCGAATCAGTAGCAGGCTTCAATGGTGGATTAGGCGATGATAGCTCACTGGTAAGTGACGTCGGATACCGCGGTGAAGGTCGTGGGTTCGAATCCTTACAATGAGCTTGAGCTTTCGGTGAAGGAAAACATCGTGAGGAAACCACAGCACGGTGGTAGGGTACTTTGTGGTACTCGACTGGCTGGCTACCACCCTCAAGTTGAAAATCTGTCGCCAAGCACCTGTTGGTGTGTTCCGGCAATTGCACTTGAGAGCCAGTTCGCCTTTAAGGCATTGTAATAAGGTGTACAACACATTAGCAATCCCCTGGTATTGCCAATGTCTATAGGCGACGGTTGTCACTTACCATCAGGTGACCCGCCTGCCTCGTTGTCACTTGTGACATAAAAAAAAAGGCGAAAAATCCTCGTGTAGAGGAAGCTGTCGCAATTGATGATGAATTGATCCATCAATGATACATAGCAAACACTGCCATAATCAGAATCATTAAATGAAAAACTGATATTTATTTCCAGCTTGCCTAACCACCTCCTAATTAGGTAGTCGTAATGTATCATTCGAACCGTAGCAGGAAAACAGAATAGTCTTTGTATAAACAGTACATTATTTGAATAGCCAATGTAATCTTGATAAACTACACCAAGGTAGGTATAGGTATGTAGGTATATCTAAGGTAAGTGGCTTGTAATGTCTTGAAAGAGAATGGCAGGTAACATCTGAATAGGTAACAAAATCGACAGTTTTATCTGTTCCTTTCGATTTCCTCAGTTTTCTTGTTGGACAACTTTTTGTATGGTTTGGGACGTCCAGTTCTAAATGTACAGCTCTTTTCCGTCATCCGTTCTATTCGATTTCCTCGGTTTTCTTGTTGGGCCACTCCTTTATAACTAACTAGCTGTCTCCCGCGGTTTCACCCGCATTCCCGAGGGATCTTCCCTTTCCCGGGATAAAAAGTATCTTATATGTTATTCCAGTATATGATCTACCTTTGTGCCAAGTTTTGTTAAAATCCATACAGTAGTTTTTGCGTGAAAGAGTAACAAACATCTATACATCTTCACACACAATATCCAAACATACTTTCGCATTTATAATATTTGTGGAATAATATGTTGCCTCTTTTCACTAATCCTATCAACAAATTACTCCTTTAAACTTCTAAGGCCCTGGTACTGGCATAACGCTTTTTTCTTACGTGACGATTTCCGCCAAAAATGCCACTGGTGTTATGTTTAAATGAAGAATGTTAACTAATTTTGAATATTAGCTCTCCATATTCTCTGTCAAAAATAAAAAATACAAGTGAAAGAATTACTTCGATACGTTAATTAGTTTCCGATTTATAGAAGTAAACGTGCGATGCGGACTCGTACTCGATGTGACGTACTCGTGTGACGGTGTGACGTCATCTTGCAACACTCGCTCATAGCGGAGCGTTGCAAAGTGACGTCACATGCGGTCACGTGACTGTTAGCGGGACTCGATTTTATCGGCAGTTTAAATGCCCGTAAATCAAAACTAATAGGTATTTTTGACTACAACAAAAACTAGTGTATTTGTATACATACAAGCTTTACAGTAACAAACTTTCAACCGATTTGGCATACCTATTAACATTCTTCAAAGGGTGTAATCAGCTTAAAGATTATTTTCGTCGACAAATGTGAATGTCACTCCCGCCAATAGATGAATGAATGTTTGACCTTGTACTTTTAATTCGGTTTCGATGTCGTCAACCATTCGTAGAAATGACACTAGGGATGTGATATGGGTGTTGTAATAACCGGTTTTTAAGATATTACATTACACCGGTTATTATGAAAGTCACGCGCGTAGTAGCTCGTACTAATGTAATTGCCTAACGACAAAGTTTATTAAATTAATTAACTCTGAGATCGTTGTGGGCTTTCTCAATTACTTTTCCCATTAGCTTTGAAGGGTTTTATATACAGGGTGTACGGTAAGTCATATGACAAACTTAAGGGGGCGATAGGTGCGCGGGTCACCTGTTGAAATCATCTTAGTAAAAGTGTCACTATTTTCAAGATATTTGAATTCGGAAATTCAAAAACTAATGTAAATCAGAAATATCGAAATACATATTTCGAATTTAAGGAGGTCATTGTTTGTATATTTGCTAAATGACCCGCCCACCTATCTCCCCCTTAAGTATCGTACTACTTACAGGACATCCTGTATAACTCAATATAATTTGATGATTGAAGGCAATTTATGTTTTAAGTTACTTTCATTCTCGAGGTATTTTTCCTATTAATTAAATGTATTATATATTTTAATCCAGGATATGGTCTATTTCTGTACCAAATTTCATCTAAATCCGTATAAACGCATCGCGGTTGAGTAGTAACAAACAAACCAAAACACAAACTTTCGAATTGATAGTGTTAGTAAGATAACAGTCTGTAAATATATTTTTTTTAATAAAAAGTTTTAACATCATTTTTGAGATTTGATTTTGACTTAAATAATAAAACTTAACCAGTTAGGTATTTCAGGTAAATACGTAGTGCTTCTTGGAAGTCTATAATCTAAAGCAATATTACTAAAAAAACATATGAACCAAAACCAAATATGAACTAAAATGCAATAAACATGAAAACATCATCAACATATCCATCGGTAGTCGAATAAAAATAAACTGCACCATTTTTTTTCTTAAAAATTAAAAAGCATTCAACAAAAACTAACCGAGTAGCCAAACAAGACAAGACTATCGAATAGAGATGACGTCACTCGCCGACTGTTTCAAATTGAAATAGATAAGTGGATCAACAGAGTTAGATCACATCTGTGTTGATCATATGATAGCTCTGTTGCAAGTTACACGGTAGTGTGGAGGACAAGTCTGCACGAAACTGGTCGTTGAATTATTGTCTACTAGCTTTGCTCAAACTCAAACTCAAATATATCTTTATTAAATAAACTCATTAAAAGTATTTTTAATCGTCAATTTAATTAATTGTAAAATTCTAACGCTGGATGCTGAGAAGAGCCGGCAATTACTGTTTTAAAAAAAAGCAACTTAGACCTATTACATTTAACAATTATTTAAATAGGTCAGTGTTGGATATGTCATAGGTACAGCGAAAAGGGAAGATCTTCCACCGGACTAGGTATCAAAGCCCGGGGACTGCACTCCAACGTTTCAAGATGACAACTCGTATATACGAAGTGCCGAGAAAACTTTGTTAGCGCGATGTAGTATTCCTGTGTGATATTGTCATGACGTCCATGTTGTTGTGATGACGCGCTTCTATTACTTTACCGCTGACTCGACTCACATGTAGCGCTGTTACTATACAAGCTACCAGACTGTTCCCTTAAGCCGATTTTGATGTAACAAGACATAGGGCAATCAGTGGTAGTGATGTCGGATTCTGTGAGTTCGAATCATACAATGAATTTGAGGTTTCGGTGAAGGAAATCATCGTGAGGAAACTATAGCACGGTAGGGTATTTTGAAGTACCCGCATGGCTGGCTACCACTCTCTAAGCATTCGCTAGCGCCAGTTGCCTTCTAGGCATTGTCAAAGGTCGGTCTATAGGTGTCCAGATTTCTGACATACGTCTTTTCGATGTGAACAGCTACGCTTAAGTCACCATAAACCCATTTTTTACATGTGTTAATACATAAAAAAAAACATTTTTATCCCATAAAAAAATATAAAAAGACATATGTTAATTAGTACTATAAGTTTGCTATACCTACCTGAAAAATGTCACTCAGTTATTTAAGTACAATGTAATTTAATAAGATCTTTTGTGTCTCACTTATGAACATTTCTGAATCAGTTGTTCACTGTAAAGGTACGAGGAACTTTGCTCAACTTTAACATAAATGTAAATGTGTCTCTATTTACAATGACTTAACGTGTTTGCACTTGCTCGTAGTTGTTTATAATGTTTCTTTGGAAAAACTAGTTTCGTTATCTACTAAGTAGGACGACGAAGCATCAGTACTCATCCACTCATCTTCTTTCATATTATCTGAAGCATGAATCTCATTTCGCCAAGGAATTAAAATAAAATATAGCGCTGATAATTTAAGGCGATAATAGCTCAGTGGTAGTGACGTCGGATACCACGGCGAAGGTCGTGGGTTCGAATCCTACAATGAGCTTGATCTTTCGGTGAAGGAAAACATCGTGAGGAAACCAAAAGGTACTGTAGTACCCGATTGGCTGGCTACCACCCTCAAGTTGAAAATCTGTCGCCAAGCACCTATCGGTGTGTACCGGCAGCTGCACTTGAGAGCCAGTTCCCATCTAGGCTTTGTGTGCTTACCACCTTCGGCCACATCATCACATACCATGGTGAGATTGCGGTCAAACACAAGCTTATCCAAAATATATAAATGTAGCTACGGATGAAAGAATTTTCAAAATCGGTTAAATATTTTTTGAGTTTATCCACTACTAGCTGTCCTCCGCGGTTTCACCCGCGTTCCCGTTTTCCTAAGATAAACATATACCCTATGTTACACAGGGATAATGTAGCTTTCTGATGGTGAAATTATTTTTTAAATCGGTCCAGTAGTTTTTGAGTTAAATCGTAACAAACAAAAAATTTAATCTTTTCTCTTTATAATTTAGTTTAGATAATAGTTAAATAATTTTAAAATAAATACAATTATGAATTATTAATCATTTCCGTGTGATTTTTTGCATTTTTTTAAATTAATCTTTAAATTAAGACACGCATTATAATCTGCGCCCTTGAAATTAAACTTAAATAATTATTACAAATTAGTTTTTTGTTTTGGCAACTTCAGCGAACCGTGAAGTAAGTAACCCGTATGAGATAACATGTCTGCGTTCTACGTAATAATAATAGGTGTTACGTATTTAATTAACATATTCGGTTTATAGACTGTGTAAACTTAACTGTAACAGTTCTTGTTCTTTCGCGAAACATATTTTTTATTTCTGGTTAAGCTTGTGTTTGGCCGCAATCTCACCATTGTAGGTGATGATGTGGACGAACTTGGTAAGCACACAAAGCCTAGATGGGAACTGGCTCTCCAGTACAGCTGCCGGAACACGAAAGGTGCTTGGCGACAGATTTTCAACTTGAAGGTGGTAGCCAGCCAGTCGGGTACTACAAAGTACCCCCGTGCTATGGTCCGGTTGTCGTGGCTGGTCAACACACTACATTTTACGCCGCAGGTCGTGGGTTCGATTCCCATCCAGGACAGACATTTTTGTGCATAAACATGTCTGTTTGTCCTGGGTCTATCTATTTAAGTATGTATTTACAAAAAAAAGCAGTATAGTAAAAAGCAGTGATCTGGTTTCCATATTACAAGCTCTGCTTAGTTTGGGATCAGATAGCCGTGTGTGAACAAATGTCCGAGGATATTTATTTATTATATTATTAATATGGTTTTCTCACAACGTTTTCCTTCACTGAAAGCTCAAGCTCATTGTAGGATTCGAACCCACAACCTTCGCCGCGGTATCACAGTTCACAGGAATTCGCAGTTGTCTTTGTTGTGAAGAAAAAGAAAAGAAAAAGAAATATACATTTATTTTGGACTCACACACACAAAGATGGCAAAAAAATTAAAAAAAACACATGCACATTATCCAAAACAGAGAAAACTCTTTTTGGTACCCATGTGGCTGTAGATGATGATGACAACTTTAATCCAAGGTATTAGATCACCGGCTCGGTGGTTACGAGTCGAGCTGTAGGTAGCTATAAAAATCAATTTAGCGAATGCACCCACTCGTCTCACTTTCAATTACGGTCACTTATATGTTAACTCCTCGCACACTCTTAGGTAACAGAAGTTTCAAAATGTTTGGTTAATGTTCTTGATTGTAATACGACTAGCTTTCTCCCCGCGGCTTTACCCGCGTACCCCTTTTTCACCCATTTAGGGGTTGGATTTCGAAAAATCCTTTCTTATTTTCTCGTCTACTTGAAAACAATACATGTGAAATATTCAGCCTTCTCATGGGTTTTAGGCTGGGCGTTGATGGGTCAGTGAGTCGGGTCTTTTTGTATATTACTAGCTGTCCCCCGCGGTTTTACCCGATCTTATCTTTTCCCGGGATAAAAATACGCCTATGACACTCACGTGGCAATAACGTGGCTTTCTATTGGTAAAAGAATTTTCAAAATCGGTTCAGTAGATCCAGAGAGTACCCCCTACAACCTCACAACACTTTACCTCTTTATAATGTTAGTATAGATAATAATTGACTTGTTATTTGTGTGAAAGTACATGTGGGTGTGAAAGAAATGATAGGTGTCAATAATGTCATCTAAGTATGTAAACTTTATGTTAATTAGGCTTTCAATCATCATTCCGGCCAGTCTGCAAAGGTACTTGGTGAAATCACATACGTAAGTTCTTTGTACCAAGACTTTTTATCTATACAGGTGCTCGGTAAGTAGCACGACAAACTTGAGGGGGAGATAGATCGTATGTCACCTGCCCAAGATACAAAAATTAACTCAGATGAAGTGTCACCGTTTTCGAGATATTCCTGATTATCTCGAAGTTGGTGACACTTTTACTAAGTGTCTTTGGTACATCTTTGTGTCTTTGGTAGGTGGACCGACTACATATCTCCCTCGTAATTTAAGACAAACTATTACCGGACATCCTGTATATAAAAGCCAAACAGGCTTTCTTAGCAGATGCCTACCAGGTTGGTAGGTATCTGCTAAGAAAACTTTTATTAAAATTTTATCCCTTTAGATTATTTTGTAGAAAAAATGAAAATTTTGTTAAAATAATATTACAGAATTACAAAGGGCAGTAAGTGTAAAGAAAATGTATAGAAAGTATTAAATATGCAATTGCTACAGCTTACATAATTCTTATGTATATTAAGTTATTATTTATCATGCGATGTGTCGTGATCATTGTTTAATTTGTAATTTAAAATTAATTAGGTGTGGACGTTATAAATCTCTGTTGATGAAAAAGATGGCACGCATCGGTTCTTCTACTTAAAACTATTAATTTATTGGATTCTATAGTGCTTTTACTAGCAATTTACGTTTTATCAATTACTCCTGAAATCACTTGCATAGTGAAAGAAAATGGACGACGATAGTAAAAATAGGTGGCACTTGGATTCATTATAGTAGATTATACCGGGTCTATTCGCGCACATAAGTTATATATTCGAGTCCACTCGTGACCACGGTCAATGTAACTTGATCGAAACGTCGAGGTTAGTCGAAATTATATTTTGACGAGCTTTCCGCCCCGCGGTTTCACCCACGTATCCATTTTTTACCCATTAAGACATTGAATTTCAAAAAAACCTTTCTCATTCTTCGTCTACATCTTAAAAAAAATCTGTGAAAAAATTAAGGGTGTAGGCTGGGCGTTGATGAGTCAGTCCTTCTCATTTTTCATACCAAGAAACGGAAATAACTCCTAACTTTGAATCCCCGTTTCACCCCTTCAGAGGTGAAATTTTAGAAAACGCTAAAACACGTTTTTCTTTATTTTTAATTGTTAGCCTAAAAACAAAGTTTCATGGTTCTAGCTTCAAAAAATGGCGCACTTCCATACAAGCTTTCAACCCTTTTTCACCCCCTTAAGGGTTGAGTTTCAGAAAACGCTAAAACATATGTTTCTTTATTTTTAATTGTTAGCCTAAAAAAAAAGGCACTTGGATTGTTTTTAGAATTACCGAGTGTGGAAATAAAAGCTTTTACCAAAAATAAAGGTTTGTCAATAACACTAGGGTAATTTTGCAGATATATTGCAAAATCCTGCATAACTAGATTCAGTAAATGCATCAAGAAAAACACTAGGGCAATTTTGCAGGTATTTTGCAAAATCCTGCATAACTAGATTCAGTATATTCATTAAGAAAACGAAAGCTTCTCTAATCACTCTCACATAGGTGCATACTGCAAAAAACTTGTCCGTCTGTCTGCTCGGGCCTCCGCGTGGGTATAAATGACAGTGTCTCGCAAGTCGTATGCAACTACTTCACTACATTCTATAACGAAGTCCCCCGTCTGGCTGCCTGTCTGAATGCGTTTATCTAAAAAAAAAACAAAAAAAAAAACTACTGAACGGATTATCATACGGCTTTCATCAATGGACGTAGTGATTCATGAGGAATGTTTTGGTGTATAATTTATTAAGGTTTTGTGTAAATTGACTGAAATATGACGATAATGAAATATTCATGCCAATTTGGGCTTTATTAGCGTGCGCCGCGTAAACCAATAGAAAAAAAAATGGCCAAGTACGAGTCGGACTCGGAAATTAGATTGTTTATGATTCAATTACAAATGTATAGTTTTCAGATTTTTCCCTATACTTATAGTCTAAGATGGTATTACTTGACAAATTTAATAGTTCTAGGACAATGGAAATTTTGATTCCCTTGAGAGCGTCGAAATATAATATCTTCGTTTTTTGCGGCATATACGGCCGTACCTTTCTTTTTACGTTAACTTAGAAATTTGATTGTTTCACAGCTTTAAGGCGATGATAGCTCAGTGGTTGTGACGTCGAATACCGCGGCGAAGGTCGTGGGTTCGAATCCTACAATGAGCTTGAGCTTTCGGATCGAAGGAAAACATCGTGAGGAAACCATAGCACGGTGGTAGGGTACTTTGTGGTACCCGACTGGCTGGCTACCACCCTCAAGTTGAAAATCTGTCGCCAAACACCTATCGGTGTGTTCCGACAGCTGCACTTGAGAGCCAGTTCCCATCTAGGCTTTGTGCGCTTACCACCTTCGGCCACATCATCACTTACCATAGTGAGATTGTAATCAAACACAAGCCTATCTAGAATTAAAAAAAAAAAGCTTCAAGGGATATCGTTTTAATTTCAACTCGATACCTCCACGCGTTCCCGAGATAAAGGGTCTTGTCAGTCAGACGGACTGAAGACAAAGTGATCCTATAAGCGTTCCGTTCCTAAAAATGTGAAGTAAACGGGTGAAGTCGGGGCACACGTTAGTATATAATAATTGTATCATAGTAATGAGGATATGAGTTCACTTCTAGATGTTACTCAATGGTGGCATGTCTCGGCCGCTTAGTTTGATGGATGAATTAAAAGGAGTTAAAGTCACTTTGAGTACGCTTCAATTTAGTCTTAAACTGCATTAATTTAGGTGTCATTTTCGTGGGTATATGTATTAAGGGCAGAGCGATTTAGGCTTGATTTAGTTAGCCATTATGCTTACTGCTAAGGAGTGGAACTCCTTGCCTGAGTCTGTGTTTCCTGATAGTTACTACCTGGGAGTCTCTAAGTCTCGAGGTTACTTCTAGGTAAGCGTGTACAATCGTAGACCACTTCATCACCTAACATTAGGTGAGATTGTGGTCGAACGCGAACATATAGGCTTCATGAACAATGAACCATTGCGCTACACATGAAGGCTAGGTGATAGCTCAGTGGTAGTGGCGTCGGATATACCGTAGTGAAGGTCGTGGATTCGATTCCTACAATGAGCTTGAGCTTCCGGTGAAGGAAAACAATCGTGAGGAAACCATAGCACGGTGGTAGGGTACTTTGTAGTACTTCACTGGCTGGCTACCACCCTCAAGTTGAAAATCTGTCGCTAAGCACATATTGGTGTTCCGACAGCTGCACTTGGGAGCCAGTTACTATTTAGGATTTGTGTGCTTACCACCTTCGGCCACATCATCCCTTACTATGGTGAGATTGTGGTCAAACACAAGCTTATCCAGAATTAAATTAAGGGTCTCGAAAAGCCAATAATGTGAGATTATTACTTTTGGATTCCTTATCGCGCGTTGTGAAAGGGGGCTAGACGGAAAAAAATCTTACGACACTTTTTGTGTCACTGTCACTGTCGGTGACAGTTGTGTGTAGTAAGCTATTGTAAGCTGGGCGGCGTGCGCATGTTTCTCTGTCTGTCTCTCTCTCTCTCTCTCTCTCTCTCTCTCTCTCTCTCTCTTATAGAAAGCAAGCCAGATATTTTCATTTCTATTTATATATATATATAATAAATGTTTTTTTTTTTAATATATACTCTCTCGAATTATATAACTTATATAACTTCGTTCCATCCGGGTGTCCCTTGACACCTCTCAAGTTTTTTTAATTTATCTTGAGGATTTTGTGGGCATAAGACAGGCATAAGTCACTGAATCAGAATGATATTTTTATGGATATCTTTCATCACATTCACGCACTGAATAAACAATATTGTGTAGGTTTATACGTACCTCAAGGGGCATTGTATAATTTATCATAAGTACATGAATATGCGCATAATGTTAATTATTACGCGTGCATAATTATGTAGGTGTGAAAATAAAATGATTGTTTACCGATGTCATCGTGTTTTCCATTGATGTGATAATTATTTAAAACAGATGTAATTAATATTTAAGGTGAACGCATACTTGTCCGAGTCGAACGAATACCTACATAATTCTTTCGGTGATTCATTCTTTTCGTGTGTTTCTTTCAAGGTTTCTTGTGATTTCATACAGGTAATTCTAAAATTCGATTCTTTCGGCTCCTTCGCTGCCTTCGGCTCTGATAAGTGTGCATTACTTTTATTGATTTTACTAGTTGTCCCCCGCGGTTTCACCCGCGTTCCCGTGGGATCTTCTTTTCCCGGGATAAAATTATAGCCTCACAAATAACATGGCTTTCTATTGGTAAAATAATTTTCTAAATAGGTCCAGTAGATCCAGGGATTACCCCCTTCAACCTCACAAACTTTACCTCTTTATAATAGTATGGATAAGTACCTAGTTTATTGCTGCTCGGGTAGTCAGGTTACCCCCCTTTTCCCCCTCCCAGGGGTAGATGCGGCAGTTCCTTCCGTTGTCGTCGACGGCGTGAGTGATGCATGATGAAATGCTGTCTCATCAAACTCAACACAATCCTTTAGTGCAGAGTTTTTCAAACTTTTTCGTCTACAGCCCTCTTTGATAAATGTTCTAGCGCCCCTCATATTTTAAAATCACAATCGCAATCATTACTATAACTTTAATTTCATGAGGTACTTATTTTTAGCGTGTCATACTTGTCTAGTAGGTATTCTATCTTGTTTCAAAGTAAATATTATAAATGTGAAATTTTGTATGTTTGTTCCTCAATTGCGCAAAACGAACAGATTTTGATGAATCTTTGTACACAGGTAAATTAAAACCTGGAATAAAATATATGATACTTTTTATCCCGGGAAAAGATCCTCCGACACGTGGGTGAAACCGCAGGGCGGAAAACTAGTTTTATAAAGGACTCACGGCACGGGCTAGGATAATCAAACTTGGCAGGAATAAGAACGGGATAATCGATCTAGTTACTTACAATATTAGAAAAACATGAACAGCTTTGACGCCCCCCAATTCATTCTGGGCCCTTTACCGCCCCCCTGTAAGCCTCTAGCGTCCACAAGGGGGCGTTATCGTCCACTTTGAGAAAGACTGCTATGTATTAAAGTATAAAAATACATAGAATATCTGTATCGATCTTGGCTTTGCAATAATATTCCTTGCTGGTCTACCTAGATACAAACTTAGCTGAGTCCAACAAAAAAACTCGTGTTGGAGACAAAACGTAGAAAAGCTCAAGGCTGGTCCTCGCAAAAACACTTGAAGGATTCCAAACTAATTGTCCCCTATCTGTACTTGACAGGAAGTTGCGACATTTTGAACAAAAACAGTACGTAGGACGCGCCTCTACGTCTGACACGCCAAATGGAGGCTCAAAGTCAAACTTGTTTGTGCCTTTGAGTATTAAGCCAGGCTGGAGACGTCACGCGCACTAATGTCTTTTTTAAAGGATATTTGGCTTGGTATCTTGGTACCTTTAAGCCATTTCTTTATTTTAAATATTATTTTATGTTATAGTCACGTTTTATTGTCACAGTCACTGTAAAGTCTAGTCCTCGTCCGTACAAGTACGGTCTAGTTTTTAGTGAAATTAGTGGAAACGTTTTACGGACTTTTTGGGACAACCTGGAAAGTCACGAAACACGATTTCATTTCACTTCAGTTGTGCACTTACATTGATCATTATTGGACAAAACACCACCGATATTATTCAATAAAACACAAAATACACTTGTTTAATGAAAATAAAACGAAAACGCAACGTCAATTCGCAAGTTCAAGTCCTTGGAAAGAGTTTTGCTTCCGTTGAGTCATAGTTAAAGGAGATACATTGGAACGACGTCTTTGATATCACAAGCCGACACTCTAGACAGGCGGTTAGTCGAGGTGTTACTGCTACCTTGGATGAATAAACCACGTTCGTTCAAGACCTCAGTAGTATGGGAACTTACTGCAACCAATAATACTGAGGCCAGTAAACAGTGAACTAAAAAACAGATTATCTCTCGGACTGTTTCGACGAGAGAAATTGAAGATGCTCCTTTTAACGTCGGCGCCTGCACTAGAAATTAAACTCTTATGCAGGGGCGTCGCAATGAAATCAAACCTTTGTGTACTCTTACTTAGGTTTTTTTTATTCTGGATAAGCTTGTGTTTGACCACAATCTCACCATGGTAAGTGATGATGTGGCCGAAGGTGGTAAGCACACAAAGCCTAGATAGGAACTGGCTCTCTTGTGCAGCTGTCGGAACACACCGATAGGTGCTTGGCGACAGATTTTCAACGTGGTTGGTAGCCAGCCAGTCGGGTACTACAAAGTACCCTACCACCGTGCTATGGTTTTCACGATGTTTTCGTTCACCGAAAGCTCAAGCTCATTGTAGGATTCGAAGTACTTAGGTACACAATCAATTAATGACACTTGGCTACTAACAATTATGTTGACTATGTCTGGTGGTGGGTGGATTGGATACTAATTAAATATGTTACACAGTACATTATGAATATATGTATGGGTGTGTGAATCATTCGTCGTACATTGATATTTTTTTTTGATTGGGAAAAAAGACGTTATTAGTTTTGGTGTAGGTCGAGAATAACTTGTACTTAGGTATTGAGGCTTTTGAACGTATTTTGCATTTTTGACGTTTTCAATACCCATGTCTCCGCCATTTTGATTTTCAAAAACTGAACCGATAAAAAAATCTTATAAGTATTATTATCGCTCACAAAATTTCACGAGAATTGGTTGAGAATTGCGACCTGTAGAGGACAGACGGACAGACATACGAAAGCATTTCTGCTCAAGCTGAAATGGAGACTTCGCTCGCTCTATCAATAAAGAGGTAAGGTATGGGGATACAAACAAAAAATAAAACTTATGAACCGATTCAAAAATAATTTCACCTTTGAATAGCCACATTATCATTGTCTAGAATGCGGGTGAAACCGCGGGTCAGAAGCTATTACCCAGCCCCCCTAGCATCATGCTCTTATTGATTCTTCCACGTATCTTGAGATGTGACCCTGGCAAAATTAACTCATAACTTTAATGGCAAAACAGTTACACAAACATTCTATTTACGGTGAAATAGTTACCGCTAGAGGGCGACCGGAAGCGCCGCCATCTTTGACTGCTGCCGGAAATACGCGAGAAACCGTTCGCGGGAAATCATTCCGCCATATTGGATCGCAGTGGATATTAAAGTTCTTTAAAAGGATTGGTTTACTTATATGTATAGATCGCTTATAAGCTGGGTCATAAAATTAATATTATAGTAAAATAAGCACTTATACAGAACTAGTTGTCCCCCGCGGTTTCACTCGCTATCCCGTGGGATTTTTACAACTATAGCCTTCCACGGTAAATGGGCTATTCAACACTAAAATACATTTTCAATTCGAACCAGTAGTTCCTGAGATTAGCGCGTTTAAAACAAACTCTTCAGCTTAACAATATTAGTCAATAGTAAATTCATCACTCCGTTTTGAGGTCAATTTAAATGAATATTAAGCCTCGACGATCCCGGGTCGTTGGAGCACAAAGTAAGCAGTTTGATTGGATTCCCAGGCAGGCAATGCGGTTACACTGAATAATTGAAGGTTGGAAGGGTCTTGATGGCCTGTTTATTCTGTGAGCAGTTGCTCCTCTGTAAACATACATAGGTACCTATATCGTTAGGGTACTTTGTAGTACTCGACTGGCTGGCTACCACCTTCAAGTGTGTTTCGGCAGTTGCACTTGAGAGCCAGTTGCCTTTAAGGCATTGTAAGAAGGTGTGCAACACATTGGCAATCCGCTTGGTATTGCTAATGTCTATAGGCCATGGTAGTCATTTTCCACCAGATGACCCTTCAGCATCGTTGTCACTTGCAGTATAAAAAAAAATACATAAAGACAAAATTCATAATAACTACCACTTTTAGTTTGTCGTATGTTTTTCCTTCACAGAATGGATCCTTATTAGCAAAATTACGGGGTGGTGAAATTTTTCTCAAAAATGTCTTTCGATTCCTGGGTTGGGAAATTATTTTATCAATATCTGATGAATGAATGATGCAGTTATAGTTTTCATCCAAATCGGCCTCGAGGTTCTTATCAACATTTTTGGCTATTCCCTTTAGTTAAAGATATGGCCTTCCACGCCCACTTGAAAAATTTAACCTGTCGGCATGATTTGTTCTGACATCATCAACAAACCTCGTCATATTTCAGCCATTATACACAAAACAAACACAATGAATCCATCCATTTTGGTGAAAACAGAAGAATTCATTCAGTAGATTTTTGAGTTCGTTCAGAGACGCGACGGGGGATGTTTTTATAATATGTAAGTATTTTACAAATTGCTCAGTACTCCGTACTGCGGATCTCAAGTCGACCAATATGCTCACAGCTTTATTTAACAGTACTTTACACTGCTTGAACTGCTTCCGTCAATAAATACTATCGCGGAAGTTGAGAGAGTGTTGCATGTTATATAATATACGTATTCTCGATGTATAGATTTTAATTATTTATATTTAATCAATCGATTGATGAGCTGCGGAGTTGATTGGGCTTTAAAGTATGTTTTTGCTCTTTAAACAATAAAAAAAACATCGTGAGGAAACAATAGGACGGTGGTAGGGTAACCCTCAAGTTGAAAATCTATCGCCAAGCACCTGTTGGTACTTGTAAATATAATACTTGATCCCGAGAATGTAGGTAAAGCCTCGAGAATACTAGTAGAAGACATCAAGGAAACCAACAAAAGAAAGAAAACGATCAATGCTCAAAATAATTATACTCCTTTACTTGAAAAGTAACCAGTAGCAAAGCAACTAGAAACTTGTGGTTTAAAACCCTGGTAACACGAAACTGGGCGTGGTGATCACGACTTCTCAGGTCACATTCTTGGTCACGATCAGAATTCAGTGTATGCCTTCGGGCTAATGACATTTGCCTTCTCCAACTTTCGCAATTCGATGCGGTAGTTAACCAGTCGAGTAACTACTTTGTAGTAGGTGGTTTCCTCAATGTTTTCCTTCACCGAAAGCTCAAACTCGTCGTAAGATTCGATCCCACGACCTTTACCGTAATATCCGACGTCACTGCCATCGGCTTAAGGTGTTACCAGTGTCACAGGTAAAGACTAGATAACCCATATGTTTCATACATACCCACGCGTGCGCAATAAACGTATAATCATCATTAAAGTATAAAATGACATTGAGTGACTGTAAGTCACGAATGGAGGTGATTGTCGCAGCGCACGACATATGCCCTGTCCGGTAATTTAAAATGGTGGTATAATTAATGATTTACGAATTGGATAGGGTCGCTCAGGGAGCTAGTGCCACTGCCCGAGCCTTGCATCGATGTTGCATTCGCGGATTTTAGTTGTTCATTAATCTGGCTTCTGCTCTACAGTTAATCTTAGGCATGATATGTATGAACGAAAAGTCTTATCTTAGATGCATGACATTATGTACATGAAATAATTTTACGATTAATTACTATTGATTTTCATTAGCATTTTAATGTTGCATTGAATTACATTCACGAGCGAATACAATTCTTTAAAGACGATCTAATCATCTTATATGACATGACGATCTTATAATAGAAGGAAATATAGAAGGAAAATGAGGATGAGGAAGACCAAGGATAAACCATAGACCAAGTGAAAGCAAAAACAGATGTCGTAACGTATACCTTGGCAAAGAAAACCGACAAAGTTACAACGAACGATTAAGGCGATGATAGCTCAGTGGTAATTGACGTCGAATGCCGCGGCGAAGGTCGTGGGTTCGAATCCTACAATGAGCTTGAGCTTTCGGTGAAGGAAAACATCGTGAGGAAACCATAGCACCGTGGTAGGGTACTTTGTAGTACCCGACTGGCTGGCTACCACCCTCAAGTTGAAAATCTGTCGCCAAACACCTATCGGTGTGTTCCGACAGCTGCACTTGAGAGCCAGTTCCCATCTAGGCTTTGTGTGCTTACCATCTTCGGCCACATCATCACTTACCATGGTGAGATTGTGGTCAAACACAAGCCTATCGAATATAAAAAAAAAAACGAAAGAACCCTCTTGCATATACGGAGCTTTATTTGCAATCTAACGCAAGATAATTGAAATCTTTACGAAACGATCCATCTTCGTTTATAAAATATTTTATTTTTAGACCCCCGTTCTGCGCCGCCATTAGCAATGCCATTTGACACGTCGCCTATTCACAGAAGTTTAGGGTTGACCCGTGATAGCTTAAAATAAGATTTTTCAGTGCAGAATATTCCTATATTCGATCGTGGATTGGATTCAAGATTGTTCGATACGGTTTTCCAATTTTAAATTATCAAATCATTCATCGTTTTTCTAAATTTTCTAAGTCTTCGCACATGGCCATCTGATCCCAAACTAATAAAGCTTTAAATACCTACATACTTGTATCGATAATTACATCCAGAATCATGAAGTATGTCTCCAAATATGCATGTTAATGCACGTAATGTTTATCCTGGGTGGGTATCGAACCCACGACAATTTTCGGATACATATCATTAATCATAAATATTAATTTAATGAATTACTTTGTATCGAAAATGAATCATAACATTCACGACAACCCTAAAAAAACGTTCCACGCTGTCACACATACATTGCTCGCTTAGTGCTCTCTCGAACGTCTGACCTGGTTACAAAGCGTCAATTGTTCTGAAACAATACCCTACTCTCGCAACTTTAAAGTATGCACGAAGTGGAGGAAATGTCCCCTATTCAATACTGCATCAGCACAAGAATTGACTTACACCTTTTGCTTTAAATCAATGGGTCAGCCAATGGTCCAATAGAGGAGGCATTGATAATGAATGGGAGAAATATGCCTTTAAGGCATTGTACACCCTGGTATTGATAGGCGACGGTATTCATTTACCATCAGGTGACCTGCCTGCCTCGTTGTGGTATAAAAACTGTTGGGTAATAACTCAAATTTCATTTCAACTCCAGCAAAAAAACTCAGCAAGGCATTTTTTTAAAGCACAACTTGGCTAGTAAAAGCACGATGAAGCGATGATAGCTCAGTCGTAAGTGACGTCGGATACCGCGGCGAATGTCGTGGGTTCGAATCCTACAATGAGCTTGAGCTTTCGGTGAAAGAAAACATCGTGAGGAAACCATAGCACGGTGGTAGGGTACCATGTGGTACTCGACTGGCTGGCTACCACCCTCAAGATGAAAATCTGTCGCCAAGCACCTGTTGGTGTGTTCCGGCAGTTGCACTTGAGAGCCAGTTGCCCTTGCCCTTAAGGCATTGTAATAAGGTACAACACGTTGGCAGTCCCCCTGGTATTGCTAATGTCTATAAGCGACGGTAGTCACTTACCATCAGGTGACCCGCCTGCCTAGTTGTCACTAGTGACATAAAAAAAAAACGTAAGGGTCTCAAAAATAATAATACTCAATTTTATTGCATGATGTAGGTACATAAAAATTTATCACATACATGACCCTAATAGGGTATAGCAATTGAACAATCGTCTAGGAAGGCAGACGGACCGAATCATTTTATAAATTATAATATTACTACATTTATTCTATTTATTATTAGGGTTTGTAAAATGGTCATTAAAAAAATCATCAAGGCAATAATAACATTTTTTTACTATGAAGCATTTTAAGCATTAGGTCTTTAATACGATATGGGTATCTCGACCTTCAAATGTATTTCAGTTTGATTAAAACTAGTTTTGAAGTTCTATGGCGCAAAGCTTTCGAAATATTCTAGGTATTTCGCATAATACCGGCTTAGTGACTCTGTTATATGTTAGGTAATGTTTGTATCGAAATTGGTTCAACTTGGAGATTTCAATGAAGCTAAAAGATATCACTACACGGGAACACTTTGCTGTACCAATAACTCGGCTCAGCAAAGTAGCAGCTTGTCCCTAACCTCTTTCAAGGGGCAGTGTAATAGAATTCAGGCTGGCGAAAGTTAATAAATCTTTTCTCGGGAATTGTGTTCGTTTTTACAATAGGATCCCACGTGAGGTAGCTGGAATGTCTTATTTTAATTTTTAATTTTTATTAAACTTAGGTTAATGAACAAAGCCTACTACTATAAGGTGGCTCATTATATGGAAGACAGAAATATATGGTTGTAGTAGCTTCTCTCTGCACCTGCATCCACCTGGCGTAGTGTAAAATATTTGAAAATGTATCTAAATGTACTTATAAAAATGTAAATATATGTAAGAAAGATCCACTGTTAAAAAAAAATTGCCTTGCTGAGTTTCTTGCTGGAGTCTTCTCAGTTTAAGCGTATTCCGAACCGGTGGTAGAGTCAATTGTAACGTTCATAAGTGCCTTACCAGGGCCTAAACTGAATAAATGAGTTTTGAGTTTGAATTTCTATATCAAAGTACCCAAAGAAATTCAAGGACTCTATGTTGTATAGATTTAAAAAGAAACTGAGAATCATATCCATCCATTATTATTTCTCGATGTGTACTACTTTAAGTACGAAATACCGCCTCTCTCGTATCGCCACCGGCATAACTGCCAACATGCAAATAAAAATTTGGTCATAGACAAGAAATCTATAACTGGCTGACATTCCCGCCATCTACCGACGATCGCTGAATCGAACGCGCCCGCGGCTCGATATACCGTAGAAAGCTATCTCCAATTACACTGTAGAATTTCTCTCAGTGAAAGTAAAATGGAAGGGTGTGTACTTAGTACCTTTTATGGCGTGTTCGTGTTAATATTATGATTGTGATAAAAATGTCGCCATCTTACTTATTAGTGCAGATTTCTGTAATGTTGTGATAAGCAGTTTGTATGAATGAAAGTTGTTTGTTGAAATAAAATCGATTAAGTATTCGATTTAAAGTGTTGTATTGGCAAATTGAACTGGAATAGATTATTTTTAAAATCGATACTATTGCTGAGATGAGTAGCTAACTTTACGCACTCCATTTTACACTCCAGTTCTCGACTGGCTGGCTACCACCCTGTAGTTGGATATCTGTCGCCAAGCACCTGTCGGTGTGTTCCGGCAGTAATGGCCGTTGCCGAGGGGGGCAGGGAGGGGGTGCTGCCAGCTGCTATACAATTTATAGGAGTTTGATTGCTTTAAATCCTACAATTCATACTTTTCCTATCCTCCATATAACTTATCAGACTGGTGACATTAAAATAGGGTTGCCATCTCCAAAACCTGGCAAACAGAACAAGAAGCGTGGAAACCCCGGATTTTGGCGCTTAGAACCAGAACATAGACAAAAGTGGATGGTCAATGAAACAGACGGTTGGCAACACTTAGAAAAATATGTATTTTCAAAACACTCGTAATGATTAGTATTCGCGTAACGTTTGATATGTTACGGTAACAGCGATAATTCCACTGACCTTGTGTTGTGTTAACTATATCAGCTGAATGAAGTGTGAACTAACTGCTCAATGTTGTTGTTTTAAGAATTTTAGGAGGGAATTATGATTTTGACGTTATGTCATGCTGACGTATTCGATGTTTAAATTATTAATATTTTTTTTGTTAAATAAATAATTAGGTTTCATACGATTTTGAGGATGTAACAAAGGTTGTAATTTGTTAGACAGTGATATGTAGCTTTCCATTGGTCAAAGAATTTTTAGAAGCGGTTCAGTAGTCCTAAAATTACCCCCGCCAAAATAAAACCAAAACTTACCTATAATAAATTTAGTATAGATAATCGGGAATTTTTCTCATGCATTACGAATATAAAAAAATTAAAAAAGTAGAACTACGCAATTCAAATCTTAAAAAGAAACAAAAAAGTGTATTAATTTAAAAATTGAAATTGGAATTCAAATAGTGCAGTGACAGTGATTTAAAATCCGATTAACACAAAATCGGATAGTGAAGCGGCAGCTGTGAGCAAATATTCGATTGTCGACGCCAACTGGTGTGTTGTGATTATTTATCGTTTTATGTTATTAAAATGAGAATATGGCGTTTATTGGACCGAGGAACAGTGTGCCTGTCATTAAGGATAGTCTACACACGCCGGCATATGAGGTGAGTTATACTATACTTTAGTTTTTTCTTAACCCGACATTTTACATTCGAATCTTTGAAGAAACTACATTTTCTTTTCTCTATCAAACTTTGATATCTTATAACTAAAGATACCCAATCAGCGACAAAAAATGGCTTTACCGAATGCCTACCCACTCGAACATTTGGGTGGTCTTTTAATCTAGTAGCATTCAAACGCTCCGACGGTAAACATGCCTCAGTGCTCGTTTAAGATATATTTTGGCTAGCAGGTATGAGTCGGAAAATTTTATTGCCTTTGTACATAGCTTTGTGAATAAAACTTAAAAATACAACTATTATTACCCAACACAATTTGAGACAGTTTTGGGAGTACTTTTGCTTTAGTTATCAAGGCTATCAAGGATAAAAAATATGTCATCGCAACGCATTACGTAGAACATTTTTTTTATAATCCTCCTTTCAGATTATAATGTAAGTAACAATAACTCTTAATTCATTTCCTTTTCTATCTTAAATCTAATCTGTGTGCCCTTAGGCAAAGGCTTCCAACCGTTTCCATTCCTCTCTATCTTGCGCAATTCTAGTCCATGTTCTGCCTGCAATTGAAGTGATCTCGTCATCCCATCTTTTCAGTTGTCTTCCCTGTTCTTTTCCCTTCTCTGGGGTACCACGTGCATGCAACTTTGCTCCATTTGTCTGCTCCACGGATAGTGTGACCAGCCCACGTAGAACATAAGCATCCACATAGTGGTTATATCCTTTATTTGGGTACTCTAGTAACATTTTATCATAATACTAGCTAAACCCGGCCACGCTTCTCTTTGGCTCCGTCAGATATTAATTTTTAAGGGAGTCAATATAACCGTTGCCATGGTCACTATTGTTAAAACAACCTCACAATACGCTTTAAATTTACCGTTTTCGTAGGAAATTCTAAATAAAGACACTCTCCTATTATAATGCAACGTTGTTTAATCTCAAGCCAAGCCATCGAATATTTATTGAGTTATAGGACACAAACATACGGAAGGTGATTTTCATTTGAATTAAATTAACTGCTTCTATGAAACTCAATTTTAATTAACTCGTAATTATCCTGACACACATTACGCTAAATGCTCATGTAATAGCATTTAATTAATTGGATGATTTATATTTATACCTAATGATCGGTATATTATATTACTCGATTCGATTTGAATCGATTTTGACTCGTATGAAGTCGGAATCGATTTATACTCGATTCAATCTGTCACTTTACTAGCTAATTTTAACAAGACAAATACAATTGCAAGCTATCCTCTAAATGACAAACGCAGTTATCTATTTTTAAATCCCAATCGTTCTGACCTCATACAAAATAAACAAATTGCTTGGAGACCATAAAACTCTGCAGATGACGTTTTAAATTGACATTACACAGCGTGTGGGCGGGACAGGTCGCGCGTTAAATAACTGCTATAAAATAGCTACTAAAAACAGATAAATAGCCTGTTATTTAGCAACTGTCAAAATGTTTACATTGTATTTTTGTTGAGATAGGCTTGGAGATTGTTTTTTTTTATAAATACTAGAGTTCGTCTATTGGTCAAAATTCAACCATGATCTTTCTTTTATGATGGTTTTTTTCTTGTTAACACTAAAGCTCGTCAATAGATACAATAAAGAAATTCGGTTTACAAACAGAGGGGAAAAAGGGGTACAAAGATGTTTCTTCACGTATTAGTAGATAATAATGGTTGATTGCAGTATTAAATATGACAGAATTTCATTAATAAAATTTTTGGTTAATTTTCAATTATTATACAATATGTGCTATATACGTTTATATCTAGTTTCTAATTTTTTTTAAACCAAAAGAAAATACATTGTAGATTTAAACAAAAATTCGCCAAACTGCATTACATAGATACAAAATATTGGTATCGTTCATGTGTATGTATCTTGTATCTTTTTATGTTGTGTCAACAATAAAGAGTATTTGTATTGTATTGTATTGTAATTAGATCTTTAAGGCACGCTTATCGCCGCCTTACGAATCGAAGACCTTCCGAATTCTTTCGGCGATTCGTCCGATTCGGCGCGGTTAAGTATCCGAGGTTTTATAGGACTTTTCCTTCATCTCTTTCGGCTCTGGTAAATGCGTTCTCCTTTATCCGGCCACATATCAGACAGTAAGCATAATCTATAAAATTAGTTTGAAAATTACCTCTGACCTCATTACACCAACATACGAACAATGTATTTTAATACTATTATATAATATGATACAATCTCTCACACATAAGTGTATTCGATAATAATATCTAAGTCAATAAACTTAAGAACCATGAAATAACATTCACTGTGCTCATTTTAAATGTTGAAGTAATACTTAACAATACTTAATATTGTATTACTTAACCGTGTTCGTGACTCTTAACTCATGTCACTCATGATTCTGATTTTATTTCATGTTGTTGGCTTGTGACCACGTGATGCTAGGTTAAGCAAATTCACTGAGGATATGTTGATGGGTGGACGTTTTCTTAATGGCGTTGATAGCTCAGTTGTATTATAGTGTCGCGAATATTACAATGAGCTTGAGCTTTCGGTGAAGGAAAACATCGTGAGGAAACTACAGCACGGTGGTAGGGTACTATGTGGTACTCGACTGGCTGGCTACCACCCTCAAGTTGAAAATCTGTCGCCAAGCACTTGTTGGTGTGTTCCGGCAGTTGCACTTGAGAGCCAGTTACCCTTGCCCTTAAGGCATTGTAATAAGGTGTACAACACGTTGGCAATTCCCCTGGTATTGCTAATGTCTATAGGCGACGGTAGTCACTTACTATCAGGTGACCCGCCTGCCTCGTTGTCACTAGTGACATAAAAAAAAAAAAGCACGGTGGTATGGTACTTTGTAGTACTCGACTGGTTGGCTACCACACACAATTCGAAAATCTGTATCGCCAAGCACCTGTTGGTGTGCTAAGACCCAGATGCCTTTAAATGTCACTTTTGGTATAAAAAAAAACATCACCAATCTAGAGTTACTTTCACATTAAAATCAAGCGCATTCCCGAGGCATGCAGTGAGAAACTGCTACAATAACATTAGAATACGAAGATAAATTTCATCACCATCTATAAGGATAAATTATAGCTCAGGCGGGACATCGGGCGGTCCCGAAACCAATTTTACCAACAAAAAGTAATCGTCATCCAGGTACTTGTTGTAATAATATAAACAAATAGGAAGAACAAATCAAAATAAGAACATTAAAAATAATTACAGCGGAAATATTACATTTATTTTTGCACTAACATCGCTTCGTAATAATGAAGGTAATATCTTTTTTACAGCTTTTTTCGTATCATTAAAATGTAACATTGTTGATTTTGATTAAGTTCTTGCACCCGGAACTTTACTTTTAAATCCTATACTATATGTATATTTACTGGGTGTTCCAGATGTTATAGAGAGACAAGACGACCAGAGAACAAACATACAAACAAAACTTTTAAATTATGGTAGTTTACTGGGGCTAAAATGCTAAGGTATGGGGAATTCATTTTCTACTTATTTTCCAGTTCTGAGAAACAAGTTTGACATGACTGCGCCTATATCTATCCTGAACAAAAGTTGTGTCGCCCAGGTATTATTAGCTGCTATTAATTGTTACGTGTTAATTATCTCAGATATACTATATACTATCTTTGATCTGTTTCCGAGAAAAAGATCAGAAAATACTTCACATTAATTAATGGAAAGATTTGAATCTCCTCCCAAATAAGCAACTCCATTTAACTACAGTAAAACTAGCCTGACAGTCTTAAGAAGATTAAGACCGTCTCCAAAAGTAGTCAGAAACAAAACTGCTAAAGGTGGCCTTTCAAATTTTTTTTTAATTCTCGATAGGCTTGTGTTTGACCACAATCTCACCATGGTAAGTGATGATGTGGCCGAAAATGGTAAGCACACAAAGTCTAGGTGGGAACTGGCTCTCAAGTGCAGCTGTCGGAACACACCGATAGGTATTTGGCGACAGATTTTCAACATGAGGGTGGTAGCCAGCCAGTCGGGTACTACAAAGTACCCTACCACCGTGCTATGGTTTCCTCACGATGTTTTCCTTCACCGAAAGCTGATAAAACAAACTGAAATGATCAAAACAAACCATAAAACACCCAAACACTACCATAAACTCAACAACAGGTTCGCGACGACACGGAAAGTGAAGATAATGCGTGTATAGAAAGCGAGAGTGGCCCGTGTGGGATTCGATCCAGTTACTGTTAATGTGTTAATGGCCGTTTTGGGTCCATGATGTTCTGTAATATTATTATGTAGTATTGTATTAAAAAGGTACCACCTTCTTTTATGGTCGTATTTGCTGGAATCACCTGATCTTTATATAGGTACCTAATGCGGGTTATAATTTTTTATTAGTTTAAAAACAAAGTCAATATAGTCAGATGGCATAGTAACGTAGCATTCTAATGGTGAAAGATTATTATTATTTTTTTCTTTTTAGATTAAATTTAAAGTGTTATTTGTATGTCCTTTGTTCGTGTATGTACCAGTGTTTATTTTTTATTTTCTCATTTGTTTATTTTTTATTTTCTCATTTGTTTATTCTTTTTGTAAATTGTCCGTCACTACATGTTCGTGATGTCATGGACGTGGGCCTCGACTGAAAATCAGCGCGAGGGCTTCTTTTAGCCTTAGCTTTATGCTGAGTCGAGACCTATTCCTGGCATCACGCAACATTACATTATTGTTTGTTTGTTTGTCTTGTCTTTTTATGTTATTTCTTTTCCTTTTATTTTAATGTAATGTTGTGTGTTGTCAAGAATAAATGTATTTCTTTCTTTGTCAAGAAAAAATGTAACCTTGCTGAGTTACTTGCCGGTTCTTCTCATTTGTTGTCTGACTTCCGAACCGGTGCCAACTTCTGGTGCTAATTCGACCTTCTAGGGCCTAAACTGAATAATCGTTTTGACTTTGACTTTATGAGGTAGACCGTTTTTATTGGGTCTCTTGTATTTATGATAGCTGAGAAAATCAAGCTCTTTTTGAAATATTTCAACTAAAGATTTCCGAAACTATAAATACACTAATGTTTTAAGACAGCTCAGTGGTAGTTACATCGAATAATATGGCGAATGTCGTGGTTTCGAATTCTATAGTGAGCTTGAGCTTTGGAAAACTTAATATATCGTGAATAATTTCTAAGTTTGATTTGATAAGTGCCGGCTCTTCTCAGCAAAAGTAATCTTCTGAACCTAATCTTCAGTGCGTTGGTGTCTGAAAATTCATAAGCCTAGTCGGATGAATAAACACTAATTTCACGCCTGTCTTTACTTCGGTTCCTCACAGTTACCGCTGCGCTCTATTGCGTATTTTATTTTTATTATTATATTCCCTTGCTTAGTTCAATTGTTGCGATTCTCTTTTTATCATTTATCTTTTTATTTTATTCGACACATTACCGGCTCTGTAGTTTTTGTTAATTAACAATAATGCCTGATTAGTTTTTTGTTGTAAAATTGCTGTAACTCTTTTTCCTGTAGTGTTTGTTATAAGTTATATCTAAAGATCTTTAAAAACTAGTGTATACGTGAGTGGTTGTGTAAATTTTCAACGTAGTTCTTGAGATGTAACTGTTGTTATATCTAAAGACTTGGTAACATTACGAAGATGTGATCAATATTATCAATTCACTTTTGGAACATGGACAATTTGCTCCAAGCTAAAAGGCAGTAAACAATAAAATTATCATAAATATGACATTATAACAATGGAATTTGATATAGTGGGCTTAATGTTTTTCAATAAATTCTCCTTTATCCTTCAAGATGCAGATGTGAATAATACGAAGCCAGTACTTGTCAAGCAGTGACGACATGAGAGTTTAGACCATGTAATCTTCCAATGCCACGACTAGCTAGAATTAATATTCCACCATCGTCACTATATCACCGGATGATCGCTACGTGGGCCGACGCGAATGCCTTTGTCATACTTGTAACAGTGATTTTACTAGTCTTTTATTGTTTTAAAATTACCGAGAAAACAGTTGATTTGAGGTTGAATGTGGTCTCGGAAACTTAAGAATTGTGTCTCTAATATACCTAGTAGCTATTTCAGGTTACCTGATGTTAGTGACTACCGTTGCCTAAGCAATACCAGCAGGGGTATTGCCAACGAGTTGTCGACCATTTTTCAAAGACTTGAAGGCACTAACTACGCTCAAGTGCAACTATTAGAACACACCGATAGATTTACAATTGGCTACTTGACAGTTTTCGGAAAAGTATTAAAAAATTGCGTACGCTTATTTTATACCTCTTACATTCATTTTTTTCTCAAAAAACCCTTATTTATTGGATAAAAAATAGATTTTTTATTCATTAATTTGAAACTCGCACGAAAACAGCCGGTCACGTGACATATGGTGCTGTGACGTCATACCCCAATAAATAAACAAAAGTAACGACGATCGCTCTAACTCTTCAGCATATTTTGAGTGGAAAGTTTAGTTTTTTCACTTGAATTTTGAAAATGACAAGCTACAAGACGTGTGCCGTGCCTAATTAAATATCCTGATAAATTACCGCAAACGAAAAAGACACGACGTTTTGTTTATTTGGTGTAATGTGACGTCAAATTTTAAAGAATCATGGCCGCCCTTGTTTCGGTTCTTGTAATTCACAGATAAAAAAACTCAAGTTTATTTTTCAAAAATAAAATATTTACAAATTATTTTTATGCAAGAAACATATTGTATAATTGTTCTTAACCTACAAGCTACCATATCTAATATAATTCATGTATTTTCATTACAACTGTCACCTCAAATAGCCAATTTGAGGGTTTTAGTCAGCCAGACGAGTACTATGAACTACCCTACCACCATATTTGATTTGAGGCTGGAACTGTAATTGACTTTGGTCAAGATTTACAAAATCATATCAATAAATATAGTGTTATAGCCAAGTTAACTGTTATGACAATAATACTCTTGCACTGTTATCGAAATTCAACACTTTTTCTGCGTCTCGCCAATGTTGCCAAATTACAAAACTATACCAAACCGACTCGCTTATCGCAGGAATGCGGGACCGGTTCGCAGGTGTTGAAATTCTACAGGCTTGCAACACTACACCAGTTACTACTCCCACGTGCTTTGTAGTCAGCTGATGGATGAAGTTTGACATAACTGCCAGCTACTTCATTCATGACGGATCGTTCATTAATGTCGCTGTTATTTTTAACCACCTGTTATTTTATAACTGTTATTTTTTAATCTATTATCAAGTTGTACGCTATTTAAACTATTTTTAGATTTCGTTTTTGAAATTCAACATCTATTTTTTTTATGCAGTCAATTCGAAATTGTTTTCCCATCAAAAGAATGGCAATCCAATCTTATAGTGAAAGTAGGAGCTGAACCGTTGCGTATTGCCAAATTAAACTTTTATATTGGTAATAAAATGATTATTTAAATTAAATCGTGGCCAAATACAATCTCTTCGTAATGTAATATTATTTAGCGTAAATTACTTTCTGATATATATTAATTGTTCTTTTCTCTTTAGTAAAAAATCGTATGGACAAAAATCACTACAAAATTTGTTTAGATTTCTTTCTATGCATCATTTTGTACTCATCTGTATATCTCTATAAGAAACACATATAATTTTGTAGCTATCGTTTTATTTAATAACCTGAAATTAAATTTTATATGAAGCTTCGACCATCACACTTCAAACATTCAAGTTGTCTCATTAAGTTGTCGCATTTAGAAAAGTTTAGTCAACATATTGACTTGGCGCGAGAGACGGTGACTTACTCAGCAGTCCACATACATATCTACCTTCAGCCTCATATTATGATGGCGTTAACAATCTTCCTTCACAAGGTTACCATAACCGGTCCGTTACGGCGCAGTCGCGTCGCGTGCGCATCCTTGCCGCGCACCCGCAAGGACGCCCGGTCCGCCATCTTGGATCAGGTGCCCGCCGACCTTGACAGATGCCGAGCGGAGCGCGGAATTTAGATATGGAATTCCATACTTTTTTTTTGGTGTCGATTTATCTTGAATCTTGTTGTCTATGGTAGGAGGAGCATTGTGGTGTGTGTGAGCCAGTGTTTTGATTGTATAATTATTTTGGTCGGTATTAAAGGGTTTTTTGAGGAATAGATTTGTATCGTTCTGAGAAGAAGTCCTTGCAGCTTAATATTTGATGCTTTATAATAGGAGACTAGCTGTTTTATTTTTAAAATCTAATAGTTATCTGCTATGCAGTTTTTATTTAAGTAAAAGATGTATACTTGCTGAGTTTCTTTCGATTCTTCACGGTTAAAGGTTGATTTCCTCCGGTGCTGTCTGTCCTACGTCCTTGTATTTATCTAGTGAACGTATAGAGAAATAATTTATCACAGTAAAAATACTGTATCTTCACGTACTTATGTTAGCCAAACGTGTAGTTATCTATTCCTCCAAGGCTTAGTATATTTGTTTATGGCACTAGTTCAGCCTTGCCTCTAACTAATGTTTTGTTAATACTTGCTCTAGCCAACAGTTTGCGTAAGATATATGTTTTACGAGTAACTGTTACCTGTTTGTAAGATATGGTACTAAAGCCGTAAAAATGTGTGCCTCATCTACTTTTTGGGGTGGAAACTGGTGTGTATATTTTAATAAAGATTAGGTTAAGTACTATTGCGTTAAGGCAATATGACATATCATCATCAACATCATAAGTGCCTTACCAGGGCTTAAACTGAATAAATGAGTTTTGAGTTTTTTTGAGTTTGACGTTTGTGCTTCATCAATTTTTTTTCATTGCATTACAGACTCATTCTCAAGTAGTTAACATAGACGGGCCGGTTGGCGTGGTTGGTTAATACACTGCCTATCACGCCGCAGGTCGTGGGTTCGATTCCCATCCAGGACAGACATTTGTGTGCATGAACATGTCTGTTTGTCCTGAGTCTGGGTGTAATTATCTATTTAAGTATGTATTTACAAAAAAAAAAAAAGTAGTATATGTAGTATATCAGTCATCTGGTTTCCATATTACAAGCTCTGCTTAGTTTGGGATCAGATAGCCGTGTGTGAAAAATGTCCGAGGGTATTTATTTATTTATTTATTTTATCCTGTAAATAGTTTTAATTATTCATCATCACAATTGTTAGGGTCTCTGAAAATATGACGAAGGGGTCCTAAAAGGTGAAATTCCAAATGACGTATCATATGGACGGCCCCCAGCAGTAATCTATACTAATAAAATATTATAAAGAGGAAAGATTTGTATGTAAGTATGTTTGTAACGAATTGGCTCAAAAAGTACTGGACCGATTTAAAAAATTCTGTCACCATTTGAATGCTACATTATTCCAGATTAACATAGGCTATATTTTATCCCGGGATAAGATAAGATCCCTCGGGAACGCGGGTGAAACCTCGCGGAACAGCTAGTACAAAATATTTTTTACTTTGTGATCTACATATAACGTGTCACTTTGTATGGAGCCCTATAAACTCTTAGAAGCTTTTTTATCACGTACAGCATATTGTGCGCAGGGTGCGCTTCAAATATTTAAAATACGTTAAAATATTCATAGAAACTAGATAAGTAATCTTCATGTAATCTCACGATTATCTGTCGGCGCCCGCGCACCTTAGTTTTGCAATCTAATTTTAAACAAATTCTAAACCGAGTAGGATGATGCATTTTGGCAAAAAGACATTGAATCAAACTGTTTCGAAATTTATTTAGTTCTTTTTAAAGCTTTTGGATTTTAAAAATGAATAAATGGAACATTCTTCACGCATGGTCATCTGGTCCAAAATTCAGCAGAGCTATGTACACAATTTTTTAAAGAGGTTGTGACAGACAGACAGTTCTTCTACTGTAAGCTGCGTAAAAGAACTTCGTTTCAATAAAACTTGCTGTATGACATTGGCAATAAATATGCATGTGGTTTTTTGTAGTTTTTTTTATTAATAAGCTTTTCCCAGAAACATCATCTCAAGCCGACTGGCGTACAATCTTTTTTTCTGATAAGCAGACAGTCCAACAATACCAGGGGATTGCCAATGTGTTGTCGACCTTTTACCAATGGCTTAAAGCTAGAGAAGTACAGTAAAGGTGATATCAATACTAATCGTGTTATCTTGTTGCAGATCAAGTTGGAGAGCGTGTTCGGGCTGACGGTGAGCAGTAACGCGGCTCTAGACTGCGATCCGAACACTGAAATAGTCGCCTATCCGGCTGGGTGAGTTTTATTTTTAAACAACAACACTTTACAAACAATACATAATATTAAGGCGAAATAACACCCACTTAAGTGGTAAAAAGGGGAAACATAGTTTGTATACAACTTTTTGTCGATAAGTATTTCAATACGGATGTTGAGGGCTAAAAGTTTGCCCTTAAGTAGAAGGTACGGGGAGTTATTGGTAGTGTTGAAAATTATATTGCTCCGGCTAATTGTTACTTGTAAATACAGTGTGTATTTAGGGGATTTCCCGAAACTCAATAACAATTAGTTAGATTATCTATCACGAATAAGACTTGCCTGGTTCGACAAGGGTCCACATTGTTCCGCTATTATTCCTTATATATATTCTTGGTGAAATATCCGAATATAAACGTTAACCTACATATCAAAGTAGCGATCTCGTCAAAATTCAATCCCCACTAACATTTCACGGACTGGCGCATCCAATTTTCCGGTCAGGACGGCAGACGTTGACGCCGGCACGCGAACATGAAGCTAGATATTCTCATCATAATATTAGGCCATATTTACGTAACGGTGTATTTCTTGACCTAGATTTACGAGGTGTATCTTGGATATATAGCTAAGAATTGAGCTGAAGTACTTGTTGATAGTCATGTAACCAAAAGAGTTATGAATATGAAAATGCATAGATAACCGGGTAGAGATCCGAAAAAGAGATGGATATGTGAGATGATATGAGTAAGAAAGGAGTGAATAACGATGTGATGGATAGAAGGGACGGATGGAAGAAAAGTAGGTACACTTTGCGCCGACCACAATTAATTGGGAATAGGGCCTTCGGATGATGTAGAAGTTAATTATGCATCAATGCGTTTGGCATGAGATATTCCTTGGGTATATTACATCTCTATGCGTCTCTATTCTAGGTAAGAGAACTACGCATTTAGCACCTTTAGAAAGGTTTTATTTAATTTTTTTTACAATCAAAGTTCTACTTTACAAATTTCAATGTTAGTTTTAGTAGCATCTGGCTGACCTTTGTGTTCTCTTTTGAGAATAGCAAACGAATATTCAAATGCCAACGGGTCAAGGAAGAACGTTTAATTGTTTTCTTTATTTAAAACAGAATATCCATATTGCCAAACTCTTTCGTTACGCTCAATAATGGCGGACTATTTGGAATCCATAAATTTTAATCCTTATCTATCATCACCATCATTTGGTATTTCTGTAATGCGATTGTTTCAATTTAACAAATGTCTGTTGAGCTGATATTTTAGCCACATATTTTGTAAAAGTTTGCACAACTTATCTGAATTTATTTATAACCCTTTCTTAGGTTGTAGCTAAAACTTCCGTTCAATTAGTAAACGAGGTCGAAGCGGGTATTTTAGGAAATTGCCTCCCCTTGTGTAGGCTTCTTGGAAATTGGCTGCAGTACTATATTAAGCACACGGTTTTGCTTCACTGCTAGTTGTGGTATCTTTATTTGCTTTTTGGACATTCCCACAATTTTATATTCTTTATTGTTGACACCACATAGAAGTGGGCTACAAGAAAAAAATTACAAGAGACAAATTTTGTTGTTGAAAACAATTCAGGTGTAGCTGAAGTGAATTCTTCTAAAACCTAGTTAGGATAAGATGGCAGTATCACCCACATATACATAGTTTCCCAACAACATCCAACCCAATTAAAAATAAAAGCTTAATAATAACAAAGTTTTTGAATTATTACGCATCAACAACTCTGCCTTCGCTGAAGGAAAACATCGTGAGGATATCATAAACTATACAGTTGGTAGAGCGATTTCTTATAGTAAGTATCCTGGCTTGCAACCACCCTCAAGATGAAAATCAAATGACCTGATTGTCACCAAGTCACCTTCTGGTTCTAGCAGCAGTTTCCTTAGGCTGTATGTGCTTCGACCTTTAGTCAATTATAGTAGAAAAAAAAACTAACCCCGAAGTCTTTGGCAGCTCACAACTGACAACTAAAAAGGGACTTTTTGGTGGCTATGTGCGAAGTGACGTTGCGTTTTCATTTAATTTTCATTAAATTGGTGTATTTTGAGTTTCATTGAATAATATCGGTGGCGTTTTGTCCAATAAAGATCAATCTAAGTGCACAAGTGAAGTGGAGTGAAATGAAAGCGTGACTTTTCAGGTTGTCCCAAAAAGACCGTGAATGTTTTAGTGGAACAGCCGCCAATTTCACTAAAGAAAGCCTGAACATGTACGGACGAGGACTAGACATTACAGTGGATGTGTGAATGTGACTATAACATAAAAGAAGAAATTAAAACTGAAGAAAATTTATGCGACTGAAAGACTTTGTATTGACTAAAAATTTATAAAAAAAATAATTAAAGAAGTGACAGAAATATCCTAAAGGATGATTGCCAGTAACAAAAAAAAACTAAAAAGGTCACTGACCACGTCACAGGCATGACAATGATCTAACGACACCAATTAAGTGTCGCACGTCCGTTCGGTTGTCCGTCAGTCCGTTTGTTATGGTGTGACAGCTCACTGGATGACATTATGCATTATTATTTCATATTGATATCATGAATGGATGAATGACGTATTTATGATTCGCTGATTTTCTATTGGTATAGACAGAATACAGATTTCCTATAGGTTTTTTTGTAGGCCTTTTTCATATCAATGATTTAATGGTACGCAACGCAACGTTTCTGTCTGTTAGTTTGTCCTTTAGTGTATAACTCGAAAAGTTTTGGACGGATTTTGATGGTTATTATAGTACTAGCTGTCCCTTCGCTTTACCCGCTATTTTCCTGGGATAAAATTAATCTAAGTTACCTTATAACATCAGCTAGTGAAAAACCCATCACAATCAGCCCACCTGTTTCCGAGATTACCAGGAACAAACCGACAGACACTTTGGTACCATATTTTTTTTTTGTTTTTTATTCTGGATAGGCTTGTGTTTGATTACAATCTCACTATGGTAAGTGATGATGTGGCCGAAGGTGGTAAGCACACAAAGCCTAGATGGGAACTGGCTCAAGTGCAGCTGTCGGAACACACCGATAGGTGTTTGGTGACAGATTTTCAACTTGATGGTAGCCAGCCAGTCGGGTACCACAAAGTACCCTACCACCGTGCAATTAGTATGCATTTCAAAATCAAAGTCAAGTCAAAACCATTTATTCAGTTTAGGCCCTAGAAGGGCACTTATGAAGGTCGAATTACAGAAGTTACCACCGGTTCGGAAGTCAGCCTTCAACTGAGAAGAACCGGCAAGAAACTCAGCAAGGTTACATTTTTTAAATATTTTTGGACCATCTGACTATATTGGCTTTTTTTCTATCTATTTATTTCTATCTATATATATCTATTCACTCTACGATTTACCCGCGTGGGTGAATCCGGTTATGGTTAGTTAAAAAAACACAATCCGTTTTGTTTCTCATTGTATTAATACATTTCTCGCCCCCTGAGTAGGGGAATGAACCCTCGCTCGTGTGGGCACGCCTTTACGCGCGCGCGGTAAGTTGCGGTGTGGCCGCACCTTTAGATCGATGGCTGATCATATTTTTATGTTGCAGGGGAAATTATGCGTGTTTTAAAAATGGAAAAATACGATTGTTTTTTGAGAAATTAAAAACAAATAATTAGGATTGCTTTCCGCCCCCGTAATCCACCATTATGGACGATTTCCTTCTTAGTGGATTGGATGGCCTTAAAGAACCTGTGTATATTTTCAAGATTCCAACCCTATCGGTATAGACTTTTTTTTTTTTTTATGTCACTAGTGACAACGAGCCAGGCGGGTCACCTGATGGTAAGTGACTACCGTCGCCTATAGACATTAGCAATACCAGGGGGACTGCCAACGTGTTGTACACCATATTACAATGCCGTAAGGGCAAGGGCAACTGGCTCTCAAGTGCAACTGCCGGAACACACCAACAGGTGCTTGGCGACAGATTTTCAACTTGAGGGTGGTAGCCAGCTAGTCGAGTACCACCTAGTACCCTACCACCGTGCTGTGGTTTTCTCACGATGTTTTCCTTCACCGAAAGCTCAAGCTCATTGTAGGATTCGAACCCACGACCTTCGCCGCGGTATTCGACGTCACTTACCACTGAGCTATCATCGCTGTACGTTGATTGTCCAGTCTCGTAAGTAACCCATAAAATGAAAATGATTTTTCTCAAATAGGTCTTTAAAAGCTTGTGAATAGTCTAGACTCTAATGCTCGGTTCGGAAGGTTGCTTTTGCTGAGAAGAGCCGCCAATAAACTCAAGAATTACTCTTTTCAAAAACAACTTACAACTATTACATTTAATAATTATTTATCTACATCTCGTCTCATTGATAATATTTGTTTGTTAAGGCGGTACTAAGTAAATAACAAACTCGCACAGACCAGCCCCCCAAGCAGCACCTGTTCACAAGTATGACGCGTGTGGCAGCCACCGCTCTCCTCGCTATATTGTAGGGAAGTGAGCCTCATTGACTATACCTATATTCGGTGTACTGTGCCATAACTCCCTATAGCCCTAGAATAAAAAGTAACAGTACTACAGTCGATTCTAGCTTTCGATGATAGCTCAGTGGTAAGTGACGTCGGATACCGCGGCTAAAGTCGTGGGTTCGAATCTTACAATGAGCTTGAGCTTTCGGTGAAGGAAAACATCGTGAGGAAACCATAGAATGGTGGTAGGGTACTTTGTAGTACCCGACTGGCTGGCTACCACCCTCTTGTTGAAAATCTGTCGCCAAGCACCTATCGGTGTGTTCCGACAGCTGCACTTGAGAGCCAGTTTCCATCTAGGCTTTGTGTGCTTACCACCTTCGGCCACATCATCACTTACCATAGTGAGACTGTAGTCAAACACAAGCCTATCCAGAATAAAAAAAAAAGTCACTTCTCAACCTCATTTCTCAAACGATGACTCAAGCAAGAGTAGGTAATCAGACGGTGCAGTTTGCGGAAACGGAAGCTTACGAGTGCTGCCTATAGACAATCGACGGGGTCATCGACTCACAGGCGGTCAAGTTTATTGACTTTTGCCATCGTAAAAAAAAGTAGTTGACATTTATGCAGTACTATGGATCGGGGATTGTGAAACCTCAATGATATCGAATCTATTCTAAATTGGATTTTTGAAATCAACAAGCTTGAAATAAAGACAGATTTTCAACTTGCGTGTGGTAGCCAGATAGTCGGGTACTACAAAGTACCCTACCACCGGACTATGGTTTCCTCACGAAGTTTTCCTTCACCGAAAGCTCAAGCTCATTGTAGGATTCGAACCCACGACCTTCGCCGCGGTATCCGACGTCACTACCACTGAGCTATCATTGCCCTATCATCATCATCATTTTCTATATCAGAGTTCTGAAAACAAGCAGGCAAACAAGATCACCTGGTGGTAAGTGACGACCGTCTCCTATGTTTATAGGCAATATAAAGTACCCTACCACCGTGCTGTGGTTTCCTAATGATTGCCTTCACATAAAGCTCATGAGGAATATAAAGGTAGCCACTAAGTAAGGTTTTTTTTTCAACTCTAAGGGGACAAATCGGATAGATAACGTTAACCCATAGAATGTAAACACGTAGTTAAGCCGGGTCTACACCATGGTATGTGGCGGTGACCGTGAGAAAGGCCGCGTCCACATTTACGTACGTCGCACATACGAATTAGGCGATGTACAGTATTGTGGGGGTAATGGTCATAAGCGAAGCGGGTGACAGAAATAAAGTGATTGATACTACTTGATACTTACATACATACCTTTAATTCAGATAAATTACATAGTTAAGAATTTACATGCTATTATATTTTATTTAAAAGACATCGACACCATTATCTGTTTGCCCGTTTTTTGGCAAAGGCCTCCTCCAACCTCTTCCACTTCTCTCTATCTCTTGCTATGCTAGACCATGTTTTTCCTGCAATGACCTTTAGCTCTGATTGATACTACTTGATGCTTATCAATATATAATAATATTATAAAAATTTAAAAAACCCCCGACGCAAAAAAGAAAAGCGGACATTTAAAAAGTCAAAAATAATACATATGTATAGGTATTACTCAATCGAATTTGATGGCTCAACGATAGGTATTATTTTTGACTTTTTAAATGTCCGCTTTTCTTTTTTGCGTCGGGGGTTTTTTAAATTTTTAATTAAATTTTTATTTTAAAATTTTTAAACTTAGTTACAAAAGAAGTTAAATATGATAAGTACAATTTTTAAATCATTTTATTTTATTTATTTATTTATACCAAAAACCTACGACTATCATTACAGGCAAGACCTAATTCGATAGTGTAGCATAATAATATCTTAAAATAATTATCTTAAATCCTATAACTTAGAATGTACAAAGTTATCTTTGTGAATTCACTCAGTGCACAATTAAATATGTCTATGTCCTCCGATACAAGGTTAAGAGTGCGAAGCGCTCGCGTCAGGGGCGCCTCATTTACCAGATTAGTGCGGCCACGAGGTACAGCCAGCAACTGAGGCCGACGCCGCCGCCACACATATCTGTCCGGTACACTCAAACACACTAACTCTAATATGTTGGCGTTATGTATCTTGGCTCTAATCAATTTAAATAAATAAGAGACAAGTGCGAACTCACGCCTAACTCTCAGCTCGTTATATCCAACCATGCCTAATATAAACAAGGTTGGATACATAAGCGGGTAAAAAGGGTATACTCCGTAGAGCCTCAAATATAAAAATCTAACAAATTTGTTTTGTATTCGCTCCAACATGATACTATATTTAGTGTCATGTGGGGCCCAGATGACTGCATTACATTCGAGTTGGCTTCTCACCAGAGTGTTGTATAAAGCGATAATCGCTGTAATGTTTGTGAAACCACGAACCGTACGAATCATAAACCCTAAATTTCTGTAGGCCTTTTTACAGCACTTAACTATATGATCACGAAACGTTAGCTCCGCGTTAAGGCTAACTCCTAAGTCCCTAACCTCTGTGACCCTGACCATCGGCCTCCCATCAACGTTGTAATTATGTACAATAGGACTACGTGCACGCGAAAAACTGATGGTGACACATTTTTGGGCGTTGAACTGTAGAAGGTTATCCTTGCTCCAAGTAACTATGCTATCTATGGCCTTCTGTAATCGTTCACAGTCATCGTCACTCCTTACTGCCAGGGATAACTTGAGATCGTCTGCAAATAATAAGCAATTTGCGTCTTTAACGACTCCAGGCAGATCGTTTATCATTATGATAAATTGCAAAGGTCCGAGATTACTTCCTTGGCTCACACCAGACCACGTAAAGTACGGCTCTGACTTATGTCCCTCATACTCTACATATTGCTGCCTATTCCTCATGTAGCTGGTGAAGAAATTAAGAAGATGCGGGGTGAAACCAACAGCTGCTAACTTCTTGAGCAACACGTCATTATCGACTAAGTCGAATGCTTTTTTGAAGTCGAAGTAAGCAGCGTCGGCTTGCCCCCCGTTGTCCACAATTGGCAGCACATGAGCCATGTAATTCAGCAAGTTACTGGTGGTGCTCCTCATTGGTCGAAATCCGTGCTGTGCATCTGAGAGTTGCGCTCTCACTTGTTTATAAATGCTGTTATGAATAGCGCACTCCAACACTTTAGCAGGCGATGACAGTACTGCAATAGGTCTGTAACCACTGACATTGTCACTGCTTGTACCTCCCTTCGGTACCGGCACGACACGAGTAGTTTTCCATCTCTCGGGAAACAAGGCTGCCTTCAGGCACGTATTGAAGATATGGAGCAACGGTTCAGCCAGCACAGACCTACAGTCTCTGAGTATGTAAGGCGGAATACCGTCTGGTCCCGCGGACCTCTTCGGCTTGAGTTGTTCCAGCGCACCTCGCACTTCCCTCAACTGCAATTCTTGTAGGTGGATCCGCGCCGCTCCATTCTCGCCACCCGCTCCTTCTATCGCTGCGGCAACACTCAACTCAGCTTGTCTCGTGCTATATAATCATCTTTGATCTTAGTTGCAATAGTTACATAACTGCCTTACCTATATTCTGGTGCGCTTTCAGCGAGCTTGAGTTCTGTTTGGTAGTCGTAATTATTGGTTTTTACATACTTTTCGGTCGAAAAACACGTTGTTTGACCAAAACACAAAATTTTTCAAATTTTTCAAATTTTCAAAATCCAAACACGACATATCTGCTATTATTTTTCAAGAGTGTTCTGGATATCCTGGCTGCAGCATCAGCTCCTCGTGTCGCCACCGTTGCATTGTATGTAGAATCAAATACTGATCAAAACGAATCCAAACACGACATACCTGCTATTATTTTTTCAAGAGTGTACTAGTGTGCTGGATTTCCTGGCTGCAGCATCAGACCAAAAATTCCATAATCTTGCATAGTTATATAGCATACATGGATGTTTCAAATTTTAGGTCACATCTAGGTTTGAAAGTAAAGTAAATACCCATTACGCGTCTAAGATCCCTACCACAGTTAACAAAAGAGCGGATAACTTTGAAACGGCTGAACCGATTTTGATAAAACATATCTAAGAACCATCGCTGGAAAACCTGCTTTTAAATAAAAAAAACCGCATCCAAATCGGTTCGCCCGTTTAAGAGCTACGGTGCCACAGACAGACACACACACACACACACACACACACACACACACACACACACACACACACACACACACACACACACACACACACACACACACACACACACACACACACACACACACACACACACACACACACACACACACACACACACACACACACACACACACACACACACACACACACACACACACACACACACACATAGCGGTCAAACTTATAACACCCCTCTTTTTGCGTCGGGGGTTAATAAAGAGGAAAGATTTGTAAAAATACAAATCTTCAAGATCAAATTTGAAATCGGAAGCTGTGAAGATAGCTTAATGAAATTTACAGGATAAATAAATAGCTGATAAAATGGACAAGTTTTTAAAATTTGTTCGAAAGAAAAAAGTTTAACTTTTATTATTAAAATGTCCTGAAACATTTTAGTTAAAATCTGAATTTCCACTTTCTTGGCAATTTTTTTTAAGCGTAATGGTCTCAATTCTAGTGACAAATGTTTATGCATCTGCTAAGTATATTAAACAGGTAGTTAAGAAAAAAACTCACACCTGTATCTCATCTACTCGTGTCACTGCGATTAAAAATACATTGAAAATCGGTAATGGGTAATTTAAAAAAAAATCATAACTCAGAAATTACGAAAAATCGCGGAACATACATGGAGTGATACGGGTACCTCTAAAGGTGCTCTACCTCTGAGCTTCCGCTTGACACTACTTTCTGGGACATTCTGTATGTATATTAGATATAGATTTATCTATCAGTTGCTTAATTATTATGAAAATCTTAATTGATTCAATTAATCTGTGCGAGTCATTAAAAAAGGTTTTATTCGAAAACTCCAATTAACATAGAAAATTTCCATTATTTTTATTGGATGTCGTTTATGTATATCATATGATATGCCACATAATAGTTTTATTGCTCTAATAAAAATATCAATTTAGTTCACGAGTAAAAGTAAATATAACAAAGAAACTAATTAAAACCGGCCAAGTGCGAGTCGGACTCGCGCACGAAGGGTTCCGTAAAAATGGCAATAAATCACGTTTGTTGTATGGGAGCCCCCCTTAAATATTTATTTTATTCTGTTTTTAGTATTTGTTGTTGTAGCAGCAACAGAAATACATAATTTGTGAAAATTTCAACTGTCTAGCTATCGCGGTTCATGAGATACAGCCTGGTGACAGACAGACGGACGGACAGACAGCGAAGTCTTAGAACGGGACCCGTTTTTACCCTTTGGGTACGGACGGAACCCAAAAAACAAACTTCAACCTAAAAAAGTGAAATGTATTTAACATTGGGGTATAAAACTTTTACGTTCATAAGTGCCTTTCAGGGCCTAAACTGGATTAATGAGTTTTTAAGTTTTTTACTGTAACCGCTACCGCTTATGACAATGATCGCACCCAACCCTTCCGCTCGTAAGTCGCCACGGTAAATATGAGCCCACGATGGCTCGAGACGCGTGATCAGTGACACACAGACAGTCAGGTACGTTTTAATATTCTATTCTATGTGGCGTTCGCCGTTACTGTGCTATGGGATGGGTCTTGTAGGATGAGTTGGTTTTTGATCACCACTTAGGATTATCTGCTGTTGAATTATTGACTTTATTCTTGTGTCCAGAGACTACATATTCCCCTGAATGGACTTTTGTCCTGAGTTTGGATGTTGCCTATATTCAAAATTTTTTTTTTTTACATAATTTTAACAAAAGAAAATGTAATGTAAGCCACAAAGCCAGTATTCCTGGTTTGACTATGGGAGCAACAGTTCGCTCTAATAGTAAATACTTACATCATTATTATATATATTAACATACGTAGGTACTATTATTTATTTATTTATTTTACCGAACACTGAATAGTGTATAAATATCTGAAAATAATCGAAAATAGTGAACTCGTAAAATTTGGCATTTTTATGATTTTTTTAATTACCAATTTAACGACAAAGAGTAGGTCTTTTGATGGTGTAAATTTATGACGTCACAAGTATGTGTTTCATATATGTAAATCATCGTTTTGACATTTATTTAAACAGTCCTATTGATAATTAACCCTCCATACTACCTTTAAAGAAATGTGATAATTTACATGTGCAACTATAAATTAGAAAGAAAAAAGAAGTTGTATTCTTAAAATTAAAAAAAAATTAAAAAAAGTTATGGTTTTGTTATTGTTAAATCTAATAAAAATAATAAATTACTTAGTTTTTTTAGATTTTAAAGAATACAACATAATCACAATATCTTTAAAATCATAAAATAACTGTCAGTTTCCACCTTCCAGATGCACGGTGGTGCTGTACAATGTCCGCAAGAACCGTCAGTCGCACGTGCTCAACGCGTCACGTAAGAGCGTCACGTGCGTCGCCTTCTCTCCGGACGGACGGTACCTCGCCACAGGGGAGTGCGGTCACGCGCCCGCCGTCAGAGTATGGGACCTACAGGTACTACACATTGAAAACCCTTTTTACATTAATAGGGGAGCGTTCAAGTTAAGTTATTACGTAAAGAATTTGGGGGGGGGGGGGACCATAGCACGGTGGTAGGGTACTTTGTAGTACTCGACTGGCTGGCTACCACACAGTAGTTGAAAATCTATCGCCAAGCACCTATCGGTGTGTTCCGACAGCTGCCTTGAGAACCAGTTCCCATCTAGGCTTTGTGTGCTTACCACCTTCGGCCACATCATCACTTACCATGGTGAGATTGTGGTCAAACACAAGCTTATCCAGAATAAAAAAAACCCTGCATTGATATCTAATAACTAAAGATAAATAATCCCAAGCAAAAGTTCTCTCAAAACTGTCTCTATGAAGTCAAAACCATTTATTCAGTTTAGGCCCTAGAAGGGCACTTATGAAGGTCGAATTACAGAAGTTACCACCGGTTCGGAAGTCTGACAACAACTGAGAAGTCCCCCTGGTATTGCTAATGTCTATAGTCGACGGTATACACTTACCATCAGGTGACATGCCTGGCTAGTTATCTTCGTCTAGATTTAAAATCAAGTTACCGAGGTTTTGCAATAGGTTGACTTTGGAACCGGTTGTGACTCTCCTATATTTATTTGCCCTTCATAACTCTCTTCTTAAGATCTCAAATAAATAAATGACGTTATTTGATATTTCATACTAAAAGCTAAATTAGATGGTAGTCAACGCCATCTAGCGTTCGACAGGTTTAATTGAGAAAGTAATGTAATAAACTTTCAGACTAGTAACGCCATCTAGTGTTAAGTGGCGTCGTTGTAAACATGGACATCAAACCATTTTCAAAAAAAATTTAGAATTTACGCTAGTATGTCTGTTCGACGAGCACTTTTTCTGACTAATTTTTCCGCAATAATGGCTTCATCTATTTGGAAAGTTTAAACTGTATTCTATCGGAGTTTATTGCCGCCTCAACTCGGCAAAAGCAACCTTACAAACCGTGATTTCGACGTGTTTGCTGACTTCCGAACCGGTGCCCTTCCAGAGCCTAAACTGAATAAATGGTTTTGTTTGACTTTGTAAATAAATATCAATTAATTTTATTTCAGGATCCGACAGCGTCAGGAGCAGTGCAGATAGCTGAGTTCCCAGGACATACTCATGGAGTTAATTGTGTGGTAAGACTTATTATCAAAAGAATTTAATTCTAACCTGCTCCATGTGGACAAAAAATTATGAAATTCGTGTGTCGTAATAGGGTATTAGACTAAATAAAAATATAGATAAAACTGTTATTAGCTTAACAGTAAGTATTTTTATAAACCAATTTAGCCATCGTAATATTTGAAAATATCTATGTTTATAAAAAAAACATAAATAAAATGATTAAATTTTCATGTTTGATGACGTGATTGAAAACGCTCGGTACTGGCCGATTCTGGAGTGTGACGTCACCTGCTTGTAAACAGTAAAATGGAAACTGTTAAGTTATGAAAGATATGTTGACAACTAAAAGTTTGTTTACGAGCAGGTGACGTCATGATATCACGTGACCGAGGCATTATGGCGTCTTAGCGTTTTGGTGGCCTTTTTAATAGTATAAACGTTGATGGTAATTTTTAAAGAAAAAATTTGCAAATTAATGTATTATGCTATAAATATCAATTTTAGGTACTTTTCTAAAACCTGTCAAATACCCTATTCATGGATGTAACTTATGGTAAATATTGCAGGCATTCTCAACATCCTCAAAATACCTGGTGTCAGTGGGCTCGCAGCACGACATGATTGTGAACGTGTGGGATTGGAGATCGAACCTCAAGTTGGCCAGCAATAAGGTAAGGGGTATTCGGGGTAATTCGGTATAAAACACGGGGGCTATTCTGTCGACAAACCGCACTCGTTTGACGGAATTATTATTTTTGTTAAATTTGTATAACTTTGTGGTAAATAAATTTAAAAAAAAATATTACGGGCCGGTGGGTGTGGTTGGTCATGAGTTCGATTCTCACCCAGAACAGTCTGTTCAGTGTTTGTTCCGTCTGGGTGTAATCTATTTAAGTATGTATTAAAAAAACATGTAGGTATATGTAGTATATCAGTTATCTGGTTTTCTCGCAATATTTTCCTTCACCGAAAGCTCAATGTAGGATTCGACCCACGACCTTTATCGTGGTATCTGACGTCACTACAACTGAGCTAACATCGCCTTTCGCTGATACTGTAGCTTTCTATAGGTGAAAGAGTTTTTTTTAAATCGGTAAAGTTTTTTGGCAAAAATTCAATAAAATCTTTTCTCTTTATAATATTAGTTCAAATTGTCTACTCTATTCCCTTTATATAACAGTAGACAAATGTCTACTGACATTTTGCTTATTCGTAGTTTATTCTTAACACCACCTTTAATGTTTAACAATATCATTACATTTCAGGTGTCCTCTCGAGTGAAGGCGGTGAGTTTCTCCGAGAATGGGAACTACTTCGTGACAGTCGGCTTCAGACACGTCAAGTTCTGGTATCTGGAGTACTCGAGGAATGCCAAAGTGAGTCTTATTATTGTACCTATACAGGTGATAATGTCTTGGCTCCCATCAAGGACATACCATGGAGATATCTTCTTCTATATAAATAAAAATGGATCTTGGAACTGTATGTACGCTCTTTCGAATTACTGCACCAAATTGGATGATTCTTTGTTTTATGTACTCGTTATTATTAGGACAAGGTTTGTGTAAAATAAAAATTTCCACGGGAACGCGGGTGAAACCGCGGGGGACAGCTAATTTACAATAATAGTTGTATCAGTCATCTATTTATAGTACGAGCTCGGCTTAGTTTGGGATCAGTTGGCCGTGTGTGAAGAATAACGCAGGATAAGCATTTTATTTATTGATTTACTAACTGACCCAATAGACGTACTGTTCGAAAAATCTTATAGAAAATGCGCTTTATTACGCTCTCAGTTCTTCCAACATATTCCACTTTCCATGCAAAATTTCCAATTTTTCCATAAAAACCTCATTTCTACTACAAACATTCTAAGACTAATAATATCAAAATTGGGTCCAGTCGTTTTCAATTGTGTTGCTTTTTTTCTTTTTATATCATAAGTGACAACGAGGCAGGCGGGTCACCTGATGGTAAGTGACAACCGTCGCCTATAGACATTAACAATACGGGGGGATCCAATGTGTTGTACATCATCATCATCATCATCATCATCATCATCATCATCATCAGCCTGTGTTAGTCCACTGCTGGACATAGGCCTCTCCCAAGGCGCGCCACTGAGCCCGGACCGGGCTCAGTGGCGGGCTCAATGTGTTGTACACCTTATTACAATGCCTTAAAGGCGAACTGGCTCTCAAGTGCAATTGCCGGAACACACCAACAGGTGCTTGGCCACAGATATTCAACTTGGGTGAGGGTGGTAGCCAGCCAGTAGAGTGATGTGGTTTCCTCACGATGTTTTCCTTCAACGAAAGCTCAAGGTCGACCTACGCCGCGGTATCTGACGTCACTACCACTGAGCTATCATCGCCTTGTTCCAGTTCAAGGAGCCGGTCCCGCTGATGGGCCGCTCGGCGATCCTGGGCGAGCAGAAGGACAACGAGTTCTGTGACGTGGTGTGCGGCCGCGGCGAGGCTGCCGACAGCACGTTCGCGATCACGCGCGGCGGTCTGCTCTGTGAGTTCAACAGTCGGCGGCTTCTCGACAAGTGGGTCGAGCTGAGGGTGAGTCACATCCACGTCTGTAGGTTCCTATACTATATACTTAGAGAAGGGGTTTTGTTTTTTAATTCTGGATAAGCTTGTGTTTGACCACAACCTCACCATGGTAAGTGATGATGTGGCCGAAGGTGGTAAGCACACAAAGCCTCGATGGGAACTGGCTCTCAAGTGCAGCTGTCGGAACACACCGATAGGTGCTCGGCGACAGATTTTCAACTTGAGGGTGGTAGCCAGCCAGTCGGGTACTACAAAGTACCCTACCACCGTGCTATGGTTTCCTCACGATGTTTTCCTTCACCGAAAGCTCAAGCCCATTGTAGGATTGGAACCCACGACCTTCGTCGCGGTATTCGACGTCACTTACAACTGAGCTATCGCCTTAAATGGAGAAATGAAAGGGTTGAGCTTGGTCCGGCGTATTGTGATGATTTGGATGAGAAATGAGGGCTTTATTCAATGAACTCTTGCTTATAGTCTAAGGTTAGCGCCCTCTACACAATAAGCTAATTGCTATTTTATCTTTGTACAAAACAATGATTGTAAATCACATTGTGCGTGGAACATCCCCTTCTCAAGAAGTGGGCATAACGCTTTATTCTTACGTGACGATTTCTGTTCACTGTACTGTAAGCCGCGTAATAGAACTTCTTTCCAAAAAGTCAATATAGGTGGTCATATGGTCCAAAAATGTATCCATGCTGAGGTTCTTGCCGGTTCTTCTCAGTTGAAGGCTGACTTCCGAAACGGTGGTAACTTCTGTAGCTCGACCTTAATAATTTTCTGATTTGATTATATGGTCTTGACTTTGATTTTGAGTAAATTAATGGATAGCGGGCCAATGTCGTGTCTGTTTATCCTGAGCCTGGGTGTCAATCTGTTTGTATGTAATTTTAGAGAAAGTAAAAACTTATTTTTGGCCCCCGATATGTTAGGGATAAAGGCTAAGGATAAAGCTGACTAGGCCTGATCCATGATCTATAGATACTTGCTATATTAAAAACAAAATAAAAATATTAAGATTTGTTAATCCTTAAGTAGCACTTGATACCGTGAGATGGCGCTAGTTACCAAACGACAACCGCGCCATCTACCGTCGAGTAGCATTCATATAAAAGTTTTGGAATAATTTACTATTTATTATATGTAACCAACACAAAATATTCGTTTTATCTCCAGACAACATCAGCGAACTGTATGGCGGTGGGTTCGAATTACATTTTCGTGGGATGTGCTGAAGGCATAGTGAGGTGCTTCGCGCCGGACTCGCTGCGGTACATCACTACGCTGCCCAGGACGCATTATCTCGGCGTCGATGTCGCTCAAGGGGTCAATATTAAGTAAGGATCTTTTGTTATCATATTATATCGATATTTCTGATTTTTATGCATTGATTTTTGAATCCTACTAATATTACAAATGCGAAAGTATGTTTGGATGTGTAGATGTTTGTTACTCTTTCACGCAAAAACTACTGTATGGATTTTAATGAAATTGGGCACACAGGTAGATCATATACTGGAATTACATATAGGATACTTTTTATCCCGGGAAAATATAAGATCCCTCGGGAACGCGGGTGAAACCGCGGGGCGGAAAACTAGTTTTACATATTAAATATCTCGAATATGGTGACACTTTTACTAAGGTCATTTTTGTATATTGGTAGGTGACCCACCTATCTCCCCCTTAAGTTTGTCGTACTTACCGGACAACCTGTATGCGTCATCAAGAAACGTTAGAGTGCAGTCCCCGGGCATTGATACTTAGCCCGGTGGAAGATCTTCCCTTTTCGCGGTACCCGGACGGCCCGCCCGGCCCATTTGACGGGCCGATTGGCGTGGTTGGTTAACACACTACCTATCACGTGGGTTCGATTCCCATCCAGGACATATATTTGTGTGCATCAACATGTATGTTTGTCCTGAGTCTGGGTGTAATTATCTATTTAAGTATATGTAGTATATCAGTCATCTGGTTTCCATATTACAAGCTCTGCTTAGTTTGGGATGAGATAGCCGCGTGTGAAAAATGTCCCAGGATATTTATATATTTTATTATTATATATATTTTAGACGGGCCGGTTGGCGTGGTTGGTTAACACACTGCCTATCAAGTCGCAGGTCGTGGGTTCGATTCCCATCCAGGACAGACATTTGTGTGCATGAACATGTCTGTTTGTCCTGAGTCTGGGTGTAATTATCTATTTAAGTATGTATTTACAAAAAAAAAACCTTGTGTATGTAGTATATCAGTCATCTGGTTTCCATATTACAAGCTCTGCTTAGTTTGGGATCAGATAGTCGTGTGTGAACAAATGTCCGAGGATATTTATTTATTTATTACCTATGACATTTTCAACATTTTTGTATGTGTTTGTTGCAGCCACATGTTTAGTCAGCCGGCGGGGGCGCGTTTCCCCGACGCGGTGGCTCTCACATACGACGAACAGAACCATAAACTCACCTGCGTCTACAATGACCACAGTCTATATGTATGGGACGTGAGGGACATTAAGAGGGTATTTATTATCTATTTTTCTCCAGTGCACTTTTTTTTTATTCTGGATAAGCTTGTGTTTGACTGCAATCTCACCAAGGTAAGTGATGATGTGGCCGAAGGTGGTAAGCACACAAAGCCTAGATGGGAACTGGCTCTCAAGTGCAGCTGTCAGGACACCAATAGGTGCTTGGCGACAGATTTTCAACTTGAGGGTGGTAGCCAGCCAGTCTGTTACTACCAAGACGTCAGATACCGCGACGAAGGTCGTGGGTTCGAATCCTACAAGGATTAGGATCCTAAAATCCTACTACGAACCGGGGTCTTCTGATATCGAGACTATTCGATTTCCCCCTGAGCTATTGTAACACTGTAGATAGTGGCGAAATTTAACTTCGTATTATAATGATATTGTAGCTGTTTTTTATAAAACATGGATAAAACGAAGTTTTCTAAAAATGTTACTAGAACCTAGCTAGATCGATTTATCCCCGAAATCCCCTACATAAATTTCATGAAAATCGTTGGAGCCGTTTCCAAGATTCAGATTATATATATATCTACTATACAAGAATTGCTCGTTTAAAGGTATTAGATGAAAGCTGAAATGTCAGTCAACATCTCTACTCTTAATCTTTAAGCAAAAGCAACCTTCTGAACCGTGCCTAAGCCCTAGTTGGATGAACAAATATATAGTTAGAAGGGCCTCACTGACAGTATTAGGTATATTGTCGACAGGTAGGCAAGTCGCACTCTGCGCTGTACCATTCGGCTTGCATCTGGGGCGTGGATATGGTGGGTCCAGGAGGCCCGCTGCCACCGGGGACCTTCCTTACGTGCTCCAGCGACGACACCGTGCGACTCTGGCACACCAAACCGACCCATCCTAACATATATAGCAACGTGAGTATGTGTAGGGGGCACCCCCCGGGACCTATTTTTTATTATATATTTTTGTATTAAATAAAATTGTTAAACATTTGAAAAAAAGCCTATATAGTCAGATGGTACAAAAATGTTTAAAAATGTTACCTTGCTGAGTTTCTTGCCGGTTCTTCTCAGTTGAAGGCTGACTTCCGAACCGGTGGTAACTTATGTAATTCCTTCATAAGTGCCTTTCTAGGGCCTAAACTGAATAAATGGTTTTGACTTTGACTTTCACTATATTATCTAACTAGACGGTACCTCAATTTGTATGAAGACCAACCGTGTCACTTTTTGGTGTAAATTAACGTGTTAATTTACAGGAAAAATTACCATTATTTGGGTTTGGCTTTTCCTGTACAGTTTTTACAAGTTAATATGGAACAACCACAACAGTCATTTTTCTAGATGTCGATTAACGTCCGAAGGCAATAACGGTAGATCGCGGACTAAAACGAAGACATAGAAAGCAGATAAATTGACTGCTTTATGACTAATTTTGACACGCGAAGTACGTACACTCGCGACCTCAAAATGAGTAGTCCAATAAAATATATATCGTTAAGGAGGACGAGTCAAAATTAAAAGAAAAACAGCTCACAGAATTAATAGACAATTTATGACAGGACAATTTTTCTATCCTTTTTTTTATTTTGCAACAAGAGAATCTCTACTTCCACCTATCAGGCCTTTTGAACGCTGATGATGTTTCAGGAACTGAACAAAGTGATGTACATTGACCCCGAACTGAAGTTCCTAAAGGACGTTGACCTCACGGCTACGAACGAAAAGGACAAATCAAAGTCGTATGATGATAAGACTGGAGTGCGGTGAGTAGTCTAACACAGAATATATAGAAAACAGTTCAATTAAAAACAAGCATTGGATCAAACTCAAAACTCATTTCTAAAGACGTATTTTTAATAAGCTGAAGTAAACTGTCAGTTTTTTTTATTTTTTATTCTCTATAAGCTTGTGTTTGACCACAATCTCACCATGTTAAGTGCTGATGTGGCTAAAGGTGGTAAGCACATAGAGCCTAGATCTAAACTAGCTCTCAAGTGCAGCTGTCGGAACACACCCATAAGTGCTTGGCGACAGATTTTTAATTTGAGGGTGGTGGCCAGTCAGTCGAGTACTACAACCCTACCACCGTGCTATAGTTTCCTCACGATTCATCATCAAAAGCTCAAGCTCATTGTAGGATTCGAACCCACGACCTACACCGCGGTATCCAACCTCACTACCACTGAGCTATCATCGCCTAAATACACGCCTTACAGTAACGAGGGCAATATGATTAAGATTACTGCGTTATTATTGCAATATTATGTTTTAAATGCAATAAAAGCATCTCCCCCCCCTCATTGGTTGCAGATGTGTGCGTGTTTCCCCGGACGGCACGCACATAGCGGCGGGCGACCGCGCCGGCAACGTGTGGATACATAGTGCGGGCGCGGCGAGTGGAAGTGCGGGCACGTTGCTGCACACGTTGGAGGCGCACGACGCGGAGGTGCTGTGTTTAGAATACTCGCGCGAGCCGAGACTACTCGCCTCCGCGTCGAGGGATCGGCTCATACACGTGTTTCATCAGGATAAGGTCGGTGCCGCCATGTTTCTCTGGTGTTACTGTGTCTATAGGGCACTATCCTTTAATATCTAATAACTAAATGTGCACAATCAGCGACAAAAAATGGCCTTACCCAATGTCTACCCACTCGAACATTTGGGTGGTCTTTTAATCTAGTAGCATTCGAATGCTCCGACGGTAGACATGCCTCAGTGCTCGTTTAAGATATGTTTTGGCTAGCAGGTATGAGTCGTAAAATTTTATTGCCTTTTGTACATAACTTTGTGAATAAAACTTTAAAAAAATTACTAGTATTATTCCCGGTACCGCAAGGGACAGTTTCTATAATAATAAAATTTCAGGGTTACCAAATAATGCAAACGTTAGACGAGCATTCGTCTTCCATCACAGCGGTGAGGTTCCTCAACTCCGGCGGCGGTCTGCAGATGGTATCGTGCGGAGCTGATAAAACTATACTGTTTAGACAGTTGAGAACTGTGAGTATTGTGTATTTTTTTTAAATTCTGGATAAGCTTATGTTTGACCACAATCTCACCATTGTAAGTGATGATGTAGCCGAAGGTGGTAAGCACACAAAGCCTAGCTAGATGGAAACTGGCAGCTGTCGGAATACACCGATAGGAGCTTGGCGACAGATTTTCAACATGAGGGTGGTAGCCAGCCAGCCGGGTACTACAAAGTACCCTACCACCATTCTATGGTTTCCTCGCGATGTTTTCCTTCACCGAAAGCTCAAGCTCATTGTAGGATTATCCCCACGATATCTGACGGTATCCGACGTCACTGAGCCATTATCGCCTTAAAAGTGCCCTCCTAGGACCTAAACTGAATAAACGGTTTTGACTTTGTTTTTTTTTTTTTCACAGACTCAAGACGGTGGTTTCCAATTCGCGAGGGGTCAGAACGTGTCGGGTAGAACAACGCTGTACGATATGGAGGTGGATGCTGGAGGCAGACATATACTTACAGCTTGTCAGGTGCGGTACCATAGTCATTAATTGTCTTACTAGGCTGTTTCCGCACTTAGCTTCCGAGATCAGGTGCTGGCAGTCCGGCGTGAACCTGCCGGGGGGTGACGATAGATGGCGCTATTACATACAATACAGCCTGCATCGCTCTATCGATGTTTTCTCAACATTACACATATACTGGGTGTAATAATAACAAATTAGTAAGCTGAAAAGGGGTATTCTTATAATAAACATGTGACAACCAGGCAGGTGAGTCACCTGATGGTAAGTAACTTCCGTCGCCTATAACATGAACAATAACAGGGGGATTGCCAATGTTTTGTACTCCTTTTTTTTATATCACTAGTTGGCAAACAAGCTTACGGCCCACCTGATGGTAAGCGGTTACCGTAGCCTATGGACGCTTGCAACACCTTATTACAATGCCGTAAATGTTCTAAATTGTAACTGCCAGAACACACCAACAAGTGCTTGGCAACTTGTGTATAGCCAGCCAGTTGAGTACTACAAAGTACCCTACCGATGTTAAATTTATGTCGACTGATTGAATGATTCGGACCATCTGAAAACCTTCGGCTTCAGTCCACCACGGCTAAACCTGGAGGGGGATAACTTTTATTTTTTTATTGTTTCCAGGATCGAAATGTACGTGTTTACAGCGCCGCACACGGTAGACACACGAAAACTTTTAGAGGAACCACTGCAGAGGATGGTACCCTTATAAAGGTATGATTTTTTTAATGAAGTTTCTAAAAGTAATTATAGCCTACTTAAATCTTCTGCCAATACTTCATTTTCTAAACTACGTAAGTACATACATTATGTGGCTTTATAAATCTGATTACCGGTGTCAAATAACTAATTAATATAGTTTATAAGTGCATTTATATTTTATTACCAAATACTCTAATAATCATGTCATAAAAGATTGTTAAATAAAGGCTATTATTATTATAATATTATAAATATGAAAGCAGTTTTTTTACATTTTTCACACATGGCTATCTGATCCCAAAATCTCAAAATACACGATTTAAGGCGATGATAGCTCAGTGATAGTGTCGTCTGATACCGCGGCGAAGGTCGTGTGTACGAATCCTACACTGAGCTTGAGATTTCGGTGAAGGAAAACATCTTGAGGAAACCATAGCACGGTGGTAGGGTACTTTGTAGTACCAGACTGGCTGGCTACCATCCTCAAGTTGAAAATCTGTCGCCAAGCACCATCATCACTTCAAGAAATTGCGGTCAAACACAAGCTTATCCAAAAGTAAAAAACAAAAAAAAAACGTCAGCAAAATACATGTTTAATATATATTTTCCGCCAGGTGGCGCTAGACAACAGCGGTATATACCTAGCGACTTCGAGCACTGATAAGATATTGAGCGTCTATGATTACTACTCTGGCGAATGTATGGCTACCATGTATGGACATTCTGAAATTGTTACCGGACTCAGGTATGTATAAAATTACTATACAGGTTGTCGGTAAGTAGTACGATTAACTTACGGATATAGGTGGGCGGTTCACCTACTAAATATAGAACAAACAACCTCAGTTAAAATGTTACCATTTTCGAGATATTTAATATCCTGTTGGCTATAATAGGGACAGATATCACAGGAAAACAATAAGATAACAATAGATTCTAGTATATAAGCAAGTTGAGTTAAATAATAAATTAATACATAAACATCAGAAACATCGAAATATTTCAAAAATGGTGTTGTTTTTCCTGAGCTCATTTGTTGTATATGTTGGTAGGTGACCCTACCTATCTCTCCCTTAAGTATGTCGTCCTTCTTACAGGACATCTTGCATATTTAAAATATTCAAAATGTTGACAGTTTTAGTAATTTGAAAAAAAAAAAATACGCAGCAATACAATAAGGATGAGAAAACTTCGCTAGCGCGATGCAGTCTGTATTGTATGTAACAGCGCCATCTATCATCACCCCTCTACAGGTTCACGCCGGACTGCCAGCACCTGATCTCAGCGTCAGGCGACGGATGCATATTCTCGTGGCGCGTGCCGCACGACATGGTGGTCACGATGCGCGCTAGACTGGCCCAACAAGCCATACGACTCGGCAAGTACGTACATATGTTATACTAGTTGTTTCCCCCGGTTTTACACGCGTATTACACCAATTTTAGATTTCTATTAGGAATCTTCCTGCCAAATTTCGAGGTTGTAGCATTTATGCTTTCTGAGGTTTTGTGTTTATTGATATAACGCATGCAGTAAAAATATATAATAAGTTACCGTCAATCATCAAAACTGATTCAAAACATAATTTTTACAAAAAAAAAAGTTGTAATATACTTTATTTATTAGTGAATTATTTATTTTATTACTTTAAAATGGTAAAAATTAGTGACCTTTGATAGGTAGAGCAAACTTTATTTCTAACATATAATTTTTAACATTTTAAAAGTAATAATATTAATAATGTCACAAATAAATAAATAATCGATTACAAACAAACATACAAAAACATCAATTGTTTTCTCGTTATAATATTAGTTTAAATGATAGATGTCGCTAGAGTTGTAACCTAGTGGTGTTATGTTGTAGGAAGGTGTCTGTAACTAACGGCGCATCAGGAGTGGACAGTGAGGGGGATTCCCACGCCGGCTCGCCGCCCCGGGAACTCCCGGTTAACAACAACTACGGTACACCTGTTGTGCCGGACTACACGTGAGTTATTTGTTATTTCTATGTTATATTGCTTGACGGGCCACTTGACGTATCACGCCGTAGGTCGTGGGTTCGATTCCCATTTTGTGTGCATCAACATGTCTGTTTGTCCTGAGTCTGGGTGTAATTATCTATTTAAGTATGTATTTACAAAAAAAACGTTGTGTATGTAGTATATCAGTCATCTGGTTTCCATATTACAAGCTCTGCTTAGTTTGGGATCAGATAGCCATGTGTGAAAAATGTCCGAGGATATTTCTTTCTGACAATGGTCCTGTAGAACATTTCTGCCAGTGTCAAGTAAGTATTATTCTTCTTTTATGTTGTCAAGTACAAGTCAGGTCAGGTTTTAGTGAAATTGGTGGCCGCTCTACTAAACATTTTCACAGACTCTTTAGACTTAGAGACATTCTGAAAAGTCATGATACACGCTTTCATGACACATTTTTTGAAGTTCCCGCCAGTAAATCTGTCGAGGATCAAATTGTTTATGAAGTACACTGTGGTAGAGTCATATTACGTGATCAGTTTCAATTAAAAACAACCTCTACACCAACAGCAAAAATGGTTTTATTCGCAATGAATTACTGTTTGTACCTATATATGCAGTTGCTAGAACGTAAAACAATATCAGGAAACTGTATTTAATAAACCGTTTTCAGGCAAAAAGTTACATAATTGACCTCTGTATAAAAATTTTCGTGTTTTTTCCAGTCTTCGTATTGGTCGTCTTCCGTCGTGGGCGGCTAAGAGCCTGGGCGACTCGGCTGGAGTGGGGGAAGCGGGGGGAGTGACGTCACACACCCCCGAGCCCCCCGCGCGGGGCAAGTGGGCCACCAGGATACAACCCTCACAAGGTACTGTAGCGAAATCTATCTCAAACTGAAATATAAATAGTATCAATAATATAGATAGATAAATATAGCCTATGATACTTACAAATAACGTGGCGTTCTCTTGATGAAAGAATTTTCAAAATCGGTTCAGTAGATACAGAGATTACCCCTACAACATCACAAACTTTGGCTTTTTATGATTTGTAAATTATAGATAAACGCGACTCGGACGGTTCGAAGGACAGTTCACTGGACAGCGGGACAGACACGCGGTATATTGAGAAGCGGAGAGACCAAGGAGTTAAACAGGTATGTACACTTGTACATTGTACACTTGTACATTTGTACACTGTACACTTGTACACTAGTACACTTGTCCACTTGCACACTTGTATACTTGTACACTTGTACACTTGTACACTTGTACACTTGTACACTTGTACATTGTACACTTGTACACTTGTACGTGTGTTGGTAAACTGTATGTACTTTGAAGTGTTTATGAAGCTTTATTAAGTAGTAATCATTTTTTTTGTTCTGTTGTTGAAGTACTCGTATAGTGTGATAAGCTTCTCAAAGCCAAAACCATTTATTCAGTTGAGGTCCTAGAAGGGCGTACTTATAAAGGTCGATCTGCAGAAGTTACCACCGGTTCAGTCAGATAACAACTGAGAAGAAACGGCAAGAAACTAGCAATTAAACTAGCAATATTATAAATAGCTGTCCCCCCGTTGTTTCACCCGCGTTCCTGTGGGATCTTATCTTTTCCCGGCATAAAATTATAGCCTTTGACACTCACAAATAACGTGGCTTTCTATTGGTAAAAGAATTTTCTAAATCTGTTCAGTAGATCCAGAGATTACCCCCTACAACCTCACAACACTTTACCTCTTCATAATATTAGTATAGATATTATATGAAATAGTTACCTACTAAAATATAAAGATACTACAGGGTTTTGTACTAGTAAAAAAACAACTGGCTGTTATTGCAATTTAGACTTTAAAATAAACATTTGAAAGTGCAAATTACGTTTTTATTGTGATTAATGTCTCCGTGTAATCTTTAAATAAAATGGTTGTGGTTTTTCGGTGTTTGTGTTCTATTGTTGACATGTCTATTGTAGATATATTTAATGTGGAGGCAAAGGCAAACCAGAATTTTGGTATTTTTTTATCATAATCGGTCCAGCCGTGACAATGTAAAGATATGTAATGATGTAATTGTGTATAAATAGACAAAAATTGTCTCGTAGATGAATAAATAAATAAATAAATTTGAATGGCTTACTTTGTGATCAGATGGCCATGTGTGAAGAATGTCCCAGAATTATTCTCTCTTTTATTTATATGTTAAAAAATAAATATAAATATCAAAAACACGATCCCTTACTCTAGAAAAACGTTATATGTTATGTTAATATTAGACCATTTTTTACCGGGAACTTCCATGTTTTTTAATAAAAATAAATGTTCTGATAGCTACACACACATGCAATGTTCGCCTTTAAGTCATTGTAATAAGGTGTACAACACATTAGCAATCCCCTTGGTATTGCCAATGTCTATAGGCGACGGTTGTCACTTACCATCAGGTGACCCGCCTGCCTCGTTGTCACTTGTGACATAAAAAAAAAACTTGAAGCAGTCTATGTGTGACTTCAAGCTGCGTTTGCGACTCATATACAGTGATTTTCTGTTTTGCCTTTAATTATGGTTTTTTAAATTTTTTTTTGGTGTATCTTTTTATAATTTTCCCTCATTATGGATGATTCAAAAAATATTTTCCTAAAAAAGTACTGAAATGAAGCGATAATTTTTTGAAAATGTAAAAATATTTTTTGAACCACCCTTCCCTGCATAGTAAGAACATACGGTTATGGTACTTATTCCCTACGCAATAGAGGCCGAAATCGCTGAACATATCCCAGCTGCCCCGCGTGGAAGCGTTATTCAGAAATTTTGACGCAACCATGAGGAAAACATACGATATATTGACGATATCGCCGAGGGTCGATAAGGTTTATTATTGTTTTTTTTGATTGCAGCATTTTGTGTTGTTCTGTTGAGCTTATGTTTTCATCGTCATTGCATTTTGTATCTTATAAGCACGTTTATAAAATAAAAAGTTACACTTCATTATGCTCATTATAAGTCCCGGGGATGTTTGAAAAAGGAACTCGGTACATACCATCATATAATTAAACATAAACCTTCGTGTAAAGCAAGATGGTTCATTGTTCAGTGATATTAATAACGTCACATAAGACTTAAATGTATCAGTAAAAAATATTAGCAGATTTCAGAAATAATATCTTTCATAAGTATCATAGGAGAATCGGTTGGTATAGTATTTTTTTTTGTTTCCCAAAATGTCTTAAAAGTTGGACACACTATTATTACGTCAGCGCTGTCTGTGCGTGATTTGTTTGAACGCGGTGCGTGCGGTGACCATGATTTTACGGACACTGCTAAATATTTAATGTTATTAGATTACGTTATTCTTTTATCCGATTCTTCTAAAATAACTGGTCTTTAGTACTTATTCTCGTAAATGAAATGAAATGGTTTATTCATCCAAATAGGCCTTCACAGGCCCTTTGAATAGTCGGACTCTAAATGCTCGGTTCGGAAGGTTGTTTTTGCTGAGAAGAGCCGGAAATAAACTCAGCAATTACTCTTTTCAAAAACAACTTACACCTATAACATTCAATAATTGTTATTTATCTAGTCTCACTGACAATATTTGCGTGTTATGGTGGCAAAAATAGTAATCTATAGAATTTAATTATGACTGACTTAATAAACAACAAACTCAAGCAGACCAGCCCCCACAAGCAGCACCTGTTCACAAGTATGACGCGTGTGGCAGCCATCGCCCTCCTTGCACATTTTATAGGGAAGTGAGCGACCCGCCACACGACGCCGCCGTACGCAAAGGCCTTTGAGGGCATGACTAACTTAATCTTGGCCCAAACGAAAAGAAACATTAAACTAAAAGCAAACGAATTAAAACACAATATGTTATCACTGTTACTACTAACACGTAGAATTTATTATAGCATATGTTAAGCTGTTTGGAAGACAGGCTTAGAATTCGCAGCGGATGTACGCTACTGCCGCACCGCTGTATGTTCAGCTGCGGTGTGGGGAGTCCTTAAATTATTTTTATAAAAATATTTATTTCCAAAATATTTATATTACAAGTTACAGCTGTCTGCATGGAAGCTTCGTGGGCTTATTTAAAATAATATATAAATCTCCGGTAAATAGTATGACAAAATTACAAAAATGACCTCTGTAAAAGTGACACCATTTTCGAGATATTTCGATATTTCACATTTTTACCCGCGACGGAGACGGTATATGCGTTTGGGGTGAGAGGATGTTTGTTTGTTTGTGCAAATCCATGTTGCCATTTTTCTCCAAAACTACTAGTCCGATTTTGATGCAGTTTTCAGTTATGAGTTCGGGTTTGATTGGTGCATGTCCTTAGATAGGTTTTACGGTGACAACTCATTAGATATTGAATATGTTGGTAGGTGACCCACCCACCTATCTCCCCCTTAAGTTTGTCGAACTACTTACCGGACATCTGTATACATACTACATAATTATGTATATGCGTGCATCTCATAATCATTTTTCACTAGAGCATGTCTTAGTAAATATAGTTTTTTTTTATGTAAGCATTATTGTACTGCATTTTGCTTATTTTTACATTTCTGTTTAGATTCGGTTAAAGAGTTGTGCTGTGTTATCCGTCATTTTCTTTATAACCTCTTCAACGTAAAAGGTTGATTTTAACAAGTATATCCTTCAGAGATTTAAGGTGGGATATACCTTAAATCTCTGAAGGAAATTTCAGAATTCATCAAAATCTGTCCAGCCATGACCAGGTAGCAGACGGTCAAGGTGTAATTAGCTGAGACCTTTTAATACAATACAAATTTTTTATTGTAGACACCACATGACATAAGATACAAGTTACTCGCGGATAATGTAGCATTTTTTTATTTAACTATTAAAAAAAACAAAATATCTAATCTTTTCTCTATATAATATTAGTTTTGATTAGTAACACAACACAGCTCTGTATTTTATTTTGATTGTTTTTTGTTTATTTGTTTTTATGTTGCATTTCGTATAGGTAACGATAAATATGGCGAAGCCGCGATCGAGTGACGGTCGCACGAGACATCTTACGGATGATTCGTCGCTTGGCAGTTTTAAATATGAGGTTCGAGGGTTATTGTTTATTTTAGAACACGTGTCATTCCTTTGTGAGAGAGACAGACTTATTATCGTCGGTCTAGATGTGATAGTGTGAGCTTATACTGTGTAAGATCATTATTTTAATTTAACTCGCAATGTTGTTTATTAGTTTGTTTAGGTCAAATCTTGCAAGCTGAAATAGAACCACTTTTTGACATACGTCGAACTGAAATATTGTATGTCCAATACATAAAAAATAGCCGTCACCACATATCTTCTTTTTAGAGCATTTAAAGAAAAGCTTGTGTATTTTAACGTACATATTTGTCTTCAGGACCAAGAGTCTACGGAGCACGACGGCGACATAGAAGACATATCGGACGGCGAGAGGACCTCCTCCTCGGAGACCAGGAACCGACCCACCTACTACCCGGGGAACAACGACGATGACACACCTGGGTATGTCTTTGACGACTAGCTGACCAGACATACGCTGTCATGTTAATAAAAGGGGCGGGAGAGTCTTGGGGATTTCTGATAGAAGTGAAAACTAATAGGAAGCGTTCGGTGACGATGACGCGAGTTCCATGATTTTTGTTCACCCAAAAAGTGCTCAATGCGCCCGAACAAGCTTTCCTTCAAAAAAACATACTTTCAGTTGTTCCTAAATATACCCAGCAACTTTATCTTTTTTCCTCTAATATCTTATTTTGATTGTCACGAACTTAGAAAAATAACAAATTGACATAAGTGTATTTTTTTCAAAGCAAAATGATTCAGAGAAAAAGAAGGAAAAGGTCACCCGTAGGGGGATATCGTACAAGAACTTCGTTCTAAAAACAGTCAAACTGGTCTGAACTTAAACAGCATTACATTTATTTTAAACTAGCGTCCACCAGCGGTTTCGCTCGAGTTATATCTTTATAAACTAGCTTTAGCGGATGAATTTCCAAAAAATATTTTCTTAGTGGATATCTATTTCCTATGAGGAACCTGCACTTACACTTTCTGAGATTTCGTTATTAATCAGGGAGTGATATTTCGCTTTTAATAGATGCCTATGTACTGGTGATAACATAGCATTTTTCTGGTGAAAGAAATTTTATAATCGGACCTATAGTTTTTGAATTTGACACACTTGCACTATAAGGGATTAGGAAAAAGATTGGGGTGCGTCTTCGTGGATTATTACTATCTATAAAATGACCCCCAAATTAAACTAATTGGTGACCCCTGATATAAAAGCAATAGAAAAATAACACGTTAAGACGCCATCTTTGTTACCAGGGAGTTCATGGTAAACGCAATGGACGCGGAAGAGTTGCGGCAGTCGATGCGTCGCTCCAAGCGTTGGCGAGGCAGTCCGCCGCGACTCGACCTGCCGCCCGCCGCTTCGCTCAGCGGATCTGGACACGACTCAGACGATGATGAGGTGAGAAAGATATCCCGCCCCGTAGTTTCACCAACGTTCCCGAAGGATCTTGCTTTTTCCCGTGATAAAAAGTATCATATGTTTTATTCCAGGATATGGTCTACATGTGTGCCGAGTTTAAACAAAATCCGTTCAGCCGTTTTTGCGTGATTGAGCAACAAATATAAAAACTTTCACATTTATATTATTTTGTAGGAATCCTCAGTTTTAAGGCGATGTTACCGTAGCGAAGGTCGTGGTTTCACGTTAAAGGAAAACATCGTAAGGAAACCACAATGGTAGTAGGGTATTTTGTGGTCCAAAATCTCTATTTTGTGTCGCCAAGAACCTGTTGATGTGTCCCTGCAGTTGCACTTGAGATCAGTTACCTTTCGCATTGTAATAATATTGCTAATGCCTAGAGGCAACGGTATTCACTTACTTTGAGATGACCCATCTGCCTTATCACTTGTTGTATAAAAAAAGTACACCTTCACACCAATGTCGCTTTCGACAATAATCATACCCAAAAATCATGGTACCCTGAGAAGTTGAATGCATGTTGAGTAATATTTCGTGTTGTTTTTACCTCTTCTATTCATAAACTGGCTAAACCCGGCCAAGCTTCTCTTTGGCTTCGTCTTCAAGCCAATCCATCGATAACTTTTCGAGTTTTGCGGACACAAACATTTGACTTTCTTTTTTTTACCCAGGTATCAACGCCTTCGGGTGATAATGCGGATCGCAATCCTTTATCCGGTTCGTGTGAATCCATAGACACAGCTGGGAGAAGAGAGAAGTACATCAAATCGGCGTTCGACAGTTTGAGCACTGCTGATGCTGATGCTACTTTAACCGGTGCGTTTAAGTATTTTTTTTATTAACATAGGCAATGATTATAAAGTAAAGTGTAGATAGGTTATCTACATAGTACATCTACTTTAGTACTGTGTACAACAGTTGATAGTTAGTGCTTAGGCACCTCAGGAACAATCGGTGTTTTCAGACAGTAAGTAGCACTTGAGAGCAAGTTGCCTTCTAGATTTTGTCCTTTCTTTCTTCGTCATCATCTCTTACCTACCACGACAAGATTGTGGTCTAAAGGGTCGATGACACTTGGCTAGTTTACGAGCTGCTAGTCGGTGAGTTTAAAAGCTAGCGAGTGAGCGAGTAGTTAACTAGCTTACAGGCCAACACGCCAGCGAATGACGAGTATGTTAGCCCGGCTTCCTATTTTCCAAGCTGTGTTTGAATTTGAAAATTAGCCTTGAAATGATTCAATTAGCCCCGAAATGGTTCAATTAGCCCCAAAATGATTGCAGCATAATTTATTGTTTGTCCAGCCGGCAACACGTCCTTATCGTCGCAGCACCTGTCCCGCGCGCCGCAACCCATCCCGTCCCCCTCGCTCCTGTCCCCCTCGCGCCCCTCGCCCGTGGCCCCCGCGAGGCCCTCCCCGGCCCCCCGCGCTGGTAAAGTCGTTGATCCCGAAGCAGCGCGCCGGAGGGAGGAGCTCAACAGGAGGATATTGGAGACTAGAAAACAGTTGGAGAGCGTGAGTCACGTTTTATATTCAATGGTTTATAATAATTCTTTGTGCTTATTTTGGGTGTACACTATTTAATCGCCCGATTTCATTTATAATATAGTTACTATTATAAATGAGGAAGTTGTGGGTGTGAAGATGTTTGTTACTATTCCACGTAATAACTACTGAACGGATGCTTTTTATCCCGGGAAAAGTATAGTATAAATATGATAATTTTCCACAGGTGGCCTTCCGCTCGAACCTCAAATCCAGCCAATCAACAACGGACCTCTCGTATATACCCGAAAAGGATAACTCCAGACGTAGCAGGCCCGTTTCCATGGCTGTACCGAGTAATTCTCGACCCTACGGTAAGATGAATAAAGTTCATATTGTTATTAGTTTATTTTGCGGGGAAACTAAGCATTCTGACTTTGATGATAAAAATGTATATGATAATTTTAAGTCAATTTAAATATTATTGATTATGGCGTGAACCATCTCGGTTGTACTTTCAAATAACGATGAAGTAAAATAAACGATGAATGCTATGTTTTCTTTAAAAGTACAGTCAAAAGGTTTGATTTATTTCATTAAATCTCTCAGAATACTTTAATTATATGTGTAGATAAAATACAAGTCTAAAAAATAAAGGGCAGTCGATGAGAAATTAAATAAATGTCGACAACACATTGGCAATCGCAAGGCGACGGTAGTCACTTACCATTAGGTAACCAGACTTCTGACAAAATTTAATTTTATATCCTCTGCCTTTGTCTTTATTTATAGCAGAACGCCCATAAAATAAAATAAATTTTAAATATTATGTAGTCGAATCGAAACCATGCTATATTTTTTACAGAAATATTTTTCCAATAACAAAACTTTTGACTGTACATAATCCTGAATCACTAACATATTAATCATTCATTAAACAGTTTTATTTAAGAACGTTATATTTATTATTCTCCAATCAAATTATTCAGTGAAAATTCTGTAACAAAAACAACGTTCATAAAAAAAGCTTTTATTAATAAACATGTACTAACCAAAGTTTACCCCCTTTTAAATATGCTGACCAGGACTCCCAGCCCCCCCTATCTACCCGGAAGATAATTTAGATAGTCTGAACTCAAACTTTTACGACAGCCTCAACCCATATCAAAATATGAACCTAGACTATCGAAATAAGAACCCTTACGCCATTCCTGCAAACATAAACCATAAATTAATACCCGACTATTTTGAAAATATTGCACCTTACGTACCGCCACATGCCAATATACCTACTACTCACACTGAGAAGAGAAACACCAATTTCACGCCGTATAAACCTGTGGTGTTCAAAGAACAGTTACCACAGAAACAATCGTTAGCCTTTACTATTGAAATAGGAAAGAAACCTGTTCAATCTAAAGTTTTCAGCAGACTATTTCCTACGCAAGATGAACCCCCTAAAGTTCCTCCAAGGAATTTCCATTTAAATCTCAACAAAGAAGATAAACCCCAACCTAAATTGCCTAAACCTAACGCCAGGAGCATATTTAAGAACTATAAATCGTGTCCCGTATCGCCAGTGTCCGAAGAATGCAAATGGGCTGATAAAGTTGCTCAGAATAAACAGAATACTAATAAAAAAACCGATTGCAATTCTCTAGACCCCAAAAAAAGGAACTCATTAAGCTTTTTCATCGGCCTTGATAAAAGTTTTAAAGATAGCGGGAAGAGTATAGTAGATACAATCAAAAGTGATACAGAGAAGATGATAGCAGAGATCACAAAAAAATATGGAGATTTGGATGAATATGAACCTAATAATGATCTAGATTTACAACCTACTAAAGAAGCTGACGAGAAAGATGGTAATTTCTCTTCTGATTCTCTGGAAGATTGCAGTTTGAGTCAGGATGCTAGTTGTAAAAATAAATTATTTTCAAAGAAAGTGTGTAAAAAGCATATGAAGAATATGCCAAGACGTGCGATATCCAATTACGAAATTTATGGAGGATCGGAAAAGCCGGTAGTACCAGCGAAACCATCTTATATTGTCGCTGGACAAAAGAGTTCTACATTACCTAGAAATATGCCGTCAAACTTAGACGATATATTGGACGAGGATGATTCTGCAAACTGCAACTATGCGAACATGTACAGATGTCAAAGTGTTCTGACAAAACGATGTGTGACGCGTTCTAATGAATCTGTCCTGAGTGACAATTCTAATTGTTCCAGTGTATCTAACGAGATATTTTTGAGATATGGTAACGAAGTGGCGTTCCAGCAAGCTAAATTCGACAGCAGATATAACCTTAATGATTCTCAGAACTGTTCAAATGAAAATTTGAACGAGCCTGATGAGCAGTATCTAGAAAACCATAGACACAGCAGTGCAAGCTTCTTCCTAAACCAGAAGAAGTATATGAAAACTAGTTGTAGTCAGGAATCTGTTTTATCAGATGAAATGTTTCTAGATAATGATAATCAGCTGTCTAGAACTAATTGTAATTCATTAGAGAGTGTGCTGTCAGACGAATCTGAGTGCACAAAAAGTGCTCCGCTAGAAATGCTTTTCGAAGGCACAAGACCGAAAAGGCAGCCAAAAAATCAAACTGTATGCATACCTAGAAACAGTAAGAGTTGTTATGAATTCGATAATACGTCTAAAAGTTACGGGTCGAGTCCAAATAATGCTCCTTACTTCGGCGGGTATATGTACAATAATTATATCTGTGAAGGATCTAGTCCTAATCATCGAGAAGTTAGGGAAAATCCTGTAGTTAATGCGAGTGCAAAGCTTCCAGTAAACAAAGTTTATGGCTTTGAAGTACCTGTATCGGAGTTTTCAGGACACAAAACTGTGACTCGATCGAAAAGTCTGTATGATTCGACGAACGTACAACCGCCTCCTGCTAAGAATATTGCGTATTATTTCGACGGAAATAATGTACAGCAGTATACTAAGGACGTTAAACAGGCAGATGAGATTCCTAGACTGAAAAATAAGACAAATATGGGTCACACTAGTAAATCGCTACACCCAAAGTTTACAGACAAATATAAAAGTGAAATGGAGGGGTGTGACAGAAACACTATGATAAAGTCGAAAAGCTGCAGTTTTGAAGTTGTCCTTGAACCGGCATCTAAACCGAATCCATTGAAAAATTTTATGGAGAAACGAAATTCTCATGTGCAAAAGAATTTGGAGAAATTTGAGGAACAGATACGAAAAAATACTCAAACTAAAGTTAACAAAAATCAGATGAATAAAGAAAAAGTTAACGGTACAAAAAATAATAATACAACAAAGAGCCTTGAAAGAGGCTCAGGACAGAAAAGCAATAATGTTAAAATAACGATGGAGTTTGTACCACATAAACCACCAAAACCTATAAAAAGAACTTCGTCTGTGAAAATGAATAATAGACTCAAAGCTGGCCTTGATAAGAGTAGTCTAAGCTCATCAATTTCTTCACAATATAAAGCTAAGTTAGACGGTCTTCAGAATAAGAATTATTTAGTAAATAAAAAGCATGAAGATAAGAATTCAAATCAGGTCGATTCAGAAAATACAGAGAAAACATTTGATGTTTTCGTTAAAGAGAAAGACGTGAATGAAAACAAGTCAGAAATACAAATGGATAGCTTAGAAGTATACGCTATACAGAAGATGGAAAGGATGAAACAAGTCAGTATGGATTCTCTTGACGTATTAGAAGAAAGTAATGATTTCGCTAACGATTCCCTAGATTATTACGCAGAGCAAGATAATAAGTTCCACTTCAGAAAGACTGTTAAAGATCAAATTAATTTAAAGTTATCCAGAAACGATCGTGACATGACCTTACCCTGTCACAGCCGTAATACTGAAGCTAAAGAAAACATTGCACCGATAGTAGTGAGCGATGAAATAAAGAAATACAAAGACATTGAAAGAAAATTAGAAATTATTAATAAGTTAGTTGAAATGGAAGAGCGGAAAATACTACAAGAAAAAATACTGAAAGAGTGGCGCATGAGACCTTTAAAAGCAAATATAAACGATGGGAAAGGAGTCGTCAAAGTGTTATCTAGAAAATTCGAGAAGTTAGCTACAAAACAGACTACAGTACCAAATTTTGCTTCATTAACTCTAGAAGAGGCTGAAACGGACGCTAAACCCAATGCGGATAATAAAGAAATTAAACGTAATTTGAGTCTACCAGATATATTAGATTCAGACCAAATAGGCGGAATAGTTAGTGTCGGCATGGATAAATCTAATGAGGCTGGAAATGTAGATGCATTTGAAGATGTAAAATTAAATAACACAGCGCAGAACGCTACAGAAAATGCACCTAGATCACTGAAACAGAGAGTTTATAATGAAATGGTGATACCTAAAACGGATGTACACCTTGATAGCGAGAATTATGAATCATCAACGACGAGTTCAAGCTGTACAAATTCGCCGAAAAGATTGTCTTTTTATGGTTTCAATAGGCCAAAAACTCCCTTTAGGAAAATAATACGTGGTCCAACACCTAGGTTGTGTATGGAAAACCGTATTTTTCCGTGCGCCAGACCTGTTTTATGGGCTGGTAATGTCGTAAGAGGTTGTTTATCAAAGAAAGTACCCATTCAACAACCGGTCCTGCCATCGAAATTCACACCTATACAAGGTTGGGGTTGCATGTTGAAAAAATAAATTAAAATTGATGTCGTAAATAGTCTCTTATTTTCAGTTCTAATTTTAAATTCGCGCAATGATATTGATATTGCGGTGATTGTTTGTGAAGAGGCCGTAAAGTGGAGAAATAATAATAATATTTATTGCATATTTTTTTATTATCGCACAGGCTTCTTCACGACATATCACATATGCTTCATTTTGTTATTTTTTATAGATTTTATACAGCATGTGTTATGATTTCATTTTAGATTATTTTAAGAGAACGTTTGATGTATTCAAATACATTGCATGAATATATTTTGATATTTTTAAGTATTTGTATTTTGCTTCTGCTTATTTTGGTATTCTGAATTTTGTGATCCAATCTGACCCAAAGTAATTCAGACTCATTTTAAAAGCCACACCAAGCCTCAACACTACTTCTAAAGTAGATTCTAAAATATAATATGAAACAATCAAGTTGGGTACACAAAGGTTCAGATAAACCCTAAAGCGATGTTATGCATGTTTTAAACTACGAATGCCTCGCCAGCCGGTCGCTCCCATCTGTCCCCATCGGACCGCGAGGAGGAGAGCACAGGGATGCGGAGGGCCATATCGCTCTCGGATTTGGCCGCGAAACCAATGCCGGCGCCGAGAACGCCGCAAGGTGGGTCTCTTGGTGGTGGATAGGGGACTATGGTTGGGGGTTGGGGCTAATTGATACATTTGGGGCTTGATATATTTATATACTGTTTAGGTTTCGGTTATTTTTTGTTAGATTCGCGATTGTAAATTGGTTTGCAGTTTGACCATATTTAGTTAACGTAAATCAATTTTCATCTTTCATTAACTAATGCGGGTTATAATTTTTTATGTATTTTTGTATTACTTTAAGAATAAAATTGTTAAACATTTGAAAAAAAAAAGCCAATATATTCAAGCCAATAATTAATATAGTCCAAAAATATTTAAAAAATGTAATCTTGCTGAGTTTCTTGCCGGTTCTTCTCAGTTGAAGGCTGACTTCCGAACCGGTGGTAACTTCTGAAATTCGACCTTCATAAGTGCCCTTCTAGGGCCTAAACTGAATAAATGGTTTTGACTTTGATATCATTAAATTTGATTTCTTACTAATACTTCTATATTTGCATGAATTATGACATTTATTTTCGGGGCGATACGGAAAATAGCACTTTCATGATTTTTTATTTTTACTCAATTCATCACATATTCTGGCCTTCACCCAGTCATCCTTGCTTAAACAACTGTGTCAAGTTCTGTCGCCAAGTAGCTATATGTTCCGTTAGCTACACTCGAGTGTCAGTTTCTTCTAAGTAGACCATCACTTACCACGAGATTGTGATCGTATAAGTAATTGGATACGACATTTTAGTGAGTTATAAACTAGAAAATGATTATTATGTACTACTATCGCCCCGTGGTTTCGCTCTCGATGAGATGATTTTGAGATGCCAAGGAGTTTATAGCATTCAGTCATAAAGTAGTGTTCATTAGTAAAATAATTTTCAAAATCGGATCGAATCAGTAGTTAAGATTACCTCATAAACCCAATTTTACAAAGGAGATGTTTCAGATTTGTATGGAGTCTTGGACTGCACATTGTACACATGACTAAAAGTAGTGGAAAAATAAATCAAACATGAGAAAAATACTTATTTTTAATAATTTTACGTTGTTTTCATGTACAAGGCGTGTTTCGACATTTTTAATGGCAATTTCATTGCATGTTTTTTTAATGGCGACCACTACTACATTTACGTCAATCTGTCAAACTGACATTAAATAAAACAAAGAGAATATATTACTAGATAGATAAATTGATTGACTGAAAATAGGTACAATTGATTTATTGACTTATCCTTACAACCACCGAGTTTTACTTTTATAATAAATACTATACTACCAAGTTACTGAATTAGAATCTTCAAATTATTGATTCTGAGAAGAAATTGCATGAAGTTATTATTATGTGAAAGTCGAATCTGTTTTGTACATCTTGCTGGACACAAAGCCCGAATTCAAATACTCAAGAAACATTTTATTATTGATCAATCAAGAACTCAAGCGCATCAAAATACAAGCAAGTTATTCATGTTAAAAACAATGAATAATGCCAGCAAAAGTTGTGGCTTTCGAGTTTCGTGCTGTCTGTCCCATCCAAGAATTATGTATTCTAAATGGATAGGTAACTTTGAATACCTACTTGAAGCAAATACCTATTAATTACGATTACATAATTCTTGGTCACATCTTCCTAGAGAGAGATGTAAAAGATAATCAATAAAAAAATGAACTAAATAGATTTTTATAATCGAGTTAAAATAATCGATTAACTGAATTCTCTTTTTATTTTCACTATTGATTTTTTACTGCTATGCTGCGAGGAAAGATTAAACAATACATTTTTTACACTTACCAAAGCTGTTATTTCTTCACCCTTGATATAGATTTTTTCTGTATAATTAATGTTGATCAATATTACCCACTGACTGTTGATTAATACTGTCGATTACCTAATTAATGAAGTTACAACTAGGGAGTAGGGATATTTCAGACGTTTGATGTGATATCTCAAGATAATAAAGAACAAATTATTATTAAATAAAACCGATTATGTTTAATTATCCACATCGATTACTTTTTAATCGTTTAAAATGCTCTAAGTTTAAAATACATAATAAAATAATCGATTATTTAATAATCATTATTTTATGTTGAATGTCTCATCCCTACAACAGCTACCCTTATTTTTTTTAACAAGACCACGGAACTAGGTCTTGTTTGACCCTATTAAATAAATATTCGATGATACGGGTGTTTTTGGCGGGAACTTGCAAAGTGAACGTCACGTCAAAAAGAGTAAGATAACAACTACATTGGGACAACTTCTCTTTCTTTTATTCAGGGTAAGTAGGGTTAGAAAGAGAGATTGTCCCAACGTATTTGTTATCTTTCTCTTTTTCGCAATTGATAGGTATTTGCATCAAGTAGGTATGGAGATCTTCTATCCAGATGGTATACATAATTCTTGCGTTAAGCAATATGGCGGTCTAAGTTGCCCTGTGAAATATTTGGTAGTAATAAAAAATATTATTGTACAGCGTTTATCGACAAGAAAAATATAAATAATATAAATAGATATTTTTTATCGCTTTGAATAATTATTTAGCTTATTTTTAATACGTGTACAATGTCCAGTCCAAAAATGAAACATCTCCTTTACAAGATTAGATGTTTTGTATATTTGTTTGTGGTGGATACATTTAAAAATAATTATCTGATTTTAGAAAATACTTCACATTTAGAAAGCTACATTATGAACGCAGGTGAAACCGCGGGGTGGAAATGTAGTTGATTATATGTATAACAAAATGGCTTTTTAATTAACAGCTTGCACTGCATGTAATTTCTAATACTGTATATATTAACACAGTTAATTACCTACTTCTATTATTTTACTAATATTATAAACTGTAGATAAATACTGTAATCTTTGATATCTAATAACTAAACATACACAATCAGCGACAAACAATTACCTTACCGAATGAGTGCCCACTCGAACTTTAGGGTACTCTTTTAATCTCGTAGGATTCGAACGCTCCGACGGTAAACATGCTTCATTGCTCGTTTATGATATATTTTGGCTAGCAGGTATGAGTCGGAAAATTTTACTGCCTTTTGTACATAGCTATGTGAATACAACTTAAAAAAATTAACTACTAACACAATTTGAGACAGTTTTGAGAGAACTTTTGCTTGGGATTGTTTATCTTTAGTTATTAGATTATGATGACTAATAGATATTTATCTAATAATACAGATTTTTAAGTATAAAAACAGCTAAATAAGTTACTTAGATGTTCGGTTCGTTAAATACACTACCTGACACATCATCGTGGGTTCGATTCCCATCCAGGACAGACATTGTGTACAGTACACTACACTTTGTTCTTTACTGATAAATTACTTTTTTTTTGTTTTAGTTTAGTACGAGTATGTAGGTAACTATAGGTATGCGGGTTATACTTTTTTAATGTATGTTTGTATTAGTTTAAGTATAAAATTATTAAACATTTGAAAAAAAGCCAATATTATATAATAGCCAATAGTCAAAAAATATTGAAAAACCTGAGTTTCTTGCCGGTACTTCTCAGTTGAAGGCTGACTTCCGAACCGGTGGTAACTTCTAAACTGATTAAATGGTTTTGACTTTGATTTACTTATAAATAAAATGTACAGGTCAACCCAAACCGACGGCACCACAGAACGGTAACTCTGTCAAATCTCCGAGTGGGTTCCTTCGGCCCGCACCGCGGTATAACAACAAGTCCAATATGACGAGGAGCTCCAGTGTAGGAGTGCTCAATCAGGTAAGGACTTTTGTATTCAAGTATTAGGTACCTTCGTAAAATTCTAGCTTTTCGTCCGCGGTGTCACGTGCGTTCTCGTGGTATCTTATCTTTTCCCGGTATAAAAATATAGCCAATGACACTCACAAATAACGTGGCTTTCGTGGTAAAATAATTTTCTAAATCGGTTCAGTAGATCCAGAGCTTACCCCCTACAAACTCACGAGCTTACCTCTTTATAATATTAGTATAGACAAGTGACAACCAGACTGGTGTGTCACCTGATGGTAAGTGAATACTGATGCCTTTTTACAATAACTCAAAGGCTGGCTCTCAAGTGCAACTGCCGGTACACACCAACAGGTGCTTGGCGACAGATTTTCAACTTGAGGGTGAACAGCCAGTCCAGTACAAAGTACCCTACCACCGTGCTGTCCTCACGATAGTTTTATTCACCGAAAGCTCAAGCTCATTGTAGTATTCCTATCCACAACTTAAGCGGTACGACGTCACTACCACTAAGCTATCTTCGCTTTAGCAGTTCCAAAGATTACCCCAAACAAATAAAAAGCAAATCTTACCCATTTATCTAGGCTCGGCCACATCATCACTTACCATGGTGAGATTTCGGGCAAAGACAAGCTTATCCAGAATAAAAATAAAACATGGTATTTTTGTTCAGAGTGACTCAGAATCGGACCCGGCCCCTTCGCGCCAGTCAACGTCCCGGAGCCAGGGTCTCATGCGGCCAACAATCAGCTCCATGAACAAGCAGGCCGCCAACACGGCCAGGAGACGAGGGCTGCCCAACGCTTACAGTGCTGGTGAGTGCACTACTTCTACATTTAACAACTTTATAGGATATCAATTGAAACTTATGACTGATTGGACTTTACGGCGGAAACTTGCAATGTGACGTTGTTTTTTCGTTTTATTGAATAATATCGGTGGTGTTTTGTTCAATAATGTTCAAACTAAGTGCACCAGTGCAGTGAAATTAAATGAAACGTAAACGAAAAAGTGGAACGTCCACCAATTTCACTAAAACCTGACCTGCCGTTGACTAACTTTACTGTGAATGTGATATTACGTGATATTAAAATAACTATATAATAACTTGAAATTGGCAGTTAGAAAGACTGATATATAGTTAATTTATGAACAGTATATCACTTTCTAACAAAATATAAGAAAATTCTAATAAAAACGAATATTGATTTAAATAGTTCAGTATTTGACCGCAAACTGCAGCTAGATTAGTGTCACTCTACTAAAATCATTATAATTTGATCCATATATCAAGTAGATTAACGTTACATATTGCATTGCACAAGGAATATCTCAAGATATTGGTGATATCAGATACCAAAGCCAAACTGGTAATTATATTCAACACAGTGCTTTGAACACTAGCGCTTATTTAGAAATGTACTTCATAAAAGACCGACTTCACAATATTGATTTCATTAAAGAAAAATGATCCCTAAATATTGAGATTGCTTTACTAAAGTTGTATTTTTAATTAGGTAAAGTGATTTGACAGTGGTCGTAATAAATATTTAGTTACTCACAAACTTTATAATATATAAATTGACATATTGCAGAGTGCCATGTAATGTAGGTAATTCTGATACATCATTTCTTTTAAAAATCTCGCCATTAAAATTCACATGAATTGTTGAAGTCGGTAATGACAACACAACTAACAAGCACATTGCATGGTATTAATGACGCACAGTGAGCCTCTCTGGAGGTGGCGCCGAGGAGTCGAGCTCGGAGGGGGAAGAGGGGAGGGAAGGAGGGGAGCGGGGGGAACGTGGGGACAAGCCGGCACCGCCACCGCGCCCCCGCGCCGGCTCCGTCGACCAGCGGAGGATCGGTGAGTGTGCGCACACCCTTACGTGCTGCTACGTATACTTGCCCGTGAAATAGGGGTTTGAGTTCCGTACCATAGCAGAAAACTCTTCAGTCAAATCAAATCAAAAATATTTTATTTCGTAAGTAAATTAGATTTCTCTTAAAATGTCTCATTTTATTTTTTGTTTTTACTACATTTCATACGGTAGGCAGATTTCCCCGGCGCAAGAATCTTGAGGGGCAACACAAAATAATAAAATGCCATTTTTTTGACGGGCCGTCACAAGTCCTTGATACGATTCCCACCTAAGACATACTTTTGTGTACATGAACATATCTTGTTTGTTCTGATTCTGGAAACGGCTGAGCGTGTGTGGTTGACCCAGAATATCATTATATTAAAACGTGAAGAAAAAACTTGTTACCTCTTTTCTCCTCTGTTTGTCAACCGAATTTCTTTTTTTGTATACTTTATTCCAAAAATGCGATGGTCGAATTTCGACCAGTGGCTGCCCACAATAGCCATACTAAAAGTAGTTCACATATCAGTTATCTGGTTTCCACTCTACAAGCTCTACTTGGTTTGGGATCAGATGACCCTGTGGAGAAGAGGGAATGTACCTTAAAACCGTGTGTGAAGTATAGTTTTGTCTATAGGACGCTGTGGTAGCGAGCGCGATCTGTCGGCTAAAGCTCGTGAGGTGACCGCGCGACTCACTTCCAACACGAGACAACGACCGAAGGACTCACAACCCGATGCCAACTGTAAGTTTTTTTTGTTTCCTTTGCTGGCTTTCGTCCTTTAAGACATTTCTGTATTATTCTTCTTTTATGTTAAAGTCTCGTATTATCACATTCACAGTAAAATTGGTCTTCGTCCGTATAAGTCCAGTCAGGTTTTAATGAAATTGGTGGCACTAAAACTTTTCACGGACTTCTTGGACATTATTTGCCCCAAAATTTTTGGGGCAACTTGAGTCATGATATATGTTTTCATTTCACTTCACTTAGATTGAACTTTATTGGACAAAACGCTACCGATATATTTTTATGGATATGCGTGTGTTTCAGTAGAGATTGAATTTTGCAACCTGATAAAAATAAGTTTTTTTTCTTCTAAAATGTATATTTTTTCTTACCATTTCCTTTTTGGAGTTAGTCCTATATTAACCTAGTGAATCAGTTTTATTTAAAACTATTGTCGCCCGCGGTTTCACGTTACCGAGGCATCTTATCTTATCCCGGGACAAAAGTATCCTATGTCATCTAAAGTCCCATATCTATACAAAAATTCATAAAAATAGCGTATACTCGTACAAGAAGGAAGACTTAGCTGAAATCTTTTTCCAGTATCCTCATCACAACTCTGTTCGGCGCTCATCGAGCAGTTAACAAAAACAGCATCAAAAGTGGTGCATCTGTACACCAGCCTGCAGCGGGAACCTAACGCAGCAGCTGATATTAGTGGTGAGTATTTACTTACTAAATGGAGGACCTGGATATGGGCCCTACGGCTTAAACTGAATTTGTCTCTGCTTTTCAAGGTTTAAGGTTGAATTTTGGTTGAAGGAAGGAGTGACGGGCTGGTTGGCGTGGTTGGTTAACACACTACCTATCACGCCACTGGTCGTGGGTTCGATTCCCATCCAGGACAGACATTTGTGTGCATGAACATGTATGTTTGTCCTGAGTCTGGGTGTAATTATCTATTTAAAGTATTTACAAAAAAATATTGTATATGAAGTATATCAGTCATCTGGTTTCCATATTATAAGCTCTGCTTAGTTTGGGATCAGTGTGTGAAAAAAATGACCCAAAAAATTTATGAAACTTACAGGACGGTACCACATTGCTAAATGACTAATAAAGTGTACCTTGAAGTCATTGTAATAAGGTATACAACACATTGGCAATCCCGCTGGTATTGCTAATGTCTATAGGCGACGGTAGTCACTTACCATCAGGTGACCCGCCTGCCTGCTTGTCATTTGTGTTATACAAAAGTATTCGTTGGTGTAAGTGAGAGAGACGGAGTACTTTGATAAGGAGAGAAAAAGAGAGAACTGTACTTAGCGTCTGCCTGATTTTTTTCATTTAGCTAATCATCATTATTATTAATACGCGAAGAAAAAACTATGCACCCCTTTTCCTCCTCTATTTATGAACCGATTTTCTGTTTTAGATACCTATTGACAAACTTTAATGTTATCAATAAAAAAATTGGAACAGTTGTATTTTTCCAAAAATTTCCACCGTCCAGTGGGTGAACACTAGTGGTAACATATTCTTCCGCTCCAAGGTTTAAAGGCAGCCATAGAAGAAACGCAGAAGGTCCTTCGCACGGCGGTCCCCCGCACTCAGAACGGCGGCGACGCTCTCAGCAGCCTCTCGTCTACCGACGGAGACTCGAGACACACCGTGCACGCCACCAGACAGAAGTTGGAGCACCTCGTGTCTAAAGGTCAGCTTAGCGAGCTTATGGCATAGCTGAAAGTGCCAAACACGTCTTACTCAATAACTGTCTTATCCAATAACCGTCTTACATAATAACTGTATTACTTAATAACTGTCTTATACAATAACCGTCTTAACTGATAACTGTCTTATCCAATAATTGTTTAACGCAATAACTATCTTAACTATATTATCCAATAATTGTATAACGCAATAATTGTCTTATACGATAACTGTCTTAACCAATAACTATCCTATCCAATAATTGTTTAACACAATAACTGTCTTACTTAGTTACTGTCTTATACAATAACTGTCTTATTCAATAATTGTTTAACGCAGTAACTGTCTTACTTATACTGTAAAACTGTTTCCTAAAGTAAAACAATATAAATTAAATCATACTAACATCGCATTTAGATGTGTAATAGTTAACAAACAATAATTTGATCAAGTCACTGGCAAAAACTGATTGTCATATAAAAATTATATAATATATTCCCGCGATTCTAAATACTACAAAGATCTATTTGTTTTACAGAATCGACAAATCCAGGTAATCCGGCCATGTCGTTCATTGATCAGTACTCCGACATCCTTCTCAACATGATGCAAAGTAAAATGGTGAACCAGTTCTCGCAGAGCCCACAGAGCTTACCGCCCAACCCCAACACAAGGGAACCGGGGGCGGAGAGCTAGTACACGCCATTTTATATGTGATAAAACAAACTTGCAAACTTTGTGAATTAAATTATTTATAGTGCAGTGTCAAAAATCGGATGTGAGTGATCATAGACGTTAAGGTGAGTGAAACTCCTAAGTAAGCCGGCCTGTAAATATTATTGGTCGGCCATCTTGTAAACAAGTCGCCATCTTGTAAACAAGTCACCATTGGTCGGTCAATATCAAGATGTCTAATCACCGAGTGAAGCTCCCAAGTAAGCCGGATTCTTTAAAAGGTTTATTATTAGATTATTGATCGGCCATCTTGTAAACAAGTCCCTATAGCTCGGCCATTCAATATTGAGATGTCTAATCACCGAGTGAAGCTCCCAAGTATGCCGACTTCTTTAAAAGGTTTATTATTGGATTATTGGTCGGCCATCTTGTAAATTCAAGTCACTATAAGATTCCGGAGAACAGATTTTACTCTCATGTTTAATTTTCAACTATAGTTCGCAAAATATAGCTGTGCCCGTTGTCTGAGTTATACGAAAATGAATCTTATTGCTCCACGATATGGTCTATCTGTATTATCATACGATTAACCATACATTATACAAATGAACCTTATCATATGGCAATAAGATTCTTTGTCAAATAACTCAGACAACTGCCACGGGTATCATGCTGTATTTTATGAACATTGGTTTATGTGACGTAAGTGATGATTTTTTTTAACCAACTTAGGTAGGTTCTTTAAATGTATTCATTTCTCTTTCATACAAAAGCTGTAGAATGAAAATATTTTTTGAAACCAATTATAGTAAAGTCTAATATAAAGCCAACTATTAATGATCCAACATGATGGATGATACGTCTACCAGCTGTTGTTGAAATAATACTGGATTATTGGGAATAATGTTGAAATTTCAATAAAAATATGCATACATAAGTCATATTTTTATCAAGCGCAAATACACTGACAATTTTTTTAAAAGACATTTATGAAATATATCGTGATTGAATTATTATTATGTTAAATAAGTTAATTATTGCAAATATTTAAATAAATTTGATATCGATTCATGAAAAAATAATTTAATACAGATTCTAGTTCTGAAAAACAAAAACCAAATTAACCATATTATAAAACAATTTAATCTTATTATTAACAATGCATTTATTATTGTCATTCCAATAAATTTATGGTCATTGTTGTATATTACATTGAATTTTTAATTACTAATACCTTATATTGATGTGGGCAAACTCTATTAAAAGTAAAATTGACGCCTCTGGTGTTGCAAGCGTCCATAGGCTACGGAAACCGCTTACCATCAGGTGGGCCGTAAGGTTGTTTGCCATCTAGTGTTAAAAAAAAGCTTCTGTTCAAATCTTTGATATCAAAAGTCAATAAATTTTCATAACCTTCTATTATTACAATCATGACTTTATTTGACTTATAATTAAGAGAAACCTAAACAACTGAGGTTCACACATTATAATGAAATAAGGTAATTTTTCTGTATATTTATTTGTAATGGATAAACTCAATAATACTTAACCGACAATAAACAATCTTTCACCTATAGAAAGTTACATCATCAGCCGGTAAAATGGGCTCTATTTTTATTATTATTCCCTGTGAAACGTAGGTAATTCCGCGGGACTGTGTGTGTTATACGTAATAGCGTTTGCTCACAACAATCAATATTAAATAATTGACATTAAATTACTTCAATGAGGGCTAATATGTAATCTTTATAAGAAATGTACAATAAAGAGCGCAAAATAAAACAATTTCTCGCAAATAAGTATACTGTTTTTCCCACCGCATAACTGACCAATATGGCGGTTTAAGAGTTAAAAACTACCTAAAGCAACCTCGAAAACTCAAACATTGAATTATTATTGCTTTGTACCAGCGTCTCGTAGATTGTAGAATCGTTTTAATTTGTAGATACGTGTGTCCGGAGGACACACAGTATACGCGAAACTTTGAGATAATTTCACTGTTGATCAGTACTTGAGTCAAATGAACCAACGTCGCCGCTTTTATTGCATAGAGCTATTGAAATTGAAGGTTTATAGGTCATTTGAATCGCACAATAAAACTGAGGTCTACAAAGAATTTAGAGAAACTTAAATGAGTCGAAAATAAAGATTAAAATGGCTTTTACAATTTAACAAGACGTTCCAAAAAACACGGACTATGGAACATGTATATAAAATAAATAATTTTTGTACAATATATTTATTGAGATCGCAATTGTGTTAGTTCTATAAGTATCAAACGAGAGAAGCTGCATCGGCAAACATCGGACGAGCTGAACCAAAACGATGTCTGTCAATGTCGTTTTGACAGATGTCAACCAGTATTCTATTGCCATAAGTACTCAATGTAAAATATACTTTATAACAGCTTTTAAACTTCAGATTCGGTGGATTTTGATGTAGGTTCTCTCTTAGTGTAATTGTCGATACTATTAAGTCTAACGTGCACTACTAAGATGTATGTTTTAGCCGGAAATAAGTGAAAGAACAATTATTTCATAAAAACGGAAGTAAAAATCATTAAGTAGATAGGGCTGGTAACACGTTCAAAAAGGAATCATTGTAACTAACGTCTTAAAATACGAATCGCGTCCGTAATGTCAATGTTGAATAGAATATAAGTGTTTTTATTTGCAATAATGTTTTGATGTCACAACTTGGCAGTTTCTATAGGTAACGAGCGCGCGTGGACCTTGTATGTAGGTTTGATTGACGAAAATAAAGTAGATGGATTCTGTCATTGTTATTACTGGTTAGAATTTTCGTTTTTGCTTTGTAAGAAAGGTCATTTCTTAATTTTTTGCTAGCTTAATCCATTTTTTCGACCCAATTTCGCAATTTTGGCTGGGTAAATGATACAGAACGCCCGCGTTCGTTTCTTGTAGGAACTACACATAATCTTAAAGTAATGTATGTTTGGATGAATGATTGAAGGGGAGTTTCTCGTGTATATAATAATAATTTAACATTAACTAATGTCAGTGATAGGTGGCAGTTATATGCCAACATGTTGGAGTATTGCCCCGCTTTTAATAACAGGTTAATTCCCTAATTTTAACTAAAATGTGTCGTATTGCTGTTGAATCTAGCTAGTCTAGTATACCAACATGTTGGCATATAATTGGCACAAACATTGTTGTATTTTAAAAAGTTCGACATCTCCCCAAATGTGCGCGAACCTTTTTATTGTGTAGTGAAATGTCAAAATGTCACCGACCCCTCATTGTGTATAGTTATTAATATTTTTTATTATTTAATGTTCAAAATTGTATTGCCATTTACGGAAAAGACTAATGTTTATATATTAATGTTTACGATATTACAATTATTATTTCAAGTATTTTTTTTGTTTTTTTTTGTTTCCTCTTTTTATCACTTTTTTTACGGATAGACTGATTGGTCTGTCAATTTAATTTTTCTTTTTTAATTTCTCGTTAATTTGAAATTGAACATATTGCTGTCTATTAATGCAACGAAGGAGTGATTATATTATACTTTTTATACGGATGATAGTAATTTGTTGGAATTGTGTATTTACAATTTAGTGTAAAACATGAATTAGGCAACATTTCTGAAATAATAAGGTTTAAATTTTTATGCCAAATAGGTTGATTGAGATTATGCTTTTATTTGCTAAATACAAATAAAAGTTTAAAGTTAAAAATACACCCAACTTTTTTGAAGGTTTAATGAACATGTTGGCACGTGAATGGACTTCTAAAGCCAAAAAGGGTTACCATGAAATTAAAATTGAGATCCACGTTAAATTATAGAAAATGATTTTTTTAATGTAACGGAAAATATTAGGAATTTAATGGATTTGATTGTTCAATTAGGAATTGCATTTGGTATATGTTAGAAAGATTGTATTTACACAAAGTTAATTTTATGTTTGTAAACCATAAAGTCATCTTATGAAATAATATTACGCCAAATAATTTGGTAGGGTAGACTTAAGTTTATATACAGTTAAGTGTATGCAGGTAAAAATGGCGAGCCGTTTGTGCCCTATAAAAGTACTTACACGGTAAGTTGGGGTGAATATAGAACTATAAGAAAGTATGACTCGCAAAGCTTTACACTTTGATAATCGGGCGGGATGTTGTCTACATGAAAAATTATATCTATGTGTACAAAAACATAAAAAGCGAATACGTTGTATAATTCATCCTTTGTATGATTTTTAATTACCAATTTAACGACAAATAGATCTTTTGGTGGTGTATATTTATGTCGTCTCAAACCTATGTTGACATTTAATTAAAAAGAAGCTGATTTGATACGTCAGTCAGCATCCCTATTTCTGTGGTAGATCGACAAAATGATGGGCTTTTTGGCGGGAACTTGCGAAGTGACGTTGTGTTTTCGTTTTATTTTCATTAAATTCGTGTATTTTGATTTTTATTGAATAATTTCGGTGGTGTTTTGTCCAATAAAGATCAATCTAAGTGCACAAGTGAAGTGAAATCAAATGAAAGCGTGTATCGTGACTTTCCAGGTTGTCCCAAAAAGTCCATGAAATGTTTTACTGGAATAGCCGCCAATTTCACTAAAATTAGACCGGACTTGTACGGACGAGGACTAGACTTTACAGTGAAAGTGACAATAAAACGTGACTAAACATAAAATATGAATATTTAAAATAAAGAAATGGCTTAAGGCTCGATACCAGGCCAAAAATCTTCTTAAAAGAAAAAAAATAAAATGATGGCGATGATTGCACAACATATTTTTTAAAATTTAAAATGTATTAAACAAAATTAATACAGGTATAAAAATAATCTGCAACAGGAACTGTCTGTAAAGTGCAACATATATTTTCAATTTAGGCGTGGTAGCCAGCCACCGTATTGACCAATGCCATCATGAAATCGAAAGCTCTCGCTCGAAGTAGGTTCAATTGAACACAACAACAGAAACTGTCTTAATTATTTTAAAAAATCATATTTTTACCTGCATATACTAAAAGATAATAATAAACGCTTTAAATAGTTTCATTAATCCATTAAATAAGAGCTTCGGCCATTTTGCGATCAATTAAATTAAAGCAAAATGGCGGCCCGTATCAAGTAAGACGCGGGAAAAACGTATGTTGACATTGTTTAAATGAAAATGTACAGAGTAGCGTTGGTAAGGACATTTTTATGGATAAAAATATAAAAATACGCAAAAGGATTGATTTATTTACTTATCCCTTAGTTTAAATTACCCTTTATAAGGTACCTACAGGACGGAATGATGTTTCTGATGTAACCAACGACAAACATCTCAAATAACAGACGAGTCTTTTTAAGCGACGATGGATTACCATGGTTGGCATTTCACCAGAGATGTGTTGCGAGGGATGTGTTTGAACCAGCTAGATATGTCCTAAATCGTTAATGCATCTCATTTAAAATTTTACCGTACAATTGACTCTGTATGGGTCGACCATAGATATCCCATCCCAACCAAGGGGTCAAACTATCGGGGCTAATACGGGTGTAAAAAAATCAACAACAGTTGGTGTGTCGAGTCGATCGAAGTCCTTTTGCTTACACACTGCCGTCTGGTTTCCATAGTCCAAGCTCTGTTAGCTTGGGATCAGAGTGCCTCGTGTGAAGAATTACCCTGGATATTTAGTTATACATTGTTTAATGTAGGTATCCCACTAATTATGTGAAAGTTTGGATGCATGGATGGATGTTTGTTACTCTTTCACGCAAAAACGGCTGAACGGATTTTAATGAAACTTGGCACATAGGTAGATCATATCCTGGAATAACACATAGGATACCTATTATCCCAGGAAAGGATAAGATCCCTCAGGAAGACGGGTGAAACCGCGGGGGACTGCTAGTGTACTTAAAAATAACCTACTTAACACATTACCTTCAATAACAAAAATATTAGTAGATATCAATGAGAAAAAGCATTAAAATCTGTAGTTTTTACGACAAATTATTTCATTATCTCGGTTCATAATCACAATTACAATCACCATCATATACCACATTGGTCTCGTAAGAGGCTTCTTTCAATACGCCTATTCTCAGTAATAGGTCCACAAGAGGCCTCCTTTTTACCACTCGGCGGTAGGTTGCTGAACGAATCTCTGAAACACAAGAAAACATTGATTTGTCGTGCACGTTTTCCATCATCGAAAAGCCAGCGGTAAAGGTCAAAATACTAACTTGGTGGTTGCAAAGGCTTGGTAAGAGCTTGAGGTCCAAATTCGTACATTATTTGAAAGTCGGCGTGGTTGCCGAAACGAAAGCCGAAGCCGAAGCGGTGATCGTTACCTAGAAACACGAATGCATTGCAAAACTTTGAACTAACATTTTTTTACAGGTTTTAAGAGGATGGGATAAAAAATCGTCCGGAATCCTTCTTAATAACATATAATACGTTTTAACATAACATCACAACAATATCTAACTATTAACTTGAATAAGAGTAAGTACAAGATAAATAATAAAAGTTCCACTAAGAGTATTTTTAGGGTTCCGTACCTCAAAAGTTAAAAAAAGAAACCCTTATAATTTAACTTTTGGATAAGCTTGCCTTTGTCCGCAATCTCACCATGGTAAGTGATGATGTGGCAGACTGGTAAGCACACAAAGCCTAAACAGGAACTGGTTCTCAAGTGCAGCTGTCGGATCACACTGATAGGTGGTTGGCGATAGATTTTCAACTTCCTTCACCGAAAGCTCAAGCTGACGACCATCGACGCGGTATCCGACGTCACTACCACTGAACTGTCGTCGTCTTTCAGTGACTGTACCTCGCAGTTTTACCCGCGTTCTTGACGGACACCTTTGGGTTGAATGGGTTTGAATTTTCAAAAATCCTTTTTAGCGGATACTTACGGCAAACTTAAGGGGGAGAAAGGTGGATGGGTCACCTACCAAATGTACAAAAATGACCTGAGTAAGTGTCACCATTTTCGAGATATTTCAGATTTATATGTATTGATTTTAGATCTTAAATATCTCGAACGGTGACACTTACTAAGGTCATTTTTATACATTTGGTAGGTGACCCCCCCACCTTTCTCCCCCTTAAGTTTGCCGTACTACTTACCGAACATCCTGTATAGGTATTTGATAGATTTGACAGCAAAATTGCAGAGTAAAGTTGAGTTATAGACATTTATTTACTTTTATTTTTTTCCTGCCGTTCTCAAGTACCTAAGAGTCAACTTTGCATGTGTTAAATGAATACCCCAGGTACCTTTGATAAGCTTTGGTGTGAACCCGTATATTGCAGCGAATCCTGCTGGCACATCCTCGGGAATTACCAGGAAAATGGAGTCGATTTGAGGACCTGAAATAAATAACAAGACCTAAAATATGTAACTGATGTTTTCCATTGCCTATTTTTAATGAAACTTTCTGTCCATATCCTACTAGCTTTCCTCCGGTTTCAGCCGCGTTTTCATGGGATCTTATGTTTTCCCGGGATAAATATAGCCTATGTTCATCAGGGATAATGCATTCTAATGGTGAAAGAATTTTTGAAATCGGTCCAGTAATTTTTGTGTTTATTCGTTACAAACACAAAAATACAAATCTTTCCTCTTTCTAATATTAGTATAGATTGCTATCCCCCGCTTTTTTTCTATACTAATATTATAAAGAGGAAAGATTTGTTTGTTTGTTTGCATTGAATAGGCTCCGAAACTACTGGACCGATTTCAAAAATTCTTTCACCGTTGGGAAGCTACACTATCCCTGATGAACATAGGCTATATTTTATCCCGGGATAAGATAAGATCCCACGGAAACGAGGGTGAAACCGCGCGGAACAGCTAGTCTTGAATATAGGCATCATCCCTATTGACTCTACCACCGGTCCGGAATACATATAAACTGAGAAGAATCCGGCAAGAAACTCAGCAAGGTATTTTTTTGCAGTGGATATTTCTTAAATTACTTTCAATTTCAAAAAATACATTAGAACTTGTTTTTTATATTTTACAATTCGTACAGGGGGATGCTAGTGCAGACAGAAGCTACTATTTCTCTTTCTTATAATATTGCAGGATAATAATCCTAATTACTACCACTTTACCTATTGTAGGGCCTTCTTATATCTCATAGCTCCTGAATAAACGGTTTTGATTTTGACTTTTCGCCACAGCAGCGAATTGAATCGTGATGAAAACACGCAGGTAGATTATGACATAGAGAGAAATATAACCTACATTTAATTGTACTCGGTTAAAACCGTGGGGGACAGTTAGTAATTAAGTATTAGGTACTTACATTTCAAAAGAAATATCGCGACGCATACAATCAGACCTGTATATACCATACTTAGTTCCAGCTTTTAAGACACAAAATAACACGTAATTTTTACTAAAATAGAAATAATAATTTGATTTTTGAAAATAAAATTGCTTTTTAGTAATTAATAGTCACTACCAACTACTCAGGTATATCAATAGTTTATGTAAACGAACAATACTGTTTGTCCATTTTGCAACGTGCCTTTGTCTTGTATATTTTCTCACGTTTAGGTACTAATTATTGTTTTTTATGATATTGACTAAGTCTAGGGTATTTAGGTACCTATTAGTTGATTGTACCTAGGCTTGCGTTCACTCGAGTTTTCAAGATGAAAAATAGTCCATAGATATCAGGGATAATGTAGCTTCCAAACATTTATTGTTATTAGTTAAAAGAAGAATATAAATTAAAAACTAATAAAAATAAAATAAATACATTTTAAAACTAAAAATAACTAACATAAATTAAAACAAGTTAGGCTCCCTCGGCATGGTTCCGACGATCGTCGTGGGAGGAAACTGCAAGCTCTTCAGTTCCTATTAGTGAAAGAACTTTACCTCCTTATAATATTAGTGTAGGGATATGTAGGTTCTTATATACAGGGTGAATTTCGGATGGTGTAATAATACAGGCTGTGTGTTTTTTTCAAAATTCATCGGGTTCGATTCCTGGCTTGGGAAAACATTTGGCGAAGGTCGTGGGTTCGAATCCTACAATGAGCTTGAGCTTTCGACAGCTGCACTTGAGAGCCAGTTCCCTTCTAGGCTTTGTGTGCTTACCACCTTCGGCCACATCATCACTTACCATAGTGATATTGTAGTCAAACACAAGCTTATCCAGAATTAAATATAAATCTACTTTATAGAACATGTCTTGTTGGCTACCACCCTCAAGCACTTATAGTTGCCTTATAGGCATTGTAAAAGGTTACACCTTAGCAACCCACCTTCCCCTGGTAGTCTATATGTGACTGTAGTCACTTACCATCAGGTGACCCGCATGCATGTGCGTCGTTTTTTTATATGTTATAGTTCTGTAGTAAAATATTACTCAACAAATTAAATATAATTTTAGCCGAAAGCCTTTATTTACCCTTTCTGGAGGTGAAAAATAGTGTATAAGAAAATAACTAAAACTACTTTTATTTCATATAAAATGTACAAATTATTCCAAATCTACATTAGACAAGTCTTCTGTAATTCTCTTCAGTTCTTCGTCGCTTCTCTTCTGTTCCGTTAGCTTTTTCACTTCTTCGTCGCTTCTCTTCTGTTCCGTTAGCTTCTTCGCTTCTTCCCTCTTCTGACCGTACAACTTCTTCAAAGTATCCAGAACCTTCGACGGCATATTACCAGGTACTGGTTGATGAATTTCGTATTCTCCTCTATCATTCTTCACGAGCTCTACTACGGATTCTTCTAAATTGGGTACTTCGCCAGGTCTGGGACCTTGGGGGGCAGATTTGAATGGTTTTTGGGGGTACTTCATCTTTTGCGCCCAGTTTAGAAGGTAGTTACCTCCATCACTTTGCAGATGCTGGAAAATAAAGAGGTTTTATGATTAGTTAAATGATAGGCCAAGAGTTGTCTCTCAACTTCAGCTGTTAGTAGCCTTCACATTGTTACTTGGCTCTCAACTTCAGCCGTCTCTGGCACTTCGGTACTTCAACATCAGGTTATATAATAACAATATTGATTTAGGGTTTATTTTCGATTGCTGGACCAAGTTCTGTTATTTATTTATTTATTGGATTGCCAACAAGTTTACATTATATTAGAAGTAATAAGATTACAAATAGGTATCTTGCTGGAATGTAGACCCAATTATAGGCAAACACAGCTTGCATTAAACGATATGTTTTACTAAAATATTTTAAACTCCATAAGTTAAGGTAATGAAAAACGATGTGTTATGTTTAGTTTTCCTCTATAGATAGATAGATAGATAACTCTTTATTGTACACAAAAACAAGTATAATAAAGTAACAATATTTGTATAATACAATTAGTTGTACAATGGGCGGTCTTATCGCTAAGAAGCGATTTCTTCCAGACAACCTTTGGATGGAGAGGAATTCAGATACGGTAATTGACGGTGGTGTATAATATCTATAGTTAGAAAATAGATAAATATATAAAGAATGAGATAAATAAACTAATAAAATAAATAAATAAACTACTTAAATAAATTGATAAAATTTATTTCAGTAGTTTATTATTCTATATTAGTATATATATTACTCTATTTAAAATCTAAGTATACAAAAATGTACTGTTCTCCTCTACAGGTCGCATGTCTCAACCGTGTTCTCGTGAAACTTTGTGAGCAAGTTTGATAATTATTTGGAATTGTTGCTGATTTAGTCTGTGGAGTTTTTTCAAAATAACAGAGCCATGGAGATTAAAATCGTAATAAATATCATATTTCAGCCGTTTAGAAAAATTACATAAAGCTTTCGTGAGGTTTAAAGCTCTCAGAGCCATAAGTACAGCAGTATAATTAAACAGCTTTATCTTATCATTACTAATATACCTATACGAGAATCGGTTAAGAAATGCGACCTGTAGAGAACATCCGGACAGACGGACAGCTGCCTACGAAACTCGCTCGGACAATGAATAGTCGTTTCGAGGCGATGATAGCTCAGTGGTATTGACGTCGGACACCACGGCGAAGGTCGTGGGTTCGAATCCTACAATGAATATTAACTTTCGATGAAGGAAAACATCGTGAGGAAACCACAGTACGGTGGTAGGGTACTTTGTAGTACTCGACTGGCTGGCTACCACCCTCAAGTTGAAAATCTGTCGCCAAGCACCTGTTGGTGTGTTCCGGCAGTTGCACTTGAGAGCCAGTTTGTCTTTTACACTAGTGGCATAAACTAGGTAGACCTTTGGACTTACCTTTTCTTTATTCTTGTTGAGTTTGGAGGGAGCTAGTGATGGCGCTTGTCGTTTTGTATTTGATGATGATGATGGAAATGGTTGCCCAGCTGTGGAACACGTAAAACATTATAAGTAAGATAAATAAAAATAAAACAAAAAAATATAGTATTAGTTCATGTCCCCCGCGGATCAACTTTCAAGTTGTGATCTACCTGTATGCCAAGTTTCATCAAAATCCGTTCCACTGTTTTTGCGTGAATGAGTACCAAATATACGTATAGGCACTTTCACATTTTAATATTTTACTACGTTTTGTGTTTTTTTACAAAAAACTTTTCCTGGCAGATACGAATGCTCATTAAGAAATCTACCTGCCAAATTTACATACCTAATATACAGGGTTACTGGTTATTCGATACATGCCTTTAAGGGCGTGATAGTATACACTGTAAGCTACGAAATGGACCCTATATTGTATGATACAAATGTTGACCGTAACTAAGATATTTGGGAATTTAGTAATTTCTCAAAAATCCCGAATTTCAACTTCTAAATCAAATTTAAAAAAAGTACGTAACATTTTTTACTTTTTTTGTTTCCAGTACTCAGACAGCAAGCCAATTTTTTTTTTAAAATCAATCAAATGATGAAATTTTACAATGGCTTCGACACTTTGACACAATATCTTAAATATCGAGTCACTTTGAATTATTTCTCTATTTATTACAGATTAAAATGCTAATAAAAATAAACTTGAGGCTGACTAAGAACGATTTAATTATATTATTAGAACAGCATGAACTTACTAAGATTCAATGTGTTAGTCTGCGGCCCCAACTCGAGCATCACTTGTACATCCGCATGATTACCAAACGCAAAGCCAAAGCCGATGCGGTGGTCGTTACCTGGAATGTTTAAATGAACCATTACATTAATTTAAATATAATTATTTTATTTACAACAAATGTACAAAATATACAAGCAAATGTACAATTATAATATATAAAAAACTTCTTCGAGGCTGCCGCTGCCGCCGATCGGCAAGGTTCCCAGAAGGCTGGCAGCGTTTCCTCTTTGGATGGCCAAGCTGATGCGTTGGCGAAAAAAGCTCCCCGCCCGCCGGTCACTCGAGGCCTCGATAAATTTTTTACATAAAATATTTGCGAAACGACGAGCTTCAGACCCCCACGGACCCATGGTCTCAACCGCAAAAGGCATAATTTGGACCAATACAGGCGTACTTTTTGAATTTTCCGCACCTTTCGCAGCCGCTCCCGCGGCTTAATTATATCAATATGTTGCTTCAGCTAGGTAACTAATGCGGGCTATAATTTTTTGTGTATTTTTGTATTCGTTTAAGAATAAAATTGTTAAAGCCAATATAGTCAGATGGTCCAAGAATATTTAAAAAATGTAACCTTGCTGAGTTTCTTGCCGGTTCTTCTCAGTTGAAGGCTGACTTCCGAACCGGTGGTAACTTCTGTAATTCGACCTTCATAAGTGCCCTTCTAGGGCCTAAACTGAATAAATGGTTTTGACTTTGACTTTGAACCATTACATTATTTTTTTTTAAATTCTAGATAAGCTTGTGTTTGACTACAACCTCGTAAGCACACAAAGCCTAGATGGGAACTGGCTCTCAAGTGCAACTGTCGGAACACACCGATAGGTGCTTGGCGACAGATTTTCAACTTGAGGGTGGTAGCCAGCCAGTCGAGTACTACAAAGTACCCTACCACCGTGCTATGGTTTCCTCACGATGTTTTCCTTCACCGAAAGCTCAAGCTCATTGTAGGATTCGAACCCACGACCTTCGCCGTGGTATCCGGCCTCACTTACCATTGAACTATCATATAGCATTCATGGATCGATCTATTTTGATTCACGTCATTGTTAATATAAAATTTAGTTTCACGTTGCTTGTACGCAATGTAACTCCTGAACGAATGAACCGATTGAACGAATGATTTTAATGAAATTTGCACACTGTGTGTTGAGAGATATGACCTTTTATCCCGGGAAAAGAAAAGATCCCACGGTAACGCGGATAAAACGTATCCTTATATCTTTTAAACTGGGATATAATCTATTAGGAAACGCTGCCAGCCTTCTGGGAACCTTGCCGATCGGCAGCAGCGGCAGCCTCGAAGAAGGTTTATCGGGACCCACGACCCGAGGGTTTCAACCCCAAACGGCTCGAAAATATAATTACCCTATTATATTTTCGCCGCTTGAGGTTCTCAGCAGATGCAGCGGCACCGCCGGCAAGACACGCTGTGCTAGGAAGATGGGATGGCGCAAGAGTGTCGACACACGTTGCGTCCCACACTAGAGGCCTACCCATCTTCCATGGAAACAATGACATTCCGTCAGGTCTCTTGCCATCGTCGCGTGCCAACCCATTTGGCTCTAATATGGCTGGAACGCCGACGGCAACAAGAGCACGACGGATAATGTCATTTAAATTCGCATGTCTCGCTATACGGCCCGCACTCCGACTGCATGACAAGCCGTGGTGCCCGAGGCTGTTGACAGCTTCCCCGCAGTGACAGCGATGAGGAGAACAGCAGGGTGCTCCCAGACGCAGACAAGCAGCGAGGCGGAAAGTAGTGTCGTCCAACATAGTTCCTATGTTGGAAGACGGTAGTGCTAGAAGCCATAAACCCGACACCCACTCACCCACAGCCAGTAGGCGCGCTCGCTCAGCATTACACGGTGACGTGTCGATAAGATTCTTTTGATTGTGCTTTACTAAACATAATTCGATGTTTATATCATCGAATAGAACTTGACAGCGATCTGAATCAGTATGTTATTTACTGGTATGTACCTATGTATGTTCATCTGTTCCCTCATAACTTCTAAAATATTTATCATAATAAGACATGAGGTATCATTGGAAGCTTCTTGTTTTTTGTATTCCTACAAAAGATTTATCTTAGTAATAACTTACTATTTATATTATGTCAAGAAAATTGAGGAAATTACCTTTTTTAATGGGTGGTATGTTGGAGTATGCGAGTGAAAGCAAAGATGGTAACTCCTCAGGTATGATGATGGAGCACGCACCTGGAAATTAAATATAGATTCTGTTATTTTAGTTAAATCTCCATCGAGTCCTGCTGTTCTTCAAAAATGTAACTGAATACCGGCGAACTGACAGTTGCCTCGCACAACGAAGCAACAATGCTGTCAGCATCTTTGGAACCGTGTTGGGTCTATGTCAGAAGTCTGTCAACTGATGGTAAGTGACTACCGTCGCCTATAGACATTGGCAATACCACTAGGGGGATGGCCACATTACGATCATGTCATAACACAGGACGGAATTTTTGGTTGTTTTGCGGCAATCAAAAAATCAAAACTCATTTAAGATTCCGTTTAGTCTCTGGGTCTCTGGTAAGGCACTGAACTAATGGTTCGGAATACACTTAAACTGAGAAGACTCCGATAAGAAACTCAGCAAGGCATTTTTTTCAGCAGTGGATCTTTCTTAAATTTATTAACATTTTCATAAGTAGGTACATTTAGATACATTTTCAAATATTTCACACTACGCCAGGGGGATGCAGGTGGAGAGAGAAGCTACTACAACCATATATTTCTGTCATCCATATTAATGAGCCACCTTATAGTAGGCTTTGTTCATTAACCTAAGGTTAATATAATTTTAAATAAGACATTCCAGCTACCTCACCTCACGTGGGATCTTATTGTAGAAACGAACACGACTCAGTTCAAAGTTGGCTAAGTAGCCAGTTTTTAAGCTACCGCTCGCGGTTCATTGGATCATTGGATTTAAAGTCAGAACAAATATGGCGGATTTAACATAAAAATCACAAAGTTGAGGTAAACATTACGTGTAAAGATTATGCAACAGTGTGACCTCTGTCGCGCACATTGCGCTCGCGCATGTTGCGCAATTACCTACTTAACTTGTCGTGTCACACTAACAGACATGTTTTAGGGTTCCGTACCGCAAAAGGTAAGAAAAGGAACTCTAATGAGATCACTTTGTTGTCCGTCTGTCCATCTGTCTGTCCGTGTGGTTTCTCAGGAACGGGTGGACCAAGCAAGTTGAAATTTATACCAGATACTGAAGTCTAAAATCAGGGTCCTGAGTCAACACGATAAAAAGATATGGTCAAATTTAGATTTTCGCGAAAACTTGTAAGTACTAAAATGTACCTTAATTTTCAACTTTTTTTATTTTTCGTAATTTTCCCTTTACTTGTGCCGTAAGACCTTGCTTTTGACCAAAATTGACAATTCTACGGGAACTACCATATAGGTTTTCGACCCAAAACCTACAGGGTACTTCCGGTTGACCTAGAATCACGAAGTACAAGTAGTACAAGCACAGAGGACGTACAAGTAAAGGAAAAAATACGAAATCCATAAATTTGAGGCTAAATTATAAAAAAACAACGTTATCGAATAAAAAACTGAAAAAATATTCAGACGATACCCGTGATGAACTAACTATTTTCATATCTACAAGTTTGTACGGAACCCTCAGTGCGCGAGTCCGACTCGCACTTAGCCGGTTTTTTTAACCATAGAGTAAGGTTCACACAAACCGATAAAGTGATGTAAAAATTGTAAAATAGTATTTTTTATACCACAAGTTATAACCATGCAACCATAGCCTATAGACATTAGCAATACCAAGGGAATTGCCAATGTGTTGTACACCTTATTAAGTTATTAAAATATAAAACTGGCTCTCAAGTGCACCTGCTGGAACACACCAACAGGTGGTTGGCGACAGATTTTTAAATTGATGGTGTAGCCATCCAGTCGGGTACTACAAATTACCCTATCACCGTGCGTCTAGCCGATTTGTTCTCTTCACAGTATCTACTCTAATATTAACTATAAAGTAAAAGTGTGTTTGGATGTGTGAGGTAATCTCCGAAACTACTGGTACCATTTTGAAATTTCTTTCATTAATAGGATTGTTCTTTATCCCGGGAAATTATAAGGTCCCTCGGGAACGCGGGTGGAACCGGACAGCTGTTTCATAAATAGGTAATATTAAGTGCATATGTCCTTGATATTGTATACCTACAGCTATGCAATACATTCACTTATTATTTCAACTATAGCAAGCAACTCTTGGTTTTTCCCACATTCCAGCTGGTATTATGATTTGCTATCTTTTGTGCTAACTTAGTAAGGTCTAACTATTCGTCAAATTTCATCATTCAATAAATATAGGTATAGATGAAAACTATATGTATTGACCATTTATAATGTGGTATAATGTGGTAGAAAGGATTTATGTTATTCTTCACCGAAGCTAAAGTTATTGTAAACTAGTTTTCCGCCCCGCGGTTTCACTCGCGTTCCCGAGGGATCTTATCTTACCCCGAGATAAAAAGTATCCTATGTCCTTCTCTAAGGTTCCATCTATCTCTATACTAAATTTCATCTAAATCGGTTCAGCGTGAACATGTGACAGATAGATAGACAGACACACTTTCGCATTTATAATATTAGTATGGATTCGAATAATTGCGAAACTGGCTTTAGTCACTTTAACGCTGATTTCACCCATATAAAGCTTAATTAAAAAAAAACAGTTTCATGTTTTTTCACGGGGATCTAGGTGTCCCATACCAAATTCCATTGAAATTTGTACAGCTGTTAGACAGACAGACAGCGTTATAATTATATAAACTATGTATTTGATATCGCAAAGGTGTAAATCTTGAATAAAACAAAAAGGGGGAGATAAGGTAACTCAAGTTGGAAACGATAAATAATATTTACGTACGGAACTTTAAAATGAGGTGAGAATTTATGCAAGCCTTTTGGTGTCATGGAAAGGCGTTTGAGGGCCATGGCAATAAGCATTGTATTACAAAATATATAATTAAATTCAATTAGGTAAGTAAATAAAGTCTTGTCTTCCTATAATGTACCTAAAAATTATATTATTTTATATATAAAGCATAGTTTAGAAAGCTTTTTGAAATTACGGCTGTGGTAACCAGATTCTGCTCAAAAAATCTTAGAACATAATATAAAATGATTATATAAGAAGTCAAAACGTATTTAGAAATCGAACGAGCATTAATTTAAATATGGACGCTCAAACAAAATAATCGACTTACCAAAAGAAAGTAGGAACAGGAATAAAAGAGGTTTTAAAACCATCTTAAACAAAAAGTGCAATGAAACCAGGTGATATTAATTTTAACGAGATTACATTTTATATTAAACCTTCGCATATAGCAAACACGTTCATTAGCCTCGATTTGTTTAAAAAAATAAGAAATTAAAAAATAAACTGTCAGTGCCACTGGGTTTACCGCCAAACTGACCGCAGAAACACATGACGGCTGTGTTGCAAAACTTTCACTATTCGTACAAAGTTCTATGTTGCCTTAATCATCGATTGAGTAATGACTTAATGATTAATGAAATAAGACACACATTCCATAACCCTGACTCCTGCAGTTGTATCTTTTTCGCAAGCGAATTCGAAGGGTCCATGTGTTCGATTTTTGAAAACATTTTGAATTAAGTGCTCAAGGCCTTCTATTCAAAATTTTACCTTATATACATAGACACAAAATTCAATTTAAATCATACATGGACTGCATAGGTGTGGGATTCCATTCACCAATGTAAATTGGAAAGTTATTTGAACTATGTGCTATATTGTGACTAATCGAATTTCAACCCTAACATAATGATGTAAAGTGTTTTATTCTATTGAAATTAAATGAGTTTTATACCGTTTAGTCATAAAAATTGCCACCACTTTCATATTACGTGAAACCGATTATCGTTTGAGAAGGATAGGTTATGTTTTCCAACAAGTATAGAAAGTTACTAATTTTTCAAGTGTTGTGACTCAACACAATCGAACACAATTCTTTCGTGTTTAATATTGAAATTACGATGGATTGAATGTTTTCCTTGTTTGAAAATCATTGCGATATTTCTTTGTTAGTTATAAATTTACTTGGTTTAGTTTACGATTTAAAAGCATTTTTACGTCCAAGTGGCAATGGAATTTGACTTTGTATTTTTTTACGGTAAAGCAGTCTGTGACATTTTTTTCTGTGACGTTTCAATCGACGAAGTTACGTACGAGCGACGCAAATGTGGATTTTTTTATTGCTCTACTAGCTTTCCGCCACGCGGTTTCACCCGCGTTCCCGAGGGATCATTTTTTCCCGGGATAAAAAGTAGCCTATGTGCTATTCCAGTCTATAATCTATCTCTATGCCAAATTTCATCCAGATCCATTCAGCCGTTCTGGCGTGATTGAGTAACAAACATCCATCCATCCAAACTTTCACATTGCGATGTAGATTATTGGAGCGCCATCTATGTAGGAGTCGTGCGAACTATATCTATTTGTAGATAGATGTCGCTACAGTACAATAAGTAAAATAAATAATATGTATAATTTTATGTACACAACACACATCATCATGTCAGCTGGAAGACGTCCACTGCTGGACAATGGCCTCCCCCAAGGATCTCCACGATGACTGGTCTTACGCTACTCGCATCCAGTGGCTTCCCGCGACCCTCACAAGATCGTCGGTTCAAATCCAATAAGATTAGATAAGGATAAGAATATTTTGGTTTCGTTATAATTCGACTAATATTATAAAGAGGTAAGGTTCAATCATAAACATGCTTTAAAAATATGAAAATATTTTTTTTTACACCAAGGCGTAGACACAGCATGCATCAAACTTATATAACCTTTAGATAAAGAGAGTACAAGTTACAACTTAACATTTAAAATTAAAGTATGATATTGATATAATGAAATTTTCATTCGGTGCCCGTCCTACTGCGTGGTCCTACTGGTAGGACCACGGGCAATTATTTTTGCCCGTAGTTCTATTAGTAGGACTGCAACAAAAACATCATTATTTTGTAAAAAAAAATGTAAATGTAAACTAGCTTTGATCTAAGACATTTACACAAAAAATCTGTTTTTTTTCGCTCTTAAAAAAAACCTATAACCTATATTTATCTTCAACAATAATAGAATAGAGTTAGGATGACAAAAAAAACCAAAACTACGGGCACTGTTACTTGTTCGTAGTCTTACCAGTAGGACTACGGGCAATGCTAAGTGCCCATGGTCCTACTAATAGAACTACGGGCAAAATAAATTGCCCGTGGTCCTACTGCGTGGTCCTACTGGTAGGACCACGGGCAATAGACTGAAATTTTAGAAATACTTTTCTAGAACCTGTCAAATACCCTATTTCAAACCTGTTATTTTTATTCATCAAGTAACACGACAGTTAATACATTAAGTGAATCCAAAGGTTAAAGGTTGAATGAAAAGACATTATAATACTTAATTAATTTATTAAAACCTTATTTAAATTCAATGGCAAAAGAAGTTTGACACAGTATCATCATTATTAGTAACATAACTGTGTGAAGAAAATACTTTGTGTTGAGTACCCCTGTTTCTTCTCCTAATGATATAAATATTTTTATTCTGTACTAGTTTTCTGCTCCGCGATTTCACCCGCGTGAACGAGGGATGTTATCTAATCCCGGCATAAATCTACCTGTGTGCCAAGTTTCATCAAAATCCGTTCAGCCGTTTTAGCATGATTGCGCAAACAAACATTCACTTTAAATTGCTGTTGGTCGTACCAAAATGTGAAAATAAATATGAATCACTAGTTTTTCGCCCGGGATAAAAAGCATCCTTTTAAGGCGATGATAGCTCAGTGGTAAGTGACGTCGAATACCGCGGCGAAGGTCGTGGGTTCGAATCCTTCATTGAGCTTGAGCTTTCGGTGAAGGAAAACATCGTGAGGAAACCATAGCACGGTGGTAGGGTACTTTGTAGTACCCAACTGGCTGGCTACCACCCTCAAGTTGAAAATCTGTCGCCAAGCACCTATCGGTGTGTTCCGATAGCAGCACTTGAGAGCCAGATCCCATCTAGGCTTTGTGTGCTTACCACCTTCGGCCACATCATCACTTACCATGGTGAGATTGTGGTCAAACACATGCTTATGCCGAATAAAAAAAAAAACCCAGGTTATGATCTAACTGTGTGCCATGTTTCGTCAAAATCCTTTCAGCCGTTTTAGCGTGATTGAGCAACGAACATACTTAAAAACTTTCACATTTATAATACTAGCTGTCCCCCGCGGTTTCACCCGCGTTCCCGTGGGATCTTATCTTTTACCGGGATAAAAAGTAACCTATGTGCTATTCTAGACTATCTATCTCTGTGCCAAATTTCATCCAGATGCGTAAAGCCGTTCTGGCGTGATTGAGTAACAAACATCTATCCAAACTTTCCCAGTTTTTATAATATTCATGGAATTAGTTGGACTAAGAAAAGCCGCTTTGTATACTTGATTTGTTAGCCGGTAATGTTTTGCTATATTTGAAGGTACAATGTCAGTTGATTTACTGCAACGTAATAGAAACTATGCAATGTCTGTGGTAAAGCATAAAGTTAAGTAAAATAAGGAAATAGAGTTTTAATATCACTTGACTTTTTAACTGACTTCGAATCAAGAAGAGGTTATTAATTCGAATATTTTATTTTCGCAAACTATCTTTTGTTTTTACAACAAAGTACCTTACAGCTTATCACTGAAAGAAAGATTCGAAATACTTCATTCAATTCATTATTTCCTGGTACTACCAGACTAATTGGGATTTTACCTATATTCAAGAAATATCTAACACTAACAAGTGTAGTTACCTATATAACATCTTTAAGGCGATGATAGCTCAGTGGTAGTGACGTCGGATACCGCAGCGAAGGTCCTGGGTTCGAATCCTACAATGAGCTTGAGCTTTCGGTGAAGGAAAACATCGTGAGGAAACCACAGCCCGGTGGTAGGGTACTTTGTAGTACTCGACTGGCTGGCTACCACCCTCAAGTTGTAAATCTGTCGCTTTAAGGCATTGTAATATGGTGTGATACCACTGAGCTATCATCGCCTGAATTTCTTTTATCGTTTTCTTATGTTGTTTGATGCATAAATATATATATTTAAAGAGAGATAATATTAGTTTACTTTAATGGGGCCGTGGGGACCAGCTGCTCACCGCGTTTATCGTCTCATCGCGAAACGCCTCATCGAAGCGTCACGTGACCGGAGGGCTGGCGAATACTTTGCCCAACGTATTAGCATTGCCATCCAAAGAGGCAATGCTGCCAGTGTTCTGGGCACGCTACCACCTGACAGCGATCTGGACCAGTTGGCCTATTTAGTGTAGTAAAATTTTAGTTTTTTATTTTTATTTGTGTAATTAGATTATCTGTAATATATTAGTTAGTCTTAGTTTATTATTTAAATTGATTGTTGTTTATACACTTTTATCTGTTTACTTTGTAATTATTATTAAGCGCCTAGACAACATTTCATAGCAAATCAGTTGTACTTAGATAAATAAATATTATATTCAACATAATCTTATGTTATCTTAATTATTATAAATAAGCTGTCCCCCGCGGTTCCACCCGCATTCCCGTGGGATCTTATCTTTTCTCGGGATAAAAATATAGCCTATGTTCATCAGGGATAATGTAGCTTTCTAATGGTGAAAGAATTTTGACTGGCTGGCTACCACCCTCAAGTTGAAAGTCTGTCGCCAAGCACCTGTTGGTGTGTTCCGGCAATTGCACTTGAGAGCCAGTTCGCCTTAATAAGGTGTACAACACATTAGCAATCCCCTGGTATTGCCAATGTCTATAGGCGACGGTTGTCACTTACCATCAGGTGACCCGCTTGCCTCGTTGTCACTTGTGACATAAAAAAAATAAGAAGTAGATTGTGGAGCCATCGGAGTAACACATTTGATAAAGCTGATATTGTTAAGTAAGATGGCATTCAAAACTAATTTTCAACCAAAATGTCGCATATTATGCCGTATTTATGACTTGGCGCTCGGGGCAGGAGCGCCGTCTAGCCTCTTAGATCAGGGCCTGATTGGTTGTGGTTATATTTTACTTCCTATAATTCATATGGAGCAACAGCGAAGCGTGGCGGGTATAGCTCATAGGTAAATGTACCTATCGGTATACTTACAAAACATGTTACATTATCATGTTTTGGCAAATATTAATTGCTTAAAATCATTCCGGTTTAAATGAACCGGTTTCTTAAACTAGTCGAAGTGCCTTTATGGATTTTTGGAACGAAGTTTTGGAACGAAGTTCCTTATCGCGCGTTATGAAAGGGGGCTAGACGGAAAAAATTCTTACGAAAAATTGTTAAGGACAGTTTTTATGTCACTGTCAGCTGTGCGGCGTGCGCATGTTTCTCTGTCTGTCTGTCTCTCTCTCTCTCTCTCTTATAGAAAGCAAGCCAGATATTTTCATTTCTATTTATATATATACTCTCGACTTATATAACTTCGTTCCATCCGGGTGTCCCTTGACACACAAGTTTTTTTTTTTTTGAGATTTCAATCTCAATAAATTATAAAGTCATTTCACTTGCTTAATCTTCTAGTAATTTTCGGGGGACTCCCTTTTAGTCCCGTTTATAATGAATCGGTTCCGAAAAATTTGTTATATCGCTATGACGATTTCAGAAGAATTGGTTGCAATTGCCCCAATTGGGACAATTGCACCCCCTCCCTGGATCCGTGCCTGGCCTAAGTTACTCCTTATAACATCAGCTATCTGCCAGTGTATATCACGTCAAAATCGGTCCAGACAGACGCTTCTATTTCATTTATTTGTATCGATCAAGGGTGTTGCCAATGTGTTGTCGATCTTTTTAATGTCCACGAGGCAACTCTCATTTTTGGGTGATGATAGCCCCTAGTAGCATTTATTGTGGTTATTTAGTTGGACCCAGGATCTGATTTAAGGGAGGGCAACCGGGGCAACGGCCTGGGGCCTCCACAATAGAGGCCGCTATATATGAGGTGAAACACTTGAAAGAAAAATATGTATTTTTTTATCCTATTCGCAAAATAATTTGGGGCCTCCACTCTTTTGTTGTCCCAGGGTCCCTCCCGTCGGGTTGTCCCCTCCACACTTCTAAAACCAGCCCTGGTTGGACCAATGTAGCATTTACAACATCAATGGTTGGCCAACTGTTACAAATGGCCGCCTGGCCAGCAAGCATCGCAACAATGAAATGAAAATGTTTTTTTTTTTTTATATTCGATAGGCTTGTGTTTGACCACAATCTCACCATGGTAAGTGATGATGTGGCCGAAGATGGTAAGCACACAAAGCCTAGATAGGAACTGGCTCTCAAGTGCAGCTGTCGGAACACACCGATAGGTGTTTGGCGACAGATTTTCAACTTGAGGGTGGTAGCCAGCCAGTCGGGTACTACAAAGAAAAGAAAATGCTTTTTATTCAAATACTTGACAAGCATTTATGAATAGTCTAGACTCTAATGCTCGGTTCGGAAGGTTGCTTTTGCTGAGAAGAGCCGACAATAAACTCAGCAGTTACTCTTTTCAAAAACAACTTACACCTATTACATTCAATAATTATTTATTTATCTAGTCTCACTGATTATATTTGCGTGTTATGGCGGCAAAAATAGTAATCTATAGAATTTCATTATGACTGACTAAGTAAATAACAAACTCGCACAGACCAGCCCCCACAAGCAGCCTGTTCACAAGTATGACGCGTGTGGCAGCCACCGCCCTCCTCGCACATATTGTAGGGATAGAGCGACCCGCCACACGACGCCGCCGCAAGCAATCGTAGCCAATGCTGGCCAACCTTATATGCCCTATTGGATCTGGTCACCGGATCCGGTAAACTCTTAATGATGCCGGATCCTTTCTCCCGTATCCAATCTCAACATGTGGGTTGAAAACGTAAAAAAATATCATATAACAGCCATTTCGAAAAATTATCAAAAATTTAACTAACAAACATATAGGTCAGGTCAGGGGTATTGCCAACTAATTGCCAATGAGTTGTCGACCTTTACAATGTTGAAGAAGCAACTGTCATATGATGATGTCAACATAGCTCAAATATCTAATAACAATGTCAACATGCATCATTACTTTAACATATTTCATGTCAATATAATCAGTACGTGTGAAATGACAAAAGGAACCTATGTACATAATATATTTTACTAGTTGTCCCCCGCGGCTTCACTCGCGTTCCCGTGGGATCTTATCCTTTCCCGTGAAAGTATCCTATGTGTTATTCCAGGATATGATCTACCTGTGTGCCAAGTTTCATAAAAATCCGTTCGGCCGTTTTTGCGTGAAAGAGTAACAAACATCCATCCATCCAAACTTTCTCATTTATAATATTAGTGGGATTGTGTGTTTTTACGGAACTAAGAGATTATCGAATGATCGGATTTCGTTGTTTTACAGTGACATAATTTACTCCTTTCCTGCCAATGATTTTATAATAATAACTATCCCCCGCGGTTCCACCCCCTTCCCGAGGATCTTATATTTTCCCGGGATAAAAAGTATCCTATGTCCTTCTCCAAGGTACCATCTATCTCTGTACCAAATTTCATCTAAATCGGTTCAGCGGTTTAGGCGTGAAGAGGTTATAGACAGAAATATAGTGTTACATTCGCATTTATGTCCTCTGCGGTTTCACCCGCGTTCCTGTGCTATCTTATCTTTTCCCGGGATAAAAATATTAGCCGTTAGTTAGGGATAATGTAGCTTTCTAATGGTGAAAGGATTTTTAAAGGCTTGTATATTTTTCAGGTGGGAATATTTGTTATGGAATATCAATTATGGTAAAAATAGGGACCCAACTATGGTTAAAAACTAACTTTTAGAAGAACAGCCCTATATAAAAAAAAAACTTTAAGGTAATGTGCAAAAAATACCACAAAATCAAGGAGGAAAACACCGTGAGGAAATCATAGCACTTTTTACCACCTTCAAGTTGAAATTCTCTGGTAGCTTTCCACCCCGCGGTTTCGCCCGCGTAAGCCTTTTTAACCTTTAAGGGTTGAATTTCGAAAAATCCTTTCATATTCCTCGTCTACGCCTTAAAACAGTTTTTTATGTCCAAGGATTTAGGCCGGGTGTTGATGAGTCAGTGAGTCAGGCCTTCTCTTTTTTTAGGCGACGGTAGTCACTTACCATCAGGTGAATCCTGCCTGTTGTTACTACGTTACGCCGTTGAGTGAATTACGTATTGTATGGAAGAGCCCTTGACTTCTAATTCTTGACGTCGATAAGTAAAGAAAGAGATGCTAAACCAAAATGCTTGCTCAGTGTATTATGTGGGCAGTATGGTCATAGGTAAACAACATTTTTAATATTTTTAACCTATATGTATATGTATAATAATAACTTGTATATAGGAATTCTTCGACGCACTTTTATAGTTTATTTTAGGTAGTTTTTAGATTAGATTAGTTTTGGAACGAAGTTCCTTATCGCGCGTTATGAAATATGAAAGGGGGCTAGACGGAAAAAAATCCCCGACATTAAAGATGTCGGTGATTTTTTGTGTCGGTGACAAAAGTCACCGACCGCTGTGCGGCGTGCGCATGTTTCTCTGTCTGTCTGTCTCTCTCTCTCTCTCTCTCTCTTTTATAGAAAGCAAGCCAGATATTTTCATTTCTATTTATATATATACTCTCTCGACTTATATAATTATATAACTTAGTTCCATCCGGGTGTCCCTGACACCTCTCAAGTTTTTTTAATTGTGGTTATAATAATGTAAATATCTATAATAATAATATTTTGGTTATCGACAAACTTATATAAATACTAACTGTCCCCCGCAGTTTAGCACGCATTCTTATCTTATCCTCCTATCCCGGGATAATAAGTATCTTGTTTTATCGCAGAATATGGACTACATGTGTGAATAAGAAAATGAAAGCGTGAAAGAGTAACAAACATCCATCCATCCATCCAAACTTTCACATTTATAATATTAGTGGGATTTATAAGGTGATGATAGCTCAGTGGTAGTGACGTCGCATACCGCGGCGGAGGCCGTGGGTTCGAATCCTACAATGAGCTTGAGCTTTCGGTGAAGGAAAACAAGTAGTTCCCAACTGGCTGGCTACCACCCTCAAGTTGAAAATCTGTCGCCAAGCACTTATCGGTGTGTTCCGTTCAGCTGCACTTGAGAGTCAGTTCCCATCTAGGCTTTGTGTGCTTACCACCTTCGGCCACATCATCACCTGTGATCACTTACCATGGTGAGATTGCGGTCAAACACAAGCTTATCATAAAGTTTAAAAAAATCCTTTTATCTATACAAATAAAAGGATACTTTGGAACTACTGAACCGATTCGAAAAAAAAAAACCAAAATTATTTATTATTAATTTAATTACAATGATAATTACAATTGATACTTAGAAAATAACCTCATTCTACTTCGAATTATAAATACAGAATGCCTTAATCTAAAATCAAACAAATAAAATTAAATATCAATGATTGACGTCAATCAACAGTTTCATGTTTCTATACAAAATTATTGATGCAACAGCAGCTTCGACGATCTTACGTACTGTACTACGTAATTATTAAAATAACTTTTATACATAACAAAATACAATCTGATTAAGAACCTCCTCCTTTTCTGAAGTCGGTTCAAAATAACACAATACCTAAGACAATTAACAACAATTGGCTATTTGACAGTTGTAATGAAAAAACATGAATTATGTTAGATATGGTAGCTTATAATAAGTTAAGAACAATTATACAATATGTTTTTTGCATAAAAATAATTTGTATGTTGTAGGTTCTATTCACACGTACTGCCTACCATTTATAAAAAGATAAAAAAAAAAAAATATATAGTTCGAATTATAAGTTTTGTTAGTTGTCAAATATATAGAAGAAATATTATATTATTTACGTTGAAAAGTGCTCTCTTTTTATTTATAAAGTCTTATCCATCCCTGTATTTCTACATTTCTGGCGACCGTGACTGTGAATGAATATTATGGAAAAGGAAAAAGAGAAAAGGAGAATCGCACGTCAGCGTTTTACAAAATGCGTGAGTAAAGTTGATGATATTATATCACTAAAATGTAAAAGCGCATTACAACCCGAATTTGAAAGACTCAGTCAACTATTTGAAGAGCTATCGGTCATCCAAAATAAAATAATAGAGCTCTGGTTGGATGAGCCCCAAAGGGATGAGGATATGTTCGAAAAAGACATAGAGATCTCGGATAATTATACAGCGACTTGGTTTGATACAAAATTTAGAGTAAACGAATTTTTAAACATCAAAGGATCACAAAGCTCATGTAAAGGTACTATAAAAGAGTTAAATGAAAACGACAGCGAATCTTCAAGGGACCGTCGTCGTCATTTCAGGCTTCCGAAACTAAAGTTACCAACATTCAATGGGGAAGTGAAGAATTGGATCGGTTTCTGGTCACAATTTAACAAAATCGACCAGGATGATGACATAGACCATGATGACAAATTCCAGTATCTTTTACAATGTATGGAGCACGGGTCAAGTGCTAAAGAATTAATAGAGAGTTTTCCCCCATGTGGAGAAAACTATGCTAAAGCTATACAACAATTAAAGGAGCGTTTTGCCAAGGACGAACTTATCATAGAATATTATGTTCGAGAACTATTGCAGCTTGTCCTTGCGCAATCAAAAGGTATGCAAAAATTATCACTCAGAGCCTTATATGATAAACTGATGACACAAATATTAGCATTAGAGTCATTAGGTGTCACTCAAGAAAAATATACGGCTTTCTTGTTTCCATTAGTAGAGTCAGCCTTACCAGAGGATATATTAAGAGCATGGAACAGGTCATATTCGCAAGTAAATAAAGACGGAAATGTACTGAATAATTTAATAACCTTCATCAAACTAGAAGTAGAATCCGATGAGAAGATTCGTCTAGCGCGTTCAGTATTTTCAAGCAATTATTCGGCAGCAGATCCAACTACAGCTTGTTTTACTACTACTTATAAGAACAACAATAAGGACAAGCAACAGATTAGAGAAGAGAAATTTGAAAAGCAATGTCTATGGTGTGAAAAAACTTCCCACACAAGCTCAGAATGTCATGTAGCTATCAATAAAACACTACAGGAGCGGAAAGACTTCATCAAGCTAAAAAAGGCTTGTTTTATATGTCTGAATATCGGTCATATGTGGAATCGGTGCAGAAAGCATCCTAAATGTGTTGTTTGTGGTAGAAGACACTACCCTATCATGTGTGGCGGTTTACCTGGAAACACATCTGAAACGGCTTCAACTAATGTGGATAAAAATGACGTAGTTTTGAACCAGTTATCATCATCTAACACCATTTTACTTCAAACATTGAAACTAAACATTGAGCACGAGGGTAAAGTAAAAACTGTAAGAGCTTTGATCGACTCTGGTGCACAGCGCTCATTTATTAGGAGCGAGGTTGTAAATAAACTTGGATTAGAGCCTGTTAACGAAGAAGAATTGAGTCACACTCTATTTGGAGGAGTTGTCAGTAAGAAAATTAAACACAGACTGTACAACATACAGCTTAAGAGCTTAACAAGTAGCTATACATGTAAGATAAAAGCTCTAGAACAAGGGACGATATGTGGAGTTCTTCCTAAGTTGAATAAGGGCGGTGCTTTCATGTCTTTGTTAATTAGCAAGGGTATTTTTATTACTGATTGTATAGATGATAATGTAATTATTGATATATTAATTGGTTCTGATGTTTTAGGTTGCATTCTCACAGGTCAATCAGTACGAATTGATGAACACCTATTGGCTTTAGAAACGAGATTAGGTTGGACAATTCAGGGTCCAGTGGTTGGTACGCATTGCTCTGTAAATAATGTAAGTACGCTGCATTCTTCTTGTATATATGACGTTGAAGATCTTTGGAAGTTAGAAACAATCGGTATTAGAGATGAAACGGAAGTCAAGAACCAAAAGAAAGTAGAGTCCGAGGTGCTTGAATTTTTTAAAAACACGGTACGTGTCAATTATGAGGGGAGGTATGAAGTTAAATTACCTTGGAAAAATGCATCAAATTCACTCGAGACGAATTATGGTTTAGCTTTAAAGAGACTTAAATCAACTACTACTAAGTTAGAGTCTTCAGGCATTATAGTAGAATACGATCAGGTATTCAAAGAATGGTTAAAAAGCGATATTATTGAGGTAGTTCATAATGATGACCAGAAATTAGGCCATTATATTGCCCATCACGCAGTTGTCAAAAATGATAGTCTAACGACGAAAATAAGACCGGTGTTTGACGCGTCTGCTGTAGATAGGAATAGTCTATCTCTTAACACTTGTTTAGAGAAGGGAATCAATTTAATCGAACTCATACCTAAACTGCTTGTAAACTTCAGAAAAAACGCAATAGGTATTACGTCTGATATTAAAAAAGCATTTCTACAAATGTCATTATATCCTGAAGATCGCGAATATTTGAAGTTTTTATGGTGGCAGAATGTTCATGATCCAGATAAAAAATTGATGACATACAGACACCGACGAGTTGTATTTGGTGTTACGACGAGCCCTTTTCTTCTGGCAGCGACGATTCTACATCATCTTGAAAGGTACGATTCCGAAACTGCTGAAATACTAAGAAGGTCATATTACGTAGATAATTGTATAGTAAGTGTCAATAGTATTGAGGAAATGAATTGTTTTATTTTTGAAGCACAACAGATTATGCTTGAAGGCAAGTTTGAATTACGGTGCTGGGTAACAGGTCCAGCTATCACCGATGAAGAAGTGGTCACCACTTCTGTGCTTGGGTTAACGTGGGACCCACGAAATGATGTGTTGTATGGTAAAGTTCCAGCAAGTACTAAATACAATACGGATGTTAATATTACAAAACGCTTTATGTTATCTGCAGCGCAAAGTATATTTGACCCTATCGGATTTTTATCACCTGTTACCATAGTTCCTAAAGTTATCATACAAAAGTGTTGGATGCTCAATATTAGCTGGGACGAACCATTACCAGAAAACTTGATAAAGCTATCGAAAGACTGGTTGCAGCAAATTTCACTTATAGACGCATGTAGAGTACCTAGACGCTTAAGTAAATCAAGTTTGAATGAATCTCAAAACACTCTGCACGTGTTTTGTGATGCAAGTGTGACTGCCTATTCCTGCTGTATATTTTTACGGTCTGAATTTAAAGATGAGGTTACAGTTCAGTTAGTTGCTGCAAAATCTAGAGTGTGTCCGAGCAAAGCTGTGACGATGCCTAGACTTGAGTTGATTGGGGCTTTGCTGGCAAGTAGATTGGCTAGTGATACAGTTCAACACTTAAATTTAGACTGTAGTGTCCATTTTTGGACAGATTCGTCTATAGTGTTGGCATGGCTGAACAGAAAAATAAATTTAAATGTATTTGTAAATAATAGAGTTAGAGAAATATTAGATAAAACAAAGGTGAATAATTGGCGTCATGTCCCAGGAGAGAAAAACCCTGCAGATCTACCATCGCGCGGCTGTAACGCCGATACTCTTTTAAGATGCAAGTGGTGGGAAGGTCCAGATTGGCTCCGGAAACCTGAAACAGACTGGCCACACGAGGAAACAACTCCAAATGAAGAAGAGGTTCTCAGAGAAGAAAAGAAAGTTTGTTTAATAGTACAACCAAAAGAGTTATTCTCAAACGATTTAGTTTATTTTGGAAAATATACAAACATAGTAAGAATGATTGGTTGGTGCTTGAGGTTTTATAAAAATTGTACTTTGAAGAAAGAGCATAGGAATAAAGAAAATCTGTCGAATAAAGAGTATATTGAAGCAGAGAATCGATTATTTGCTGTTCTTCAAAAGGAAAGTTTCATGAATTCAGGAAGTAATAGTAAATTAGAAACTTTTTACAATAATAAAGGCCTTATTTGTGTAAAAACACGTTTGACACTACGCAAAGATAGTGACAGTTTCTTGTCACCAATATTATTGGCTAGTGATAATATTATTATTGACAGACTCGTGCAATATTATCATGTAAAACATCTTCACGCAGGATCACAAACATTAATTAGTAAACTCCGTGAAAAATTCTGGATTATTGGCATACGCAGGCTTGCCAAGAAAATAGTGAGACAATGCGTAATTTGTAGACGATTCAGCAGCAAAAGTTGTTCAACACCATCAGCGCCATTACCGGTAGACAGGATTAATTGTGGCACTCCGTTTGAAGTGACAGGTATAGACTTAGCTGGGCCACTATTGTTGAGATCAGGCGAGAAGTGTTGGATTGTTTTGTTTACTTGCGCTTCTTACCGTGCAATCCACCTAGATTTATGTACTTCACTGTCCACAGAGGATTTTATGCTGGCGTTTCGAAGATTTCTTGCAAGACGAGGAACCGTAAGAGTAGTTTACACGGACAACGGGACGAATTTCCGAGGTGCAAGTAATATATTCAGTGATATAAAGTGGCAAGAAGTTGAACAGAACACCTCTACTCAAAACATTGAATGGCGCTTCATTCCACCAGCAGCGCCATGGTGGGGAGGATTCTGGGAACGCATGGTTCGTACTGTCAAGGAAATATTAAGAAGAGTGCTAGGGAAAGCGGCATTGAAATTGAACGAACTTTTGACAGTATTATGTGAGGTGGAAGCAATGGTCAACTCACGTCCACTAAGTTACATTGTAGAGTCTTCTGAAAATGTAATGCCACTAACACCAGCAATGTTTCTAAACGCGAGTGGAGAGGCCAGTGGCGTAGTGGACATCTCTCAAATTGATGGTAGACTCTTAACAGCGCGGTGGCAATATATTAGAAAGTTAAGTACCGATTTAAAGCAGCGTTTTCGGAGTGAGTATTTAGCCTTACTTACTCAGAATTATAAAAAGGTAATTAATCCTATTAAAGTTGGAGATGTAGTATTGATTGGTTTCGATAATCTCAAGAGGGTAAATTGGCCATTAGGTGTTATCTTGGAGATGTTTCCAGGTGTGGATGGCCACAAGCGTGTTGCTCGCTTGAAAACTGCTAAAGGGGAGTTAGTTAGGCCGCTGCAACGACTCTACCCATTAGAGATATCGTTTAGCAATGCGTCATCAGCCACTGTACCTGAAGTTTGTCGTTCTAGATTGGTCACTCGTTCGGGTCGATTGGTGAAGATGCCCGATAGGTTAAATTTGTAGATATTTATAAAAATATATACTTATATAGGTACCTACCTATATTGTTGGTTGTTTAGTAGTTAATGTAGGTTAAACATGTTAGTAATTATTTTTTTTTGTTTCTTAGTTACCTACTTATGTGGTTGTCTGCATTCTCGTGGGGCGGAGGATGTTGTAGGTTCTATTCACACGTACTGCCTACCATTTATAAAAAGATAAAAAAAAAAAAATATATAGTTCGAATTATAAGTTTTGTTAGTTGTCAAATATATAGAAGAAATATTATATTATTTACGTTGAAAAGTGCTCTCTTTTTATTTATAAAGTCCTATCCATCCCTGTATTTCTACATTGTAAATATTTTATTTTTGAAAAATAAACTTGAGTTTTTTTATCTGTGAATTACAAGAAACGAAACACGGGCGGCGGTTGAGACTTTTTGGCGGGAACTTGCGAAGTGACGTTGTGTTTTCGTTTTATTTTCATTAAATTCGTGTATTTTGAGTTTTATTGAATAATTTCGGTGGTGTTTTGTCCAATAAAGATCAATCTAAGTGCACAAGTGAAGTGAAATGAAATGAAAGCGTGTATCGTGACTTTCCAGGTTGTCCCAAAAAGTCCATGAAATGTTTTAGTGGAATAGCCACCAATTTCACTAAAATTAGACCGGACTTGTACGGACGAGGACTAGACTTTACAGTGAAAGTGACAATAAAACGTGACTAAACATAAAATATTAATATTTAAAATAAAGAAATGGCTTAAAGGTCTCGATACCAGGCCAAAAATCTTCTTAAAAAAAAAAAAAAAAGAAACGGGCGGCCATGATTCTTTAAATTTTGACGTCACATTACACCAAATAAACAAAACGTCGTGTCTTTTTCGTTTGCGGTAATTTATCAGGATATTTAATTAGGCACGGCACACGTCTTGTAGCTTGTCATTTTCAAAAATCAAGTGATAAAACTAAACTTTCCACTCAAAATATGCTGAAGAGTTAGAGCGATCGTCGTTACTTTTGTTTATTTATTGGGGTATGACGTCACAGCACCATATGTCACGTGACCGGCTGTTTTCATGCGAGTTTCAAATTAATGAATAAAAAATCTATTTTTTATTCAATAAATAAGGGTTTTTTGAGAAACAAACAAATGTAAGAGGTATAAAATAAGCCTACGCAATTTTTTAAATACTTTTCCGAAAACTGTCAAGTAGCCAATTGTAAGTAGTTTCTTTTTCTCGATAAGGTTGTATTTGACCACAATCACACCAAGGTAAATGATGATGTGGTAAGCACACAAAGCCTAGATGGGAACTGGCTCTCAAGTGAAACCTTCGGAACACACCGACAGGTGCTCGTTTTGTTGTTTTAATTTAATTACAGACACTTGTAATTAATAAAGACTGAAACGGCAAACTTTATTTGAAATATGCTAAACCGTAAACAATGCATACCTATATAAATTGTTTTTTTTTTTATTATTATCATGTTGGTATAAAATGTGCCAGACGGTGCGCACCTCTGCTTTATTCCACATCCTTCCACTGTGGACGCAACCTGCAAGCACGTTCAGTACTACAGTATATTTTTGGCGACCTTACGATACGGTCGTTAAATATTTGATTAAAAAAAACAATATAAAGTAGTTCAACGAATATTGTTTTTAGTAAGTATTTTTTTTTATTTTGCTATTTGCAATGGTTTCGGTAGTTATGAGTTTAATAAATACGTTTTTATAAAAAAAATATACAGTAGACTATTTGAATTGATATATTAATTGTCTATGCTTACATCAATATTTTATATCTAATACAAAAAAAGATTACAACTTGAATTGCGATACCTGGCATTTTTTTTAAGGCTCGCAACGACCGTCCCCTAACGAGGGTTTAAATTGTAATATAATAAAACATCCCACACCGTCGAAAAATATTTAAAAAAAAACAAGATAGAAATACAAAGAATTAAGTACTTACCTAATGCAGGATTAACTTCAAATAAAAAAAAACCAAATTGAAATATGAAGACGTAACAATGAAATCGATTCGTCTTGGTCTTATGTTATTTAACCTGTCAGTTCTTTCTCGGGACAATCGGGGTTTCAGAGACCGCACCACTTGGTTCTCAAATGGGACAATCGGGACGATGACATTTACTTGAAAATTGGGCGCGAATTTTAATTTTTTTAAAACTGTGCGCGAGTTGACGAGTTGTTTGACAGAATATTTGATATTTATCTAATACCTACGATCGAGACTGCTAATTAAGGTTTATTTACTTTTTTTTTAATAACGCAAAATAAAAACGTTTATTAAAATTAATACAAATTTAATATTTCAATTTACTCTGAGTTTATATGTAACTAGCTGTCCCCCGCGGTTTCATCTGCGTTTCCGAGGGATCCCTTTAGGCGATGAATGTTCAAAAATTCTTTCTTAACAAATCTTCCTGCCCAAGTTTGTAGAATTAATACTTTCTGAGATTTCGTGATTAATCAGTCAGTTTTTTCTTGGGACAATCGGGGTTTCAGAGTCCGCACCACTTGTTTCTCAAAAATGGGACAGTCGGGACGATGAAATTTACTTGAAAATTGGGCGCGAATTTTGATTTTTTTAAAACTGTGCGCGAGTTGACGAGTTGTTTGACAGGTTAATTTCGCGAGTCAACAGATAAAAAAAAGAAAGAAGATATTTTAAAGAGTAATTTCCTGTGCATGTTATAATACTTATATTTGTTTCCGACTTTTTGGCGGGAACTTGCGAAGTGACGTTGTGTTTTCGTTTTATTTTCATTAAATTCGTATATTTTGAGTTTTATTGAATAATTTCTGTGGTGTTTTGTCCAATAAAGATCAATCTAAGTGCACAAGTGAAGTGAAATGAAATGAAAGCGTGTATCGTGACTTTCCAGGTTGTCCCAAAAAGTCCATGAAATGTTTTAGTGGAATAGCCGCCAATTGCACTAAAATTAGACCGGACTTGTACGGACGAGGACTAGACTTTACAGTGAAAGTGACAACAAAACGTGACGAAACATAAAAAATGAATATTTAAAATAAAGAAATGGCTTAAAGGTCTCGATACCAGGCCAAAAATCTTCTTAAAAAAAAATATATATTTGTTTCGCCGTTTCTTCTCCTGACAGGACTTTATTTGGAAATGGTGGTAACAATAGCATTAAAACCTAAAACAGCAATAAGATGACGTTCAATAAGTGTTCCTTATGTGTCACAAGATTGAATAAAACATTTTGAATTTGATTTGTGAGTTAGCACGCAAACAGCTTTCATTTGTTTTTAATATCTCCACATAGATTTTTTTTACATGACTAATTCCTGGCATAGACTGCAAAATAGGTTTTACCATATCGTCCCAGAATTAGAGGAAAATACCGCGAATTATATTCATGCATAGAATATCAATGACGCGTGATTTAATTGTGATATCAGTGTGCACTTGAGAGCCAGTTGGTAATCCCCTGGTATTGTTATTATGCATAGGCGTAGTCACTTACCATCAGGTGACACAGCTTAAAAGAAGTTGAGTTCCAATATTGAATTTTTCTTTGTTTATGGATCTTTTATTTTTATTTTCTTTTGTTTAATGTTATTACAATTTTTAAGGCCTTTTTTTCTATAACCAGCCAGTTACCTGCCTGACCTTTAATTCGAAATTAGAACAGTTATTCGATTTAGGGTCAGCACACACCCGAGACAAAATATAACTTTATTCTACACGAAAATATACATTTAATTGTGAGAATACAGAATAAGTTGCACCACGCAGTTCTGCGCCCTCTTCCAGTATCGTCGCGTCGCGTCGCGTCTCGGTGTGGACTGACCCTTATTTTATGATTGAAATGTTTTGTAGTTGGTAATTTGCAAAGATATATCAAGTAGGTACTCTATCTACCTTTTTTATTTGATCTGAGATTATAATTTATTTCATTACTAAGTTATCTTTAATTTATATCGATTATATCGTAAAGAATTAGTAATAAAGCTATAAAAAAGCTCAAGTTTAGAGGTCATGGACCGGATAAGTACCATAAACCTACCTATCAGTAAATAAAACAAGCGAATAACATATTTTTTGTCTCTAAGTTTTAATAACGTATTCTATGTGATCAAAAACATATTTTTTTATTCTGGATAAGCTTGTGTTTAGCTGCACTTGGAACTGGCTCTCAAGTGCAGCTGTCGGAACACACTGATAGGTGCTTTGTGACACATTTTCAACTTGTGTGTGGTAGCCAGCCAGTCTGGTATCTACTACAAAGTACCCTACCACCATGCTATGGTTTCATCACGAGTATTAAACATTTACTAGCTCTCCGAGGGAATTCCCGTCCGGAACGCGGGGGGTTCCCTCGGAGAGATAGATAGTGCCATTTACGAAGACGCGTCCCACTCTTTTTCCTAATCCCTTACAGTGTAAGTGTGCTTTCACTAGTGTCGTAGTCTCAGAGCAAATGAATCCGTATCGACATATACAGGGTGTTCGGTAAATAGTAAGACAAACTTAAGGCGGAGATAGGTGGGGGGGTCGCCTACCAACATATACAAACAATGACCTTTGTAATATGTATAACCATTTTCGAGATATTCCGATATTTCATATTTTTATATATTGTTTTTTGAATTTTTGATCTTAAATATCTCTAAAATGGTGATACTTTTACTAAGATAATTTTTATATACACACATCAACATGGTCTAGGGATATTTCAATTAAACCTAAATAACTAAAATTCTACTAACTTTTTGCTAAGACACCTGCACATTAAAATAAACCTTGTTTAATAGCCTATCTAATCTGATAATAAACTTTTAGATAAAGTAAAATTTAAAAAAAACTTAGAAGAAGAGGAAAAACACAGACAAAATTTCAATCTTAACTTTATTTTTGAAACATCAAAAACTAAACAAAACGACAATTTTTTTTATAAAAATTGTTGAAAACTTAAAATTAATAATCAGTGGATCCACCTAAGACTCTCCTGACACATCTGCAGCGGTTCTGCATACTCAAAACAGGGGTGTCAATATCCTGTTGTGGAATACTGTCCCAAGTCCAGCTAAGATGCAAGAAAAGCTGGTTTTCATGCACAATATCTTCAGGGAAATTCCTGAGAGCTCTTCTCTGAAGCATATCCCAGGCATGCTCAATAGGATTTAAGTCAGGGGATTGTGCAGGCCAGTCTAAAGCTTGGATATCATGCTGTTGTAACCATCTTGATATGATGACCTAGACCATGTTGATGTGTATATGTTGGTAGGTGACCCCCCCACCTATCTCCCCCTTAAGTTTATCGTACTACCTACCGGACACCCTGTAGATATATAAACATATCGACAGCACTACAACACTAGCGAAAGGAATCACACTTGCACTGTAAGGAATTAGGAAAAAGGCCTCCATTGCTCTCCAACTTTTTTCTGTCTCCTACGACTCTTAACCATAGTGGGCAGCTTTTTTTTTATCACCTGACTTATAAACTTGCTAAAATGAGAAGAAAAACGCGAAACAAAGAAAAGATTACGTTTGATTTTTTTTTTATGTAAAACAACTGCACGACCATAAACAAAGGTATTTTTTCAACATCAATCGACGCAAAGGATATCTCCGCGTACGTTCTATGGTTAAATACATAAATGTAAGGCCAGATGCTTTATGTGTCGCAAAACGCGCACGTAGATTACAAATGACATATTTATTCTTATGTCACTCGCAGACATAGAAATCTAATAGATAATAAAGAGACCCTTAAAGAGATATCGGTGTTGAGACCCATGGTCCGTGGGGTTCCGGCGCTTAAAGAGCTGGCTAATAGTTTAAGGTTTTCTACTGGGGACCGAAGAGCTGGCAGTTTCCTAACACAACGTTTCAGCTTGCGATACAGCGAGGAAACGCTGCCAGCATCTTCGGAACCATGCTGAGGGGGCCTAACTTTTTATAATTTATTTTAGTTACTAGTTTTAGTTTTAAAATGTATTTATTTAATTATTATTAGTATCTATACAATAAACAACTCTTTTAATACAAAAAATATTAGATAGATTAGATACTTACGAGAATTGGCTATCATTGTATGGCTATCAAGAAACTTAAGCATGTCATAGGCTTTACTGAACCGCGTGCAGAAATTGTAATAGACTTAATTGAATTTAGCTATTTTTTGAAGTGAAAGCTTCTTTTTTCGCGCTGAGCACTTTTCGGGTGAACAAAAAGCCTGAAACTCGCGTCATCGTCACCGCACGCTTCCCAGTAGTTTTCACTTCTATCGGCACTCCCCAAAGACAGACCCGTTTTTTTAACTGCATCATATTTCTACTCTTAAACTTTCGTTGTAATTTTTCATTGCACTGCAATAGGTACGAAATTCAATCAGCATTCAATCCGCACGGTCTATGCTAACCCACTTCTATTCCTACTTATAGATGTCTATGGATACTCAACTCATGCACGGACAAGCAAACAAACAAAGCACTTAACTCTACACTGTTGATAATGTTTTGTGAGATGATCTTGATTTGGTTATGATTTTTTTCTATATTTGTTTGGACATAAAAAAAATGTTAATGGATCTTATATTTTCCCGGGATAAAAATATGGCCTATGACACTCACAAATAATGTGGCTTTCTATCGGTAAAAGAATTTTCTAAATCGGTTCAGTAGATCCAGAGATTACCCCCTACAACCGCACAACACTTTACCTCTTTATAATATTATTAGTATAGATTATTATATTCAGGACATACTCTCTATATCCTGCAATTAACTTCACTCACACTCCGGCCGGTATCCATCCGTCTGGGTTTCCCCGGATTTGTCCTACATTAGAGAGCGTCAGGAGCGCGTCCGGCCATGGTTTCATTTGTAGTGGGGTATGAACTAACTTATACCGGTCGCTGATCATTTTTGTCCATGTCCCGGACAAGCTTCAAAATTCGGGGTTTTCACGGTTGCCAGATTTTAGACTACCCTACTCTGTTTATGGAAATATATTTTAGTCTATGGAAAAGATGATGTAATTATTGTGGTTTTTGTGTATGGAAGCAATAAATATCCTCGGACATTTGTTCACACACGGCTATCTGATCCCAAACTAAGCAGAGCTTGTAATATGGAAACCAGATGACTGATATAATACATAGACTACTTTGTTTTTTAAATATATTTATACTTAAATAGATAATTACACCCAGTCTCAGGACAAACAGACATGTTCATGCACACAAATGTCTGTCCTGGATGGGAATCGAACCCACGACCTGCGGCGTGATAGGTAGTGTCTTAACTTAACCAACCACGACAACCGGCCCGTCATAAAATAAAAGTTATTTGAATAATAACATAAATACTTTATTTTAACTAACGATGACGAACGAACAAACAAACATACTCCGGTCCATAAACTAAAAAACAACTTGATTCAATACTTGGCAAAATTACTCGATCTATTACCTAATCAATTATTTACTCATTACTCGATTCATATTGACATTGTATCAATATCACGTAAAGGAATCAGTGATTCGAGTAATTATCAGAATTAGATAACAATGCTTGTAAGCCAGGAACTGTCTACTTAAGTGTAATTACAAGATTCAAGTTTACACAGGCCTTGCGCAAGGTCTGCGCGAGTGCGACCAAACATCTTAGTAATAATGAGTGGAATAAAACGCAAGATATAAAATTGTTAACAAAGGATTTTCCGCCACTGATTTATTCTTACTTTTCTATGAAGGCAAAGGGTGCTAAGCAATACAGCTTCTTTTTCAGCCACTGATTTGTTCTTCCTTTTCTATGAAGGCAAAGGGTGCTAAGCAATACAGCCTCTTTTTCAGCCACTGATTTGTTCTTACTTTTCTAGAAGGCAAAGGGTGCTAAGCAATACAGTTTCTTTTTCAGCCACTGATTTTTTCTTCCTTTTCTAGGAAGGCAAAGGGTTCTAAGCAATACAGCCTCTTAATTTATGGAACTTAGTCTTCGGCCTAAGTGCAATGTAATTTTACAAAGTAATGCACAAAGTCAGTGGTAAAATATTATGGCCGTTTTACAAAAACTATTTACGGACATTTTGAGTCAAAGATTTTATGACGTACCATTGCTAATTTGAAAAAAAAAAAGCCAAATGGTAGATGACCTTCTGATCTCATTTGTCAGGTGATAAATTCAGTGAGCTTATAACTTTAGACTAATCATCATAGGAATTTTTAAGGCCAGAGTGAATAGGTTCCTTCTGCTCTATCTTAGGCTGTGTTTATTTTTCTGTGGTTAAGTGGCCAAGCGCAAGCCCAAAAAAATCTCTACCTTCATATTATGTCTCCCTTAGTTGTCAAAAATCAAAAATTATAGCTTGATAATTATCTATTTACCAAAATCGACTGTTTATCGTTATACATAATTAATCAGTTAACATAACCTCGATGACTTGCTGTTTACTATTATTAATGAGAGATCACAGAACTTGTAACCATAGACCAAGGTTAAATTAAAAAAAACTTATAAAAAATAAAATCAAACGTCGAACTGCGTATTCTTTTTTTAGCCGACTGCTGGCGAAGCCTAAAAAGGAGGTTTTATGTATTTTTATATTTATTTAATTTTATTATGACAGGCTTTATTAAAAATGGAATAGGTCTTTGTGCCTAATAACCTTGGGTTCCCTTGAGAACGCGGATGAAACCGCGCGGGTTAACTAGTTTCATATAATTCTTGAAATCGAATGATAAATGGAATTTTACTGCTTTAAACGATAAATTTTAACGATCGCTACTTAATACAGTCAGAGAAAAATATCTTAACAAATATCTTAACAAATATCTTAACAAATAAATGTATAATTAAATACTTAATCTAAAAAGTGTAAAAAAAAATTGAATGCGATTGTTTACAGTATTGGAAATAGGTCAACTTGTTTCCACATTTTTTTTTTAATAAACGCAGTCGGGATTTTAAATTTTTTTAATTAACTTTTTTTTAATACAGGATGCCAGCCTTCAGCCGTTGAAAAATGTAGTTCTACTACATATTTTGTTTATATTCATTTAAGTTTGTATTATGATTAACTTTTTTTTTTATATTCTGCACCGCGGGGGATAGCTAGTGTTGTTGATAGGTACTGAAATAATATGTATGCTGTCTTCCAAAACACGCGTTTATTTACAATTTAATTACAACAAATGTACAAAATATACAAACTATAATATATAAAAAACTTCCTCGAGGCTGCCGCTGCGGTCGATTGGCAAGGTTCCCAGCAGGCTGGCAGCGTTTCCTCTTTGGATAGCCAGGCTGATGCGTTGGCGGAAGAAGCTCCCGGCCCGCCGGTCACCCGAGGCCTCGATTATTTTTTAGATAACATACTTGTGAAACGACGAGCTTCATACCCCCATGGTCTCAACCGTAAAATAACGTATAAATAAAATTGATAATTTTCACCAATACAGGCGTATTGTTTTCATCTACACTAAATTCTCTATTAATATTATACTAGCTGTCTCCTGCGGTTTCACCCGCGTTCCCGAGGGATCTTATCTTTTCCCGGAATAAGTATCCTTAGTTTTATTCCAGGATACGATCTACATGTGTGCCAAGTTTCATCAAAATCTTTTCAGTAGTTTTTGTGTGAAAGAGTAACAAACATCTTCATATCCACTTCGTAACAAACTTTCACATTTACAATATTAATTCTGCTTACGAAAAAAAAACAATGCTCTATCTATGGTTATTGATGAATGCCACAGTTGCTTACATCGCAGTATTAAAGGTCAGTGGTCAACTGCGCACGTACGAGCATAATAAATAAGGAAATAGTATTTAAATGTAAGCCATTGTTATTTAGATCGACTTGTTATGTATATGATCTTCTTTTAAATTTTAATATTGACATTGATAACACTGAAGTTAGTATTTTTGATGCACTCTAAACTTTTTGGTGCACTTTAAACTTTATTGGACAAAACTCTATTAATATAATACTAGCTGTTCGCCGCGGTTTCACCCGCATTCCCGTGGGATCTTATCTTTTCCCGGGACAAAATATAGCCTATGTTCATCAAGGATAATGTAGCTTTCTAATGGTGAAAGAATTTTTCAAGTCGGTTCAGTAGTTTCAGAGCCAATTCAATGCAAACAAACAAGCAAATCTTTCCTCTTTATAAAAAACAACAAACATGCGTAAACATCCCCTTCATTGTCACTCAGTTTTCTTACGAGACGGGATCTATACCACCTAATTTAAACAAGATAAGTAGGTAGGTGAAAAAATTAATGAAAAATGAAAATGTTTTTTATTCAAATAGGCCTTTACAAGCACTTTTGAATAGTCTAGCTAGACTATAACGCTCGGTTCGGAAGGTTGCTTTTGCTGAGAAGAGCCGGCAATAAACTCAGCAATTACTCTTTAAAAAAAAACAACTTACACCTATTAGGTACATTTCAATCCAATCATTATTTATCTAGTCTCACTGATAACATTTGAGTATTAAGGCGGCAAAATAATAGTAAATAGAATTTAATTATGACTGACTAATTAAATAACAAACTCGCACAGAGCAGCACCAGTACACAAGTATGACGCGTGTGGCAGCCACCGGTACTCAAACGAAATCTTATGCCACACACGGCTATACATAGAATTATACAACGTCGCAATATCCTAGATGTCCTTCATAAAATCCGCTAAACATAATTTGGTTTATTTATAATTTTTTGTCTACACATTAATAAAAAAACACCACATACTTAGAATATTTTTTTACAAACAAGATACAATTGTAATAAATATTTAAATGATATCTAGGAATAGTGGTCTTTAACGAATAGAGATGTTAACTAATGTCAATAAATCTTTTCTCGGGAATTGTGTTCGTTTCTACAATAGGATCCCACGTGAGGTAGCTGGAATGTCTAATTTTAAATTTAAAAATTATCCTACTATAAGGTGGCTCATTATATGGAAGATAAATAAAAAATAAATATATAAATAAATAATAAATATATTAATATTATTTACTTATGAAAATGTAAATAAAAAGAAAGATCCAATGCTGAAAACAAAATTGCCTTGCTGAGTTTCTTGCCGAAGTCTTTTCAGTTTATGTGTATTCCGAACCGGTGGTAGAGTCAATTGCTACATTCGCCTAAACTGAATAAATTAGTTTTTGATTTTTGACCTATATTCAAGAAAAAATATCGAAAACTAACCAGTTTATAAAATATCTAAAAATATTCTAGTCGAAAGTTGTATTTTTAATTAGGTGGAGTGATTTGACTGTTGTCATCATTAATGTTTCGTTTCTCAGAAATTATTTCTTAAAATAATGAATGAGAATAATAATAATTCAATCATTAACATTAGATTGACTATCTCTATTTTATATAAAATGAATTGCTAGTCGTTGGTCTCGCTAAAACTTAAAAATGGCTTGACTGTTTTTGTTTTTTAAATGGGAAAACCTATAAAATTGACGGTTTTGGTCATTTTCTAAGGGAATCGTCTGACTGACAGCTACTGTCATTATTTTCGTGCGGTTGTTGTGTTGATCGTTTAGATTCACAATTGGACCCGGTAGGTGGCGCTGGAATCGGGTTGTAACTCTACTAGGCCCACTAGTCCCTTATAAAGACACATTTTCTGGGAAAATTGTCCAATTTTTATTACCCTAAAAACTTTATATATTCGGATTATTATTAAGGTTAAAAAGCAACATTGGCAAATCGAACCATGGAACTGGTTTTCCTGGTATAAAAGTATCCTATTATTTATTTCAGGATACGATCTCCTTGTGTGCCAAGTTTCATCCAAGTCCAGCCAGTACTTTTTACGTGATAGAGTAACAAACATGTTCAATCAATTATTATCAGTGGACATAGACAAGTTAACAGATATAGAGCATAATATAGATACGTTTCTATAACAAAGCACCAATTTTTTTTAAATTTTGTAAGCAACGAGAACGCATTTGAATGAATTATTCGCTCCACAGGATATTGCATTGTATATGTATTTAAATTATAACATAAAATAAATTAAAAGAAACACGCTTTTACAGAAAATAAAACTAAAAGCTAAAAAGATACATACCAACCTAATAATAGCGTGTTAATAAATCCACATTTAAAAAGAATATTCCGAATTCGAATTTCGAACTTCATTTTCGAGATTAACCATGGAGCAAATATTAAATGTCTTTGACCTCATCTCTCTTTGTTGTGTTGTGTAAGAAACAGCCGGTATTTTGTGCACGTGCGTATTGCACACAGTCACAGTGAACTAGCACACACACATACAAGCTGGATCAAAGGAGAATGGAAAATTGTATGTAATTTGGAACGGGATTTGTAATAGGGGTAAATTGTTGTACTATGTAGGTAACTAATGCGGATTATAATATTTTTTTTTGTATTAATTTAAGAATTGTTAAACATTTGAAAAAAAAGCCAATATAGTCAGATGGTCCAAAAATATTTAAAAAATGTAACCTTGCTGAGTTTCATGACGGTTCTTCTCAGTTGAAGGCTGACTTCCAAAATGGTGGTATCTTCCGTAATTCGACCTTCATAAGTGCCCTTCTAGGGCCTACACTAAATAAATGGTTTTGACTTTGTTTATTAAAAGTTGAAAAAAGTTGGATGAAAACAATATAAAAGGGTAAAGAAGATTGATAACTTAATCTTTAACCATCGATATAGGTATAGACCTATATCGATGTCTTTAACTCTTTGGCTCACCAATGGGACGGTTGGTTAACATTTTTTTTTAATAAAGAAATTACGAAAACCTATCAAAGCGGAGGCATAATAACCAATAGAATTTCGTTATTCACACATCTCCGCTCAGTCGGGCCTATTGGTTGTTTAAAAAACATCTCCGCTCCGCTCGTCTCCGCTCAGCTTTGGTGGAGTCCGGGCCTAACCGGTGCCTGGTCCCAATGAAATAATTTAAAAAAACAAACGAGTTTGAGCATCTTTTTGTTGCAAGTCTGAGATATTTTTAACCGACAAAAAAACGACGAAAAATGATAAAATGAATTCCTCTTATTTTTTTGACGTAATCTAATTGTTACGATATGGTCCGATACAAACTCATATTTAAGTTATTATTTTTTAGAATAATAATAAGTTACTGAAAATAATATGAATATGTATGACCAAAATTAATTACTACAAAAAGTACTTTATGTCTTAGATTTTAATATGCCATATCTTTAATTGAATAACTAAATGAAACAATTATGTAAGATATGAATATAGATATAGGATGTCTCTACAAAAACATTAATTTAAAAAATGATCGAAGTCACTGGCCTGCGGAAAAGTGCAAAGAAGGCTGGCAGCATCGCCGTTAAATTAAAATAAGAATAGAGATATTGAGTGACACATCAAATCAGCTTCTTTTTATTAAATAAATGTCAAAACAATAGTTTTTAAATGAAACTAGCGGACCCGGCAGACGTCGTCCTGCTCTGAAATTAAAACATAACTTAGAACCCGATTCCAGCACCACCTACAGGGTCCAATTTTGTTTTTCAAATCATCGAGGAACCCATTGAAATACACACACAACATTTCATCAAAATCGGTCAAGCCGTTTCGGAGGAGTGACTTCGCAATTTTTTTTATAGTATTAAAACCTTCCTTGGACAAAAAACAATGATTTAAGCGCTTACTAACATTCATTTTTATTTATAGATACTGGTTTTTGTCGTCACATGTACCTATACACCATCAAAACTTATCTTAATATTTAATATGGTAATTAACAGTCACAAGGAGGATTTTACAATGTATTCTAAAGTTGAAAGTTTAATTAGCTGGAGTAAACTGCCAGTGCCGAGCGCAATGTCATTAAGATTACTGTTTAGTATAAATATCCTGTGACATTTGTTCACACACGGCTATCTGATCCCAAACTAAGCAGAGCTTGTAATATGGAAACCAGATCACTGATATAATACATACTTTTTTTTGTAAATACTTTAAATAGATAATTACACCCAGACTCAGGACAAACAGACATGTTCATGCACATAAATAGGTCGTGATAGGTAGTGCGCCAACTGGTCCGTCAAAAGTTTGACCTAATCAATATATATCAATAATAGTCAATCTACTGTCAGTGATTACACGTATTCTCATTCATTCTTAAAAAAAAATTGAGTAAATTAGAAATTCAACTTTAGAGCAGAACATTCTTAGATGTTTTATACAATAGGTACTGGTTAATTTGACAATTAAAGAGTTGGTGGAAGGGCCTAAGATCTCATGCCACGATTATTACAAGAAAAAATATATCCGTCATAAGACGAGGCAGAACTCGTTTGGTGCCCTCGCTTCAATAAGTAATAAAAAAACCGGCCAAGTGCGAGTCGGAGTCGCGCACGAAGGGTTCCGTACCATTGACTAGGTAAACAACAGTAGGTACACAAATTTATTATTAAAGTAAATATACAATTAAGTATTTTGTGAATATTTCAAGTGCCTACCTGTTACCATTTATTGATATCGAGCAAAAATAGGCAAAAAATTGCGTTTGTTGTATTTGCCCAGGACAAGCCTTAAGGGGGGCTCTTTATTTTGTTTTTAGTATTTGTTGTTAAAGCGGCAACAGGAATACATAATTTGTGAAAATTTCAACTGTCTAGCTAACGCGGTTCTTGAGATACAGCCTGGTGACGGACAGATGGACAGACAGCGAAGTCTTAGTAATAGGGTCCCGTTTTTACCCTTTGGGTACGGAACCCTAAAAATTGAGGAAAATTTACGGAGAATTTGAAGCCAGTTTTTGACGTCGTACTCATCTTCAGTAAGTCGGTTGGAATTTGATGATTATATCCTTCTTTGTGTATCTATATATCTACTAATATTATGAAGAGGTAAAGTGTTGTGAGGTTGTAGGGGGTAATCTCTGGATCTACTGAACCGATTTAGAAAATTCTTTTACCAATAGAAAGCCACGTTATTTGTGAGTGTCATAGGTTGTATCAATTCTGTATTTTGTTGTATCTCCAGTGCACTGAAATGAAGTAATAATTCTAATTAACGCGTAGAGTACTTAATTAATACATAACATATTTGGAGCGATGATCTCTCTTCTCACTTTCCTGTAATATACCCATATATTAAAGCGGAAAGCCGGTTGTCAGATACGGATGGAATGTATTATTTCCTCTATTTACCCCATACAGCCTCAAACTCAAAACTCATTTGACCAATGAGCGCGCGCGGTGGTAGAGTTGGCTATCAGATGGTACAAACACATTTTTCGAGAGGTTGGTACATCAAATGCGATTACTGTAAGGCTCGCTTTTGTTATTAACCGATTAGAGCAAAGCAGTGGAGGTTGTATTTATAGGCGTATTGTACTTTCAATTACCAAGAAGATGTTTGACTGAAGTATTTCTTTTAAGCTTCCAATTTTTACAAACCGGCAGTAAATTTGAATGCTAGTAAAATTGGAACGGTTTAAACTTTGACCTGTCCGATGTATATTTATAACAATTGTATGTAAATTATTTAATTTACAAAGGTCAATGGTAAGTTTATACAATGGACGACAAACGTCATTACCTAGTCATATTAAATAACAGTAATTTGAAATACCTAGCTATTTTGTAAGATAGGTAAGGTAGAATACTGACCACTGACCGATTTAACAGTACGAGCCATTCTCTCGTGTAAAATCTTTTCACCTCTACTGTACGTTGGGCAAACTACAATCAGATTCTTGATTAAAGATTACGATTACATTGTGTAATCTTCAATCTTGATTACAGATTACCTTAAGTAATCAAAAAAGTAATCATACAAAAGATTACAGATTTTTTTTTTATTCTGGATAGGCTTGTGTTTGACTACAATCTCACTATGGTAAGTGATGATGTGGCCGAAGGTGGTAAGCACACAAAGCCTAGATGGACACTGGCTCTCAAGTGCAGCTGTCGGAACACACCTATGGGTGCTTGGCAACAGATTTTCAACTTGAGGGTGGTAGCCAGCCAGTCGGGTACTACAAAGTACCCTACCACCGTGCTATGGTTTCCTCACGATGTTTTCCTTCACCGAAAGCTCAAGCTCATTGTAGGATTCGAACCCAAGACCTTCGCCGCGGTATTCGACGTCACTTACCACTGAGCTATGTAATCTGTAATCGTAATCTTGATTACTTATTTTGATTACAATAAAAATTATAATGTACAAATAAGACATCGCTTTATAGTGTAAATCAACGTTATTAGTATTCAACCTTTGTCATCAATTTAAATTTACCACAATTAATCATCACAATCAATGAATTTTTGACGTTCAGGTATGTTTGAAATGATTCATTTATGCGACTTAAATTGGATTTCAATTGCACTTTTACAGAATGTGTGCGCGCCATGTAGTCGCGCGGTGATTGTTTTTTTATTCCATCAATTTACAACTTTTAGAGCTTTGCAGTCACAATCATACAGAAAATGGTTCCTTATTTAAATACATACTTATTTCGCCTCATGTGCTTTAATACCTACAGGCTTTTATTTGATAGCGGCATAAACTATCCTACTACTAAAATATTGAATACAAATAATCATATAATCTTGATTACTGGTTACTTTAATCATGATTAATGATTACACAACAATCATGATTACATGTAATCCAGATTGATGTAATCATGATTACTTTTAATTAGATTAATAATCTGATTACAAAAGTAATCGATTACGCCCATATCTGTGTACGAGTTTGTTATTTGGGACCTCTACCAGTGAGAAAAGTGTTATAGGTCCCTAGATAAGTTTATTTTTAATTTCGATGTTGCGTTCGGAAACTGCCCTGCTTGAAATTTTTATAATCATTATTATTTAATATTCCTTACTAGTATTTAAATGATAAATAAATTCTGCATCTTTAAAAAGCCAATAAACTTATATTTCAATAAATAACACACAGAATGATGAGTTAAATCGCTAGGCCAAAATCACTTTTTGACCGAACCATCGCCCATTGTTCTATTTTTTCAGCGCCGAGTATTCTAAAACGTTGTGTTCGAAATTTGAATCACTTTTACTCACGCACGCAGCAAAAAGCGATTTTGCTGCTAGATTTTACGCACCAAAATGCTACTGCTATTAATTAATGTTTTTAAACGATGAGACATAGATTTTGTAGTTGCTATACGACCCAGCAGTCACCTGTAGGGTTATATAACCTACCTACGTTTAAACCTCAAAGATTCCACTCGTGACCACAGCCTTGGCCATTGACCCTTTAAAGAAGGCCTTAAAGGGCACTTACTTTCAATCAAAAACCAAATAACCCTAAGATTACCAACAAAGAGGTAAAATAAAAACATTCAACCTGACCTTTTTTTAATTAAAAAAGTACAGAAGCGTCATCAGTCCGGATCTTAAATTATCTGTGGTTGGTAATACCAACTTGGTATTTCAAACAAGGTAAATAACCGCAAAATAACAGTGGAAATATTTTTATATTTGAGAGCGTCATATCTATATGCCGTTTCCTGATTTATTTAAAAAAAAAAAATTATTGTAAATTCATTCATTTTTTTTTAAATACGGCGCGTCACCTAATAAGTGAATACCGTCGTCTATAGAAATTAACAATACCAGCGGGATTGCCAATGTGTTGTACACCTTATTATAATGCCTTAAAGGCAATTAGCTCTCAAGTGCAACTCCCGGAACACACCAACAGGTGTTTAACAGATTTTTAACTTAAGGATGATAATAAGTTGTTTTGCGCAATATTTTCCTTCACCGAAAGCTCAAGCTCATTGCAGGGTTCGAACCCACGATCTTCGTCACAGTATCCAACTTCTGAACTATATTAAATTGTTTGTAAATTTCCTCTTCCGTATTAAATATCTAATTTATCGGATAGTTTATGTTTTGACGACTTACCGCAATCAGAATGAGTCATTATTTTTGTCCTACGTTGTGGATAAACAAATTAATATCATATTAAAATGATATTAAAGGCGGATATTATGTAAATAGGAATCAACAAATTATATAAGAAGGATTGATGGACTGGTTGACACCATAGATCGTAGGTTGGATTTACATCAAAGAATTTTTTTTTAAAGTTTTTGGCTTAGTATCTAGGCTTTTAAGCCATTTTTTTTTAAATATTATTTCATGTTATTGTCACGTTATATTTTTCACATTCACTGTTAAATCTAGTCCTCGTCCGTAGAAGTCCAGTCAGGTTTAATGAAATTGACGGCGGTTAGAATGCTACATTATCCCTGAGTAACATAGGCTCTATTTTTGTCCCGGGCTATATTTTATTCGAATCCTACTCATTGTAGGATTTGAACCCACGACCTTCGCCGCGGTATCCGACGTCACTACCACTGAACTATCATCGCCTAAACTTATTGCTGTTATATTATCTAACTTACTTCTTCTTTTGTTAACAGCAACATGAACTTAGCAAAGGAATCGCCGCTACTTCAGAATAATTTAACTAGAGACAAGATGGAGAAATGGGTGGAAGCCCAGAAGAAGGGGGAGAAGATTGAAATAGACGTGTACGGCAAGCCTTCGGAGAAGCAGCTGAACGAGTTGGAGAACGTGAGGAGTTTGAGCCGAGAGCTGCAGGATAATTTACATGTAAGTCACCGCTCTTTAGTTTTATTACCTTACTCTCTGACCTTTAAATAGAAATACCTATCATATGCACTAGAAAGAAAGAAAGAAAACATTTATACCGACACAACAACAGACATAATATACAGATCGAAAACAAGACAATGACAAGAAAATAACACACAATGAGAATAATAGTATATGCAGATAGCCAGCGCGCAGCGATGGCAGAAAAGGCCTGAGCTCAGCATAATGCTGCGATAAAACCACAACGCTGATTTTCATCCGATGCCTTTGGTGACGTACGGACGTATTAAAAACACATAAAATATACTAAATAAAAAGTAGAAAACAACACTAGGGACGTTGACTGCCATATAAAATCAGCTTCTTTTTGTTAAATGTCAAAACTATATTTAATATGACATAATTGCTTCTGGCGTCATAAATATACCTACACCGTCAAAAGATCTACTCTTTGTTGTTAAATTGGTTATTAAAAATCATGAAATGGTCTCATTTATTTTCCTTTAGTTCACAACGGTACCCATATTTATTGAATTCTTTATAAACTAATATGGAATATACAATTAAATTATAAACTAAGACTAACTAATATATTACAGATAATCTAATTACACAAATAAAAATAAAAACCTTAAAATTTTACTACACTAAATAGGCCAACTGGTCCAGATCGCTGTCAGGTGGTAGCGTGCCCAGAACACTGGCAGCATTGTCTCTTTGGATGGCAATGCTAATACGTTGGGCAAAGTATTCGCCAGCCCTCCGGTCACGTGACGCTTCGATGAGGCGTTTCGCGATGAATTTTACAGTGTCTCATTTTACGAGTATACTTTTAGGTCTTTGGTGGTTGGTGTTACATAATTTTTATTTAATATTGGCAACATCCCTATTGCAACGTTTCGTTGCTCGTTTACTATTAGAATTGACACAAAAACAAAACAAACAAAGTATGATAGGCGTTAGCAAAGCAGCATCTCTCGCTCTAGGCCTCAGGTAGCAAGGGGAGCGAAATGCGAAAGCTTTGGCCAGAATCTCACCATGGTAAGTGACGATGTGGTCGAAGATGGTACGCACACAAAGCCTAGATGGGAACTGGCTCGTAGCTGTCGGAACACCGATTTTCAACTTGAGGGTGGTAGCTAGACAGTAGGGTACTATAAAGTACCCTATCACCGTGCTATGGTTTCCTCACGATGTTTTCCTTCGCCGTAAGATCATTCACCACGGTATGCGACGTCACTACCACTGTGTAGACCAGTGCAAAAACACGAGGCGAAAGCTAGTTATCAATAAATTACTATTTCAGGAGCTAGAAAATTCTGTGCGCATAGCTGACGTTGAGAATCAGGCTATGAATCCGACAGCACCTATCCTGGACTATTCAGAAGACCACGAGTTCGTTTCAGCGAATAAACTGGATGATTACTACGCAGAAGAAGATAAAATCGATGCAAGAGAAGAAGAAAAGAAACGCCTTACGAAGGGTAAAGCGCCTAAGACCGAAATTCAGGAGTTTTATAAAAATCAATGCATCTTTTTGACTGGTGGTACTGGGTTTTTGGGGAAAGGTGAGTGTGCATGTTTGTGGTTTTTATTTAAATAGGAAACTAGCAAAAAAAAAGCAAATGATAAAGAAGGAAATGAAAAATACTGATTTCCTTAACTTGTCAGTATAAAAAGAGAACCTTCAAAAAACACGAATTCGAAAAGTTAAAAATAATATTTTAATATTCCACCTTGTCTTAATTTTGAAATATTAAATAATTTATTATAATTTTAAATAATTAATTTAGGATCCAATTACTAAAAAGGAGTAGATAATTGCTGAGTTTATTGCCGGCTCTTCTCAGCAAAAGCAACCTTCCGAACCGAGCGTTAGAGTCTGACTATTCATAAGTGCCCTCTTGGTAGTTGTTGGTGCCTGTGAAGGCCTATTTGGATAAATAAACATTTCAATAGATAGATACCTATTAAGTTTTTTTTTTGCTTTTTAAGTCGACGCCAAATTTAGTATATTTTTAAAGTTGGTTAAATATGTAATTATTATGTTCGATGTAGAATCTTCAATCTGCAACAACTTCAAAATCAAATATAAAAAAAAATATTCGCTCTACTTCCTTTAAAAGTAGAAAAAAAAGTTTAAAAAACTAATATTTCCAAATAGAATTCACGGCTCGAGTGCCCACTACCTGTTATGTTGATTTTAAAGCAATTTTTCAGTTAATATTTTATTCATTATTAATACAAAGTAGGTAGATTAGAATTTAGATTTATAAAAAACATTTACATAAATCTACGTTACGGTTCTGGTTTTACAAGACAAATTATTCCTATATTTATACCTTATTATAACGTAAGGAATAAAAGGCAAAACAATTGGTATGTTATCTAAATTTCATGACAAATATCTAAACTTTGTAAAATTTATCCTTTTTATAATTTTTGATTACAAACAGTAAATCTATTGATGTGTATATTTATGACGTCACATCACAAGTCAGTATTTAATACAAAACTGCTGATTTGATAAGAATCAACGTCTGCTTGAGTTTGTTGTTTACTAAACATTTGAAAACGAAAAGCCAATACAGTCAGATGGTCAAAAAATATTTAAAAAATGTAACCTTGCTGAGTTTCTTGCCGGTTCTTCTCAGTTGAAGGCTGACTTCCGAACCGGTGGTAACTTCTGTAATTCGGCCTTCATAAGTGCCTTTTTAGGGCCTAAACTGAATAAATGGGTTTGACTTTGACTTTGAGTCATAATTAAATTCTATAGACCACTATTTTTGCCGCCATAACACGCAAATATTGTCAGTGAGACTAGTTAAATAATTATTGAATATAATAGGTGTAAGTTGTTTTTGAAAAGAGTAATTGCTGAGTTTATTGTCGGCTCTTCTCAGCAAAAGCAATCTTCACAACCGAGCATTAGAGTCTGAATATTCATAAGTGCTTGTGAAGGCCTATTTAGATGATTAATTTTAATTTCTTGATTATAGAATGCGTAACCACAGATAAATAATAGTAGGTAATAGTAGCGGGTTTTGAGTCGGCTTGCCTTTAAAAGTTAAATTTTTATTTATTTATTTATAACAAAATCCACAGCTCTTAAAAAAATAATACAATTTCTCATACATATAAATCTTAAAGCCAATTAAGGATTTACAATATATTAATCATTTACAAATTTCATTTTAATGATTGAATATATTAAGGCGATGATAGCTCAGTAGTGACGTCGGATACCGCGGCGAAGGTCGTGGGTTCGAATCCTACAATGAGCTAGAGCTTTCGGTGAAGGAAAACATCGTGAGGAAACCATAGCACGGTGGTAGGGTAGGTACTTTATAGTACCAGTCTGGCTGGCTACCGCCCTCAAGTTGAAAATCTGGCGCCAAGCACCTATCGGTGTGTTCCGACAGCTGCACCTGAGAGCCAGTTCCCATCTAGGATTTGTGTGCTTACCACCTTCGGCCACATCATCACTTACCATGGTGAGATTGTGGTCAAACACAAGCTTATCCAGAATAAAAAATATATATATATTTTGATGAAATTCGGTATTTAGATACCTTGAACCCTGTGACTAGAATAAGACATAGGCGAATTTAAATTCGAGGTGTTTAGTCTGTGGGTGTATAGGTCAGTCGCGTATGGTATTGTTTGCAAAATATGCAGTTTTATTGCAAAAGTTTTATGTTTGGATGTTTGTAGCTCATTCATGCAATGCAAAAACGGCTTAACGAATTTTGATGTTACTCAGCACACAGGGAGATCATATCCTGGAATAATAAATAGGACGAGGAGGTTGCCAGTCTAAAAAAATACCAAATATTTTTTTCCTTTTAAAATTACAATTAAAAAAACTAAAAAAATCGTTTTAAAATGATTTGTTGCCCCCGCTGTTTTACCCGCGTTTGCGAGGGATATCATTTTACCGGCATAAAAAGCATCATATGTTTTATTCCAAGATATGATCTCCCTGTGTGCAAAATTTCATCAAAATCCGTTCAGTAGTTTTTGCGTGAAAGTGTAACAAACATCTTAACATCCACACTTTCACATTTATAATATTAGTGGGATTAAAATGATGGTCTAATTGAAAGTTGAAAATCTGTCGCCAAGCACCTATCGGTGTGTTCCGACAGCTGCACTTGAGAGCCAGTTCCCATCTAGGCTTTGTGTGCTTACCATCTTCGGCCACATCATCACTTACCATGGTGAGATTGTGAACAAACACAAGCTTATCGTGAATAAAAAAAAACAAGTAAAAAGACTATAATTTCGCAAAAGAAGTTTGTCCTTGGCCAATGCCAAATATAAAATTGGGCAAATATTTTTTGCACGTTTAGGTCAAGATTTTTTAATTTATTTGGTGAGATCCAATTACCTAAAACTTGTCACTTAACCTTCAACTTAATGACAGTAACTTAAAGTTGTTTTCGACTAAACAAGGCTCTTATACCTTGGTCTCCAAATTAAAAAGCAATAAAATTCATCTATTTTATTTCTATGTACGACAAACACCTTCCATAATTATGGTCCTTACATGGTCACGTGGAACTGGTATTATACCAATTTACGAACAATGGGCGATAAAGGTATATATTATCTATAATATAAAAATGAATCGCAAAATGTGTTGGTAAGCGCATAACTCAACAACGCCTGGACCAATTCGGCCAATTATTTTTTTAAAATGTTTGTTGAAGTCCAAGGATGGTTTATACGGCGAGAATAATTCGAATAATTGCCGGGAAAACCCTAAAAACAGCCCTTTTCTTTTTCCCATACAAACACCCAGCTGTCAAACATTTGACGTCAATCGAAACAAAACAAAGACGCGTTTTAGAGAAATAGGGCAGAACAAGGTCTGCCGGGACAGCTAGTTAATAATATATTCATAGGGTTTCATATCTCGTAAGTTTTAAAGCATGGTGTGATTAAAATTTTGGGACCAAATAATATATAGACTTTGTGTGATATTGTGTGTGTTGTATTTAAGCATGTTTTGATTTCGCGTGTGTTTGCCTTTGTTTTTGTGTGAACTGCATGACTGCTTTTAAAAGGTTAGTAATTATTTATAATAACATTGGTGTATTCTCTACGTATCGTTGTGTGTGCGGGTCCGCTCTCCGGCTCAATGTACACTTTGCGCGGTCTGTTGCATCCTCTGTGGTGACATTGTCTCTCATGTCTGCCGAGCGACGTCGAGCCAGCGCTTCTTCTATGTATCGTTGTGTGTGCGGGTCCGCTCTCCGGCTCAATGTACACTTTGCGCGGTCTGTTGCATCCTCTGTGGTGACATTGTCTCTCATGTCTGCCGAGCGACGTCGAGCCAGCGCTTCTTCTACGTATCGTTGTGTGTGCGGGTCCGCTCTCCGGCTCAATGTACATTTTGCGCGGTCTGTTGCATCCTCTGTGGTGACATTGTCTCTCATGTCTGCCGAGCGACGTCGAGCCAGCGCTTCTTCTACGTATCGTTATGTGTGCGGGTCCACTCTCCGGCTTAATGTACACTTTGCGCGGTCTGTTGCATCTTCTGTGGTGACATTGTCTCTCATGTCTGCCCAGCGACGTCGAGCCAGCGCTTCTTCTACGTATCGTTGTGTGTGCGGGTCCGCTCTCCGGCTCAATGTACACTTTGCGCGGTCTGTTGCATCCTCTGTGGTGACATTGTCTCTCATGTCTGCCGAGCGACGTCGAGCCAGCGCTTCTTCTACGTATCCTTGTGTGTGCGGGTCCGCTCTCCGGCTCAATGTACACTTTGCGCGGTCTGTAGCATCCTCTGTGGTGACATTGTCTCTCATGTCTGCCGAGCGACGTCGAGTCAGCGCTTCTTCTACGTATCGTTGTGTGTGCGGGTCCGCTCTCTGGCTCAATGTACACTTTGCGCGGTCTTTTGCATCCTCTGTGGTGACATTGTCTCTCATGTCTGCCCAGCAACGTCGAGCCAGCGCTTCTTCTACGTATCGTTGTGTGTGCGGGTCCGCTCTCCGGCTCAATGTACACTTTGCGCGGTCTGTTGCATCCTCTGTGGTGACATTGTCTCTCATGTCTGCCGAGCGACGTTGAGCCAGCGCTTCTTCTACGTATCGTTGTGTGTGCGGGTCCGCTCTCTGGCTCAATGTACACTTTGCGCGGTCTGTTGCATCCTCTGTGGTGACATTGTCTCTCATGTCTGCCGAGCGACGTCGAGCCAGCGCTTCTTCTACGTATCGTTATGTGTGCGGGTCCGCTCTCCGGCTCAATGTACACTTTGCGCGGTCTGTTGCATCCTCTGTGGTGACATTGTCTCTCATGTCTGCCGAGCGACGTCGAGCCAGCGCTTCTTCTATGTATCGTTGTGTGTGCGGGTCCGCTCTCCGGCTCAATGTACACTTTGCGCGGTCTGTTGCATCCTCTGTGGTGACATTGTCTCTCATGTCTGCCGAGCGACGTCGAGCCAGCACTTCTTCTACGTATCGTTGTGTGTGCGGGTCCGCTCTCCGGCTCAATGTACATTTTGCGCGGTCTGTTGCATCCTCTGTGGTGACATTGTCTCTCATGTCTGCCGAGCGACGTCGAGCCAGCGCTTCTTCTACGTATCGTTATGTGTGCGGGTCCACTCTCCGGCTTAATGTACACTTTGCGCGGTCTGTTGCATCTTCTGTGGTGACATTGTCTCTCATGTCTGCCCAGCGACGTCGAGCCAGCGCTTCTTCTACGTATCGTTGTGTGTGCGGGTCCGCTCTCCGGCTCAATGTACACTTTGCGCGGTCTGTTGCATCCTCTGTGGTGACATTGTCTCTCATGTCTGCCGAGCGACGTCGAGCCAGCGCTTCTTCTACGTATCCTTGTGTGTGCGGGTCCGCTCTCCGGCTCAATGTACACTTTGCGCGGTCTGTTGCATCCTCTGTGGTGACATTGTCTCTCATGTCTGCCGAGCGACGTCGAGTCAGCGCTTCTTCTACGTATCGTTGTGTGTGCGGGTCCGCTCTCTGGCTTTGCGCGGTCTTTTGCATCCTCTGTGGTGACATTGTCTCTCATGTCTGCCCAGCAACGTCGAGCCAGCGCTTCTTCTACGTATCGTTGTGTGTGCGGGTCCGCTCTCCGGCTCAATGTACACTTTGCGCGGTCTGTTGCATCCTCTGTGGTGACATTGTCTCTCATGTCTGCCGAGCGACGTTGAGCCAGCGCTTCTTCTACGTATCGTTGTGTGTGCGGGTCCGCTCTCTGGCTCAATGTACACTTTGCGCGGTCTGTTGCATCCTCTGTGGTGACATTGTCTCTCATGTCTGCCGAGCGACGTCGAGCCAGCGCTTCTTCTACGTATCGTTGTGTGTGCGGGTCCGCTCTCTGGCTCAATGTACACTTTGAGCGGTCTGTTGCATCCTCCGTGGTGACATTGTCTCTCATGTCTGCCCAGCGACGTCGAGCCAGCGTATCGCTTTGCATCTATTCGCGTTTTGCATATAAATTACCATATAAAAGTGTGCTTTTGTCTGTTTGCAGATGGAAGGATAAGCTTGAAGGCCAGTCGCGTGGTAGAAAAAGTTGTACTATAAATTATTAAATGTATTGTTGAGAAATTTTATATAACGTCAGTATGTGTTATTTAATTTATTATTAGGTATATTGTATTTATGGTAAGGTCAGGTGGGGTAACAAAAACATACTTTTACTTTTTTATATTGAGTTCAACGAGATCCAGCGCCTAAACTTCTTCTTTTTTCTATCTATAAACTGAATAACTTACAAATTTTCACTTATATCGTTATGTGTTACATTTGTTAATTGTCCTTTTGAGAAATAAAGTTTCTTTGAAACTAAACTCTCTATTATATTAGTAATATGTAGTATAACTTCATTCTGTTTATTAGCAATCAATGACATTGTACATAATCTTTTACTACCAATATCTTCAAATATAAATATGTATGTACCAAAATTCTTACGTAGTGCTAGCTAACGTTATTTTTTCCCGTAGTTTGGACTAAAAGAAACATTATAGATAGATAGATGTAGCATGTAGGGTTTTATTCGTAAATCAGGAATTATGTGAGGTATTTCAAAATTTGTATGTGGTAATGATATATTAATGAAGTTCTTACCTACTTACTGCACGTTTTCTTACATTAAAAAGTCTATTCGGTCGTACGTTCATAAATAAAAAGACCCATACCGCAACTGAAACCGTGCGGTTACAACTAGTTAATAAAATAAACAATATATTGAACATAAAAATTCAACGCATCCAATGTGTAGGGTTTTTCGTTGGGATATCGTAGTGACATGTCCCTCATAAAAGATGGAACAAACTAAGAAACTTATACTGTTTTATCGACTTACCCCCCCTACCCTTATGTTTTTGACAATAGATGGCGTTATAAGTAAACTAAGTGTGTGTGTATTCTTTGAACTTGTTATTTATTTGCAAAATGAAATTTTTGGTTTATTAAACATTTGTTAATTCATTCTTATACTTAATTAAAATCATTATTTATTTGGATTTTTTATTTTATTTACCGTTTATTTTTAAACAAAACGAGCGAGCCTTACAATATTTGCATAATATGATGTGTAACATCTGACATCTCACCTTGGAAATACCATTCATGTACCAACTCCTTGGAAAATGTTTTGGTACCATCTGACAGCCAACTCTAATACCGCGCGCGCTCATTGGTCAATAAAAGAGTTTTGAGTTTAGGCTGCATCGGCTAAACCCTTTGCCTTTTTTTTTTTACGTGGGGATATCCTCATCGGATACCCGACCGCTCAAGGGGGACAGCGATCGGGTTATGCCAGACTCTTACTGGCTAAAACCCCACGGTGGTCACCATCTGAGCTGTGGAGGGGGTCGGGTTCTCGTTCAGAACTCATACTCAACCCCCTCCACACGCGGCGCTGAGATAGCCCGTCCCGGGGGAGGTGTGATACCTCCCCCCAGCACCCTCGCTGTGCTATCACACGATGGGTCGTAACCACGACGACCCATCGTCCTCCTCGGGACCGCTTTCGGGCGCTCGGGGCCCCCACCCCGATTGCCCACGACCCCGAAGGTCCCCGTTTAGTCGCCTTTTACGACAGGCAGGGGAGCACCGTAGCTGCTATTCTAAGCCCCAGCTACAGGGCAGGAGGGCCGCGACGAGACACGCCCGCGCCCCGGCAGCGTCGTCTCCGGGCAGGATCGGCACGTTCCCGATCCCGCACAGCAGCCTCTTTCTGGACCATAACGGTCTCGCAGAAGGTGGCTACGGCCCTCCACGCCGCATCCCCGCTCAGCATCGCCGACACGACTGCTGGCAGGGAAAGATTCCGCCCGATCCGGGCGACCAGGATCCGCCGCTCGGTCTCCCAAGCGGGGCACTCTGCGAGAGTGTGCGTTGCGGAATCCTGGTCGCTCCCACCGCAGTGGAAGCATGCCGCCGTCACCTCACGTCCGATTTTACACAGATAATCACCGAAGCACCCATGCCCGGTGAGTATCTGTGTGAGTCTGTAGGACTGCTTCGACGACGCGCTTGCGTGCGCACCGCTCCTCGCGGAGCCTCGCACGCCACGTCACAAATGCGATAAGTCGCTCCTGCCGTTTGATCGCCTCTTCTGGATCGCCTCCACCGTTCTGGCGGACGATGCGGATCCGGTCATAGACCCTGGCATCCATGTCCGCCAGGATGTCCAGTGGTGGAAAGCGAGCCAGGATAGTTGCCGCCTCAAAGGATACTGTGCGGTATCCTCGTACGACCCGTAAGGCCATCCTACGCTGGACGGTATATTTTCGTTCTGCAGCGTCGGATGGCCAGCCTCCGCGCCCATACAGGTGCCCCATATAGGGCTACGGACCTTACGACCCCCGCATATAGGCGGCGAACTTCCTCCCTCGGTCCCCCAAGATTTGGCAGCAGCCTGTGCATAGCGCCCGCTACCCTCTCGACTCGGGGGACCAGGCGATTAAAGTGCTCTTCGAAGTCCCAGCGACTGTCGAGAGTGAGACCCAGGTACTTCATGTACCGCCCCACCCCGACTTCCGACTCACCCACGCGAACGTGCGAGTCGGGCGGTTCCCTGCTCCGGGGCAGTTTATGGAACCATACCGCCTCGGTCTTGCGAGCCGCGATCTCCAGACCAGATTTTGGTGACGACGACTTCCACCCCAAGCTCGGCGAGCTCCTTGGTCCTCTCAAAGGAATCCCCGCTGGCGACCACCAACGTGTCGTCAGCATAGCACACGACCTTTACGCCAGCGGGGAGGTCAACACGCAGAAGCCTTTGCCTAGGTATACTACAATAGAGTAATAAAATTATACCGTGGCTAGGAAACCGGGGTGACATAATGGAAGGACAGATTGCAGGAAAGCAAGGTTACATACCTACTTATACATACTAAGCATTTTTGATACCCTAATTATTTTTAAATTCCACATTCATAGTTACTTTTAATGTTTTAGTCGTTGAGGCACTGGGGTCATTTCATGGTCAATGTGCAGTACATAAAAACACGAAGACTTTATTTTATTGCACATTATTCTTTCTTGGGACAATCGGGGTTTCAGAGTCTGCACCACTTGGTTCTCAAATGGGACAATCGGGACGATGACGTTTACTAGAAATTGGGCGCGAATTTTGAAATTTTGAAAACTGTGCGCGAGTTGACGAGTTGTTTGACAGGTTAATGTCGCGAGTCAACAGATTAAATAATTCTCACTTGTTAGATATACCTAAATAGTTAGGTACTTGGTTTCCGTAAAAATCCCTATAAATGTGTAAACATGTTGGCATTTTTTTAATAAATTGATGCGTTGTAGACCTATCTATATCTAGAGATCTAGATTAATATAAATACTTTTATAGCAATAAGTTGGAAAATAAGCATACGCCCTGATAGCACAGTATAAAGATATACTTTATACTGTGCTGATAGTAAGGCCGACTTTAGACGCTTGCAACATTTACCATAGATAGTTACTGTATTACTCTATGGTAGCGTATGACTTAGTTTTAAAAAAGAGTATTAAAAATACCTAATGAACAATGCTTATAATTTGCTCTAATATTTCTTTTGATAATTTCAACATAAGTATTCATGGGTTCCGTGGTGTAGTGGTTATCACATCTGCTTTACACGCAGAAGGCCGCCAGTTCGATCCTGGCCGGAATCATATCTTTTTAGTGAATTCATTTAAAAACTACAAACTTGTTACAAAAGTTCGTCTAGCGTAATTTATTTTTAGTTAGGTATTCATTTTTCGAATTTTAGTTAGACCGCATTTCGATTAACATTTATACCAAATCGGTGCAAGCAATTGAGCAAACTTAACAATTTGAGAAAGCTATTGGGTACCCTTTTTTTTCATCTTTTCTACGAGGTGGAAATCTTCAGAATGATACCCGGTCACATTGGGGGATGTGACCGGGTTATGATGTGGGATTGTACCCACTAAAACCACGCTGGTGTTCCTTCTCTCGCCTAAAGTGGCGGGGTGTCTCGTCGCTCTCCTTATTAGGAGATATATCCTTATGACGCCAACTCTCTTTTCACGAGAGGCTTGAATGAGACCATTATCTCTACTGAGAAGACTCCCGCTTCCAAGGGCCCTGGTTGCATAACTGTCTACTCATATTTGATCATGATTTCACTGTGGAATCAGCCATACTGAAATCTTAGATGGGAACTGGCTCTCAAGTGCAGACAGTATAACAAATACATTATATTTAGTAGATTTCTGTGATGGACTCACTACATTTGAAGGCAGCGTTCTTATTGTAATATACCTATCTAAAAGGCAATCGTTACTGACTGACTGACTGACTGACTGTAGTCCAGTCAAAATAGATTAAATTATGATTCCAGTTTGCATTAATTCCCAACAAGCTGGATTTTTGTGCAGGCCTTGAATACGTCATTACAAATGATATGTCAAAAGTCCCCATCGATTCCGCTTGTGCGTTGTTTTTTATTCGAGGTCAAAGGTCACAAATTTGCCTTTTTTGCGTATATCTCTGAAACAATGAGAGCTACCGAAAAATAGTTCAAACATAGTTTGTAGATCGTAAAATTGTCTACAAAAAAGATCTCAACACTTTTCTTCTACGGTGCACTGTTCTCGAATTATGGCTATTTTAAACATAGAAAATACGAATATATTCGTAGTGAATTGTTTGTGAATTATATTCTCTATTTAAACAGTGCCGTTACAAAATTTTGTAAAAATGACAGAAATTTGCTTTATTTGCAATGAATCTTTGACTGAAACTGAAATTGTGGTTGTTGATCGTGGGCTAAAGACTTTAATGGATTCAAGTACTGAAAGGGGTGATGGGTTCAATGAATATTTGAAGGACAAAACATCTGTAACGATACATAAGCAGTGTCGTAAAGCATACACCCGGAAGAGCAGCATCGCTGCAGCTAAAAGACAGCGTGAGGCGGAGGTAGCTACCACATCTGGGATTAGTCCTCCTCGTACTAGAGCACGAGGTAATGAATCGTCTTTTTGTTTCAAGAAATACTGTTTGTTATGTGGCAATGAAGCAGATAAAACGGCTGAAATGAAAAAAGCGCAGCATCTTCGACGAACAGCGTCTCAAGTTTCAACCCTTGACTTCAAGAAATGCATCTTGAAGGAAGCGCAGACTCGTTCTGATGAGCTAGCAAGAAGTGTCATTGCCCGAATTCAGTATGAATATGACTTAATTGCTGCTGAGGCTAAGTACCACAATGATTGTTACACTTACTTTCCTGCGGTCTAAAGTCACGATATCTCGAAAGCGATGCTTTGTAGAAGAAAAGTGTTGAGATCTTTTTTGTAGACAATTTTACGATCTACAAACTTTGCATGAACAATTTTTCGGTAGCTCTCATTGTTTCAGAGATATACGCAAAAAACGCAAATTTGTGACCTTTGACCTCGAATAAAAAACAACGCACAAGCGGGATCGATGAGGACTTTTGACATATCATTTGTAATGACGTATTCAAGGCCTGCACAAAAATCCAGCTTGTTGGGAATTAATGCAAACTGGAATGTCTATATTGACTGGATTATGACAGACTGACAGATCTATCAACACACAACTCAAACCACTCAACGGATTGCGCTGAAATTCGGCACGCAGATAGTCATTATGACGTATTTATCCGCTAAAAAGGATTTTTCATTATTAACCCCCTAAGGCGTAAGGTGAAACCGCAGGCGCAGGGGCCGAAAGCTAGTGAGTTTTTATATTTCTGTGGCGTTCTAAGTATTAGTGCCGCCACTTGACACTAGATGTCGATACTACAAGAAATAAAAATTATATATTTTGTATTTAATTTGGAAAACAGATAAGAGAATAAAAACTGTTAGGAGGACTGTAAAATACCTAGGCTCAGGAATTAGAAGAGCTATTCTTGTTGCTTGAGGAACATGCAGATTTCATATGAAATGAAAAATTTTTTTATTCGAATAGGCCTTTCCAAGTACATCACATTTGATTAGTCTAGACTATAACGCACGATTCGAAAGTATGCTCTTGCTGAGAAGAGCCGTTAATAAACTCAGCAATAACTTTTTTTCAAAATAAAATAGTAAAAAATTACTAGCCTAAAATTTACATAGCGTAATTTTAAAAGTTTGTAAAGGCTGTAGGAGTAACCAGACTTGCTGTAGACTACTTTTTACCTCGAAAACGCTAGTAGAATCGCAGGTGGAAGATAATTAAATAAATCTATTACCAGCGCCATCTATTATTTGTAACCAACATTGTTTTAGTACTCATTGAAAAATTGCTTCGGTCATGTGGAGATGTCGACACAATTTACGTGTTAATTAGAAGTAAAAAAGGGAAGGACCCGAGAGCCCGACTTCATGAAATGCTTGATGATTTTGTAAGTTTTTTTTTTTTATTTATTATTTATTATCCATATTAAAAATTACAAAAAAAAAAATAATTACAAACTAAAGAGCCTGCACGGAAGCCTCGTGGGCTTATCTGTGTTGGCGGTCGTCGCTCACAACTATATTAATATTAAATTAGGTAGGTATATAGATTTATAACACAAAAGTAACTTATGTTTAATTTTGCAAATTTTAAGTACATAATATATTAAAATTATTTGATTATCACCACATTTTTTCACCCCATTCAATATTTAGTCAATATTTTTTGTTTTTTAATTCTTAGATAAGCTTGTGTTTGACCGCAATCTCATCATGCGTGATGTAATCATCAGTAAGTGATATGGCCGAAGATGGTAAGCACACAAAGCTTAGAAGGAAACTGGCTCTCAAGTGCAACTGCCGGAACACATCATTAGGTGCTTGGTGACAGACTTTCGAATTGAGGGTGGTAGCCAGCCAGTCCGTATTCTACAAAGTACCCTACTACCGTGTCATGGTTTCCTCACGATGTTTTCCTTCACCGAAAGCTCAAGTTCACTGTAGGATTGGAACCCACTACCTTCGTCGCGGTATCCGACGTCACTATCACTGAGCTATCATCACCTTAAAATGGTCTAATTAATTCGTTCATTCATTTTAATATAAAAAATATCACATATTCCAGTTATACCAAAGAGCTCACGAAGAGAACCCAAAAGGCATTCACAAAATCGTACCAATTGTAGGAGACATGGAACTGCCCGGATTAGGGATCAGTGATGAAGACAGAAAAACGCTCACCAGTAAGGTATGTAATGAATTTTACTTGAAGTTATGCGGATAGCGCAAGACCGGCCATTGTGGAGATCTTTGGGGGAGGCCTTTGTCCAGCGTGGACGTCTTCCGGCTGATATGATGATGATGATGCGGTCTTCCGATGGTTTAAATGTTTTCTAGTAGCTGGCGACAAGTGACGTCATAAGCGAGTAGACGTACTTGACGAGGTGAATCGTGACGTAGAAGAGTTGCCATTCGTCCGGGTTTCCCCTGATTCATCCTAGTTGAGAGAACGTCCGGGGAGCGTCCAGGTGGGGTTTCATTTGCAGTTGTGGACATCTATCTACTACATAGATCGCTCGCACCACTCCCTCGCTTACGAAGTTCTCCAAGTTATCTGAATTCAGCTTCCAACATCAACAGTTGGACCGAACAGTCATATAGGATACCAAATTCTTGTTTGCCAAAATATAACATCATGTTTCACATCATTGTATTTTATCTTACTACTATTCAAATGTAAAAAAATTGTCTGGATGTGACGCATGAAAAAAATGTTGAATGGATTTTGATGAAACTTGGCGCACAGGTTGTAAAACATTTTATTCCTCGGGAATGCGGGTGAAACTGAGGGACAGGCTAGTGAAACCATCAGTAAGTGACTATCAATTACAGATAACAATCATAATAAATGGAGCAGCCACTGTGAAATTCGACGAGAAACTATCAATTTCAACTGGTATAAACGTGCGGGGTACCAAGGAAGTTCTTAAACTGGCTAAGGAATGCAGGAACTTGATAGCTGTCACACATGTGTCGACAGCCTTTTCTAACACACAAGTTAAACACATTGAGGAAAAGTAAGTTTGATATTGCCTATATTCATTACAAAATAAACTAACTTTAAAATTAGTTAAACAGTCTATAAAACATCTAAGAAATACTCGAGAATAGCAAATAAGTCGTAAAATTAATCCTTTTTGATGTCGTCATTTTGACGTATCGTTTTGAAAAGAAGCTGATTTCATATGTCACTCAACATTCGTATTTTGCGGCAGTTATAAGCATAGATAATACACGATAGGTTATAAGATAAAAGTAAAAAATCTGCATTTTTATTCGTACAAAATTATTTTTGTTTTCCTCACCTTGTGGCCGATTCAGATTGATGGACTTGACTTACCTAATATATATTTGTTACAGATTCTATGAACCACCAATGTCGGTAGAAGCTTTGGAAGCTATTTCAGAATTAGACGAAAATCTCGTTGAAAGTATTTTACCAACGTAAGTACTGCGAATTTTAATAATAACATTCTTAACACACGGTCATCTGATCACAAACTAAGCTGATCTTGAACTATGGAAACCAGATAACAGATTTATCATGATATACATATGCGGTAACCGCTGGATGCGAGCAGCTCAGGATCGGTCGATGTGGAAAACTTTGGGGGAGGCCTATGTCCAGCAGTGAACGTCTTTCGGCTGAAATGATGATGATGATGATGATACATCTACAATATTGTATCTTTAATTCTTCATATTCATACATATATATGTAGGTAACCAGCAGCCTCCGCAGTATTACCCGCGTTCCGGGTTAAACCGCGAAATCGGGTTTCAGCGGACAGCTAGTATTTCATAAAATATTGTTTTTTTTAAATTTGTTACACTATTTTTTATTTTAAAGGTTATTGGGCACAAGACCCAACACATATTGCTTTACAAAAGCGGTGGCTGAAGAGGCAGTTAGGAAATTCGGAGAAGGAATGCCCATAAGTATTGTAAGACCTTCCATAGGTACGTAAAGTTTTCGATAATTAATTTTAAGAACCGCTTTTGTTATGTTTATTATTTACTTATAGCGCCATCTGTTTTATTGGTTCTGTATCATTAAAATAATTTTAGTTTTGAAAGATAGATGGCGCTAAGATACTCCAACATCATTTTTATATTTTACATAATTTAACCTGTTAAGGTAAAAGTTTTTATTTTTTTGATACTTTTTCAGTTGTCTCAACGTATGAAGAACCAGTGCGTGGTTGGACAGACAGTGTCTATGGTCCAACAGGCCTTATGGTGGGAATTGGTACCGGGGTATGTAGAGTTTCTAGCCGATGACAATAATTACATAACACGAACACCCCATCAATTACACTCCCCTCACATACATTTCCTCACACACATCTCCTCACACACCCACACAAAACACATACATCCTACGCTCTATAATGCAATGTAATAAGCATAGATCCATTATTATATTAAAATAAGGTTGGGAAACGCTGTTGATTTCCTGCAATAAATAAATAAATGTTGGCAATCCCCCTGCTATTGCTAATATCTATAAGCGACGGTATTCACTTGCCATAGGTGACACGTCTGCCTAGTTGTAACTTGTGGTATAAAAACAAATATTTATCAGTGAGACCAGAAAAATAATTACATGAAATCTAAGCTAATCTAATTAAAGTTTTTTTAGGAAACCAACCTTATTACTATGCATTAGTCTTTTTTTTTTTATGTCACTAGTGACAACGAGGCAGGCGGGTCACCTGATGGTAAGTGACTACCGTGGCCTATAAACATTAGTAAGACTAGGTGGACTGCCAACGTGTTGTACACCTTATTACAATGCCTTAAGGGCAAGGGCAACTGGCTCTCAAGTGCAACTGCCGGAACACACCAACAGGTGCTTGGCGACAGATTTTCAACTTGAGGGTGGTAGCCAGCCAGTCGAGTACCACATAGTACCCTACCACCGTGCTGTGGTTTCCTCACGATGTTTTCCTTCACCGAAAGCTCAAGCTCATTGTAGGATTCGAACCCACGACCTTCGCCGCGGTATCCGACGTCACTTACCACTGAGCTATAATCGCCTTAAAGTCTATAAATGAGTGCTTGATTCCAGGTCCTCCGTACAATGTACGTTGATGAAGATAAAGTGGCAGACATGGTGCCAGTGGACCTCACAGTTAACGCAATCCTTGCATCGGCGTGGTACACAGCAAAGAACTTTAAAGAGAAGTAAGATTTTCAGTGATAAAGCTAGTAAAGCCATTGACGAAGACTCGGCCCACTCTTTTTCCTAATCCCTAACAGTGCAAGTTACATTTCACTAATGTTATCATCATACGTATCTACTGCAAAGACACGAAACCAATCATCTCGAAGGAAATTATGCTCATACACTATTGTTGCAGAACTCAAATTCATTTGAATTTTACTTCTTGGGCGTCCAGCTTCAGATTTTTATTAAATGTCAAAACGATAGTTTATATCTATGGAGTTTTGCATTAAATACTTGTGACGTCATTCGTAAACACAAAGTTTTTGTGCTTAGATTATAACATGGTCGATGTTATTCAGTATTTTAGGTGTTTTTTACATTTATCAGTAATGTTGAAAATTGTAAATAGTGAGATCTACTGCTTTAATACAGTAAACATTATTACCCACTTTTTGTTTCAGCCAAACATCACACATTCCAATATACAATTTCGTGTCAGGGGCTCAAAATCCCATAACATGGGGAAATTTCATCGAACTGAACAGAAAATATGGTGTGGACAAACCGACTACCAAGGCAGTGTGGTAAGACTTTTATCTTTCTTTTTTTTTGGAACGAAGTTCCTTATCGCGCGTTGTGAAAGGGGGCTAGACGGAAAAAAATCTTACGAAAATTTGTCCCGACACTTTTAGTGTCAAAAGTGCGTTGACCTGTCTCTCTCTCTCTCTCCCTCTCTCTTATAGAAAGCAAGCCAGATATTTTCATTTCTATTTATATATATATACTCTCTCGACTTATTCGTTCCATCCGGGTGTCCCTTGACACCTCTCAAGTTTTTTTTGTACGTGAGTTTAGATGACGGTTACTTTCTGTGCTAGGAAATATCGACAGTTTAAAAGCGTTGTATTCGATAGTAATACACGTACCTAAAAATAGATGGCAGCACGTTGAATAGCATTTAAAGAGCTAACTCCAGTCGCGCGTCGAAGTTGACACGCATTTTTTTATTTTACAGGTACTACGGCCTAAATCCAACGAATAATTATTATTTGTTCTTATTCTACAATTTCTTCCTACATTATCTGCCTGCTTTATTCATTGACATGTACTGTCTGCTCACTGGAAGACGGCGGGCGTAAGTATTTATTTTATTGTTGAAATGAAATGAAATTGTTTATTCATCCAAATAGGCCTTCACAGGCACTTATGAATAGTCAGACTCTAAATGCTCGATTCGGAAGGTTGTTTTTGCTGAGAAGAGCCGGCAATAAACTCAGCAATCTAGACACGCGGGAGCGTGTCAAGCCAAGTTCAAGAAACAGAACTGGTGAGCCGCACCGTGTGTAATATTACACGAACCATTTGGAGCCACTTTTGACCCCCTCATAAATCAAAAACTATTTTACATAAACGTATCAAATTTGGCTCATATATTGAGACTTGGGAGACACATATGTGTTCTAAATTTCATAAGCTTATCTCAAACGGTTATTTAGATATTAATGTCCAAAATTCCTGATTTTTATCATTGACTGACCTATAGACCAAAACTCTAACCCAGTTCCAGATGACCTAGAGAGTTAAAATTTGGTATGCAGATAGGTAATTAGATGAATACAAAGGAATAAATAAAAAACTGGCAATTTTTAAATAATTAGATTCTATTATGAACGCTTAACATAAATACCTAATATTACTTAGGGTACCTACGTTATTAACTGGGATTAATTATTATTTTTATATTTAGCGCACATCAATAGTGTAAAATCATTACCTACTCATAAATAATGATAAAATAATAGGCATTTAGATTTTTGGTATATACACGACGCGCGCGCGCCGAGTGACGCCGGAGCGGCGCGGGCGCGGTAGGTGGGGCGCTGTGACAACCGAATCGTACCGTTGACGCGAACGTGGCCGTGCGAACTTACCTACAAAAAGTAATGATATCCCACCAAAAACATAAATGTAAAAAAGGAGAGCCAATTTCAAAACAAAAATTATTCTCTGCTGTGGGCTTCGCCGCAAAAAGAATGGAGATCTGAGATTGAGTGTCAAGTTCTATGCAAAATCTAAATATGTAGTCTAAGGGCTAACTTGGCTGGTTTTCCCATACGAATTATATAGCCTTCGCATGTTCTAAACCTGTTATCTGTTTCGGTTCTTATTTTATTATTCCGAAAATTTGGCTTGCTGGTAGAAACTACCCATCGAACATAAGGCTCTTCCATGACTGTGTAAAAGTAGGTACTTAATAATAATTCGTATGGGAAAACCAGCCAAGTCAGCCTTTAGACTACATATTTGGATTTTGCATAGAACTTGGCACTCAACTCAGATCTCCATTCTTTTTGCGGCTAAGCCCACAGCAGAGAATAATTTTTATATTGAACTTGGCTCTCCTTTTTTACATTTATGTTTTTGGTGGGATTACTCTTTTCAAAAACAACTTACACCTATTACATTCAATAATTATTATTTATCTAGTCTCACTGACAATATTTGCGTGTTATGGTGGCAAAAATAGTAATCTATAGAATTTAATTATGACTGACTTAAACAACAAACTCAAGCAGACCAGCCCCCACAAGCAGCACCTGTTCACAAGTAAATAATAAGCGTTTTGATGAACAATCCATTGACATGAATACACGAAATGAAGACTTTTTTTTAAACTTAAAGTGACAATTAGGCGGGTCACCTGATGGTAAGTGACTACCATCACCTATAGACATTAGTAATACTAGGGGATTACCAGTGTTGTACACCTTATTACAATGCTTTAAAGGCAACTGGCCGTCCAGTGCAATTGCACCACGACTAAAAGGCCGGCAACGTACCTGTGAGACCTTGGGTGCTGCGGGTATGCATGGGCTAGGGATGGGCTATGGGTAGGGATCACTATCTTAAGATCAGGTGACGTGCATGCTCTCTTGCCACCTATTTAAGGCGATGATAGCTCAGTGGTAAGTGACGTCGAATACCGCGACGAAGGTCGTGGGTTCGAATCCTACAATGAGCTTGAGCTTTCGGTGAAGGAAAACATCGTGAGGAAACCATAGCACGGTGGTAGGTTACTTTGCAGTACCCGACTGGCTGGCTACCACCCTCAAGTTGAAAACCTGTCGCCAAGCACCTATCGGTGTGTTCCGACAGCTGCACTTGAGAGCCAGTTCCCATCTAGGCTTTGTGTGCTTACCACCTTCGGCCACATCATCACTTACCATGGTGAGATTGTGGTCAAACACAAGCTTATCCAGAATAAAAAAAAAAATTGCCGGAACACACCAACAGGTCCATTTCTCTATGTATATCGTCAGTATAAACACTATACCACAGAATAGATATTAAGTACTGCCGTACAGAAGAGTCACTTGGCTAAGAAAATTAAATAAAAAACTAATTGTCTTCAATAAATAATGGGTTGTCTTTTTGTAAAAAAATACAGCCGTCCCACTTAAACAATAAGATAACAATTGAATAAAAAAATCCGCGAGCCAACTTATTGTGAATATTTACTTACCTACCAGTTATGGACTTATCTAAGTATTTACTTATCTTAGGCTAGTACCTACTTACTTAGGCAATTGTAAATTGTTTTAATCAGGATTTTTTTATTAATTTTCAGTATGCTCAAATTCTATGGTAAATTAATAAAACTGGCCAACATTTTGTTTTACTTCTCAACACAAGACTGGCGGTTCTCGGATTATGGAGTAAGAAACATGTGGAATTCCTTGTCGGACTCCGATCGCACTATATTCCCCTTCAGTATAGGAGAAATGTCTTGGGAATATCAATGTGAAACATTTTTGCTTGGTGAGCATTTAAAAATAATTTACAGAGTAAACAGCGCCATCTAGTTGTGGGTATGGATATACATTTATCTTTGACAGATTGGTTAAGTGTGACGTCATTTTGACATCATTTTTTTGAACACTGTACTGAATGTGGCTCGGGCCGTTGATTAAGGGGGACGAGACTGATAGCACTAGGTGTTTATCCCGCTAGGGTTGCCAGGTCCAAAAACACAAAAGCCGAACTCAGCGCTTAATTTGACCGGACATTGTGCTAAAAGCCGGATAATGATCCATTATAAAAAAAACAGCGCTCGGGGCAGTGGCGGCTTTACTTGCGCTAGACTTTCAACTCGCGTGGCAGCCAGACAAAAAGCCTAACTAAAGCCGGACACCTGGCAACACTAATCCCGCCCACATAAAAAAAATGAGGTTAGAAACATAAACGAGGTACAGTTGTGCAGTAACTTTCTGATTGTTTTTAGGTCTCCGAGTCTACCTCATCAAAGATGATATTTCAACGTTACCAGAAGCAAGGAAAAAGTGGAACAGGTGATTATTTGATTTCTTTATCATTTCTACCACCCGCTGCTGGTAAGAAGCAGAAGCTTGCTTCTTTAGCATGTGGGTTTCTTCACGATAATTTTCCTTCAAATAACCAAAAGCTTGCTAGCGACATCTATTGTTCAGTAGCCGAACTAAGTCCAGATTTTCTTCATGTTAAAAGTTTTGAAGAGTCTGATGATAAGTGACATCCCCTATAGACATTAGCAATACATGGGTCATTGCCAATGTTTTGTCGATTTTTTACAAAGCCTGGATGAGAACTGGCTCTCAAGTGTAACTGTCGGAACACAAATAGTAAGTTTGAAGGCGATGATAGTTCAGTGGTAGTGACGTCGGATTCCTTGGAGACGGTCGTGGGTTCGAATCCTACAATGAGCTTGAGCTTTCGGTGAAGGAAACCATAGCATAGTAGGGTACTTTGATGTACCCGGCTGGCTGGCTATCACCCTCGAGTTCAAAATCTATCACTACGCACATATCGGTGTGTTCCTTCAGCTGCATTTGAGAGCCAGTTCCCATCTAGGCTTAGTGTGCTTACCTACCACCTTCAGCCACGTCACTTACCATGGTGAGTTTGCGATCAAACACAAACTTATCCAGAATAAAAAAAAACCGTGCAGATTTTTTTTCTTTTACTTTATTCTGGCAACATTTTTATTTGTTGTTTTATTTAATTTTCATTTCTGTATTGTTTCAGACTGTACTATTTACATCAAACATTGAAAGTTATGACCATGCTCCTAGTTTTAAACTTGGCTTATTGGTTGATACGACCAATTATTACTTTTGTGTTCCCATGAAGATTAAAGTAAATTTATATTTAAGATAGTTTAAGCATTACTAAGATCAACCGTTAGTCTCAATGTAGTGGTTCAGTTATAATCTAATCTTAATATAGGGTAATTCAGTGATGGTAATAAACTATTTATTTACACTAGCAGTATGTGATGATGACCGTTTTGACAATGCTATCAAATCTACGTCAAGTATTTTTTGACAAGAGGGTGTCTCTTCCTAGCTCGCTATACTTGTCTCTTTTTGGCATTTAGCTGTTTGTGACCATTTTGTTTATTTGCTTTAATATTTTTTTTACTTTAACTTTTATTTAAGACATGAGATTTTTATGTGATCCTTAGATATTAGTTAATTATTATAAATAAAATCCGTCCACAGAAAAATATTTTGTAAAAATATATTTGTTTAGAAAAACCTACAAAAGATTTTAATTATACCTATAGGTACAACCCCTTTTACATTCTAGAGCAGGGCTCGCCAAATGGCTGACCGCTGAAAATGTGACACTTTTACTGAGGTCATTTTTAGGGTTCCGACTCCGTACCCAAAGGGTAAAAACGGGACTTACTAAGACTTCGCTGTCTGTACGTCTGTCGTTACGGAACCCTTCATGCGCGAGTCCGACTCGCACTTGGCCGGTTTTTATATATTTGGTAGGTGACCCGCCCTGTCTCCCCCTTAAGTTTGTCGTACGTACTAGGTATTTACCGGACACGTGTAGAAAATCTTCGTAAGTTAGGTAGGTACTGTAAATAATCTGGCAGATATAACAACAAATAACAGACTAAAATAATTTAAAAGAAAACTACAAAATTTGTACGGAACACTCGGTCCGACTCGCACTTAACCGGTTTTTTTTGTATTAATTGTTTATATTAATTTCAATTATATATTTATTTCTACTTCTACAAAAAGCTTTAATTCAAATGATCGATTCAAAAGTCATTATTTTAAATCGGTTTTCTTGGTACGGGTACTCAATAAAATAACCTCAAAAAACATATTTACATTATATATTTTCATATCACAATATCAACTGAAATTCATAAAAGCACAGAAAATTTTATTAGCAACGACAAAAGTTTAAACACTGAATAAAATATTACATAACACTTCGCGCCATTATTATCATGACATTATGTAACCACAGATAAAAAAAGCGAACAGACAAGTCACTATCGACGTTTTAATTTAGTGAAGGAGGGCAGACCAAAAAGTTCCGGTTCAAATTCTAAAAGAGAACGCAACACTAGTGTAGCCTGACGGGTATGCTCGCGCGTAAGGCGTGGAGCTGGTATCATTACAACCTGTGAAGAACGCAAATATATCGTATTTTAACTCAGTTGAATAGGGAAGTATCCTGGGTCAATAAAAATGAATTTTAATTAGGCCGCGGGAAGATTATCAAAAAATATTGGACACGTATTTTTCGCTTTATCAAATCAATAAAAATATACAAAGTTATAGCGCATCAAAGTATAGGAGTGAGTCACACGAAATTTCAACGCACTGTATCCTCGTCATTATTCGTTTCCGGAAGAAAATAAAAAATACGTGTCCAATATTTTTTGGTACCTAATCGGACTGAATATCGGCATGAATAAATAAAACAAAAAGAAATAAAATTATTATGTATTATTTTTTTCACAATATTTACATGAATTATACAAATTGGCACCTTTAGGTAAATATACTTATTCGTTGAAATAACTACATAAAAAATATTACAAATTTATTTTCTTTCCGATTACCTACTCTACATTTACCCTACTATAAAAAATACGTCTTGGAAGAAAAACAAGAAAGAAGTTTTTAACCTGCATGCCAGCACCCGTCGCTGCTTGGACTCCGTAAACTGAATCTTCAAATACAAGACACTGAAACAAAATAGAATTTTACCTTTTAAAAAATATGATTCGCATCTTTACTCGACATTTGTTTAGATAGAGCATTATTATTATTATTTTCTATCAATGTTTAGGGTCTGTATTTTTTTTAATAATAACAAGTCTATAAAAACTCTAAAATGCTTGAATTAAAACGTTTAAAATAATTGAAGTTATAACCTTTTTAGTGTGTGAATAGGCTTGTGGTTGACCTATCTTAAGAGAGTGGCTAAAGTTATTAAGTATAAACCAACTCAAGAGAAACAACTTCTTAATAAACGTATTATAATGTAAATTATTAGTTCACACAAACCCTAGAAGTCTACCACTGTTAGCAACTGTGAGGGTGATATCCAGTAAGAAGAGTACCTACTGCAGTCATTAATATTTCATTGGAAATTAAAATGCAATGGCGGAACTGTCAAAATATGTAAAATTTCTTAGATATCCATTTGAAATGTTACAACATGGAGCTATAAACATTTTTATATTTTAGTAGCATGAAGGTGTGAGTACTGAGATGACTAGTTATAGAGCGGAGTGGAAGAGGAAAACATGTTGCGTCGACCACACCTAGCGTCGGATAAGGACGTCGGGAGAAGTATGAAGAAATACACTTTACCTGATAAGGTTTAGGTTTTTCTGAGAACCGTGATGCTGCTACTAGGTATATTTCTGGACTCGGTTTTCCGTGACAAACATCTGGGTCTCTTACGCTAACCTAAATTAGATAAGTACAGTGACACAAGGCTTTTTAGATATGTATCTTAAGTCAGAACTAATGCTGTCATTTGTGAATTGTATAGTGCTACCAACTTATCTGTGAACTGAAGTGGCGTTAGTGGTCACTGAAATGAATAGGTAACTGACAGTTGTGACATTCGAATGTTCATGACGGCCGTAGTTCCAATTTTCGCCATTTCACAGATAAGTTGGTAGGAGTGTAACTCCAATTTTACGCCAATGTTCCCTGTCAAATGACAGCTGGATGGTCAACCTAGCTTTACTGTAGCGAAGAAAAAAGGTGGCAGATTTAAACGTAAAGCAGCGACATCTATGAAACGCCCCTTGAACTTTAGCAACAATTTTGAATCTCCTTCGCTTATAGTCAATAATCTCTGTCCTGAGCAAAGCTAGATTGCCCAGAATATACGCTGTCAAAAATAATATGACGTGCAATGATTTCAACGTCTATTACAGTAAAGTAGTAGTAGCCGCAATGCCTTAAAGGCGAACTGGCTCTCAAGTGCAATTGCCGGAACACACTGAGCTATCATCGCCTTAGTTGTAACCTTCGATCAACAATAGCTATAGATTGAGGGTCGGCACAAAAAATACGTTTCAGTAAATAAGAGCGCACTTGAAAAGTGAGCTCTTATTTTGTTTAGTTCGCTTGAACACAGCCAATATAAACACGTCTCACAATGCCGCAGTGTGTATTCAAAAGCTGCAAAAATAATGCTCGAAAAAGCAAATTAACGGCCGGAGTATCTTACTTTCGGTAAGAACATAAAGAATAAGAGATATTTTAAGCTTTAAACTAACAAATAATATCCAATTTTGAACAAAATCACATATTTTAAACCACGCTACCAACGCTACAAATGATTGGCCAAACTCGCCAACACACGCACAAACTTCGAAGAAGAAAAAATAAACGAAACAAAATGATGTAGCTCTCAAGGCAATAACGGGAAAACATACTTTATTTGTTGCTCTTTAAGGTTGATTTCACACTAAATGTTCTTTAACTATACTAAAAGTATATACTCACGCGGATAGCATTTAGCTTGGATTTTGTATGTGACCCAATATCTATGGTTGTAACTTAACAAAAGTTCAAAGGGAAACCGATAGATGGCAGTATTTTCTACTATCATATTTGGAAGCACACGAACGCTGCCGGAACACATCGATAGATATAGATAGTGCCATCCACGAAGATTCAAGGCGAATAATAGCTCAGTGGTAAGTGACGTCGGATACCGCGGCGAAGGTCGTGGGTTCGAATCATACAATGAGCTTGAGCTTTCGGTGAAGGAAAACATCGTGAGGAAACCATAGCACGGTGGTAGGGTACTATGTGGTACTCGACTGGCTGGCTACCACACACAAGTTGAAAATCTGTCGCCAAACACCTGTTGGTGTGTTCCAGCAGTTGCACTTGAGAGCCAGTTGCCCAAGGGCAATGCCTTAAGGGCAAGCCCTTAATAAGAAATAAGGTGTACAACACGTTGGCAGTCCACCTGGCATTGCTAATATCTATAGGCGACGGTAGTCACTTACCATCAGGTGATCCTCCTGCCTCATTGTCACTACTGACATAAAAAAAACGCATCCCACTCTCACTCCTAATCCCTTACAATGCAAGTGTGCATGCTTTCACTAGTGTTGTAGTGTTGTCGATACGTCTATATGTTTATATCGATATGCAGCACTCCAACACTAACAAACAGATGTAAGCTATGCTAGCCAGTCGAGTAGAGTAGGTACTACAAAGAACTCTACCACCGTGCTATGGTTTCCTCAAGATGTTTTCCTCCACTCGAGATTCTTTCCATAATATGAAAATTATACATCATCTCACCATGTGATGAAACATTTGAAACAGTTTCGGTCTTGCCGCAGAGTGCAGATTAACGAAACATTGCGTGGAGTTGGTTGCAACAGCCATCGGTACATTGTTTCGATGCAAGTGTGTAAGTAGGCGTTCCACACCTAGAAAAAAGAAAATCTATATATACATATATATATATATATATTTTATGTCACTAGTGACAACGAGGCAGGCGGGTCACCTGATGGTAAGTGACTACCGTCGCCTATAGACATTGGCAATACCAGGGGGACTGCCAACGTGTTGTACACCTTATTATGCCTTGAGGGCAAGGGCAACTGGCTCTCAAGTGCAACTGCCGGAACCAACAGGTGCTTGGCGACAGATTTTCAACTTGAGGGTGGTAGCCAGCCAGTCGAGTACCACATAGTACCCTACCACCGTGCTGTGGTTTCCTCACGATGTTTTCCTTCACCGAAAGCTCAAGCTCATTGTAGGATTCGAACCCACGACCTTCACCGCGGTATTCGACGTCACTTACCACTGAGCTATCAAAGGATAAGTCCTGACTGACTCATCAACGCCCAGCCTAAACCCTTAAACCTAGGAAGCTGATTTTTTTCACAGGTGTTGTTTTTAAAACTTGACCGAGGAATGAGAACGGATTTTTCGAAATTCAACCCTTAAGGAGGTGAAAAAGGGGTTGAAAGTTTGTATGAAAGTCGGTCATTTTTGAAGCTAGAATCATGAAACTTTGTTTTTAAGCTAACAATAAAAAAATAAAGAAACACGTGTCTTAGAGTTTTTTAAATTCCACCCCTGAGGGGGTGAAACGGGGGTTGAAAGTTTGTATGGAAGTTCGCCATTTCTGAAGCTCGAAGCATCGAAACTTTGTTTTTAAGCTAACAATTAGAAATAAAGTAACACGTGTTTTAACGTTTTCTAAAACTCCACCCCTGAAGGGGTAAAACGGGTGTTCAAAGTTGGTATGAAAAATGAGAAGGCCTGACTCGCTGACTCATCAACGCCCAGTCTATATATACCCTTGGACCTAGAAAGCTGAATTTTTTACAGGTATTGTTTTTAAGATGTAAACGAAGAATAAGATAGGATTTTTCGAAATTCAATCTCTAAATGGATAAAAAAGGGATACGTGGGTGAAACCAAGGGGCGGAAAGCTAGTCATATTATAAAAATGACATATTGATGTAAGTAAAATTACAAACGGCTGAATATTTCTGTTGAAGAAATCAGACTGATTAAGCCCACCCCCACTATTAAGGTAGATTAGATCCTGAAATAAAATACCGAATACTTATTATTCCGGGAAAAGATAAGATCCCTCTGGAACGTGGGTGCAACCGAGGAGGTCAGCATGTTTGAATACTTCTATACAACACTGTAAGATGTATGTATGAAATGAAATGTTTATTCATCCAAATAGGCCTTTACAGGCGCTTATGAATAGTCTGACTCATGCACGGTTTGGTTTTGCTGAGAAGAGCCGGCGAAAAACTCAGCAATTACTCATTTCAGAACAAACTTAGAATTATTACATAAGATTATGTCCTGCAAAAGCGCTACACCCAAGCATTGATATTCATTTTCTGTACTAAAATATACGTATAGGCAAATCCATAAGTGTAGGTGGTATCTTATTATAGAAGCGTGCACCCAGTCCTAAAAATGAACCTTGCACTGTACGTCTATAAACCGAGGTCACAAGTTCTTGCTTATTTGTATAATTATTATTATGAATAAGTATTGTGTGTGCTAAAGTAGTCTTAATTATCTGGTTCCCACTGAAAACCAGCGTCGTAGCAACAGGTCTACCCTTGTGCTGCGACATTATGCTGAGTGGGAGACCTTTTCAGCTCCATAGATATAATAAGTCTTATGTTTATTAAATCTCTTATGTAATTTCCTGTATTGAGCTGAATAAAAGTTTTTCTATTCTATTCTATATTCTATTTCTAGTATTTCTGGTATTGATAGAGTGCATGTCACATATTTTTTTACAAAAATACTAATGTAGGTAAATACCTCTTTGTAATGGTGCCTTGGGCAGTATAGTAATTCCTAACTGGCTTAGTTGTAATTGAAATTCTTTCGCACTGATCGGTAAGTCCAGTTCCTTCGTAACTGTCTGAGATATCTCTTCATCTGTCACCCCGTACATCTGTAAAACAAACTTTAACCACTTACGACAGTCGGAGCTACAGGTTCGGATGATAGCTCAGTGGTAGTGACGTCGGATAACGTGGCGAAGGTCGTGGGCTTCAAATCCTACGATGAACTTGAGGATTCGGTGAAGGAAAACATCGTGAGGAATCCACAGCACGGTGGTAGGGTACTTTGTAGTAACCCGATTGGCTGGCTATCACACACAAGTCCTGTTGGTGTCTTCCGGCAGTTGCACCTGAAAGCCAGTTGCCTTTAAAGCATTGTAATAAGGTGTACAACACATTGGCAATCCCTCTGGTATTGTCTATAGGCGACGGTAGTCACTTACCATCAGGTGACCCGCCTGCCTCGTTGTCACTAGTATATAAATAAAAAACCTGAACCGGCAAGAAACGCAGTACCTATATTAAAAAAGCATCATCATCGATATCGATATGATCAGCATCAGCCTGGCTATCATCCTCAGGTTAAAAACTGCCGACAAGCTTTTTCTATAAAGGTAGAATATACAGTGGCAATCACCCTGATACTGCTATCTATAGGTGACGGTAGTCACTTACTATCAAGAAACCCGTCTGCCTGTGCGACAGAAATCTGACTTAAAAATAACAAAACCGGTCAAGTGCGAGGGTTCCGTACAAACTTGTGAATAGATAAAGTTTTCGATTACCTTATTTGAGGTAAATTCCAATTAAGCTAGGCCTCTAAATTGTATGAGCACCGATACAACTCAGAGGTCTATCTTAAATGGTGGTGACCATGTATGTATGGGGACACTCTATAATTTTTATTATTTTTTATTTTTTAGAATTTTTACTTTATTTGTGCTTGCCTTGCTTTACCTTGCTTTTTGCAAAATTTCGTGATTCCAGGTCAACGGGAACTACCTTATAGGTTTCCGACCCAAAACCTATAGGGTACTTCCGGTTGACCTACATTTGTCAATTTTGGTTAAAAGCAAGGTAATAGGAAAATTCCGAAAAATAAAAAAAGTTGAAAATTAAAGTAAATTTTGGTACTTACAAGTTTTCGCGAAAATCTAATTTTGCCCATATATTTTTATCGTGTTGACGCAGGACCTTTATTTTATACACCTAATAGCGACTATAAACCTCAGTATCTGGTATAAATTTCAACTTGCTAGGTCCACCCGTTCCTGAGATAATCGTTGGTGACACACGGACAGACAGACAGACAGACAGACAAGAGAGTGATCTTATAAGGGTTCCTTTTTTTTACCTTTTGAGGTACGGAACCCTAAAAATGGTATGAATCTACAAGGAGACTAGTTAATAAAAGCAACTATACCCTTATTTGAAGCGCCTTAGAGTATATTTTGCCATATTTTTTGCAGATCTGCCTTATCAGATCATGGAACATGACTTCAGAATCTGTAATGGTAAGTATTATTAGCTCTTATATAATATGTTTATCTATCTGGTCAATTGGATTTTTTTTATATCGCTTATGCGGTCCATCCTGTGCGTCCCCTCTCTTATTGTCCCCCCAGCGACGCAATGAGCCGAGGTTCCAACCCTACAGGGGGCGCCCTCAATACCTGTAGGTATGTAATGTCCTCTTCGACTATCACCTTCTAATCTCTTCCCTTCTATCTTCTCGTAATAAAAACAACTTTTTAACTATTTATTTTCTAGTCTTTTTAAGTCGAGAAGAATTCCAAAACTCGTGAATTCGCAAAAAGATTCTAATCGAAATATAAATTTTTACTCGAAAAAGCGAGGGTATACCTACAATACAATACCTACAATACAATACCTACAATACAATACCTACAACAGGGTTAATTTGAATGCGCCATCGAAGCTGATAAGGTCCTTGATAAGTGTGCAAAGTTTTAAATCAATCCATCGTTTTGAAAGGTGTGAAAATCACGTTAAAAGATTCCGTTACATAAATACATAGATACCAAGCTAACATAGACATACCAAGCTAATAAAAGCGTATTAAAAATATTGATTGGCCTCAATCGGCATGTCTAATGCTTGCAATATATCGTACAATACAGTAGTATAGCCTGGTTTTTTTCAAGAGGTACTTCACGATCAGAGCACAAGAAGAACGAAGGCATAAAAGGTTGGCCCTCAGTGTAAGAAATACAATGAACCTTTCTTCCGCTTAATCATACTACTATAAATGTGTTGAATGTTACTCTTTCACGTAAAAACTACAGAACGGATTTTGATAACATTATACAACTAGTCTAAAATCGATCCATCCCAATCCAGTCAGATTTAATCTTTTTTTATTCTGGCTAAGCTTGTGTTTGACCACAATCTCACCATGGTAAGTGATGATGTGGCCGTAGGTGGTAAGCACAGGAAGCGTAGGAACTGGCTCTCAAGTGCAGCCGATAGGTGCTTGGTGACAGATTTTCTACTTGAGGATAGCCAGCGACTGGGTACTACAAAGTACCCTACCACCGTGCTATGGTTTCCTCACGATGTTTTCCTTCACCGAAAACTCAAGCTCATTGTAGGATTCGAACCCACCTTCGCCGCGGTATCCGACGTCACTACCACTGAGCTATCATCGACTTAAAAGTCGTCTCGTCCTATGATAATAGCCCGAGCATTGGACCGCCCCCTTTTGTGTCCCCCTGATGACGCCAGGCGTCTTCCTCCCTCGTCTAAAATCTGAATTATGGGTTTAACCTAATTTATGCTCTAAACCTTACCTAATAGAGTGCCGTCCAGATCGAAAATACAATGCGTGACCTTTTTATAAACATCTCTACACACCGGCTTTGATCCCTGAGTCATATCTGTATTGCCAACATATTTAGAAACCAAGATCTTACATAATTTTATAAATTGATGTGCCCTGAATTTCATTAAAATAATGTGATTTTTGTGTTAATCTATAAAAAAATAATGCGTATTTTTGTTTTGACATCGCAACCACAGATGCGTAATGTATTTATTAAAAAATAGTTATTGGTGACATTGTCAATGAGAACAAAGAGTCAAATAAATGTATAGAGAATATAAGTAGAAAGATTCAACCTTTTTATGCTTTTTAATGGAACATGTAACTTTACTAATACTAATAATCTACACTATTAACATAATACAATTAAAATTAATCTAATCTAAAAACTACCTAAAATAAACTATAATGTCGAAGAATTCCTCCGCATCTCCGTCGACTGGTAACGTTCCCAAAAGACTGGCAGCATTGCCACGTTGAATGGCAATGCTTAATCTTTGGCCAAAGTAAAAGCTAGCCTTTTGGTCACGGGAAGCGTCAACCAATCTTTTGGAAATATCCTTAAATAGGAAATGAGCACTCGGGCCCCACGACCCGAGAGTTTCAACCCCAAACGGCTCGAAAATATAATTACCTATAAGGCTTATATTTTCGCCGCTTGAGGTTCTCAGCAGATGCAGCGGCACCGCCGGCAAGACACGCTGTGCTAGGAAGATGGGATGGCGCAAGAGTGTCGACACACGTTGCGTCCCACACTAGAGGCCTACCCATCTTCCATTACCAAATCAATGAAAAGTTAGAATTGCCAACCGTACTATAATATTATTATACTGTTGAACTACTTACTCGTATTTCATAATAAAGTTCTCAAAAATATTATATTTTAGTAGCTAAGCAGTCACTACTTCAAAATTACGAAAGTTGCTAAATGTTGCATGTTGCAAGGAGTGCAAAGAAATGTAGTTTATAGTCGGGGTGGGTCAGGTTCGAGTGAAAGAGCTTTAAGTACACGGTACAAACTTTAATTAACATAAAAACTACCAACAATCTAACTCGCATCGCGGCCATTACTCTAATCTCTCGAAAGTTATTAACAAAATATCAACAGCCAATCACAAATTAAACAATGAACAAACGCGCGGCTGGGTGCGCTGTGATTGGTTGCGCAGCGCGCATGTGCATAGTGGCGTTTGAATACACGCTACGGATCTAGGACTGCGCACAGGGAGACGGCGTTCGGATACTTCTGCTATAAGTTTTTATTTATTTTTATTGAAAGGTACAGTAACAGATAACAGATTACACTTAAACAAACAAATTGAACCAAAATATAACATCAACGTGCTCCTAACAACTGCACACAACTTTGACTAATAACATATTTCACAGCTACTCAATTACTTATGGACATAATAATATACATAAAAACAACAAAAAACAACAAGAAACAATGTAGGAGTTTTATAAACATTTTTTTATGGAATTCATTCTTAAACCGCCTGATCTCTTACTACAATGAAATAAGTCAGAGATATTAATTATATAAGTACAATTGTATGATTTTATAAAAATATTAATCGGTAATAAGCAAACAATTCTCGTTCTTTAATGTTTCTTTTACAGAACAATTTAAAAAGGTAGAAGGAGCGTACGTAAACAATAGTCTCCAATGAAGTGAAGCAACGTGCACCAAGTTGTGTGCGTGACCTGCACCTACGTTATCCCGCGTCACTCGCCTCGCACAGGAACGCGATCAGCTTCCTTGACTGTGCTTAGCTTGAAGTGCGCGGGGCTCTGTCTACCTTTTTTTATTTAATCTAAGATTTCCTTATTTGCTTTATTTTTTTCATGTGTACTATATTTTTTGTAGCCATTTCCGAAAAATAATTCAGCCGAACTTTTTTTTTTTAATTCTGTGGTTGTCAGTTTTATGTATTTAATTTATGTTTCATCGTTCAAGGAATATTATTTACCTAAACCATAAATGAGTCAGGTTTTGTCATCAATTTATTTTCAGTAGTTACGTAAATTAATGTACAAAACGACAACACTCTGAGGTTTCGTTGCATTAGTAGGGAATGGGACTTCGAGGAAATGCCGGCTCTTCTCAGCAAAAGCAACCTTCCGAACCGTGCACTAGAGTCATAGAGTCATTAGAATCTGACAATTCATAAGCGCCTGTGAAGGCCTATTTGGATGAATAAAAAAAAAAAACATGCGACTTCAGATTAAATATGACGATGATTGTCGAAGATGTCGGAAAACATCATGCCGCTGTACTGGCGTGCGCCGCTTACCTACAACAGAGTTAACTTTATACTTCAAAATTGATTGCATTCATGGTGACAAAGATAGTAAAAAATTTGATGATATACAAACATGAAACCCGCACAGCTAATTAAACTCTAAAAGTACATTTTGTTGTGAAAGGGGGCTAGACGGAAAAATATCTTACGAAAAATTGTCACGACACTTTTAGTGTCAGTGTCACTTTATTGTAAGCTGTGCGGCGTGCGCATGTTTCTCTGTTTGTCTGTCTGTCTCTCTCTCTCTTATAGAAAGCAAGCCAGATATTTTCATTTCTATTTATATATATAGGTATAACTTATATAACTTCGTTCCATCTGGGTGTCCCTTGACACCTCTCAAGTTTCAGGTGTAGGTATCGTATTTGGGGATAAGCAAATGGAACTTCAGAACGCGGTCGACTACGGCAGGAAAACACTAAAAACATTATTAGATAATAAATAAACAGAATTAATCAAAATTCGCAAAACCATTATTATTGTGGAAGCCCAAATGTAATAAATATTGTACACATGCCTACTACAGTGCCTTACCCATAATAAATATTGTACACATGCCTACTACAGTGCCTTACCCATAATAAATATTGTACACATGCCTACTACAGTGCCTTACCCATAATAAATATTGTACACATGCCTACTACAGTGCCTTACCCATAATAAATATTGTACACATGCCTACTACAGTGCCTTACCCATAATAAATATTGTACACATGCCTACTACAGTGCCTTACCCATAATAAATATTGTACACATGCCTACTACAGTGCCTTACCCATAATAAATATTGTACACATGCCTACTACAGTGCCTTACCCATAATAAATATTGTACACATGCCTACTACAGTGCCTTACCCATAATAAATATTGTACACATGCCTACTACAGTGCCTTACCCATAATAAATATTGTACACATGCCTACTACAGTGCCTTACCCATAATAAATATTGTACACATGCCTACTACAGTGCCTTACCCATAATAAATATTGTACACATGCCTACTACAGTGCCTTACCCATAATAAATATTGTACACATGCCTACTACAGTGCCTTACCCATAATAAATATTGTACACATGCCTACTACAGTGCCTTACCCATAATAAATATTGTACACATGCCTACTACAGTGCCTTACCCATAATAAATATTGTACACATGCCTACTACAGTGCCTTACCCATAATAAATATTGTACACATGCCTACTACAGTGCCTTACCCATAATAAATATTGTACACATGCCTACTACAGTGCCTTACCCATAATAAATATTGTACACATGCCTACTACAGTGCCTTACCCATAATAAATATTGTACACATGCCTACTACAGTGCCTTACCCATAATAAATATTGTACACATGCCTACTACAGTGCCTTACCCATAATAAATATTGTACACATGCCTACTACAGTGCCTTACCCATAATAAATATTGTACACATGCCTATTACAGTGCCTTACCCATAATAAATATTGTACACATGCCTACTACAGTGCCTTACCCATAATAAATATTGTACACATGCCTACTACAGTGCCTTACCCATAATAATTTTTTTACCAATTATTTATGATATGGAAACAAGATAAAAACAATGTGAAAAAACGATTACTTTACAATAAATATCGCAATAAAACGAATAGTTATGCACAATTTATCAAAAATAAAAATATAAAGAATGAAGTTAGTATCAACTTTAAAAATACAAAAAAGCTATGGGAGATAATAAATAATTTAAGTGGTAAAATAACTAAGTGTATAGACAATATATTAATAAAATCCTTCAATTTAAACCCTTTAACATTGGCTAATAATTTTGTTCAGGAATTTAAAAAAAATGTCGAAGACATATGCCCATCATGTGAAAGACAAATATTAGAACCGACAACCTATATCAATAATTCTGACAAATCGATAAGAATTAAAAGGGCAAGGGAAAAAGATATAGAACAAATAATTAAAGAAATTAATATGAACAAAAGTCCAGGATATGATGGTATAAGTGCCAGACTACTAAAACAATTATGTACATTACTAACGCCGGTTATAACACATTTAATAAATCAATGTTTAACTACATCGGTTTATCCAGACCAATTAAAAATAGGAATTATTCGCCCAATTCATAAAAAGGGAATTTACACAGATTATAACAACTACAGACCGATTACGATACTATCATGTATCGATAAGATAATCGAAAGATGTTTGAGTAATGAAATTAATACATTCCTAAATAAAAATCATATTATTAATACAAAGCAATTTGGATTTCAAAAAAATAAAAGTACTAGTCAACTACTTAGACAGTTTACCAATGAAATAAATAAATATTTAAATAAAAAAATGCACGTTTTAGTGGTATTTATAGACTTTAGCAAGGCATTTGAAACATTAAAATATTCGACTCTTTTTAATAAATTATCTCAAAATGGCATACGGTGCCCCCTAGAATGATATGTTTATTATATATAGTATAGTATATTTATATATATATATAAATAGAAATGAAAATATCTGGCTTGCTTTCTATAAGAGAGAGAGAGAGAGAGAGAGAGAGACAGACAGACAGAGAAACATGCGCACGCCGCACAGCTTACAATAAAGTGACACTGACACTAAAAGTGTCGGTGACAATTTTTCGTGAGCATTTTACCAACAACTTACACCTATTACATTCTATAGTTTATCTAGTGTCACTGATAATAATTTTGCGAATTATGGCGGCATGAATAAATAATCTATATAATTTAATTATGACTGACTTAATAAACAACAAACTCAAGCAGATCAGCCCCCATAAGCAGCACCTGTTCACAAGTATGTACTAATACACTGCCTCACGATCCGTGATTACATAAGAACACGCCCTCCCACCCCCATTTAAGAAAAAAATATTATTTGTTCGGACCCCCTCTAACCCTCAAATCGTCTTACATAATAAATGAACAACCCCTTCTGTTTTAATTGGGTTTTTGTGTTTTGAAGTTATTTATTAGTAACTAAATATTCCCACAATAGGTATAATTATAAGGAAAATTTGTTACATATAAAAACAATATATTTCCTGTCAAAATATTTGAGATCGACAACACTCCGAGGTTCCAACATCAACATCAATAAATCATACACTATGGCTTGACAATATCTATATGTATTTTTTATGTGTGTTTTTGTGTCTTTCTGACAAGTAAGTTATCTGGGGGTATGATGTATGTGCCTATAAGACAAATGTTCTTATATGAAAATTTAAATATTTTTTATTCAAAAAGGCCTTTCAAAGCACTTAAGGATTCCGCAGCGAAGGTCTTGGGTTCGAATCCTACACTGAGTTTGAGTTTTCGGTGAAGAATAACATCGTGAGGAAACCATAGCACGGTGTAGGGTACTTTGTACTCGACTGGCTGGATGCCACCCTCAAGTTGAAAATCTGTCGCCAAGCACCTTCGGCAACATCATCACTTACCATGGTGAGATTGTGGTCAATCACAAGCTTATCCAGAAAAATCAAATGAATAGTCTAGACTCTAATGCACGGTTTGGAAGGTTGCTTTTGCTGAGAAGAGCCGGCAATAAACTCAGCAATTACTCTTTTCAAAAAACAACTTAGAATTTAAATTCAAATTCAAAATGTTTTATTCAATTTTGGGACACTTAAGGAACACTTATTGAACGTCATCTTATTGCCATTTTTTTATGCTTTTGTTACCAACTAGACCACGAAGTAAAGAAGTATTCTTTACTTCGTGACCTAGACCTATTACATGTCTATATTGAGTTGTTTCGGCGGTAATTCTATCGGTATCGCCATATAATGTTACAACAGGTAAAATATTACTAAATTGAACCTCAAAGTGTTGTCAAATTCAAAATACTTTGATGTACTCGCTTATTCGAGTAGCACAATAAGTTAGTCATAATTCGAGTTTATTAATATTAGTTGGTATTTGTTATTACAATAGTAAACATATTAAACAATATGTGGCTCCCTCTGCTTGTGACAATGCACATTATCATCGCTTCAGTAAACTCAGGTATTTATCTTTTACTTGCTGTTCCTGTGTTACCTTCGTTTTATGTCCACCTTAAAGTCCAATCTAAATATTGGTGAAAGAATTCTTTAAATCGGATGAATAGTTTCGGGAATAAACATACAAATATTACCTCTTTTTTTATAATATTAGTGAACTTACTGCAGGTGTTTTTTAAACGTCATTAATTTTAATATATAAAATACTTGTTTTCCGGATCTTGTCCTTTCCCGGGATAAAAATAATCCTGTGTGTTATTTCAGACTATAATCTATCTCTGTTCCAAATTTCATCCAGTTCCGTTCTGGCGTGATTGAGTAACAAACATCCATCCAAACTTTCACATTTATAATACTAGCTATCCGCCACGCGGTTTCACCCGCGTTCCCGAGGGATCTTATCTTTTCTCGGGATAAAAAGTAGCCAATGTGCTATTCCAGACTATAATCTATCTCCATGCCAAATTTCATCCAGATCCATTCTGCCGTTCGGGCGTAAATGAGTAACAAACATACAGCCATCCAAACTTTCACATTTATAATATTATAGTAATGGTAGGGGAGGCAATGATGCTAAATTTGTAGTTACTCGAGCGTCTTTGGGACCTACTGGAATTTGAAGATTAGGTAGAATAAAGAAAAAAGGTTATATGATATTTTCCCCTTCAGCGGTGGGGGGAGCGTCTACAGGGTTTCAAAAATGTAAAAAAAAACAGTCACCACTTTGCGAGTCTCCAATTTTCTTTCGTCACGCCCAAATTGTCAGATTATTGAAATGTACACTATTTTGCATGTAACTAACTTACCTTACCTTAATCTGACGCGCTCGAGTATTTCAAACCATCGATTTTTTACCCTAGACGTTCGACACTACATAGAGGGCTCAGATTTGGTGAGAGTACTTCACAAGGTGCAAGGTTGCCCCCCTTATGTTAATCTGCCGCGCTCGAGTAAATCCCGAAATCCCCTATTCGCCTTCCCTACCATAAGATTATAGTAAAATAGTAGGATTAGTGGGATAAATGTTATACTAAAACAATAGACTTTTAAGGCGATGATAGCTCAGTGGTAAGTGACGTCGAATTCCGCGGCGAAGGTCGTGGGTTCGAATCCTACAATGAGCTTGAGCTTTCGGTGAAGGAAAACATCGTGAGGAAACCACAGCACGGTAGTATGGTACTTTGTAGTACCCGACTGGCTGGCTACCACCCTCAAGTTGAAAATCTGTCGCGAAGCACCTGTTGGTGTGTTCCGGCATTTCCATTTGAGAGCCAGTTGACCTTTAAGACATTGTAATAGGGTGTACAACACATTAGCAATCCCCTGGTATTGCCAATGTCTATAGGCGACGGTTGTCACTTACCATCAGGTGACCCGCCTGCCTCGTTGTCACTAGTGGCATAAAAAAAAAACAACGCATTTAAAGTGAACACAGTAACGGAAGCCGATAGCGATCCCATGTGACGTTGAGTCGTGCAGGTCACTGAACAACTTCGTGCATGTTGCTTCACTTTATTGGAGACTATTTTTTACGTGCGCTACATCTACCTTTTTTATTGGAACGAAGTTCCTTATCGCGCGTTGTGAAAGGGGGCTAGACGGAAAAAAATTCGACACTTTTTTGTGTCAGTTGGTCGGTTGACAGTTGTGTGTAGTAATATATTGTAAGCTGTGCGGCGTGCGCATGTTTCTCTGTCTGTCTCTCTCTCTCTCTCTCTCTCTCTCTCTTATAGAAAGCAAGCCAAATATTTTCATGTCTATTTATATATATATTATATATATATTTTTTTATGTATATATACTCTCTCGACTTATATAACTTCGTTCCATCCGGGTGTCATTTGACACCTCTCAAGTTTTTTTGTTCGGTGTAAACAAAAGGAAATTTTATTTAATTCTCAGAGATCCCAACACTTGAGTTTGTAATACAACCAGGTGGACGTTGCGATACAAAACTAACAATAATATTGGAAGATCAACCATTAAAAATAAGTGTGAAGACGAATGATGTATACCAGATTGATGAAATAAGGTAAGATGATAATTAATTTACAATTTGATATAACATACACAGGTATGGGCCGGTTGGTGTGGGAAGAACACTAGCTATCACGCGATATGTCGTGGATTCGATTCCCGCCAGTACATACACATTGTGTATGAACATGTCTGTTTGTCCTGATTCTGGGTGTGATTATCTATATGTATAGGTACGTATTTATTATGTCGCTCTAGCAGGACATATCTTTTTTAATAATATAACTATTTTATTTACAACAAATGTACAAAATATACAAGCAAATGTACAATTATAATATATAAAAAACTTCTTCGAGGCTGCCGCTGCCGCCGATCGGCAAGGTTCCCAGAAGGCTGGCAGCGTTTCCTCTTTGGATGGCCAAACTGATGCGTTGGCGGAAAAAGCTCCCCGCCCGCCGGTCACCCGAGGCCTCGATTAATTTTTTACATAAAATATTTGCGAAACGACGAGCTTCAGACCCCCACGGACCCATGGTCTCAACCGCAAAAGGCATAAATTGATAATTTGGACCAATACAGGCGTACTTTTTGAATTTTGAATTTTCCGCACCCTTCGCAGCCGCTCCCGCGGCTTTACAAGTCACCGGTAAGTGAGATGACGCAAGTGTATCGACACAAGTGGCATCCCACACCAACGGCTTGCCGACACTCCACGGGATCAAAGTCATACCATCCGGCCTCTTGCCGTCGCCACGCGAAATACCGACTGGTTCGAGTACAGAAGGCACGCCGGCGACAACAAGAGCCCTACGGATAATATCATTAAGAGCCACGTGGCGTATTACATATCTTATGTAATCATTCTCGCTTAGTTTATTGCCAGCTCAAATCAGCAATAGTAATCTTCCAAGCAGTGCTTGCAGAAGACTATTTAAATACAATTCAGTCATTTAATTATTCTTTATTTACAACAAATGTACAAAATATACAAACAAATGTACAACTATAATATATAAAAACTTCTTCGACGCTGCCGCTGCTGCCGATCGGCAAGGTTCCCAGCAGGCTGGATGGCCAAGCTGATGCGTTGGCGGAAAAAGCTCCCCGCCCGCCGCGCTGGTCACCCGAGTCCTCGATAAATTTTTCTTTTCATTTCATGTCGTGGGTTCGAATCCTACAATGAGCTTGAGCTTTCGGTGAAGGAAAACATCGTGAGGAAACCATAGCACGGTGGTAGGGTACTTTGTAGTACCCGACTGGCTGGCTACCACCCTCAAGTTGAAAATCTGTCGCCAAACATCGGTGTATTCCGACAGCTGCACTTGAGAGCCAGTGTCCATCTAGGCTTTGTGTGCTTACCATCTTCGGCCACATCATCACTTACCATGGTGACATTGTGGTCAAACACAAGCCTATCGAGAATAAAAACAAAAAGGAATACAATGTAAAATATCACAAAGTTTTGATTAAGTAATTTAATTTGTTTCAGTTGCAATAGTTATGACAATGTATGTGAATTGAAGACAATATTATGGAGTATATTCCAAGACAAATATAGGAACACCTTTAGAGATGTAAGTACCTACCTTTTTTTTGTTTTTTATGTCACTAGTGACAACGAGGCAGGCGGGTCACCTGATGGTAAGTGACTACCGTCGCCTATAGACATTGGCAATACCAGGGGGACTGCCAGCGTGTTGTACACCTTATTACAATGCCTTAAGGGCAAGGGCAACTGGCTCCCAAGTGCAACTGCCGGAACACACCAACAGGGGCTTGGCGACAGATTTTCAACTTGAGGGGGTAGCCAGCTAGTACCCTAGCACCGTGCTGTGGTTTCCTCACGTTTTCCTTCACTGAAAGCTCAAGCTCATTGTAGGATTCGAAACCACGACCTTCGCCGCGGTATTCGACGTCTCTTACCACTGAACTATCATCTACCTACCTACCTTAAATGAGCGTGTGAATGTCTGAGGTGTTGAGCTCGTCTAAGCTGAAATAACGCGCCCCACTACACAGAACAAATATAAAAGGTAGAAGGAGCGTACGTAAACAATTCGCTTAAGCGAAGTCCGTCCCACTATTTTGTGCCCCCCGACGACGCCCTGAGCCGAGGTTCGTGCCCCAACTGGGGCGCCCTCAGCGGTCAGTCGTCTAAAATTTGTAAACTCGGTTGAGAGCCCTAAGCGCTCACCGAAAAGTCCGCGTAAGGGTGTCTATGGTCCCTCAGACCTCCACCTTTAAGTCCTCCCCAAAAAAAAAAAAAAAAAAACGTAAACAATAGTCTCCAATGAAGTGAAGCAACGTGTACTAAGTTGTGTGCTTGACCTGCACGTACGTTATCCCGCGTCACTCGCCTCGCACAGGAACGCGATTGATGTTGTAGTTAGACGTGATTAGACGGAGAAGCATTGCTTTTGTAGATAACTTTATTTCGCTGATTTCCAAGCGTGCCCATCTTATATGAAGTCGCTTCCGCTGTCTGTTCGCTTATATCTTTTAAACTGCTCAACGGATTTTAATGCAGTTTTCAGCAATAGATAGAGTGATTCAAGAGGAAGGTTTATGTGTATAATACATACACATTATTGTACAGAAAAGCCGAGAATTTCAATGATTTGTAATGAGATGTCGTTCAGCGAAGCGGGCGGGGGACGGCTAGTGATAAACTAAATACCATATATGATTTTAGGTTCACCAAGTACCGAATTGTGGCAGAAATTGGATCTGCAAATTGAGTAACCGTCATAACATTATGTATGAATGTGATGTTAATTTTCATTACAGAAAAAAAGGTGTGTACAGTAATCTTACCTATTTAAACAATGATATTATAACTAAGTATTATTAGCTTGGCCATCCAAAGAGGAAACGCTGCCAGCCTTCTGGGAACCTTGCCGATCGGCGGCAGCGGCAGCGGCAGCCTCGAAGAAGTTTTTTATATGTATATTATAATTGTACATTTGCTTGTATATTTTGTACATTTGTTGTAAATATATTGTAAATTTACTAAGTAAAAAGATTTTAATATTTTTCTTCGTAAATCGTATCTGTTTAGTACTATGTGATTATTGGAGAGCCAAACATCTATGAAATGAAATGAAATGAAATGAAATTGTTTATTCATCCAAATAGGCCTTCACAGGCACTTATGAATAGTCAGACTCTAAATGCTCGGTTCTTCTAAACATACAAACCTTCACATTTATAATATTACTAGAATATCATCTATCTGGTTTCCATAGCTCAGCACAAGCTTTGATTAGTTAGCAATCAGACGGGCGTGTGTGAAGAATGTCCCAGGATAACGAAGTTCCTTATCGCGCGTTGTGAAAGGGGGCTAGACGGAAAAAAATCTTACGAAAAATTGTCCGACACTTTTAGTGTCAGTGTCACTTTATTGTAAGCTGTGCGGCGTGCGCATGTTTCTCTGTCTGTCTCTCTCTCTCTCTCTCTCTCTTATAGAAAGCAAGCCAGTTATTTTTTTTATTTCTAGATATGTTTTTTTTTTAATATATATATACTCTCTCGACTTATATAACTTCGTTCCATCCGGGTGTCCCTTGACACCTAACAAGTTTTTTTTATTTATCTTGTTCACAGAACCTACTGCAGTCATCGCTTTAAATGGTTACGATGTAAATGCTTCGATAAGTAATCAACTGTCGGAGTACGACGCCCTTGCAGAATATAGATTTGAAGATGGCGAGACTGTCTTCATCGAATGTCTCTCATCGGAATGGGTTATGTTGAAATATCAAATAGGAGGTATAGTTCTATTCAACAACATTACTAGCTATACTCGGCCACACTCTGTCACTCCGTCTGATATTAATTAATTAATTAATTATATTGAAATATCAAATAGGAGGTATAGTTCTATTCAACAACATTACTAGCTATACTCGGCCACACTCTGTCACTCCGTCTGATATTAATTAATTAATTAATTATATTGAAATATCAAATAGGAGGTATAGTTCTATTCAACAACATTACTAGCTATACTCGGCCACACTCTGTGACTCCGTCTGATATTAATTAATTAATTAATTATATATAAATATCAAATAGGAGGTATAGTTCTATTCAACAACATTACTAGCTATACTCGGCCACACTCTGTGACTCCGTCTGATATTAATTAATTAATTAATTATATTGAAATATCAAATAGGAGGTATAGTTCTATTCAACAACATTACTAGCTATACTCGGCCACACTCTGTGACTCCGTCTGATATTAATTAATTAATTAATTATATTGAAATATCAAATAGGAGGTATAGTTCTATTCAACAACATTACTAGCTATACTCGGCCACACTCTGTGACTCCGTCTGATATTAATTAATTAATTAATTATATTGAAATATCAAATAGGACAAATAGGAGGTATAGTTCTATTCAACAACATTACTAGCTATACTCGGCCACACTCTGTCACTCCGTCTGATATTAATTAATTAATTAATTATATTGAAATATCAAATAGGAGGTATAGTTCTATTCAACAACATTACTAGCTATACTCGGCCACACTCTGTGACTCCGTCTGATATTAATTAATTAATTAATTATATTGAAATATCAAATAGGAGGTATAGTTCTATTCAACAACATTACTAGCTATACTCGGCCACACTCTGTGACTCCGTCTGATATTAATTAATTAATTAATTATATTGAAATATCAAATAGGACAAATAGGAGGTATAGTTCTATTCAACAACATTACTAGCTATACTCGGCCACACTCTGTCACTCCGTCTGATATTAATTAATTAATTAATTATATTGAAATATCAAATAGGAGGTATAGTTCTATTCAACAACATTACTAGCTATACTCGGCCACACTCTGTGACTCCGTCTGATATTAATTAATTAATTAATTATATTGAAATATCAAATAGGAGGTATAGTTCTATTCAACAACATTACTAGCTATACTCGGCCACACTCTGTGACTCCGTCTGATATTAATTAATTAATTAATTATATTGAAATATCAAATAGGACAAATAGGAGGTATAGTTCTATTCAACAACATTACTAGCTATACTCGGCCACACTCTGTCACTCCGTCTGATATTAATTAATTAATTAATTATATTGAAATATCAAATAGGAGGTATAGTTCTATTCAACAACATTACTAGCTATACTCGGCCACACTCTGTGACTCCGTCTGATATTAATTAATTAATTAATTATATTGAAATATCAAATAGGAGGTATAGTTCTATTCAACAACATTACTAGCTATACTCGGCCACACTCTGTGACTCCGTCTGATATTAATTAATTAATTAATTATATTGAAATATCAAATAGGACAAATAGGAGGTATAGTTCTATTCAACAACATTACTAGCTATACTCGGCCACACTCTGTCACTCCGTCTGATATTAATTAATTAATTAATTATATTGAAATATCAAATAGGAGGTATAGTTCTATTCAACAACATTACTAGCTATACTCGGCCACACTCTGTCACTCCGTCTGATATTAATTAATTAATTAATTATATTGAAATATCAAATAGGAGGTATAGTTCTATTCAACAACATTACTAGCTATACTCGGCCACACTCTGTCACTCCGTCTGATATTGATTAATTAATTAATTATATTGAAATATCAAATAGGAGGTATAGTTCTATTCAACAACATTACTAGCTATACTCGGCCACACTCTGTGACTCCGTCTGATATTAATTAATTAATTAATTATATTGAAATATCAAATAGGACAAATAGGAGGTATAGTTCTATTCAACAACATTACTAGCTATACTCGGCCACACTCTGTCACTCCGTCTGATATTAATTAATTAATTAATTATATTGAAATATCAAATAGGAGGTATAGTTCTATTCAACAACATTACTAGCTATACTCGGCCACACTCTGTCACTCCGTCTGATATTAATTAATTAATTAATTATATTGAAATATCAAATAGGACAAATAGGAGGTATAGTTCTATTCAACAACATTACTAGCTATACTCGGCCACACTCTGTGACTCCGTCTGATATTGATTAATTAATTAATTATATTGAAATATCAAATAGGAGGTATAGTTCTATTCAACAACATTACTAGCTATACTCGGCCACACTCTGTCACTCCGTCTGATATTGATTAATTAATTAATTATATTGAAATATCAAATAGGAGGTATAGTTCTATTCAACAACATTACTAGCTATACTCGGCCACACTCTGTCACTCCGTCTGATATTGATTAATTAATTAATTATATTGAAATATCAAATAGGAGGTATAGTTCTATTCAACAACATTACTAGCTATACTCGGCCACACTCTGTCACTCCGTCTGATATTAATTAATTAATTAATTATATTGAAATATCAAATAGGAGGTATATTTCTATTCAACAACATTACTAGCTATACTCGGCCACACTCTGTGACTCCGTCTGATATTAATTAATTAATTAATTATATTGAAATATCAAATAGGAGGTATAGTTCTATTCAACAACATTACTAGCTATACTCGGCCACACTCTGTGACTCCGTCTGATATTAATTAATTAATTAATTATATTGAAATATCAAATAGGACAAATAGGAGGTATAGTTCTATTCAACAACATTACTAGCTATACTCGGCCACACTCTGTCACTCCGTCTGATATTAATTTATTAATTAATTATATTGAAATATCAAATAGGAGGTATAGTTCTATTCAACAACATTACTAGCTATACTCGGCCACACTCTGTCACTCCGTCTGATATTAATTAATTAATTAATTATATTGAAATATCAAATAGGAGGTATAGTTCTATTCAACAACATTACTAGCTATACTCGGCCACACTCTGTGACTCCGTCTGATATTAATTAATTAATTAATTATATATAAATATCAAATAGGAGGTATAGTTCTATTCAACAACATTACTAGCTATACTCGGCCACACTCTGTGACTCCGTCTGATATTAATTAATTAATTAATTATATTGAAATATCAAATAGGAGGTATAGTTCTATTCAACAACATTACTAGCTATACTCGGCCACACTCTGTGACTCCGTCTGATATTAATTAATTAATTAATTATATTGAAATATCAAATAGGAGGTATAGTTCTATTCAACAACATTACTAGCTATACTCGGCCACACTCTGTGACTCCGTCTGATATTAATTAATTAATTAATTATATTGAAATATCAAATAGGACAAATAGGAGGTATAGTTCTATTCAACAACATTACTAGCTATACTCGGCCACACTCTGTCACTCCGTCTGATATTAATTAATTAATTAATTATATTGAAATATCAAATAGGAGGTATAGTTCTATTCAACAACATTACTAGCTATACTCGGCCACACTCTGTCACTCCGTCTGATATTAATTAATTAATTAATTATATTGAAATATCAAATAGGAGGTATAGTTCTATTCAACAACATTACTAGCTATACTCGGCCACACTCTGTGACTCCGTCTGATATTAATTAATTAATTAATTATATTGAAATATCAAATAGGAGGTATAGTTCTATTCAACAACATTACTAGCTATACTCGGCCACACTCTGTGACTCCGTCTGATATTAATTAATTAATTAATTATATATAAATATCAAATAGGAGGTATAGTTCTATTCAACAACATTACTAGCTATACTCGGCCACACTCTGTGACTCCGTCTGATATTAATTAATTAATTAATTATATATAAATATCAAATAGGAGGTATAGTTCTATTCAACAACATTACTAGCTATACTCGGCCACACTCTGTCACTCCGTCTGATATTAATTAATTAATTAATTATATTGAAATATCAAATAGGAGGTATAGTTCTATTCAACAACATTACTAGCTATACTCGGCCACACTCTGTGACTCCGTCTGATATTAATTAATTAATTAATTATATATAAATATCAAATAGGAGGTATAGTTCTATTCAACAACATTACTAGCTATACTCGGCCACACTCTGTGACTCCGTCTGATATTAATTAATTAATTAATTATATATAAATATCAAATAGGAGGTATAGTTCTATTCAACAACATTACTAGCTATACTCGGCCACACTCTGTGACTCCGTCTGATATTAATTAATTAATTAATTATATTGAAATATCAAATAGGAGGTATAGTTCTATTCAACAACATTACTAGCTATACTCGGCCACACTCTGTGACTCCGTCTGATATTAATTAATTAATTAATTATATATAAATATCAAATAGGAGGTATAGTTCTATTCAACAACATTACTAGCTATACTCGGCCACACTCTGTGACTCCGTCTGATATTAATTAATTAATTAATTATATATAAATATCAAATAGGAGGTATAGTTCTATTCAACAACATTACTAGCTATACTCGGCCACACTCTGTGACTCCGTCTGATATTAATTAATTATATTGAAATATCAAATAGGAGGTATAGTTCTATTCAACAACATTACTAGCTATACTCGGCCACACTCTGTGACTCCGTCTGATATTAATTAATTAATTAATTATATATAAATATCAAATAGGAGGTATAGTTCTATTCAACAACATTACTAGCTATACTCGGCCACACTCTGTGACTCCGTCTGATATTAATTAATTAATTAATTATATATAAATATCAAATAGGAGGTATAGTTCTATTCAACAACATTACTAGCTATACTCGGCCACACTCTGTGACTCCGTCTGATATTAATTAATTAATTAATTATATTGAAATACCAAATAGGAGGTATAGTTCTATTCAACAACATTACTAGCTATACTCGGCCACACTCTGTGACTCCGTCTGATATTAATTAATTAATTAATTATATTGAAATATCAAATAGGAGGTATAGTTCTATTCAACAACATTACTAGCTATACTCGGCCACACTCTGTGACTCCGTCTGATATTAATTAATTAATTAATTATATATAAATATCAAATAGGAGGTATAGTTCTATTCAACAACATTACTAGCTATACTCGGCCACACTCTGTGACTCCGTCTGATATTAATTAATTAATTAATTATATATAAATATCAAATAGGAGGTATAGTTCTATTCAACAACATTACTAGCTATACTCGGCCACACTCTGTCACTCCGTCTGATATTAATTAATTAATTAATTATATTGAAATATCAAATAGGACAAATAGGAGGTATAGTTCTATTCAACAACATTACTAGCTATACTCGGCCACACTCTGTGACTCCGTCTGATATTAATTAATTAATTAATTATATTGAAATATCAAATAGGACAAATAGGAGGTATAGTTCTATTCAACAACATTACTAGCTATACTCGGCCACACTCTGTGACTCCGTCTGATATTAATTAATTAATTAATTATATTGAAATATCAAATAGGAGGTATAGTTCTATTCAACAACATTACTAGCTATACTCGGCCACACTCTGTGACTCCGTCTGATATTAATTAATTAATTAATTATATTGAAATATCAAATAGGAGGTATAGTTCTATTCAACAACATTACTAGCTATACTCGGCCACACTCTGTCACTCCGTCTGATATTAATTAATTAATTAATTATATTGAAATATCAAATAGGAGGTATAGTTCTATTCAACAACATTACTAGCTATACTCGGCCACACTCTGTCACTCCGTCTGATATTAATTAATTAATTAATTATATTGAAATATCAAATAGGAGGTATAGTTCTATTCAACAACATTACTAGCTATACTCGGCCACACTCTGTCACTCCGTCTGATATTAATTAATTAATTAATTATATTGAAATATCAAATAGGACAAATAGGAGGTATAGTTCTATTCAACAACATTACTAGCTATACTCGGCCACACTCTGTGACTCCGTCTGATATTAATTAATTAATTAATTATATTGAAATATCAAATAGGACAAATAGGAGGTTTAGTTCTATTCAACAACATTACTAGCTATACTCGGCCACACTCTGTCACTCCGTCTGATATTAATTAATTAATTAATTATATTGAAATATCAAATAGGAGGTATAGTTCTATTCAACAACATTACTAGCTATACTCGGCCACACTCTGTCACTCCGTCTGATATTAATTAATTAATTAATTATATTGAAATATCAAATAGGAGGTATAGTTCTATTCAACAACATTACTAGCTATACTCGGCCACACTCTGTGACTCCGTCTGATATTAATTAATTAATTAATTATATTGAAATATCAAATAGGAGGTATAGTTCTATTCAACAACATTACTAGCTATACTCGGCCACACTCTGTGACTCCGTCTGATATTAATTAATTAATTAATTATATTGAAATATCAAATAGGACAAATAGGAGGTATAGTTCTATTCAACAACATTACTAGCTATACTCGGCCACACTCTGTGACTCCGTCTGATATTAATTAATTAATTAATTATATTGAAATATCAAATAGGACAAATAGGAGGTATAGTTCTATTCAACAACATTACTAGCTATACTCGGCCACACTCTGTGACTCCGTCTGATATTAATTAATTAATTAATTATATTGAAATATCAAATAGGAGGTATAGTTCTATTCAACAACATTACTAGCTATACTCGGCCACACTCTGTGACTCCGTCTGATATTAATTAATTAATTAATTATATTGAAATATCAAATAGGACAAATAGGAGGTATAGTTCTATTCAACAACATTACTAGCTATACTCGGCCACACTCTGTGACTCCGTCTGATATTAATTAATTAATTAATTATATTGAAATATCAAATAGGACAAATAGGAGGTATAGTTCTATTCAACAACATTACTAGCTATACTCGGCCACACTCTGTCACTCCGTCTGATATTAATTAATTAATTAATTATGTTGAAATATCAAATAGGAGGTATAGTTCTATTCAACAACATTACTAGCTATACTCGGCCACACTCTGTCACTCCGTCTGATATTAATTAATTAATTAATTATGTTGAAATATCAAATAGGAGGTATAGTTCTATTCAACAACATTACTAGCTATACTCGGCCACACTCTGTCACTCCGTCTGATATTAATTAATTAATTAATTATATTGAAATATCAAATAGGAGGTATAGTTCTATTCAACAACATTACTAGCTATACTCGGCCACACTCTGTCACTCCGTCTGATATTAATTAATTAATTAATTATGTTGAAATATCAAATAGGAGGTATAGTTCTATTCAACAACATTACTAGCTATACTCGGCCACACTCTGTGACTCCGTCTGATATTAATTAATTAATTAATTATATTGAAATATCAAATAGGAGGTATAGTTCTATTCAACAACATTACTAGCTATACTCGGCCACACTCTGTGACTCCGTCTGATATTAATTAATTAATTAATTATATTGAAATATCAAATAGGAGGTATAGTTCTATTCAACAACATTACTAGCTATACTCGGCCACACTCTGTGACTCCGTCTGATATTAATTAATTAATTAATTATATTGAAATATCAAATAGGAGGTATAGTTCTATTCAACAACATTACTAGCTATACTCGGCCACACTCTGTGACTCCGTCTGATATTAATTAATTAATTAATTATATTGAAATATCAAATAGGACAAATAGGAGGTATAGTTCTATTCAACAACATTACTAGCTATACTCGGCCACACTCTGTCACTCCGTCTGATATTAATTAATTAATTAATTATATTGAAATATCAAATAGGAGGTATAGTTCTATTCAACAACATTACTAGCTATACTCGGCCACACTCTGTGACTCCGTCTGATATTAATTAATTAATTAATTATATTGAAATATCAAATAGGACAAATAGGAGGTATAGTTCTATTCAACAACATTACTAGCTATACTCGGCCACACTCTGTCACTCCGTCTGATATTAATTAATTAATTAATTATATTGAAATATCAAATAGGAGGTATAGTTCTATTCAACAACATTACTAGCTATACTCGGCCACACTCTGTCACTCCGTCTGATATTAATTAATTAATTAATTATATTGAAATATCAAATAGGAGGTATAGTTCTATTCAACAACATTACTAGCTATACTCGGCCACACTCTGTCACTCCGTCTGATATTAATTAATTAATTAATTATATTGAAATATCAAATAGGAGGTATAGTTCTATTCAACAACATTACTAGCTATACTCGGCCACACTCTGTGACTCCGTCTGATATTAATTAATTAATTAATTATATTGAAATATCAAATAGGACAAATAGGAGGTATAGTTCTATTCAACAACATTACTAGCTATACTCGGCCACACTCTGTCACTCCGTCTGATATTGATTAATTAATTAATTATATTGAAATATCAAATAGGAGGTATAGTTCTATTCAACAACATTACTAGCTATACTCGGCCACACTCTGTGACTCCGTCTGATATTAATTAATTAATTAATTATATTGAAATATCAAATAGGACAAATAGGAGGTATAGTTCTATTCAACAACATTACTAGCTATACTCGGCCACACTCTGTGACTCCGTCTGATATTAATTAATTAATTAATTATATATAAATATCAAATAGGAGGTATAGTTCTATTCAACAACATTACTAGCTATACTCGGCCACACTCTGTGACTCCGTCTGATATTAATTAATTAATTAATTATATATAAATATCAAATAGGAGGTATAGTTCTATTCAACAACATTACTAGCTATACTCGGCCACACTCTGTCACTCCGTCTGATATTAATTAATTAATTAATTATATTGAAATATCAAATAGGAGGTATAGTTCTATTCAACAACATTACTAGCTATACTCGGCCACACTCTGTGACTCCGTCTGATATTAATTAATTAATTAATTATATATAAATATCAAATAGGAGGTATAGTTCTATTCAACAACATTACTAGCTATACTCGGCCACACTCTGTGACTCCGTCTGATATTAATTAATTAATTAATTATATATAAATATCAAATAGGAGGTATAGTTCTATTCAACAACATTACTAGCTATACTCGGCCACACTCTGTGACTCCGTCTGATATTAATTAATTAATTAATTATATTGAAATATCAAATAGGAGGTATAGTTCTATTCAACAACATTACTAGCTATACTCGGCCACACTCTGTGACTCCGTCTGATATTAATTAATTAATTAATTATATATAAATATCAAATAGGAGGTATAGTTCTATTCAACAACATTACTAGCTATACTCGGCCACACTCTGTGACTCCGTCTGATATTAATTAATTAATTAATTATATATAAATATCAAATAGGAGGTATAGTTCTATTCAACAACATTACTAGCTATACTCGGCCACACTCTGTGACTCCGTCTGATATTAATTAATTATATTGAAATATCAAATAGGAGGTATAGTTCTATTCAACAACATTACTAGCTATACTCGGCCACACTCTGTGACTCCGTCTGATATTAATTAATTAATTAATTATATATAAATATCAAATAGGAGGTATAGTTCTATTCAACAACATTACTAGCTATACTCGGCCACACTCTGTGACTCCGTCTGATATTAATTAATTAATTAATTATATATAAATATCAAATAGGAGGTATAGTTCTATTCAACAACATTACTAGCTATACTCGGCCACACTCTGTGACTCCGTCTGATATTAATTAATTAATTAATTATATTGAAATACCAAATAGGAGGTATAGTTCTATTCAACAACATTACTAGCTATACTCGGCCACACTCTGTGACTCCGTCTGATATTAATTAATTAATTAATTATATTGAAATATCAAATAGGAGGTATAGTTCTATTCAACAACATTACTAGCTATACTCGGCCACACTCTGTGACTCCGTCTGATATTAATTAATTAATTAATTATATATAAATATCAAATAGGAGGTATAGTTCTATTCAACAACATTACTAGCTATACTCGGCCACACTCTGTGACTCCGTCTGATATTAATTAATTAATTAATTATATATAAATATCAAATAGGAGGTATAGTTCTATTCAACAACATTACTAGCTATACTCGGCCACACTCTGTGACTCCGTCTGATATTAATTAATTAATTAATTATATATAAATATCAAATAGGAGGTATAGTTCTATTCAACAACATTACTAGCTATACTCGGCCACACTCTGTCACTCCGTCTGATATTAATTAATTAATTAATTATATTGAAATATCAAATAGGACAAATAGGAGGTATAGTTCTATTCAACAACATTACTAGCTATACTCGGCCACACTCTGTGACTCCGTCTGATATTAATTAATTAATTAATTATATTGAAATATCAAATAGGACAAATAGGAGGTATAGTTCTATTCAACAACATTACTAGCTATACTCGGCCACACTCTGTGACTCCGTCTGATATTAATTAATTAATTAATTATATTGAAATATCAAATAGGAGGTATAGTTCTATTCAACAACATTACTAGCTATACTCGGCCACACTCTGTGACTCCGTCTGATATTAATTAATTAATTAATTATATTGAAATATCAAATAGGAGGTATAGTTCTATTCAACAACATTACTAGCTATACTCGGCCACACTCTGTCACTCCGTCTGATATTAATTAATTAATTAATTATATTGAAATATCAAATAGGAGGTATAGTTCTATTCAACAACATTACTAGCTATACTCGGCCACACTCTGTCACTCCGTCTGATATTAATTAATTAATTAATTATGTTGAAATATCAAATAGGAGGTATAGTTCTATTCAACAACATTACTAGCTATACTCGGCCACACTCTGTCACTCCGTCTGATATTAATTAATTAATTAATTATATTGAAATATCAAATAGGAGGTATAGTTCTATTCAACAACATTACTAGCTATACTCGGCCACACTCTGTCACTCCGTCTGATATTAATTAATTAATTAATTATGTTGAAATATCAAATAGGAGGTATAGTTCTATTCAACAACATTACTAGCTATACTCGGCCACACTCTGTGACTCCGTCTGATATTAATTAATTAATTAATTATATTGAAATATCAAATAGGAGGTATAGTTCTATTCAACAACATTACTAGCTATACTCGGCCACACTCTGTGACTCCGTCTGATATTAATTAATTAATTAATTATATTGAAATATCAAATAGGAGGTATAGTTCTATTCAACAACATTACTAGCTATACTCGGCCACACTCTGTGACTCCGTCTGATATTAATTAATTAATTAATTATATTGAAATATCAAATAGGAGGTATAGTTCTATTCAACAACATTACTAGCTATACTCGGCCACACTCTGTGACTCCGTCTGATATTAATTAATTAATTAATTATATTGAAATATCAAATAGGACAAATAGGAGGTATAGTTCTATTCAACAACATTACTAGCTATACTCGGCCACACTCTGTCACTCCGTCTGATATTAATTAATTAATTAATTATATTGAAATATCAAATAGGAGGTATAGTTCTATTCAACAACATTACTAGCTATACTCGGCCACACTCTGTGACTCCGTCTGATATTAATTAATTAATTAATTATATTGAAATATCAAATAGGACAAATAGGAGGTATAGTTCTATTCAACAACATTACTAGCTATACTCGGCCACACTCTGTCACTCCGTCTGATATTAATTAATTAATTAATTATATTGAAATATCAAATAGGAGGTATAGTTCTATTCAACAACATTACTAGCTATACTCGGCCACACTCTGTCACTCCGTCTGATATTAATTAATTAATTAATTATATTGAAATATCAAATAGGAGGTATAGTTCTATTCAACAACATTACTAGCTATACTCGGCCACACTCTGTCACTCCGTCTGATATTAATTAATTAATTAATTATATTGAAATATCAAATAGGAGGTATAGTTCTATTCAACAACATTACTAGCTATACTCGGCCACACTCTGTGACTCCGTCTGATATTAATTAATTAATTAATTATATTGAAATATCAAATAGGACAAATAGGAGGTATAGTTCTATTCAACAACATTACTAGCTATACTCGGCCACACTCTGTCACTCCGTCTGATATTGATTAATTAATTAATTATATTGAAATATCAAATAGGAGGTATAGTTCTATTCAACAACATTACTAGCTATACTCGGCCACACTCTGTGACTCCGTCTGATATTAATTAATTAATTAATTATATTGAAATATCAAATAGGACAAATAGGAGGTATAGTTCTATTCAACAACATTACTAGCTATACTCGGCCACACTCTGTGACTCCGTCTGATATTAATTAATTAATTAATTATATATAAATATCAAATAGGAGGTATAGTTCTATTCAACAACATTACTAGCTATACTCGGCCACACTCTGTGACTCCGTCTGATATTAATTAATTAATTAATTATATATAAATATCAAATAGGAGGTATAGTTCTATTCAACAACATTACTAGCTATACTCGGCCACACTCTGTCACTCCGTCTGATATTAATTAATTAATTAATTATATTGAAATATCAAATAGGAGGTATAGTTCTATTCAACAACATTACTAGCTATACTCGGCCACACTCTGTGACTCCGTCTGATATTAATTAATTAATTAATTATATATAAATATCAAATAGGAGGTATAGTTCTATTCAACAACATTACTAGCTATACTCGGCCACACTCTGTGACTCCGTCTGATATTAATTAATTAATTAATTATATATAAATATCAAATAGGAGGTATAGTTCTATTCAACAACATTACTAGCTATACTCGGCCACACTCTGTGACTCCGTCTGATATTAATTAATTAATTAATTATATTGAAATATCAAATAGGAGGTATAGTTCTATTCAACAACATTACTAGCTATACTCGGCCACACTCTGTGACTCCGTCTGATATTAATTAATTAATTAATTATATATAAATATCAAATAGGAGGTATAGTTCTATTCAACAACATTACTAGCTATACTCGGCCACACTCTGTGACTCCGTCTGATATTAATTAATTAATTAATTATATATAAATATCAAATAGGAGGTATAGTTCTATTCAACAACATTACTAGCTATACTCGGCCACACTCTGTGACTCCGTCTGATATTAATTAATTATATTGAAATATCAAATAGGAGGTATAGTTCTATTCAACAACATTACTAGCTATACTCGGCCACACTCTGTGACTCCGTCTGATATTAATTAATTAATTAATTATATATAAATATCAAATAGGAGGTATAGTTCTATTCAACAACATTACTAGCTATACTCGGCCACACTCTGTGACTCCGTCTGATATTAATTAATTAATTAATTATATATAAATATCAAATAGGAGGTATAGTTCTATTCAACAACATTACTAGCTATACTCGGCCACACTCTGTGACTCCGTCTGATATTAATTAATTAATTAATTATATTGAAATACCAAATAGGAGGTATAGTTCTATTCAACAACATTACTAGCTATACTCGGCCACACTCTGTGACTCCGTCTGATATTAATTAATTAATTAATTATATTGAAATATCAAATAGGAGGTATAGTTCTATTCAACAACATTACTAGCTATACTCGGCCACACTCTGTGACTCCGTCTGATATTAATTAATTAATTAATTATATATAAATATCAAATAGGAGGTATAGTTCTATTCAACAACATTACTAGCTATACTCGGCCACACTCTGTGACTCCGTCTGATATTAATTAATTAATTAATTATATATAAATATCAAATAGGAGGTATAGTTCTATTCAACAACATTACTAGCTATACTCGGCCACACTCTGTGACTCCGTCTGATATTAATTAATTAATTAATTATATATAAATATCAAATAGGAGGTATAGTTCTATTCAACAACATTACTAGCTATACTCGGCCACACTCTGTCACTCCGTCTGATATTAATTAATTAATTAATTATATTGAAATATCAAATAGGACAAATAGGAGGTATAGTTCTATTCAACAACATTACTAGCTATACTCGGCCACACTCTGTGACTCCGTCTGATATTAATTAATTAATTAATTATATTGAAATATCAAATAGGACAAATAGGAGGTATAGTTCTATTCAACAACATTACTAGCTATACTCGGCCACACTCTGTGACTCCGTCTGATATTAATTAATTAATTAATTATATTGAAATATCAAATAGGAGGTATAGTTCTATTCAACAACATTACTAGCTATACTCGGCCACACTCTGTGACTCCGTCTGATATTAATTAATTAATTAATTATATTGAAATATCAAATAGGAGGTATAGTTCTATTCAACAACATTACTAGCTATACTCGGCCACACTCTGTCACTCCGTCTGATATTAATTAATTAATTAATTATATTGAAATATCAAATAGGAGGTATAGTTCTATTCAACAACATTACTAGCTATACTCGGCCACACTCTGTCACTCCGTCTGATATTAATTAATTAATTAATTATATTGAAATATCAAATAGGAGGTATAGTTCTATTCAACAACATTACTAGCTATACTCGGCCACACTCTGTCACTCCGTCTGATATTAATTAATTAATTAATTATATTGAAATATCAAATAGGACAAATAGGAGGTATAGTTCTATTCAACAACATTACTAGCTATACTCGGCCACACTCTGTGACTCCGTCTGATATTAATTAATTAATTAATTATATTGAAATATCAAATAGGACAAATAGGAGGTTTAGTTCTATTCAACAACATTACTAGCTATACTCGGCCACACTCTGTCACTCCGTCTGATATTAATTAATTAATTAATTATATTGAAATATCAAATAGGAGGTATAGTTCTATTCAACAACATTACTAGCTATACTCGGCCACACTCTGTCACTCCGTCTGATATTAATTAATTAATTAATTATATTGAAATATCAAATAGGAGGTATAGTTCTATTCAACAACATTACTAGCTATACTCGGCCACACTCTGTGACTCCGTCTGATATTAATTAATTAATTAATTATATTGAAATATCAAATAGGAGGTATAGTTCTATTCAACAACATTACTAGCTATACTCGGCCACACTCTGTGACTCCGTCTGATATTAATTAATTAATTAATTATATTGAAATATCAAATAGGACAAATAGGAGGTATAGTTCTATTCAACAACATTACTAGCTATACTCGGCCACACTCTGTGACTCCGTCTGATATTAATTAATTAATTAATTATATTGAAATATCAAATAGGACAAATAGGAGGTATAGTTCTATTCAACAACATTACTAGCTATACTCGGCCACACTCTGTGACTCCGTCTGATATTAATTAATTAATTAATTATATTGAAATATCAAATAGGAGGTATAGTTCTATTCAACAACATTACTAGCTATACTCGGCCACACTCTGTGACTCCGTCTGATATTAATTAATTAATTAATTATATTGAAATATCAAATAGGACAAATAGGAGGTATAGTTCTATTCAACAACATTACTAGCTATACTCGGCCACACTCTGTGACTCCGTCTGATATTAATTAATTAATTAATTATATTGAAATATCAAATAGGACAAATAGGAGGTATAGTTCTATTCAACAACATTACTAGCTATACTCGGCCACACTCTGTCACTCCGTCTGATATTAATTAATTAATTAATTATGTTGAAATATCAAATAGGAGGTATAGTTCTATTCAACAACATTACTAGCTATACTCGGCCACACTCTGTCACTCCGTCTGATATTAATTAATTAATTAATTATATTGAAATATCAAATAGGAGGTATAGTTCTATTCAACAACATTACTAGCTATACTCGGCCACACTCTGTCACTCCGTCTGATATTAATTAATTAATTAATTATGTTGAAATATCAAATAGGAGGTATAGTTCTATTCAACAACATTACTAGCTATACTCGGCCACACTCTGTGACTCCGTCTGATATTAATTAATTAATTAATTATATTGAAATATCAAATAGGAGGTATAGTTCTATTCAACAACATTACTAGCTATACTCGGCCACACTCTGTGACTCCGTCTGATATTAATTAATTAATTAATTATATTGAAATATCAAATAGGAGGTATAGTTCTATTCAACAACATTACTAGCTATACTCGGCCACACTCTGTGACTCCGTCTGATATTAATTAATTAATTAATTATATTGAAATATCAAATAGGAGGTATAGTTCTATTCAACAACATTACTAGCTATACTCGGCCACACTCTGTGACTCCGTCTGATATTAATTAATTAATTAATTATATTGAAATATCAAATAGGACAAATAGGAGGTATAGTTCTATTCAACAACATTACTAGCTATACTCGGCCACACTCTGTCACTCCGTCTGATATTAATTAATTAATTAATTATATTGAAATATCAAATAGGAGGTATAGTTCTATTCAACAACATTACTAGCTATACTCGGCCACACTCTGTGACTCCGTCTGATATTAATTAATTAATTAATTATATTGAAATATCAAATAGGACAAATAGGAGGTATAGTTCTATTCAACAACATTACTAGCTATACTCGGCCACACTCTGTGACTCCGTCTGATATTAATTAACCGTTTCTGTTTTATAGCACCCTCACAAAAGCTTTGTAATTTCTGTTTCCGTAGTAAATTCGAAATAAAATGTTGTCAATATTGTTGTCTGCTTGTCAATATTATCAATATTTGCTTGAATGAAGAATATTACCTAATTTTGAATATTAGCTCTCCATATTCTCTGTCAAAAATAAAAAATACATGTGAAAGAATTACTTCGATACGTCAATTAGTTTCCGATTTATAGAAGTAAACGTGCGATACGGTCTCGTACTCGATGTGACGTAATCGTGTGACGGTGTGACGTCATCTTGCAACACTCGCTCATAGCGGAGCGTTGCAAAGTGACGTCACATGCGGTCACGTGACTGTTAGCGGGACTCGATTTTATCGGCAGTTTAAATGCCTGTAAAATCAAAACTAATAGGTATTTTTGACAACAACAAAAACTAGTGTATTTGTATACATACAAGCTTTACTGTAACAAACTTTCAACCGATTTGGCATACCTATTAATGTTATCGCTGATGATTTCTAGCTCAGTAATTCGTTATTTTTCTTCTGAGAGAGAAGTTAATACATTCTTATAATATAATATAACTTACGTAACAAAATAATTGTTTTCAGAAAGGCCAATTTCAACTGAATATGTTCACAAGAAAATAAGAGTTTTATTAAATCTTACCAAGAACGACCATAGAACGTTCATTGAATGTTACAGTGGTGATTCAAACTACACATTTGTGACGCGACTCAATTTTTATATGCGGAACCAACAGAGTAAGTAAATACATACCTACTATTATTGATATCAGAAGCCGTCTCTCTTTTTCATCTCTGTTACTTTAGTTTACTTAAGGCGATGATAGCTCAGTGGTAAGTGACGTCGAATACTGCGGCGAAGGTCGTGGGTTCGAATCCTACAATGAGCTTGAGCTTTCGGTGAAGGAAAAACATCGTGAGGAAACCATAGCACGGTGGTAGGGTACTTTGTAGTACCCGACTGGCTGGCTACCACCCTCAAGTTGAAAATCTGTCGCCAAATACCTATCGGTGTGTTCCGACAGCTGCACTTGAGAGCCAGTACCCATCTAGGCTTTGTGTGCTTACCATCTTCGCGTTTACATGCACACGCACACACACTTACATACACACACGCACATTTCTACACTGTACACTTAACCATTTCATTTAATATATTAGATACGCAGTTTTTCAATGTTTAATATCTTTCTTATAATTGCATGCATGTTTTTTATTCATTCATATAGACACTTATAATAGTCCGTGGTGGAAGAGGCTGGTTATCCATAACACAGGCTTTGGCTTAGCTTGGATACCAGTTTCTCCTACAAACTATAAAATGCCTATTCTGTCTTTTGTCTATTGTCTGATTTGTAATATTGGTTAGTTTGTAAGGAGAAAGAAATAAAATTATTATTATTATTATTATCTTCGGCCACATCATCACTTACCATGGTGAGATTGTGGTCAAACACAAGCCTATCAAGAATTACAAAAAAAAAAAAACTTATGTTTTGTGCAGGTATCACCGATCTTTATATAAACAATATGAAAATCAGACCTTATCGTGACACTTATTACTACGTGTATAATGCAGGGGAGGAGATTGATATTGCTTGTTCGACCAATCATGATGATATGTATGTAGAAATGGAATATTATGGTAAATATTTAGTTCTATTTCTAATACGTTCATTCAAGGAACCTCGAATAACATTGTCGTTGTTCATCTACGTGCTTATATGTAATCTATATTTAATTTATTAATATCGGATAAAAACGAATCTACAATAGAATAACCTAATATAAAACTGATTAATTATATATATAAAATGAGAAGCCCTGACTCACTGACTCATCAACGCCCAGTCTAAACTCCTAAAGGGATAAAAAGGGGTACGCGGGTGAAACCGCGACGCGAAAAGCTAGTTAAAAATAGGTCTTTTTACCTATAAAGTTATATAATTTAGGTATGTATGGCATACATATTCATTATAACTCCTAGAGGCAGCTTTTTTTTATTGTAGATAAGCTTGTGTTTGACTACAATCTCACCATGGTAAGTGATGATGTGGCCGAAGGTGGTAAGCACACAAAGCCTAGATGGGAACTGGCTCTCAAGTGTAGCTGTCGGAACACACCGATAGGTGCTTGGCAAGTTCATAGAATTATTGTCATAATTTTACTTGAAAAAACAGTATCGACATGGGTCCCTTTTGGTCGAAAAATGCGAAATTCTGGCCTCCATAGTACAAGCTCTGCTTAGTTTGGGATAAGATGGCCATTTGTGATTGTCATAGGACTCCGTATTTTTCAGGCAACGTCTATTCAAATCTTACATCAAAAATAACCCGCCATTGGTATTTAAAAAAAGAGCATGACCAATCACAACTGGAGTGCATTGCGATAGATAGGAAAACTATCTCCGATAGGAAAGGGCAATTAAGAATAAAATTTATATTAAGTTTAAGTGGTAAGTACTAATTTTATCTATTTTGTAGTATGGATAAGCTTGTGATTCGCAATCTCATCATGGTATGTGACAATATGCCGGTTGGTGGTAAGCACAACAAGCCTACAACTGAGGAAAGAGGAAACTGACTCTTAAGTGCAACTGTTGGAAGACGCCGATAGGTGCTTGGCGACAGATGTTCAACTTGAAGGTGGTAGCCAGCCAGTCGAATACTACAAAGTAGTAAATTAGCTATATCTAAAATGTGAATATATTACGATTAATAAGTCTTAAACCAACCTTTCATTCGTTTCATCAAAATTATTTCTATGAGACTTTGCATTTTGCTTCCATCGTCCATTGAGAGCCGTCTATCAAGGAGAAAATCGATTCTAAGCTCTATTCTAAGCGATTCTCTCCTCCATGTTTAAATTTTACAAACAATATTAAATGTCTGTTATCAATATTGTCAAATATCTGTTGTCAATAGTGTCAAATGTCTCCTTGTCAATATTGTCAAATGCCTGCTGTCAATATTGTCAAATATCTGTTGTCAATATTGTCAAATGTCTCCTTGTCAATATTGTCAAATTTCTGTTGTTAACATTGTCAAATTTCTGTTGTCAATATTGTCAAATTTCTGTTGTCAATATTGTCAAATATCTGTTGTCAATATTGTCAATTGTCTGTTGTCAATATTGTCAATTGTCTGTTGTCAGCCTTCAACCCTAACCCGATCCTTTAAACACAATAAGTGCTTGTAATATGAGTTTTTTTACAGATTTCTATGTAACTGGACTGCGTAGTAGTCAGATTCTACAAGAATACCAGATGAATAGGAATTCAGTAATACATTATGAATATACAAATAACGAAAAATTACTTCTGACTTGTGCAAATTTAATCAACAAGCCGTTTGACTTCAGCACGCAGTTAATGTTTTTTTCTTATGGTAAGAATCAATTGTTTACAACATAGTTTTACATTTTCGACTCAGTCCCTAGTAGCCCGGGATCTAAGGGAAGTTACAGGGGGCGACAAAATCATATTTATTTTTAATTTGCAATACTAACATTATGCTCACATTTATTAATTACAAATTGTTATGGGTTTTTTTACTTGTAAACACAACAATTAAAAGTATTGACAGCATTCTTTAAAAATACCTACTATTTAAATTTAAGACTAAACAATAATGTATCTGTTTATTTCAAACAAAATTTAAATTAAATCACTGACCATAATACAAATACATGCAAAAATAAAAGAATGGGTTAAGATAAAACAAAATCAGGTAATTAGGTAGATGGAGTCAGCATTTTCTTTTTAAAAATAGTTAAATATTATATTTCTAATACAGGTTTTATTTACAACAAATGTACAAAATATACAAGCAAATGTACAATTATAATACATAAAAAACTTCTTCGAGGCTGCCGCTGCTGCCGATCGGCAAGGTTCCCAGAAGGCTGGCAGCGTTTCCTCTTTGGATGGCCAAGCTGATGCGTTGGCGGAAAAAGCTCCCCGCCCGCCGGTCACCCGAGGCCTCGATTAATTTTTTACATAAAATATTTGCGAAACGACGAGCTTCAGACCCCCACGAACAAATAAAGTTAAATATTATTATGATTAGTAAATATTAACCAATAGAATTCTTTATTCTCTCGGTCACAAAATAGGTTAGTCAATTTATTTCAAATGCAGGGGTGAGGGGGCGCCACTAACAAGTTTTTGCTTCGGTTCGACAGCTTGTATACAGTTAACTAAAAAATATTTTTATTTGCAACTGTTCTGTTTATAACACGGTGAAAAGTACAGAAAAGCACAGAAAAGCCGAGAATTTCAATGATTTGTAATGTAATGTCGTTCAGCGAAGCGGTAGATAGGTTATAAGCGATTTGCGAACTGTACGTGCACACTACACCTTTGCCAACCTTACCTCTTTATAAATATTTGTATAGAAGATGCATGCATTTCAATTGGCAAATTCATATTGCTGAACATTTTCAGATGGACCAATTACAACTATACAGAAGAAAACTGACGAACACCCAAAGTACATAATATTTCACGAGTTTAAATTAAACGCAAATTACGCAAATACAGAAATCATATGTCAAAGAAGAGTTAATGAAGCTTCGACGAATATAACAATAAAGCTTTTATATAAGACACCGGCGATTCCTGATAATGATGAACCAAACCGTGATAATGTTAAAAGCACAACAGAAAAAAATAATGATAAGGATCATACAGATAGATATGATAAAATTACAACGGTAATCCCAGATAAAACCACTGATAAAGATAATACACATGACATTAATACCACAAAGAGTCCACACGATGATAGAGAAATTAAAGATAACAGTAAGTTTTATTTTTATACCAAAAGTCACCACCAGGCTGGCGGATCACCTCATGGTATGTGAAAATCTGTCGCCAAGCACCTGTTGGTGTGTTCCGGCAGTTGCACTTGAGAGCCAGTTGCCCTTGCCATAGGGTGTACAACACGTTGGCAGTCCTCCTGGTATTGCTAATGTCTATAGGCGACAGTAGTCACTTACCATCAGGTGACCGCCTCGTTGTCACTAGTGACATAAAATAAAGAAAGAATACCGTGGCCTATAGACAATATCTAGCAATACCAGGGGGATTGACAATGTGTTGTACACCTTTTTTTTACAATGCCTTAAGGGCAAGGGCAACTGGCTCTCAAATTCAACTGCCGGAATGCACCAACAGGTGCTTTGCTACATCCCTCCTCACCAAATCGAAAATCTGCACCACCGTGCTCGTGTGAAAGGAAAACATCATGAGGGAATCATAGCACGGTGGTAAGGTACTTGATAGTACTTACAAACCTGAATGGATGATGAGCTTCTGGAGCTGCACTTGAGAGACGGCAGTTGAGTCATTAACATTCATGATTGCCTTCTTGAGGCCCATGTGAATATACGATTTGAGACAATTCCTTCTAGAATTTGTGTACCTTAGAATTTGTGACATCTGCGAAAAGATTTATGGCGTTAAGCTTTTACAATTTTTTTTTGGATACCACGGCGAAGGGCGTAGGTTTGGATCCTACAATAACCCTGAGCTTTTGGTGAAAGAAAACATGGTGAGGAAACTACAGCACTGTGGCAGGGTACTTTGTAGTACTCTGTCTGGCTACCACCCTCAAGTTGATAATCTGTTGCCAAGCACCTGTTGGTGTGTTCTGGCAGTTGTTCATGACCTTGCTGAGTTTCTTACCAGTTCTTCTCAGTTGAATGCTGACTTCCGAACCGGTGGTAACTTCTGTAATTCTACCTTCATAAGTGCCCTTCTAGGGCCTAAACTGAATAAATGGTTTTGACTTTGACTTTGAGCCAGTTGCTTTTAAGTCTTTGTAAAAAGGTCTTACCACTTACCATCAGGTGATGTGGTTTAGAAAACATAAAAGCTAGTTACTCAGTGATATTGATATAATTACGGTGATTAGTAGATATTGCCATAAGTGTTTCTTTTATTTTTCAGAAATCGAAAATTGGGTTTGGTATATTTGTGGTGCTGGAATACTTTTTAATATAGTTCTTATCATTTGCATTGCATATGTGTGCAGGCACAAGAGAAAACAGGTGATTGTCCTACTCATCCTACTATCCTATATAATATTATAAATATAAAAGTTTGGGATGGATGGATGGATGTATGTTACTCATTAACGCCAGAACGGCTGAACGGATCTGGATGAAATTTGGTACAGAGATAGATTATAGTCTGGAATAGCACATAGGCTACTTTATATCCCGGGAAAGGATAAGATCCCTCAGGTTAATTTATAAGTTAATTTATAATTCTGCGGGACCAATACGTAAAAGTAAAATGGCCGATAATTGGCACTCTAACGCTCACATAAATAACTTAATGTTGCAATATCTACACTACATTACTTCAAGGCGATGATAGCTTAGTGGTAGTGACGTCGGCCACCGTGGTGAAGGTCGTGGGTTCGAATCCTACAATGAGCTTGAGCTTTCGGTGAAGGAAAACATCGTGAGGAAACCACAGCACGGTGTACTACTTTGTAGTACCCGACTGGCTGGCTACCACCCTCAAGTTGAAAATCTGTCGCTAAGCACCTGTTGGTGTGTTCCGACAGCTGCACTTGAGAGCCAGTTCCCATCTAGGCTTTGTGTGCTTACCACCTTCGGCCACATCATCACTTACCATGGTGAGATTGTAGTCAAACACAAGCTTATCCAGAAAAAAAAATACTTTACAGGTTAAGCTAATTGGCTCATTTTAGCGTTCCGCTTTCGGAGCACTTATAACCCTTCAACACTTATAATATCAATTTACCATTCACAGTTTCAATCCAGCAATGTCGACACAAGGAATTTACTCAACAGTGGAGAAAATTCATTTGTCGAAGGAAGACAAGAAAATTTTGCGCAGTATCAAAATATAATGGAAACAAATCCATACTACGAAGAATCAGTACATCAATACGCTGAGATCTTGCCCATAGACAATGCTGGAGCCGTAAAACCTGACGGGCCTCTATATGCTGTAGCACAGAGAGTTTTAAGACCTAGAAATAACAAGGACTATGTTAATTCACGACACACAGCTCGCTATGTGAATGGTCAAGTTGTTAATGAATTGATTGAACCTGCGTATTGTGAGGTGATATTAGCAAACAAATAGATTTATGTTGTAATAGTAATAATTATAGCTTAATTGCTTTGATATCTAATAACTAAAGATACACAATCTGCGACAAAAAATGGCCTTACCGAATCAAACATTTGGGTACTCTTTTAATCTAGTAGCATTTGAACGCTCCGACGGCAAACATGCCTCAGTGCTTGTTTAAGATATATTTTGGCTAGCAGGTATGAGTCGTACAATTTTATTGCCTTTGTACATAGCTTTGTGAATAAAACTTAAAAAAAAACAACTAGTATTACCCAACACAATTTTGGGATTGGTATTGTTTATCTTTAGTTATTATATTATAGATATCAAAAATCAATGAAATTTCACCCAAAAGTCATTTGCCTTTTAAATCTTTGTAAATGTCCGTGAAGGCATTTGGATGTATATTTCATTTTGTTTCTAATACGTGGACCAATGTAGTTCTTCATAGATTAATAGGTCATGAGGGAGGCCTATTATTAATCTAGTCAGGCGATGACTCAGAGGTTTGTGTGTCTCTCTATATGTTTCTTGGTTATATGAAGTTAGGTATCAATTATTTCGCTTTTAGTATTTATTTAATTGTAATTTTATTATAGCATACCTAGTGAATATTAGATTATGAAGCTTGCCAAAAAATAAAGTTCCCATCTAGGCTTTGTGTGCTTACCATCTTCGGCTACACCAACACTTACCATGGTGAGATTGTAGTCAAACACAAGCCTATCCAGAATAAAAAAAAACCTATATTGTTTAAAGCCATTGTTGGCCAAATAAAGTCCTGCTGCGTCTGTTTGCGATAAACTCTAAAACGACCGAACGGATTTGAATGCGTTTTTTTTAAAAGTGATTCACGAAGAAGGTTTAAGTTTAAGTGTCAGCACCATGATTGTCAGCATCATGATTGTCAGCATCATGATTGTCAGCACCATGATTGTTGAAGGACTGCTAGCTATCGCCATCTATTATTATTACATTATTAGTAGATATAAGTAGTAGAAAATTAAATGCTTTTTTACGTGTTATATAATACTTAGTTGGTACAGATCATGAATTTATATAGGTACTAACTGTATCGCACACTCTCCATGCCTACTTGAATCAAATACTATCGAGTAAAATGACAACTCGATTGGGATATTTCTCTCTTTCTAAATATTGTACTGTACTAATTATTTGTTTTTGATTGGTTATTATAAATTATAATAAAAAGGATGTATTTTATGTTAATATTCTTTATGATAATGATCTTTAATTCAAAATATCTATTATTTTTCTTATATTTACAATTTTATTACAACAAAATGTACAAAATATAGTAATAGGTACAATATCTGCCGCTGCTGCCGATCGGCAAGGCTCCCAGCAGGCTGGCAGCGTTTCCTCTTTGGATAGCCAAGCTGATGCGTTGGCGGAAAAAGCTTCCCGCCCTACAGGCGTATTTTTATTTTTGTTATGATCAATTTTATTTAGAGCTTTTGCCTGTTTATACTTTATTTAAAAAAAAGGTTATTTTTGCTTGCCACTTGGGGCGCTATTAACTTTCTCTTTCTCAATTTTTTTGTCAATCAATGAGCACATTAAATAAAGTGATTATAAAGAAATCGTACTCAGTATTTACTTATTTTAACCTGAAATCAATATTTTTATATACCTATTTTGTTATTCGATTTTAGAGTTCATTAGAGGTCATATTTATTAGTTCTATCGCCCCTCCAAGTAGGTAACTACCTGCGATTGATAGTTCTGTTCTATGTAAAGACTTTAAACTTATTATATTTAAATTTCTTTGGTTCTATGTATGGTAGGGTTGCCAGACCCAAAAGCACTATAGCCGAACTCGGCGCTTAACTTGGCAGGACATTTTGTTCCTCATTGTCACCAAGGGGATGGAACTCGAGGGATGTCCTTCTAAATACATAACTGTAATGAAATTATAATTAAGTTCTTTGACTTAACGTAGTAATTAAGTCGGTGAAATAGCTATAGCTATTATTATAGACTCAAAAGGCGATGATAGCTCAGTGGTAAGTGACGTCGGATACCGCGGCGAAGGTCGTGGGTTCCAATCCTACAATGAGCTTGAGCTTTCGGTGAAGGAAAACATCGTGAGTAAACCACAGCACGGTGGTAGGGTACTATGTGGTACTCGACTGGCTGGCTACCACCCTCAAGTTGAAAATCAGTCGCCAAGCACCTGTTGGTGTGTTCCGGCAGTTGCACTTGAGAGCCAGTTGCCCTTGCCCTTAAGGCATTGTAATATGGTGTACAACACATTGGCAGTCCACCTGGTATTGCTAATGTCTATAGGCGACGGTAGTCACTTACCATCAGGTGACCCACCTGCCTCGATGTCACAAGTGACATAAAAAAAAATATTGAATTTGGAATTACAGAAAGAATGAGAGATCGATCTTCACACTAGCCAGTACCTAAACATCGAGAATTTCATAGATAAATCTCGTAATAGATTTTATTCCCGAAAGTCAAAATCAAAACTCATTTATTCAGTGTAGTCCCTGGTAAGGCACTTATGAACATTACAATTGACTCTACCACCGGTTCAACATATACTTCAACTGACGAACACTCCGGCAAGAAACTCAGCAAGGCAATTTTTCTTTTGAGCAGTGGATCTTTCTTTTTATTTACATTTTCATAAGTATATTTAGATACATTTTCAAATATTTCACACTACGCCAGGGGGATGCAGGTGCAGAGAGAAGCAAGTCATTAGAACAGTCTCAGTTCTGGCATCTGGAAGACGGATAGTAATCCATGCAAGACTGACTAATTTATAAAGATACATTATGAATATTATGTACATCAAGTTAACCTGTGAACCAAACAGTTTTAATGAAGTATTAACAATGCAGAATAAATTATGTATAAATTTTTTATTGATGTATTTTATCAAGTCATTTTTATTTCATTGTTTTCAATTATGTTCTTTTAGGGTTCCGTGCCTCAAAAACGGAATCCTTATAGAATCACTTCGTTGTGCGGATGTCCGGCTGTCAAGATCCCATACTCTTTGCAAGATCCTTTTTATCAGGAACGCGTGCAGGTATCTAGTTGAAATGAATATCAAATACTCAGATATGTTATCTCTTGAAACAGTGAACAAATCCTAAGTAAACACAATCAAAAGATACCATTTATGTCGTATTTCGTTCGTACTTCATTAGGATTCGATTTAAAACGGAATATTGCATCCTAAAAAAGAATTATGACATTGCTGGATGAAATCACTATCCTTCCTACTAATAAAGTCTTATCAAAAACTAGAAGGCGTGGTACAGTTTCCAGGTGAAATCTGTACCATTATTCCATGCCACCGTCTTTGTGTTTTTGATAAGACTTTAGGTTATAAGTTTTTAGTGGATACAGGCGCCAACGTCTCGGTCATACCAGTATCACGTCGGGGTCACCAATGTGGGGTTTATCCACTATCCCCAATCAGAAGGTTATCATTTTTAAATAAAACACTTGAATATAATCTAACTCTTGTAATTGTCTTTTCTATTTTTTAAGGCGATGATAGCTCAGTGGTAACTGACGTCGAATACCGCGGCGAAGGTCGTGGGTTCGAATCCTACAATCAGCTTGAGCGTTCGGTGAAGGAAAACATCGTGAGGAAACCATAGCACGGTGGTAGGGTACTTTGTAGTACCCGACTGGCTGGCTACCACCCTCAAGTTGAAAATCTGTCGCCAAATACCTATCGGTGTGTTCCGACAGCTGCACTTGAGAGCCAGTTCCCATCTAGGCTTTGTGTGCTTACCATATTCGGCCACATCATCACTTACCATGGTGAGATTGTGGTCAAACACAAGCCTATCGAAATTTAAAAAAAAAAAAAAAAAACTGCCAAACGGTAACTGTTCGCAGTGCTATACCTATATCTATGTCCGCAGTGCGCTACGTACGATGTGAGTTCAAACAATAAAAATGCTTGTGAAGCAATGTGACACGCGTAGGTACATTATGTGTACAATAAATGTGAAAGTTTGGATGGATGTATGTTTGTTACTCATTTACGCCGGAACGGCTGAACGGATCTGGATGAAATTTGACATACAGATAGATTATAGTCTGGAATAGCACATAGGCTACTTTTTATCCCTGTAAAGATAAGATCCCTCGGGAAGGCGGGTGAAATCGCGCGGAATAGCTAGTAGCATATAGCCTTCCTCGATAAATGTGCTATCCAACACTAAAATATTTTTTGAATTCGAACCAGTGGTTGCTGAGATTAGCGCGTTCAAACAAACAAACTCTTCAACTTACATATTTTAAGCGTTGCATGATTGCTGGCCTTACTAACAATGATGATGTTTAGTTAATATTATGTTCAAGTTTTTATTTTTGTTGAATTTTTAACTTCATTGTTTTGATGGATGATAATAAGTTTAAATATTAATGTCACCTCTTTTTCTTTTTAAATCAAATATGTTGTGCTTTCCTATCATCTGTGTACATATATTGTATCTTTCTTGGATTAGTTTATGTATAATGTGTTATATGTATGCTGTTGGATTGCCTATTAAAATAAAATAAAATAAAATAAAATAAATAAAATATTATATTAAGTACTAGCTGTCCCCCGCGGTTTCATTCGCGTTCCCGAGGGATCTTATCCTTTTCAGGGATAAAAAGTAGCCTATGTGCTATTCCAGACTATAACATATCTCCATGTCAAATTTCATCCAGATCCGTTCAGCCGTTCTGGCGTAAATGAGTAACAAACATACATCCATCCAAACTTTCACATTTATAATTTGAGTAGGATAACATCACGCTATGTTGCGAAAATCCAACGGGAATGAGTGAGGCAGCTAGTGACCTATATGGTATTGAGAAATGTTCGATCACTAAGAAAACAAAATGAAACAAGCAAATACTGTAGTAGCTTTTTTTTCTGGATAATCTTGTGTTTGACCACAATCTCACCATGGTAAGTGATGATGTGGCCGAAGGTGGTACTTAAGCACACAAAGCCTAGATGGGAACTGGATCTCAAGTGCAGCTGTCGGAACACACCGGTAGATGCTTAGCGACAGATTTTCAACTTGAGGGTAGTAGCCAGCCAGTCGGGTACTACAAAGTACCCTACCACCGTGATATGGTTTCCTCACGATGTTTTCCTTCACCGAAAGCTCAAGCTCATTGTAGGATTCGAACCCACGACCTTCGTCGCGGTATCCGACGTCACTTACCACTGAGCTATCATCGCCTTAATGCTAGCTACTTACTTATTCTTGTGCATGATTTAAATTATAATTTTAATTACTATGTAAATTAATTTGTTTGTTCCATAAAAATGTTATAAATAAAGGCATATTGTTTTGATGAGCTGCAGTAAACATTGGAACTTATGAGTTATTAATTTACTTATTAAAAAGTGTAAAAGTCGTTCTGTCTGAAGGCGGTTTTTGTTGATAATCTGGTAAGCTGAAATTGAATTTAATGAAAAGTTTGTATACCCACCATAAGTTACAACCAGGCAGGAGGGTCACGTGATGGTAAGTGAATACCGTCGCCTATAAACATTAGCAATACCAGTAGGATCGCCAATGTAAAATACACCTTATTACAATGCCTTAAAGACAACTGGCTCTCAAGTGCAACTGAGAACACAACAACAGGTGCTTGGCGACTGAGTTTCAACTTGAGTGTGGTAGCCAGCCAGTCGAGTACTTCATAGTACCCTACCACCGTGCTATGGTTTCCTCACAATGTTTTCCTTTAATGAAATCTCAAGCTTATTGCCCACGACCTTCGTCGCGGTATCCGAAGTCACTATTTACAAGCTGTCCTCCGCGGTTTCACCCGCGTTCCCGAGGGATCTTATCCTTTCCCGGGATAAAAATTATCCTATGTGTTATTCTAGGATATGTTATACCTGTGTGCCAAGTTTCACCAAAATCCGTTCAGCCGTTTTTGCGTGAAAGAGTAACAAACATCCATCCATCCAAACATTCACATTTCTATTAGTGGCATAGCATCTCTAGAAATGGAGGTAGTTAAAGAGTTGGAACTCGAGATACTCTCAAAGCAAGGAGCCATGAATGAGGCCATGGAGAGAGGTGACTCGGACATACAGAAGTTCTACAAAGACGCCGTGATCTTCGTGACGGGAGGGTCAGGGTTCCTCGGGAAGATGTTGATTGAGAAGCTGTTCAGGTAAGGATTGGAGATCTAGGTTCATGACAGTGTTATTTCGATGGACTAGAAGAATGGGGCACGAACCTCGGCTTAGGCCTTTTGTAGGGACGGGCTTCGGAAATATAAATACATGGAAGACAGAAATATATGGTTGTAGTAGCTTCTCTCTGCACCTGCATCCCTCCCACCCTGGCGTAGTGTGAAATATTTGAAAAGGTATCTAAATGTACTTATAAAAATGTAAATAAATGTAAGAAAGATCCACTGTTAAAAAAAATTGCCTTGCTGAGTATCTTGCCGGAGTCTTCTCAGTTTAAGTGTATTCCGAACCGGTAGTAGAGTCAATTGTAACGTTCATAAGTGCCTTACCAGGGCCTAAACTGAATAAATGAGTTTTGAGTTTGAGTTTGAAGGGGGTTACATGAGCTGTTTTTAAAGTGCCGTACCTCAAAAGGTAAGGCGATGATAGCTCAGTGGTAAGTGACGTCGAATACCGCGGCGAAGGTCGTGGGTTCGAATCCTACAATGAGCTTGAGCTTTCGGTGAAGGAAAACAACGTGAGGAAACCATAGCACGGTGGTAGGGTACTTTGTAGTACTCGACTGGCTGGCTACCACCCTCAAGTTGAAAATCTGTCGCCAAGCACCTATCGGTGTGTTCCGACAGCTGCACTTGAGAGCCAGTGTCCATCTAGGCTTTGTGTGCTTACCACCTTCGGCGACATCATCACTTACCATAGTGAGATTGTAGTCAAAACACAAGCCTATCCAGAATTAAAAAAAAGAAGGGAAAAACCGAACCCTTATAGAATTACTTTGATGTCCGTCCGTCCGTCTTTTAAGACCCTTTCTCTCAGAAATACAATTTCGAATCACACAAAATGAAGTTTGATGGATTCATTTTCATTCTAGATCATGCAAAATAAAGAAACTGTACATGTTGCTGAGATGTAAGAAGGGAAAGACAGTTCATCAGAGGCTTGGAGATGTACTAAATGATCCGGTAAGTTTATTATAGGTTAGGCGATGATAGCTCAGTGGTAGTGACGTCGGATACCGCAGTGAAGGTCGTGGGTTCGAATCCTACAATGGGCTTGAGATTTCGGTGAAGGAAAACATCGTGAGGAAACCATAGCACGGTGGTAGGGTACTTTGTAGTACTCGACTGGCTGGCTACCACCCTCAAGTTGAAAATCTGTCGCTAAGCACCTGTTAGTGTGTTCCGGCAGTTGCACTTCAGAGCCAGTTGCCTATAAAGCATTGTAATAAGGTGTAACAACCAAAGAAATTTAAATATACATACAATAGAACGGCTATCAGAAGAAATGTCATAGAAAAACTGTGATCCCATTCCATGTCTCAGTGACGCCATCTATCGTTGAATAGCAAACATACATGATAGGGATGTTACCAACCATTTAGATATTAGGTATCGACTATCGATAATAAAAGACGTTTATTTCTTCACATTTACATACACAATAGATTAAAACAAATACAAAAAATAGAAAGCAATAAAATGCAGTAGTTTCAATATATATATTTTAATCAAATTATTTATTCTTCAATGAAGTCCGAAAAAGATTACCTCATAAAATTTTATCGATAACAAAATCGATAAACAACATTACATCTCTTACGAGGCAAGGTTAGGCTACTCGACAATAGAGGGCGTTATTACAAAATTAGCAATGTTCTAGAACTATTTATGAAAGTTATTGAATTCTAATTAATTACTGAGTAAATATAAATAATACTTACGAAAATAAACCAAAGTTAGATCCAGTCGTTTTACCATATCGCGATTTACATTATCGTAATGCGCAACTCGGCATATTTTCGCAGAAAATGATTTTCTTTGTGGACACAAATACGTCTTGACCGGCAGTGGTACCAAACTAGACTGTATTTTGACCACTAGGACTAAGTCCGGTCTATAGTAATAAGTTACATGTCTTTGTGTACAACACATTGGCCCACCTCCTTGGTATTGCTAATGTCTATAGGCGACGGTAGACACTTACCATCAGGTGACCCGTCAGCTACGTTGTCACTTGTAGTATAAAAAATAATTACTTGTTATCAATTAGTATACAAGGTAATTTATACTTTATACCAAAGACTTTACACTCCAAAATTCTTTATATTTATTTACACCTACCTACCTGTCACCTGATGGTTACTGACGATCAGTTGTCAGAACACATTGTGAAATTAAAAAATCTGCCGGTTCACCTCAGCAAAAGCGACCGAACATTGCCTATAGACAATAAGTGCCTGATATCCTATGTTGAATAAGGCGATGATAGCTCAGTGGTAAGTGACGTCGAATACCGCGGCGAAGGTCGTGGGTTCGAATCCTACAATGAGCTTGAGCTTTCGGTGAAGGAAAACATCGTGAGGAAACCATAGCACGGTGGTAGGGTACTTTGTAGTACCCGACTGGCTGGCTACCACCCTCAAGTTGAAAATCTGTCGCCAAACACCTATCGGTGTGTTCCGACAGCTGCACTTGAGAGCCAGTTCCCATCTAGGCTTTGTGTGCTTACCATCTTCGGCCACATCATCACTTACCATGGTGAGATTGTGGTCAAACACAAGCCTATCGAATATAAAAAAAAAATGTCATAGGTACCGGGAAAAGGGAAGATCACCCTCCGGGCTAGGTATCAATGCCCGGGGACTGCACTCCAATGTTTCAAGATGACAACTCGTATATATGCTAAGTGCCGAGAATGAAGAATGTTAACTAATTTTGAATATTAGCTCTCCATATTCTCTGTCAAAAATAAAAAATACAAGTGAAAGAATTACTTCGATACGTCAATTAGTTTCCGATTTATAGAAGTAAACGTGCGATGCGGACTCGTACTCGATGTGACGTACTCGTGTGACGGTGTGACGTCACCTCACATCACGTTGCACATTGACGTCACATGCGGTCACGTGACTGTTAGCGGGACTCGATTTTATCGGCAGTTTAAATGCCTGTAAAATCAAAATTAATAGGTATTTTTGACAACAACAAAAACTAGTGTATTTGTATACATACAAGCTTTACTGTAACAAACTTTCAACCGATTTGGCATACCTATTAACATTCTTCATATTGTCATGACGTCCATGTTGTTGTGATGACACGCTTCTATTACTTTACCGCTGACTCGACTCCCATGTAGCGCTGTTACTGTACAAGCTACACTTTGGATGACTAAACATGTAATTTCTTTTGATCATAATTTTCATCACCTTTTTAGCTTTTCGAAACGTTACACAAACATCAGCCAGAGTTTGTCGGTAAGATCGTAGCTGTGACTGGTGATATGTCACATTTACGACTTGGTATCGATTATGAAGAATGGAGTATTATCACTAAAGAGGTACGTTTTGTCTTTTTGTATTTCTTTAATGGCAATCGTCCTTTAGGTGTTTTTTTAAATATTTTTGGCTTGGTATAGCCATTTTACAAGCTTATTACAAGGTAGCCCATTATATTGAGGATAAAGATGTTTGGAGGTAGCTGCACTCTGTACAAGTACCTACACATTGTTTTTTATTGTTAATTACCATTTTTAATTTCTTTTTAATACCTACGCTTTTATTATCTTGGTATTTTTTGTTTTAGTTAACTATGTAGGTAACTAATGCGGGTTATAATTTTTTATGTATTTTTGTATTAGTTTAAGAATAAAATTGTTAAACATTTGAAAAAACAAGCCAATATAGTCAGATGGTCCAAAAATATTTAAAAAATGTAACCTTGCTGAGTTTCTTGCCGGTTCTTCTCAGTTGAAGGCTGACTTCCGAACCGGTGGTAACTTCTGTAATTCGACCTTCATAAGTGCCCTTCTAGGGCCTAAACATGGTTTTGACTTTGACTTTGATTTCTTCATTTTCATATTTTTTGTTTTAGTCTCGTTTTATTGTCACTTTAAAGTCTAGTCCTCGTCCGTACAAGTCCGGTCTAGTTTTTGTGAAATTGGCGGCTGTTCCACTAAATCTTTTCACGGACTTTTTGGGACAACCTGGAAAGTCACGATACACGCTTTCATTTCATTTCACTTCACTTGTGCACTTAGAATTTATCTTTATTGGACAAAACACCACCAAAATTATTCAATAACACTCAAAATTCACGAATTTAATGAAAATAAAACGAAAACGCAACGTCACTTCGCAAGTTCCCGCCAAAAAGTCTTAGAATATGTTTGCCATTTTCAAATTGCCAGCTGACAATCTGCTGTTGTTGTTAGCTCTACTGTGGCTAACTCCCGTTTTGATGCAGCACACTTCATCGCGAAAGACTTTTTTTTTGTTTGTTATAAGTGTGAATTTGTGGTTTTTAGTTTGCCGTAAGTCATTACGTGTGAGAATTTTATCCTTATTAGCTATACATACAATACAATACAAATATTCTTTATTTTTTACACATAAAAAGGACACAAGTTACATGCACAAAAGATAAATTAATAAAAGTGAAAAACAATTTAGGCGGCCTTATCGCTGAAGCGATCTCTTCCAGGCATTAGCAACATTATCGGACGGTGTAATTAATACAGGCTGTGTATTTTTTTTATCAAATTCATCGGGTTAAATTCCTTGCTTGGGTAATTATCAAAGAAATATAATGATGCCGTTTTAGCTTTCATCAAAATCGGCCTCGAGACTCCTTTCAGCATTTTTCGCTATTCCCTTTAGTTAAGGATTGGGCCATCCACGACCATTTGAAATATCTGCTAAATAGTACCCGCCTGACTGACTGCAACCCTCAAGTTCCACATCCTTTTCAGGTAAACATTATCTTTCACGGAGCAGCTACAATAAACTTCATGGAAAAATTGCGAGACGCGACTTTAGTGAATGTTAGGGGAACACGAGAAGTGATGACGCTGGGGAAAGCTTGCCAGAACCTAAGGTAAGACAAAGGGATAAGGTGCTGTAGCAACATCTATCTACACATAGATCTATTTCGCACGACTCCTAGATAGATGGCGCTCTAATAGTCTACATCGCGCTAACGAAGTTTTTTATGCGATCTGCATATTACATACAAGACATACATACTCTTTGTACAAGATTCCAACATCTACAGTTGGACCGCGGTCCCCAGGCACGATCTCCTAGCCTAGCGGAAGACCTTCCCTTTTCAATGGAGGAGTCTAACACCTCGCTCCTCCATAGTGCCAAACATGGCCCACTTGGTAAGGCAATGCTAGCTCAGAGGTGGCGTCGAATGACACAATGACCTTTAGCAAACCTTTTTTCAAACCATCAGCAATCCTCCTGGTATTGCTGTTGTCTATAGGCGGCTGTAGCCACTTACCATCAGGTGACTTTGTGCTAAAAAAAAGGTAAAGGTTATATTCATGTCCAACAGATCCTTCATCCACATATCATCTGCGTACGCGCAAGCAACTTCAAGTCGCGTTAAGTCAGAAGTCTTGGAACAATTCTACCCGTGCCCTGTACCACCTGCTGCCATGATACAGCTAGCTGAGACAATGGACGAGAATAAACTTAATTCTATTACTGATGAGTAAGTAACAATACCGGTCACCGTGGAGATCCTTGGGGGAGGCCTTTGTCCAGCAGTCTTCCGTCTGATGATGATTAAGTTATTCAGTTTGGCCATCCAAAGAGGAAACGCTGCCAGCCTTCTGGGAACCTTGCCGATCGGCAGCAGCGGCAGCCTCGAAGATGTTTTTTATGTATTGTAATTGTACATTTGCATGTATATTTTGTACATTTGTTGTAAATAAATCCAGTTATTCAGTTAGAGATAGGTTTGATTCCCACCCAGAATAGACATTGTGTGCATGAACATGTTTATTTGTCTTGAGCCGGTGTGTTATGTATTTAAGTATGTTTAAACAAAAGTTGTATATCATTTATCTGGTCCAGGATATTTTTGCATTACTAGCTGTCCTATATTTTTATCCCGGGACAAAATAAGATCCCACGGGACGCGGGTGTAATCTCGGGGCGGAGAGCTGGTTGCTAATAAATAAATAGACTCCGAGTAGGTTGCACTATACATGACTAAATCTGACTAAATACCTACATTGATAAATTTTTGCTTCAGATTAATAAAAGACTGGCCAAATACCTACGCATTCACTAAAGCAGTAGCAGAAGAAGCTGTGAAGACGATGGCAGATGATCTACCTGTTTGTATCGTCAGGCCTAGTATTGGTATATATTTCACTTTTTTATCTGTATGTAAAATTTATAAATGGGTACCCTGATACGCCAGTTAACAGGTTGATTGACCGGGATAGGTTTCGTCGATTTTATGATATGAAATCCCTAAGGGGGATGGGAAAATTAGACAAATTAAAATTTCACATAAGTCCATAAGTTTTTACCAAAAAAACCACTAATTCTTCTAGCATACTTAAGGTTTATGTTGATTCTCATCGCATTGTTTTTAACACAAAATACCGATTTTGATGTATTACCTAGTCACTTATGAAAAGTTTTGAGAAATTTGCCGTCTACTGGAAAGGCACTACAATCATGGACGAGCTCATAACACAACCTAAGTGTTAGGTTAGAACCTCATTTGCAACCCTGCATTATTGGACCGTTTTCGTGATGTGTGAGGATTTTATTGCTAGAAGTGCGAAGGAAGAATAGCCGTGGGCGTGAAACTATTCCTCAGAAAACTTTTCCTCACCGTCCATTGTACAAGCTGAAGTCTTTTGAACACACAAGGATGTCAGGTTAACAATGATTTTGTTTCTTCCAGTTATCTGCACGTATAATGAACCAGCGCCAGGGTGGGTTGACATGAGTAGTGTGTTTGGACCAAGTGGGGTAAGTCCCAAGTATTCTGACAGCGGTTTTTGGAGGCCAAAATGAAGAACGTGGTTTCGAATACTATGATCTTGAGTTTTTGTGAAGGAAACCATAGCATGGCTGTGGGTTCTTTTGCCTACCTGGCTGGACCAACCTTGAAAACATCGTGAAGTAACCACAGCTAGGTGGTAGGGTACTTTGTAGTACTCGACTGGCTGGCTACCACCATTAAGTTGAAAATTCGTCGCCAAACACATACTGGTCTGTTTGGAGTGTTGCACTTGAAGTTAAAAGATTTCATGTTATCACCATTAGTATTATCTGAATTATGGTGATACCTATCAAGAAGTTATCTTTCAGATAACCCTTGGATCAATAATGGGTGTTCTTCACGTACTCATAGCAAAACAGGATACAATAATAGATTTCGTGCCAGTAGACTTCGTGAACAATGCCGCTATCGCTGCAGGATGGGAGACTGCTGTTAGGCACAGCGTGGGAGAAACAGAAACGAAGATATACACTGTTTCAAGTTACAGAAACAATTTGTTATGGGGTAAGTTTTGAATTTGCTTTTTCTGGCAATCACGCATGGTAAGCGACTACGATAGCTCAGTGACGTTGGATGCCGCGACGAAGTTTGAACTTTAGATATTTAGTTATAAAATAAAACAATAGCAATCAATTATCTTACTTCTATTATAAATGTGAAAGTTTTTTTAAGATATCACCATGTTTGTTTGTTACACTTTCACGCAAAAAAGCTATTGAACGGATTCTGATTAAACTTGGCGCACAAGGAGAACATATCCTGGAATAAAATATATAATACTTTTTATCTCGGGATAAGATAAGATAAGCTCCCTGGTGGATGCGGGTGGTGCTCGGTAATGTTTTTTTTATTTATTTTTTTATTCTGGATAAGCTTGTGTTTGACCACAATCTCACCATGGTAAGTGATGATGTGGCCGAAGGTGGTAAGCACAAAGCCTAGATGGGAACTTGCTCTCAAGTGCAGCTGTCGGAACACACCGATAGGTGCTTGGCGACTATTTTCAATTTGAAGGTCGTAGCCAGCCAGTCGGGTACTACAAAGTGCACCGTGCTATGGTTTCCTCGCGATGTTTTCCTTCACCGAAAGCTCAAGCTCATTGTAGGATTCAAACCCACGACCTTCGCCGCGGTATCCGACGTCACTACCACTGAGCTATCATCGCCAATAATAGTAACAATTTTTTCAGGTGGGTTAACACACATACTAGATACTAGAGCGAGAAGTATCATATCACCTCAAGCCATGTGGTACTGCTTCGTGATACAAACCACAAATAAATATTTGTATTCCCTATGCAGTTTTATATTGCATTTTTTACCAGCATATTGTATAGATGGATTTTGTATACTAACTGGAAAGAGGCCAAGGTGAGTCTGCTTTAGTTTTATAATTTATTTATATAAGCCTTTAATTCAGATAAATTACATAGTTAAGAATTTACATGTTATCGACACCATTATCTGTTTGCCCGTTTTTTGGCAAAGGCCTCCTCCAACCTCTTCCATTTCTCTCTATCTCTTGCTATGCTCGACCATGTTTTTCCTGCAATGACCTTTAGCTCGTCCTCCCATCTTTTGAACTGTCTTCCTCTCTTTCGTTTTTTGTAATTCGGGAACCATTCCATCAATGTTTGCTCCATTTCTCATTTCCCCTTACTGTATGTCCTGTCCATCTCCATTTTAATTTCTTTACTTTGAGTGTAACATCTTCTATTTTTGTACGTCTTCTTAGTATATCTTTTCTTATTTTATCCAGTATCCTTTTACCAAGCTGTCAAGAGTCTGCTTTAGTTTTATTAAATGTAATTTGCTTTTTTTTTAAAGTTGCTTTTTTTTAAGTTGTTTTTTTTAAAAAGAGTAATTGCTGAGTTTATTGCCGGCTCTTCTCAGCAAAAGCGACCTTCCGAACCGAGCGTTAGAATTTTACATTAATCAAATTGATTAAAAATACTTGTAATTAGTTTATTTAATAAAGATATATTTGAGTTTGAGTTTTTTAATAAAAGCTTATTAATATTTTTCAGATTGACAAAGCTGTACAATACAATATCAAAAATGACATCAGTCTTATCGTTTTATACAACAAACGATTGGATTTTCGATGATTGCAACACTCAAAAATTACTCCAAAGATTATCTTGGACTGACAAAGTTATATATAACTTTGATATAAACGAAATTAAATGGAACGATTACATTATGATTTGGTCATTAGGCCTTCGGAAATATATAGTCAAAGATGGCTTAAAGGACACAGCATACGGGCTAAAGAAACAGAATAGGCTCAAAATTATTACTTACATTGTATCAACAATATTCATTTATTTATTGTATAAGCTAGTGTTTTTAATCTTACCTGTTTTTAGTGGGTTATTTTAAGAAGAATATTGTAGTAGATTTATTATTTGTTAAAAAATAAATAAAAACAAGTCTCCTTTAATTTAATGCCAGTTTCTTTAAACTTATCTCTGAGGGAAGTTCGAGCTCTCAAGTTATAAATAGCTCGAACTTGCCCTCTTTTAAGCCCTCGTTTCTTCATCAGCAGTTTTACCCCCTAAAATATAGATACAATTCTAGCTCTGCATTTACATTCTGTAAGCTGTCTAATTTTCATGACTGAATAACCTGCTGAACTGAGTTTCCCTGCTACAGATGATATTTGGAAGCCCCATTGAAGTTTCGAGTCTAATATGCCTCGAAATTTGGTTGACTCTATAAGATTGAGAGTTTCATTTTTTAACATTAAATTACAACATACTGTTTTACATTCGGTAATGTAGGTTTATTACTTTTAATTTTCTTTGCATTAAAATTATTTACAGTAAACCAATTTAATACCTTAGCTAATGCACCATTTAAAATTATTACAAAAATGAGCTCTATAAAATGAACACCATTTTCAAGATATTTCAATATTTCAGATTTTTTTGTATTGATTTTTGAATTTTTTGATATCTCGAAATTTTAATTTCGTTTTTATTTAAACAACAAAGAATATGTATATTTAACAGTTTTTTTTAAACATTAAATTTCAGATTTATTTAGGTTTAGTAATTAGTTTAGGTAACCCGACTTCCTATTTTTCCCTTAAGGTTGCCGTACTGCTTACCGGACACCGGACAGCCTGTTCATTTAAATATGAACATTAACAGTAAATGACCTACATAAGAGTTATTTCTATATACAGGGTGTCCCAGAAAGTAGTGTCAAGCGGAAGCCCAGAGGTAGAGCACTTTTAGAGGTACCCGTATCACCCCATGTGTGTTCCGCGATTTTTCGTAGTTTACGAGTTATAACTTCTTTTAATTTTTTTTACCCAATTCCGATTTTCAATACATTTTTAGTCGCAGTCACGCGAGTAGTTGAGATACAGGTCTGAGTTTTTTTTCTTAATTACCTGAATAATAGACCTAGTAGATGCATAAACGTTTGTTACTAAAATTGTGACCATTAAGCTTTAAAAAAAAACGAATTTGCAAGAAAGTGGAAATTCAGATTTTATCTAAAATGTTTGAGGACATTTTAATAATAAAAGTTACATAACTTTTTTCTTTCAAATCAATTTTAAAAACTTGTCCATTTTATCAGCTATGTATCCTGTAAATTTCATTGAGATATCCTCACAGCTTCCGACTCAAAATTTGATCTGAACAACACAAAGTCGAAATTTAAAATTTGAATGGGTGAATGGAAAAGATATTACAACTTAATAATCGTTGTTTAGTGTGTCTTAATGTCACATTTTTTTTTAAATTTCATTATTACTGTTCTATTGAGACTCTACATCTTCTAAATAAGTTCTCTTTTGGTCTTATGAATGCCATTCTGTTGTTTTTCACTGTTTCCTCTGCATATCTCAATGTCGATCTTAATTCGTTATGTAACTTTTATTATTAAAATGTCCTCAAACATTTTAGATAAAATCTGAATTTCCACTTTCTTGCAAATTCATTTTTTTTTAAAGCTTAATGGTCACAATTTTAGTAACAAACGTTTATGCATCTACTAGGTCTATTATTCAGGTAATTAAGAAAAAAAACTCAGACCTGTATCTCAACTACTCGCGTGACTGCGACTAAAAATGTGTTGAAAATCGGAATTGGGTAAAAAAAAAATTTAAGAAGTTATAACTCGTAAACTACGAAAAATCGCGGAACATACATTGAGTGATACGGGTACCTCTAAAAGTGCTCTACCTCTGGGCTTCCGCTTGACACTACTTTCTGGGACATCCTGTATATAAAATTCTCGTGTCACAATTTTAGTTACCATACTCTTCTGAAACGGCCTGACCGATTTTAATAAAACTTTATATTTACATTCAGTAGGTCTGAGAATAGGTTGTTTTCTATTTTTTACTAGCTGTCCCCCGCGGTTTCACCCGCGTTCCCGTGGGATCCGCGTTCCCGTATGATCTAGCGGTATAAAAAATAAATAACAACTTACTCTCAGACCAACTAAGCCGTTTCGGAGGAGTATGGTAACAAAGGACCGATTTGGATGAAATTTTGTGTGTGTATTTCAATGGCTTCCTCGATGATTTGAAAACAAAATTGGACCCGGTAGCTGGAATCGGGTTCTAAGTTTTGTTATAATTTCAGAGCAGGATAACGTCTGCCGGGTCCGCTAGTAAACATAAATAATAGTAATTTTAATTCAAATATATTAATATATTTTCAATATACAGGGTTACTGGTTTTACGATACATTCCTTTAAGGGCGTGATAGTATACACTGTAAGCTACGAAATGAACCCTATATTGCATGATACAAATGTTGACCGTTACTGAGATATTTGGGAATTTAGTATTTTCTCGAAAAAATCCCGAATTACAACTTCAAAAACAAATTTTAAAAAAAGTACGTAATATTTTTGACTTTTTTTGTTTCTGGTACTCAAACAACATGTAAATACTTTTTTTAAATCAATAAAATGATGAAATTTTGCAATGGCTTCGACACAATATCTTTTAAAGCGTGTCACTTTGAATTATTTCTCTGTTTTCTTAAAGATTAAAATGCCAATAAAAAAAAGTTATGGAGTTAGAAGTGTACAAAATGTACCAAAACTTCCTCACCTATCTAGCTATCTAATAAAGTAAGAACATTAAAAAACTCTCTACATAATATGAAGAATTAGTTCTTAGAAACAGAACAGGTCGCAATTTATTAAAATAACATTTATAATTATTTTTACAGAAAAAGTGTCCATACACCGACAATGTTGTGATAAGAGATCGGCAAATTCCAGTATAGTTCGAAATGGGCATGCCGTCTTCGCTGGTAAGTTTTTGGGTTCGCTAGCGTCAGTTCGTTTACGACCAACTGACTGCGCGTGCGTTTAAGTATTGTTAACCGAGCTACGTGAATTCTCGCGACTATTTCTTTTGTAAAATGGGTCTTCCAAGGCGACAAGGTGGCAGAAATCATTTATAAAAGCTGAGTACGTCGATATCTTGTTTGTGTATGGATTTTGTAATGGAGATGCTGCGGCTGCCCGAGCTGAATACATACATCGATTCCTAAATCGGTACACTTCTAACTCCATCACTTTTTTTTTATATCATTTTAATCTTTAAGAAAACAGAGAAATAATTCAAAGTGACAAGCTTTAAAAGATATTGTGTCGAAGCCATTGCAAAATTTCATCATTTTATTGATTTAATAAAAGTATTTACATGTTGTCTGAGTACCAGAAATAAAAAAAGTAAAAAATATTACGTACTTTTTTTAAAATTTGATTTTGAAGTTGTAATTCGGGATTTTTTCGAGAAAATACTAAATTCCCAAATATCTCAGTAACGGTCAACATTTGTATCATATTTGTTCATTTCGTAGCTTACAGTGTATACTAATGTATCGAATAACCAGTAACACTGTATATTAATTAGTTGGCATTTTTTAAGGTAACAATAAAATTATTGCTACCTTAAAAAATGTTTTCCACCAATAATCTTATGCTTAATGCGTGCAAAACCAAATGTATTAGATTCTCTCTTCCAAATGTTCCTAAGAGCAGCACCAACGTACTAGTTGATGATAGAACACTTGAACTAGTTGACAAGACAGTTTTCCTTGGTATAACTTTAGATAGTAAATTACAATGGGGTCCTCATATAGAAAATTTAGCTAGCAAATTGAGTTCGGCTGCTTTTGCGGTAAAGAAAATTAGACAAATAACAGATATTGCTACAGCTAGGTTAGTTTACTTTGCATATTTTCATAGTCTGATGTCCTATAACCTCTTGCTGTGGGGTTCAGGGACTGATTTGGATACTGTTTTTATTTTACAGAAAAGGGCGATTCGCGCGATCTATTGTTTGGGTCCTCGCGAGTCACTGAGAAATCAATTTCAGGAATTTAAGATATTAACGTTGCCCTCGCTGTACATATATGAAAATATAATGTATGTTCGAAAAAATTTAAATTTGTTTGAAGTAAACAGTAATCATCATAATTTTAATACAAGACACAAAGATAAAATTGTGACCCCTAGATTCAGGCTAGCGAAAGTTAATAAATCTTTTCTCGGGAATTGTGTTCGTTTTTACAATAGGATCCCACGTGAGGTAGCTGGAATGTCTTACTTTAAATTCAAAAATTTTATTAAACTTAGGTTAATGAACAAAGCCTACTATAAGGTGGCTCATTACATGGAAGACAGAAATATATGGTTGTAGTAGCTTCTCTCTGCACCTGCATCCCCCTGGCTTAGTGTAAAATATTTGAAAATGTATCTAAATGTACTTATAAAAATGTAAGAAAGATCCACTGTTAAAAAAAAATTGCCTTGCTGAGTTTCTTGCCGGAGTCTTCTCAGTTTAAGTGTATTCCGAACCGGTGGTAGAGTCAATTGTAACGTTCATGAGTGCCTTACCAGGGCCTAAACTGAATAAATGAGTTTTGAGTTTGAGTTTGAGAATTGTAATTGAACGTTCCGAGGTTTTCATAAATTAAGTGTATTTGTTAGTCAAATTAAAAAAAAAAAATTATATTAAAATAAATTAATGTCTCTTTTATGCTTTGTGGTCTCTTTTATTTTAACTTAGTTTCCAGAAGTGTATATTAAAAAAAAGAGTAGCTGTTTTTGGGTAATCATAGACGTGAGCACATAAGTGGTTGAAAGCATTTTTTTTATTCCATTTCTATTTAAATTTATATTTATATATTTTTAAAGATTATTCAATATTTATATATTTTTCTCTGGATCACCTGTCACAATGGGTGTCCCACAAGGTTCTATCCTTGGACCTTTTCTGTTTCTTATTTACATCAACGAATACCTTACCTTGTAGAAAAAAACATGAAATTGTATTGTTTGCTGATGACACTTGACTTCTTGACAAAGTGAATAGACATGATTATGATTTTGATGATGCGAACAATGCTCTTTCCGCAGTCGTTGATTGGTTTGTTAATAATTTAGTACTTAATGCAAAAAAAAAACAAATGTATGAAATTCAGTCTAACTAATTAGATCTAAACATTGTTGTTAAAGGCGAAAAGCTGAATCATGCTGATACAACCGTATTTCTGGGCAAAACTTTAAATGACTAGCTACAAGGCCCACAATTATAAGTAATTTGGCGAATAGACTTAGTTCTGCGCCTCATGCAGTTTTTTTTTATGTTACAAGTGAGAACGAGGCAGGCGGGTCACCTGATGGTAAGTGACAAACGTCGCCTATAGACATTGGCAATTCCAGGGGATTGCTAATGTGTTGTACACCTTATTAAGGCGAACTGGCTCTCAAGTGCAATTGCCGGAACACACCAACAGGTGCTTGGCGACAGATTTTCAACTTGAGGGTGGTCGCCAGCCAGTCGAGTACTACAAAGTACCACCGTATGAGGAAAATTCGTTCTCTCACTGACGAAAGTACGGTAAAACTTTTTTTTTTAGTTATTTTATTTATTTAAAGAAGATCTACAGTTAATTTAAAAATCTAGAATTTTACAAAAAAAAAAGAAAGCCAGTAACAGATCCTCATTTCATTTATTTTCACAGCTCTTCATTTATTTTCACAGCTTGATGTCTTACGGCATTCTCCTCTGGGCAGAAGAGGGCTATTGGCGCAATTTATAACTTAAGTCCAAGATACTCTTTTAGACATAAATTAAATGAGTTCACTTACTAAATATATTTTTGAATTTTAACAATTTATTTATAACAAATGTACAAAATATACAAACTATACATAAAAAAACTTCTTCGAGGCTGCCGCTGCTGCCGATCGGCAAGGTTCCCAGCAGGCTGGCAGCGTTTCCTCTTTGGATGGCCAAGCTGATGCGTTGGCCTTGCAAAAGCACCCCGCTAGTCGGTCTCCCGAGGCCTCGATTATTTTTTTAGAAGAATTCTTGTGAAATGACGAGCTTACTGTATTCAAATTCAAATTCAAATTCAAAATGTTTTATTCAAATTTGGGACACTTAAGGAACATCTTATTGCTATGTTTTAATGCTATTGTTGCCACCATTTCTAAATTAAAGACCTGTCAGGAGAAGATAATTGTTTTTTTTTTGTATTATAATGCATTTTGAACTCTCTTAAAATCAGAGTCACAAGCATTGATAAGCATAAACTAAGTAATTTAGACAACCGGTAAAAGTGTTAACATTGTAATATTGTTGCAGATCCCAAATTTCGCGAGTAACTATTATATTATAATATTAATATAAATGTAAACAATATGGGTCGATTTAATGTAAAATTGACGAACAAAACATACATACGTAAATTTTGTTTTGTTTTTAATTAAGTATCAAGTAATAATATGTAAGTTATTTTTTTTTATTTACCTACCGTATTTCATTTGGGTAAGTGTTTTTTTGTTTAGTTGAAACTGGGTGCCGAATGAACTGAAGGCCTTTATTGAAAATAAATGTGTATTGACAACATAAAACATTTTAAACATTTTTGCAGTAGCTGTGGCCATTTTAGTCTAAAGCCCGACGTTTTTATGTCTGAAAATTATCTAGTGTAGTGACCCTGTGAGCTGTAGACACTGCGAAAGTTTTGAGACATTTTTGAAAATTTATCGAAATGGCTGAAATATGACCTATAAATATTTTTTGTTTAAATAAAAAACTGAATCGACAAAAAAATCTGTATAATTAATTATCGAACTTGCTCACAAATAATAGACAAAAATTATTTGTATCGTAATAAATTGTAAAAAAATATATATTCTTAAGTTCCGAAACTGTTATAATTATAATTTCTCGGAATTAAAAAAGGGGTAATATAAATTAAAAAAAAATTAAAAGCAAGATAAATATTATTTATCCTTTTTGTAAAAAAAAACGGGGCCTCCACTTCTTTGTTGCCTGAGGGCCTCCACATCTAAATCTGGCCCTGCCGTCAATACACGTCCTTTTCAAGCCACTTTCCCTCTACCACATGGTGCCACATATTCTGTCTAACACAAACGAAGCTGCAGGGTAAGCTAGAGAAACAAAAAGTACGTGTTTAACTTACAATTAAAAAGTCACGTAGGTTTAACTGATTTCAGATAAAGATAACATGGCCGAACGTGTATTTTAGATTGTTTTTAAACTATTATCAATATGATAACGCATCTAGGGTGATGGGTCAATAAGTCTTTGACAGTATTTCGTATGCCACACAGAGTGCAAGTTATCATTTTTTTTTGAGATTTTTTTTACAAAGATTTTTTTTTTTAATTTTTTTTTATTTTACAAACCTAAAAACTACTTAATGTTAAACGCTAATTGTGTGCTATTGTTTAAAAATACAATTTTTGGAGCATATTGTTATGCATAATAGTGTTTGATCGTATAAAGAAATAACCAGCGCTGATTGACTCGTAAATTTACAAGTAAGTAATTGGTATTTAATTTTTTTACTAGCCAACCTCGCGGTAATCTTATCATTTCCCGGAATAAAACGTATCTTATGTTTTATTCCAGGGCATGTGTGCCAACTGGTGCCAAGCCTGTGTGCCAAGTTTATAAAAGTGATTGAGTAACAAACATCCAAACATTCGCATTTATAATCTTTCTCCGAGGTTTCACCCGCGTTCCCGAGGCATCTTATCATTTCCCGGGATAAAATGTATCCTGTTTTATTCCAGGGTATGATCTACTTGTGTGTCAAGTTTCATTAAAATGAATTCAGCCACTTGAGCAACAACCATCCAAACTTTGTAAATAGATCTGTCCCTCCTCGCTATGATATGGAGTTCTTCAAAAAGGCCGTAAAAAGAGCATTCTGTATTGCAAATATCCATAGGCGGCGGTGACCACTTACCATCAGTTGGACCGTCTGCCTGCTTGTCAACCTAATGACATTAAAACAAATCTTTTAATCAGTAGAACACCTTCCATGAAAATGGTTTCGTTTTGATAGGTTGTGTATTTTTTTATATAGAATGTTTTCGGTTACAAGCGATCGCAAAAATAACTTTGTTTTTCATAGTATATTTGAGAAATAATATGAAACACAAACTTATTTTTGCTGCAGATTAAATTTAGTTATCTTTCTTTGCCGTTCCGAAAAGCACTTGGCCAGTTTTATTTATTTTTTTGTCAGTAATCATGGATCCAGCCTTAGCAGCAGAAATATCCATGATGTCCCATCAGAAGGTACTGGAAGACGCCCTAAACAAAGCCTCGGAGAGAGGTGACTCCAACATCCAGCAGTTCTACAATAACGCCGTGGTCTTTGTGACGGGAGGGTCAGGGTTCCTCGGGAAGCTGTTGGTTGAGAAACTGTTCAGGTAAGGATTGGAGAGGTATACCTATGCCATACCACTGAGGACCCCAAAGAAAATAACAGTAACTGTTACACCCCGCTACATTACGGTGTTTTCGTAAGTGCCCTACTAAGGCCTAAACTCAATAAATATTCAAAAATAAATAATCGAAATACCACTCACTGATTGTGATTGATAATTTCAAAATCGGTGATGATTTCAGTAAATTCACAAGCTCTTGTAAGCCCTAAATAATCAACTTCGATACTTATCAGAGCCAAAGGAAGCAAAGGATCAGAAAGAATCGAATTTTAGAATTACTTATATGAAATCCTTTGAAACGTCACAACGTTTTCCAGACAAATAGGTTTGTAAGGCCTAAAGAAACTTCGTTTCGTTCGGTACCTTTAAAATGAATATGCATTTTCTAGATCATGCAATATTAAGAAGCTGTTTCTACTGATCCGTCCAATGAAGGGAAAACCAGCAGTAGAAAGACTCGCAGAAATACTGGATGATCCGGTAATGTAAAAGTCTTAGATTGATAATAGGTCATCGCGCCGCTCTGACGTAGATGCTGCGCTCCCTTTCCGTGACAGCTCCGAAAATGCGGCAACTCAACATTTGAGTGTGTATTTGCAAGGATGCTAGTGTGCGTGAAAAATTTAGTCGCGACAACTGAATGGTGTCATTTCTTGCAACGAGACTGGGCGGTGCGGCTCTGGTACGCTTCGGGTTCAATTTCGGCGTACCTAGTATTTGTTGCCGCATTTTTCAAGTATGACGGCGGCATCTCGTCCGAGCGTCGCGCGAGGAACTATTATTAATCAATGGTAAAAGTACTTTATTATAAAAGCAATTCTACTAAACATTTAAAGGTCGGTAGCACATCGACCATCCCCTTATTATTGAAATGAAATGAAATATTTATTCATCCAAATAGGCCTTCACAGGCACTTATGAATAGTTAGACTCTAAATGCTCGGTTCCGAAAGTTTTTGCTGAGAAGAGCTGGCAATAAACTCAGCAATTACTCTTTTCAAAGACAACTTACACCTATTGCATTCAATAATTATTTATCTAGTCTCACTGACAATATTTGCGTGTTATGGCGGTAAAAATATTATTATTGCCATAAAATATATTGCTAACCTATTATTCAATTAGCTACCTAATAACGCCTAATAATAAGGTTTAATTTTATTTGCAGGTGTTTGACACTGTACGAAAGATGAAACCGAACTTCGCGAACCGTATAGTGACCATCAACGGTGACATCACAGAGCTGAGACTTGGCATTAGTGAAGGAGACTGGAGTAATGTGACTGATGAGGTAAGGAATACGGACTATTTTTGCATGGTGGTAGGGTACTTTACAGTACTTGACTGGCTGGCTACCACTTTTAAGTTGAAAATCTGTCGTCAAGCCCCTGTTGGTGTGTTTCAGCAGTTGAATTTGAAGCATAAAAAGGTCGACAACATATTGACATGATACACTTTTGTGGTGTAAATTATGGATAAACCTGTATCTTTGGATGGGAGACCCCAGGATGTTTTGTTGTGTTCTTCCTCTAATTCTTTTAACGTCATTGAGGTCATGTTACGCTAATTACATTTTTTTTTGTTCAATATGTTATACTAATTATTTCAGGTAGATGTAATATTCCATCTCGCTGCCACAACGAGGTTCGACGAGTCTCTAAAAGTGGCGACTTTCGTTAATGTTCGGGGAACAAGAGAAGCTATCCAGTTGGGCAAGGAGTGCAAGAACCTTAGGTCAGTATACAATGATAAACACAACCTCAAAATTCAAATGAAAACCACCACCCAGTTTTTGGAGATTATAAGCTGAATGAGTGCCCACTCGAACATTTGGGTACTCTTTTAATCTAGTAGCATTCGAACGCTCCGTCGGTAAACATGCCTCAGAGCTCGTTTAAAATATATTTTGGCTAGCAGGTATGATTCGTAATATTATTGCCTTTTGTTCATAGCTTTGTGAATACAACTTAAACTTAACTAGTATTACCCAACACAATTTGAGACAGTTTTGATAGAACTTTTGTTTGGGATTGTTTGTCTTTAGTTATTAGATATCTCGTATCGCTAATTTTTTCCAAATGAAAAGAATTTCGATATCGACGGGTTTGCCTCAAAGTAGAATGTAACTTAATCAATAAGTTAGGTAATCTACTTTCTTACTTTGGGTATTGCAAATTTGATGCATTAAGTTTTCTTCGCATTAAAGACTAGGTTGTTTATAGTCTTCTTCATCCTATCCTTATCCCTCGCTAGGTGTAGTCGGCACAAAATGTTTTCTTCCACTCCGCTCTATCACTAGTCGTCTCAGTACTCATACCTTTCATAAGCATATCGTTCTTCACACAGTCCATCCATACTTTTTTCACCCTTACTCTACCTCTATATCCAACCACACTTATGCTCAATACTCTTTTTCTAATGTTTTTATGGTAAACCTATTTAATACCTGAGTTAATGCACCCTTTATGACGTCATAATTGTGGTAGTCTATGAACTCAAAATCAGTGATGTATCCAGCAAAAAATACAATTACACAGATATTTTAAAATAACAAGTAAGGTCATGTATACAAACTAGAAATAAAAACGGGCCCAAAATAGGGCCCTGCGGCACACCACATTCTTGTCTAAAACGCCTGTGTCTTTTCAGGTCTTTTGTACATGTATCCACAGTATACGCAAACTCTAATATCAGCCGAAGGGGTCAGACAATACTTGACGAATTCTACCCCAGTCCAGTACCCCCAAGCACTTTGATCGAACTTGCGGAAAGCGTCGAAGAAGACAGACTTCAGAACATTACAGTAGAGTAAGTATCCTTAAAAAAATTAAGTAGAGGACCTTTTGGTGGGAAGCAAGGATATGTGGAAAGTTGCAAACTGACAGCAATGATAGTTCAGTGGTAGTGACATCGAATACCGCGGCGAAGGTCGTGAGCTCGAATCCTACAATCTTGAACTTTCGGTGAAGGAAAACGTCGTGAAGAAACCATAGCATGGTGGTAGGGTACTTTGTAGTATCCGACTGGCTGGCTACTACCCTCAAGTTTAAAATCTGTCACAAAAAGCTGCACTTAAGAACCAGTTCCCAAGTTTGTCGTACTTACCGGACATCCTCTTCACAAGCTTTGTAACAATGGAATCGATTGTCCTGAATTGCTGGCGAGTGTTAGTATATCAGCTCCAAACAGATTGCCGCGTCCAAGTGTCTACAAACTGTTCAGCGTTCGGTCGCATAGAACTAACATTGGTTTTAACTCCCCATCAACCAGGATTGTTAGATTATATAATGACCTTGGTAGATCAGTTGAGTATGATGTTTTCTGTGACAAGTTCCATAATTTTAGAAGGCTTATTTATAATCATTTTATTTCTGATAATTTTTAATTTGTTGTTTTTATTCTTATATTATAATTGTAGTAAGTGTAAATGTGTATCTTGAGCATTTTACAGTTATTTTCTAATGTATGTTGTGGTTGCCTGTAATTGGATGAACACCAAGCATGTATCTCTTTGTGTTGGTAATAAGTAATGTATTTTGTGTATCATCTGTTGGTAATCCTATTATAAATAAATAAATAAAATAAAAATCCTCTTTATGATGGCCGTGTGTTAGGTTAAGTCACGGAGTAAACAATACTTTTTTACTGGTTGACAATCATATTAAATCGCTTGGATGAAGTATCAGTAGTGTAATACTTAAGCTGGTTGTCCATTCTACAGGTTCACAAAAGACTGGACAAATACATACACATTTACAAAGACTGTTGCTGAGGAAGCGGTCAGGATTTATGGTGGGGATCTGCCTATCTGCATCGTAAGACCTTCAATAGGTACGTATAGCAAGTGTAGCAATCAATATAAGTAATACGTCTTGTAAAAAAGTCCTTTGTGGGGGCAAATATGAATTTTTTTTATTTTTTTATTCTGGATAACCTTGTGTTTGACCACAATCTCACCATGGTAAGTGATGATGTGGCCGAAGGTGGTAAGCACACAAAGCCTAGATGGGAACTGGCTCCCAAGTGCAGTTGTCGGAACACACCGATAGATGCTTGGCGACAGATTTTCAACTTGAGGGTGGTAGCCAGCCAGTCGGGTACTACAAAGTACCCTACCACCGTGCTATGGTTTCATCACGATGTTTTCCTTCACCGAAAGCTCAAGCCCATTGTAGGATTCGAACCCACAACCTTCGTCGCGGTATTCGACGTCACTTACCACTGAGCTATCATCGCCTTAAAATTAAAGGTGAATGAATTATCGGTGTGTTCCGACAGCTGCACTTGAGAGCCAGTTCCCATCTAGGCTTTGTGTGCATACCACTTTAGACCACATCATCACTTACCATGGTGAGATTGTGGTCAAACACAAGCTTATCTAGAATAAAAAAAAAACGGTACAAAGCTCCACGAAACTTAACTTGACTGCAATTCATTTGAGTTTTGATGTGTGGGAATTACGGGTTCTCTCCCGTTCCCGAGGGGATTTCCCTGTGTGCCAAGTTTCATCAAAATCCATTGAACCGTTTTTGCGTGATTGAGCAACATACATCCAAACATGCAAACTTTCACAATTATTATATACCTTTTTTTTATTTTCAAAATATAATTAAATTAAGTTGGAGAAAGAATTAAAAAAATATATCTATGTAGGTGTAAAAATTATAATTATGTAGGCGTACAAAAAACATATGTAATTAAGTAAAAAAAACCGGTCAAGTGCGAGTCGGAATCGCGCACCGAAGGTTCCGTACTTTTTTTTAAAATTATTTTATTCTGTTTTTAGTACCTAAGTCTTTGTTGTTATAGCGGCAACAGAAATCATCTGTGAACATTTCAACTGTCTAGCTATCACGGTTCATGAAATGCAGCCTGCTGACAAACAGACAGACAGACAGACAGACGGACAGTAGAGTCTTAGTAATAGGGTTTCCATTTTTACCGTTTGGGTACGGAACCCTAAAAAAGAGACCAGAGACTAAAAATGGCAGCTGGTCAAAATTGCTGCGAGTTGGTAGCGCGTCCAGAATGCTGGGGGCATGCATATTCTTTGGCCAAGGTATTTGCCAGGGTTTTATTAGTAGGATCAGTAGAAAATGGAAGTCTCCTGACTCATCATATACAGCTGCATGTCTTAATCAATGGTTTATTTCAGTTTTGGCAACGTATCGAGAACCAACTCCAGGATGGTTGGATAAGAGTTGTGCTTACAGCGCCAGTGGAGTGAGTAAAACAAAAGATTTAGATCAGCTCTCCCCAGTGGCGTAGCTACACTAGGGCTAGGCGGTGCAGTGCACCGGGGCCCCTCAGACGCCATGAAATAACGCCTGTTTTCAGCTGTTTTTAAAGCTACTTAGCTACTCATTATACCATCAGCAGCCGTTTCGGAGATTAGCCGGAATAAAACGACATTTTTTTTTTTTATAATAAATAAAAAAAAATATTTTTGTTATAATCACCGAATTTATTTTCCAATCAATTTTAAATACAGTTTTTAGATAGGGCCCCAATTTTATTTTTACCCCGGGGCCCATGGTTTAGCTACGCCACTGACTCTCCCCCGTGGCTACTTTCACGTTTCATAGAGATTTTAACGTTTTACAGGACAAAAATTATCCTATGTTGTATTCCAGGATATGATCTACCTGTGTGCCGAATTTCATCAATAGTCGTTCAATAGTTTTAGCGCGAAATAACAAACATCTTCACGTCCAAAAAACATTTTAACACTTGAGGGGATTTATTGGTGTTTTGGTGACATAAAAGATAGTGAAACTGCTAGATGTATACGTTGTAGTTCTCAAGTAGTTTTGGTTTGTTTTTTTTTTAAGGTTTTTGGCTTGGTATCTACACCATTAAGCCATTTCTTTATTTTAAATATTCTTCTTTTATGTATAGTCACGTTACATTGTCACATTCACTGCAAAGTCTAGTCCTCGTCCGTACAAGTCCGGTCAGGTTTTAGTGAAATTGGTGACTGTTCCACTAAAACTTTTCCCGGACTTTTTGGGACAACCTGTAAAGTCACGATACACAATTTCATTTCATTGCACTTATACTGTACGGACAAAACTAAAAATATAATAAAACACAAAATACACGAATTCAATGAAAATAAAACTAAAACGCAACGTCACTTCCGAAGTCTACCAACCATGCGTTGAAGTAAGACTATTCATTGTGATTTTGACTGGTTTTTTCGTTTGGCAGCTGATCATCGGCCCAGGCCTAGGTTTAATGAGGGTAGTTCAATGTGACGAGAAGATATCCGTCAGTGTAGTACCAGGAGACATAGTCAATAATGCTACCATAGCAGCTGGATGGAAGACTGGGGTGAAAGACAGACAACAGAAAGACATAGAAATTTACACTGTATCGTCGATTGATAATCCTATTTTGATGAGTAAGTTTAAATGCGTTTGTTATAAGGTGGTGATAGTTCAGTGGTAGTGACGCCGAATACCGCGTTGAAGGTCGTGGGTTCGAATCCAACACTGAGATTGAGCTTACGATGAAGGAAAACATCGTGAGGAAACCAGCTCGATGGTACGACTGGCTGGCTACCACCCTCAAGTTGAAAATTTATCGCCAAGCACCTATCGGTGTGTAAGCTGCACGAAAGCCAGTTCCCATTTAGGCTTTGTGTGCTTACCACCTTCGGCCACATCATCACTTACCATGATGAAATTGCGGTCAAACACAAGCTTTATAAAAAAAAACTACGGAAGGTACGTGAAGTGTAGGTCGCTGCCGGGGATCGACACGAGTTAAAGTTGGCTAATTGGCCAGGTGTTAACCTACCGATCACGGGGCGCTTATTCCTTTTAACTTTTTATTTAATTCTGGATAAGCTTGTGTTTGACCACAATCTCACCATGGTAAGTGATGATGTCGCCGAAGGTGGTAAGCACACAACACCATGTGAACTGGCTCTCTCTGTGCTTGGTGACAGATTTTCAACTTGAGTGTGGTAGCCAGCCAGTCGGGTACTACAAAGTACCCTACCACCGTGCTATGGTTTCCTCACGATGTTTTCCTTCACCGAAAACTCAAGCTCATTGTAGGATTCGAGCCCACGACCTTCGCCACGGTATCCGACGACACTACCAGCTATCATCGCCTTTACTTATCATTATTTTGATCCTCTTCTTAATAATTTCGTCAGAAAGAGAGACATAAGCCAATCAAGTTTTACGTAAGCAAAATTTAATCCCCCCCACCCCTAGTCAAATAAGTAAATAAATATGGCTAATATAATCACCTTTAAGTTTAAGATCCCTCTTTGGTGTTGTGAATAGCATAATCAGCACCGTCATCAAAATTTTTTCAGGTAATTTGATTCGTCAAATCCGGCATGCTGGCGAAGCGTTCCCTAGCCCCAAAGCCATATGGGCAATATTTCTTCTAACGACGAAATCAAAGCTTCTATTTACTCTATTAACTTGGTTATTACACGTAGTACCGGCATATATTCTTGATGGGATGTGCGTTTTAATTGGGAAGAAAATGATGTGAGTATTAACAAGTTTCGTTTCAAGGTACACTTGCGATTCTCTGTGGTTGTGACATCAGGTCCCACAGTGAGCTTGAAGTTTCGAAGAACCATAGCACGGTGGTAGGGTACTTTGTAGTGGTAGGGGAGGCGAATAGGGGATTTCGGGATTTACCCGAGCGCGGCAGATTAACATAAGGGGGGCAACCTTGCACCTTGTGAAGTACTCTCACCAAATCTGAGCCCTCTATGTAGTGTCGAACGTCTAGGGTAGCCCGTCAGATTAGTAAAAAAAAATCGATGGTTTGAAATACTCGAGCGCGTCAGATTAAGGTAAGGTAAGTTAGTTACATGCAAAATAGTGTACATTTCAATAATCTGACAATTTGGGCGTGACGAAAGAAAATTGGAGACTCGCAAAGTTGCAAAAAAAAAACGTCACCTGGATTTTCTCGAGCGCGATTAAGTAGTTTTTTTTTTATTTTGAAGGAAATTAGTCACGAATCACGGAAATATCTTAATCTGCCGATTTGCACAAGCCGAAGTAGCTAAAATCATTATTAAGTGTATAGTCCAGGAATATTATGAGTTTCACCTCAGAATGAGAGATAGTTACCTATTAACTTGTATAAACCTTTATTTTGACACCCTAAAACTTGTCTCAAAAGCTACTTATCATAGGGTGCCCGCGACTACTGATTTTTCAAGGTCAAAGGTAAAAAAATCATTTATTGCAAATATCTCGTTTCCTATGGGTTTTTTGGTATGTGTATTCTTAATAAATATTGTAGAACATTAAATTCTCTACAACTTTTGTACAGATATTTTTTCGATATCTTGAACCATTTTCGCGATTTCGATATTTTTTATATATTTTTTTTTTTCAAACCGTCAGATTAAGGAAATCCCTCAACATAATTGTCAGATTATGGGTCAGTACAACAAGGCCATCAAGAAGAACCGCCTGTATAAAAATCTGACGCGCTCGAGTAAATCAAGGTCACGATTTTTTTTTGCATTTTCAAAAATCGGCCCTGACTGATGGTCGCGTCCAAATCGTCAGTCTTTAAAATAGGAGCTACTGGAGGGTTCACTTAACATCCCTTATCAATGTCTGACGCGCTCGAGTAAATCTTTTTTTTTAATATTTTCAACCCCTTCGTACGGCCAACCCCACCACGCCAAACGGCAGATTATTATTTTTCCGTTATCAGACAGACGTGGCGCGACTACCCTATTAATATCTGACGCGCTCGAGTATTTCTTGATGACAGTTTTTTTTTACATTTTTGAAACCCTGTAGACGCTCCCCCCACCGCTGAAGGGGAAAATATCACATAACCTTTTTTTCTTTATTCCACCTAATCTTCAAATTCCAGTAGGTCCCAAAGACGCTCGTGTAACTACAAATTTAGCATCATTGCCTCCCCTACCATAGTACTCGACCAGCTGACTACACAAATTGAAAATCTGTTGGTGTCTTCCGGCAGTTTCAATTGAGAGCCAGTTGCCTTTAAACTAGGGTTTCCGTTTTTAACTGTTTTCTTGAGTTTGTTGTTTATTAAGTCAGTCATAATTAAATTAAATTACTATTTTTGCCACCATAACACGCAAATATTGTCAGTGAGACTAGATAAATAATTATTGAATGTATAATATGTGTAAGTTGTTTTTGAAAAGAGTAATTGCTGACTTTATTGCCGGCTCTTCTCAGCAAAAGCAACCTACCGAACCGTGCATTAGAGTCTGACTATTCATAAGTGCCTGTGAAGGCCTATTTGGATAAATAAACAATTTCATTTCATAACCTTTGGGTGTGGTTTTGGAACCTAAAACACATTCCTCGCAACGCATCTGCGGTAGAAAAGCAGCTTTACAATTGATTGTTCACATTACAGGTTCCGGAAGATATATGAGAAAATATATAAAATGTCAATTCTCCTATCAAACTTTACAATGAACGAATGGTTTTTCGAAATTGAAAGTTTAACGAGATTGTCGAAAGGAATGACAGATTCTGACAGGAAAATATATAATTTTGACATGGAACAGTTGAAATGGAACGAGTACTTACAGATTTGGTGTGTGGGTATCCGGAAATATATTATTAAGGATGGCTTGAGGAACACCGAATACGCGAGAAGAAAACAGTTTTGGTTGAAGATAGCAAACTTTTTCGTCTCCATCATTTATGTATACTGCATCTGGAAACTTGTATCATTTGTTTTTAAGGTTTTGATTTTTGGATTATAAAGATTTTAATGAAAAATAACACTTTTTTCTTACGTTTTTTTCTATTCTGGATAAGCTCGTGTTTGTGCTCTCACCATGGTATGTGATGATCTGGCCGAAGCTGATTTATGTGTTTAAGGCATATCTTGGATCCCAACACGCTGAAATCGGTTTACTATTCTCTTTGTCAATAGCTGCTTACGTATTGCATTACATCGTGGGGTGGGGCGCCAAAGTCAATTTTACTACCTCTGGAACGAGCTCAACCTTTTCGGTTTCCCACCAACCAACTATATGAATATTGCGAAGTTCTCTCGGTACGTAAACATTTTATTCATCAAATTACCTACATGCACCCTTCAAAAGTTAATTTTGAACTAATCGCAAGACGTGAAAAGAGACGTCGAGATGTTGTGTGGCAGATCCCAAAATTAAGTACCATGTTCTCTCATCAATTCTTATTTTCTCTTGGTCCCTATCATTATAATAAAATTAAAAACTTGAGAGGTGTCAAGGGACACCCGGATGGAACGAAGTTATATAAGTCGAGAGAGTATATATACATATAAAAAAAAAACATTTCTATTTATATATATAAATTCATATATATATATATATAAATAGAAATGAAAATATCTGGCTTGCTTTCTATAAGAGAGAGAGAGAGAGAGAGAGAGAGACAGACAGAGAGTAAGCAGTGCGCACGCCCCACAACTTACAATAGCTTACTATAGCAAAAAGTGTCGGTGACAATTTTTCGTAAGATTTTTTTTCGTCTAGCCCCCTTTCATAACGCGCGATAAGGAACTTCGTTCCAAAAGTTCGTTCCAATAAGAAAATTCCAATATACACCCAATGTAAATCCCAATGCAAGAAACAAGTGAAGAGATGGCTTTTATCTTTAACGTATGATGAAACCAAAACGCTGATTACTAACTTAAAATAAATCAATAAATAAAATATAAATACTAATTATGGAGGCCACAGCCGAAGGATATAAAAAAATCAAAACGTGATTTAAAATTAATTTAATGTATATAAATTACAATAAACTATGCTATACTTAAAATATAGTGAATTCGGTCGATGTTGGTACTGAATTGGGGATTGTTGTACGGCTTGCTCGGGCCGCCCGATGGAGGAATGTCGCGGCATCAGCATTTTCGGGTCTGGTGAGAACCGCGGCGACTCAGCCTTGCGCAATATACCGCCGATGATTAAGGCTATGTGTACATTACCTTAGTATTAGGGTCTGCATACATAACATACTAATAGCCTCATTAAACAATGCAAATTGTTTGTTATTTAAGGGATCGTCACCCTATGCAAGATTTCATGTATGCACACACACACACACATAATACGCATGCACTACCATCTTATTTCATATTTATATCTTTAAATTAAAATTAAAATTATCTACAAAGTTACAAAATGCAATTCACGAACAATTACAACGACTTCAGCTATGGGGGCTGCTGCTTAGAATACAGGCTTGTCCTAGAAGGTCCATTTTTTTTAATTATACCGATTTAGTCATTATTATAGATTTTCAGTTCCGTCATACATTATTGCGTAACTTTAACCGTTTACGAAGCTCTCAATAGGCTCTACTGCGCTCCTGCAACCATTTTAGGTGAATAATGACTAATTTAATAATAATCTTACTAATATTCTAAATGTGAAAGTTTGGATGGATGTATGTTTGTTACTCATTTACGCATTTTGAAGCGATGATAGCTCAATGGTAAGTGACGTCGAATACCGCGGCGAAGGTCGTGGGTTCGAATCCTACAATGAGCTTGAGCTTTCGGTGAAGGAAAATATCGTGAGGAAACCACAGCACGGTGGTAGGGTACTTTGTAGTACTCAGCTGGCTGGCTACCACCCTCAAGTTGAAAATCTGTCGCCAAGCACCTGTTGGTGTGTTCCGGCATTTGCACTTGAGAGCCAGTTCGCCTTAAAGGCATTGTAATAGGGTGTACAACACATTAGCATCCCCTAATTTAGGAATCCCCTGGTATTGCCAATGTCAAATAGGCGACGGTTGTCACTTACCATCAGGTGACCCGCCTGCCTCGTTGTCACTTGTGACATAAAAAACAAATAAAGAACAGCTGAATAGATCTGGATGGAGATATTTTATAGTCTGTAATAGCACATAGGCTACTTTTTATCCCGGGAAAAGATAAGATCCCTCGGGAAGGCGGGTGAAACCGCGCGGAACAGCTAGTACATAATATAATTAACTAATAATAATACTTACAGTTTGTGAACAAACGCCTAACTAAAGTTTATAGCAAAATCTTTTTCTTGTGTAAGTTTCTATATCTATTGACGTAGGAGTTTCTACGATTTTATTTTCAGGATTGTACCTTGGTTGGACTAACAATTCACTTCAGTATTTAATTGCCCTATGGACAGTTGTCCCTTTCTGCAAAATATCCCGCTTTTATCACTAACGTAAGCGATGGTAGCTCAGTGGATATGTTACGTCGGATACCGCAGCAAAGGTAGTGGGTTCGAATCCTACAAGGAGCTTGAGATTTCAGTGATAGAAAACATTGTGAGGAAACCACAGCACGGTGTTAGGGTACTTTGTACTAAATAGGTAGGTACCTACTGGACTTTCTGGCTACCACTCTCAAACAATCTGTCACCAAGCAACTGTTGGTGTGCTTGCAATTGCACTTGAGAGCCAGTTGTTCTTAAATGAAATGAAATTGTTTATTTATCCAAATAGGCCTCCACAGGCACTTATGAATAGTCAGACTCTAAATGCTCGGTTCGGAAGGTTGCTTTTGCTGAGAAGAGCCGGCAATAAACTCAGCAATTACTCTTTTCAAAAACAACTTACACCTATTACATTCAATAATTATTATTTATCTAGTCTCACTGACAATATTTGCGTGTTATGGCGGCAAAAATAGTAATCTATAGAATTTGATTATGACTGACTTATAAACAACAAACTCAAGCAGACCAGCCCCCACAAGCAGCACCTGTTCACAAGTATGACGCGTGTGGCAGCCACCGCCCTCCTCGCACGTTTCTGTGGCGAATCAGGAATTGCGATTCAGGTTTTAAAATCTAATACAATAACCATCAACTTACAACATTGGTATTCAAAATAATATGCGGCGATTTCCTTCCTTGTTTTGATTGAATTTCGATCTAACTAACTATATCGATATAATACCAGCTGAGTATTAGGTGCTATAAAATTGACGTACAACTCATTAATAATAAAAAACTTGAGAGGTGTCAAGGGACACCCGGATGGAACGAAGTTATATAAGTTATATAAGTCGAGAGAGTATATATATATATATATATATATATATATATATATATCAGTCGTGAGAGTATTGTCACCGACACAAAAAATCACCGACATTAAAGTGTCGGGGATTTTTTTTCCGTCTAGCCCCCTTTCATATTTCATAACGCGCGATGAGGAACTTCGTTCCAATAATAAAATCCTTTATTAACAATCTTACATGTCACTATATGTACTACTAATAATTAAATGTTGTTTTGTATGAGACACCGGTTTCGTGATTGTCTTGCTCTTTGGCATAGGCCTCCAATGATATCTAATAACTAAAGATAAACAATCTCAAGCAAAAGTTCTCTCAAAACTGTCTCAAATTGAGTTGGGCAATACAAGTTATTTTTTTAAGTTTTATGCACAAAGCTATGTACAAAAGGCAATAAAATTTTACGACTCATACCTGCTAACCAAAATTTACCGTCGGAGCGTTCGAATGCTACTAGATTAAAAGACCACGCTAATGTTCGAGTGGGTAGACATTCGGTAAGGCCATTTTTTGTCGCTGATTGTGTATCTTTAGTTATTAGATATCAAAGTAGGCCTCCCCAAGTGTTCTCCACAACGATCTTCTCTTGCTATCCTCATCCAAAAAACCTACAACTCAGACTGTCCTATTTGAACGTCGCAAGTGATCGCTGAAATCTGTATGTTTGAACTCATCGCACGACGAGAACGCATCGCGCCATCGTACGATTGTGGCCAATTAGGACGACGACGCCGACGCCTAAGGGCCCATTGAATTAAAATGTTTTAAATTTTGGAGGAGCGAGGTGTTAGACTCCTCCATTGAAAAGGGAAGATCTTCCGCCAGGCTAGGTCATCGTGCCTGGGGACCGCGGTCCAACTGTTGATGTTGGAATCTTGTATATATGCAGATCGCATGGAAAACTTCGTAAGCGCGATGTAGGTTATTGAAGCGCCATCTATGTAGGAGTCGTGCGAACTATATCTATGTGTAGATAGATGTCGCTACAAAATCAAATATTAAACAAAATAGATACATAGATGACTTGGGCATAAACATAATAGCATTTTTGGCTTTTGCGAGTACCTATACCTACCTATATTCATAATTTAATAATGGTACCCAAGTAATCTATAATAGAAAAGGTATTCAACATGTCTAACTTTCATATAAGTGTTGGAGAGTTAACTTGAATGTTTAATAAAGCTAAACAAAATAGGTTATGGATAAGTAGCTTCCTTTATGAGATTTAAGCAAAAATAAAGTATGTTAATAATACTTTATTTTCCTATTATCCTTGTTTGTTATTTTATGTTTTAAGGCCAGAGTAGACGTTACATTTCATTCGGAGCTTCGGATTTTAGTTAGAATAACGGAAACAATGCAAAGTCATAGTTTTTGCGTAAATTACTTAGCTGAGATAAATCGTCGATTTTTTATTATATTCGTGAACTCATTTCTTTTCATGTTCATGTAGATAAGTGTTAGTTAAATGTAAGTATAAAATTTATTATTTTTCCCATGACAAAATCTATTTAATTTTAAATGATACTTACATGAAAAAAAATCTGCATGAACATGAAACTTTTCTGATAAATTGGAGGACTTAACGCTCTAATAATAATCTTTTCATCCCCCCATCTCGGAAAGAGTATTTCTTCGATATCTGAGTGTAAGCGCCATTATTATCCTCTAGAGGATAAAGTAAATAGAACATCGTGTGCACGAAGTCTGTGAATTCAAATCATCATTAAACCTATTTACTTCTCCCTTCATGGTGCCGAATTTACCATACATCAAAGACAAAGCCAAAGTCAAAACCATTTATTCAGTTTAGGCCCTCGAAGGGCACTTATGAAGGTCGAATTACAGAAGTTACCACGGGTTCGGAAGTCAGCCTTCAACTGAGAAGAACTAGCAAGAAACTCAGTAAGGTTACATTTTTTAAATATTTTTGGACCATCTGACTATATTGGCTTTTTTTTCGAATGATTAACAATTTTATTCTTAAAATATTACAAAAATACATAAAAAAAAAAAAATTGACAAAAAAAAACAAAAAATTAAAGAATCATTTGCCAAAAACCTTCTTGGTGTACTTTTTTTTAATATGCTTTGCGCGCGCCATTTTCTTTTTTTTTTTTGCATTTAGTCATATCCTCGCTGAGGTGCGATGAAAAATTACGTCTTGCACTCGAGTGCAAACATTTTTCACCTCGTGCTCTTATGATTCCCTCGCTGCGCTCGTGATTCAATTTTAGAACCCTTCGCTTGCTCGGTCATCAAAATTGAGCACGCGGTTAATAAACAACTTTACACTCTTGTATAACAAATAACTATTATTATCTTCAAAGGTTAACCTATTACAATTATTAGATATTGCATAAAATTTTATTCTTTTATTTGGAAAATTTTAATTTTATTACGCCCTCTTAGTAATAAATGTAAGTGTAACTCATATAAATTTATGTTTCATCGAATCGGAATTTAAAAACTGTCAGAGGCTGGCTTTAGAATATCCCTAAACATACACTGCGCGGCAGCAGTTACATTTTATCGTGAGCTAATGTAGTTTATTACAAATATAATTAAAAATGAATTTGATTTTATATTGTAATTTTTCGCTCATTTTAGTGTTAAATTTTGGTAAATCATATCAATTGCCGTCAGAAAATGACACCGGTAAGTTTTTCAGTAGGTTTTAATTGGGATTTATTTTAAGGGATTTTATTTACGTCCATAACCTATTGACTTAATTTGGTTTACGATCATCCAAGCTTCCCCATTAGATGCTGACTGACATATAAGTACAGGTACGATATCAATTATCAATATATAATAATCAGAATTGGTAGGTAATAGTAAAAATAATCTAATAAAAATATCGTGGCATCGGGTGACCGGCGGGCGGGGTGCTTTTTCCGCCAACGCATCAGCCTGGCCATCCAAGGAGGAAACGCTGCCAGCCTGATAAGAACCTTGCCGATCGGCAGCCTCGAGGAAGTTTTTTTTATATATAGATTGTATATATTTTGTAAATTTTATCAATTGTAGGTGAAATTATGACACTTTTAGTGAGGTCATTGTTTGTATATGTTGGTAGGTGAGGTGACCCGCCCTTAAGTTTGTAGTAGGTAGGTAGGAAACATTTATTTGTAATCACCCTCAGTTGATTAATATAGCAGTTTGTAAGCATCGCTGAAGTTTTACTACGCCCAAATATAACTGTATGAAATACTGGCTTATGACGTCATAAATATACACCATCAAAAGATCTCTTTGTTGTTAAATTCAGATGAAAAGCGAGATATTATAAGTAGAAAGGTGTAGATAGGTTATCTATTCCATATGGATTGGCAATAAAGGTCATTGACTGTCCTTTACCATGTTCACCTGAACCGATTAAACCTGTCGCTCGCCACACAAACTTATCTCAAAACTGCTATCGCTTGATTATCATGGTACCGAAACCTGTACCAAGCGATAGCAGTTTTGCGACAAGTTTGTATGGCGAGCGACAGGTTTACTGAACATGGTAAAGGACAGTTAATGACCTTTATGGCCAATCCATATGGAACGGACATAATTCGATCCTAAAAAATGGCACTTTAACGCTGTTGACAGATCAGTCAGTACGTAACGTTTGCCTTTTATATAATACAGATTTGTGTTTACAGCTGCTGCCGCCAGTGGCCGTGTAAATGTTTATTATTCTGAGGGAGACACCCTCGATGCTACCATTCTTGTCACTGGAATACTGAAAGGCGTGAAGGATGTTGTTCTATTCCTTGGAAGTATGTTATTTATGAATACAAAAAGTGTTTTAGTGGTATATATTTGGCCGATTGGTTTTCCTCGATGGTGGCAGACAAGCTTACGGGCCACCTGATGGTAAGCGGTTACCTTAGCCTATGGATGCTCACGACTGTGTTACCATCTTGCATAACGCTTCTTTCTTACCTCTTTTGAAGATACTTTGCCTACTACTCTATAGGTCTTCGATTTAAAAATAGCATAAACATTTGTGTAGATACATGAACATACTTGTAGCGACATCTATCTACAACTAAGATGTAGTTCGCACGACTCCTAGATAGATGGCGACACAGTTAGCTACATCGCGCTAACAAAGTTCTCCAAACGATCTGCATACACTTGGACGCTCAAAAATAATAAAATGCGGAACCGCCCGCGTTTCCTCCCTCGCTGGAGAGACCCGTCACGACGTCCCACTCAGCCTTAGTCTCGTCTCCCGTAAATAGCGGCCCGAGCTGGATTCAGTACGTCTACCATGACTTTACAAAAACCGCACACGCTCACGACTGCGTAAAATATTTGTATGGAAAATGTGCACAGCGCCACTAGCGGTCACGTAAAGAACTAAAATTGGTAGTACGCACCATGAGTCAAGTGAGGGTTTACGTACACGCTATTGTGTGCTCACTTCGAGCAACGTTTCTTACTTCGCACCGAATAATGCTGCCTCTTTCTAACTATACTGTAAAGGCAGAGTAAGTTATATACTCCCAAAAAATCTAAGTATTCAGTTATAACCCTGCTAATTGAAAACGTCATAGACGAATGCTCATTTGTTTTTATTCTTAGTGATTTTTAAATTGATATGGTTACAACCGTCACCGTGTAGTGAGCCAGTGAGACGGATACGTCGCGTCGTCCCGCTTGCTCGCTGCGCTGCACGCCCCGTCGTCAGTCAGTCAGTCGTGCGCACTAGGTCATGCGCATGTGTGTGTGTGCTGTGGTGTGTGTTTATAAACAATACGTTTGTAAATAAATAATACGTAATGTACTTTAAATAAGTAGGTTTTTTTTATAGAAACATGTGTTTGTCTGTGAATGTTTCAAGTGGATGCTTATAGTTGAGGAATGTGGCTTAGGATTAAAATTGTATGTAAGTAATAGTACCTAAGTATTTATTCCTTTATGTAATTGTTCTCAATAATATCACGGCCTATAAACCACACTGATATGTTCAAGTGAATTTCCAAACTAAAATATGCTAAATAACTTATTGCCCACATTATTTCAACTCAAACTCAAAGTCAAATATATCTTTATTAAGTAAACTCATTACAAGTACAACAAAATAACACTCAAATTTTATAAACTTTCATTATAAACTACAAAGAGTAGGTATATAAACACTACGTAAACTATACGATCGAAGATCTCACGGTTCAATTTGCCCGTGAGTTACTTAACTATAATCGAGACGGTATTTCTCGATGACATCTGTCAAATTTGTGACTCACGGTACCGATATTCTAAAAGCAATGGATAAAAAACGTTAGTTACTAGCGTGTAGGAACAAGTTTAACCAAAAACTATTCGATGCGCGTTTCTCCGGTAGCGTCTGATGTGTGTTTTTGGTGGCAACTCATGCTAGGGGCACAGTAATCCGACCATCCGCGTAAGGTTGCACCCATACCCATGCAACTTAGAACAAATTTCAATCGAAAACAATATCACTACTAGTATCGCCATCTAACGTTGAGTAGAACGAACTTATGCGCGTCGACTACAGTTAGATGTATTCTAAATATTTTTGCATGTAACGCCATCTATTCGTGATCAAAGGGGAAAAATTATAAATGAATTTTGAGTTGCGCATCTATCTCTAGAATATAATCTGTCTCCAGCCACGATGACCTTTTTTTTTTTTTTATTCTGGATAGGGTTGTGTTTGACTACAATCTTACTATGGTAAGTAATGATGTGGCCGACTGTGGAAAGCACACAAAGCCTAGATGGGAACTGGCTCTCAAGTGCAACTGTCGGAACACACTGATAGGTGCTTGGCGACAGATTTTCAACTTGAGGGTGGTAGCCAGCCAGTCGGGTACTACAAAGTACCCTACCACCGTGCTATGGTTTCCTCACGATGTTATCCTTCACCGAAAGCTCAAGCTCATTGTAGGATTCGAACCCACGACCTTCGCCGCGGTATCCGTCGTCACTTACCACTGAGCTATCATCGCCTTAAAACCTAACCTAAACCTAGAAGATCTCCCCTTTTCAATAGAGTAGTCTAGCACCTCACTCCATACCATACCATAACATGTTGTTTTCTATTGGCATATTTTAAAATAGTTTCCTTTGTATACGCCTGTTGATCTGCCTTTTATCTTAAATGAACTACGTTTTTGATGAGTGAGTGAGTGAGTCTCAATAAGTAAACTAGAGATTCTGAGGATTGAAATGGCTTGTGTTGACCAAGTGTTATACCATACAATGCTGCCTGCTGGTGCAATCCTTGTTCCGGTGGCGGCCACACCACACTCACTTGGAAAAAGGGAAAATAAATGCCCTGAGACATTTTTGATGTTGTTACTATTGGCGTTGAAGTGTTACCAGCTACCGATTATTCATAAAACAGTAATTTATAAATTTATTACAGATGACTTTGTGGAATCGACGAATGTATTTTACCCCGATACGATGAAAACATTGAAAATAAACAAAAAATTGGAAACCAAAGATGGTATTAGAACCTACTATATCCAATTGTTGAAGGATAACAGAATATGTGACATGCAGCCAGTTATTATAATTCAGGAAGTAGATAGTAAGTACATGTAAGATTTTTTCTATTTATTTATTTACAACAAATTACAAAATGTATAAATAAAATCTGCTGCCGATCGGCTCGGTTCCTAGCAGGCTTAAATGAATGCACGCGGCAGATTATTTTTATTTTATTTGGGGAGGACTTAAAGGTGGAGGTCTGAGGGACCATAGACACCCTTACGCCTTTGATATCTAATAACTAAAGATACACAATCAGCGACAAAAAATGGCCTTACCGAATGTCTACCCACTCGAACATTTGGGTGGTTTTTTAATCTAGTAGCATTCAGACGCTCCGACGGTAAACATGACTCATTGCTCGTTTAAGATATATTTTGGCTAGCAGGTATGAGTCGGAAAATTTTATTGCCTTTGTACATAGCTTTGTGAATAAAACTTAAAAAAAATAACCATTATTACCCAACACAATTTGAGACAATTTTGAGAGAACTTTTGCTTGGGATTGTTTATCTTTAGTTATTAGATATCAATGCCTTACGCGAACTTTTCGGTGAGCGCTTAGGGCTCTCAGCTGAGATGCAAAGTTTAGTCGACTGACCGCTGAGGGCACCCCAGTTGGGGCACGAACCTCGGCTCAAGGCGTCGTCGAGGGGACACAAAAGTGGAACGGACAGAGATTTTGTGCTGAACTTATTGCCGGCGCCCTTGCAATTATGCGTTAGAGTTGTACTTACAAGTGACTGTGAATCTATCTTTATAAATAAAAATGAATCACTAAATGTGTTGCTAAGCGCAAAACTCGAGAACGGCTGAACCGATTTGGCTCATATCTTTTTTGTTGTGTTTGATGAAGTCTGAGGAAGGTTCTTATGGAGAGAAAAGAACTAAAAGACGTAAAAACAACAATTTTCTTTTCCCATACAAACCACTCTGTCCCCAGCTGTCAAACATTTGACGTCAATAAAAATAAAAGGGGCGTTAGGATTATCTTTCAAGTTGATTAGAGGTTGCATGTCATTAATTAAAATAATATAACGAGTTCCCTCCAACCTCAAAATATTTTGAAAACTGTTAATTTGTTTAAGAGAAATAGGCCAAAACAAGTTCTGCCGGGGCAGCTAGTTATGAATAATAATAATTTTGATTTCAGATGCAAGTCACATCAAGTCCAACTGTAAGGAGAAGCTATGCAAAGTGAATGTGACAATGGATTTTAATAACAAGTGCCAAGGTACCTACAACACGCAACCTAGACCTAGAATAAGCATGTATCTAGTCTCAATGATAATATTAGCGTGTTATGGCGGTAAAAAAATTAAATGAAATGAAATGAAATTGAAATGAAATGAAATTGTTTATTCATCCAAATAGGCCTTCACAGGCACTTATGAATAGTCAGACTCTAAATGCTCGGTTCGGAAGGTTGTTTTTGCTGAGAAGAGCCGGTAATAAACTCAGCAATTACTCTTTTCAAAAACAACTTACACCTATTACATTCAATAATTATTATTTATCTAGTCTCACTGACAATATTTGCGTGTTATGGCGGCAAAAATAGTAATCTATAGAATTTGATTATGACTGACTTATAAACAACAAACTCAAGCAGACCAGCCCCCACAAGCAGCACCTGTTCACAAGTATGACGCGTGTGGCAGCCATCGCCCTCCTCGCACATTTTATAGGGAAGTGAGCGACCTGCCACACGACGCCGCCGCAAGCAAAGGCCTTAAAGCGAGCATGACTAAATTGAATTTGTTACAAAAAAACTTAAGTTATTTATACATACGTGGGAGACTCAGAAAGTTTTGAGAAACTAAAAAACTAACTTCTATGAAAAAAATATTTTTATTAAATCTTTTCAAAGAACTCTCCACCAGCCTCTATACAAAGTTTCATGTGTCTGAACCAATTGTCAAAACATTTTTTCCAGTCCTCCGCAGACACCTCTTCCACGGCCTTCTCAAACGCTGCTAGCGCGTCTTCCGGCGATGAAAACTGTATCCCTTTGAGCAAATTTTTAATTTTAGGGAATAAAAAGAAGTCACACGGAGCCTAATCAGGACTGTAAGGAGGGTGTCCTAAGACTCTGACCGGTGTGGAATCCAGGAAGTCCCTCGTTTTGATCGCAGAGTGCGCGGGCGCGTTGTCGTGGTGAAGAAGGACCCCGCGGAGCCCGGTGTTCGGTCGCTTGTTGCTCAATGCAGAAAAAACTTCTGGCAGGCATTTTGTGCTATACCATTCGGCGTTGATGCTGCTTTGGTCTCGAAGTGGAATTGAAATTAGGTACCCCGTCAAAGTGAAGAAACTAGCGATCAAAATTTTTCCTGCGCTCCTCGATCGTTTCACTTTCGTAGGCGTTGGTTCATTTTGAAACAGCCAAACTGCCGACTGACGCTTTGTTTCTGGATCGTATTGATAAAAACAGGATTGGTCACCTGTCACAATGTCGTAAACGCGCCGTGACGAGCCTGCATCAATTTTTTGTATCATATCACGGCACCAAACCACACGGGCCTGCTTCTGAGCTTCGGTGAGGTTGTGCGGTACCCAGCGGGAAACTATCCTCCTTACGCGAAGGTGCTCGTGCAAAATCTTGTGAACACTTCCTGAACCAATCAGCAGAGTATGCTGAATCTCTTCGTACGTAATTCGTATGTTTTCCTGAATTATTTTTTTTACTGCCAACACACTTTCTTCGGTGACAGCCGTCGTAGGACGACCACTCCTTTGTTCATCCGCCAAAGTAAGACGACCGCGTTTGAACTCGCTACATCGGCGGTAGATGGTTGCTTTTGAAGGTCCTTCATCCATAAAAGCAATTCGAAGTCGATCAAATGACTCATCAGGTTTTAAGCCACATTTGAAATCATAAAAAATCATTGCACGAAAATGTTCTCGATGCAGATCCATTTTTTAATGAGACAAGAAAATTTGAATTGGCTCTCAAAAAAATGCGGAGGGAAATTTGAAAATCGAACAGTGGTATTTTTACTTTTAATTAATCGAAGTTTTCAAAATAATTCGTCTTATACATAAAAACTTTTTGTCGCAAAACTTTCTGAGTGACCTGGTATTAATACAATCCACCTGGTATTGCTAATGTCTATAGGTAATAATAATATATAGGTGATGGTAGGCACTTACCACCAGGTGAACCGCCTGCCTCTTCGTCACTAGTCGTATAAAAAACGAACTATTGCACGCGATCAGGTCCAAGTGGGAAACGTTTATCACGGAATCGTGCCTTTTTACCCCTATATCCACTTAGAGAGATGCCACACGAGCGTTGCGGCTACGCTGCGTCGTCGCAACGCAATGATTTCAACGCAGTCAATACCACACGCGAGCTGCGTCAACGCAGCTATCTCCGACGTCGCAGCATTGGTGTAGGATGTCTCAGTCTTTGAACGACAATGGAGTTTAAATGTGCAACAACTGTCACCTTCGATATACTATTAAATACTGCGTTGCAGCTTCGTCGTTTCAACGCAGCTCGCTTCCCCACCTCGTTTCCCTCCTATCCTTGTGCGTTGCGCGTGCGTTGCGTCGCCATCCGTCATTTTAACGCATCGTGTGGCATGTCGTTCACATATATATGTAGAACAACGGAGCGTCACCGCTCAGTCGACGCAGCGCCAACGCAACGCACTGACAACGCCCATGTGGCACCGCTCTTAGGGTTGATTAAAAATAATCGTGAAAACCAAGGAGACAGACAGACAGACCGATTTATAACATTAATATAGATGTCAATAAAGCCTGTACTAAGGCTCAGGCAACTATTTAGGCCGAGATTATTGTGAATTAGGCATGTATCTTATGTTAGATACTCAGCGTGTAGTAAGTGTAGTAAGTACGTAGTATTTGTTACGTTCTAACAATCTTAACATTATATTTTTAATTTCAGATGCTGTTAATAATGGGAATACCAAAAGATATTATGAATTAGAAGCTAAATTTCAAAGTATTCCAGGTAAGTTATGTGCTTCGAAAATAATATTGAAATTAAAAAGGAAAACATGTGTAGGTATGGTTGAAAACAAACGTCTAGTTTCTTCGTATTAATATATAAAATACCCGTGTCACGGTGTTGGTCCGCAATGAACTCCAAAACTACTAAACCGATCATGATTAAACTTGGTACAAATAGATTATACCCTGGAAAGAAAGAAAAGAGATCAGGATATTTTTTATCCCGGGAAAAGAAAATATCTCTCCGCGGAGGACAGCTAATATACAGCGCTTATCACGATAGTAGGTAGGTAGTACCTATAACACATTATAACTTTATTAATATATGTTTGAGTTTCGGCGTACGGGAATGATTGATCAAGCAAGTCACGTTAAAGACTTGGAACTTTGGTTGCTTTACATTTGGCGACTTTTTTAGAATCTCTAGGGGCGGGCAGCTGCCCCTCCCTGCCCCCCTTGGCGACCCTTGCCTAATATATTGCTGTATTTTCAGTGTTGAGCAAACAATACGTTAACTACAAAATTGGGGATTTATTGCAAGTTTCGTGTAAAGGAGAAAAAAAATCACCTATAACATGGTTTGCCATAGGTTAGTACATTGCTTTATTAACTTGGTGATCAGATGTAGCGACTTCAAATGCCGTGAACTTGTTTTCGGTGAAGGAAAACAACGCGAAGAAACTATAGCAGGATGGAAGTTACAATACCTATAATATGTGCGAGGAGGGCGGTGGCTGCCACACGCGTACTTGTGAATTGTGAACAGGTGCTGCTTGTGGGGACTGGTCTGCTTGAGTTTGTTGTTTATTAATTCAGACATAATTAAATTCTATAGATTACTATTTTTCATTGAGATTAGATAAATAGTTTTTGAATGTAATAGTAGTAGGTTAGTTGTTTTTGAAAAAATAAGAACCTAAATAAAAATAGTAGGACAGGATTGGTAAAAAGTTGGAAATTAAAAGGTTTTTTTTTTCAGACAGCCGCAACCATCCAAATATCATATTGGAGACAATACCAGTTTGTAATAGAGATCCATGTCAATTAGAGATGTCACTAGAATTATTTGACGATGAGAAAGAGATATTTTGCAAAGCCAGTGATGATTTATCTATATCGTTAGTTCTAAAATTAAATAGTAAGTAATATTTATAATGTGGTGCGGTGATTATTAACCCTAACCCAGAACTTTATGACGGGAACTTGCGAAGTGACGTTGCGTTTTCGTTTTATTATCATTGTCGCATTCTATATAAGTCGCAAGTCCGCCCCCACATGGAGTACTGCTGTCACCTCTGGGCTGGAGCACCTAAGTACCAACTTGAGCCTTTTGACTCGGTTCAGAAACGGGCTGTGAGAATTGTCGGCGATCCTGTACGTCTACCATGACTTTACAAAAACCGCACACGCTCACGACTGCGTAAAATATTTGTATGGAAAATGTGACAGCGCCACTAGCGGTCACGTAAAGAACTAAAATTGGTAGTACGCACCATGAGTCAAGTGATGGTTTACGTACACTCTAGTGTTTGCTCACATCGAGCAACGTTTCTTACTTCACAACGAATAATGCTGCCTCTTTCTAACTATACTGTAAAGGCAGAGTAAGTTATATACTCCCAAAAAATCTAAGTATTCAGTTATAACCCTGCTAATTGAAAACGTCATAGACGAATGCTCATTTGCTTTTATTCTTAGTGATTTTTGAATTGATATGGTTGTATACCGTCACCGTGTAGTGAGCCAGTGAGACGGAGCGTCGCGTCGTCCCGCTTGCTCGCTGCGCTGCACGCCCCGTCGTCCTTCAGTCGGTCGTGCGCACTAGGTCATGCGCATGTGTGTGTGTGTGCTGTGGTGTGTGTTTATAAACAATACGTTTGTAAATAAATAATACATAATGTACTTTAAATAAGTAGGTTTTTTTTATAGAAACATGTGTTTGTCTGTGAATGTTTCAAGTGGATGCTTATAGTTGAGGAATGTGGCTTAGGATTAAAATTGTATGTAAGTAATAGTACCTAAGTATTTATTCCTTTATGTAATTGTTCTCAATCTCAATAATATCACGGCCTATAAACCACACTGATATGCTCAAGTGAATTTCCAAACTAAAATATGCTAAATAACTTATTGCCCACATTATTTCAACTCAAACTCAAAGTCAAATATATCTTTATTAAGTAAACTCATTACAAGTACAACAAAATAACACTCAAATTTTATAAACTTTCGTTAAAAACTACAAAGAGTAGGTATATAAACACTACGTAAACTATACGATCGAAGATCTCACGGTTCAATTTGCCCGTGAGTTACTTAACTATACTCGAGACGGTATTTCTCGATGACATCTGTCAAATTTGTGACTCACGGTACCGATATTCTAAATAGAGATGGGTAACTAGCCGAAATTTCAATAACTTAGCTAGCCAGCTATTTGTGGTGCAATAACCAGTTTGATACCCGGCTATTTCAGCTATTGGGTAAATGTGTCTACTGGTAATGTGAAAATATAACGTGACTATAACAAAACAGAAGAATATTTAAAATAAAGAAATGGCTTAAAGGTCTAGATACCAAGCCAAAAACCTTTAAAAAAGAAAAAGAAAAAGAAATTATTGATTTATGGTAAAGATGATGGCGTAGTCGTCACAAATAGTCACAATACTTTTAAAAAATCATTTTGGAAGACAGCTTGTCCGTTGGATATAGATATTTGCAACTAATATAATAAAATATATAAACAATAATGCTTGTTGGTTCTGGGGCCATTTTGAACGATGTCCTTTTATTGCCTTTTGTACATAGCTTTGTGAATAAAACTTTAAGAAATAACTAGTATTACCCAACACAATTTGAGACAGTTTTGAGAGAACTTTTGCTTGGGATTGTTTATCTTTAGTTATTAGATATCAATTGTCACTATCCAATAGTCTAGGATAACCGTAACTAAGTAGTAACGCTCAAAGAGTATAGTAACTATACCAAAAGGAAGTAACGTTCAAACCCTGTTGCCAGCAAGTATTCAGTTTCATACTAGCCGCGGCGGTAATAAACTTAGATGATATGTTTTTATATTCTGTTTACCTATTTTATACTTCACTGAAATGACTTATCGTACGTACGTATTATAAAATTTACTAACTATAATAAAAAAAATGACGAATATCTATATATTAATCGAACGCCATCTTTGAATATAAATAATCGACTTCCTTATAGAAAGTCAAAACTATCCAAATTCAATAAAATAAGTTTAGATTAAATAACATACTTTAAAAAAAATATTACTTGTTACACTTCCTAGAAAAGAAAATATGCATTTCCTTTTTCGTAATATTAAATAATAATAATAAACTAAAATTGAAAAATATCAATTTACTGATTCAACGCCATCTCTTTCTACTGCTATGAATTAATAACCTGTCTATCGACTAGACTAGACTTTTACAAAAAAAAACTATAGATGTCGTGGTACCCCAGTTGACGTAATGGATTTATCTCTAGGACAACCGTTAGTAACGCTCAAACCCTGTTGGATGCAATTATTTAGTATCATACCAGCCGCGGCGGTAATAATCTTAGATGATATGTTTTTATATTTTGTTTACTTATTTTATACTTCACTGAAATGACTTATCGTACGTATTATAAAATTTACTAATTATAATAAAAAGACTGTCGAATATCTGTATATTGATTTAACGCCATCTATGATCTATGAATATATTTAAACGACTTATTTATAGTGACTCAAAACTAGCCAAATTCATCAAAATAAGTTTAGATTAAATAACATAATTTAAAAAAAAAAAACTTTTTACACTTCCTAGAAAAGAATATATGCATTTCCTTTTTCGTAATGATAATAAAAACTAAAAATAAAAAGAATAATAGAAAATTGTTAAATATCCATTTACTGATTTGGCGCCATCTCTTTCAACTGCTGTGAATTATAATAACCTGTCTATCGACAAGACTAGGATCTTATGGAGCGCATATTTTATTTTTACGTCAGCTGTCTTTTATTTTACAAATAAACTACAGATGTCGTGGTAATCCATTTGGCGTAATGAATTTATCTCTAATGATAGTTTGTTTTGTCGTACAATTCTAAGCTTAATCACGAGTGCTATTAAGATTTAAATCGTATGGGTGATAATTCAAATTCACCCTTCTTCTCTTCTTCTCTAAGGAAGAGAAGAAGGCTGATAATTCAAATACCACGTTTTAAAGAAACTAGAAACAGCGTTCAATTTGCACTCGCATTTCACTTAGTCTAATTTTATAACCACGAGTACTTTTTATGTAAAATTTATTCAATTGTAAAAGAAATAACAATTTCATTCTTCGTATCATAAATGTTAATACATTTATGATTATACTACAATTAATAGAAAACTGATTTATCTATCTATTTGGTTTAGCTTTTGATATCATGGGTTTAGCGTTATCTCTATCTACGGATATTCATTAAGAAAATTTAGAAAATCTGTTTGTCTTACAATTCTAAACTTAACCGACTACACGATTAAGTTCAAAATCGTTAATAGCAGTGAGCGCGGTGACAGCGCGCTCCCGCGTTGTTGGTTGGTTGGTTACTGGTTGGTTAGTTAGTTTGGATACTACGGCTACTACGGCTACGAGTAGCCACAACTGTTCATTCAACTAGTTGGTTAGTTAGTTAGTCGGCTGCCGGCGGCTGGCGTGGTTGTTCGCTACAGCGCGTTACGTCATAAACGTGTAGGTTATTGGAAGCCGTAGCCATTCGATAGCCAACAACCGAATATATTTTTGACGGATATCGTAGCCGTGGGTATTTGATCAGTAGCGGGTATTTGGCTAGTTATTAGAATAACTACCCATCTCTAATTCTAAAAGCAATGGATAAAAAACGTTAGTTACTAGCGTGTAGGAACAAGTTTAACCAAAAACTATTCGATGCGCGTTTCTCCGCTACCGTCTGATGTGTGTTTTTGGTGCCAACTCATGCTAGGGGCACTGTACGTCTACCATGACTTTACAAAAACCGCACACGCTCACGACTGCGTAAAATATTTGTATGGAAAATGTGCACAGCGCCACTAGCGGTCACGTAAAGAACTAAAATTGGTAGTACGCACCATGAGTCAAGTGATGGTTTACGTACACTCTAGTGTGTGCTCACATCGAGCAACGTTTCTTACTTCACAACGAATAATGCTGCCTCTTTCTAACTATACTGTAAAGGCAGAGTAAGTTATATACTCCCAAAAAATCTAAGTATTCAGTTATAACCCTGCTAATTGAAAACGTCATAGACGAATGCTCATGTTTTTATTCTTAGTGATTTTTAAATTGATATGGTTGTATACCGTCACCGTGTAGTGAGCCAGTGAGACGGAGCGTCGCGTCGTCCCGCTTGCTCGCTGCGCTGCACGCCCCGTCATCAGTCAGTCGATCGTGCGCACTAGGTCGTGCGCATGTGTGTGTGTGTGTGCTGCTGTGGTGTGTGTTTATAAACAATACGTTTGTAAATAAATAATACATAATGTACTTTAAATAAGTAGGTTTTTTTATAGAAACATGTGTTTGTCTGTGAATGTTTCAAGTGGATGCTTATAGTTGAGGAATGTGGCTTAGGATTAAAATTGTATGTAAGTAATAGTACCTAAGTATTTATTCCTTTATGTAATTGTTCTCAATAATATCACGGCCTATAAACCACACTGATATGTTCAAGTGAATTTCCAAACTAAAATATGCTAAATAACTTATTGCCCACATTATTTCAACTCAAACTCAAAGTCAAATATATCTTTATTAAGTAAACTCATTACAAGTACAACAAAATTCACTCAAATTTTATAAACTTTCATTATAAACTACAAAGAGTAGGTATATAAACACTACGTAAACTATACGATCGAAGATCTCACGGTTCAATTTGCCCGTGAGTTACTTAACTATACTCGAGACGGTATTTCTCGATGACATCTGTCAAATTTGTGACTCACGGTACCGATATTCTAAAAGCAATGGATAAAAAACGTTAGTTACTAGCGTGTAGGAACAAGTTTAACCAAAAACTATTCGATGCGCGTTTCTCCGCTACCGTCTGATGTGTGTTTTTGGTGGCAACTCATGCTAGGGGCACTGAGCTCACAAGCTGTATCGAGCCTTTAAATCTAAGGAGAGACTTTGCCTCCTTATGTGTGTTCTACCGCTTGTACAATGGGCAGTGTTCAGAGGAATTGTTCGATATGATGCCCACGGCAACTTTCTACCATCGCACCGCCCGCCGTCGACAGGAAGTTCATCCTCACACCTTAGAACCAAATTGGTCGCGTACAGTGCGGTTTGAGAGACATTTTCTGCCGCGCACGATCAGGTTGTGGAATGAGCTCCCTGTATAGGTGTTCCCTAAAGACTACAGCATGGGGTTCTTCAAAAGAGGAGTAAGAAGGTTTATGCAAGGTCGGCAACGCGCTCGTGACGCCTCTGGTGTTGCAAGCGTCCATAGGCTACGGTAACCGCTTACCATCAGGTGGGCCGTAAGCTTGTTTGCCACCTAGTGGTATAAAAAAAATAAAAAATTGTCACCGTGTACCTATTTTGAGTTTTATTGAAAAATATCGGTGGCGTTTTGTCCAATAAAGATCAATCTAAGTGTACAAGTGAAATTAAATTAAATTAAAGCGTGTCTTTAAGGTGATCTCAAAAAGTTTTAGTGGAACAGCCACCAATTTCACTAAAACCAGACCTGACTTTAATGTACGATGACTAACTATGAATGATATAACGTGAAATATAACTAATAAAAGAAAAAAAAATTGAAATTGGCAAAAACCTAAAGGACGATTGCCTGGGAAAAAAAAAACAAAAACTACTAAACTCTAAACGTAACCGAAATAGGAAGTTCATAAAATGATTAAAAATATGTATGAACCAAGTATGAACACCATCCTGATATCCATTTTACGAACGTTTGCATAACTTAGAAGCTATTTTTGATTATAAGAAAGAAAGAAATACATTTATTCTTGACAACACACAAATAAAGAAAAAGAAATAACATAAAAAGACAAGACAAACAAACAAACAATAATGTAATGTTGCGTGATGCCAGGAATAGGTCTCGACTCAGCATAAAGCTAAGGCTAAAAAAAGCCCTCGCGCTGATTTTCAGTCGAGGCCTACGTCTATGACATGACATCACGAACATGTAGTGATGGACAATTTACAACAAAAAAACTTCCTATTTCAGACACAGCATCTCATACACAGCCAAATATTGCAGACGAGGTGTATTATAAAGAAAATGAAGAACTCACTTTCGCATGTCAAAATCAAAGTAAGTACCTATAAATAAGGATATTGATGCTAATCCCTTAGTTTACAGCAAAACTAATTTATTAACCTAACCTAACTATGACCGTTTTTAATCTGTTGACTCGCGAGATTAACCTGTCAAACAACTCGTCAACTCGCGCACAGTTCTAAAAAAAATCAAAATTCGCGCCCAATTTTCAAATAAATGTCATCGTCCCGATTGTCCCATTTGAGAACCAAGTGGTGCGGACTCTGAAACCCCGATTGTCCCAAGAACGAACTGACAGGTTAACTAAGAACATCGTTTGTTCTCTTTGTAGTTTGTGCTAACAACTTTCCAGTTATAAAAACAGGCCAAGTGCGAGTCGGACTCGCGCACGAAGGGTTCCGTAAAAAAGGCAAAAAAATCACGTTTGTTGTATGGGAGCCCCCTTTTAATATTTATTTTATTTTAATTTTATTATTTATTATTAAAGTAAAAATACAACTGAGTATTTTGTGAATATTTCAAGTGTTGTTCTACCTGTTGCCATTATTGATATTGAGCAAAAAAGGGCAATAAAATTGTTGTATGGGAGCCCCCCGTAATAATTTATTTTGTTTTTAGTATTTGTTGTTATATCGGCAACAGAAATACATAATCTGTGAAAATTTCGACTGTCTAACTATCGCGGTTCTTGAGATACAGCCTGGTGACAGACAGACGGTCAGACAGCGAAGTCTTAGTAATAGGGTTCCGTTTTTACCCTTTGGGTACGGAACTCTAAAAAGTAGGTAGTTACGTAGGTACTCTGTGCGAAGAACATAAATAATAATAATAAAAAGTTAATAGTTAATCGAATATTCAATTGTTATCGATATGAGCTCGCTGAAACGTTTTATCGAATGATCATGAGGTTTTTTCATCGTCGTAACTAGATGTCGTCATTAATTAAATGCGCCATTTACCGTGAGCGTAGCTGTCAAGAGTGACAGTTGCAAATTTTTATATAATACTAGCTGTTCCGCGCGGTTTCACCCGCGTTCCCGTGGGATCTTATCTTATTCCGGGATTAAATATAGCCTATGTTCATCAGGAATAGTGTAGCTTTCCAACGGTGAGAGAATTTTTGAAATCGGTCCAGCAGTTTCGGAGCCTCTTTGTAATATTAGTATAGACTAGCTATCCCCCGCGGTTTCACCCGTGTCTTATTCATTCCCGAGATAAAAGGTACCCTATGTGTTATTCCAGGATATTATCTACCTGTGTGCCAAGTTTCATCAAAATCCGTTTAGCCGTTTTTGCGTGAAAGAGTAATAAACATTTATCCATTCATTTATCCATCCAAACTTTCACATATTTTATAACTAGCTGTTCCCTGCGGTTTCACCCGCGTTCCCGAGCGATATTCTTTCCCGGAATAAAAAGCATCATATGTTCCAGGATATTATCTATGTGCCAAGTTTCATCAAAATAAGTTCAGCCGTTTTTTAAAGAGTCACAAACATCCATCCATCCATCGAAACTTTCACATTTATAATATTAGTGGGATAACAGTTTCGACTGTTCATGTACCTAAGTATTGTTAGAGATACGTATTATCCATAAATATTGTTTTCAGGTACTATGCAGTCTATAACTATTTCATCACCGGAACGAAGAATTATGTACAAACTGTCATTTCTGCGTATTCCACCAAAAGAAATGCTAAATAATTCTTTATTATTTTGCACGTACTACACTAGCACGGATACGCCATTTAAATCATCAAGACACGTTTATAATTATAAATTATATTTATTAAAAGACAACGGGGAAGGTAAGCCTATAGGAACCAGGGTTATTCTCTAAAAACGGATCACTATGTTATACTGCGCCGCGTTTGGATTTTTTTTGAGGTCAAGGCCTATCAATAAATACAACATGATTAAAAAAATACATAATCCATACAGTGGGGCTACTACTTGTGTAACTTCATTGCAATCAGTTTCATATTGAAACAACTTATAGAAATTGGAAATATTAAGATACAAAATTGCAAATGTAGTGAATTTTAATTGTAATTTATGTATGGCTGGCAAAAATCTAAATTCAAATGACAAATTCATTGAAAATATGGAATTATGTTTTCAAATTCAGTCATTTGTTTATTGATTAGTGTACCTATATAATAAACAACAATATGGAACGAGGGGTTCCCTTCCTCCCTAAATCGTCTTACGTAATAAAGGAATCGCGGGTCACCTGATGGTTAACCACCGACCAATTAACACCAATCAACACCAACAGGTTGTTGGCAACAGATTTTTAACTTGAGTCGGCTGACGAGTGCTACAAAGTACATACCTACCCTACAATAGTGTGGACTGGCTAGCTTCCCTCAAGTTGAAGATCTCTCGCCAAGCAATAGGTATGTTTTGGTATTCACTCTTGAGAGTCAGCTGCCGTGTAGGCATTATAATAAGGCGACGATTGTCACTTACTATCAGATTCACTAATAATCATCTATTAAGGCAATGATAGCTCAGTGGTAGTGATGTCGGATACCGCGACGAAGGTCGTGGGTTCGAATCCTTCAATGAGCTCGAGCTTTCGGTGAAGGAAAACATCGTGAGGAAACCATAGCGCGGTGGTAGGATACTTTGTAGTACCCGACTGGCTGGCTACCACCCTCAAGTTGAAAATCTGTCGCCAAGCACCTGTTGGTGTTGCGGAAATTGCACTTGAGAGCCAGTTCGCTTATCAGGCATTGTAATAAGGTGCACAACGCAATTCCCCTGGAATTGCTAATGTCTATAGGCGACGGTAGTCACTTACCATCCGGTGACCCACCTGCATCGTTGTCACTTGTGACATAAAAAAACTATTTTGACTCCCTCAGGTTTATTTGACTTCATGGCAGCCAGGTTTTGTAAATGTTTCATTTATTTCAGGTGACTCAATGAAATTGGTAATAATTATAGCACCGGTAGTTAGTGGTGGTGTTTTAATTGCTCTGGTTATATTAGTTCTGGTATTTAAATGCAAGAAACAAAAAGTGCAGCCGTCACATGAAGTTGATACTTACGTTAGTATATTCATATCCATACTAATATTATAAATGCGAAAGTGTGTCTATCTGTCTGTTACCTCTTCACGCTTAAACCAATGAACCGAGAGATAGAACCCCGCGGGTGAAACCGTGGGGTCGAAAACTAATCTTATAACTTTAAACGAGCAATTCTTGTATATATGTATTAATCAGAATCTCAGAAACGGCTGCAAAGATTTTCATGAAATTTAGTATGCTGGGGGTTTCGGGGGTGATATATCGATTTTTGCAGCTGTTTTCAGGCAAAAAAAAACTGCTACAATATCATTAGAATACGAACGTAAATTTCGCTACATAGTGACAGGTTATAAAAGCTCAGGGGGAAATAGAGTAGACTCGAAATCAGAAAACTCCGGACCGAGTCCACATGAATGTTTTTTTTCCCCCATATTTTTTCAAGTTCCTTCTTTTGTGTGAAAAACTATTAAATTTTACCAAAAAAAAAACGAGCAAAGCTCGGTCACCCAGGTACTAATATTATACATGCCAATGTTACTCGATCTGCCTGTTACCTTTTGACGCTTAAACCGCTGAACTGATTTAGATGATATTTGGTAATAGAGATAGATGGGACCTCAGAAAAAGGCATAGGGTATTTTTATCCCTGGAAAAAATGCCCTCCGGAACTCGGGTGAAATCTTGAATCCTTTTAATTTACATTTTAAGGCGGTGATAGCTCTGTGGTAGTAACGTCGGAACTAACAACAATCGTTAAAATATATATTTTTCAGGTTTGTACAAATCATGTGGAATATGCAGATTTGGAAATGTTGCAATCAAACCCAAGAAGAAATATTCAAACCGATGAAAGATCGCCTTATGCGGAAGTTATAGGCGTTTTGGCGCCAAAAAATTAAATTATTTATTTGATTTTATTCTTTTTTCTACTCCCCCAAACTACGCTACCTTTTTTCTCAATTTTATCGCAATTAGAGAAATAAAATGAAAGTAACTGTAATTTTTTTTATGTCAGAACCCTCTCAAGCTAGTTGGAGGATAAAAGTTGCAATCTATCGATACTAATATTATAAAGTGGTAGGTAAAGTTTGTGATGTTGTACGGTGTAATCTCTGGATCATATGAATTGATTTTCTCTGGATCTTTTACCAATAGAAAGCCACGTTATTTGTGAGTGTCATAGGCTATATAGTATATTAACGCGAATGATAAAAAAATTCCCACGGGAATGCGGATGAAACCGCAGGGGACAGTTAGTTAATAGATAAACGAGTATTCAATATTCATGTTAGTGAGTAAATTAATAAAAGATAGTGAAATTCAAAGACGATGATAGCTCAGTGGTAAGTGACGTCGAATACCGCGGCGAAGGTCGTGGGTTCGAATCCTACAATGAGCTTGAGCTTTCGGTGAAGGAAAACATCGTGAGGAAACCATAGCACGGTGGTAGGGTACTTTGTAGTACCCGACTGGCTGCCTCAAGTTGAAAATCTGTCGCCAAACACCTATCGGTGTGTTCCGACAGCTGCACTTGAGAGCCAGTTCCCATCTAGGCTTTGTGTGCTTACCATGTTCGGCCTTATATATCATCAATTACCATGGTGAGATTGTGGTCAAACACAAGCCTATAGCCTATCGAATATAAAAATAAAACTCAAATGTGCCAAATTGATATCGAGCTTTTGGTGCTAAGTAATTAAAATTAATATTGTGAGTATATTTAAGCTGGTTCAAGCACGGTCAGAATCTATGACAGCTCTTTGCGGGTCAATTGCGTAACTTGTCGCAATCAGAAAAAAAAATTAAACCTTTTTTCAAATCTGATATTTTTTAGGTTCTAGCATAATACAAACAATACAGTACAGCGAATGGATCCATTTTTGCCGTTTCTATTAATCAAGAGGTTGTTTTAAATTGAAACTGGCTGCAACAAAGGAGATGTTTCATTTTTGGACTGGACATTGTACACGTATTAAAAATAAGCTAAATAATTATTCAAACCGATAAAAAATATCTAATTTTATTTTTCTTGTCGATAAACGCTGTACAATAATATTTTTTATTACTACCAAATATTTCACAGGGCACTTTAGACCGCCATATTGCTTAACGCAAGAATTATGTTTACCATCTGGATAGAAGCTCTCCATACCTACTTGAAGCAAATACCTATCAATTGCGAAAAAGAGAAAGATAACAAATACGTTGGGACAATCTCTCTTTCTAACCCTACTTACCCTGAATAAAAGAAAGAGAAGTTGTCCCAATGTAGTTGTTATCTTACTCTTTTTGACGTGACGTTCACTTCGCAAGTTCCCGCCAAAAACACCCGTATCATCGAATATTTATTTAATAGGGTCAAACAAGACCTAGTTCCGTGGTCTTGTTAAAAAAAAATAAGGGTAGCTGTTGTAGGGATGAGACATTCAACATAAAATAATGATTATTAAATAATCGATTATTTTATTATGTATTTTAAACTTAGAGCATTTTAAACTTAATATAATTTGTTCTTTATTATCTTGAGATATCACATCAAACGTCTGAAATATCCCTAGTTGTAACTTCATTAATTAGGTAATCGACAGTATTAATCAACAGTCAGTAGGTAATATTGATCAACATTAATTATACAGAAAAAATCTATATCAAGGGTGAAGAAATAACAGCTTTGGTAAGTGTAAAAAATGTATTGTTTAATCTTTCCTCGCAGCATAGCAGTAAAAAATCAATAGTGAAAATAAAAAGAGAATTCAGTTAATCGATTATTTTAACTCGATTATAAAAATCTATTTAGTTGATTTTTTATTGATTATCTTTTACATCTCTCTCTAGGAAGATGTGACCAAGAATTATGTATTCGCAATTAATAGGTATTTGCTTCAAGTAGGTATTCAAAGTTACCTATCCATTTAAAATACATAATTCTTGGATGTGACAGACAGCACGAAACTCGAAAGCCAAAACTTTTGCTGGCATTATTCATTGTTTTTAACATGAATAACTTGCTTGTATTTTGATGCGCTTGAGTTCTTGATTGATCAATAATAAAATGTTTCTTGAGTATTTGAATTCGAGCTTTGTGTCCAGCAAGATGTACAAAATAGATTCGACTTTCACATAATAATAACTTCATGCAATTTCTTCTCAGAATCAATAATTTGAAGATTCTAATTCAGTAACTTGGTAGTATAGTATTTATTATAAAAGTAAAACTGGGTGGTTGTATGGATAAGTCAATAAATCAATTGTACCTATTTTCAGTCAATCAATTTATATATCTAGTAATTTAATCTCTTTGTTTTATTTAATGTCAGTTTGACAGATTGACGTAAATGTAGTAGTGGTCGCCATTAAAAAAACATGCAATGAAATTGCCATTAAAAATGTCGAAACACGCCTTGTATGTACAAGGCGTGTTTTCATGTGAAAACAACGTAAAATTATTAAAAATAAGTATTTTTCTCATGTTTGGTTTATTTTTCCACTACTTTTAGTCAAGTGTACAATGTGCAGTCCAAGACTCCATACAAATCTGAAACATCTCCTTTATGTAACCTGTAGTTGTTTCAATCAGTTTCAATCTTGAAAATAGCCCCTAAATCAATAAAAATATTACGAAGGCTAAAATGGTTCTATTTGCAATGAACTACTGTTTATATAAATTATGCTTGCATGTTAATGCAAATAACTGTTTTAATAAACCGACTTCACCTAAAACTACGTAGTCGTTCGTAACTAACAAGTGAATCGAGAATGTCATGAATCGGAATACAATCTGAACGTGTAAAGTTATATCATCAAAGACGAGACAATGTCTTGTCTTTCATTCCTTACTAAGAAGATTTGGCTTAGGCCCATAAAAAGGACTAGCTTCTATAAATGAAAGGCTGTATAGAATAGATACCTTTGCCTTCCTTAGAAAAGGGAATACGAGAAAAAATGTCTAGTACTCTATAGTAATTTTGGCGCACGCGGAAGTGAGTAAAGTGATCTTTTGATTTCCTTTTCCTAAAAATTTCAAATATCAACAAAAGTTTTCATAATATAAATTTACAAAGTCGGAATTAGTGTTTGTTATTGAATTATTGAGTGACACCAAAATGGAGGTAACCGACCTGAGCGATATACTAAACGTGCGTTCTATTAAAATGGAAAATGTAGAGAATGGTTTTGACACAGGAGAAGTTTCTACTGATTTATCAATCATCCCTCAATACGTCACGGAATCTGATTTAGGTATGTTATTTCATTGAGTTTATTATCATTGTATTATTAAGGAAGCAGGCAACGGTCTCCGTAGAACTTCTTGTTTGGCAAAGCGAAGGGTTACAGGCGCTCATCATAATGAAATTTAACTCGTATGTACCTACCTAGTTGTTTTCTAGAGTTCCTACTACTTGGAGAAGCCCTAATGATGTTCTAAGCTGTAGATAGCAGTCCGCAGTCTGCCTTATGAAAACATTACCTGAAACTTTGTACTAATTGAAGGCCACAATTATATGTCCCTATACTTGTTTTGTAGTTATAGACAGATCCGAAATAGACTTCATAGCATGGTGTTCAAATCTTAACCGATTGGTTCTGAAGGTGTACAATCATCCCACTTAAACAATAAGATAACAATTGAATCAAAAATTCCATGAACCAACTAATTATGTATAATACCTGGTTTACTATGACAATGTGTAGCCAAGCAATTGGCGGTGTTATCCAGCATTTATGCTCAAAAAGGTTCACACATTAACTTGAGAATGTCTTATATTTGTATAGAGTGAGTTTATGTTGCCAGGTCTACTGCAATCTGGTGCAGAGATACTCCATACACCGCTGACTGTTTTCTCCGATGTTGCTGAAGATGATGACACCATGCAGAGTAATGATAGCAGTGGTAATTATAAATTTATCTTTCTATTAAGAGGAGAGATTTTTATGTATGTAACAAATAAACTCAAAACTACTGGGCCGAATTCAAAAACATAGAGGCTAATTCCAAAAATTCCTTCACCATTTGAATGCTACATTATTCCAGATTAACATTGCCTATATATTAATCCGAGGTCAGAGCGGTGCAGACCGATTATCAATCTATGAGTTCTGCCTTCTGATTTTTAAACATGCTTTATTATTTACAGAAGAAGTTATAGTACAACTTATGGATATAAAGACACGGCTGTCCCGTCTGAGATCAATACTTGAAAGGAGGTTGAATACTGATCTATCTGATTACACATTCTGGCTGCAAGATGCTAAGATGGTAAGTTATAGTTTTCATTGGATAATTAATTGGCTATTGGCTATTACAGGGACAGAAGTCCCAGGAAAACAATAAAATAACAATAGAATCTATTTTTAGCTATTCAAGTTATTGTAATAAATGGAACTACACAGTGTGTATTTAAAAAAATAAAATCCTGAAATATTCTTCACACAATGCCTTGCTGAGTTTCTTGCCGGAGTCTTCTCAGTTTAAGTGTATATTGAAGGTGGTAGAGTCAATTGTAACGATCATAAGTGCCATACCAGGGACTACACTGAATAAATGAGTTTTGATTTTATTTGATAGCTTAGATTTAACTTGTTTTTCAGCTCGAAAACCATAAGACCCTGGTGGAGCAATGTATCCGAGGCTCTGGAGTTGTGCAAGTCAACATACAGATTAGAGCGTCCGAGAAGAAAATAAACATCTTAGATGTACTGAAGCCGGATGAGGAACCACCTTTGGTGCAGGGTAAGTTTGTCTACATCTATGTATCTAATACCCAGAGGCGTAGCTACCGCCGTATCAACCGTATCAATGATACAGGGCCCCCGGGCTACAGGGGCCCCTAACGCGTGTAAGCAAAAGAAGTTTTTCAAAATTAAAACTGATAAAAAATTACCTAAGGACTTCGATGGGGCAGGAACGGCTATCAGACTTGTCAATATTGTATATAGAGGCAGAAATTTTAGAAAAACTGAAATCGTCTTCAGCTATAGATGATTTAATAAATCAATTTGCCGAAAAAAAGGCAAGAAAAGTGTATATTTAATTTGAATTGTTTGGCTAGCTCAATTTCTAGGAGGAAGCGTTAACTTATAATCAATAAATATTTATTTTAATTTAATGCAAGAATTTTTGTTTCTTTTGTGAGAAATCTTTACCCTTCATTTGGGCCCCCAAACCAATTTTGATACAGGGCCCCTCCAAGGCACGCTACACCACTGCTAATTACCTGAGCCATGTATTCACTGAGAAACAATTGTTTATAAACACTGTTTCAGAAACAAAATCTAAATGTTTCTGAAACAAATTAATATGAGGGATGGCCTTCTGCTACAATGGGACAGACGTGAAGTCTGACGATTTACGAGTTAGATGTTCAAAATCTTGTTCTAGGCTAGTTAGCAAACCATACAATGCACGCACGTACCTTGGACTGCGACCAGCACTCGTTGAACTCCCCTATTCTGATGTTTGCTCCCTTAGTGTTAAAGGATGTGGCGCGCGCGTCCCGATCAAACTCCGAGGAAGCGACCGTTGGTCTTGACGGGAGGATTACCAAACTTAGTGACAGGTCGCTCCAAATTGCAACCAATACGCGCGTGCCGTCGAATTACGACGTTCCGATTCACTTAGCTAGGCAAGATTTGAACATCATACGGAAATAATAAAATAAGAAAATTGAGAATGAAACAGTGTCTGAAACATGTGAAACTTTTGCGGTAAACACTACGTGTTTCTAGCATGTTTCTGTGCTCCCCGATGGAAATGGAGAGCACCGAAACAAATCAGTTTCGCAACAGCTGTATACAAGTGTAGACGTGTGTTTCAGTTGTTTATAAACATTGCGGTAGTGTGGGATGACATAGCCCTTTGAATTAGTATAATTATTTCAAACGAAGCCGCTGTTATGGAATACCTCCTCAGGTGACATATTTGAAACAACTGAAATGTGGACAGCCAAGACCCCGAAACATTGTTTCTGTAAACATCTACGTTTTGTTCCAGAAACTTTGCATCTGAAACGTGTTTCTCAGTGAATACATGGCTTAAATATATTCACTAACATCATCCACAATTGTATACAGCTGTTGCGAAACTGACTTGTTTCTGTGTTCTCCAATTCCATCGGGGAGCATAGAAACATGCTCGAAACACGTATGGCCTTATTCATGATAAAATCGATGGTATTTAGTAAGTGCTTATCGGATTCTCTATAGAAAATTCGAATTAAGAATCAGCTAAACAGTTGCTAAGAATCGTCGAAATCATTATGAATAAGGCCAGTAGTATTTACCGCTAAAGTTTCACATTGTTTCAGAAACATATTATTTTTTTTAGAAACCTTCGATCAACAATACATAGATTTAGGGTCGGCGCAAAAAATACGTCTCGGTAAATAAGAGCGCATTTGAAAAGTGAGCTCTTATTTTGTATAGTTCGCTTGAACACAGCCAATATAAACACGTCTCACAATGCCACAGTGTGTATTCAAAAGTTGCAAAAATAATGCTCGAAAAAGCAATTTAACGGTCGGAGTATCTTACTTTGGGTAAGAACATAAAGAATAAGATATATTTTAAGCTTTAATGTAACAAATAATATAAAATTTTGAACAAAATTACATATTTTAAACCACGCTACCAACGCTACAAATGTTTGGCCAAACTCGCCAACACACGCACAAACTTCGAAGAAGTAAAAATAAACGAAAGAAAACGATTTAGCTCTCGCGAGAACGGGAAAACATACTTTATTCGTTGCATGTTAAGGTTGATTTCACACTAAATGTTCTTTAACTTATGTCTATTTCTTTTAAGTGACAGGAGTAGTTTATTGCTTTGCTCGTTTTATGTGACTAATGATCGTAAGTATTAGATAATATTTTGAAGATTTGTGACTTTATTACTGGGTGCTATGGTTGTAATTAGGTTGAACTTAAAACTGTTTTTAAGAGTTATAAAACGGGCAAACAGTATCACAATTCCTGAGGACATATATTTATCTACCCTCATAATGGTATTTATTGCAAGTTACCCGAGTGCATAAGGCAGCTACTGCTGGCGACATCTTTAATTGGACCACCAAACTAACCGCGCCGCCCTAGACTGCTGCTGTTGCCATCTGGTGGCGACTGGAAGCAATACTGCATCTACCAAACCTAACTGCTATAGGAGCCATCTAGCGGAAGTCCGCGGAACTTTATAGAATAATCAATTAACTACAATGCCTTTAGCAAAGTGCGGTGGTTGTGGCAAATTTATGTCGCCAACAGATACCGCTAGATGCAGTAAATGTAGCGCATCGTATCATCGTGGATGTGTTGGTGTTCCAGTAAAGGGTACAATGGCTCCTACTTGGCAGTGCCCCGAATGCAAAAAGAACGTCCGAAGAGATAATAAATATCTGCTTGAGTTTGTTGTTTATTAAGTCAGTCATAATTAAATTCTATAGATTACTATTTTTGCCGCCATAACACGCAAATATTGTCAGTGAGACTAGATAAATAATAATTATTGAATGTAATAGGTGTAAGTTGTTTTTGAAAAGAGTAATTGCTGAGTTTATTGCCGGCTCTTCTCAGCAAAAACAACCTTCCGAACCGAGCATTTAGAGTCTGACTATTCATAAGTGCCTGTGAAGGCCTATTTGGATGAATAAACAATTTCATTTCATTTCATTTCAATAAGGCTGAAACTCCCGTCAGAGGGAATCAGATGCAGACCCAAAGCGCCGAACAGGGGACTTTGCCGGCGCCTTCAATGGTAACACCACCGACACCGTCGATAACTTCGCCCGAGCCGTCTGCAGAGATAATCTCAGACTTGCCACACGATGTCGGTACTGCGCTGATGATGATCATGGAAGAACTGCGTTCCTTAAAGCATGAAGTTCTTGCATTAAGGAAGGAACTAAAGCAGTCTAACGAGTCATGCAGCAGTCGTATGGATGGCATAGAGACAAGACTGGAAGCGTTGGAGAGCCGGTGTTCTGACACCCCAGTTGACGCAGGCGTGGCGGATGGGGTTATAGGGCAACTGATGCGGGACTTGAATGACAGAGATCAGGAGCTGATGGCAAATGATGTAGTTATTGCCAATCTGCCGGAATCGCAATCGGAAAATCCAGTACATCTAGTAAGATAATTGCCTCAAAGCTGGGAGTTGCAGTCGATGATCGCGACATTGTGAGTGCTGAACGAGTGGGTGGAAGAATCATTAAGGCGACAAGTCCACATAATTCTACTGAGCCCCGACCACGCTCTATCATGGTGCGCCTGGCGCGCCGTGATCTGCGCAATGCTTTTCTTGACAGTGCGCGCGTTCGACGAGAGGCTACTACTGTGGACCTAGGCTTTCCTGGTCCGGCTCGTCGCTTTTATGTTAACGAAAGTCTGACTAAGACGAATCATCAGTTATTTCGTAGAGCGCGAGCTGCTGCCGGACTCCATGGCTGGCGTTTCGTCTGGACGAAGCGAGGTCGTATTCTGGTTCGTAGTAAGCCTGGTGAACTTACACATCGCATTTCATCTGAGGAAGATATTCGGCGGATTATTGGACCGCATACGGACACTGAATAAATCTTTTTATACACTTTTTATATCCTATATTTTAGTTTGTAGTTACTATAAAAACTTTGTTTTCGTTGGGCTTGTGCGTCGTATCTGTCTGAGTCAGGGACATGGGCTTGTGCGTCGTATCTGTCTGAGTCAGGGACACTGTGGACTTGATGGTGACTATTATAGTTTGGGGAAAGTATTTATCTATACTAATATTTATACATATACAGGATTCAATTTAACACTATTAATATTTAAGACAAAATTACATATTAAAAAGACATTACATTCCATAAACCATTCCACAGCAGTATTGTTTAATTAAACTCAATAAATCTCAGTATTTATTTTATTCAAGTATATATTCAAGTACATATTTAATTATAAAAAAATCACTTATTAAATGATTCGGGATAAGTATTTGAAGTTAGGTTTATTTAATGCAGGTTCATTGGGAACGAACCATGACGAATTTTTGATTGCCATGTCACACCACTCTGTAGATGTAATGGCCATTAATGAGACGTGGTTGCGGTCTGGAGAGGAAGGACGTGCGCCCAGTGTGCCGGGATATAAGCTAAAGCACATACCGCGCCCGGAAAACATACGCGGGGGAAGAGGAGGAGGAGTTGCCTTCTACGTTAAAACGGGACTCAGAGCGCATGTAATAGCTCATCCTGAACAGCCAGACGTCGAGCAGATGTGGTTAAATCTAGCAATTAATGGGAAGAAGTTGCTGATAGGTACTGCATACCGACCACCATGGTTCGATTGTTCAAGGTTTCTAGCAGGATTAACTGATAGTATTAGTGCATTAGCCCCTTATGATCATATAGTGCTGTTAGGTGATTTTAACGTTAACCTATTAGACTCAAATAATTTAAAAACCAAGGATATTATGGAATTTCTTAATTATACCAATATGAATCAAATAGTGCAGACACCAACACACTTTGTAGGAGACAGTATGACCCTTATTGATATTATCTGCACTGATGTGAGGGTCAAGAATGTAGTGGTGAGTCATGTTAGTGAGCTTGGTCATCACTCGTTCATAACATGTGATACTGTGATTAAGAGGGAAAAGCTTAAGCCGAAACTGATTGTGTATCGACCTTTAAAGGATATTCTTATGGATTACTTTATAGTGGATCTCGCAGCGATACCATGGCCGGGAATAAGTTGCTTGACGGATGTTAACAATATGACAAATCAGTTCATTTTTTACACAACTCAACTGTTTGACCTACATGCACCCATATAAAGTAACATTTTCAGAAATTAACCCACACCTTGGATTACAGATAATATACGACTGGATTGCTCTTTGGTGTCATTACCACCCAAAAACCAAAGTATTTATTTGCAAAACTGAGCTGGAGACATCAACATGAGAACCAAATACGTTGGGCAACTAATCCTCTTTCTATCCCAAAACACAGATCCATGGCTTTCAGGGGGAGTTTCAAGTTTGCTGCGACGCAGTGTCGGAACAGCCTTTTACCACCAATGCGCAGCCTGAAATAAAAAAAAAAGTTTTTTAACACATTTAAAAAAACATTATATGCAGATCCAGCAAGTCTTATAATTTTTGACAAAAAAGAGTAAAATATAATAATATCTTATCCCGGGATAAAAATGTGGCCTGTGTTAATTTAGAATAATGTAGCATTCAAATGGTGAAAGATTTTTTGAAATCGGCCTAGTAGTTTTTGAGTTTATTCGTTACATACATAAACACATACATACAAGTCTTTCCTCTTTATAATATTGGAGATATAATTACCCAATCTGTAATAGCTTTACAACGTTTATTTTTATTTGTTTTTTGCTTTGCTTATTAAAATGGAGCACTTGCATTTTGAAGTTTTGTTCAATCACTAGTTACTGTATAATATGTATACTTAGTTCGATAGTTTTAATATGTAGTACTTACTGGATATCGATTTTCCATTGGTGGGAATCGTCGCTCATCGGTTATTGCTGAAAATCAGCGCTGCAGACATTAGGTTCGTCCTAAGTCTCAGTATTATGCTGAGCAATGACCCATATTTTTGCGCACATACGACGCACAAATCTCCAACAATATTGTTTAGTTTGTTTTGTACTTTATTATTTTTTTTCTTTTTGATGCTATGTATTTGGTCTGCGTCGAATGGTGCGCATTAATAAAATAATTTTCTTTCTTTCTTCTTTCTTTTCTTTTAAAACATTTCTCCGTTTGTTAGTAAACAAATGTAGCTGTAAAAGTATATACTCACGCGGATAGCATTTAGCTTGGATTTTGTACGTGACCCTTTATCTATGGCTATACCTATATCTATGTTAGAAACACATAGATTTTGTTTCTGATACATATTCCCACCTGCCTTCCCATGGCCTGACCAACCTTGCGGTCATACAAGCCGAATGGCGGGGATCGCAAGGCACATGACGGTGCCACCAGCTTTAACCCTACAAAGTGTGGAATCCCCTGCCCGCAGGTTTTACGTGCAAGCAGGGTTTGACCACACATTGTCCCCTCCTAACACCCCGAAAGGAGGTGCGCGAGTCGGATCTTTTCTCTGTCAGTGCTATTGCACAAGACGACACTATCACGGACTTCGTCGTTGGGCTGTCCTCCAGTCTTCAGTCCAACCCAGTCTTCAGTCGTGCAGTCTGCTAACAGTGTTTATAAACAATTGTTTCTCAGTGTTTAGTGTTTTTTATTTATTACTAGCTGGCTACCACCCTCAAGTTGAAAATCTGTCGCCAAACACCTATCGGTGTGTTCCGACAGCTGCACTTGAGAGCCAGTTCCCATTTAGGATTTGTGTGCTTACCACCTTCGGCCACATCATCACTTACCATAGAGAGATTGTAGTCAAACACAAGATTATCCAGAATTTAAAAAAAATGTATTTGTAATCTGATGCCAATATGGTGTCCAATAAATGATTTCTTAAGGTCATAGCCCATTTAAACGACTCAGCTCCGACACCGCTCCCACTCAACACCGCCCTAAACTAAAAGTCAACTACCGAGCAGTCTGATGGCGGTAAGTTCGCTGACAGCGAGTTGTCTGCTAATTTTTGTTGCCAATATAAACTATATCTAAAGAGCACGACCTGAAGCCCATATTTTAATGATTTAATTTTTTTGGGTGGGAGTGGAGTCGTGTAAGTGAGCTACTACCTTTATTCTTATTCTACAGCAGACACGGAAGAGTTGGATGTAGAAGAAGCTATATCGACTCGTTCTCTAGTGGAGTGTAGCGAACCGGAACCGGAACCGCAGCCACACGCGGCCGCTGTCAAATGGATAGTCGACGCACATTTTAATACTGATCATAGGTTTAGGATACCAGACGATCCAGCCGACTGGTGAGACCATTACTCTTTTTTAAGCTTGTATTTTAAGGCGATGATAGCTCAGTAGTTGCGTCGGATACCACGGCGAGGGTCTTCGGTTCGAATCCTACAATGAGCTTGAGTGATAGAAAACATGGTGAGGAAACCATAGCACGGTAGTAGGGTACTTAGTCGTACTCGACTGGCTGGCTAAGTCTGGGAAAATCTGGTTTGTATGGAGTTTTGTATGAAATCCATTAAATAATTGGCTATGACGAAGTTTAAAGTTCAACTTCGGAAGTGGCTTCAGTTCCATAATTTTTGTTCTATTGAATACTTTACACATTGCAAGAAAAATACTAATCACATTTTTCATATAGTAGTACGCTAAATATTAACACACTAACATAATTAATGATATACTTCTAATAAATATAATTGATTAAAATAGTAGATTGTTATACAAGGGGCTAAAATGACCCATTATATACGAGGTAGTTTTACTCCCGAGCTTTAGCGAGGGACTAAATAGAAACCGAGTTTTAATGGGTTTTAGCGCCGTGTGTTACACTAAACTTTTCACTACGATTGCGAAAAAATAAAACAATCCAATACAATATGAAATATGTAGTTTATAATTTCTTTTTTTTGTTTCTTCTGTAGCCGCAACACATTGCATGCATTCTACCAGAGATTTTCAAAATTAAAATGAAGTTCTTTTTTTATGAAACAGTAATAAGTCGAGTCTTTATTCATGATTATTCTACTTATGACTAAAGACTTTTTCGTTTTTGTAGGCTCATTGTCATTTGACACACAAAAATAAAATAAAAAATACTATTTCCCCTAGAGGATGAATTGCTATTTTTTCACCGCTCTGGTACGCTACAATGACGGTCTTTTTGAGCAAGAGGAATGAAAAAAATATTTGATGAATTATTTTATTTAACATCCATCCGTACACATTACTGCAAATAAATCATTACTATTCTTTAAAAATCTTAGAAAATAACTTTTATGACATTAATCTAAAAATTTCAACTAATATAAAAAAACCTAATCCAATAAAAAAAATAAAAAAAAAGGTGATCATGATTGTTGTTGATGCAGGTCAGTGCAGCACGTCAAGTTGTGGATACAATGGGCGGTGAGACAGTTCAACTTGGCTGGAGTCAAGTTGTCTGATTGGAACATAAGCGGGGTGGAGCTGTGTGCTATCACCAATGTTGACTTTAAGTGAGTCTAACTTATTTATTTTAGGGTTCCGTACCCACTAACTTATTTATTTTAGGGTTCCTACTAATATTAAAAATGCGAAAGTATGTTTGGATGTGTGTATGTGTTTGTTACTCTTTCACGCAAAAACTACTGCGTGGATTTTGATGAAACTTGGCACACAGGTAGACCATATCCTGGAATAACACATATGATACTTTTTATCGTTATACTCGGGAACGCGGGTGAAACCGCGGGGCGGAAAACTATATAGTTACTAATATATAAGAATAAAATTGTTAACTATTTGAAAGAAGAAAAAAAATAGTCAGATGGTCCAAAAATATTTTAAAATTGTAACCTTACTGAGTTTCTTGCCGGTTCTTCCCAGTTGTTATCTGACTTCCAAACCGGTGGTAACTTCTGTAATTCGACCTTCATAAGTGCCCTTCTAGAGCCTAAACTGAATAAATGGTATTGACTTTGAATACACTACCGTCTATCTGTCTATCACCAGGCTGTATCTCATGAACCGTGATAGCTAGACAGTTGAAATTTTCATGGATTATGTATTTCTGTTGCCGCTATAACAACAAATACTAAAAATCCATTCTACTATATATATATTATGTTATTCGATTTTGTTTGTTCGTTTCCAGAGAGAAAGTACCATCGGACCCAGGGGATTTGTTCTGGACACATTTCGAATTATTAAGGAAATGCAAATTCATAGGTAAAGTACTCATATCTATCAATCTAATATAGGTATTATCTAATAAAGGTAGGCCTTTAAACGAACAATTCTTGTATATAATGTAGATATATATATAAACTGAATCTCGGAAACGGCTCCAACGATTTTTATGAAATTTAGTATGCAGGGGGTTTTGGGGGCGATAAATCGATCTAGCTAAGTTTAATTTTTAGAAAACGTCGTTTTATCCGTGTTTTCAGGCAATGAAAAATTGCTAAAATGTCATTAGAATACGAAGGTAAAATTCGCCACTAACTACTAGTTTATAATGGCTCAGAAAATTTTAATGGCTTTTGTGAGAAAAGCTATTAAAATTTTACCAAAAAAACGAGCAAAGCTCGGTCATCCAGGTACTAAGTATAATATGTGGTCAATCAGAAGCTTATCCAGAATCTATTAAAATTTTATTTTATAAAAAACTAAATAAATATCCTCGGACATTTGTTCCCACACGGCTATCTGATCCCAAACTAAGCAGAGCTTGTAATATGGAAACCAGATCACTGATATACTACATATACTATTTTTTTTTTGTAAATACATACGTAAATAGATAATTACACCCAGACTCAGGACAAACAGACATGTTCATGCACAAAAATGTGTGTCCTAGATGGGATTCGAACCCACGACCTGCGATGTGATAGGCAGTGTATTAACCAACCCCGCCAACCGGCCCGTCAAACTAACTGTTGTTTTCATTAAATAATTTCTAGATTTAAATTTGCAAAAATATGTGACGTCACATTAGGAAGGGGGTGTCTCACAAATGTGACCAGCTGTGACAAGGACTAAAAATCATGAAATTCGTGTGACGTAATTTATGGATGGCCCCTTGTGGTAAAAAAAAAAACTGTAGCTACATAGTACTCATAGCTTAAGATATTTGTAATGTTTTCAGCTGTCGTACAAAATGAGGAGCTACCGTTAATAACAAAGACTGATCCATTAGAAATAACGCAATCGGCTATTAAGAAAAAACCAAAACAGGTGAGATGTTTACTTGTTTCTTTTTTAAGGTTTTGGGCTTGGTATCTAGACCTTTAAGCCATTTCTATACTTCTATACTATTATTATAAAGTGGAAAGATTTGATTGTTTGTTTCCATTGTATTGGCTCTGAAACTACTGTACCGATTTGAAAAATTGTTTCACCATTAGAAAGCTACATTATCCCTGATGAACATAGGCTATATTTTTATCCAGGGAACAGCTAGTTATTCAATAAAAATAAAACGAAAATGCAAGTTTCCCCCAAAAATGGACTTAAAGTTGTATTTGTTACTCCTCATAGATAGTGGTGCGTCCATCGTCTGAAGATGAGTTGACGTCATACGTGACGTCACGCAACGGAAACAACGGGCAGATCCAACTGTGGCAGTTCCTACTCGAGTTGCTCACTAGCGCCGAATACTTCGACGTCATCCGGTGGCACGGTCAGTAAACCTACTATTATTATAAATGTGAAAGTTTGTTTCAGTGGTAGGGTACTTTGTAGTACCCGACTGTCTGGCTACCCTGTCTATCTATCGGTGTGTTCCGACAGCTGCACTTGAGAGCCAATTCCCATCTAGGCTTTGTGTGCTTATGACCTTCGGCCACATCATCAGAAAAAAAACAAAAATTGTTCATAATGAAGTCCATATAGCAAGTTTTTTTAATTTTGTCAGGCACAGACGATGAAAAGTTTCTTCCAAAAAGTCCTCAAGCGGCTACGTAAGCTTTTTTTAATTGTCAGGCACAGACGATGAAAAGTTTCTTCCCAAAAGTTCCCAAGCGGCTTTGTGCACTTTTTTTTACTGTCAGGCACAAATGAAGTCTCGTCCAAAAAGTTCCCAAGCAGCTTTTTTTAATTGTCAAGCAGAGATGACGAAAAGTTTCATCCAAAAAGTCCTTATAGTAAGTTTTTTTTTTATTGTCTGGCTGAGATGATGAAAAGTTTATGAAAGGTTATGTTTATGATGAAAGATGAAAAGCGGCTAATTAAGTTTTTTTTTATTGTCAGGCACTGACGGTGAATTCAAACTGTTGGAGCCAGAAAGAGTGGCTCGACTGTGGGGCGCCAGGAAACACAAGCCGGCCATGAACTACGAGAAGCTCTCAAGAGCACTCCGATACTATTACGATGGTGATATGATCGCTAAAGTCTCCGGGAAGAGGTATGTTGATGGGTTTTTTTTATATTTATTGAGAAACAAACCGCAACAAAAATACATATTGTAATCATTATTTTATGTCGCAAGTGGCAACGCGGCAGGCGGGTCACCTGATGGTAAGTGACTACCGTCGCCTATAAACATTAGCAATTCCAAGGGGATTCGGGTACTACAAAGTACCCTACCATGATATGGTTTCCTCACGATGTTTTCCTTCATCGAAAGCTCAAGATGTAGGATTTGAACCCACGACTTTCGCCGCAGTATCCGACGTCACTACCACATATCGACAGCACTTCAACATTAGTGAAAGGCTCGTCTTCGTGGATGGCACTATCTGACTTTTTTTTTTAGATTCGTATACAAATTCGTTTGCGACTTAAGACAGTTGCTCGGATATGGAGCGGGGGAGCTCGCCGATTTAGTTAAAGAAGTATATGTTACCAAAATTAATGGAGAATTCAGCTAGCTCGCTTTTTAATTACAAAATAATGATCATTACATAATCACCGAAAGAAGGGCCGGATTTAGAGGTGTGGAGGCCCTGGAACAACAAAGGCATGGAGACCCCTAATTAATCTTTTTTTGATATTCAACCACTTAGGTGAGATAGGGTTTAAGGCATGTACTAAATTCCATCAAAATTTGTTAAGCTGTGATAGCCAAGAGTTATTTTAGCATTTTTAATATTTAAAATGAAGGATTTAGATGATTTGATCTTTGATATCTAATAACTAAAGATAAACAAACACTTGAACATTTGGGTACTCTTTTAATCTAGTAGCATTCGAATGCTCCGACGGTAAACATGCCTCAGTGCTCGTTTAAGATATATTTTGGCTAGCAGGTATGAGTCGGAAAATTTTATTGCCTTTTGTACATAGCTTTGTGAATACAACTTAAACTTAACTATTATTGCCCAACACAATTTGAGACAGTTTTGAGAGAACTTTTGCTTGGGATTTGTTTATCTTTTGTTGTTATATCAATGGATTCGATCTATTTGAGAATTGAAAAGTTGTTATGTATTATAAATTTTCCAATTTGTTAGAAAATCATTACATTTTATTGGTGCCAATTCTGTTTACAAAGTTAACCAATGAACTCGTCTCTTTCTCAAATCAATAAAGAGAGAAGAAAAAGAGAGTGACTCCTGGGTCGGTCACCCTCTTTTTCTTCTCTTTTTATGTAATGTATTTGGTATACAGGGTGAATTTTTCAACTGTCCCTGTGTTTCAACAGGCTGTAGTTTCCAGTATGTCATTACTTCTGAGAATTTATCCTTATTAGTGACATTATCGGATGGTGTAATAATACAGGCTTTCAAATTCATCGGGTTCGATTCCTGACTTGGGAAAACATTTTTTCGAAAATCTAATGATGCAGACTCCTTTCAGCATTTTTCGATATTCCCTTTAGTTTATGATTTGGTCATCCACGCCCACTTGAAAAATTCACCCTGTATATATTGTATCAGTAAAAAGGGTACCATTTTCTAGACATTTCAATATTTAAAAAAAAACTGAGATATAGATTTTTTTATTTTAGATATTACATATCTCGGAAATGTGTCACCTATTACTAAAGTCATTTTTGTATATTTGATAGGATACCCCCCCCCCCCCCCATCTCCCCCTTAAGTTTATCGTACTACTTACCGGACTCTGGGGCGGGAGGGGGGGTATAATTAAACTACGCGTTACGTAACATTTTTTTAACATTACCTGCACATTATTGTGACTTTTAGGTAAAAATGGTCACTTGGTAGTTACGTTACGTTTTACTAAGGGGAAGGGGGGGGGGGTCAAAAATCTCCAAAAAATGCGTATATATTATACTTAGTGAGATTATAACAAGTCTAGTTTGTAAACAATAGAATCGGTACACTTGTACATATTATAATAAGATAATAAATAAGTATATTTTGTATAAAATAAAATTTTAATGGTTGTTTATATGATTGTATCATTTATTTCCTAATACCAAGCCGAGTTACTTTAACTTACCCTAAGACTAAATGTTGACTTTAAAAAATAAAAAGTATATTAATTTTTTTATTTGTACAATAATTGTATTTTAATCAACATTATCGAGATAAAAAATATTTTTTTCTGTAGATTCAATAGGAACAGCAATAACACAAATTATTGAATAAAATTATTTATGTTGAAACTATTTCAGTAAGCAATTTTATGTTCAGGGCCGGATTTAAGGGAGGGCAAACGGGGCATCCACAAGAGAGCCCCCACATACATTAAAAAAATATATCAAATTATAAAACTAAAAAACAGATATAAACATCACAAATAATAAAACAAAAGATTTATCTATAATAGGGACAGATGTCCCAGGAAAACAATAAGATAATAGAATCTAGTATATAAGAGATTCAAGTTAAACACTTGCAAAAAAAATGTTATTTGTTATATTTCCATAATAATTAGGGGCCTTTGTTGCCCCAAGGCCTCCACACCACTAAATCCGACCCTGGTTATGTTTATTACATATCCTTACGATCGGGGAGTTAACGAGGTTTGTTCGAACAGAGTTTGTATGGAAGATTTTATTTAATAGCTTTACATCTCGTGCCCCCTAGCGCCCGGTTACGAATCAATAAAATAATACCTACAATTAATAGGGAGGTGCAATCGTATGACACAAGTGACAACGAGGCAGGCGGGTCACCTGATGGCCGTGTAGTAGTGTAGGGTAGTGGCTACCGTCGCCTATAGACATTAGCAATACCAGGGGGATTGCCACCCTCTTTCTCTTCTCTTTTTGTTTATTTGTGATATTTTTGTATATTTGGAAGCTCTGGCTTAGTTTGAGATCAGAATTAATCAGATGGCCGTTCGTTGTTGAAGAATGTTCCAACCAGGATATTATTAATGTTCTAGCTTGTCTAGTTTCCAACAGCTTCATCATTTATTTACGGAATGGATGCATCACGCAATATTCGTTGGTGTCTTCCTGCTCAAATTCTCTTGTGTTCTCATAATCATGTCGGTTCCGTTCGGCCTTCTCTAGTTCCATACGTGCGGCTACAGTATCGAATACAGAATCTCCCATCACATCGCCATGCAAATCACCCGCATATTCACGTCTATTATTAAACAATTTGAATGTAGGCTGATAGTAGGCATAGTCGTATGTGAGTGTTTCATTCGTGTCAGGTGATTCTGTGGCGGTATTATCCTCGTTTCGTTGGCTTGAGTGTGGCAGGGGTTGCTGCCCCCGGCTGGACATATTGGCATCGTTTGCAACGCTGGTTTGTCTCTGCAATATTATAACTTTTTTATTCATTCAACGCATTCAAAATTTGGAAAAAAATCGTAATAAAAAATTTACTGCTCTTACTTTGATGGGGATTGGGGATCTTTTATTGAAAAAAAAAACACTTAATATTTTGGTATGTTCTCATTAAAAAAATAGCTATAAAATCTAAGATAAAAGCTTAATACCTACATAATGATAGGAAAAAGAAAAATAATTCAACATCCAACAGTCACCAATCAGCATACCTACGTGTAAAACGCTTAATTAATATTGTTATTTGCATCAGGGCCAGATTTTAGAGTTGTGGGGGAGGCCCTGGGGCAACAAAGGAGTGGAGACCCCTAATTATTTTACTTTATTCCAGCCAAGTAGTCCGGTGACACTTCTAGCCCTATTTATGTGGGGCCCCTCTTGCGGAGGCCCCGGACAGTTGCCCTGATTGCCCTCCCTTAAATTCGGCCCTGTTTGCATGACATTTAATTTCTACCTTGTTTTTAGTTTTAGTCAAACACATCTAAGTAGGGAAGGAGCTGACCATTAACATACAGGCTTTGTATATTTTATATATATATATTTTTTTTATGTCACAATGACAACGAAGCTGACAGGTCACCTGGTGGTAAGTGACTACCGTCGCCTATAGACATTAGCAATACCAAGGGGATTGCCAATGTGTTGTACACCTTATTACAATGCCTTAAAGGCAACTGGCTCTCAAGTGCAACTGCCGGAACACACCAACAGGTGCTTAGCGACAGATTTTCAACTTGAGGGTGGTAGCCAGCCAGTCGGGCACTACAAAGTACCCTACCACCGTGCGTCTTACTAAGACTTACATAGATACTAAGTCTTTTTCAGTCGCATACATTTCTACCATTAGGGTTACCATATCTACAGAGTTTTTTTTATTTCCGCGCTCTACAACAGCCCTCTTCGTTGGGGAGGCCAGTAGTAGAGACGTGTGACCATTGTTGATGATAATGAAATACTAGCTTTCACCCGCGTTCCCCTAGGGATCTTATCTTTTCCCGGAATAAAAAGTAACCTATGTGCTATTCCAGACTATTATCTATATCTGTGCTAAATTTCATCCAGATCCATTCAGCCGTTCTGGCAGATTGAGTAACAAACATCCATCCATCTAAACTTTCACATTTATAATATTAAAGGAATAACTTTTACCGTAATATGCTGACGCTATGACAGACCTTTAAGTATAAACATAACTTTTATTAGAGCAGTTCTGGCCCGCAGTTCTTTGCACGCGTGAGCCTATCTGGGGGCTGGTTTGTTGTTTACCTACTCACTCATAACTAAACTCAATTTATTCCCTTTTTTGCCGCCATAACACACATATTATCAGTGAGACTCTAAATAATTATTAAATGTAATATTCAATTCAATTCAATTTATTTATTGCATGACTGTACACAAACACAATTATATAAATAGTTAAGAGGTAGGTACATCAACCCTGATAGGGTGTCGCAATTTATCCATCAATATGAGTTAGCTATATTTATGTTAGTATTTTAGTAGTTTTACATTTATTATTATTTTATATTAATTCTATTGGTTAGTTTGGTTATTTTAATAGTTAATCATTATTCTATTGAGTACTAATATATATAATTTTAATTAAATAAATTTACATTTCCTATAGAATTTCATATATTTGTGACATGTATTTAACACATGGGCGCGCGTGACCGTGAGATGACACTATAGTATTTTATCATTTATAAATTCTTCAATTGTGTAATAGCATTTTTTTGTAAGGAAATCTTTTAATTTGTTTTTGAATGTAAGTTCTTTTTCTTCATTTCTAAGACTAATGGGGATTTGGTTATAAATCTTTATTGATCTATAGTATGGGCTATTTTTAAACATTGTAATCTTAGGTTCCGGTAGTGCTAGTTGATTTTTGCGGCGAACGTTCTGTACTGATTCAAATATTGTTAAATTTTTCCTAACAAATAAGCTTATTTCCAATATGTAGATGGATGGGAGGGTAAGCATTTTTCCTCTTACAAAGTGTTGTTTACAACTCTCAGTTTGCCGTATATTTTCTATAATGCGTATGCACTTTTTTTGCATTACGAAAATGTCGTGGGCTTCGGTACTATGGCCCCACAAGATGATGCCGTATCGCAGCCAGGAGTAGGCATAAGCGTAGTAAGCAGACAGTGCGCATTGTTTGTTTGTATTTCTCTTAAGTACGGTTAGTGCATAAAGAAATCGAGATAATTTAGATTTTAAATTTGAGATGTGGTTTTTCCAGTTTATGTAAGTGTCTATATTTATTCCCAATAAGTTAAAATTACATACCTCTTCAAGGTTATGTTTTTGTGACGCTGTTTTTATATCTAATGGCTTTTTTTGGTATGGTCTAAATTGAATGAGTTTAGTTTTTTTTGTGTTTATTTCAAGGTTGTGGTCTATTAGCCAGCTTTTAACAGTTTTAAAAGTTTCATCTATAAGAGAGTTGCTATCTTGGTTATTGGTACATTTAAGGATAATGGATATGTCATCCGCAAATAGTACACAGTTTGAATTTATTTAGAAATTGAATTTAGTTACGAGTGATTTAGTAAACAACAAACTCAAGCAGACCAGCCCCCACAAGCAGCACCTGTTCACAAGTATGACGCGTGTGGCAGCCACCGCCCTCCTCGCCATGTTATAGGAGATCAAATTGACGACGAAAAATACTTGTAATGAGTTTATTTAATAAAGATATACCTGTTTGAGTTTGTATCTTAGTGGATGGTATGATGCCACGATATATTCTGACATAAAAAAAATATAGGTAGGTACCTATACACTTACATCGGTATCCACTTCATCCGAATGCTGCTTCGTCCTTCTCTTGTATTTTAAAAATAGAAATACGAGAACCACTAGTAAAATTGCACTGGCTATTGCTGGAGCAATTGTTAATATCCGATTCGTTGAATCTGCGATAAATGGAGCAATTAATTATGTTCTACGTCGGGTAAAGGAAAGCGGTGATTTTTACTTGTAAGGCTTCTGAAGTTAGAACTTCTTTAGCAGCGTTGTGCACATTTTTGGGATGGTTAAAAAATGTTAAACTCGCGTGGACACGTGGCCACGTGACCTGATCGAACATTCGTAAGACGGAGGGAGTTTAGACCGCCGGCGCGGCGCGGCGTAGGAGAGGAAGTAATATCCCCCTCTCTTTCTACCGCGCCGGCGGTCTAATGTAATATAAATTGTCATGTTTGTGTACGATAGCGCAATAAATGAATATTGTATTTTACCACATAAAGATAGTTCTTTTATACTGGTAAATAAAGCAATTCGTGCGAAATTATTCCCTAACCATTCCAAAATATTCAAAAATGCACAAGTTCAAGTTTTCACTTCTGCCGGCACTCCCGGAGTGCAACCCGTTGTTTTTTTACCTATCAATTGCGAAAAAGAGAAAGATAACAACTACGTTGGGACAAAAACATAGGTACTAATTAATACCTGTGAATCCTATTGGCTTACCTTCCCCGTTGTCTTTTAATAAATATAATTTATAATTATAAACGTGTCTTGTTGATTTAAATGGCGGATCAGTGTTAGTGTAGTACGTGCAAAATAATAAAGAATTATTTAGCATTTCTTTTGGTGGAATACGCAGAAATGACAGGTTGTACTTAATTCTTCGTTCAGGTGATGAAACAGTTATAGACTGCATAGTACCTGAAAACAATATTCATAGATAATAGTATCTCTAACAATTCTTACATAAATACAGCGCAACGTATAGGTACAGTATAATAGTAGATTGTTATACAAGGGGCTAAAATGACGCATTATATACGAGGTAGTTTTACTCCCGAGCTTTAGCGAGGGACTAAATAGAAACCTAGTTTTAATGGGTTTAAGCGCCGTGTGTTACACTAAACTTTTCAATACGATTGCGAAAAAATAAAACAATCCAATACAATATGAAATATGTTATTTATAATTTCTTATTTTTGTTTCTTCTGTAGCCGCAACACATTGCATGCATTCTACCAGAGATTTTCAAAATTAAAATGAAGTTCTTTTTTTATGAAACAGTAATAAGTGGAGTCTTTATTCATGATTATTCTACTTATGACTAAAGACTTTTTCGTTTTTGTAGGCTCATTGTCATTTGACACACAAAAAAAAAATACTTTTTCCCCTAGAGGATGAATTGCTATTTTTTCACCTCTGGTACGCTACAATGACGGTCTTTTTGAGCAAGAGGAATGAAAAGATATTGTCATGATTTTTATGTTTATCGTATGATTTTAGAGCTACTTTATCTTAAAATAATAATTTATTGATTAAATTAAATAAAAGTATCAATTTCAAAAATGGCAACACCGTCATTAAAAGTATTCCATAAAGTAGTGATGAAAAAAGAAGGAAAGATGGCGATGGAAGGGGGAGCGTTTTAGCGAATGGATAGCAGAGCCGTAGCTCGGCATTCTAACTCCGGCAGCTGAAGTTAACAATAGTAGGGTGAAACCTCTGCCCAAACTACATTCTTCACATTAGTTTGTTAGATCTTCATTTACTCAACATATCAGAAGTGTTCGTAATCTACTCCCACATCAAGAATTATTTCATGTAAGTTTCACTACCCTCCTTATTTTTAAATATAAATGTGTTAGAATGTTAATTGAAGTTCAATGTAGACTATTCCACTCAAATTGATGAACGATATATTGATATTTTACAAATTGCGTTAGATTCTTTTACATCGTCGATAATATCAAGAACTTGCAAATATAGTTACGACCAAAGTTAAAAGGTACCGCCATATGCTTGGAAATAAACCGCGTTGCTATGTGGTGTCAATCGTTACTTTCGCTTATAATTATTTCAATATTGTATAATCTTAATACTGTCGTTTAACAATATGATGAAATTTTTTTTTTATTCAAAATAATTTAAAAAAAAAAAGCAGCAACGTAATGGTGGGTGGAATAATGTATTGTTTAGTGAACCCTTTCACGAGGAGAATTAGAGAATTAATTATCTTAAATAGTACAACCATTTTATTCGCTGGTTCGAATCCTGTGAAAAATACAAAAGTGATGAAGAAAAACTTCCTAGAACGTTACATGGTTGAAACGGTTCTAATAAGTGATTCCTTGTTTTTGTTAGCAAAATTTGCCATTTATAACTAATCATAACTTTTATTTTAAACATGTGGCATTTAGTGAGTGAGTTTAGTGTTGAATAATTTTATTTGTTCAACACATTGGAAATGGTTTTTTTATTTAATTCCACATACAATGGGCAATTTCATACTTAAACCCAATATTTGGCAACTGAAAGAATTTTTAAGCTTTTATCATCATTTTAATATCTTGCTAGTGATATTTTTTTTTTATTTTGTACTATCTTGTTGACGTGAGAGCGCGTCTGGTGGTTTCGCACACGTGAGCGAGCGTGGTGCTGTTGTAGACGTGAGTTGTGCAGCTAGATTAACTTGTTCAGTGTGAAAGCTCGTAGTAAAATTAACCATGTGTGAGAAAAGCCTGTGTGGCACCGGCCCGTGTGGCACCAGCCTGTGTGGCTAGCCTGTGTGGCAATAGCCTGTGTAGCAATAGCCTGTGTGGCAATAGCCTGTGTGGCGCAATAGCCTGTGTGGCGCAATAGCCTGTGTGGCGCAATAGCCTGTGTGGCGCAATAGCCTGTGTGGCGCAATAGCCTGTGTGGCGCAATAGCCTGTGTGGCGCAATAGCCTGTGTGGCGCAATAGCCTGTGTGGCGCAATAGCCTGTGTGGCGCAATAGCCTGTGTGGCGCAATAGCCTGTGTGGCGTAATAGCCTGTGTGGCGCAATAGCCTGTGTGGCGTAATAGCCTGTGTGGCGTAATAGCCTGTGTGGCGCAATAGCCTGTGTGGCGCAATAGCCTGTGTGGCGCAATAGCCTGTGTGGCGCAATAGCCTGTGTGGCGCAATAGCCTGTGTGGCGTAATAGCCTGTGTGGCGTAATAGCCTGTGTGGCGCAATAGCCTGTGTGGCGCAATAGCCTGTGTGGTAATCAGATTTGTGTTATTCGATAAATGTGGTCGCTCCGCGTTAATGTGGTTTTGTTGAGAATCGCTAGACGTGAGAGTACTTATCGTGGTTCGTAAATGTGAGTTAATGTGGTTCTGCTGAGAATCGGTAGACGCGAGAGCACGTCTCGTGTTTCTTTTTACAAGCTTTATATTAGCTTGCAATGTATGTATGTTTTTCCGGGGTGAATCTTGCAACTCAATTTTGAAGCAGATATCTTTAACCGATTGAGCTAAAATTTTGTATACACGTTTAGTTTAGATGACAATGCATGGTTAGCTTGTGACATCATTCTAAATCCAACATGGCGGAACACCTAAGATAGCGGACTATTATTTTTTTAATGCAATACTACAAAATGGGTATCAAATGAAAGAGCTTGCTGAGAATGACTCAAAAAAAATTAAGTGACGTCACTCTGAATCCAAAGCTTGTTTTTATAAAAAGTGTTTTTAAACTTATAACTTATTTAAATATTATGTGTGTGTTGTTTTTCTTTTAAATAAATGTACGAGACACTGTTGAAATTAATTGTGATTGTGTACATTCGTTGAGGTTTGAGACATAAAAGCCTATGTGAAACTGGTTAGACTTGCTGGATTGTGTGCGTTTGAAGGTTTATTGTGGAGTGCACGGCGGTTGCTCTCTGACTTACAGCATAAAGAGCTTTACTTAAATGATTTGGTAATCAAGTATGCGAGTTCACAAAAAGAAATAAAAGAGCATATATTGGCTGCGACTCAATTATTAGATCTGTGTAAATATAATGAGGATAGATTTGAGTCACTCTCTAATAACCATACTTGTAGCTGTAGTACACATTACTACCTACTGAGGAATCTTTGCCATTGTTGAAGTATGCTCTTTCTCAATTGAATATAAAACAGTAGTTATTACGGATAAAATAGATACCTATTCATTTTGGTTCAATTCTAAATAACCATTCCAAACAACCAGTGGTTAATTATTGTATGCCAGGTGCTTCATTCATACAGATTGTTATAATTATTCAAATGAAATTGGACAAGTAGGTATACCAATATTTTTATATTAGTTGGTCAAGGCATAAATACACATAGGAAAGACCTAGTTAATAGTTTATGAGTCCCTAAAAAAAAAAAAAAAAAATTGGGGGTAATGAAAGTTATATTATGTATTTAAATAACACATTAATAAGTTGACCTGTCTTAATGCCAGTTTTATATCTTTCGACACTAATAAGTTTGTTAGTGGAATTAAATCCCTAAAAATGACGGTGATGCGAGTTTAACATTTTTTATCCATCCCAAAAGTGCGCAACGCCGCTAAAGAAGATTTTTTTTTAACTTGATGGCTACATTGATAGCATATCATATTGATATGGTTATAGTGAGTATAACAAACAGTAGGTGAAGTGACCCAGCCTATTATTTAGTCATACTAATAAAATTATTGTGGTTAATTATTTAAATATATAGTTTTGACAATAGAGAAGCCTATAGGCAGAATATCACCTTATTGCATCAGAATATAAATCGCTTCTCTGGCAAAATATATGATGTTGAACTTGTTGAACAAAATGAAAGCACAGTATAATATATCTTTATACTGTGATGAAAGTTGATGTTTTATGTTTTACTGAAACGTGGTTAAAGCCTGACACTATAGTTTTCAATGTAAATAATTTACGGTTGCCAGTGCCTACCACAGGGTGTCTACCATGAGCAGTGGATCTATTATTTTAAAACATTGTGTTTGTTCGAAGGTATTTGAATTTGTTTGAGGTCAATAGCAATCCTCATCACCCGAATTCAGGCTAGCTAAAGTCGAAAAAGGTCTTTCTCGGGAACTGTGTTCGTTTCTGCAATGGGATCCCACGTGGGGTGACTGGAATGTTTTGTTTTGTATTTGGGAAATGTTTCTTATATATTTTTGAAATTGCGAATGAATAAAAAAAAAAAAAAGAACGTGGAGTCAATTGTAAACGTTCATTGGTGCCATGCCGGACCCTAGACTGATTGAGTGAGTTTTGATTTTTAATAAAAATAAATGTAATAATGATGATAGGCATAATCACAAACTGTGAAGAAATTGATTGTAATTTGAGATTAAGATTAGAATGAGCGACACGCATGAATAATGAAGTAAGAGATAATGTATTATTTGTTATACATTCAGTTTTAGTATAGACTTATAATTAAAAGTATGAGGTAAAATCTTCGATCAACAATAGCTATAGATTTAGGGTCGGCACAAAAATATACGTTTCGGTAAATAAGAGCGCACTTGAAAAGTGAGCTCTTATTTTGTTTAGTTTGCTTGAACACAGCCAATATAAACACGTCTCACAATGCCGCAGTGTGTATTCAAAAGTTGCAAAAATAATGCTCGAAAAAGCAATTTAACGGCCGGGGTATCTTACTTTCGGTAAGAACATAAAGAATAAGATATATTTTAAGCTTTAAACTAACAAATAATATACAATTTTGAACAAAATTACATATTTTATACCACGCTACCAACGCTACAAATGATTGGCCAAACTCGCCAACACACGCACAAACTTCGAAGAAGAAAAAAATAAACGAAACAAAACGATGTAGCTCTCAAGGCAACATAACGGGAAAACATACTTTACTCTTTAAGGTTGATTTCACACTAAATGTTCTTTAACTTATGTCTTTTTCTATTAAGTGACAGGAGTAGTTTATTGCTTTGCTCGTTTTATGTGACTAATGATCGAAAGTATTAGAGAATATTTTGAAGATTTGTGACTTTAATACTGGGTGCTATGGTTGTAATTAGGTTGAACTTAAAACTGTTTTAAAACATTTCTCTCCCTTTGTTATTAAACAAATGTAGCTGTAAAAGTATACTCACGCGGATAGCATTTAGCTTGGATTTTGTACGTGACTCGATATCTATGGCTATACCTATATCTATGGGTAAAATTATGTGTGCCTGTACCAGCAAGGTATATTGAATGTTTTTGAAATGATAAAGTCAATTGTTGTGCGGAAACTTGATCCTCGCACATGATTCAACCTTGACACTGATTACAGCAAACATTTATTACTATTAATTATTTGTATTGCTCATTCTAATCCATTGATTAGTACATGTCTCCACCTTGGTTTCACACTTTGATTGGTTTGATAGTTCATTTCAAAAAGATCTTTATCTTCTCTAAGGTGGTATGTTGGTTTCTGTAAACGGCACAAAGCTGTTCCTGAGCTCTGCTGTCTAAACACGACTCCAGATCGAATTTTATCATTATTACATAGAAGTCTTTCCGTAAATTAAAACCAACGAAGTCTGTTCTTGCCACAATTCTGATCTTGTTATTTCCTGATTGTTGAGGTATAGGTATAAACCTATAAAGTTCGATTCGATTCTGGCTCACGAGAGGGACCCTGATATCAAAAAGACAGTAGGTACTGTTCTGAAGTCGTTGTTTACACTGTTAATAGCTGATAGATGTTTCTGAGATTGTTTTGTATGTCATCTATAGGCAGTGCTAAATGTTTAACAATAGTACTTAGCTCTCTTTTTAGTTGTTCAGGAGACAATAAATGAGGTTTGAATCGACCATGATAGAGGTCAATGATGGTATCTGCTAGCATCTTCTGTGTACTCTTTAGGTTTTGTAGCATATTGTTTGCTGTTAATGTAAACAGATCCATGTCGAAGTTTTATTGAAGTTCCTGTTTAAAACATTTGTTGTAGCATCTAAATTCATCAAATGCTGATTGTTAAGCTTTGTTTGCTTATCGATTAACCTTTCAGTTATTTTTAAGACATTGTATTCTGATCTATAATAGATGTATGATTAGTTCGAAGCAGTTCAACATCCATTTCATACGGTTCCGCAAAACTCTGATCAAATAAACCGAACAGGCGGTTGGCGACGTAACCAACACCGTCGATAAGGCCCCGGTGAGGTCGCCGGAGGAGCCGTCGGAATGTTGACTTTGCAACATATTATGATCGTAGTAGTCGAGCTCTGAACAGCCATGACGTAACTGAAACCATAGGACTTCGCATTGAATATTTTGTTCATCTAGATGCTTTATATACTTAGTCTTATTCAATGCAGCTATGCCTTGCTTGGAGTTCATGTTGTAATATGCAAGTATTTTCCAGTTATCTTTTATCAGTCCCATGCTGTAAATTTTATCAAAGTACATCACTTGACTATCTTTGAACTCTGACATATTATTCAAACATGATGCATTTGAAACTATTTTCAAAAGAGCAACGCCATCATAGCGGATTTAAATGAGTAACGCCGTTTTGGCTCAGTGCACTGATTTGATTGCGTTTGTTGATGATTTTCTCACCCTGTAGGTAAAATAGATCGTTGATTAATAGGACGTTTTATGAAGCCATTCTTTGATTTAAGAGTGACTACTCTGACGTAGCCATGCTACTACGATTTAAAATACTGAATCTTGTAATCAGCGTTTCTATAATGTCGTTTCTTTCTTGATTTGTGACGACATTAACTGCCTTTGATTTTTTTTTCGTCTCTTGATTTGTGAAATATTCTGGTTACTCAGTATCAAAGTTAATGTTAAATCTTGAGAGCCAAATGGGCCTATTCCACCACAGCAAATGATCTTGAAGCTGTGTTGCCGATGTACCTCTGCTGGCACAGTGAGCGAGATTTTCGTTTGACTTCACATATCGCCATGATTCTGATGTTATAACTTATTTGATCTGATTTAGTTCCAGTGCCAGTGATTCGCCTACTTACAGAGTCAGATTATTAAAATATATTTTTATGCAGACCGAATGTCATGATTATGATTCGATAAAATTGTATCTTTTTATTATATTTATTATTAATAATAATTGAAACAAAGTTTTTAAAATATTCTTAAGTACTTATATCTTATTGCATTTCATTTACCCCAGTTTTTGTGTTGTTTGATCGTACGCCGGAGGCTGTACGATGGCGGATGGCCGAATGTCATGATTTTTATGTTTATCGTATGATTTTAGAGCTACTTTATCTTAAAATAATAATTTATTGATTAAATTAAATAAAAGTATCAATTTCAAAAATGGCAACACCGTCATTAAAAGTATTCCATAAAGTAGTGATGAAAAAAGAAGGAAAGATGGCGATGGAAGGGGGAGCGTTTTAGCGAATGGATAGCAGAGCCGTAGCTCGGCATTCTAACTCCGGCAGCTGAAGTTAACAATAGTAGGGTGAAACCTCTGCCCAAACTACATTCTTCACATTAGTTTGTTAGATCTTCATTTACTCAACAATATTATTATAGGTCCTCGCGTCTATGAGCGCATCTGTTATACCTATTATATGAAACCGGCCAAGTGCGAGTCGGAGTCGCGCACGAAGGGTTCCGTAAAAATGGCAAAAAATCACGTTTGTTGTATGGGAGCCCCCTTCAATATTTATTTTATCGTAATTTTATTATTATTTATTATCAAAGTAAAAATACAACTGAGTATTTTGTGAATATTTCAAGTGCCTACCTGTTGCCATTATTGATATCGAGCAAAAAAATCTCGTTTGTTGTATGGGAGCCCCCCTTTAATTTTTATTTTGTTTTTAGTTATAGCGGCAACAGAAATACATAATTTGTGAAAATTTCAACTGTCTAGCTATCGCGGTGATTTCAGTTGAGATACAGACAGACGGACGGACAGACAGCGAAGTCTTAGTAATAGGGTCCCGTTTTTACCCTTTGGGTACGGAACCCTAAAAAATACTTTGTGACAGGCAACTGACACTCTTGACAGATACGTTCACGGTAAATGGCGCATAATTAATGATGACCTCATGAGCGCCCTCATGGTGATTCGATAAACGTTTCAGCGAGCTCATAGGCTCAAGGTTTGCAATAATAGGATTGATTGTATGGATCTGTGTGCACTATTTTTTAATTTTCAGGTACCTACAACACGAACTAGACACACTCGCCTCTTCCAGACTCAACTTTCCCGAACGAATTATGCTAGTAATTGTTTAGCTAACAGGATTCATAAAACTTTTAATAAGAATTTTTATAACATAGACATTTTTAACACTACCGGTTACACATTTAAAAAAGAAGTAACCAAAATTTTAAACTCTGGTTGAAATTATTTGATTTTGACAATGTACGATACGTTATCTATAAATTTCTATAAAAAAATATTTATTCCTACACAACACAAACACACACGCACACACACACACATACACACACACGCATACACACTTTACTTTACTATATTGGTATTTATTAATTAACTTCATAAATTCATTATTTTTATTAAAACATAGATTAGCATGTACTGCAATGGAGCAGCTACCTCACTAAACTAACCCCATATGTATAAAATAGTATTTAAAAATTGTAAATCCGTTATTGGCTGTAAATTTTGTTTATATAAGTATATACCTACCTAAGCTACACTTCTAAGAGCTGTGGATTTTGTAATAAATATAAATAAATAAAAATAAAATAAATATTGATTTGAATTGTATTTTACTTGACAGGACATTTTTTTATTACCTACTAGTTTTCCGCCCCGCGGTTTCACCCGCGTTCCCGATGGATCTTAAAATTTATCGGGATAAGAATATATCCTATATGTTATTCCAGTATATGATCTACTTGTGTGCCAAGTTTCATTAAAATCCATACAGTAGTTTTTGCGTGAAAGAGTAACAAACATCTACACATCTTCACACACATCCAAACTTACTTTCGCATTTGTAATATTAGTAGGAAGTAGGATGTTCTCACAGATTACATACTTGCCTACTTTTTATAACTGAAAAGTTGTTAGCACTAACTACCAAGAGAACTAACGATGTTCTTAGTTAAAAAAAGTTATAGTTAATAAATTAGTTTAGTTGTAAACTAAGGGATTATGCTGTAAATAAAAAAAATTGCACCAATATCCTTATTTACACTTATTACTTACTTTGATTTTGACATGCGAAAGTTAGTTCTTCATTTTCTTTATAATACACCTCGTCTGCAATATTTGGCTGTGTATGAGATGCTGTGTCTGAAATAGGAAGAATTTTTTTTGTAATTTGTCCATCACTACATGTTCGTGATGTCATTCAATAAAACGAAAACGCAACGTCACTTCGCAAGTTCCCGTCAAAAAGTTCTGGGTTAGGGTTAATAATCACCGCACAACATTATAAATATTACTTACTATTTAATTTTAGAACTAACGACGTAGTTACATCATCACTGGCTTTGCAAAATATCTCTTTCTCATCGTCAAATAATTCTAGTGACATCTCTAATTGACATGGATCTCTATTACAAACTGGTATTGTCTCCAATATGACATTTGGACGGTTGCGGCTGTCTGAAAAAAAAAACCTTTTAATTTCCAACTTTTTACCAATCCTGTCCTACTATTTTTATTTAGGTTCTTATTTTTTTAAAAACAACTTACCTACTACTATTACATTCAAAAACTATTTATCTAATCTCAATGAAAAATAGTAATCTATAGAATTTAATTATGTCTGAATTAATAAACAACAAACTCAAGCAGACCAGCCCCCACAAGCAGCACCTGTTCACAATTCACAAGTATGACGCGTGTGGCAGCCACCGCCCTCCTCGCACATATTATAGGTATTGTAACTTCCATCCTGCTATGGTTTCTTCGCGATGTTTTCCTTCACCGAAAACAAGTTCACGGCATTTGAAGTCGCTATATCTGATCACCAAGTTAATAAAGCAATGTACTAACCTATGGCAAACCATGTTATAGGTGATTTTTTTTCTCCTTTACACGAAACTTGCAATAAATCCCCAATTTTGTAGTTAACGTATTGTTTGCTCAACACTGAAAATACAGCAATATATTAGGCAAGGGTCGCCAAGGGGGGCAGGGAGGGGCAGCTGCCCACCCCTAGAGATTCTAAAAAATTTGCCAAATGTAAAGCAACCAAAGATCCAAGTCTTTGACTTGACTTGCTTGATCAATCATTCCCGTACGCCGAAACTCAAACATATATTAATAAAGTTATAATGTGTTATAGGTACTACCTACCTACTATCGTGATAAGCGCTGTATATTAGCTGTCCTCCGCGGAGAGATATTTTCTTTTCCCGGGATAAAAAATATCCTGATCTCTTTTCTTTCTTTCCAGGGTATAATCTATTTGTACCAAGTTTAATCATGATCGGTTTAGTAGTTTTGGAGTTCATTGCGGACCAACACCGTGACACGGGTATTTTATATATTAATACGAAGAAACTAGACGTTTGTTTTCAACCATACCTACACATGTTTTCCTTTTTAAACGACTTCAAAAAAGGAGGAGGTTATATGTTCGACTGTATATATATATATATATATATATTTTTATGTATGTTCATCGATTTTTTCGCCAATTGTCAAGCGATTTTCAAATTTTTTTTTGTTTGAAAGAGTATACTTCGGCGGTGGTCCCATTATCACCAAGTCAGGATCTGATGATGGGATCCTGGGGGAAAACGAGGGCAACCCTCAAATTTTATAAAAATTGTCAACCGATTTTCAAAATTCTTTTTTCATTTGAAAGAGTATACTTCGGCGGTAGACCCACTGTCACCAAGTCAGGATCTGATGATGGGATCCTGGGGAAAATGAGGGCAACCCTCAAATTTTATAAGAATTTACAGTATTTTTCATTCATATACGTACTTATCAAAGCTATTTCTATCTGGTAGTCATCATCTTATGTTGCAGAGCTGATGATGGAAGGTACAACTCCTTAAAGGTTAGGATTTAGGCAAAAATCTGTAAATATTATGGGCTAATATTTATAATTCATATACTTTCTAAAGCTATTCAGATATTTGCATCTGGTAGTCATCATCTCATGTTGCTGAGCTGATGATGGTAGGTCAAACTCCTTAACGGCTAGGAGTTAGGGGATATTTCTTTAAATATTATAGTCACGTTTAGACTCGTATCGTCGTCTCTTTGTATATTCAAATAAGCTGATGATAGAAGGTAAACTCTTTATCGGTTAGGAGTTAGAATATAGGTTGTCCTAGATATGAAATGAAACGCAATATCAAGTAGCTGCTGAGAAAGAAGCCTTAATCATTTAGGATAAATATTCTTTATTTTTATTAAAAGTTAATCTATTTTTGTATTCCCTCATCTAATAGCGTGATGTTATTTAACTTATAGGCTTTCTCGATAAATGGGCTATCCAACACTAATATATTTTATGTAGTTACTGAGATTAGTGCGTTCAAACAAACAAACAAACTCTTCAGCTTTCTCATATTAGTATAGATAATGTAAATTAATAATAGGCTTAATTTGCTCGAAAACAATTAAATATTTCTTGAAAACATTGAAATATAAAAAATGAAAAAATAAAACTTTTTATAAAATAATAAAAACGACTTCGAAAACCGAAAAATAAACTGAATAAAACATTAAATAACATGGACAAAAAATATTTCAATAACTAAATAGACCAAAAACTTTACTTATGTAAACTACCTACGCACCTATTCAAATTATTATTCTATAAATACCTTTTGATCTGTTTGAAGTCGGTGCCAAGCCCAAAAATACAATGAAAGAAATAATAAATGCCTTCACAAGCACTTATGAATTGTAAGATTACCTACTTTCGCCAGATGGCAGTTCAGCCTCCCAGGGTGGAAATTAATTAATCCCTGGGTTCGGGAACTGATTCTATCTGCGGGCGGCCAGCGGTCAACCGTTTCACCGGGTCTCCCTTACCGCACGCCAACATGCTGCGCCTGCACTACTCAATAGCGACTCCACAATACCCACAATACCGCCGGTCCCTCCGCCGTCAGCACAGTGCCTCCTCTAAGGAACTCTGGCAACCTTACTCACCGCAGGAACACAACACCACTTGAGGGCAGTGTTATTTGGCTGCGATATTCTGTAAGGTTGAGGTACTAGCCCAGTCAGACGGCCCCAGATGTTCTGCTATGTCCTACCTCCTCAAACCGTACGAAGCCTATTAAACCTATTAGGCTTGGCACCGACTTCAAACAGATCAAAAGGTATTTATAGAATAATAATTTGAATAGGTGCGTAGGTAGTTTACATAAGTAAAGTTTTTGGTCTATTTAGTTATTGAAATATTTTTTGTCCATTTTATTTAATGTCTTATTCAGTTTATTTTTCGGTTTTTGAAGTCGTTTTTATTTTTTAATATCAATATTATTTTCGAAGCACATAACTTACCTCGAATACTTTGAAATTTAGCTTCTAATTCATAATATATTTTGGTTTTCCCATGAATAGCAGCATCTGAAATTAAAAATATAATGTTAAGATTGTTAGAACGTAACAAATACTACGTACTTACTACATTTTGGTACCTGCTTACATGTTATATCGCTGAGTATCTAACATAAGATACGTGCCTAATTCACAATAATCTCGGCCTAAATAGTTGCCTGAGCCTTAGTACAGGCTTTATTGACATCTATATTAATGTTATAAATCTGTCTGTCTGTCTGTCTCCTTGGTTTTCACGACTATTTTTAATCAACCCTAAGTGGATATAGAGGTAAAAAGGCACGATTCCGCGATAAACGTTTTCCATTGGACGTGATCGCGTACAATTGTTAGTTTTTTTTTATACGTATAGTGACGAAGAGGCAGGCCGTTCACCTGGTGGTAAGAGCCTACCGTCACCTATCAGGTGGATTTTATTAATATATGTATAAATAACTTGTTAGTAGTCACAGTGATAAAATATTGTATGTTTTAATTATTTTAAATAAGTTTTTTTAACAAGCTTAAGTTAGTCATGCTCGCTTTACGACCTATGCTTGCGGCGGCGTCGTGTGGCGGCCCTCACTTCCCTACAATATGTGCGAGGAGAGCGGTGGCTGCCACACGTGACATACTTGTGAACAGGTGCTGCTTGTGGGGGCTGGTCAGCTTGAGTTGGTTGTACTAAATCACTCATAATTAAATTCTATTTATTTTTTTACCGCCATAACACGCTAATATTTACACACACATTTACACTTATTCTAGGTCTAGGTTGCGTGTTGTAGGTACCTTGGCACTTGTTATTAAAATCCATTGTCACATTCACTTTGCATAGCTTCTCCTTACAGTTGGACTTGATGTGACTTGCATCTGAAATCAAAATTATTATTATTCATAATTATAGACATTTGCAGTCACTTGTAAATACAACTCGAACCCATTTGCAAGGGCGCTGGCAATAAGTTCAGCACAAAATCTCTGTCCGTCCCACTTTTGTGTCCCCTCGACGACGCCCTGAGCCGAGGTTCGTGCCCCAACTGGGGTGCCCTCAGCGGCCAGTCGTCTAAACTTTGCGTTTCGGCTGAGAGCCTTAAGCGCTCACCGAAAAGTTCGCGTAAGGGTGTCTATGGTCCCTCAGACCTCCACCTTTAAGTCATCCCCAAATAAAATAAAAATAATCTGCCGCGTGAATTCATTTAAGCCTGCTAGGAACCGAGCCGATCGGCAGCAGATTTTATTTATACATTTTGTAATTTGTTGTAAATAAATAAATAGAAAAAATCTTACATGTACTATCTACTTCCTGAATTATAATAACTGGCTGCATGTCACATATTCTGTTATCCTTCAACAATTTGATATAGTAGGTTCTATTACCATCTTTGGTTTCCAATTTTTTGTTTATTTTCAATGTTTTCATCGTATCGGGGTATACATTCGTCGATTCCACAAAGTTATCTGTAATAAATTTATAAATTACTGTTTTATGTATAATCCGTAACTGGTAACACTTCAACGCCAATAGTAACAACATCAAGAATGTCTCGGCATTTATTTTCCCAAGGCAGTGTGATGTGGCCGCCACCGGAATATGGATTGCACCAGCAGGCAGCAGTGTATAGTAACACTTGGTCAACACAAGCCATTTCAATCCTCTCAATCTCTAGTTTACTTATTGAGACTCACTCACTCACTCATCAAAAACGTAGTTCATTTAAGATAAAAGGCAGATCAACAGGCGTATACAAAGGAAACTATTTTAAAATATGCCAATAGAAAACAACACGTTATGGTATGGTATGGAGTGAGGTGCTAGACTACTATATTGAAAAGGGGAGATCTTCTAGGTTTAGGTCATCGTGCCTGGAGACAGCGGTGCAACCTTACGCGGATGGTCGGATTACTGAATGCAACTCGGGCTATTCACGGGAGACGAGACTGTGTCGGAAACGCGGGCGGTTCTGTATCGTGTTATTTCTGAGGGACCAAGTGTATGCAAATCATTTGGAGAACTTCGTTAGCGCGATGTAGCTAACTGTGGCGCCATCTATCTAGGAGTCGTGCGAACTATAGTATCTTCGTTGTAAATAGATGTCGCTACAAGTATGTTCATGTATCTACACAAATGTTTATACTGTTTATAAATCGAACCTATGACATATACCTACTATAGAGTAGTAGACAAAGTATCTTCTAAAGAGGTAAGAAAGAAGCGTTATGCAAGATGGCAACACAGTCGTGAGCATCCATAGGCTAAAGGTAACCACTTACCGTCATGTGGGCAGTACGTAAGCGGGTTTGCCACTTAAAAAAAACGAGGAAAACCAATCGGTTAAAATATAACACAAACACTTTTTGTATTCATAAATAACATACTATCAAGGAGTAGAACAACATCCTTCACGCGTTTTGGTATTCCAGTGACAAGAATGGTAGCATCGAGGGTGTCTCCCTCAGAATAATAAACATTTACACGGCCACTGGCGGCAGCAGCTGTAAACACAAATCTGTATATACAGGATGTCAGGTAAGAAGTACGATAAACTAAAGAGGGAGATAGGTGGGCGAGTCACCTACCAACATACAAAAATGAACTTAGTAAAAGAATGTAAAAGTGTCACCATTTTCGAGTTTTTTTTTTTAATTCTCGATAGGCTTGTGTTTGACCACAATCTCACCATGGTAAGTGATGATGTGGCTGAAGATGGTAAACACACAAAGCAGATGGGAACTGGATCTCAAGTGCAGCTGTCGGAACACACCGATAGGTGCTTGGCGACAGATTTTCAACTTGAGGGTGGTAGCCAGTCAGTCGGGTACTACAAAGTACCCTGCCACCGTGCTATGGTATCCTCACGATGTTTTCCTTCACCGAAAGCTCAAGCTCATTGTAGGATTCGAACCCACGACCTTCGTCGCGGTATCCGACGTCACTTACCACTGAGCTATCATCGCCTTAGATATACAATTTATTTACAACAAATATACAATATTATAATATATAAAAACTTCTTCGAGGCTGCCGCTGCTGCCGATCGGCAAGGTTCCCAGCAGGCTGGCAGCGTTTCCTCTTTGGATGGCTAGGCTGATGCGTTGGCGGAAAAAGCTCCCCGCCCATCGGCCTCTCGTGGCTTCGATATTTTTTTAGATTATATTATTATTTTTACTCTTACCTATGGGAGCGTTCAAGTATTACGTAACGCAATTTTTGGAGATTTTTGACCCCCCCCCTCCCCCTATGTAACGCGCCGTCACGATTTTCTGTACCCCCCCCCCCCCTCCCCCCTAGTAAAACGTTACGTAACCATCAAGTGAGCATTTTGACCTAAAAGTCACAATTATGTGGCGTAAAGTAACGAAAATGTTAAAATAAAGTGTTACGTAACGCGTAGTTTAAACCCCCCTCCCGCCCCTGTAACGCATCGTAACGTTTTACAATACCCCCCCCCCCCCCCCCCCCCAAATTCGTTACGTAATACTTGAACGCTCCCTATTCTGATTATTATATATTGATAATTGATATCGTACCTGTACTTATATGTCAGTCAGCATCTAATGGGGAAGCTTGGATGATCGTAAACCAAATTAAGTCAATAGGTTATGGACGTAAATAAAATCCCTTAAAATAAATCCCAATTAAAACCTACTGAAAAACTTACCGGTGTCATTTTCTGACGGCAATTGATATGATTTACTTACCAAAATTTAACACTAAAATGGGCACAAAATGACAATATAAAATCAAATTCATTTTAAATTATATTTGTAATAAACTACATTAGCTCACGATAAAATGTAATTGCTGCCGCGCAGTGTATGTATATATATATATGCATAGGGATATTATTTGGAATATTCTAAAGCCAGCCTCTGACAGTTTCCAAATTCCGATTCGATCAAACAGAGCGAATGAATCCATATGAGTTATACTACAAATTTATTAAATATCTAAACTAATAAATATATAATATAAGATAAGAGCGTAAAGTCCCGCAATTTAAAATCAGAAAAGTTGTCATTTTCACGCTTATTTTTATCCATGTTTTTTTTAGGGTTCCGTACCCAAAGGGTAAAAACGGGACCCTATAACGAGTACTAAGACTTCGCTGTCTGTCCGTCTGTCTGTTACCAGGCTGTATCTCAGGAACCGCGATAGCTAGACAGTTGAAAATTTCTCAAATTATATATTTCTGTTGCCGCTATAACAACAAATACTAAAACCAAAATAAAATAAATATTTAAGGGGGGCTCCCATACAAAAAACGCAATTTTTTTGCCCTTTTGTCTCGATAGCATCACCAGGCTGTATCTCAAGAACCGCGAAGCTAGACAGTTGAAATTTTCACAAATTATATATTTCTGTTGCTGCTATAAAAACAAAATAAAATAAATATTTAAGGGGGGCTCCCATACAAAAAACGCTACTTTTTTGCCCTTTTTTGCTCGATCTCATCACCAGGCTGTATCTCAAGAACCGCGATAGCTAGACAGTTGAAATTTTCACAAATTATGTATTTCTATTGCCGCTATAACAAAAAATACTAAAAACAAAATAAAATAAATATTTAAGGGGGGCTCCCATACAACAACCGCTATTTTTTTGCCCGTTTTTGCTCGATATCAATAATGACAACAGGTAGGCACTTGAAATATTCACAAAATACTCAGTTGTATTTTTACTTTAATAATAAATAATAAAAATAAAATAAATATTTAAGGGGTCTCCCATACAACAAACGTGATTTTTTTGCCTTTTTACGGAACCCTTCGTGCGCGAGTCCGACTCGCACTTGGCCGGTTTTTTATACTACAAGTGACAACGAAGCTGACGGGTCACCTGATGGTAAGTGTCTACCGTCGCCTATAGACATTAGCAATACCAGGGGATTGCCAATGTGTTGTACACCTTATTACAATGCCTTAAAAGCATCTGGCTCTCAAGTGCATCTGCCGGAAGTCGGAACACACCAACAGGTGCTTAGCGACAGATTTTCAACTAAATGTATCATTTAAAATTAAATAGATGTTTCACTCCTCTTGCTCAAAAATACCGTCATTGTGGATACCAGAGCGAAGAAAAAATAGCAATTCTTCCTCTAGGGGAAAAAGTTTTTTTTTTTAAATTTTTGTGTGTCAAATGACAATGACCCTACAAAAACGAAAAAGTCTTTAGTCATAAGTAGAATAATCATGAATAAAGACTCGACTTATTACTGTTTCATAAAAAAAGAACTTCATTTAAATTTTGAAAATGGAACTAAAATCGGCGATCTCTGGCAGAATGCCTGCAATATGTTGCGGCTACAGAAGAAACAAAAAAAAGACATTATAAACTACATATTTCATATTGTATTGGATTGTTTTATTTTCTCGCAATCGTAGTGAAAAGTATAGTGTAACACACGGCGCTAAAACCCATTAAAACTCGGTTTCTATTTACTACCTCGTATATAATGGGTCATTTTAGCTCCTTGTTTATATATTTAACTAGCACTTATTTACATGAACTAGACAAACATATACTGAGCCACAAATAGCCCCCACGTTTAGGTTACCACTACCACGGTAACGAGTATAATAAAAAATCAACTCACGATTCAAGATTTATCTCAGCTAAGTAACTTACACAAAACCATGACTTTGCATTGTTTCCGTAATCTTAACTAAAATTCGAAGCTTGCAGTAAAGGGTCTCCGAATTTGTTGTCCGAATGAAAATGTAACGTCTACTCTGGCATTAAAACATAAAACATCAGACAAGGATAATAGGAAAATAAAGTATTACGAACATAATTAAGTCCATAGGCTACGGTAACCGCTTACTATCAAGTGGGTAATCTTCTTTGCCACCTAGTTGTATTATTTTTTTATTCTGGTTTTTTTTTTAATTCTGGATAGGCTTGTGTTTGACCACAATCTCACCATGGTAAATGATGATGTGGCCGAAGATGGTAAGCACACAAAGCCTAAGTCAAAGTCAAAACCATTTATTCAGTTTAGGCCCTTGAAGGGCGATGAAGGTCGAATTACAGAAGTTACCACCGGTTCGGAAGTCAGCCTTCAACTGAGAAGAACCGGCAAGAAACTCAGCAAGGTTACATTTTTGGAACGAAGTTCCTTATCGCGCGTTGTGAAAGGGGGCTAGACGAAAAAAATTCTTACGACACTTTTAGTGTCACTGTCACTGTCACTGTCGGTGACAGTTGTGTGTAGTAAGCTATTGTAAGCTGTGCGGCGTGCGCATGTTTCTCTGTCTGTCTCTCTCTCTCTCTTTTATAGAAAGCAAGCCAGATATTCATTTCTATTTATATATATATATATATATATATATATATATATATATATATATAATATATATATATATATAATAAATGTTTTTTTTATATATATATATACTCTCTCGACTTATATAACTTCGTTCCATCCGGGTGTCCCTTGACACCTCTCAAGTTTTTTTTTAAATATTTTTGGACCATCTGACTATATTGGCTTTTTTTTTTCAAATGTTTAACAATTTTATTCTTAAAGTAATACAAAAATACATAAAAAATTATAACCCGCATTAGTTACCTACATAGTTAACTAAAACAAAAAATACTCAGCTAATAACAGCGTATTAAAAAAATGGTAATTAACAGTAAAAAAAACAATGTGTAGGTACTTGTACAGAGTGCAGCTACTTCCAGACATCTTTATCCTCAATATATTGGGCTACCTTGTAATAAGCTTTTTCTTTCAAAACTTTTTTTATGTACGATTTGAATCTAGAATCAGTCATCTTGGTAACAGATGCTGGTAATTTATTATAAAAACGAACACTATTCCCAAGAAATGACTTTTTAACTCTAGCTAATTTAAAATACGGAACAACTAATTTATCTTTTTGTCTTGTATTGAAATTATGAATCTCTACATTTGATTTATACAAGTCTACATTTTTTCGAATGAACATAATATTTATACAGTGAAGGTAAAGTCATAATGTTTATTTCCTTAAATATTTCCTTTAATGATTCACGTAGACCCATATTGTAGATTGCACGAATGGCTCTTTTTTGTAATACAAAAATTATTGGAACGAAGTTCCTTATCGCGCGTTGTGAAAGGGGGCTAGACGGAAAAAATGCTCACGAAAAATTGTCACCGACACTTTTGTGTCGGTGTGCTATTGTAAGCTGTGCGGCGTGCGCATGTTTCTCTGTCTGTCTCTCTCTCTCTCTCTTATAGAAAGCAAGCCAGATATTTTCATTTCTATTTATATATATTGTTTTTTTTATATATATATAATATACTCTCTCGACTTATATAACTTCGTTCCATCCGGGTGTCCCTTGACACCTCTCAAGTTTTTTTCAATATCTGCAGCAGCTCCCCACAGTAAAACGCAATATGATAAAAGACTATGGAAATATGCAAAATAAACTTATCTGGCCGTCTCAACATTCGTCAATTGTCAATTTTTTTTAACAGCAAATACAGCAGAACTCAATTTACTAGCTAAAGATTGTACATGAGAACCCCATTGTAGTTTATTATCAAGTGTTATACCCAAAAATACAGTTTTATCAACTAGTCCCAGGCTGCTGTCATCTATTAATACCCTACTGTCTACTTGTGGTACGTTTGGAAGAGCGAATCTTAAACATTTTGTTTTCTTAGAGTTTAATAAAAGATTATTTACAGCAAACCATTTAGAAACTATTGACAAAGTATCATTTACTCTAGTAAGTTCTTTGTCTTTTCTATCTACTTTAAAAATGAATGAGGTGTCGTCAGCAAACAAGACTACATCTGAGAGACCATTTACGACCGACGGTAAGTCATTAATATATACTAGAAATAGAAATGGCCCAAGTATAGAACCTTGATGTGCCCCCATTTTGACTACAGAACCATTGGACGTTGTACCTTCAACTCGTACCTTTTGTTGGCGATTAGTTAAATAAGACAAAACAAGTTCATGAGCAGTTCCACGAATACCATAATAATTAAGCTTTAGGAGCAGAGTACGGTGGTCGACGCAGTCAAACGCCTTTGATAGATCACAAAACATGCCTATGGCATCCTGTGAGTTTTCCCAGGCTTCATAGATGTGCTTCAATAATCTTGCTGCCGCATCTGATGTAGATCTCCCCTTCGTGAAACCGAACTGATGACCATGCAGTATCTCACAACTATTGTTTTTTTTGTTTTTTTTTATATTCGATAGGCTTGTGTTTGACCACAATCTCACCATGGTAAGTGATGATGTGGCCGAAGATGGTAAGCACACAAAGCCTAGATGGGAACTGGCTCTCAAGTGCAGCTGTCGGAACACACCGATAGGTGTTTGGCGACAGATTTTCAACTTGAGGGTGGTAGCCAGCCAGTAGGGTACTACAAAGTACCCTACCACCGTGAAACCGTTCTCTGTTGTCGAAACTAACTGTTTAAATTATTATTTATATTAATGGAAATTGTATTATTAATTAATACTGTATACCATTCCTTAACCTATTAATATTATATGCTACAAGGGTAGCAATAAGTTTTTTACATTTTTTAGGAATTATTAAAGTATCCCGAGTCATTTGTATATTACTAACAAACTTGTTAGAATCAAAAAAAGTAAAAACGTCACTATGACGGGATTGTCACGTTGTACATTAAATTATTTAAGTTCCATATATAATTATTCTCTTTTTCAGAGTACTTAGAACAGTATGGAAAAGCACATAACATTACATTCATTACCCCTAGTTTCATCAAGGAATTATAACTATTAATTAAATCTTTCTTACTTATATTTATTGCTTGGCCAATTAATATTACAATAATAGTTTGCCTATCAAATTTAGTTGCTAATATTTTATTTATTATTTGGGAATAAGATGCTCCCGGCATACAATAGTTTGTAAGAGAATGGTTGAGGTGATTAGATATAATACATGGCTGGCTCTCAAGTGCAGCTGTCGGAACACACCGATAGGCGCTTGGCGACAGATTTTCAACTTGAGGGTGGTAGCCAGCCAGTCGGGTACTACAAAGTACCCTACTTCCGTGCTATGGTTTCCTCACGATGTTTTCCTTCACCGAAAGCTCAAGCTCATTGTAGGATAATCTAGAGAGAGTCGCGGGGCGCTGGATGCCTGGATGGGAGCAGTGAACGTCCTTCAGCTGAAATGATGATAATTCAAATTCAAATTCATTTATTTTTCAAGTAACATAAACTCATAATTGGATTATTGTACATCACACATTAGATTAAAATAATTAGACACATACAACACAAAAAAATAAAAAAAAATAAAGGACACATGACAAAAATTATAAATAAAAACAAGCACACACACACTTTGGCCACTTTACCCGACGCTACAAGGGACATGTCGTCCGCAGCAGTGCCGGATATAGGGACAATCTATCCTATTGGCAATGATTGCCAGGACGGTGTTGGAGCTGGCCCGCACCCTGCGGACCAAAGACGCGCACCTCTTGCGTATACTCGCTTAATGATAATCGCTTATATTTTCAATTAGGACTTCCATTTCAAAATGCCTTTGAAGAGTTGCTTCCCGTCTAGCTGAAAATCACGTTTGTTGTATGGGAGCCCCCTTTAAATAATTATTTTATTCTGTTTTTAGTATTTGTTGTTATAGCGGCAACATAAATACATCATCTGTGAAAAATTCAACTGTCTAGCTAGTTATCGCGATTCTTGAGATACAGCCTGGGGACAGACAGACGGGTGGACAGATAGCGAAGTCTTTGTAATAGGGTCCTGTTTTTACCCTTTGGGTACGGAACCTTAAAAAAATCTGTTGACAAACAAAAGAGAAAAAGGGATTTTATTTTTTACGTAGAGGATTAGATATGGAAATTAAATAAAACTAAATAAAAAAAATAAAAAAAACGAACGAAATTCATCGCTGTCAATGTGGTAACGACGTCGATAGGCGAGGTCACCACGGTCTATCATGTCGCCGAATTGAAAGAAGAAGAAAGAAAGAAAGAAAAAACATTTATTGACCCACGAGTCACAACACACATAGTAATATTAAAACTAGTGGACCCGGCAGACGTTGTCCTGTCCTGAAATTAAAACAAAACTTAGAACCCGATTCCAGCGCCATCTACCGGGTCCAATTTTGTTTTCAAATCATCGAGGAACCCATTGAAATACACACACAAAATTTCATCCAAATCGGTCCTGTTACCATACTCCTCCGAAACGGCTTGACCGATTACTCAAATTACTAAAATGGCTATTAAAAAATAAGGGTTGATCGTAGAAGGGTGAAAATTGGGGATTGTATGTATTTTTGTATGTTGTATCATAAAAAAATAGAAATTAGAAATTTTGTATCAAAAATAAAAAAAAAAATTTAGGGGTGGACTACCCCTAACATTTAGGGGGATGAAAAATAGATGTTGGCCGATTCTCATAGATACCGGATAAGCACAAAAAATTTCATCAAAATCGGTTAAGCCGTTTCGGAGGAGTATGGCAACTAAAACTGTGACACGAGAATTTTATATATTAGAATAACTTAAATAATACTTAAAACTAAAAAAATATAATATGCATGTTGCGCGGGATCAAAAGGTCCCTGCCTCAGCATAAAGTTGCACTGCACATACAGCAATACAACGCTGGTATTCTGGTAGAGCCGTTTATCACGACACGCTGCTATCAATGACGACATTCGTAGGGCTTTCGCCACTGTTCACGTGCCGGCTATTTTAGAGCCGAACGGAATAGCACGTGACGATGGTAAGAGGCCCGATGGTATGACGTTGTTGCCCTGGTGTCACCTGGTGGTAAACCTCTAGTGTGGGATGCAACTTGTGTTGATACCGTTGCACGATCCCACCTAGAGTCAACATCCAGGGTGGCGCATGGCGGGCGCAGCGGCGACTACAGCGGAGGATTTCAAGCGGCGCAAGTACACGGCCATCGGCGATGGTTATATATTGGCGCCGTTTGGAGTGGAAACTCTGGGACCGTGGGGACCGGAAGCGCGTAAATTATTTAAAGAGCTATCGGCGCGCCTTATAGAAACTTCCGGCGACCAAAGGGCTGGCTCGTACTTTGGACAACGAATAAGCCTCGCTATACAGCGAGGTAACGTAGCCAGTCTTTTGGGCACGTTACCCATAGACAGCGATCTAAATTCTGTGTTTTATTTATAATTTAGATTTATTTATAGGTATTTTAGTTTTATTTCTGATTTAGTATGTATGTAATATTTTAATTGTAGGTATTTTGTTTATGTATACTAATAAATGTGGATCAAATGGTCTGAAAAAAAAAACTGACTCAAACTTTTTGGAATTCCTTTGCATCTAATAATATCTATAAAATCCTTCAGCAGAGCTGGTATTATAAGCTTAACAATTTAGTTAGTTAGTTTAACAAGGAAGGAAATCGCCGCATATTATTTGGAATACCTACTTATGTTGTATGTTGATGGTTATGGTATTAGTTTTAATAACGTCAATCGCGATTCCTGGTTTTGTTTTTCTAGGTAGTTTTCGCGTCATCCGTGGGCTAAGGGCTTGGACTATGGTTAATTAGTCCAAGGCTAAGGGGTGAACTATGCCACAGAAAGAGGTTCGATGATCTGCAAAAACCGGTCAAGTGCGAGTCGGACTCGCGCACCGAAGGTTCCGTTCAAACTTGTAGATATGAAAATAGTTCGTTCATCACGGTAATGGAGTCTTGAGGATTATTTATAAATATTTTTTCGATTGCGTTGATTTTTTCGGATATCATTGCAAAATTTACGGTTCTCGGGTTTATTCCTTTACTTGTGCTACATGACATTGCTTCTTGCCAAAATTCATGATTCTAGGTCAACGGGAAGTAGGTACCCTGGGTAGGTAGGTATTTTATTAATTTTCATTTTCGCGGTAGAAACCAGATAATAATAATTTTAATTACTAACGACATCTTTTTCAATAATTTGAACTTCAATCAAAGTGTTTCAACTACTCACTGGCAGATGGCTCTTGTAAAAAATTTAATTTAATTTAAAAATGAAAGGAAATAATTTGTCAGCAAAATTATTATTTAACAAACATTTTTAAATGCTTATTATGTATGCAATTGAAATAAAAATGTTACTTTTATATTTATAAATAATACAAGTAAGGCTGTAAAAACCGATGTACCTTTGTCAGCACCAGTGTGAAATTAAAAAAGTGATCTGTCAATTCGACCTGTCGTGTTGTCAATAAACTAATATGTCAAAATTTACCAAAGGGTAGTGAATTCAGTCTTGCATTACGATATTTTATATTTAAATTATCAGCTCATAACAAAGTTAATCAACCAAACCATGAATTGTAAACGTTAGATTATAATTTTGTACACAACTATCCTTGACTGCGATTGAATCACTTGTATTTTCATTGTAAAATAACTTGGCGTAAATTTTGTTACCATGGATGGAACTTTGGTGCTTGTTTTATTAGCTTTAGTGATGTTAGTGGGGTCCTATGTGGCTGGAAGTATTCCTTTGAATGTCTCTATGTCTGAGGTAAGTACAGGAACCTGTAAATTTTGATTTAAGATCAAAAATTCTTAGTTCAAAGTAATGCAATGAAATCACCTGCAATATGCTGGCGAAATAATATTGATGTTGCAAAACTCTATTTGTTAATTTACACGAAACATTTTCGTAAAGAAAAACATTTGTTAATCGTTGAAAAGTGTTTGGAAATATATTTTGCTAGATGTTTTATTTAAGTACATAATTCTAATCGCATTAAATCTTGGCTGTAAAAATCTTTTAGCGCCTTTTATCGTATTACCAGATTTGTATAATTTTTGTTATAAAAATTGCTTAGAAGTAATAAAAACATTACTGATTAATGTTTAATTTTTTTTAAATAGGTGTTACAAATGAGCATATAAAAGTTTTTCACATATAAAATGATAAAATGATTTTAATGGTATTGATGTTGGTTAGATACCACGACGAAGGTCGTGGGTTCGAAACCTACGATGAGCTTGAGCTTCTGGTGAAGGAAAACTTTGTGAAGAAACCATAGCACGGTGGTAGGATACTCTGAGTACTCAATTAGCTGGCTACGGTCTAGTCGAAAATGTTACCAAGCACCTATTGGTGTGTTCCGTCCAACAACGGCACTTGATAGCCAGTTCCCATCTAGGCTTTGTGTGCTTACCACCTTCGGCCACATCATCACTTACCATGGTGAGATTGTGGTCAAACACAAGCTTATCCAAAATAAAAATAAAACAATTAAGAAATCAGTGAACCAAGTAGATAAATAAAAATAATTTGCAGGATAAATTAAAAAAAGTGACAGTATTTGGTGCGGGGCTGCTCGTTGGGACAGCATTGGCTGTTATAATACCTGAAGGTGTTAGAGCATTATTCAGTGAACGGGATCTACCCACTGTGGTTACTAAAGACTATACTGCCGAGCCGCCTGGCCATGGTGATGACTTGCATTCAGTCATTGGTATTTCACTTGTTCTGGGTAAGTTTATTTTAATTTATAATCTACTAGTTTTCTTTAATTTATAATCTACTAGTTTTCTTTAATTTATAATCTACTAGTTTTCCGCCCCGCGGTTTCTCCCGCGTTCCCCAGGGATCTTATCTTTTCCTGGGATAAAAAGTATCCTATGTCCTTCTCCGAGGTTTAATCTATCTCTATACCGAATTTCATCTAAATCGGGTCAGCGGTTTAAGCTTGAAGAGGTAACAGAAAGACAGACACACTTTCGCAATTTTAGTATTCGTATGGATCTGTGAAAATTGATGATAAGGGCAAAAGTGGTACAACATACTAATCAATTTTTTTGTTCACAAAACCGTTTGAAAACATCAACCATGTCATAAAATCTAACCCAAAATAATTTATACGATGAGTGTTTCACAAACCAAAACTGGGCATAAGTTCAGCTTTCTAAATCCAAGGGTTTAAGCTTGGCGTTGAGGTCAGTGATGCCTCTTTAAAAATATATATATTACATATAATTATTTATCCAGTCACACTGACTGTATTTGGATGTTATTGCAGCTAAAAAAAAAATGTTAAAAAGACATCAATAGGGTTGTGTCCTAAAAAAATCTATTTAGCCCGTCAGTTAGATTACCAAAAAATATTGGACACGTATTTTTTATTTTGTTCCGTATGACGAGGATACAGTGCGTTGAAATTTCGCGTGACGTCACACCGTGGTACAAATTTTACCACGAAGTGACGTCACAATCCCCCACTCCTATACTTTGATGCGCTATAACTTTGTATATTTTTATTGATTTGATAAAGCAAAAAATACGTGTCCAATATTTTTTGATAATCTCACCGACGGACTAATTAGAATTCATTTTTATTGACCCAGGACACTACCCTATTACACTGACTGATAATTTCTAAGCTTTGGGTGTGCCTCCTTTGGTCATCTTATCACTTACTTTAGTGTAATTATGATCAAAAAATCATATTCGCTGTTATAATGCTTTTTGTAGGTTTCGTATTCATGTTGCTGGTCGATCAGATGTCCTCGAGGTATAATGACTCCAGTAATCCTGTAGAAAAGAATGTCACCGCTACAGTAGGCTTGGTGGTCCATGCTGCTGGTATGTATACACTTCTTATTTTACTGACTAGTTAACTTTGACTAACTTTAAATAACTAGTACACTTTTACTAACTAGTTAACTTTAAATGACTAGTTCACTTTTACTAACTAGTTAAATTTAAATATGTAACTAGTTCACTAACTAGTTAATTCTAAATAACTAGTTAACTTTATATATTTAGTTATCTTTAAATAATTAGTTATATTTTACTGACTAGCTAACTTTACTAACTAGTGACAACCAGGCATTTGGGTCACCTGATGGTAAGTGAATACCGTCGCCTTTAGACAATAGCAATACCAGGGAGATTGCCACCAACAGGTGCTTGGCGGCAGATTTTCGTCTTTTGTGTGGAAGCCAGCGAGTCGAGTACTACAAAGTACCCTACCACCGTGCTGTGGTTTCCTCACGATGTTTTCCTTCACTGAAATCTCAACATCATTATAGAATTCAAACTCATGACCTATGACCGCGGCATCCAACATCACTACAACTGAGCTATTATCACCTTGAATATGGAGTTAGTTGTAACAAACATACAAACAAACTATCACATTTATTCAAGCTTTTGTCCAAGGCTACATCTATAGTTTTACTTTAATCTTATCAATAATAATATTAATAAAACAAATCAAACATTTATATAGATAGTTATCTTGATTTCGTGATAATATTTATCGTAATGGATCTATTTATCGATAGCACGTATCGATAGATATTCCACGTAATCATTTGTGATTCCTGATAAATTAATTAGAGAATGCTATTTTAAAGTTTAAACTATGCGATGGCCCGCTTAGCGTAGCTAGTTACATATCACGCCTCAGATAGGTTCGATTCCCATCCAGGATGATTTTTGTGTGGATGAACATTTCAGTCCTGAGTCTGGATGTAATTATCTATTTATAATTTTAAATATGTATTCAAAAATTAGTTCTATATCAGTTCAAAAATGAGTTCTATATCAGTTCAAAAATGAGTTCTATATCAGTTCAAAAATGAGTTCTATATCAGTTCAAAAATGAGTTCTATATCAGTTCAAAAATGAGTTCTATATCAGTTCAAAAAACTCTTTATTAAGTAAACTACAAGTATTTTTGTTATCTGGTATCCATAGCACAAGCTCGCTTAGTTTATAAATATACTAGTTGTCACCCGCAGTTTCACCCGCGTTCCCGTGGGATCTTATCTTTTCCCGGGATAAAAATATAGCCTATGACACTCATAAATAACGTAGCTTTCTATTTGTAAAAGAATTTTCAAAATCGGTTCAGTAGATCCAGAGATTACCCCCTACAACCTCACTAACTTTACTTAATTAAGGCGATGATAGCTCAGTGGTAAGTGACGTCGAATACCGCGGCGAAGGTCGTGGGTTCGAATTCTACAATGAGCTTGAGCTTTCGGTGAAGGAAAACATCGTGAGGAAACCATAGCACGGTGGTAGGGTACTTTGTAGTACCCGTCTGGCTGGCTACCACCCTCAAGTTGAAAATCTGTCGCCAAACACCTATCGGTGTGTTCCGACAGCTGCACTTGAGAGCCAGTTCCCATCTAGGCTTTGTGTGCTTACCATCTTCGGCCACATCATCACTTACCATGGTGAGATTGTGGTCAAACACAAGCCTATCAAATATAAAAAAAAAACTAACTTGTACCTGTCAACATTTTCGAGATATTTAATATCTAAAATTCAATTCAGAAATATCTCGAAATTGGTGACCTTATTATTGAGATCATTGTTTATATATTTGTTAGGTGACCCGCTCACCTATCTCCCACTTAAGTTTGTGGGCGATAGGTGGGCAACACCCTGTATGTTGTGAAAATGTATTGGATTATAAAACTATTATCCCGGCGAGCATGAGCCAGGGTATCTCATACCCTGGTAATATTTAAATGTTAAAAGTTTCTCAATATCTTTCAGGTTTAAGCTGTTTACATACCAAAGAATGATATTTTTTGTTAAATTGTTGATTTTTATAAACCTCCAAATTTTTGTTCCTATAAATTACTAAGTATTAGGTTTTGTATGAAAAAATTTAAACGATATTTTTTATGTATTTTTTATTTGTATTAATCGAAGTAATCACCCATGCAATCAATGCATCTTTGCCAACGCAGTGGCAGTTTATTGATGAATAAAATTAATTTGAAATTACAATTCTTAGCCAAACAAAAATTATTTTGATTTGAAATGGCCAGTACAATGTACGGCAATTTCATAGTTACAGACCTGTTATTAAAAAAACATAAATAAATAAAAAATATTTCATAATTAAAAACTTATTTAATTATCCAATAAATAATCCATTATATTACAAAATAAGATCAACACAATAAAGAAAATAATAATAAAAACTATATTATGGTATATCAAACTATGGGTATGTTGTACCCTGCCTCATTCTAAATGTAACTTTTTTTCACCTCATGTTCAAAATAAGGTACAGATTTTTGTAAATGCAACACTATTGTTATACATATAAAGTTTACATTACATCTGCAGCTGATGGCATAGCCCTGGGCGCCGCCGCTACAACATCACACGCTGATGTCGAGCTGATAGTATTCCTGGCTATCATGCTGCATAAGGCACCAGCTGCCTTTGGACTGGTCACATTCCTTTTGCATGCTGGTCTCGAGAGGTGACAATTTTTTTTGACACTAATTCGTGGAATTTGTACCTATTTTTGTATGTGAAATAGGATTTGGTGATGCTTTTTTTTATTCTGGATAACCTTGTAGTTGACCACCATCTCACCATGGTAAGTGATGATGTGGCCGAAGGTGGTAAGGTGGCTCTCGAGTGCAGCTGTCGGAACACACCGATAGGTGCTTGGCGACAGATTTTCAACTTGTGGGTGGTAGCCAGCCAGTCGGGTACTACAAAGTACCCTACCACCGTGCTATGGTTTCCTCACGATGTTTTCCTTCACCGAAAGCTCAAGCTCATTGTAGGATTCGAACCCACGACCTTCGCCGCGGTATCCGACGTCGCTACCTATATCAGTATAAAGTATCCTACGTTTTATTCCAGGATATGATCCACATGTGTGCCAAGTTTCATCAAAATCCGTTTAGCGGTTTTTGCGTGATTAAGAAACAAATATCGAAACATATTTTCACATTTATAATATTAGTAAAAATTCCGGGATTTCTTAAAAAAAACCGGGATTCCTTTAAAAATTCCGGGATTCCAATAACTGTTAACTTATTTATTTGTGCCCACAGGAATAGAATACGCAAACATCTGCTAATATTTTCATGTGCGGCGCCTCTGCTGGCATTACTCACATACTTTGGTATTGGGAACGAGAGCAAACAGACACTCAGTGACTTTAATGCTACTGGTGAGTTGATACAGCTTTTATTTCAGTTTGTGCTGAATTGGTGAGTTGATACAGCTTTTATTTCAGTTTGTGCTGAATCCCGGGAACCCGGGACTCGTTAGTAAGGTCCCGAGATTTCAGATTTCTGTAGTTTAATGCCATAATATTTAGATAATGTTACTGTTTGTATACTTCTTGTCCTTTCATAAAGTTTGTGTTGAATCCCGGGACCCGGGACTTGTAAGTGAGATTCCGGGACATCAGGATTTTTGTAGGTAATTCTTTTACCACGATCAGGATTTAAGTCGTTATATATTTTTGCAGCATATCTTATTTATGTTTTCTGTCTAAATATAGATTATTAATATAATCGTCATGATGAACATAGAACATAGAAAAATAATAATGTTATCCCTTCCAGGTATCGCCATGCTGTTCTCAGCCGGTACGTTCTTATATGTCGCGACTGTACACGTATTACCGGAACTCACACATCCACACCCTCACACACACACACTACTACCAATGCAGGACGGTATCCCCCCCAAAAGGGGTTTTGGGGGGCTACAATTCTGCGAAATGATCATACTCGCTGTCGGTGCAATGTTTCCAGTTTTACTGACGTTAGGACATAAGCATTAGTTGAATCCCGGGATGTAGGAGTGAAGTCCGCGATTTAGTAAATTTTTGTGTTTTTTTTTATCACATTAAATATTGATTGTCTGTTTTATGGTTGCGGCGTTATTTTGACTCAACACTTAGTAAGAGGAACTTTGACATATATTGAAATACAGAATATATAAGAAATGCTTTTGAAGTTGTTGCCTCTGGCAAATATGCATCGATAGAATGAGTATATACTACGATTAATAGAAAAAAAAAACGGCAAGAAAAAGTTACTTACAAAACGGCAATTTCATAGGCAAAGACCGAATATTATTACACATAGATCTAGTGGAATATTTTACAGTTAGTAAATTTTAAAACAGAAATGTATTCAAATCAATACTAGTATCTCAAGTTCAGTTGACAAGCATAATATTTATAATACTAATTATCCCCCGCGGTTTCACCCGCTTTACGAGGGTGAATTTTCAAAAATCCTTTCTTAGCTCCTTATTAGGAATGTACTAACCTTTCAAGTTGCAGCATTTATACTAATGAGATTTCGTATTAATTAATTAGTGAATCAGTGAATGGTATTTCGCTTTTTATATACAGGATGTCCGGTAAGTAGTACGACCAACTAAAGGGGGGGATAAGTGGGGGGGTCACCTATCAACATACACAAACAATGACCTTGGTAAAAGTGTCACCATTTTCGAGATATTTAATACATATGACGGATAGACGGTAGGTCAGGATAATAATAATTAATTCGTTTGCACAAATTAATTATGATAAATAAAATGATCACCATTTTCGAATTTTTTATTTTTTTCTAATTTTTATTTTTTTTGATTTGTATTGATTTTTGAATTTTCGATATTAAATATCTCGAAAATGGTGACACTTTGTTAAGGTAATTTTTGTATATATTTGGTAAGTGACCCCCCCACCTATCCCCCCCCCCCCCCCCTTTAGTTGGTCGTACTACTTACCTCACATCCTGTATATGTGATTGTTATATTTATGTGAACAAGCGGTGATGAGTAAGTTTCTAATAGTTATTAATCTCGTGTGTCAAATTCATTGTTGTTTTGAATTTTTTTATTAAAACGAGTATTTTCGTTAGCAATCAGCCAATATTTTTGTACTTATAGAGAAATGCCAAACTTTTGTAACCCAAGTTTTCCTTTATCAATCAATACTTATATAAACCTAAGTGTTTGTATTAGTGCGCTTATCTCAGAAAATAAGCGAGAATAAAACAAAACGACTTGATAGCTCTTTTATTAAGGAAGATTAGACTATTATAATCAGTATGTTTATGCTTTTTATACAGACCTATTCCACTGATCAACATTTACACTGGGATAAGCTTGTGTCTGACCGCATTCTCACCATTGTAAGTGATGATGTGGCCGAAGGTGGTAAGAGCACAAAGCCTAGTTGGAAACTGGCTCTCAAGTGCAGCTGTCGGACAGATTTTCAACATGAAGTTGGCCAGCCAGTCGGGTACTACAAAGTACCTTACCACTGTGCTGTGGTTTCTTCACGATGTTGAAAGCTCAAGCTCATTGTAGGATTCGAACCCACGACCTTCGCCGCGGTATCCGACTGTACACTAAGCTATCATCGCCTCATCATCATGTAAAATGTAACTACATGTAGTCAAAGAGAGATATATGTATAATAATCATTCCATAAGTAACCACTAACACAATAAAAACATAATATGCGGACGACGCCGCAGTATTGGCTAGTGAATTTAAATGAGACGGACAAATTTATTTGTGAATAGATTTTAATTTATTTTAGTTAATGTTAGTTTTTGATTAATTTCGTCTCATTATTTTTAATTTAATTCTCATAATAATATGTATGTATATGTATATCGGAAGAATTCTTAAAATAAGACGCGTCCCACTCTTTTCCCTAATCTCTTACAGTGCAAGTGTGCATCCTTTCGCTAGTGTTGTAGTGCTGCATATCGACAAATATATCGATATACATATACAGGGTGTCCGGTAAGTAGTACGACAAACTTAAGGGGGAGATAGGTGGGGGGGTCACCGACAAAATAGGATACAAAAATCACCCCAGTAAAAAGTTCACCATTTTCGTGATATTTCAGATTTTTATGCATTGATTTTTGTATTCTAGAACGATGACACTTTTATTCAGGTCATTTTTGTATATTTTGTCGGTGACCCCCCCCACCTATCTCCCTCTTAAGTTTGTCGTACTGTTTACCGGATGTATATCGATATATTTGTCGATATGCAGCACTACAACACTAGCGAAAGGATGCACACTTGCACTGTAAGGGATTAGGAAAAAGACTCGGAGAATCTTCAGGGATGGTACCCTATATTCTCGAGTCTGGGTATAAGTATTTAAAAAAAATATATAGGTACCTATCAGTTATCTGGTTTCCATAGTACAAGCTCTGCTTAGATTGGGATCAGATGGCCGAGTGAAGAATGTCAGAAATTTTATTTTACTGACTCATTTTTAACTGTAAAGGTCATAGCCCACTTACACGAATCTGCTCCAACACCGCTCCCACCCAACACTGTCTTAACTAAAACGGCTGCTCGTGGTCCACGCGCCGACAGCTAGCAGACACCCAGCTGTCCACGCGCCGACAGCTCTCGCTTTTCGCGATAGTCACAGTTCGCGACCGGCGGCGCGGTGCGACGACTGCTAGCAGTCTGCGTGCGGTCACCGTGTAGTTCGCTTGTTTACCACGCGTGGCCAGCGAGGCGTCAACTACCCAGCAGTCTGTTGGCGGTAAGCTAGCTGACAGCGAGCGGTCTGCTGATTTATTTTGCCAATATAAACTATATCTAAAGAGCACGGCCTGAAGCCCATATTTGAATGATATTTTGTTTGTAGGGAGGGAGCGGAGTCGTGTAAGTGAGCTAGTTATGACCATAGGTCGTAGTTGACTGCTCGGTAGTTGACTTTTAGTATAGGGCGGTGTTGGGTGGGAGCGGTGTTTGAGCAGAGTCGTTTAAATGGGCTATGACCTTTAGAGTTATTTTTTATTTGAAATGTAGTTATACCTAGGCAGGCACATATATTTTTAGATGTTATTTTTTGGCAGTTAGCGGCAACTTTTAATAATATTGTTTCTTGATACCCCATTATTGCCCCAAAATAATATAAGCTTCGTTTTAAAATAGCAAATAAAAACAATATTAAGAATAGCCAATCTTAAGTAAGCCCTCATTTTTGTCTATTTTTATGAAATGATTACGTTTTATTTTGTTTCCAAGCTAATTGGATAAAAAAGTATTTTTAGTTAATTTTAAAGGAGGATGGGCAATTATGTCCCAGGACTAATCTTTAAGTTTTGGATACAAATTTACTTACTGTAGTCATAGTCAGTCAATGAGGTTGCAATATAGGATTAGGGGTTGGATTTAAATCCATCCGTGGTATTAACAACTTAGTATAAATTTTACTATTTTATGTTATCCAATAAAAAAAAATTACTCAGTAAAATATTTTAATTGTTATTAATAAATCTTTTTATATACTGAAAATTAAACCCGCAAAGACACCATCTAAACTAGGACAAAACCGGGGAAATTTGGATAAATGGGAACCCTTGAGAGGATTTACTTTGATTGTTTTTACATTTAAATTTTTTTATCAGGTTGCCTTACTATGTTGGTTTGTGCCTGAACTATGTTATTCCCAGAAGAATGGAGCGTTAACCTCAAAAATTTTTAAGACAAAGCGACTGTTCCGCCAATGCCTCCTATTAGACAACTATTGGCATCACATTCACTTTATCTCTCTCGTATATTTCCATCTACATTCTCAAAAAAATCTTTATTCATTTATTCAGTTTAGGACTTATGAACGTTACAATTGACTCTACCACCATACATTCTGCACAGCTAAATACAGGACGCTCTATTCAATATCTGTGTCTTATGGTTTTTCTATACTAAATACCCATCTTCCTTTATATTTTATATGATATCTTTATGGTTTTATTCAACTGACTCGCAGTTGATAATTTTTATATGTAATGTGTACAAAAAATCGTTGTTTTGTATAAAAACTATATTTTTATTTGTATATGGGTGTTGTTATCATGTAAATAATAAATAAATTGCTTGTACATTGTTTTTTTATTTTCCTTTGTGGCCATTTTTTTTATTGTAGTTAATTAGGTTCATGTGTCTATTGTTTTCAGCATGAAGAGTATCATTGTATATTCTCAGTACTTGCAATATCTCCCAAGAGTAGGTTTGAAAAAAAAAAATTGTTAAATGGTATAAATTCATAGAAAGGATTGTAAGAAAATTGTTTTTTGCGGTGGTAACGGTAGTACAGTCAATTTGTAGATATATTCTTAAATAAAGAACGAATATAATATTCCTAAGTATAATCATAGACAATTTATTATAATTTTAACAAAATGTTTATGGATTTCCTCGTCATTATTTATTAATATATAAACGCCATCTAGCGTCTTAAGTAACAACTTCGTGTCTACCAAATTTATGTATACAGAACAGTAACTAAGTCACGAAATAATTAGTTTTGTTCCATAATCCTATAATATTCATTATAAGTAATAGATAAAAATAAAATAACTACTTTATTAATAATGATCTAAGTGACTATTATTAATCTTTCATTTTCAAGAAGACAATCTCATCCTCGCCCACAGTGCCGCTACTCGCCGCTAGATGGTGTTAATCAGTAACATTTAAAAATGGAAAACGCTGACGCAGAACATAAGCGAATATTATTCCCGAAGTATCTTTTGTCTATTTTAAAATCAATGTAACCATCAAATCTATAAATAACAACTTACCGTGTCTACACACGTGTCGTCAAGTAATATTAAAACAATTATTATTAAAACTCCAGACTATACTTGGCTACAAAATCCACAATAAAACCCAAGGTAATTCGCAGTCGAAAGCATGTAAACAAAGAAACAAATACTTCTTATGCTTTTATTAACCAAAACCTCTTTACATAAACTTTATAATTTACTTTTAATATACAATGTATTTATATTTCTATATGTATGTGCATATAATTTATATAAAGCATATTTATAAACATTACATTATTTACAATATAAGCAAACAATGCTCGTATGTAATTCCGTTAAACTATACAAACCATACCTAAGTTTGTAAATAATGAAAAAAATAACAGGGGGAATTATTTGAAAAAAGAAAACAAACACTAAACAAGAACTAAACAACTTGACAGGAGTAAAACTATGTCTCTCTTTTTCACTATACGAAGATGATAGAGATAACAATGTTTCAGTCTGTTCAAATTTTTGTTTAATCAAAACCAATATTTTACTCGTCATAAACTTTTCGTACAGAACTAAACTTAATTTGACAGGATTAAAACTATGTCTCTCTTTTTTCCACTATACGAAGATGATAGAGATAACACTGTTTTAGTTTAATCAAAACCAATATCTTACTCATCATAAACTATTAAATTTATAAACCGTTTAAAAGGTAATATTCCCGGGTTACTTTATTTGACTTGCAAGATGTACCAAAGATACATTCAATATTTATCTAGCATTATTAGGCCTTAAATCGCAATTCCAGACAAAGTTTAGGACGACCTCACTAAATATATCTTTTTTAAATATTGCACTGAAATTTGTGTGAGAGTGATATCAAAATCAGTACACTGGTTCATGAGTTATAAGCACATAAACGGACAGACATTCTGATGTAGAGATGAGTTTTATATAGCTACATCAAAATGTGATACATAATTAGTGTTGAGTGAACAACCAATTTTTTAAAATAAAGTTTTTTTCAATCGTAAAATATATTTTCTACTTTATTTTAAAATGAAATGTGTGATAGGTTGTAGGTATGATAAATTTGCAATAAATTTTAGTTTATTCATATTCATAATATTACTAAAACTTTCATACAATTTCTCATATTTTATATACTTTTCAGATTTTAGTTTTCATTGCATAACGGCTATAGATATAAATTATAGGCAAGATTACATACTATGCCAAAACAAAATTATACAATTATAATTTACATTTAAAATTATTTTTACACTTTATTTTTGAAAAATTCTATTCCTTTTTTGAAATTTAGAGGTTGAGTTATTTATTTTTAATTAAAACCTTGAATAATAATGATTGTTTTTTTTAAATCTTCATACAAATTTTAGTACAAGATATTTTTCGTTTGAAAAATCCCAACTCAACTTCAAATACATGGGAATTATGCTTTTTAATGTTTAAAAGCTTTATTTTTCAATTTTCAGTCTCGTGTTAAGAATTTTTAGGCACTTAGCATCATTTTGTAATATTATATTTGCTGCAAAACATATATTTTGCCTATCTTAGATTTAGGATGAAAATGCCTATCTTACTTTCAATTAATGAGTAATGAGTCCATACCGCATTTACATTATTTTAATATAAAAGTTCAAAAACAGGTGATGTACCTTCTAGCAACAATTTCAGCAAAAGAGACGTAGCATTGCCAACTACGCTTCATAAACTCAAACTATTGTTAGGGCAAATTCTTATTAAAGGATGTTCAGCAAAATTTTTGATTATTGACCCAAAAAGGGTTGGTTTAAAAATGAGTGGTAAAATTTATGACATTTGTAAATAATTGTATCAGCGCATTGGAAAATATTTTTTTAAAATGTGTCATGTATTAATCTCCTTTACATGATTACTGGCAAAATTACTAAATTTATCGTCCGATGGAATTATTTCTGTACAAACATTTATTTCCTTCGAAATCATTTCTCTTTTCAACTTCTGCAGTGTTTTCAAGTTCCAGATTTAAAACAACACTTTTCACTTCACTTTGCTCCTTCTCGATAACTTCTCCCGAGTCTTCTACTTCACTTCGCTCTTTCTCTGCAACTTCTCTCAGCTTCTTCTCCGCAGCTTCTCTCCGTGTCTCTGCGTTCCACCACGGCATGAACCTTTGGAACACAACTCTTGACCTGTGTTGAGGTTTGAGGACCCATGACACTGCCATATCGACGTTGGCGATCCTGTAATTAGAAAAAGAGACGATGATAGCTCAGTGGTAGTGACGTCGGATACCGCGGCGAAGGTCGTGGGTTCGAACCCTACAATAAGCTTGAGGTTTCGGTGAAGGAAAACATGGTGAGGAAACCATAGGACGGTGGTAGGGTACTTTGTAGTACCCGACTGGCTGTTGGTGTGTTCCGGTAGTTGCACTTAAGGCATTGTAATAAGGTGTACAACACATTGGCAATCCCGTTGGTATTGCTAATGTCTATAGGTGACGGTAGACACTTACCATCAGGTGACCCGACTGTCTCGTTGTCACTTATGGTGTAAAAAATAAATAATATCTTGAAAAAGAGATAAGGTTTGTGAGGTTGCAGGGGTTAATCTCTGGATCTACTGAACCGATTAAAAAAAATCTTTTACCAATAGAAAGCCACGTTATTTGTGAGTGTCATAGGCTATATTTTTATACCGGGAAGAGATACGAGCCCAGGGAACGCGGGTGAACCCGCGGGGGACAGCTAATGCAAAATAAGAGCCTTACCTCCGTTGAAATCTGTCTCGATCTCTTGCATAACCTTCCCAGGGCCCGATCCTCGCTTGTTGCGCTGCGAAGGCCCATACCCTCATCACGTGGACTTCAGGAGGCCTGGTGGAGAAGGTGACCTGAGAAGAACATTGGATATTAATTAAAAATACAATGGAACATATCATATGACAATCACAGAACAAATAAAAATGCGGCAAGTGCGAGTCGGACTCGCGCACGAAGGGTTCCGTACCATTGACTAGGTAAACAATTATAAAATATTATTATTATAGTAAATATACAATTAAGTATTTTGTGAATATTTCAAGTGCCTACCAGTTACCATTTATATTGATATCGAGCAAATATAGGCAAAAAATTATAATGAAATGAAATTGTTTATTCATCCAAATAGGCCTTCACAGGCACTTATGAATAGTCAGACTCTAAATGCTCGGTTCGGAAGGTTGTTTTTGCTGAGAAGAGCCGGCAATAAACTCAGCAATTACTCGTTTCAAAAACAACTTACACCTATTACATTCAATAATTATTATTTATCTAGTTTCACTGACAATATTTGCGTGTTATGGCGGCAAAAATAGTAATCTATAGAATTTAATTATGACTGACTTAATAAACAACAAACTCAAGCAGACCAGCCCCCACAAGCAGCACCTGTTCACAAGTATGACGTATATTTATTTTACTATGTTTTTAGTATTTGTTGTTATAGCGGCAACAGAAATACATAATTTGTGAAAATTTCAACTGTCTAGCTATCGCGGTTCTTGAGATACAACCTGGTGACAGACATACGGACAGACAGCGAAGTCTTGGTAATAGGGTCCCGTTTTTACCCTTTGGGTACGGAACCCTAAAAACAGCATTTTAAGTCTAAGGGTTTATTTAGGCAGGGCATTGATGAGATAGGCCATCTCTTTTTATCTATATTAATATTATTTTAACTATTTAAGTATAAAGCTGAAGAGTTTGTTTGTTTCGACGCGCCAATCTCAAGAACTACTGGTGGGCTGGTCTATTTGAGTTACTTTAGTAATTAATTTTATACATAAGTTCTTTGCCGGCAATTTGTCCTTTAGGAATTTTTCTTTTCATGACTTCCGATTCCTGGATTTCAATTTTAATGCTTCCTAACTAAGCTTCTATGGAAAACACATACTTAACTGGTATTTCACTATAATAATGTTTTCGAGACTGGAATGTTGCATTATCAACAAAATGATCTTACACAACTTTCTTGTGAAATGACGTTGACCGTAGACTCAATAAAGTGACGTCACGAAGTCCGTCACATTTAAAAATGGCGTCACACAGCGTCTACTCTATGACTCAGTTGAGTTTTTACAATCTGACGTCACTATAATATTTATGTCTACTAATACTGACCGCGGTTTCATCCAAGGGATATTTTCTATTCCCGGGATAAAAATTATCCAATCTAAGAAACTAAAGAGAGATAGGTGGGAATAAAAAGATCATCATTTTCGAGATATGTATTTCGATATTTTTATGTATTGATTATTAAATTTTAGATCTCTCTTGATAATGGTGACACTTTTACTAAGGTCATTTTTGTATAATTGGTAGGTGACCCCCCCACCTATCTCCCCCTATCCCCCCCTTAAGTTTTTCGTACTTCTTACCTCACACCGTATATGATATAATATGATTTCTTCCCGAAGAATGAAGTTTTTGAGTGTCACATGGCACATTACCTAAATTTGCACATGAAAAAATTTCCAAAATTCAAAATAAATAATCCCTAAATTTCAGGCTGCGACCGCGGGTCGGTGGGAGTGGTGTTGGAGCAGAGTCGTTTAAATGGGCTATGACCTTAAGAGTGGCACGCGTCTTCGTGGATGACATTATATTTTACCTAGGTTAAAAAAAAATTATATTTTAGATTAAAAAAGCCAATATAGTCAGTCAGATGGTCCAAAAATATTTAAAAAATGTAACCTTGCTGAGTTTCTTGCCGGTTCTCAGTTGACTTCTCGGCTGACTCCCCAACCGGTGGTAACTTCTGTAATCCGACCTTCATAAGTGCCCTTCTAGGGCCTAAACTGAATTAATGGTTTTGACTTTGACACTATCAATAGCTGAAGAGCGAAAAGACGAAGATAATGGCGTGACAAACGACCGCCCAAAAACATGCATTCTCCTAGTCGTGATATCTCGGCAATCATCGGGAATCAATCGTCGGCGATGCTTTCTTTAAGCTACGTCACTGTTTGGCTCATTATTCTTGATAATGTTGTATTATGTATACAATGCCTGGCCGTATTCCAAGTATTCTTTCACACAAGGCCAGTACACCAACGAACCGTGTTACTGTTAATAGTGACGGGCCGGTTGGCGTGGTTGGTTAATACACTGCCTATCACGTCGCAGGTCGTGGGTTCGATTCCCATCCAGGACACACATTTGTGTGCATGAACATGTCTGTTTGTCCTGAGTCTGGGTGTAATTATCTATTTAAGTATGTATTTACAAAAAAAAAGTAGTATATGTAGTATATCAGTGATCTGGTTTCCATATTACAAGCTCTGCTTAGTTTGGGATCAGATAGCCGTGTGTGAACAAATGTCCGAGGATATTATTATTATTATAAAGGGCAGATCGTTTGACTGGGACAAACATGTATGTTTCTTAGCCGGTCAGGCTTTTTTATGTCACAAGTGACAACGAGACAGGCGGGTCACCTGATGGTAAGTGACTACCGTCGCCTATAGACATTAGCAATACCAAGAGTATTGCCAATGTGTTGTACACCTTATTACAATGCCTTACTCAAATGCAATTGCCGGATCATACCAACAGGTGCTTAGCGACAGAATTTCAACTTGTGTGTGGTAGCCAGCCAGTCGGGTACTACAAAGTACCCTACCACCATGCTATGGTATCTTCACGATTTTTTTTTAAATTCTGGATAAGCTTGTATTTGACGACAACCTCACCATGATAAGTGATGATGTGGCCGAAGGTGGTAAGCATACAAAGCCTAGATGGGAACTGGCTCTCAAGTGCAGCTGTCAAAACACACCGATAGATTTAGCGATATATTTTCAACTTGAGGGTGGTAAAAACGATGTTTGAAAGCTCAAGCTCATTGTAGGATTTCAACCCACGATCTTCGCCGCGGTATCCGACGTCACTACCACTGAGCTATCATCTCCTTATTTCAACAATTGGGTCTAGTTTCCATACTGCTTTATCATATCATTACTGTGGCGTTACATACCTTACCTCGACCTTATCAGATTAAAGAGTAAACTTATTTTTACCTAAAGATGTACGAATAATGTTTTTTAGAGTTCCGTACCCAAAGGGTAAAAACGGGACCCTATTACTAGGACTTCGCTGTCTGTCCGTCCGTCTGTCTGTCACCAGGCTGTATCTCATGAACCGCGATAGCTAGACAGTTGAAATGTTCACAGACGATGTATAAATTAATATTTAAGGAGGGCTCCCATACAACAAACGTGATTTTATTGCTATTTTTACGGAACCCTTCGTGCGCGAGTCCGACACGCACTTGGCCGGTTTTTTTTATCATAATTTCCTTAAGCCAGAGCTGGTTAGTATGAATATTGTAATACGGGACCTCACTCACGTAGGCAAGCCTAAGCTTTTCCTTCTCTCATATATTTAACCTGTCTGCATTTAGTCAAAAGAGGTAAAGTTTGAGGTTGTAGGGGGTAATCTCTGGATCTACTGAACCGATTTTGAAAATCCTTTTACCAATAGAAAGCTACGTTATTTGTGAGTGTCATAGGCTATATTTTTATTCCGCGAAAAGATAAGATCCCACGGGAACGCGGATGAAACCGCGGGGGACAGCTAGTCTTAAATATAGGCGTTATTAAGACATCAAAACGTTTGGCTTCAACAAGCAAACAACAACACAAGCTTATCAGTTTCAACATGTTTCGTAAGAACTTGACTGACAACATAGATACAGCAAAAAAACTGACCACATACTCAAATAAAACCATTGAATTTGAATAAAAATGTTTTTTATTCAAATAGGCCGTTACAAGCACTTCTTAATAATCTAACGCACGGTTCGGAAGGATGCTTTTGCTGAGAAGAGCCGGCAATAAACTCAGCAATTACTCTTTTCAAAAACAACTTACACCTATTACATTTAATTATTATTTATCTAATCTCACTGATAATATTTGCGTGTTATAGCGGCAAAATAATAATAAATAGAATTTAATAATGACTGACTGACATTAAAAATTGTGATCCCAAACTAAGCAGAGCTTGTAATATGGAAACCAGATCACTGATATACTACATATTCTACTTTTTTTTTGTAAATACATACTTAAATAAATATTACACTTGGACTCAGGACAAAGAGACATGTTCATGCACACAAATGTCTGTCCTGGATGGGAATCGAACCCACGACCTGCGTGTGATAGGTAGTGTGTTAACCAACCACGCCAACCGGCCCGTCCGAGATAAATTATATCGAGTACAATATAGTTTTTTTTTTTATAAATAGACACTTTAATTAAAGAATGGACGTGCCATATCATTAAGGTTAACAACATTAAATAAAATTATCACGGAATTCCTACTTGTTGTAACAAAGTGTAATATGGCGTCAATCATTGCACAAAGGAATAAACCAACATCATTTCTTTCAATTGATTGCCATATTTAAAGATAAAAAGGCGCTACATGACAATATACAGATAAGAAAAATACGACAAACGTTGTACCAGAATAATTACAATTTGTAAATATGTTTCTTAGACGTACATCGCATTTTTGGCGGGAAAAGACAGCGGCCATCTTGTTTTGCTGTGCGCCTGAGTATACTAGGTTGATAGTCCTTTGTTGTTTATGGTAGGTACATGAGCCAAATTACCGTTAAAAGCATCACGGACCTTTATACATGCTTTCGGGGAAGGGAAACCTGGTGAGGAAACCATAGCACGGTGGTAAGGTACTTTGTAACCCGACTGGCTGGATGCCACCCTCAAGTTGAAAATCTGTCGCCAAGCACTTATCGGTGTGTTCCGACAGCTGCACTTGAGTCAGTTCCCATCTAGGCCTTGTGTGCTTACCACCTTCGGCCACATCATCACATACCATTTGATACCATGGTGAGATTGTGGTCAAACACAAGCCTATACTGAATAAAAAAAAAAAAAAACAAAGAAAATTTATGTTATCTTTCAATAGTAATTAGCAAGAATGAACAATAGCTTTGTTTACAAAACAAAATAGGAACAATGGTGCATTATTCAGGCAGGAATGGCACGTTACCATAGAGAGATATTTCTAAAATGGCTAATGTATGACCCAAGAATGATAATTATATTCTAAATGGATTGGTAACTTTAAATACCTATTTGAAGCAAATACCTATCACTTGAGAAAGATAACAACTACGTTGGGACAATCTCTCTTTCTAACCCTACTTACCCTTAATGAAAGAAAGAGAGATTGATAGGTATTTAGAGTTACCCATCCATTTAGAATATATTATTCTTGGTGTGGTATGACCCATTGAGTAATCCCCTCTATGATGCGTCATCAAATCTGATTCTCACACAGATAATTGTTGTGCAAAAGCAATGCAATGCAATTCACGTTTCATCAGCCAATGTTTTTGTAATAATGAGTTTCTTTTTGTATGGTAGTATAACCGTATTAACACGGTGATGGGTACTTCGTAGTACCCGACTGGCTGGCTACCACCCAAGTTGAAAATCAGTAGTACCCTACCATCGTGTAAAATCGCCCTATCTTTCTATCGTCTAGCACTACCCTGAATAACGGTATGTGTAACGTTGGGGTTCTCTAATGAATTCAAGCAGCCAAATGTAAGATTTATATTCATTTTCTTGTTATTTAATTAATACTAGCCGTCCCACGCGAGGAGTAAAAAGTATTCTATGTTTTATTCCAGGATATGGACTACCTGTGTGCCAGTTTCATCAAAATCCGTTCAGCCATTTTTGCGTGAAGAAGTAAAAAACATCCATCCATCCATCCAAACTTTCACATTATAATATTAGTGGGATATCGCAGCCAATTAGCTAAATAAGCCGTTCAATTAACAGCCTAGCCTCTAGTGGTTATACAGTTGCTTAAAAGCCACCATAAAGCACCCATCATGCGCCAGCGCAGATTCGTCTTAGCTATTAAAAGGGTCAAGAATCGAACTGGAAATTCCAGTACATCTACACTAAATTATAAAGAGCAAAGATTTGTATTTTAGTATGTAACGAATAAACTTAAAAACTACTGGACCGATTTTAAAAAATCTTTCACCATTAGAAAGCTACATTATCCCTGATGGAAAAGATAAGATAGCACGGGAGCGCGGGTGAAACCGCGGAGTACAGCTAGTTATTAATATTATTAAAAACATGTGACCTTCACGTTAGATACATGAAACCTGTTCGGTTCGAATGCCAGTTATCGTATTATTAAATTGATAACAAAGTTTTTAATAAGCGAGACTCGTGAATTTTATGGTTTTTTTATGAAAGATTGTAATGTTTACATATGAAATTGAAATGAAATCTAGACACGCGGGAGCGTGTCAAGCCAAGTTCAAGAAACAGAACTGGCGAGCCGCACCGTGTGTAATATTACACGAACCATTTGGAGCCACTTTTGACCCCCTCATAAATCAAAAACTATTTTACATAAACGTATCAAATTTGGCTCATATATTGAGACTTGCGAGATACATATGTGTTCTGAATTTCATAAGCTTATCTCAAACGGTTATTTAGATATTAATGTCCAAAATTCCTCATTTTTATCATTGACTGACCTATAGACCAAAACTCTAACCCAGTTCCAGATGACCTAGAGAGTTAAAATTTGGTATGCAGATAGGTAATTAGATGAATACAAATGAATAAATAAAAAACTGTCAATTTTTAAATAATTAGATTCTATTATGAACGCTTAACATAAATACCTAATATTACTTAGGGTACCTACGTTATTAACTGGGATTAATTATTATTTTTATATTTAGCGCACATCAATAGTGTAAAATCATTACCTACTCATAAATAATGATAAAATAATAGGCATTTAGATTTTCGGTATATACACGACACGCGCGCGCCGAGTGACGCCGGAGCGGCGCGGACGGGGTGGGTGGGGCGCTGTGACAACCGAATCGAACCGTTGACGCGAACGTGGCCGAGCGAGCGGCAGCCGCGCTCATAAGCGCGAGCGCCGTCTTGCTGTCCGGTTGTCTTTCGATATCTGACCTATAAGGTTGCGATTTATGCTGCGAAATTGCTAAGTTTTCTTAAGGAAAACTTATAATTCGTAGTAATATTATTATTACAATTTCTTTAATAAGTAGGTACGTACGTATAGTATTGTAGTATCCCACCAAAAACATAAATGTAAAAAAGGAGAGCCAAGTTCAATACAAAAATTATTCTCTGCTGTGGGCTTCGCCGCAAAAAGAATGGAGATCTGAGATTGAGTGCCAAGTTCTATGCAAAATCCAAATATGTAGTCTAAGGGCTGACTTGGCTGGTTTTCCCATACGAATTATTATTAAGTACCTACTTTTACACAGTCATGGAAGAGCCTTATATTCGATGGGTAGTTTCTACCAGCAAGCCAAATTTTCAGAATAATAAAATAAGAACCGAAAAGTAACAGGTTTAGAACATGCGAAGGCTATATAATTCGTATGGGAAAACCAGCCAACCAGCCAGCCCTCGGTGCGCGAGTCCGACTCGCACTTGACCGGCGTTTTTATACTACAACTAACAACCAGGCAGGTGGGTCACCTGATGGTAAGTGACTACTGCCTATAGACATTAGGAATACCAGGGGGATTGCCAAGATGTTGTACACCTTATTGCAATGCCTTAAATGCAACTGGCTCTCAAGTGCAATTGCCGGAACACACCAACAGGTGCTTGGCGACAGATTTTCAACTTAAGGGTTGTAGCCAGCCTCAGCAGCTCAAGCTCATTGTAGGATTAGAATCCACGACCTTCGCCGCGGTATCCGACGTCACTACCGCTGAGCTATCATCGCTTTTTCTCACAGACATTACAACCGCGCCAAACTCGTCCTAACAGCGCTAGACTCAAGGTCTATAAAATTATTCTCTGCCACGCACAAACCTCGAACGCACGTGGTCAAATTAGTCGCATTTATATAGGTATTTCTCTCTTTGTCACGCATATGTTAGAAAGAGATGCTGTTATGTGGCTTTGTTTCTTGCGATTTATCTATCTATAGGCACCTTCCGAACCGAGCATTAGAGTCTAGACTATTATAAGGGCTTGTAAAGGCCTATTTGAATAAAAAAAACATTTTCATTTTTCATTCTCATATGTGTGTGATCCGACCTATAGGAGGTGTTCCGAGAGCAGCACTTGAGAGCCAGTTCCCGTCTAAGCTTTAAAAAAAAGGCTTGGATCTATTAGGAGGCCTAAAAAACTTGAAATTAGTAAGCGAGGATTTTTGACTTACAATATAGAAATAACATTGTGTAAATCTATACGAATATTGTAAAGAGGAAAGATTTGTATGTTATGTTTGTAAGGAATAATCTCAAAAACTACTGAACCGATTTGAGAAATTCTTTCACCATTAGAATGCTACATTATCCCTGAGTAACATAGGCTATATTTTTATCCCGGGAAAAGATAAGATCTCACTGGCACGCGGATGAAAACGCGGGGGACAGCTTTTATAAAACCTATATAAAATTTTACGCTTAGACATGAAGATATCTGTTAATCTTTCACGCAAAAACTACTAAACGGATTTTGATGAAACTCGGCACACAGGTAGATCATATCTTGAAATAAAACAGGATACTTTTTATCCCCGGGAAAAGATAAGATCCCTCGGGAACGCGAGAGAGACGGAGGGGACAGATAGTATAATTTATGAAACTTGTATGTAATTAAAATATTTTACAACACTCACATTTTTTTATCATAAAATTCTGATAGCAAGCAATAAATAAGCAAATCATGACGAGACAATAATTTTTAGCCTCGATTCCCTTAAATATGTCTAGGGCGGTGGCTGCCACACGCGTTACTTGTATACAGTTTAATTTAATAAATAAATAAATTATATTTATTTATTCTTGCCGCTATATTCAGTGCCTAGATAAATTAATTGTATGTAATAGGGGAGCCCTTTGTCCAGCGGGGGATGTCTTCTGGCTAACATGATAATGTTGTATAGGTAGTTTCTTGCCGGAGTCTTCTCAGTTGAAGAGTATTCCGAGTGGTAGAGTCAATTGTAACGTTCATAAGTGCCTTACCAGAGCCTAAACTGAATAAATGACGTTTTGAGTTTGACTTTGGTATATAATTATGTTGAATTGAAAAGATTAATGTCCTAATGCCTACAGATATAACTTGGCAACCCTAAGCAGTTAAGATGCAATTTTATTAGAATAAAATTTATGAAAAAATATTGTATCAACCAACAGAATATTTTGTTCATTAGTGATGGACAAAATTAATACAGTTAAAATGTTGTCATGGAAGCCTCATCGACTAATTTGTGGAGGCAGTTGTCCAAATACCCCCCAAAACCATCTAAAGCTTCCCATGACAATTCTAAAACTCATCTTGATATTTCAAATAGAATTTATTAGCTATAAAGGTCATAGCTCATTTAAACGACTCTGTCCAACACTGTTCCCACCCAACACCGCCCTATACTAAAAGTCAACTACTGAGCTGTCTGCTAATTTATGTTGCCAATATAAGCTATATCTAAAGAGCACGACCTGAAGCCCATATTTGAATGATATTTTATTTGTAGGGTGGGAGCGGAGTCCTGTAAGTGAGCTACGACCTTAACACTACCTAAATTTAAAATAGTGTTGACCTCAAAATTTACCATAGCTTAACTAAGGGCAGGGTTTAAATAGATAACCTATAAAAAAAAAACTCACCTTCTTCGCTGGCATTTTCCTTCTCAAACTCTTTTGTTGTTCATTCATTAATAATCCTTTTGCATCTTCATTCTGGATACTATCCTTTTGGAAATCAATACATACACAATCCACTTCATCACGCTGTTTATCATCATCATCATATAAATGATCATCGGCTAGGTTACTAATTGTGCGTGTTAGGGTATGTGATAAAGACGTCATGTTACAGCCCGAGTCACTCATATCTGTTTCTGAATCTGAATCACTTTCGCTGTTACTCTCAAAGACTTCATTTGAAGTGTAGCAACTGTCAGGAGATTCATCAAAGACAATGAAAGAATCTTCTGAATCACAGTCTGAGGGCCTCCGGAGCCTCGGACAATCAGATACAACAATCTGGAAGGAGTCTTCAGTATCGATTGAATCTGAACGGAATCGGCCACGGACTTCATCAAAGAAATTGCATTTAGGTAAATCTGTTAATGCTTGGGGATGTACAAAGGTGATAGTTGGTGAGTTTTCAATGCTTGATGGTTCGTCTAAAAGGATTTCATTCGCAAAGGTCATGTCTTCATCAATGTTTCTTCTTAGTTTAGACTTTTTTCGCTTACCGGTGCTGCGATTTGGGTTCTTAAACCGTTTATCTTTTGATTTCTTATCCTGGTTAATTTTGGGTGGTTTCGGTTGTTCGTATAAAGATTCAGGCAAAGAAGTTTCCATAGAAATAGTGTTCTTCTTACTTTTTTCAAGGAGCAATGCTTTAAGTTTACTCAGTTTGTCCTCACATGACAATACAACTTGTTGTTTACAAACATCTGTTAATGGATTCATTGTGTTGTCTGTAACATTGATTTCTTCATTTAACTGCAATTCATCTTGTAAATTCTTATTCCCATTTTCCTGCAGAAGTATTTCTTTAGTCCGTACCAAAGGAGACTCACACTGATGCAAAACACTATCACAGTACTGGGGTTGACTAAAGCATTCTACATACGATTCATTTGATAGACTCACAAAGTCCTCGGGAGAAAAGGCATCTTCAAAACTGTCCTCTACTGATCCAGGCTCAACAAATACCTTTTTCGGTCGCCTTAGACGACTCCTAGTTGGGATTGGTGGTGTTTTTGAAGACAGTAAAGCCCGTACTCTGTTCAGTTTGTCCTCACAATGGGCAACAGCTGCTCGGCACTCAGACATATTGGCTGGCTCACTTTTAATGTTAGTTTCTGGGATTTGACTGATCAAACTTGTTTTATAAGAGGTATTGGAGCTGGATTGGTCATTGGTGTGTCCATTTTTATCCCGATCCTCAATATTGGCAGCCGGCCAAGTTTTTGGCGCCATCTCGCGACTTTCGTGGTCAACGCAGTCGTAAAAATTGACGGGCGATTTAGGCCTTTTGAACATTGCTGATGATAAAATATTAAAAAACCCGGAAAAAAAGTTTGAAATCCCGGCCATGGTCGTTTGGGCGTCACGAGTGTCGTGACTTACTTCTTTAGTGACCTCTTCCTTCATACCTTTGCTCATTTTACTTTCTGTAATTAAAGTATCAGCTAGGTTCTTTTTCAAAGGATCAGGAATTAGATGTAGGTTATTGATGAAAAACTCGTCACCAAAAGCGTTCTTCATCTCGTTCTTATGCTGAGAGGCAGTGAAAATCTCTTCCATACAAACTGGCGCCATTTCTCTACGGTTATCTGTACAGTAGTTGGCAATTGAGTAGTGTGTAGGACCGAAAATATTTTGGTCGTAGCGCCTATTGCGCAAATTATTTACAGCTTGGAAATTCATCTTTTTACACTTTTATATCACTTATTACAATATCACAATGATGCTAATGCCATTTACACAATCACGCGCGCATTGTAACGTTCCAGTTCTCAATTATATCTGGCGAAGGGCTGTTAAAACACTTTCTGGGAAATCTAAATCTTGTGGACACCAAGGGCGAACCTTGAGGAAAATACCAAATGTAGTCCGGATAAGAAGTAATGTCTAAATAATATACTGTGTCACAAATATCATCCGCAATCACTGAATCACTTGTTGATTTGTCAAAATAAACTTTATTGGGCTCCATTGTAACGAAAAATGCAGAAATACACGTCTTTACAGTTCAGCCATTTTGTGAAAATATGAATGGAAATCAGAAAACAATATTTATGTTCTGTCATATTTTGTCTATGGTTGTAAATAGTGATGTGCAGGCAGAGCGCACATCAGAATCGATATTTTGTTATAGTCCAGTCAAGTTAGCTCCAACAAATATGGTAGAGTCTACGAATATTCGGAACACCATCATACATTTGTGAAAAGTCCGTCCCCATCGATAAAAAAAAAACATTCAAGGCATATTAGACCACATAACCTACTAATATTATAAATTTTGTGAAAGTCTGTATGTTTGGATGTTTGTTCGTCAATCACGCAAAAATGGCTAACTGGATTTTGATGAAACTTAGCACACAGGTATATAATATCCTGGAATAAAAGACAGGAACATTTTTTGGATGTAAATAAAAAAAAACTTTTCACTTCATTGGCGCACTTAGACTGAACATTATTGGGCAAAAAGCCACCGATATTATTCATTATAACGCTAAATTTAAGAAAATAAAAAAAAAACCTAACGTTACTTCACAAGTTCCCGCCAAAAGGCTTTTAGGTACGTTACGTTGTATGTATGATATTACGCTAGAGAAGTACTATCCAAGTTACAAAATGTATTCACTCCAACTACTGATTGAAATGTGTAAATGAAATTGATTAACAAAGTTGACAACACTAATCCATAAACAATCCGTGGAATCCCATTCGATTCTTGGTAGGTATGAACTTTTTGCCCTATTATCATCTGATGCAATAATTAGTTCGTTCTTTTGTACTAGCATTTTCCAGATCTTTGTATCTTTGTTCTTGATATTAATAGCCAATGTCATTGGCTTACAAAAGCATAACAAAGGCGCTTATTCGTCATAGCAACTTATACATTCCTATTTGATTGGTTAGATTTATATATTTAGGTACATTTCGTTACTGTAGCATAATACCTTAGACGAATAATCCTAATAATCGTCTAAGCATAATACCCTCAAACACTTTCGTGAAACGCACTCTTTGCGCACTCTACATAAATGCTACCAACCTATTTCTAATTTATGAAGTTATCAAAGGAAAGGAAAAGGAATGAATAAAATTAAATAAAAATAATTACAGTATATTTTATTTGCCTTGACCAACAGGTACTTACAATTTTTATTAGATAAGCCCTATATTATTACAATAAAAACAACATTTAAAACATTACCCTTTGGCTCGCGCAATGAACTTTCGTCCCTAGGTACCTAGAATAAAAGAATTATTGCAAGAAACGTGATTATGTTTATAAATTTTCTACACTTATTAGTAGTTGTACAGTACATAGATAGAAGAGAATTGAAAATAAATTTAACAATTTTATAGCATTACGAAAAAGTATACAAATAAGAAATAACAAGTTTCATCCATTAGATAGTAAGTGCCGCCATCTATTTTCATAAAACTTTAACCAATTATGCTACTCGCCGCTAGATGACACGGAACAAGTTATACATCCGACGCAGCGGTTTCTTCCGATTACAAAGTAAATAAATATAACATTTTTAGGTACCTAATTTATAAATAAGTTCTCATCTTCAGCATTGACATGATTAATCAGTGGTAAACTCTTTAATGTGTTGTCCAATAACTCAACAGATGTTGTAAAAACATAACAATGTTTGAATAAAAACCAAATTAGCAGAAAGAACAATATCAACTTCAATATTACGTCTGCTGCGTAACGCCTGAAAAGAAAAATGGAATAGATTAAATAAGGGCTGTTCCACACAGCGGCAATACTTTTTGACCGTTTTTTTGATTAGCTATTAGAGCATCTCCTTTATTTTGACTTAATCTAATTTTTTTTTGTATACATAGCTGCAATATCAAGTTATTTATGTTCATATTATTTTTTATGTTCAATTCGCTGGACGTAGAGGCATCATTTGTTTTGTAAGATCTTAGGCTTCGTCTTCGTCCTTCATGGATGGGTCAGTGGTCAAACACAGGCCCAATCAATGTAAAAAATGAAAAATCTTATTTTATGTGTGCGTTAAAATTATTTAGGTATCCTATCTACACATTTTTACTAATAATATCATTGCTTATGCCCACATCACCCATCAAACATCTCCGGGAACTGGGGTGGGTTGAAAAAAAGCGCTGCGGACGCATCAACATGTGTACGCAGCACAAGCTGAACTTACCCCTTTTGCCCTATGCGCTGAATGTTGAGTATATATTTATGTTTTTGTGTTTTTCATTATGAGGCAATAAATATTTTTCATTTCATTTCATTGACCGCAACAATTAAATTAAAATGTATCTCTTTCGTATCATACTTACACTTTAAGCAATTTTCTGGCTCGCGGCAGAGTTGACGCATCTTCTTTTGAACAAAAGATTCTTGTGCCTATCACATAATTCCTGAAAAAATAAATGAAACGTTAACATGAAGCGTGATGACGTTCGTAGTTTGAATCCTCTAATAAAGTTATGGTTTTTGGTGAAGGATAACATTAAGAATCTCTAAGGTTCCTGGCTACCCTCGATTTGTGACTTTTTATTTTTTTACTTTTTTTATTGTGAATAAACTTGTGTTTGACCACAATCTCACCATGGTAAGTAATGATGTGGTCGAAGGTGGTAAGCACACAAAGCCTAGACGTGAACTGGCTCTCAAGTGCAGCAGTCGGAACACACCGATAGGTGCTTGGTGACAGATTTTCAACTTGAGGGTGGTAGCCAGCCAGTCGGGTATTACAAAGTAGCTTGGATCCACGCCTGAGCTGGCATCTATGTAGGTTATACTTATATTTCAATACCATATAGGTACTTGCAACGTTGCCGACCCTGTGCAAATCTCTTAACAACCTCCTTGAGCTGCATCCATATTGAGGCAGAGGCGTTCAACCGCCAACTAAGGTTGCCGCTGAAAATCAGCGTTGTCGGTTTATTCCGCAACCATTTGGCTGAGCGGTTGCCTATTGTTGGCATTATATTAATAATTTTAGTATGAACATGTAATAGTTTTAGAATTGTATTATAATAATGTCAAATATTAATTAATTATTGTATTCTATTCCTTGAAAAACCCCATGCTCTCACGAAGGAAACCCTGAGTGGGATATAATTTCAAGACCTGAGCTTCCGAGGTGGAAAACTCATTTTTAAGTTGGAGTTTGAATCTTAACTCACTTTAGATATTCTTCAGTGTTCACAGCTGTTAAGTCAGTGTAAAATATACTATCGTCCTCTTGACTGACGCGCTCGCGTAACGATTTGAAGTGTGTGTTCTTGAAATACCACTCTTTCGTTGTGTAGTATTGCAAGACTTCTAAGCCGTTGCTGATTCGTTTTTGAATGTTAACCATGCTGGAAAATATAATGTGCTTTAGTTTCAAATTGCACTTAAATAGCTATTCACAACTCTTTCTTAAATAATTTCAATTATTATTGAAAAGATTCTTTCTTCAAAGTCAATATTATCTATATATATAATACGTGAAGTAAAAACCTTGTACAACTTTTTACGAAAATTACGCGGACGGAGGAGTATGAAATTTGGCATAGTTAAAGTTTATATGGAGAAGGAGTGTAGAAAATTATTAAAGTTTTAAACCTCGGCGCTCGAGTCCAACTCGCACTTGGCCGGTTATTTACTTATAATATCAGCGTGTTGTTGAAAGAAGTGTTGTTCACTTACAATGTTTTCTTCCCCAGCAGAAAGAGAAGTGCATCGACACAGTAAGCCGGCAGCTTATGTGTCAGTATAACTTTCACCTGATGAACTAGCCAGTAGGATGTGATGTTGCCTCCAGGGTACCACAGGGAGACCGAATACGGGTACAGATAGAGCCATTTCTTACCTGAAATAATTGAGAGTTAGCAATACATTTTTATGGTGATGATAGCTCAGTGCTACCACTGAGCTATCATGACGACGAGTGCCGTGGCGAAGGTCGTGGGTTCAAATCCTAAAATGAGCTTGAGCTTTTGGTGAAGGAAAACATCGTGAGGAAACCATAGCACGGTGGTAGGGTACTTTGTAGTACCCGTCTGGCTGGCTACTATCCTCAAGTTGATAATCTGTCGCCAAGCACCTATCGGTGTATTCCGACAGCTGCACTTGAGAGCCAGTTCCCATCTAGTCTTTGTGTGCTTACCTTCAACCACATCATTGCTTACCATGGTGAGCTTTGGTCAAACACAAGCTTATCCAGAATAAAAAACAAAAAATACTTAAAGTCAAAGTCAAAACCATTTATTCAGTTTAGGCCTAGTAGGGCACTTATGAAGGTAGAGCTACAGTAGTTACTACCGGTTCGGACTGAGAAGAACCGGCTAACGACGAACTCAGAATCACTTACCATGGTAAAATAAAACAATACAAGCCTTTCATAGTCATAGTTTATAACAAATCATAAGATTATAATCATGTGCAATCTGCAATTCCATCTAGCCAACTACATTAGACTCAAATACACTGAGAAAAATAGTATAGTATACGGGAAAGATAAAATAATACTTTAAAAAATATCTTAATGCATTAAATATCTTAAGAATTGAATATATGTACTTACTTAAAAATAATATTACTTAATTCTCATGCTTCTAAGCTAAATTCAATCCTAGCTATATTGTGCTGTAAGTCGACGACCGCCTACACAGAAAAGCCCACGATGCTTCCGTGCAGGCTCTTTAGATATGAATAATATTTGGGTAATATTCTCACCTAATTCAATGATCTCTCCCCAAGTAATCTTGATCATACCTGACAAGGTGACGTTATAAATTTGGGCTTCACGAGGTCTGAAACAAATTAGGGTTAAAGACATGAAAATGGAACGGTCGTTCCAAAACTTTCAACTAAAACAAAGGATTACAGGAATCTGGATTTATTACTCAGGGTTTTCACTTTTCACAAATGAAAATTTACTTGTGTATAGCTTATCTTATCCTTGCTATCTCTTTCAATAATTTAATTGTTTTCTCTATCACCTTGGCAGAGTTATAGTTGACATGATGGATCAAGAATTAAATAACGGTTAGCATCCAGTTTCATGTTGTTTATGGCTGATGCTAACCGTCATTGATACTTGCATTTTCTCTTTAGTGCATCTGCCCTGATCACATCTAATCCTTCCCTCATCATAAAAAGTAGAGAAAAACAACGAGAGAGCCTTACAGTAGTTGCATATTATGTGTAACATCTGACATCTCACCAAGGCGATGATAGCTTAGTGGTAAGTGACGTCGGATACCACGGCGAAGGTCGTGGGTTCGAATCCTACAATGAGCTTGAGGAAACCACAGCACAGTAGTAGGGTACTTTGTAGTACCCGACTGGCTGGCTACCACCCTCATGTTGAAAATCTGTCGCCAAGCACCTATCGGTGTGTTCCGACAGCTGTACTTGAGAGCCAGTTCCCATCTAGGCTTTGTGTGCTTACCACCTTTGGTTAATCATCACTCATCATGGTGAGATTGTAGTCAAACACAAGCTTATCAAGAATAAAAAAAAAACTTGGTAATACCATTTATATAATGTACCAACCTCTCGGAAAATGAGTTGACGCACGAACTCTTTGGTCAATAAATGAGTTTTGAGTTTGAAGTTGAATTGACTAAAACCCTTTGCCTTCACTACAATAGAGGAAATAAAACACACTTCCGTACCTTTTCACGTTATCGATAACAGATTGAAGGAAACCGAGAGGAAAGATGTTACATATCAAAAAATAATTAGCAATAAACAAATACTAACTTATCAAGGGCTGTAACATACGCGATGAGAATACATCCATTGACAACTACATCCACTGATACTGCGTCAGCTGTGTACGATGGATTGCAATGCATTGTTCGAATTATACCTGAAAAATAAAACATTTGTGACGTAGATAGTAAGCAAAGTACTTTTATTTGACAATAGATTTGTGCTTTTTTATTTTGTATTTTTTTTTTAACTAAATCCTTTGAAGTGATATCAACACTTTAACTTTTAATTACACTCGGTACGTGAAGTGCATCCGTTAATGTCAGCTACACGACAGTGGTCAAAGTAGGCTAATTAGCCACTTTTATCCCCCTAACCTATCTACACCTTTTAACTTATAATATCATTGACAATGACTATATTTACATGACTTACACTTTTAAATGCCTATTATTTTTTAAATATATAACTTATATTTTTTTTAATATTTTCTGATAACTTGAGTTTTGGGAGATCCTGAATATACAAAACAAAAAACAATTTCCAATGTCAGTTAGGTAGATCACCTATTTTTGCCACATAATCATCCTATTATATTATATGAAGGAATATGAATGGCCTATTAATTAAATGTTGTATTAGACGCTACGATTCAAGCTACTATTATGTTGAACGGCGTTTAGTAAAGAGGCTAGGCTGTTAATTGTACGGCTGATTAATGCTGAGACATATTTTATATATATAAAGGTATAGTTTTGCTATTCGACAACAGATGTCACTAAAAGAATTAAACACAAAACTCCTTGTAATCCACAATTCTATAACTACCTTTGCCACTTCCAAATAGTAGTCCAGTAGGACCATTAAGATTGTCCACCCATCCTGGAATTGGCTCCTTCCAAGTTGAAGTAACTGCGAAGATAAATGTTACTAAAGTTAAAAACCCTTATCCTACCTACAACAATTATATTATTTTGGTATATAAATCACGCAAAAATTAATGAACGTATTTTGATGAAACTTGGCACACAGGTAGATAATATCCTGGATTAAAATATAGGATACTTTTTATCCTGGATAGGCTCTTTGGGAACGCGAGTGAAACCGCGAGGGAAAAGTTTGTATCAACATTGACACCAATAGTTCTATTAACTCACCAATAGATGGCCTTGCTATAGCAACAGGGAACTTGCTTGCATATTCAGCTACCAAGTCCTCGCTTATCGCCTTCGTATACGAATACGTATTTGGTTCAGATTCGATTAATCTAAAAAATAATGACAACTCATTATTGATACCGTTTTTGTTGCCAAAAAAAAAACGAATAGGATGCTTGGCAATAGGTTTTTAACTTGAGGGTGGTAGCCAGCCAGGCGAGTACAAAGTACCATGGGTTCTCCACGATGTTTCCCTATTTTAAGGCGATGATAGCTCAGTGGTATTTTTGAAGTGAGCTTCGGCCATTTTTGAAGAGGGATGCTCTATGCAGGTAACATATCTACATCATTTTTTTATTTTTATGTCACTAGTGACAACGAGGCAGGCGGGTCGCCTGATGGTAAGTGACTACCGTCGCCTATACACATTAGCAATACCAGGGGGACTGCCAGCCAACGTGTTGTACACCTTATTAAAAGGCAACTGGCTCTCAAGTGCAACTGCCGGAACACACCAACAGGTGCTTGGCGACAGATTTTCAACTTGAGAGTGGTAGCCAGCCAGTCGAGTACCACAAAGTACCCTACCACCGTGCTGTGGTTTCCTCACGATGTTTTCCTTCACCGAAAGCACAAGCTCATTCTAGGATTCGAACCCACGACCTTCGCCGAGGTATCCGACGTCACTTACCACTGAGCTATCATCGCCTCTTTTTATAGTGTTTTAACCATTCATATCTTAGTTATTAGATATCAAAGGTTTTAACACATCTATGTGTTAAAACCGTTAAATATTGTGAATAAAAATATCAGTGGACCGTTATTTCAAGTCAAAGTCAAAGTCAAAACCATTTATTCAGTTTAGGCCCTAGAAGGGCACTTATGAAGGTCGAATTACAGAAGTTACCACCGGTTCGGAAGTCAGCCTTCAACTGAGAAGAACCGGCAAGAAACTTTGCTGAGTTTCTTGCCGGTTCTTCTCAGTTGAAGGCTACACAGGGTTACATTTTTTTGAATATTTTTGGACCATCTGACTATATTGGCTCTTTTTTTTTTTCAAATGTTTAACAATTTTATTCTTACATATATATAATATCTATACTAATATTAAAGAGGTAAAGTGTTGTGAGGTTGTAGGGGGTAATCTCTGGATCTACTGAACCGATTTTGAAAATTCTTTTACCAATAGAAAGCCACGTTATTTGTGAGTGTCATAGGCTATATTTTTTATCCCGTATATACTCATAATAACCACTTGTAAGATGTTAAACGAAACAAGTAAAAGTAGTAGAAAGAGTATTCTGAGAAGATCCGAAAGTGCGGTAAAGTTTCGGCACTCGAAACTGAACCTTCGGCTGGACATTACTTTTTTATAGGATATACGATATTTTTCAGGTACTGACTTAGGTTCTAGATGTTCCAGCATCTCATCGTCCATCCATTCCACAATGTCCATGATCTTTCTGGGCTTGTGGACTGCTGTATACAGCTTCTCCTCCAGTACATCCAGGTGGCAACGGCAATAAGCTGTTGATAGGTGTACAAATACCTGGCAAAAAAAAAGTTTTTTTTTGTTAATTTTCGATAAGCTTGTGTTTGACCACAATCTCACTATGAAGCACACAAAGCCTAAATGGGAACTGGCTCTCAAGTGCAGCTGTCGGAACACACCGATAGGTGCTTGGCGACAGATTTTCAACTTGAGGGTGGTAGCCAGCCAGTCGGGTACTACAAAGTACCCTACACCGTGCTATGGTTTCCTCACGATGTTTTCCTTCACCGAAAGCTCAAGCCCACTGTAGGATTCGAACCCCCGACCTTCGCCGCGGTATCCGACGTCACTACCACCACCTACCACTGAGCTATCATCGCCTAAAAAATCGGTAAAATATGATCGTTTGTTCGTTGATCATTGAGAGTTTCTCTTAGGCGTTGTAAAATTCTGTTTACCTCCAAATTCTCCATGGACTGAGCCAGTTCAAGCATTTTTAATGTGCCAGTGGTGTTCATTCTTACGGCGTCCTTGAGTTTTTGGTCGAACCTGTGAGAAAATAATATTTTTATACAGCGTCTGTTATAGTTGCCATCTACGAAGACGCATCCCACTCTTTTTCCTAATCCCTTACAGAGCAAGTGTACATGTTGTAGTGCTGCTTATCCACATATTACATATCTATGGACGCTTGCAACACCAGAGGCGTCACGAGCGCGTTGCCGGCCTTGCATAAACCTTCTTACTCCTCTTTTGAAGAACCCCATGCTGTAGTCTCTAGGGAAAACCTCTACAGGGAGCTCATTCCTCAGCCTGATCGAAGTTTATGCTTTCCAATATTGATAGAGTGCATGTCACATTTTTGCATAAATATACTGTGAGGATACTAATTTGCTTAAACTTTCTGAGAGAAGCTTATCACTGTGGTAGCCAGTCAGTCGGGTACTACAAAGTACCCTACCACCGTGCTATGGTTTCCTCACGATGTTTTCATTGTAGGATTCGAAGTAATTCGAACCCACGACCTCATGATGTTTCCTCATGATGTTTTCCTTCACCGAATGCTCAAGCTTGTAGATCGATACCACCAGGGTTGGACAATTGAATTACTTGTAATTAAAATACGTAATTGAAACACTTATAGATAATTATCTACAACCCAGTCACAGGACAAGCAGACATCTTCACACACACATGTCTGTCCTGGATGGGAATCGAACCCATGACCACTTTTGTGTGCATGCAAACAAAAGGAATCGAATCCACGACCCCTTATTGTGCGCATCTTCGATGCACATAAAAAGCGGTTGTGGGTTCGATTCGTTTATCTTCGGTACACACGAAATCTCGTTTTTTGCCGGTTAGGGTACCTTCCCGCAACGCGCCATAAGGAACTTCGTTCCAAAAAAACATACCTGACACAAGCAGCGCTGTGGAAGATGACGTTACACTTCTTCTGCAGCTCATTTCTATCATGATCAGATATACCAAGGTTATTCTCATTTATATCGCCTGATATTAACTTAAGTTTCTTGAAAACATTTGGGTTTTTCTCTTTCAGTGGTTCGAATAGCTGAAAAATCATACACAATACATAAATATCTAATAATAATATTTCAATTTAAACAAATTTTATTTTAATTTATTTCAGACCTTCACAATCAACATCGACAATAAAAAAATATCATAGACATTTGTAATAAAAATAAACAGCTGTCTAAATTCAAATTCATCAAACGCGCGAAATTAAAATAGTTTTCTGAAATTTTCCAATGTTCTAAGCAATTTTCTTAATTTTCCATCCCGTAAATATCCTTCCAAATACCCTTCTACGTAGTATTAGAAACCTAAAGAAAGATGAATGAAATCAGTAAACTTCTCAAGTTATGGCGTGACCAAGGGAAATCATTTTTATATGTATAGGTACTTCCTATTATTCATTTTTATATAGAGACCTTGAGTGATAAAACGATCAATTGGAAAAATAAAACCTAAACTCGTTTCTTAGTGTAACTTATTTAGTATTTTATGATGGCCTGTTTTATGATGACCTGTTTTATGATGACCTGTTTTATGATGACCTGTTTTATGATGACCTGTTTTATGATGACCTGTTTCAAAATGACCTGTTTTATGATGACCTGTTTTATGATACAAGTTTAAATACAATATCTTGGTTATAAACAAGACCTTACTTACCTTATTACTACAGAGTTCTTTTAGTCTTTCTTCACTAGATATACCTTTCTTTGGTCTCATCAGAATATAAATAGACCCCACGTCCGAACAGCTTCGAAGTAGCTTTTCTATCAGTGCCTGGGGATTAAATATACTAGTTTTATTCAAAGTCAAAGTCAAAACCATTTATTCAGTTTAGGCCCTAGAAGGTCTATGAAGGTCGAATTACAGAAGCTACCACCGGTTCGGAAGTCAGCCTTCAATTGAGAAGAACCGGCAAGAAACTCAGCAAGGTTACATTTTTTATATATTTTTGGACCATCTGACTATTTTTAATTTATTTTTATTTTTTATATTATTTTTTTTAAATAAATAAAAATAAAAAAAAATAAAAAAACAATCTGACTATATATTATTGGCATTTTTTTAAAATTACTATTTAATATAAAAATACATAAAAATATTAACATGTCGGGACGTCGAAAGTCTTCAACCAATGTGTATTACTAGTGATGACTATGGCACTGAAACGTGGTCGCTAACTATGGGCTTCATAAGAAGGCTCAAGGTATCAGAGAGCTGAGAGGGCTATGCTCGGAGTTTTGCTACGAGATCGAATACGAAATGAAGAGATCCGTAGACGAACAAAAGTCACCGACATAGCCCTACGGATTAGTAGACTGAAGTGGCAGTGGGCGGGGCACATAGCTCGAAGAACCGATGGCAGATGGGGCGGAAAGGTCAGGCCTCCCACAAGGTGGACCGATGGCTTAGTGAGCGTTTCGGGAAATCGCTGGATGTGAGTAGCACAGGATCGATCGATGTGGAAAACTTTGGGGGAGGCCTATGTCCCGCATTGAATATACGGCTGATATGATGATGATGACAGAAGTGATCAGTTGTCGCTGTCACTTTCGATTTCGTATAAAATTCATATGAACAGTAAAATATGCAAGTCAATTGCTGAATATATTTTTATAGTTAGCAAGTCAATTGCTGAATATATTTTTATATTTAAAAACAAGGGAAGAAAGTAGACTCTACCATAACCAAAAGGCTACAATAAAAACGTATTCAATAGCTTATTAGGGGCCATCCATAAATTACGTCACACGAATTTCATGCTTTTTAGACCCCCCCATCCTTGTCACAGCTGGTCACATTTGTGAGACTCCCCCCTCCCTAGTGACGTCACATATTTTTGCAAATTTAAATCTTGAAATAAAGTACGCCTGTATTGGTCCAAATTATCAATTTATGCCTTTTGCGGTTGAGACCATGGGTCCGTGGGGGTCGTTTCGCAAATATTTTATGTAAAAAATTAATCGAGGCCTCGAGTGACCGGCGGGCGGGGAGCTTTTTCCGCCAACGCATGAGCTTGGCCATCCAAAGAGGAAACGCTGCCAGCCTGCTGGGAACCTTGCCGATCGGCAGCAGAGACAGCGTCGAAGAAGTTTTTTATATATTATTGTTGTGCATTTGTTTGTATATTTTGTACATTTGTTGTAAATAAATACTTATTCAATACTAAAATCTTGAAATTATTAAATTAATACAACAGTTCCGAAAATAGTTTTTTATTAAATCAAATAAGCTAAACTTGTAAGAGCTGTGGATTATGTAATAAATATAAATAAATAAATAAATGTAATATGTTTGATACTTACATACATTTGAAAAATTAAAAACAAACCAAAAAAATCGATTAATAATATACTCCATTTAATATTTACAACAAATGTACAAAATATACATGCAAATGTACAATTACAATACATAAAAAACATCTTAAGGCTGCCGCTGCTGCCGATCGGCAAGGTTCGATTAATTATGTTATGAAAGATACAATCTTAACTAAGATCTTAATCATCTTCAGTCCATTGACTTTCAACCCACATCTTTGAATATTAGATTTTGAAATGTGACGTCACGAAACTCCGGCCTCCTCCCACCTTTGGTCATACCCTTTGCGTGTGACATAACTTATGGATGGCTCCTTATCGCGGTTTGAATGAAATATAAACCGATTTAACTTATGTGTAATGTTTACCATTCATGACGCAAGCGGTAGGTATCGATTAAAATTACCCACGCGTCATTGAGATTTGCCTATATGTACCTACTTATATGAATAGTGCAATTCATGAAGACGCGTCCCACACTTTTTCCTAATCCCTTACAGTGCAAGTGTCACATCTGTAGTGGACAACACTAGCGAAGGGATGGACACTTGCACTGTAAGGGATTAGGAAAAAGTGTGAGGCCCTTATCGTAAATGGCACTGTAATAAAAACTTGTTTTTCCATTTAATAAAATTTTTCTTTTTGTTTGGAGCAAGCTTAAGTTAGTCATGCTCGCTTTAAGGCCTTTGCTTGCGGCGGCGTCGTGTGGCGGGTCGCTCACTTCCCTATAATATGTGCGAGGAGGGCGGTGGCTGCCACACTCGTCATACTTGTGAACAGGTGCTGCTTGTGGGGGCTGGTCTGCTTGAGTTTGTTGTTTATTAAGTCGGTCATAATTAAATTCTATAGATTACTATTTTTGCCGCCATAACACGCAAATATTGTCAGTGAGACTAGATAAATAATTATTGAATGTAATAGGTGTAAGTTGTTTTTGAAAAGAGTAATTGCTGAGTTTATTGCCGGCTCTTCTCAGCAAAAGCAACCTTCCGAACCGAGCATTTAGAGTCTGACTATTCATAAGTGCCTGTGAAGGCCTATTTGGATAAATAAACAATTTCATTTAATTTCATTCTGTATAAGCTTGTGTTTGACCACAATCTCACCATGGTAAGTGATGATGTGGCCGAAGGTGCACACAAAGCCTAGATGGGAACTGGCTCTCAAGTGCAGCTGTCGGTACACCGATAGGGTGCTCGGCGACAGATTTTCAACTTGAGGGTGCCAGTCAGTCGGGTACTACAAAGTATGCTATGGTTTCCTCGCGATGTTTTCCTTCACCGAAACCCACGGCCTTCGCCGCGGTATCCGACGTCACTACCACTGAGCTATCAAGATAAAACTTACCTTTCCTAGGAAGCCAGTTCCACCAGTTATTAGGATGTACTTCCCAGTATAAAATTCCGGTACTGTAGGCACCATGGCTCCGAATTCTTTAACAAAAAAATATACTGACAAATCAATTCACTTTCTTTTTATTGACTTTTTATAAATTAATAGTTTTCCCCCTCGGTTTCACTTATATTCCCGAGTAATCTCGAGGGAGTCCTTTAACCTGTCAGTTCTTTCTTGGGACAATCTGGGTTTCAGAGTCCGCACCACTTGGTTCTCAAATGGGACAATCGGGACGATGACATTTACTTGAAAATTGGGCGCGAATTTTTGATTTTTTTAAAACTGTGCGCGAGTGGACGAGTTGTTTGACAGGTTAATGTCGCGAGTCAACAGATTAGGGGATGAATTATCATCCTTTCTTAGCGGATACCTAGTCCCAGTTGCAAATGTCCCATTTACACTTTCTGAGATTTCGTGATTAATCAGTCTGTGGTATTTTGCTTTTATATACTTAGGTATATAGATTATATATCTTTTCTTAATGTAAATATAAATACGAATACAATAGAATTGCTTTCATTAAATTAATTCTAAATTGAATAAAACTTTCCAACTAAATAAATAGATCCGTCATTATAGTAAAAAATGCAATCTCATTGCAAATATCACATAAAGTTCTGTAAAAATGATGTATATTTGAAAAAAAAAAGGAAAGGAAATAGAAGGTTTATGCAAGGTCGGCAACGCGCTCGAGACGCCTCTGGTGTTGCAAGCGTCCATAGGCTACGGTAACCGCTTAACATCAGGTGGGCCGTAAGCTTGTTTGCCACCTAGTGGTATAAAAAAAAAAAATATATATATATATTTATGACAAATATAAACAAATAAAAAGCATTAAATATAAAAAAAAAATTCAAAGACAATTTTTGTTCCATTTTTTAATGATTGTTTTTTTTTGTTCTCTCCTTCAGAGCAGGCTAAAGTCTATTGACCATACTGCCTATTTTAATGATTGATAAATCAATCTTAATAAAAAAAAAGAAAATCGGTTGAAAAATAGAGAAGTACGTATCTACCTACAAGGTGTTTTTCTTCACGTATCTCTAATATAAATGATTAGAAAAATATGCGTATTAAACCGAAATGTATGCGAAATGTAAATCAACAGACATGTTTAAATTAGCAATTTTAGTGCAAGTTTTACATTATTTAACACTATGAATTATATATTACCAGCGCATTGTCAAAGGTTAAGGTGTTTCTTTTTGCTTCAATACTTACATACCTATTATTATAATGACCATGACGCAGAAATCTTTCCATTGGGGTTTTTCTTATATTTCTTTTTTTTAAACCAATACAGTATTGAGGCGAATAAAACGAAAAAGTATTTACATTGGTCGAGCCTTTTTCGAGTTTATGCGGTACTACGTCATGTTCTTATTTCAAGTTCTGGTTATTGTTTCGAACAATTTGACTAGCTATAGGTGAATACAAAAATGGGAATAGATTTATTAAAAACTAGGTTACACCCCGCGGTTTCATCCGCTTTCCCGAAGGCATTATAAAATACTAGCTGTCCCTGGCGGTTTTACCCGCGTTCCCGATTGATCTTATCTTTTCCCGGGATAAAAAGTATCTTATGTGTTATTCCAGGATATGATCTACCTGTGTGCCAAGTTTCATCAAAATCTGTTCAGCAGTTTTTGCGTGAAAGAGTAACAAACATCCATCCATCCAAACTTTCACATTTATAATATTAGTGGGATGGGTACCTAGTTTCCATTATTTCATGTGACTACTTCTTATAATTTAATCCTTATAAACATCCTTATATATACTAATATTATAAAGAGGAAAGATTTGTTTGTTTGTTTGCATTGAATAGGCTCCGAAACTACTGAACCGATTTCAATAATTCTTTCACCGCTGGTAAGCTAAACTATTCCTGATGAACATAGGCTATATTTTATCCCGGGATAAGATAAGATCCCACGGGAACGCGGGTGAAACCGCGCGGAACAGCTATTAAGTATAAATTATTTCAAATTTATTTCAGAATGTTGTGTGACAACTGATAATAGATTAAAAATCTTACTTTTTAAATCCTACTTGATGTATGTTTGTTCTTTCACGCAAAAAGCCTGAACAGATTTTGATGAAACTTGGCACACGGCTCAATGGATCTGGATGAAATTTGGCATAGAGATAGATTATAGTCTGGTATAGCACATAGGCTACTTTTTATCCCGGGAAAAGATAAGATCCCACGGGAACGCGGGTGAAACCGCGGGGAAACAGCTAGTATCGAATAATACAGAGTTTGAAAGGTCTTTGTTTCGTTCAGCGCGGACGGACATGTACGATCAACTTAAAATAGCACTGATAAATTACAGGATATTAATCAATCACATGACGCATTGACCGTTATAAAAACAGAGCTAGTTCCAAGCAATTATGTTTGATTGACTGTTTGTTAGTAACGCAGCTATATTGCAATCGTGAGAAGAGACACATGAGTGCGAGAGTCGCTTCCAGGCGCGGTGGCAGCCTCACATTTTGGAGGGGGTCACTAATCCTACTAATATGTGCTAATATTGTAAATGTGAAAGTTTGGATGGATGTAGGTATGTTTGTTACTCATTTACGCCAGAACTGCTGAATGGATCTGGATGAAATTTGGCATGGAGATAGATTATATTCTGGAATAGCACTTAGGCTACTTTTTATCCCGGGAAAAGATAAGATCCCTCGGGAACGCGGGTGAAACCGCGCGGAATAACTAGTAATAAAATATGTCGAGTAAATGCATCGCAGATAGGAGCAGTTTTTATTTTTTATTTTGTAAATTTTTAGAAGATGTTTCTATTTGACGTACGATTTTGGGGGGGGTCATGTCCCCTGTGACCCCCCCCCCCCTTTGGACCGCGCCTGGTCGCTTCACCAACTCAGCCATCACGCTGCTGCCGCTGTACAGTCTGTATCGGACTGTACAGTCACACTAAAGCCTGCTATAAATCTTAATTAGATGATCTAATCACGGACTATAGGTATGTATATTGCAATCTAGGTGTTCCCCTATATCTTATCTTTTACCGAGATAAAAAGTAGCCTATGTCCTTTGCCAGGCACCTATCGATGTGTTCCGACAGCTGCTTACCACCCTCGGCCACACAACTTACCATGAGTATGCGGGCAATCACAAGCTTATGCTGAAAATGTCCCATCCTTTTCAATACCAAAATTCATAAAAATTGCATCAGCGATTTATTTTTCGAAAATGTATCAGACAGACGGAGTTACTTCTGCATTTATAATATTAATGTCAAAGTCAAAGTCAAAACCATTTATTCAGTTTAGGCCCTAGGAGGTTACTTAGCTACAGAAGTTACCACCGGTTCAGTCAGACAACAACTGAATAACCGGCAAGAAACTCAGCAAACTCACCTCCTTTTTGAAGTCAGTTAAAAATGCAAGATTCCACAACGGAATAGGTGTACTCTCAGGGCCATAGATTAATAAAACTTCGCGCTGCTCCTTCTTAGATGCAGCGCTCCCTTTCCGTGACAGCTCCGCAAATGCGTCAACTCAATATTTTTGTGTATATTAGCAAGGATGCTAGTGTGCGTGAAAAATTGTGTCGCGACAACTGAATGGTGTCATTTCTTGCAACGAGAAACTCGGTTAAGCTCGGGTACGCTTCGGGTTCGGTTTAGGCGTAGTATTGGTTGCCGCATTTTTCAAGTTCGGCGATGGTATCTAAAGGAGCGGCGCGAATTTTTTTTTTTTAATTTATTCTGGATAGGCTTGTGTTTGACTACAATCTCACAATGGTAAGTGATGATGTGGCCGAAGGTGGTAAGCACACAAAGCCTAGATGGACACTGGCTCTCAAGTGCAGCTGTCGGAACACACCTATGATTAATCAATGCTCACGGCATTATAATTTTATTAAGGTCACAACCTAACTTAGCTGTGAACCAGACAATGGTGCGCGTAATCAATTAATTATATCAATAAATACTTATATCAATAATTCAATACCAAGGTTCATAGCTACAAAAGATTTTGTTATTCTAATGAATGCAAACACATTCAGTAGACGGTAAAGGTATTTTGACAATTCATTAGCATGTTACATCAACACAGACGCATAAATGTCTCTTCTGAATCAATTTGGGACATACAAACAGATGCGCAACACAAAAACGTTAATTCGATGTCACCATAGAGGACGCAACAGACCGCGCAAATAGTAGAATGAGCCGGAGAGCGGACCCGCACACATAACGATACGTAGAAGAAGCGCTGGCTCGACGTCGCTCGGCAGACATGAGAGACAATGTCACCACAGAGGATGCAACAGACCGCACAAAATGTAGATTGAGCCGGAGAGCAGTCCCGCACACACAACGATATGTAGAAGAAGCGCTGGCTTGACGTCGCTCGGCAGACATGAGAGTCAATGTCACCACAGAGGATGCGAACGACCGCGCAAAGTGTTCATTGAGCCGGATAGCGGACCCGCACAAACAACGATACGTAGAAGAAGCGCTGGCTCGACGTCGCTCGGCAGACAAGAGAGACAATGTCACCACAGAGGATGCAACAGACCGCGCTAAGTGTACATTGAGCCGGAGAGCGGACCCGCACACACAACGATACGTAGAAGAAGCGCTGGCTCGACGTCGCTCGGCAGACATGAGAGACAATGTCACCACAGAGGATGCGAACGACCGCGCAAAGTGTTCATTGAGCCGGATAGCGGACCCGCACACACAACGATACGTAGAAGAAGCGCTGGCTCGACGTCGCTCGGCAGACAAGAGAGACAATGTCACCACAGAGGATGCAACAGACCGCGCTAAGTGTACATTGAGCCGGAGAGCGGACCCGCACACACAACGATACGTAGAAGAAGCGCTGGCTCGACGTCGCTCGGCAGACATGAGAGACAATGTCACCACAGAGGATGCGAACGACCGCGCAAAGTGTTCATTGAGCCGGATAGCGGACCCGCACACACAACGATACGTAGAAGAAGCGCTGGCTCGACGTCGCTCGGCAGACATGAGAGACAATGTCACCACAGAAGATGCAACAGACCGCGCTAAGTGTACATTGAACCGTAGAGCGGACCCGCACACACAACGATACGTAGAAGAAGCGCTGGCTCGACGTCGCTCGGCAGACATGAAAAACAATGTCACCACAGAGGATGCAACAGACCGCGCAAAGTGTTCATTGAGCCGGAGAGCGGACCCGCACACACAACGATACGTAGAAGAAGCGCTGGCTCGACGTCGCTCGGTAGACATGAGAGACAATGTCACCACAGAGGATGCAACAGACCGCGCAAAGTGCACATTGAGCCGGAGAGCGGACCCGCACACACAACGATACGTAGAAGAAGCGCTGGCTCGACGTCGCTCGGTAGACATGAGAGACAATGTCACCACAGAGGATGCAACAGACCGCGCAAAGTGCACATTGAGCCGGAGAGCGGACCCGCACACACAACGATACGTAGAAGAAGCGCTGGCTCGACGTCGCTCGGCAGACATGAGAAACAATGTCACCACAGAGGATGCAACAGACCGCGCAAAGTGTACATTGAGCCGGAGAGCGGACCCGCACACACAACGATACGTAGAAGAAGCGCTGGCTCGACGTCGCTCGGTAGACATGAGAGACAATGTCACCACAGAGGATGCAACAGACCGCGCAAAGTGCACATTGAGCCGGAGAGCGGACCCGCACACACAACGATACGTAGAAGAAGCGCTGGCTCGACGTCGCTCGGCAGACATGAGAGACAATGTCACCACAGAGGATGCAACAGACCGCGCAAAGTGCACATTGAGCCGGAGAGCGGACCCGCACACACAACGATACGTAGAAGAAGCGCTGGCTCGACGTCGCTCGGCAGACATGAGAGACAATGTCACCACAGAGGATGCAACAGACCGCGCAAAGTGCACATTGAGCCGGAGAGCGGACCCGCACACACAACGATACGTAGAAGAAGCGCTGGCGCGACGTCGCTCGGCAGACATGAGAGACAATGTCACCACAGAGGATGCAACAGACCGCGCAAAGTGCACATTGAGCCGGAGAGCGGACCCGCACACACAACGATACGTAGAAGAAGCGCTGGCTGGACGTCGCTCGGCAGACATGAGAGACAATGTCACCACAGAGGATGCAACAGACCGCGCAAAGTGTACATTGAGCCGGAGAGCGGACCCGCACACACAACGATACGTAGAAGAAGCGCTGGCTGGACGTCGCTCGGCAGACATGAGAGACAATGTCACCACAGAGGATGCAACAGACCGCGCAAAGTGTTCATTGAGCCGGAGAGCGGACCCGCACACACAACGATACGTAGAAGAAGCGCTGGCTCGACGTCGCTCGGCAGACATGAGAGACAATGTCACCACAGAGGATGCAACAGACCACACTAAGTGTACATTGAGCCGGAGAGCGGACCCGCACACACAACGAAGCACTGTCCCGTCCTAAACACTAACACCTAATTTGTAATTCTTATTAGAGAAACCGTTGCTACATTGATGAAATCAGTCAATAATTATTGAAGTCCTTTATTGTGCCATCACCGATCAGTAATCAATTATTTTCAGGTTATTTATCAGTCCAGTGAATCGATGTAATGTAATACTTGCATAGGCGATTTCTTACTTGAGTTTTTTTTATACAATTGGAGCGATATGTAATGTGCTAATTGTATTACGTAATATCGTGATTGATGTAGAAGCTAAGAATAAACAGATTCTTTAAAGGCGATGGTAACAAAGATATTATAGGAAACATCTTTGGGGGCTTCCATTAACTACGTGAGCTCAAAATGGGGAGAGGGGACCACCTTAGTCATGGTCCAGTAAAATTTAATTTAAACTGAGAGCATAATTATTGAAAACACGTCAAATTACAAAAAATATATACATCTATATATATTAAAAAGTCGTGTTAGTTACACTATTTATAACTCAAGAACGGCTGAACCGATTTGGCTGAAAATTGGTGGGGAGGTAGCTTAGAACCAGGAGAAGGACATAGGATATAAATAAATGTAAGAGATATCCACTGCTAAAAAAAAATGCCTTACTGAGTTTCTTGCCGGAGTCTTCTCAGTTTAAGTGTATTCCGAACCGGTGGTAGAGTCAATTGTTACGTTCATAAGTGCCTTACCAGGGCCTAAACTGAATAAATGAGTTTTGAGATTGAGTTTGAGTTTGATTAAAAAATACGAAAAATCACAAAAAAAAAGAATAATGAAGAAAATTATTTTTGTCATACATTTTGTATAGAACGACTTTTTGACATGTTTCGAGATCGGACTGACAGATGGTTTAGTTTCACAATTGGTGGAGCTGGAATCGGGTTCTAAGTTTTATTTTCAGGGCAGGACGGTCTGCCGGGCCCACTAGTTATATAATAATTTCTTTCACTTTTGGAAAGACTCATTTTGAACGTATAAATACGTTGTATTATTTTTCTGTGAATCTAATATTATAAAGAGGAAACAGATGTATGTTTGTGTGTATGTATGTAACGAATAAACTCAAAACCTACTAAGCCGATTTCAAAAATTCTCTCTCCATTTGAATGCTACATTATTACAGATTAACATAGGCTATATTTTATCCCGGGATAAGATACGATCCCACGGGAACGCGGGTTAAACTGCGGAGGACAGCTAGTGTTATATGACATGACTTTAACATAAAGGATGAATAATGAAAACTAGCTGTCATCCGCATTTTCACTCGCGTTCCCGGAGTAAAATATAGCCCATGTTCATCAGGGATAATGTAGCTTTCAAATGGTGAAAGAATTTTTGAAATCGGCCCAGTAAGTAGGTTGCAAGAATGATCTTGAAACGATGATGTGATTTGAATTATTAATGTCGGTAGAAACAATATACGTCTGGGTATGTTTCTTAAGTAGCCAATTTGTCGACTATTTTTAAATAAACCGTCCTTAGTTCATTGTCACGATGTTGATCCGTGATGAACTCCGAAACTACTACTCCGATCTTGATAAAACTTTGTACACAAATAGATTATATCCAGGAATTAGAGATAGGATACCTTTTATCCCTGGAATAAATATGGTCCTACGGGCATGCGCTACTAAAATGTAACTGCGCTGATGTAACTAAGAACAAAATAACGTTTTTCGGATTTATTCCTGTACTTGTACTATCAAATATTGCTTCTTGCCAAATTTCAGGGTTCTAGACCAACGAGAAGTACCTCTAAGGTTTTGATTCCCTTGCGAGACTCAAATATGCGGCAAAAACCGAGCATTATCTTTTGATTGCGCTGACTTAGAAGTTTGATTTTTTACTGCTTCTAGGGATTGTAGACCTAGAAGCAGTATTTGATAGATATTAATTTCAACATGATAAAATGACAGACGAACAGACGGATAGACAAACAGACGGACAATTAAGTGATCCTATAAGGCATAGATTAATATTTAAAGTTATTAACAACTAGCACTATGCTGAGCTGGGACCGTTTTGTGGCAATATAATCTATTTTTTTTATTTTTTATTTTTTACTCTTATAGTTTTTTTAATTAGTTTTTATTTTGTATCATATCAAATTTTGTATTATTTTTTATAATTATTTTTTTTGCCACAAATAAATTTATTTTCTTTCTTCTTTCTTCTTCTTTCTTAATATGTAATAGGTCGATGCCGCCGTCATACTCGTACTTGAAAACAAATACTACGCCTAAATCGATCTCGAAGCGTACCCGAGCCGAACCGAGCCCAGTCTCGTTGCAAGAAATGACACCATTCAGTTGTCGCGACACAATGTTTTCACGCACACTAGCATCCTTGCAAATACACACTCAAATATTGAGTTGCCGCATTTTCGGAACTGTCACGGAAAGGGAGCGCTGCAAAGACTTTTAACTTATACTAATAGACCAGGACATTGCGAACAAAATCGTAATCCGATATTTATGTCCAGTGGACAAAAGTCGCTCAGTCTAGTCTAGTTTATTCATAGATAGATGGCGTTACTGAGGCATGGAATGGGATCACAGTTTTTCTATGACATTTCTTCTGATAGCCGCTCTATTGTATCTATCTTTAAATCTCTTTGGAGCGCGGCATCTACGCCGCTATTCATAAGTGTTCCGTTTTTTTCTTTTGTACCTCAAAACACTAATCAAAACTATACTAGGTATCGATTCGGACAAGGACTTAAGTTGTATAATAATGTAATGTAATGTGTAATGTAATTTGTACGCCTTACTGGCAGGATATGTGGAACTGTATTATTTTGTGTGACATCTTGTATACCTACCATATTCAAGCAAATAAATGTATTGCATCAGCTTGGCCATCCAAAGAGGAAACGCTGCCAGCCTTCTGGGAACCTTGCCGATCGGCAGCAGCGGCAGCCTCGAAGATGTTTTTTATGTATTGTAATTGTACATTTGCTTGTATATTTTGTACATTTGTTGTAAATAAATATTTGTTGGGGTCAATGACAAATATTCGGAGAAATCATTAAAATGTATCAACAAAACATGGCTCCTAGGCGCGAGTGACATTTAAACGTCATAAATATTTCCCGCTCTATGACGTCAAAGTACTTTTTTCTTTTTATTTACCAATAAATACTGGATATTTTATGATGTCATCTGAACTAATTTTAAAGTCGAACCACAAAAACGTCAATGTATATAAGGTAATTGTGTGGTAAAAAGAGGTATTTTAACGAAATAAAGATACAAGGATTATTTTACAATAACGCTACTAATCCTACTTCCTACTAATATCATAAAATGTGAAAGTATGTTTGGATGTGTGTGAAGATGTTTGTTACTCTTTCACGCAAAAACGGCTGAACGGATTCTTATGAAACTTCCCAACTAGCAAAGTAGTCGAATAAGAAACCGTTATTCAAATAAAGATCGAATATTTTTTGAATAGTAGCTACATGGTTACGGATTGTGGAGTAAAAGCGCTTTTCGCCTCAATTTAGTTGAAATTGAAATGACTAGGTCGTATAAGCGTGTTTTTTCATCAATCGAATAATAGTCTCCATTTCTTATTTATACAACACGTGAGTGCAATAAATGTGTTATAGGCGTCATTGATTCGCCAAATGGCTTTAGTAGTTATTATACAATTGTTACTCCACATTATTTTCTTGAAACAAAACTGTTGAATAATAGCTGCCTTTTTACGAAATTGCATCAAATTTCATTTACAGAGCCGTTAATCTACTAGTCAAATAAAAGCTTTCGAATTACTGTAACTAAACTTTAATTGTTTTGAATGCTATTACGTCTCATTTATTCAATTGAATGTGGAATAAAAGCGATTCGGTAATTTTTGCAGATCTAATCAAAGTTAACATCGACCTGAAAAATTTACTGGTGGAACCTTCAACGGTTCCGTATTAACACAGAACTAAACAAAAAAAAATTGCGTAACAACTGATAACGGGGCCAGCATGATTAAAATGTGCAAGCTCCTTAACGAAAGTTGTGTTAGTCCTGTATAGCTGAAGCTCTCGAGATCAGTATAGTAATGAATTAAGTTTTATATTAACTTTAAATATATATAACGATAAAATGACCTATAAATAACGTTATATTTCAGCACGTTATTTTTAGAATAACGTTAATTCTGTCTAGGAGCAATAACGTTACCATTTTTTTAGGGTTTTTCAAGCCCGGCTTTGATCATCATTTTGAATAAGGAACCCTAAATTTACATACAATGGCCGTATTATATTCTATAAAAGCAACAATATTACTATTATTCTACAATTAATTGGCGAAATGAATTATTTGTCAATATTAATAAATTATTTATTATTTATGATGATAAATTATCAAACAGTTGACTTGGCCCACGAATTTATGTTAAATCACGCATTTGGCACATCTACTTTGCATACAGGAATGCATAGATTTAACATAATAATATGCAAAAATTTAGTAGGTTACCTACTTAAACTTTTAACAGATATTTACAATTTTACACTTTCTGATAATAATTCAGTTTCATTTAAAACAAACTTTGGGTAAAGTAGACATTATTCAAATGTTCAATTGTAGCAAAACCACATCTGACCACATGAGACCTTTAACTGAATCAAACAGTAGAGTAATTGCAGTGATATTGCAATTACTGCTCTATATTGTGTCCAGTTCTACTTTTAATAACTATTTATTGCACAATTTTACTCCTTTTTCTACAATTACTCTACTGATATAGCAGTATTTAGTTATATAATTTGTGCCTAATTCGCATTGAGTAAACGTTTAATTTTTTTTTATGTCACAAGTGACAACGAGGCAGGCGGGTCACCTGATGGTAAGTGACTACCGTCGCCTATAGACATTGGCAATACCAGGAGATTGCTAATGTGTTGTACACCTTATTACAATGCCTTAAAGGCGAACTGGCTCTCAAGTGTAATTTCCGGAACACACCAATAGGTGCTTGGCGACAGATTTTCAACTTGAGGGTGGTAGCCAGCCAGTCGAGTACTACAAAGTACCCTACCACCGTGCTGTGGTTTCCTCACGATGTTTTCCTTCACCGAAAGCTCAAGCTCATTGTAAGAATTCGAACCCACGACCTTCGCCGCGGTATCCGACGTCACTTACCACTGAGCTATCATCGCCTTTAAAAAATAAAAGACTGACGCACATCGAAAACCTCACAGGGTTTATCTGTGTACGTCGAGTGCGCTCTTTACAGCATTGTTATATGTATATACATACGTGGTTAATTATTAATTTGGAATGCATTACAATAATATTTTTTAAGCTTCTGCTTGAACCTGCCAACCTGTACATAAATGTTTTGAAGTTCATCCGGTAACTGATTCAAGAGTGTTGGAATCAAAACATCTAGTGTTCTGGAACCATGTACATTGTTATATCTTGGAACTAGCGACCCGCCCGCGGCTTCGCCCGCGTGGACTACACGTTATATCGCGCAAGTGGGGGTGGTGGAGGGGGGATAAAAGATAGCCTATGTTCTCTCCCAAGGTCTACTCTATATCTGTGCCAAATTTAATCTAAATCGGTTGAGAGGTTTAAGCGGGAAAGCGTAACAGACAGACAGACAGACAGAGTTACTTTCGCATTTAAAATATTAGTTAGGGCACGCGCCGCCCGATCCCCGGCCGGCCGCCGCGGGTCGGTACCGCCGCGGCGCCGCAACAACTACGTCCATGCAATTTAAATTTGTAATATCTTCGGAAATATTCACTTAAATAACATGCTGTAAAAAGCATATTGATCTATAATAAATGTACAATTTATTAGAGGTACTTAATTGGATAAGGATTAATATTGTATTGTTTTTGGGACGTACCCTCTTTTCTAAATCATAAAGGTCATTTTCGTAGTTTAGTATAGTTAAATTTAATTTTGTTAAAAACGCTCATTACATTTGTAAATTTAAATATATCTATATCGTTATGAATGTATATTTCTTTAATATTTTTAACTAATTAGCTGAAACAGAAACGTGGCCGCGACTATTATATCACATTATTTTGTTAGTTGGGTTGGCACCCTGGTAATTCATATCCTAGGATACTTTTTATTCCGGGAAAACATAAGATCCCTCAGAAACGCGGGTGAATCCGCGGGCGGAAAGCCAAGTGTCCAAGAGAATCTAAGTGTAAAGATCAATCTAAGTGCACCAGTATGAAATGAAAGCGTGTATCGTGACTTCAGGTTGTCCCAAAATGTCCGGGTGAAATTTTAGTGGAACAGCCACCAATTACGAGGACTAGATTTTAGTGTCTATGTGATATAACCAGAGCCGCATTTAAGGGAGGACAACTGCCCGGGGCCTCCACAAGAGAGGGGCCCCCACATAAATTGTACTTATTAAAAATGTATATCATATTTAAAAAAACCTAAACAACAAAAACCATGGGTCCGTGGGGGTCTGAAGCTCGTCGTTTCGCAAATATTTTATGTAAAAAATTAATCGAGGCCTCGGGTGACCGGCTGGCGGGGAGCTTTTTCCGCCAACGCATCAGCTTGGCCATCCAAAGAGGAAACGCTGCCAGCCTTCTGGGAACCTTGCCGATCGGCAGCAGCGGCAGCCTCGAAGATGTTTTTTATGTATTGTAATTGTACATTTGCATGTATATTTTGTACATTTGTTGTAAATATTAAATGGATTAAAATACAAAAACAGATTTCATTATCAAAAATAAAAAAAAATTTAACACTTGCAAGAAAAATTATATTTGTCCTAATTGCATAATAATTAGGGGCCTCCACACCGCTAAATCCGCCCTTGAATAACATGACTAAATATAACATAAAAGAAAAATTAAGAAATGACTTATACGTCTAGATACCATGCCAAAAATCTTTAAAATGAAGAAAATATTTAAAAAAAAGTAAAGTTTGTATGTAGCAGGTAATCGACCAGGTACTGATCCGATTTCGAAAACTATTGTACTAATATATGAAAGCTACATAATTCCTGAGTTCTGCAGACTTTTTCCGAAAACACGAGTAAAAACGCGGGGTAGAAGTTGTTATTAATCTTTTGCATGACTCAACCCGGTAGGTTTGTTGATGCCAAGGACGTTATGTTTATGCTTATGCATGCATGTCTACAGATCATGTCAAACGATTTGTTTTTTGACATTTTTGTTAATCACTAGCTGTCCTCCGCAGTTTCACCCGCGTTCCCGTGGGATCTTATCTTATCCCGGGATAAAAATATAGCCTATGTCTTTAGCCTGTTATCTGGAATAATGTAGCTTTCAAGTGTTTGTACTGTCCAGTAGTTTTTAAGTTTATTCGTAAATCACAAGGCGATGATAGCTCAGTGGTAGTGACGTCGGATACCGCGGCGAAGGTAGTGGGTTCGAATCCTAATGAGCTTGAGCTTTCGGTGAAGGAAAACATCGTGAGGAAACCATGGCACGGTACTTTGTAGTACCCGACTGGCTGGCTACCACCCTCAAGTTGAAAAATCTGTCGCCAGGCACTTATTGGTGTGTTCCGACAGCTGCACTTGAGAGCCAGTTCCCATCTAGGCTTTGTGTGCTTACCACCTTCGGTCACATCATCACTTAGGTGAGATTGTGGTCAAACACAAGCTTAGCCAGAGTAAAAAAAAAGAATACAAATCTTTCGTCTTTATAATATTAGTAATTATAAAAAAAACTCAAAAAAATTACTCTTATCTTAATTATGTATAACTAGTTTTCCGCCCCGCGGTTTCACCCGCGTTCCTGTGGGATCTAATATTTTCCCGGGATAAAAAGTATCCTATATGTTATTCCAGTATATGATCTACCTGTGTGCCAAGTTTCATTAAAATCCATACAGTAGTTTTTGCTTGAAAGAGTAACAAACATCTACACATCTTCACACACATCCAAACATACTTTCGCATTTATAATAATAGTAGGATGTACAACAAACATATTTTTAAGAATTATAATAAAATAAGAGAAAAAAATACTGATCCGGTACTGGGTACGTAAAATATGCACCCCCTTGACCTTAAATTATGCTTATAAGAAAGAGATTTTTTTTTTTTTGTAAAAGCATACTTAAATAGATAATTACACCCAGACTCAGGACAAACAGACATGTTCATGCACTCAAATGTGTGTCCTGGATGGGAATCGAACCAACCACGCCAACCGGCCCGTCGACTTAACTTTGCCAATAACAGAATCACCTTTGCATTGAATTATTCTAGAAATAGCTCATCCGAGATTGTTTTTCCTGCTATTCTACTTTCAAAGTTTTATCGTTTTATTTTATTATTAGTTTTTTTTTTTTACCATGGGTCCGTGGGGGTCTGAAGCTCGTCGTTTCGCAAATATTTTATGTAAAAAATTAATCGAGGCCTCGGGTGACCGGCGGGCGGGGAGCTTTTTCCGCCAACGCATCAGCTTGGCCATCCAAAGAGGAAACGCTGCCAGCCTTCTGGGAACCTTGCCGATCGGCAGCAGCGGCAGCCTCGAAGAAGTTTTTTATATATTATAATTGTACATTTGCTTGTATATTTTGTACATTTGATGTAAATAAAATGTTTTTATCCATTATCGTATGTATATTTTAGTAGTTTTATTAAATTTCTATAGTCACTTATAAATTAATTTGACGGGCCGGTTGGCCACACTACCTATCACGCCGCAGGTCGTGGGTTTGATTCCCATCCAGGACACACATTTGTGTGCATGAACATGTCTGTTTGTCCTGAGTCTGGGTGTAATTATCTATTTAAGTATGTATTTACAAAAAAAATAGTACCTATATGTAGTATATCAGTGATCTGGTTTCCATATTACAAGCTCTGCTTAGTTTGGGATGAGAAAGCCGTGTGTGAAAAAAATGTCTTGAATTTGTTTTTTTTTTTTATATAATTTTTAAAATCAAAATCTCTTTATTAAGTGAACTCATTACAACCTATTTATTACATTTAATTCTTAAAAATAGTTTCACATAGTCAAAATATGAAACTCATATAAAATAGATTGTGAAGCGAGTTCGTTAAATCGTATTATTGTGTTTTTTTTAAATCATTGCATATAAGTACTTAAGTACACAAAGTACATAACAAATTTATATTAGTAGAAATATCGACTTAAATTCTAAATAAAATATTAAATCTACATACCTTGAAGACCACAAAACAAAATTTATTTAAGTTACGCACTGCAAGGTTACCACGCGTCTTAACTGAACCGTACGATCGACTGCGCGCTCAACACTAAATATTTTCCTATATGCAGCGTTGAGGTAGTGGTGCATCGTGCATTTTGTGTATAGGTAGGTATACTACGTTTCTTTATGATGACAATTATACGATCGATACGATCGATATAGTAGGAAATACTTGAAATAATAAAAGAGAGGTCTCGGTCATACTGTAGGAAGTTGAGGAGAAAATCTACCGCCAAGCGCCGTTGGTGTGTTCCGGCAGTTACATTTAAGGCATTGTAATAAGGTGACACATTGGCAATCCACCTGGTATTGCTAATGTGTATCGGCGACGGTAGTCACTTACCATCAGGTGACCCGCATACATGCCTAGTTGTCACTTGTGGTATAAAAAAAAGAAAACTGGTAGCGGTAGTTGGAACGAAGTTCCTTATCGCGCGTTGTGAAAGGGGGCTAGACGGAAAAAAAATCTTACGACACTTTTTAGGTCAAAAGTGCGCACGCCGTCAAAAGTGACGGCGTGCGCATGTTTCTCTGTCTGTCTGTCTGTCTCTCTCTCTCTCTCTCTCTCTCTCTTATATAGAAAGCAAGCCAGATATTTTCATTTCTATTTATATATATATAATATAAAAAAAACTTGAGAGGTGTCAAGGGACACCCGGATGGAACGAAGTTATATAAGTCGAGAGTATATATATATATATAAATATAATAATAATATATATATATAAATATAATGTGTATCGGCGACGGTAGTCACTTACCATCAGGTGACCCGCATACATGCCTAGTTGTCACTTGTGGTATAAAAAAAAGAAAACTGGTAGCGGTAGTTGGAACGAAGTTCCTTATCGCGCGTTGTGAAAGGGGGCTAGACGGAAAAAAAATCTTACGACACTTTTTAGGTCAAAAGTGCGCACGCCGTCAAAAGTGACGGCGTGCGCATGTTTCTCTGTCTGTCTGTCTCTCTCTCTCTCTCTCTCTCTCTCTCTCTCTCTCTTATATAGAAAGCAAGCCAGATATTTTCATTTCTATTTATATATATATAATATAAAAAAAACTTGAGAGTATATATATTATTATTATATTTATATATATATATATATATATACTCTCGACTTATATAACTTCGTTCCATCCGGGTGTCCCTTGACACCTCTCAAGTTTTTTTTTTAAAGTAAAAAACGGTTAAGCTTGACAGGGCTCCCCAAGTTGCTCCAAAAGATAGTGCTGGAAATGCCCACGCCCCGGTTCGATTTGATCCATACTTTCTGGGACATCCTGTATATGTTTTCTGGCTTTTATCATAGAGAAAAAACTGTGAGTAAATGTTGTTATTAATATTTATTTCTTTTTAATAACCTACTTGTCGAAACTTTCCATGTTTCGTGGTAATAATCATTATATTTTTTTACAAAAAAAAAATACCACGTACTGAACACAGTATTTACACTTCTAACCTAATCAATTCATGTCAATTCTGATCTGGTATCTGGATTATGCATTCTTGTAACTTGTATATATGAAAATATCGTATCATTTTAAAGGCGATGATAGCTCTGTGGTAGTGACGTCGGATACCGCGGCGAAGGTCGTGGGTTCGAATCCTACAATGAGCTTGAGCTTTCGGTGAAGGAAAACATAGTGAGGAAACCATAGCACGGTAATAGGGTACTTTGTAGTAGGTACCCGACTGGCTGGCTACCACCCTCGAGTTGAAAATCTGTCGCCAAGCACCTATCAGTGTTTTCCGACAGCTGCACTTGAGAGCCAGTTCCCATCTAGGCTTGTATGCTTACCACCTTCGGCCACATCATCACTTACCATAGTGAGATTGTGGTCAAACACAAGCTTATCCAGAATTAAAAAAAAAAATATCGGTAAAGATATATGATGGAATTTACCAAGTGGGTGAACCCCATTAAATATTTAAATGCAATTTGAATTCAATAAAACAAAGTTGAATATAAAAATTATTTTCATTTCAATTATTTGATATAAGTAAACGAATTCACTTTATTTATTGAGGTATTACAATTTAATGAGTACATTCAATCTTAAACATAATTGTTAATAAAGTATAATTATTATAGTTCACGTTATAGCTATATACAACAAAATAGAAAGAGAATAAAACTTAATGACAAGAAAAAGTAAAACAGATGGCTTTATAACCAGAATTAAATATAACTTTCATGATTTTTTATCAGTATTAAACATGCATTTATAGGAATTAAAAATAAATAAGTACTTATTCAACTTCGGTTTCAAGTAACTTCGAAACCAAGTCGAATTCGTGGCTGAACAATAGTAAGGCTCCAAAGCCAACCTTATTATAAAAAAACCAAACAAAAAAAGTTGTAAAGGAATAAATAATTATAATTTTATTAAAACATACTTAAAAAAATACTTTAACTTCCTCAACACATGTCATTTACTTATAAAATGTACACTACTTACTTAGATACTAATTATATCTTAATATACAGATGTCTAATTATATCTTATACAGGGTGTCCGGTAAATAGTACGACAAAGGTAAGAGAATATCTCGAAAATTCAAAAATTAATACATAATAAAAACTTGAGAGGTGTCAAGGGACACCCGGATGGAACGAAGTTATATAAGTCGAGAGAGTATATATAAAAAAAAACAATATATATAAATAGAAATGAAAAAATATCTGTCTTGCTTTCTATAAGAGAGAGAGAGAGAGAGAAACATGCGCACGCCGCACAGCTTACAATAAAGTGACAGTGACACTAAAACTGTCGTAAGAATTTTTTCCGTATAGCCCCCTTTCACAAATCTGAAATATCGGAATATCTCGAAAATGGTGAAACTGGGGTGATTTTTGTACATGTTGGTAGGTGACCCGCCCACCTATCTCCCTCTTAAGTTTGTCGTACTACTTACCGGACACCCTGTATATGTATAATATAGATATACGAAGACGCGCCCCACTCGATACAATGTCTATGTATTATGTGGATATGCAACACTACAACATTATCGAAACGATGCACACTTGCACTGTAAAGGTCGTAGCTCACTTACACGACTCCGCTCCCACCCGACAAATAAATTATCATTCAAATATGGGCTTCAAGTCGTGCTCTTTAGATATAGTTTATATTGGCAACATAAATTAGCAGACAGCTCGCTGTCAAAAGTCAAAGTCAAAACCATTTATTCAGTTTAGGCCCTAGAAGGGCACTTATGAAGGTCGAATTACAGAAGTTACCACCGGTTCGGAAGTCAGACAACAACTGAGAAGAACCGGCAAGAAACTCAGCAAGGTTACATTTTTGAAATATTTTTGGACCTTCTGACTACTATATTGGCTATTTTTTTTCAAATGTTTAACAATTTTATTCTTAAAGTAATACCGAGCTTACCGTCATCAGACTGCTCGGTAGTTGACTTTTAGTATAGGGCGGTGTGGTGTGGGAGCGGCTTTGAAGCAGAGTCGTTTAAATGGGCTATGACCTTAAGGGATTAGGAAAAATAGTGGGGCTCGTCTTTTTAGATGACACTATAATTACATGAATAGATATAAAATGGACTAAGTGAATAATATGCGTAAAATACATTAAAAAATCTCGTAGAATATGTTTAATAAGACTAGTATGACATGACATTGTCAAATATAATATTTGCACAGATTCCAATAAATAAATAGGCAAAGACAAAACAGTTCCGTATCTTTTTTCCTCTGTTTGTGCCGATTTTCTTTTTTTCACCATCTTTATGAAAACATGTTGAAAACATCTGAACCGATTGGTTTTTGTTAACACGAGCTTTAGCGTTATCAATAAAACTGTTTATTTTTCACCCTTTAAATGTTAATACATATATATTTTCAAAAATATAAACGATATTATATTTCTACTACTACTAACAATGATATCCAAATGTATCAAATAATTAAAATCAGTCCCGTGAATTTAAACAATCAAATAAGGTACTTAAAAGTAATTAATATGCAAAAAAATGCTGGAAGAAAATAATATTAAAATAGATAAGTAGCTGTAAATAAGAAAGAGACTGAATTTAAATTATATTTATTTACTAGAATTATAGATTTCATTTAAGACTTTAGGTACTGTTGAGGCATTTTTATTATTTAACAGGTACAAATATTTATAATGTAATTAATTAATGAATTAACAAAATATAGAAAACAGCATACCAACATAATAATATACGAAATAAGCGCATAACGTACAAATAATTACTTGCATGGTTTTGTCCAAATAGTATAATCTGTGAACAAGAAATTACATTAATGATTAATATGGCTTAAAGAGATAGATACCAAGCCAAAAACCTTTTAAAAAAAGAAAAAGGTTCAAAATTTATTGATAATTGTAACGCACTGGTGAACTAGTGAATGGAATAGTCTGTACTTTTTAAAGAAATTATAATCTGTAAATAAATGTGAAAGTTTGGATGTGAAAATGTTTGTTACTCTTTCACGCAAAAACTACTGAACCTTGATACTGATGAAATGGATTTTTATGAAACATGGCACATAAGTAGATCATATCCCGAAATAAATAGGATAATTAGTAGGTATAATTGTTATCCCGGGATAAGATACATCGGGAACGCGGGATATATTATGTCTATATGTATACATAAATCGATTTGTATCTATATCTATATTCAAGGCGATGATAGCTCAGTGGTAAGTGACGTCGAATGCCGCGGCGAAGGTCGTGGGTTCGAATCCTACAATGAGCTTGAGCTTTCGGTGAAGGAAAACATCGTGAGGAAACCATAGCACGGTGGTAGGGTACTTTGTAGTACCCGACTGGCTGGCTACCACCCTCAAGTTGAAAATCTGTCGCCAAGCACCTGTTGGTGTGTTCCGGCAATTGCACTTGAGAGCCAGTTCGCCTTAATAAGGTGTACAACACATTAGCAATCCCCTGGTGTTGCCAATGTCTATAGGCGACGGTAGTCACTTACCATCAGGTGACCCGCCTGCCTCGTTGTTCACTAGAGACATAAAAAAAAAAATGTCCATATGCAGCACTACAACACTAGAAAAAGCTATACATACTGTTTTTGAAGTTTCCTTGCTTGAGGAATTGTGGCTGGATCTTCTTTGCAGCAATATTCACGAGCTCCTCGGATGTAGTCCCTGATGTACATACTCCAGTTTACTACCTGTAATATTAATATTCCTTCATGGCATCGAAAAGGGTTGTAATTATTTATGAAATTTAAAAAAGGACCAGATTTTTTTTTTATACCACAAGTGACAACGAAGCTGACGGGTCACCTGATGGTAAGTGACTACCGTCGCCTATACACATTAGCAATACCATGAGATTGTCAATGTGTTGTACACCTTATTACAATGCCTTAAAGGCAACTGGCTCTCAAGTGCAACTGCCGGAACACACCAACAGGTGCTTAGCGACAGATTTTCAACTTGTGTGCGGTAGCCAGCCAGTCGAGTACCACAAAGTACCCTACCACCGTGCTATGGTTTTCTCACGTTGTTTTCCTTCACCGAAAGCTCAAGACCATTGTAGGATTCGAACCCACGACCTTCGCCGCGGTATCTGTGGTGCAGCCATGTCAGCAGAGAGCCTCAAGCGGCGCAAATACAGTAACATAGAGCCGTTTGGGGTTGAAACTCTGGGTCCGTGGGGGCCGAGTGCACACCACCTTTTCCGTGAAATGTCAAAACGCCTGGTCGACGCATCTCGTGACCAGAATGCTGGCATTTACCTCGCTCAACGAATCAGCATTGCCATCCAACGTGGCAATGCATATACAACGTGGCAATCTATATACATATATTCGTGTTAGTTACACTATTTATAACGGCTGAACCGATTTGGCTGAAAATTGATTGGGGGGGGGGGGGGCTGGGGGGTAGCTTAGAACCAGGAATAACACATTGGATTAAAAAATAGGATTAAGAAATTTATTTTTGTCATATATTTTGTATAGACCGACGTTTTGACATGTCTCGAGATCGGACTGACAGATGGTTTAGTTTCACAATAGGTGTCGCTGGAATCGGGTTCTAAGTTTTATTTTCAGGGCAGGACGGTCTGCCGGGCCCACTAGTATTTAATAAAACTTACACGTATATCCGTATAGAATGTGTCATTGTCTTCTTTAGATAATTTCTTCCTTAGACCTAAGAAGTGGTCGTTTTTGAAATGCCATTCCTTCGTCGTGTAGTATTGCAATACTTCTAGACCGTAATTGATACGTTTCTGCATTTTTATCATGCTGAAAAAAACAAGAATCATTAATATTTATTTATTCACTCCCAGATCTTATATAAATAAAAATGAATGTTAGTAAGCGCATAAATCAAAAATGGGTGGCTGGACCAATTCGGCAATTATTTTTTTGTATTTTCCATAAGGGGGGGGCGTCCACGGAAGGGGTTAATACTATAAACAAAAATGCGTGGACAATTAGTAAAAACATTTATTTAATTTTTACTAGAACGTTTAGTTTACTGTGTAGGTAACTAATGCGGGTTATAATTTTTTATGTATTTTTTTTTATTATTATTTGTATTAGTTTAAGAATAAAATTGTCAAACATTTGAATAAAAGCCAATATAGTCAGATGGTCCAAAAATATTTAAAAAATGTAACCTTGCTGAGTTTCTTGCCGGTTCTTCTCAGTTGTTGTCTGACTTCCGAACCGGTGGTAACTTCTGTAATTCGACCTTCATAAGTGCCCTTCTAGGGCCTAACTGAATTAATGGTTTTGACTTTGACTAACGAAATCTTGCATTGCTGCATATCGACCTACCTCTATCTACAGCATTTCGCACGACTCCTAGATAGATGGCGCTCCAACAATCTTCATCGCGCTTACGAAATTTTCTATGCGTAGAAAACTTCGTTAGTTAATTATTGACGGGCCGGTTGGCGTGGTTGGTTAACTAACACACTGCCTATCACGCCGCAGGTCGTGGGTTCGATTCCCATCCAGGACAGATACAGTGTGTGAACAAATGTCCCAAGATATTTTTTATTTTATTTTATATACATATACAAGATTCCAACATCTAACACCTCGCTCCTCCATATATCTATACTAATATTATAAAGAGGAAAGATTTGTTTGTTTGTTTGTTTGCATTGAATAGGCTCCGAAACTACTGGACAGATTTCAAAAATTCTTTCACCGTTGGAATGCTACACTATCCCCGATGAACATAGGCTATATTTTATCCTGGGATAAGATAAGATCCCACGGGAACGCAGGTGAAACCGCGTGGAACAGCTAGTTCTTTATAAGTTAACAGATGTACTTACAAAGTCTTCTTGCCCATCAAAAACAGAAGTAAATCAACGAAGTAAGCCGGCAGAAGATGCGTGAAGAACAAAGCTAGCTCGTGATGGATACGAGAACTCTTCGGTGAACCGCCAGGGTACCACAGGCAGACCGAGAACGGGAACTCCTGGACGTGGACTCGACCTGGAAGTGGAACAGCATATAAGTAATTCCAGGATTACCAATGTGATATCGTGCTTGACGGCAGTTCAACTTGTGTGTGGTAGCCAGCCAGTCGAGTACCCTACCACCGTGCTGTAGTTTCCTCACGATTTCCTTCACCGAAAGCTCAAGCTCATTGTAGGATTCTAACCTACGACTTTTTTAGTTATATACTATTTAAGTTAACGTATTATGAATAAGTGGTAAGGCTGTAGAAAATTCATCCCCTAAAGGGTTCCATCCGCAACGCGGGTGAAACCGCGGGGGAAAGCTAGTTTTTTTTTTTATTCTGGATAAGCTTGTGTTTGACCACAATCTCACGATGGTAAGTGATGATGTGGCTGAAGGTGGAAAGCACACAAAGCTTAGATGGGAACTGGCTCTCAAGTGCAGCTGTCGGAACACACCGATAGGTGCTTGGCTACAGATTTTCAACTTGAGGGTGGTAGCCAGCCAGTCGGGTACTACAAAGTACCCTACCACCAAGGAAGAAGTTTTCCTTTAACGAAAGCTGAAACTCATTGTAGGACCTTCGCCACGGTATCTGACGTCACTACCACTGAGCTATCATCGCCTTAGTTTATTAAAAGAACAGATTCTCTATACATACCCATGTCCAGAGCTTGCCCCCACGTTAGAGGATTAATACTGGATTGTGTGACATTGTAGACCTGTACGTCTTTTGGTCTGAAAACAAAAAGAAATACGTTAACCTATTCATTGAGCACGATTATAGGCTCACGCTATCAGAAGAGGCAGAACAGTCACCATAATAAACGAATGAGCTTTTCAGTAGTCGCATATGATGTGAAACATCTGACATCGCACCTTGGTAATACCACACATGTAGATACCAACCTCTGTGATGGTATTGTAGCGACATCTATCCACAAATAGATATAGTTCGCATGACTCCTAGATAGATGGCGCTCCAATAACCTACATCGCGCTTACGAAGTTTTCCATGCGATCCCCAGGCACGATGACCTAGCCGGGCGGAAGATCTTCCCTTTTCAATGGAGGAGTCTAACACCTCGCATCTCCATAGTACCATCTGACAGCCAACTCTACCGTGCGCGATCATTGGTCAATAAACGAGTTATGAGTTTGAGGCTGTATGGTCTAAAACCCTTTGCCTGAACTACAATAGAGGAAATAAAATTACACACTGTCATCCCTATCTGATAACCAGGTTTCATTGCAGGGAAATGCGATAGGAAAGATGTGACACATCAAAAACAAAAGAAATAACATGTGGTTGTAATTTCGTCGCCAGGTTTTATAATACCAGGGATATTGTCAATGTGTTAATGACTTGACAATGCTTTGAAGGCAACTGCTGGAACACACCGACAGATTTTTATCTTCAGGGTAGTTAGTCAGTCAAGTATACAAAGTACCCTACCACCGTGCTATGTTTTCCTCAAGATCTTTGTCACTTACTGAGCTATGATCACCTTCAAAGTCAAAGTTGAAACAGTTCAGGCCTTAGGAAAGCACTATTGGAGTTCAAGTTACAGAAGCCACCACCGGTTCAGTCAGACAACTGAGAAGAACCGGCAAGAAACTCAGCAATTTTACATTTTGTAAATACTTTTTGGCCAAGGTCCGGTAAGATAACCACGACCACCGACATGATCGCTGCATCAACTTACTTCTCAACTCCAGTGGTGTAAGCCAGGACAATGCATGCGTTGACTACAATATCCACAGGAATGACATCTGCCTCGTACTTGTCATTCAAGTGCATTGTACGGATCACACCTGGAAAATATATATAACACTAGTGACAACGAGGTACTGGGTCACCTGATGGTAAGTGACAACCGTCGCCTATAGACATTAGCAATGCCAGCGGATTGCCAATGTGTTGTACACCTTATTACAATGCATTAAAGGCAACTGCCGGAACACACCAACAGGTGCTTGGTGACAGATTTTCAACTTGAGGCTCTAGCCAGTTGGGTACACAAAATATTACAAAGTACCGTGCTATGGTTTCCTCATGATATTTTCCTTCACCGAAAGATCAAGCTCATTGTAGGATTCGAATCCACGACTTTCGCCGCGGTATCCGACGTCACTACCACTGAGTGAATGTATAACTAGCTTCTGCCCCTTGCTTCACCAGCGTTTGCAATGGAACTAAATAAAATACCTAAGTAGTCTATGTTTTCTTCATTATCAGCTATATTTTATTCGAATTCATTCGAAAATTTCCTGCAAGTAGACAGTTCTCCTACACTATATTAAAATGTTTTCCAATGAATACTCTACATTGAATCTTTATTCAACTGGTATTTACCAGTGACTGAAAAGATGAAAGGAAATAGATTGGCTTGGTATGGGCATGTCATGAGGAGGGATGAAAGGCATGTAACAAAAAGAGTATTGAGCATGAGTGTGGATGGATATAGAGGTAGAGGAAGGCCGAAGAAGGTATGGATGGACTGCGTGAAGAATGATATGTACATGAAAGGTGTGAGTACGGAGACGACTAGTGATAGAGCTGAGTGGAAGAGGAAAACATGTTGTGCCGACCACACCTAGCGTGGGATAAGGAAAGGAAGAAGAAGACTCTACTTTGAATAAATAAACCAAACGCACCTTTTCCAGCTCCCACTAAAAGGCCTGTAGGTCCATTAAGATTGTCCACCCATCCTGGCATAGGTTCTTTGTAAGCTGCAGTTACTGTAAAAGAAATATCATGAACCGGAATTCCGTGAAAAGAAAGCACTCCATCTCTCTTTATTGTGTAACCAGGTGCAATAACACACAGCGGGTCTCAATGTGCACTGCACCCAGTGAGCGAGCGTGCACATGAAGCTTACTAAATAATTCTGCTGTTTTTTTTGGGTAGACTCACCAATGGAAGGTCTAGCGATGGCAATGGGGAACTTCCCAGCATATTGAGAGACAAGATCTTCGGTCAGAGACTTGGTGTAAGCGTATGTGTTGGGCTGAGGCTCGATTATTCTGAGGAAAATAATATTCATATTTTTTTATGACAACAGTTTCAATCAAAAAATATTTTATTTTGTAAGTAAATTAGATTATACTTGAAATATTCGGGATGCAAATGTCGGTGCAAATCGGGATGAAATTTCCCAACGAGCAAAATCTCAGGGATTTGACAAACATGCAAAGGAGTCACCTGATTGATGGTAATAGATTATATCATATGATTATAATAAAGGCCTTATTCATCTTACATACATGATAACGAGGCTTCCGTGCAGGCTCTTAGTTTGTAATATTTAATATGGAAAATAAATAAAAAAAAAAGGTAAAATTCAAACAGCGTCCGTGTGGCAGGCCTTAGAGTGACTATACAGTTCAACACGGGAGCAACAGTAGCGTCCACATTGTTGGCACCTAAACTGAGGGCCGCTTGATGGCTGAGTTGGTAAAGCGACTCTCGTACTCATGTGTCTCTTCTCAAGATAATATGAATAAGTGAGGTTGTTCAAATAATGCAAAGGAAATAACTAACTTAGGCTGTAAATGGTGCAGGAGCTCATCATCCATCCAGCTGGCGCATTGCATGACGTGCTGAGGCTTATGCTTTGCTGGGTACAGCTGTTCTTCAAGAAGTGGGAGCTCACATCGACAGTATGATGTTGATACGTGGACGAACACCTGGAAATTATAACTAGATTAACTATCAGCACAGTGAATGTTGCTGAGTACTGCAAACAGTGAGTGAGCGTTCATGGATACAAGTGGGATGCTGAACTAATTTTAGTTTTTTTTTATGTCACAAGTGACAACGAGGCAGGCGGGTCACCTGATGGTAAGTGACAACCGTCGCCTATAGACATTGGCAATACCAGGGGATTGCTAATGTGTTGTACACCTTATTACAATGTCTTAAAGGCGAACTGGCTCTCAAGTGCAATTGCCGGAACACACCAACAGGTGCTTGGCGACAGATTTTCAACTTGAGGGTGGTAGCCAGCCAGTCGAGTACTACAAAGTACCCTACCACCGTGCTGTGGTTTCCTCACGATGTTTTCCTTCACCGAAAGCTCAAGCTCATTGTAAGGATTCGAACCCACGACCTTCGCCGCGGTATCCGACGTCATTTACCACTGAGCTATCATCGCCTTGAAGTTCATTGGAGTTACGTTTACGTTACGAACACATGAATATTTGTATTTCCACACAAGCACAAATGTATCGGGGTAGTCAACGTCGAAGAAAATGATAGTCCTTACTAGTAGAGCAGAAGGTTTATTATACCATGTCGGATAATATTAGCTGTCCCATTTTTCATCCACGTTCCCCAGGGAGCTTTTCTTTTCCAGTGATAAAAAAGATCCTATGTCTATCTCTATACGTACCAAAATTCATAGAAATTATTTCAGTGGTATAGGCGTGAAAAGATAACAGATAGACAGACAGACAGAGTTAATATCGCATTTATTAGAAGGGATTGTTATAAAACACTATCTACTACATTAAAACGGAATATTACTGTATTAATTATAAGGGCGGGGAGCTTTTTCCGCCAACGCATCAGCTTGGCCATCCAAAGAGGAAACGCTGCCAGCCTTCTGGGAACCTTGCCGATCGGCAGCAGCGGCAGCCTCGAAGAAGTTTTTTATATATTATAGTTGTACATTTGCTTGTATATTTTGTACATTTGTTATAAATAAAATAATTATATATATATTATAAGGGAAAGAATCATGGCTGCTGCCAAATGTCAGGTAATTGAATAGTGCATTTGGAAGCATGAACGCCACGTGTATTCTCGTAAAAGCACTTTAAAGTCTGGTCTCTTTTAGGAAATTTTAAGTTCTCCGTACCTATCAAATTATCCAGTTTTATTCTAAAGAGGACTTACTTCAAGATTTTTGATCCCTTCAGCAAGCTCCAAAACCTTTTTGGTACCCAATGTGTTCATGTTGACTGCATCACGAAGGAACATGTCGAATCTGAAAGTAATCATGGGTTTTAACTGCTTCAGGTTTTCATTTATCATCAACTAACATCGTCCCCTTGTTTTGCTAATGTCCACAGACGACGGTAGTCACTTACCATCAGACTTGCTTGCCTGTTTACTAGAGTTCTGTATTTTCATCATTGGGACGCCTATAGAGTTGTTTATAATAATATATTTCTACAACAACTGTGATCAGTTGAGATCCTCTTGTGCCTAATCTAGTGAAGAATTTAATTTCGAACGTTTTTCTTGCTCTTTTGATTTTTGTTGGCAGATTCCATCCCAAGTTACAGGATCTAGGCTTTATGGCTAAAGATACTTAACGTAACTACCGATGCTTTGCCACTGTAGAAGACAAGTTGTAATGCTTTTACGAGAATTATTTTTAAGCTGCTGTTTAGTTTTTTTTAATACCTCTTTGGTGGCAGACAAGCATACGGCCCATCTGATGGTTAGCGGTGCCGTAGCCTATAGACGCTTGCAACACCAGGGGTATTACTCACGCGCTGCCACCAGCGCCTCCTGCTCATAGAACTCTGGCGACCTTACTCACCGCAGGAACACAACACCACGTTGAAGTAGCGTTATTTGGCTGCGATCTTCTGTAAGGTCGGTATTTCCCCAGTCGGGCTGGCGGGCTTTACCTCTCTAGTAAACTCATTAGTTGAGGCTAAAGGTGTAAATCAGTTGAATGATGTTATTATGACAGACACGTCATCTCTCTGTGTGGTGTACTAGAGTGCAATAGTGCACTCAGTTAGCGAGCACGCATACAAGCAATTGAACTCACCTGACACAAGCAGCGCAGTGGAAGACAATTTGACATTCTCTCTGCACTTCATTCCTATCTTCGATGGAGACGCCCAAGTCTTCTAATAGTATATCACCAGGTACTACTTGGAGTTTTTGAAGACATTCAGGTTGTTCTTTGCGGAGTTTTTCGAAGACCTGATGAATTATATTGGTTTTAAAAACGACCAAGTGCACTCCAGCCACGCGCAGTGTAGGGTTCCGTAGTTCCCCATCACGTATGCGTACTTAGAAGGGGGCGTTTTCTTTGATACTATTTACCAATGGTATTATAAGTTATTTATTTATTTTTATTAAATATAGGTATCGCGTTTGACCACCATCTCACTTGATGGTAGGTGACGATGTGGTAAAAAGTTATAGTTACACAACATTCGATCATAAAAAATGGCCGCGAAATGGAAGCTTTAAGGCGATGATAGCTCAGTGGTAAGTGACGTCGGATTCCGCGGCGAAGGTCGTGGGTTCGAATCCTTACAATGAGCTTTAGCTTTCGGTGAAGGAAAACATCGTGAGGAAACCACAGCACGGTGGTAGGGTACTTAGTAGTACTCGACTGGCTGGCTACCACCCTCAAGTTGAAAATCTGTCGCCGAGCACCTGTTGGTGTGTTCCGGCAATTGCACTTGAGAGCCAGTTCGCCTTAATAAGGTGTACAACATATTAGCAATCCCCTGGTATTGCCAATGTCTAAAGGCGACGGTTGTCACTTACCATCAGGTGACCCGCCTGCATCGTTGTCACTTGTGACATAAAAATAAAAAATAAAATGTCACTCTAACGCACACATAAATAACTGAATACTGCAATATCCACACTACATTACAATATCTCATACATAACACACGATAATATTTTGGTTACTTTGGCCACTCTTTAGCCGCCCGCTTTCGGAGCAATTAAAACCTATCTACACCTTTTTACTTAAGTATAATATCATTGGAGGGTTATAATTTTTTATGTATTAGTTTAAGAATATTTTTTTATTTTTTTTATTTTTATTCTAGATAAGCTTGTGTTTGACCACAATCTCACCATGGTAAGTGATGATGTGGCCGAAGGTGGTAAGCACACAAAGCCTAGATGGGAACTGGCTCTCAAGTGCAGCTGTCGGAACACACCGATAGAAGCTTGGCGACAGATTTTCAACTTTAGGGTGGTAGCCAGCCAGTCGGGTACTACAAAGTACCCTACCACCGCGCTATGGTTTCCTCACGATGTTTTCCTTCACCGAAGGCTCAAGCTCATTGTAGGATTCGAACCCACGACCTTCGTCGCGGTATTCGACGTCACTTACCACTGAGCTATCATCGCCTTGTTAATCATTTGAAAAAAAAAAGTCAATATAGTCAGATGGTCCAAAAATATTTTTAAAAAAGTAACCTTGCTGAGTTTCTTGCCTTTTATTCTCAGTTGTTGTCTGACTTCCGAACCGGTGGTAACTTCTGTAATTCGACCTTCATATGTGCCCTTCTAGGGCCTAAACTGAATAAATGGATTTGACTTTGACTTTGAAACCATACTCGTCTGGCCGATTACGATTCTCAAGTCGAAATCTTTCGCAAATCTTATCAATCTCAAACTATACAAACTCACGCGAACGTTCAGAAAATCATCCAATCTCTCCTTGCTGCTGTGACCTTTCTTAGGCCTCATAAGTAAATATATCTTCTTCAGTTCTGGACAGCATCTTAGCAGCTTCTCCACGAGGACTTTACCCATAAATCCAGTTGCTCCAGTGAGGAATATGGATTTGCCTGTATAGTATTCCGCTACGCCAACAGAGAGCGCCATATTGAGTTGGGTATCTGTAAAAATGATTTATATACTAAAAATGTATTTCTGTATGTAAAGAATAAGCTTAAAAACTAATACCGAAAAAAAAACACCATTAGAAAGCTATATTATCCCTGAGTAGCATAGGCTATATTTTTATCCCGGGAAAAGATAAGATAGCTCGGGAACGCAGGTGAATCTGTTATCTGGTTAGCTTTCGGTGAAGGAAAACATCGTGAAAAAAAAACCCTTATATATATCACTTTCTTGTTTACGGAACCCTTCGTGCGCGAGTCCGACTCACACTTGGCCGGTTTTTTTTTATATTAGTAAGTAGTAAGTTAGAAGACTTAGATGGGTTTGAACTTGAAACGGTGGTAGGGTACTATGTGGTACTCGACTGGCTGGCTACCACCCTCAAGTTGAAAATCTGTCGCCAAGCACCTGTTGGTGTGTTCCGGCAGTTGCACTTGAGAGCCAGTTGCCCTTGCCCTTAAGGCATTGTAATAAGGTGTACAGCACGTTGGCAGTCCCCTTGGTATTGCTAATGTCTATAGGCGACGGTTGTCACTTACCATCAGGTGACCCGCCTGCCTCGTTGTCACTAGTAATAAGTAATATAAAAATTAAAAAAAAAAATTAAAAAAAAAAAAAAACGGTAACATTTTCAAAAAAAATTAAAAAAAAAAAAAAAAAAAAGGTAACATTTTCATGTAATGAACCCGGTAGTGCATTAACAAATGAAATGACTATACGACCTACATCAGTCTACATCCCACGCACTTGATCGCATTAGGGTCTGAAGGTCGGAAAGTACGTCACGTTCGTATAAAACCGGTTTGCGGAATTCAAAAAGGCATTTCGGAAAGGTCGATCTGTCAGAATTTCCTAGCATAGAAAACAAATAAGTGATTTCCATATTAGCTAATAAAAAAAAAATTTTTAAGGCGATGTTAGCTCAGTGGTAAGTGACGTCGGATACCGCGGCGAAGGTCGTGGGTTCGAATCCTACAATGAGCTTGAGGTTTCGGTGAAGGAAAACATCGCGTGGAAACCATAGCACGGTGGTAGGGTACTTTGTAGTACCCGACTGGCTGGCTACCACCCTCAAGTTGAAAATCTGTCGCCAAGCACCTATTGGTGCACCGACAGTTGCACTTGAGAGCCAGTTCCCATCTAGGATTTGTGTGCTTACCACCTTCGGTCACATCATCACTTACCATAGTGAGATTGTAGTCAAACACAAGCCTATCCAGAATAAAAAAACAAATTGTACATAGACTCATAGAATCATTAATAATTATACAGAATGTTAAAACCCGTAACCAAAACGAGAGAGAGAGAAAGAATGAATCATGGACCATTTGTATTATGACACTGTTTACGAGTGAGGTTTTGATTTGACTCAAACTCGAAGCAAAGGTACGTATGGATCGCATCAAAAGGAGTTTTAGAATTATTTGTATAGGAAGTTATATGTACAGAGCATGCATTAATTCGCATAAACTGCACGCGTTGTCCCGTCGCGTCGGTAACTCCGCCGAAGGACGGAGAAGGATGAACTATTCCGATGCGATCAATCCGATTTCTGACAGTTGCCTCGACAATCCGATTATTGCGGATACATACAGTTGACGCACTGCTACAAAATTAATTAAATACGCTATTATTAGTTTGGTATTTTGCGAGCAATAATTTTTTATGTATTTTTGTATTAGTTTAAGAATAAAATTGTTAAACATTTGAAAAAAAAAAGCCAATATAGTCAGATTTCATCGTGAGGAAACCACAGCACGGTGGTAGGGTACTATGTGGTACTCGACTGGCTGGCTACCACCCTCAAGATGAAAATCTGTCGCCAAGCACCTGTTGGTGTGTTCCGGCAGTTGCACTTGAGAGCCAGTTGCCCTTGCCCTTATGGCATTGTAATAAGGTTTACAACACGTTGGCAGTCCCCCTGGTATTGCTAATGTCTATAGGCGACGGTAGTCACTTACCATCAGGTGACCCGCCTGCCTCGTTGTCACTAGTGGCATAAAAAAAAAAAAAGATGGTCCAAAAATATTTAAAACATGTTACCTTGCTGAGTTCTTGCCGGTTCTTCTCAGTTGTTGTCTGACTTCCGAACCGGTGGTAACTTCTGTAATTCGACCTTCATAAGTGCCCTTCTAGGGCCTAAACTGAATAAATGGTTTTGACTTTGACTTTGAATCGTTTTGATGCGATCCGTACGTTGCATACGATACGGAACTGTGGACGCTTACCACAAACCGTCAAATATGGGTAGATGACCGTGTATAAATTCCCCGAACATAACAAAAGCAATAAATTCAAAATGGTTTGTACTAAACTATTACGTATACAATAAATGCGTTAATACGGAAATGGCCGTGGCATTTATAAAACAAATCGTGTACCTTCAAGAGCTACGTATGAATCAATTTATGAACACTACCATGGTTTATTAAGTTTATTGTTTAAAACATGGTCATAGATACTTCCTTGATAAGATTTTTTGTCTATTACAAGCTTTCAGCCCGCGGTTTTGTCTTTTTTTTATACCACAAGTGACAACGAAGGTGTCACACAGACATTAGCAATAACAGGGGGATTGCAAATGTGTTGTACACCTTATTACAATGCCTTAAAGGCAACTGGCTCTCAAGTGCAACTGCCGGAACACACCAACAGGTGCTTAGCGACAGATTTTCAACTTGTATGTGGTAGTCAGCCAGTCGAGTAACTACATAATACTTCAAAACTCGGCATAGACTAATTTGACAGGACAAAATTCAAAAAAATCATAAAATACCGGGTTAATAAAGAATATTTTTCGCGGTAGAATTTTCATAAAAAGCTAAATAAAAATTCTCAAATTCAAAATGGTGACCGACATTACCTGCTGAGATGAATCAAAATTCGTTCATCAACAATCGGTATAACCCAGATAATCAACACGTATAATCGAGTCATCAAACCGATTATTACACTTGCAATAAATGATACACACTGATTCATTAAGCTATGTCATCACTTCAATTGATGCTTACGAGCAAGGTTGCCAGCGAAGATGCAATAATTAAAAAAAAACCAGATGTTTAATAAAAACATAATTTTCCCCAATTATGTAGACAAGGAGCCGAATATGGGACATGATCTAAATGTTTTTAATTGCTTTTATTTGGTATTTTGAGCGCAAGACAAAATAATATTCATTTTTTCCTTCAGATTCTTACGTAATAATTTATTAAAGAGGGGTTCGACCGACATAAATTTTTAGGGGGTTAAATGCTGGCAAAACTTGTCTTGTAATAAATGAATGGCGCCTAACTAATGCGATGGTAACATTTTCTCATAAAAAAATATTTGGAATCACGATCCCGCATCAACCCGCATCTTATAATAATGCAATTTCATATTTGGAACATATTGACCCTCTATTTTTTACCGACCCAATGTTCGCCGACTTTTTGGCGGGAAACTTGCGAAGTGATGTTGCGTTTTTTAAATCTTAGTACAACAGTGAAGTGAAATGAAATAAAAGCGTGTACCTATCGTGACTTTAAAAAAAATAGACATCTTGCTGGGTTTCTTGCCGGTTCTTTTCAGTTGAAGGCTAACTTCCCAACCGGTGTTAACTTCCGTAATTCGACCTTCGTAAGTGCCCGTCTAGGGTATGTTTTGACTTTGACTTTGAAAATGACGAATGTGATATAACTATAACATTAATTAACTTGAAATTGGCAGAAATATCCTAAAGGACAATGGCCAGTAACGAAAATAAACAAAATGTTCGCCATTGTTATTTTTTAATTATTTATCTGTGAAAACCCTATGCGACTAATAGGTACTACGTTTTTGCGAGACAATCTCTTTCACAACACGTATTAAATTCACTGACCGCCGACCGGTACGTAACCGTTTATATCTGACCTTGGGCTACTTTCGATAGCGAATCTTCCATCTTTCTTTAGTACTATATCCGGAGATTTATAAGTATTCTACTTGTTAGGTAGACTTTCCCCCTTCGCACGGCGTCGTAGCGTAAGCGTATCGTAAGCGTATCGTAATCCGCGCGTAAGACGAGAGCAGTACGAGCATGAACATTTTCAAACAAGTCCGCACACGAAGCGGTGTTGCAGCGAATCGTAGGAGGTGTTTATTGTCATTGCGTCGTAACGACACGCTTACGCTACGACGCCGTGTGCAAAGGGGGTTTGTCATGTGCTAAAGGGGCTTAGATCCCGATTGCAGCGCCACCGGTCGGGTCCAATTGTAAATCTAAAGCACTATTGGACCCAAACTAAGGTAACAAGGCGTATGGTCTAAGGCGATGATAGCTCAGTGGTAGTGACGGATACCGCGGCGATTGTTGTGGGTTCGAATCCTATAATGAGCTTGAGCTTTCGGTGAAGGAAAACATCGTGAGGAAACTATAGCACAGTGGTAGGGTACTTTGTAGTACCCGGCTGGCTACAAGTTGAAAATCGGTGGCCAAGCACCAATCGGTGTTCCGACAGCTGTACTTGAGAGCCAGTTCCCATCTAGGCTTTGTGTGCTTACCACCTTCGGCCACATCTTCACTTACCATGGTGAGATTGTGGTCAAACACAAGCTTATACAGAGTAACAAGAAAACATAATCAGCGAGTACCTAATATGGGCTATATTTCATTTTATTCCCTCGGGAACGTCGGTGCAATCACGGTGCTTAAAGCTAGTTTCTAGCTAATACTAATTTAGTATAGTATTGTAGAATTCCTCAATTATAATTATCTCATCAAATACTGCGGACAGTGTACTGTACATCATTATATTATCAATAATCATACAAAATCAAGTAAAGTCGCATGAGCTTATTAATGGTAGTCATTACTAAGTTATGGCAAACCGTAGTTTAGGTTAAAACCTCTGGTAAATAACTTTTTTTTTTTTTTTTGACCTGATGGTAAGTGACAACCGTCGCCTATAGACATTAGCAATACCAGGGGATTGCTAATGTGTTGTACACCTTATTAAGGCGAACTGGCTCTCAAGTGCAATTGCCGGAACACACCAACAGGTGCTTGGCGACAGATTTTCAACTTGAGGGTGGTAGCCAGCCAGTCGAGTACTACAAAGTACCCTACCACCGTGCTGTGGTTTCCTCACGATGTTTTCCTTCACCGAAAGCTCAAGCTCATTGTAAGGATTCGAACCCACGACCTTCGCCGCGGTATCCGACGTCACTTACCACTGAGCTATCATCGCCTTAAATAATAACTTAAGGTGCATTCAAAAACATAGTGATATTTCAACTTTCTTTAAGTTTTTGTTTGACCACAATCTCACCATGGTAAGTGATGGTGTGGCTGAATGTGGTAAGCACATAAAGCCTAGATGGAATGGCCATTTGCCTTTAAGGCACTGAAATAGGTAGACAATACATTGGAAATTCCCCTGGTATTGCTAATGTCTGTAGGCGACGGTAGTCACTTACCGTTACATGACCCGCCTGCTTCGTTGTCACTTGTAGTATAAAATAAAGTGCGAGTCGAACTCGCGCACTGAGGGTTCCGTACAAAATTTAGTTTTTTTTTTAGAAACAAAACAACAGTTTTTTTGTGTTTGTTGTTATAGCGGCAACAGAAATACATCATCTGTGAACATTTCAACTGTTTAGCTATCACGGTTCATGAGATACAGCCTGGTGTCAGACAGACGGATAGTAGACTCTTAGTAATAGGGGTTCCGTTTTTATCCTTTGGGTACGGAACCCTAAAAATCACCATAGCTCGGTGGTACAAGTTTCGTCATCATTTACAATGTTGACTGTGGTAAGCTTTATGTATTTATAATAACAAAAGTGTCATGTCGTAACAAATATTTCATAGAGCCATAACTGCATGATTAGACATATTTTTGTTTCTTGACCTATACAATTCACATGATAGATGTAGCAATCAAATCGCCTTGGATTGGATATCTATTCAAATAAGCTTTCAAAAATTGCAATTGGTATGAAGGTTTTTGGACTTAAATTTCTAAAGTCAAACTCAACATCTGGTTCATCCGTCCATCCGTTCGTCCAGATAAATTGTAATTAGAAGCGCTATTAAAGTCTCCTATTATATTTTAGAAATACTTTTCAGCAGGTACTTTTGGTGTATCTTAAAGGCACTGTAATAAGGTGTACAACATATTGGCAATCCCCCTGGTATTGCTATTGTCTATAGGCGACGGTAGTCACTTACCATCAGGTGACCCGCCAGCCCGTTGTCACTTGTGACATTAAAAAAACCACAGCACGGTGGTAGGGTACTTTGTAGTACCTGACTGACTGGCTACCACCCTCAAGTTGAAAGTCTGCTGCCAAGCATCTATCGGTGTGTTCCGACAGCTGCACTTTAGAACCATTTCCCATCTAGGCTTTGTGTGCTTACCACCTTCGGCCACATCATCACTTACCATGGTGAGATTGCAGACAAACACAGCTTATCCTAAAGTACAAAAGCTAAGAAGGTAAACCGCCCAATTTGGGGGGTGCTAAGAAATAATTGATTCACAAATTGCAATAAACAAAATAAGTTTGAGAACAGTCCGATTTATTTTTAAAGATTCGTTCATATTATATCAAATGCTAATCACGTAAAACCTTGGCAGTGGATCGTTACCGGTGAATTGATTTAGTTTAGTGCATTGTCGCGGACGCACCGCGCACAGAATACTAAAATAATCATAATAAAGCTGGTGCGTGATATGTTTAATATGCGAATATTATAAAGACGTAAGTTTGGACGTAGGTAATCCTCAAAACGATTGTTCACATTTTGGAAGTTCTTTTTACAAGCTTAAATATATAAAGGCCTTTACATCTCAAATAGATGATCTAAACAGCGTCCGTGCGGCAGGCCTTGGAGTGACTGTACAGTCCGATACGGGAGCGACAGCAGCGTCCACATTTTTGGCATCAAAACTGAGTGTCTGATGGCCGAGTTAGTGAAGCGACTCTCGCACTCATGTGTCTCTTCGCACGCTTGCCCGCTAAATTCTGAAACCAGTACTTATCATGGGTTTTGCATCTTTCCATCAAAGACACCCTCCACTTGTTTCGGTCGCCAGCTAGGACTTCCCATTTCTTAGGGCTGATCTCGAAAGCCACCATGTCGTGTTTTGTGCAGTCCTTGAAACGCAACATGGGTCTTCCCACCTTTCTCTCGTCGAAAACAACTTCGCTCAATAGGGTACGTTTTGGTAAATGGCATCCATTCGGTGCACATGCCCTAGCCATTGAAATCTTCGCTGTTTATGCATTGCGGTAATGCTGGGTATAGAACCTCTCAGCTTTCGGAGAGATATTGGCTCTCTCTGTGTGTTCTACCGTCTGTATAATGGGGAGTGTTCTCAAGATTTTTTTAACTTGGTGCCATCGTCACCATTCTACCATCGCACTGCTCGCCGGTGATGTGGAGCTCATCCTCATATCCTCGAGCCGCTTCGATCGTCCACCGAACGATTCAGCTGGACGTTCCTTCTGCGGACCATTAGGATGTGGAATGAGCTCCCCATTACTGTATTCCCTCCGCGCTATGATATGGGGTTCTTCAAAAAGAGCTCTTCAATGTCCGCAACACATTGGCAATCACCCTGGTATTGCAAATTTCCATAGGCGGCGGTGAACACTTACCATCATGTAAACTGTCAGCTTGTTTGTCAACCTAATGACATAAAAGACAGTGTGCAATTGTCAACACTCTCTCATTAGCTTCATAATAAGTGAGATGTAATCCTCATACAAAGACATAATATGATAATTCGTTCGTAATATTATAATAATAAAAGTATGATTCATAAAATAACTATGAGGAGTGCCGCTTTTAATATTTTATACAATAAGTTAAAACCAGTCTGGCGGGTCACCTGATGGCAAGTGAATACCGTCGTCTATAGATGGAAATACCAGGGGGATTTCCAATGTATTGTACACCTTATTACAATGCCTTAAAGACTCCCCCATGGATAGTATGGTGTTTACATAATACTTTAATGCCCGTATATGTTTTAAAGTTTACAACGTAGCAAAATACAAAATGTTATGGTTTTTGAGTAATATTACTTCTTAAACTTTCTGTAATTTTCCTACTCTCTGTAATTTACAATTTTCTTCAAATTATTAAAAAAAAAACTCAAACTCAAAAAGTCAGCAAAACTCGAAAAGTACCTCCTCCTTTTTTGAAGTCGTTTAAATATAGGAATGTATTTTTACATACTTTTTATTTTGAATTTCCTATGGAAATGGATATTTCAGAGCAACAGTTACCATGGAAACGGTCAAACTCAAACTCAAAATATCTTTATTAAATGAACTCATCACATGTATTTTTAAACGTGACAATCTTTGATATATTTATAAAATATACAAATAGGTATTTCAACGCACGATTCGGAAGGTTGCTTTTGCTGAGAAGAGCCGGTAATTAACTCAGCAATTACTCTTATTAAAAAAACAGCTAATATATACCTATTACATTTAATGATTATCTAGCTAGTCTCCCTGGAAAGTGTGGCGGTAAAAGGTAATAAATAAATAAAATTTAGTTGAGTGATTTATAAACAAAAAACTCAAGTAGACCAGCCCCCATAAGCAGCATCTGTTCGCTGTGAGGTTTTATATACTTACTTCCTAATATAGGTATTGGCACCCACGACGTAGTGCCCCACTCTTTTTCCTAAACCCTTACAGTGCAAGTGTGCATCTTTTCGCTAGTGAACAGCGAAGTGTGGCTGTAGCTTAATAATAGTACATTATGGTACAAGTGTGTAAAGTTGGTCATTACCGCTGAGGCGCAATTGAGACTCGAGCCGCTAGGTGACCCTAAGAGAGCCGAGGACGGTAATCATCAATACACACGAGTATCATACGACGTTTTTCAACACACTTGTGAAGAAAATAATACTAAAAAAATCGGATCGGCCATAGACAAAAAAATTTTTTTTTGCAAGTATATTTTTGGCTCGGGCGACGTACTTTGAATCCCTCGCTACGTTCAGGATTCTACTAAAGAATCCCTCGCGACGCTTGGGATTCTAAATATTATTTTGCTCCCTTATGATACAATCTACTATTATAACTCACGTTGTGAATAATAGTAATGAAAAGGTCACAGTTTGATTATAGGTGTCATTACGTGCCTAATTGCGGTGAAATTAGAGCCACTTTATGAGCAAGTGTGTTGAAAAAAAATATGTGCTCGGTCACTGTGTGCAAAACAAAATACCGCTGTTAGTTGCACCGAAGTGCACTAATGAGTTAATTTTACTGTTTATGTTTTTTTTTATTTTGTTTTATGTCACTAGTGACAACGAAGCAGGCGGGTCACCTGATGGTAAGTGACTACCGTCGCCTATAGACATTAGCAATACCAGGGGGACTGCCAACGTGTTGTACATCTTATTACAATGCCTTAACACCTGCCGGAACACACCAACAGGTGCTTGGCGACAGATTTTCAACTTGAGGGTGGTAGCCAACCAGTCGAGTACCACCTAGTACCCTACCACCGTGCTATGGTTTCCTCACGATGTTTTCCTTCACCGAAAGCTCAAGCTCATTGTAGGATTCGAACCCACGACCTTCGCCGCGGTATTCGACGTCACTGTAGAGGTTTTCCCTAGAGACTACAGCATGGGGTTCTTCAAAAGAGGAGTAAGAAGGTTTATGCAAGGTCGGCAACGCGCTCGTGACGCCACTGGTGTTGCAAGCGTCCATAGGCTACGGTAACCACTTACCATCAGGTGGGCCGTAAGCTTGTTTGCCACCTAGTGGTATAAAAAAAAAAAAAAAAAAAAACTTACCACTGAGCTATCATCGCCTTATGTTTATTTTTAACAGGACTATGACCCTTTTAAGTAATTAAAGAATCTAGCCAAACCTGACCGAGTATTATTACATGCAAGGCCTTCTTCTTTGAAACAATCTTTAGGTGTTAAGTAAGGGTGCGTTAACCTTTATGTAATGTAACCGGTTCATTCACCTAGTTTTTATTAAAATGTTACAAGTGTCATGATAAATAATTCAGTAATTTGTTTTCTTTTTTAATTGCACGGTGGTAGGGTACTTTATAGTACCCGACTGGCTGGCTACCACCCTCAAGTTGAAAATCTGTCGCCAAAACACCTATCGTTGTGTTCCGACAGCTGCACTTGAGAGCCAGTTCCCATCTAGGCTTTGTGTGCTTACCATCTTCGGCCACATCATCACTTACCATGGAGAGATTGTGGTCAAACACAAGCCTATCCAGAATTTAAAAAAAAAAATGTTTTGTTGGATTTTTCTTATACTCGTACTCAAACTCAAATATATCTTTATTAAGTAAACGTATTACAAGTATTTTTAATCGTCAATTTGATTCATGTTAAATTCTAACGCTCGGTTCGGAAGGTTGCTTTTGCTGAGAAGAGCCGGCAATAAACTCAGCAATTACTCTTTTTAAAAAAGCAACTTACACCTATTACATTTTATAATTATTTATATAGTCTTACTGATAATATATGTGTGTTATGGCGGCAAAAAAGGAATAAAGAAATTGAATTTAGTTACGAGTGATTTAGTAAACAACAAACTCAAGCAGACCAGCCCCCACAAGCAGCACCTGTTCACAAGTATGACGCGTGTGGCAGCCACCGCCCTCCTCGCCATGTTATACGGACATACCACAAGCGACATTCAGGCGTGCGGGTCACCTGATGGTAAGTTACCGTCGCCTATAGACATTAGCGATAGCAGCGGGATTGCTAGTGTTGTACACCTTATTACAATGCCTTAAAGGCAACTGGCTCTCAAGTGCAGCTGCCGGAACACACCAACAGGTGCTCGGCGACAGATTTTCAACCTGAGGGTGGTAGCCAGCCAGACGAGTACCACATAGTACCCTACCACCGTGCACCGTGCACAATATTACGGTTTGCAATTCTTGGGCCATTATGAAGATCGAATAAATATCCTCGGACATTTGTTCACACACGGCTATCTGATCCCAAACTAAGCAGAGCTTGTAATATGGAAACCAGATCACTGATATACTACATATACTACTTTTTTTGTAAATACATACTTAAATAGATAATTACACCCAGACTCAGGACAAACAGACATGTTAACGCACACAAATGTCTGTCCTGGATGGGAATCGAACCCACGACCTGCGGCGTGATAGGTAGTGCGCCAACCGTAGGTCTACACAATTATGGAACAGCAATAAAATGTTGTGTTGGAATTTGTAATTTGGTATCCAAACATGTACAACTAATTTTTAATAATTATTATGCGTAGTCATACCTTTAACTACATTAATAGATTACGAAATAACAGTAAAGCATTGTTTAATGGCCGTTAGATTGCGAAATACGTGAAAGTGTAGATAGATGTAGGGTATTTGGAGTTATGCAATTTTTAACCTTCAAAAAAGGAGTTAAGGTTTTGATTCGTTTTATTTGCCAAGGCCTAAAAATGAGTCAGTTTTTTAACGCAATCAATCAACTTGAAATACGTATTTTGAATAATCTCACCTTTTTAGGGTTCCGTACTCAAAAGGTAAAAACGGAAATCCTATTACTAAGACTAAGACTCTACTGTCCGTCTGTCTGTCTGTCTGTCTGTCACCAGGCTGTATCTCAAGAACCGTGAGAGCTACACATTTGAAATTTTCACAGATGATGTATTTCTGTTGCTGCTATAACAACAATAAAATAATTAAAAAAAAATACAAAATTTGTACGGAACCCTCGGTGCGCGAGTCCGACTCGCACTTGACCGGTTTTTTATACCACTAGTAACAACGAGGCAGGCGGATCACCTGATGATAAGTTACCGTCGTATATACATATCTTGCACGGTGGTAGGGTACTATGTGGTACTCGACTGGCTGGCTACCACCCTCAAGTTGAAAATCTGTCGCCAAGCACCTGTTGGTGTGTTCCGGCAGTTGCACTTGAGAGCCAGTTGCCCTTGCCCTTAAGGCATTGTAATAAGGTGTACAACACGTTGGCAGTCCCCCTGGTATTGCTAATGTCTATAGGCGACGGTAGTCACTTACCATCAGGTGACCCGCCTGCCTCGTTGTCACTACTGACATAAAAAAAAAATACACATTAGCAATACCAGAGTGATTGTCAATGTGTTGTACACCTTATTACAATGTCTTAAAGGGAACTGGCTCTCAAGTGCAACTGTGAACACACCAACAGGTGCTTGGCGGCAGATTATCAACTTGAGGGTGGAAGCCAGCCAGTCGGGTACTACAAAGTACCCTACCACTGAGCTATGGTTTCCTCGCGATGTTTTCCTTCACCGAAAGATTAATCTCATTATAGGATTCGAACCCACGACCTTCGCCGCGGTATCCGACGTCACTACCACTGAGCTATCATCGCCTTAATTGTAAATCGCTAGTATTACATAAAGATATACATCGTATACGTAATAGTTAAAAAACATGGGAAATCTTATAGCTACATAGACATATCGAGGTCAATAGGTATAATTAGTTCACACGATCGATGGAAGAGTACTGTGAGAAATGATCATTATAATTTACTAGCTGTCCCCCGCGGTTTCACCTGCGTTCCCGTGTGATCTTACCTTTACACGAGATAAAAATATATCCTATGTTCATCAGGGATAATGTAGCTTTCTAATGGTGAAAGAATTTTTAATATCGGTCCAGTAGTTTCAGAGCCTATTCAATGCAAACAAACAATCAAATCTTTCCTCTTTATAATAATTAGTAGGTATAGATTATTATTATAATTTTTAACTAGCTTACCGCTTGCGGTTTTATCTGCGTTTTAAAGATGAAAATCTATGGCACTCAGAAATAATGTAGCTCTCTATTCTATTAGCGCAATCATTTTCTAAATAACCTCCAAACCAAACATACAAAATTTATCTCTTTATAGGTAAATAGTTCGATAATTTGAAATATTGAAAATAAAATGATACTGAAAAATAAATTTATTAAAAAAAATGATGATACAGGTTTCAAAGAGAATTACTTAAAAATATGTTTTTAAAAAGAATAATATGAAAAACTTTTTTTTAATTAAACCACATTCTATGTGGATCTATGGATGGTGTAGTAATTTATTACTCATTTGTTCAACGGGTGTTTTTCTAAAATCCGCCTTATTACCATAATATGATATTTTATTGTGATGATTTACATCAGCCGTCACTGACAAATCAATAAAAAAAAAACAATCGTTTAACATAATCTCCTCATCAGCATAAAACGAGTCTACGTCATAATGACAGATTCCATAAAATAATTAAAATGCTATTATAGACTGCATTTATTACGTCATTCAAATGATATTTTCCAATAGACGCATTTAAATGTGGAATTTTTCCTGTCTTAACTTTTCTTGCTATGTTTTTTTTTGGCATGATATCTAGACATTTAAGCCATTTCTTCATTTTTAATTCTATACTTCAATCTAAGTGAAATAAAATGAAAGCGTGTATCGTGACTTTTCAGATGGTTTCCGTTTTAGTGGAACGGCCACCAATGACATGACTTGTATGGACAATGACTAACTTTATGTGACTATGACATAAAATTTGAATAATACCTAATAACAAGACATTGGCAGAATTTCCTAAAGGACGATAGCCAGCATCGAAAAAAATCCGGTCAAGTGCGAATCGGACTCGCGCACCGAGGGTTCCGTACAAACTTGTAAATAGTTCGTTCAACATTTTTTTTTCGATTACCTTATTTGGGGTTGGTGCAATTAAGCCAGACCTCTAAATTGTATGAGTGTCCATACAACTCAGAGGCCTATCTTAATTGATGGTAACTATGTATGTATGGGGACACCCATTAATTTTCAACTTTTTTTATTTTTTATAAGACGTTGCTTCGTACCTAATTTCAAGATTCTGAGTTCACGGGAAGTACCCTGTAGGTTTTGATTCCCTTACGAGTTTCGAAAATTTGCAGAAATTTGCGGCATAAATCTTTTGATTGCGTTGGCATAGAAGTTTGATTTTTTCACAGCTCCAACGAACAGTAGACATGAGTATTTGATATAAATTTCAGCTTGATAACTCCTCGCGTTCCTGAGAAAAAGGGTCTTGACACACGGACGGACGGATGGCCAACAAAGTGATCCTATGAGGGTTCCGATTTTTCCTTTTGAGGTACGAAACCCTAAGAAGAATATAGTTAAGTTTAATTAAAAGTCTCCCATTTTATTTATGGTTATTGGAACCTATTACTTATAACCTATACCTACTTATAATGTATTTTTAAAATTATCGCTGTCATAGTAAATCATGAAGAACTATGAAACATTAATTTAGGACTTTTTGGCGGGAACTTGTGAAGTGACGATGTGTTTTCGTTTTATTTTCATTAAATTCGTGTATTTTGAGTTTTATTCATAATATCGGCGGTGTTTTATCCAATAATGATCAATCTAAGTGCACAAGTGAAGTGAAATGAAATGAAAGCGTGTATCGTGACTTTCCAGGTTGTCCCAAAAAGTCCGTGAATGTTTTAGTGGAACAACCGCCAATTTCACTAAAGCTTGACTGGACATGTATGGACGAGGACTGGACATTACAATGAGTTTGAGAATGTGACTATAACATAAAAGAAGAAATTAAAACTGAAGAAAATGTATGCGATTGAAATACTTTGTATTGACTAAAAGTACTAAAACTAATGTAAAAAAAAATGTGACAAATAGACCAAGACCATTTCAAATACTTTTTGGCATTTACATTGGCAGAAATATCCTAAAAGGATGATTGCCAGCAACAAAAAAAAATCATTAATTTAAGCATAGTATCTTTTATATTTAATGCTACGTTTACGGCTCCTTATTGACGTGTCATTATGGGACAGTACCTAACTGTCCTTTATAGAGACTGACCGAATAAGATAGATAGATTATAAAGCCTTTATTCACTGACCATGATTCTTAACTTAAATTGTAGGTATTATAATGAATCTAAAACGTTTAAATAATAAGTACAAATTCATATTTTTCAGCAACCAGTTTGGGTCAGGTTGTCCTTTTAGTTTTATTAAAAAAAATCTAGATCCTTCGACGCATTTCTGTTGCAAGCTAATCTTCTTTGATAAAAGGAAAGGACAAGATTATACTCGTATTTGGCTTTTACCAGTTATGGGTTACCATTTCCGTAATTTCTTTTTCTGACCGAATAAATATAACAATAAAAGCCTACGTTAATACGTCTCAAAAGCTGATATCCTTGATATAATATGTTAGAGACTTGATTTAGTAGTCTACGTCACCCTATATCAGTGAAAGTGCTTATTACGTCGGAAATCTTGACCTTCAAACGTTTGCTGAATCACTAATGCAATATTTCTCCTTACAACTTTAATTAGAGATATCTATTATTTCTTAATTCCTTTTGAATACGATAACTGTATGTAGCGAGGCACTGAACACAGATCCGCCTCACTAGCGACAGATACACCGATAAATATCATCGCGTAGGTCATGTGTTCCGACACAGCGTGGTGGTAGCGCTCCGAGCAGGGTGTCGCCTGGATAACTGTGAGTAGCGAGACACTGATCACAGATCCGCCTCACTAGCGACAGATACACCGACAAATATCATCGCGTACAGCGTTCATGTGTTCCCACACAGCATGGTGGTAGCGCTCCGAGCAGGGTGTCGCCTGGATAACTGTGAGTAGCGAGACACTGATCACAGATCCGCCTCACTAGCGACAGATACACCGACAAATATCATCGCGTACAGCGTTCATGTGTTCCCACACAGCATGGTGGTAGCGCTCCGAGCAGGGTGTCGCCTGGATAACTGTGAGTAGCGAGACACTGATCACAGATCCGCCTCACTAGCGACAGACTCACCGACAAATATCATCGCGTACAACGTTCATGTGTTCCCACACAGCATGGTGGTAGCGCTCCGAGCAGGGTGTCGCCTGGATAACTGTGAGTAGCGAGACACTGATCACAGATCCGCCTCACTAGCGACAGACTCACCGACAAATATCATCGCGTACAGCGTTCATGTGTTCCGACACAGCATGGTGGTAGCGCTCCGAGCAGGGTGTCGCCTGGATAACTGTGAGTAGCGAGACACTGATCACAGATCCGCCTCACTAGCGACAGACTCACCGACAAATATCATCGCGTACAGCGTTCATGTGTTCCGACACAGCATGGTGGTAGCGCTCCGAGCAGGGTGTCGCCTGGATAACTGTGAGTAGCGAGACACTGATCACAGATCCGCCTCACTAGCGACAGACTCACCGACAAATATCATCGCGTACAGCGTTCATGTGTTCCCACACAGCATGGTGGTAGCGCTCCGAGCAGGGTGTCGCCTGGATAACTGTCAGTAGCGGATCACAGATCCGCCTCACTAGCGACATAGCCAAGGTCTTTATTGTAAGTATTTCACTGTAGGTTAAGGTTATTTATTAAACAATACGGACCTTAGTAACATCCGATTTTGTAATAAAAATAATGTGTTAATTACGGTCGTAATGGATTAATTAAGGGATAGTTAAAACGGACGCTCTTTTGTGAATTACAAAATTTATAATCGGACGTGTAAAGTGACGTCGAATACCGCGGCGAAGGTCGTGGGTTCGAATCCTGCAATAAGCTTGAGCTTTCGGTGCAGGAAAACATCGTGAGGAAAACATAGCACTGTGGTAGGGTACTTTGTAGTACCCGGCTGGCTGGCTACCACACACAAATTTAAAATCTGTCGCAAAGCACATATCGGTGTATTCCGACAGCTGCACTTGAGTGCCAGTTCCCATCTAGGCTTTGTGAGCTTACCACCTCCGGCCGCATCATCACATGCCTTGGTGAGATTGCGGTCAAACAAAAGGTAATCCTAATAAAAAAAAAGCGGTAGCCAGTATTATTAAAAAATAAGCACGTTGATGTCTGAATGATGTTTTTTTTTTCAATTATGTTTTTTAATAAAGTTCAATGGCCAACGTAAAAGGCCTATAATGTCTTGTCACATAAATCAATTTGGCCTTAATTTATTCATTTAATGTTAATTAAATACAAGTATCTTTATGGAATTATCACTATTACTGTAAAAAAATACTAATAACTACATTCTATTTTTAAAGTTACTAATATTATAAATGTCAAGAAAGTTTGTATGTTTGGATGTTTGTTGCTTAATAACGCAAAAACGGCTGAACGTATTTTGACGAAACTTGGCACACAGATAGATCATATCCTCGAACAAAACATTGGATACTTTTTATCCCGGGAAACTATAAGATCCCTTGAGAATGCAAGTGAAACCGCTGGGAACATATAGTACCTATAATAGGGTTGTGTCCTAAAAAAATATGTTTAGACCGTCAGTTAGATTACCAAAAAATATTGGACACGTATTTTTTATTTTGTTCCGCAAACGAAAAATGACGAGGATACAGTGCGTTGAAATTTCGCGTGACGTCACACCGTGGTACAAATTTTACCACGAAGTGACGTCACAAGCCCCCACTCCTATACTTTGATGCGCTATAACTTTGTATATTTTTATTGATTTGATAAAGCAAAAAATTCGTGTCCAATATTTTTTGATAATCTCACCGACGGACTAATTAGAATTCATTTTTATTGACCCAGGACACTACCCTATTATTCTGCTTTATTTACTAAATAAATGATTACTAATATACTGACAACAAAAAAATAATTACTAACAGTGACAATTACTAAAAAAATTAAAATCGCAACATACATCAAAGATGATAATCAGCAAACGATGATGAGAGCAATAAAGTTACGTAAGGAACTGTCAGAATCGAATATGCAGCTTCGGCATAAACTTGACCGCATTTTTTTAAATAAATTGCATAAATAACATGACTTGATGCACACGCCCATAATGCGTGGCAATGACCTGTATGTACAAACAAATTATAACATACAGTGGTAAATTGAGAAATAGGTCTATTAAAACAGCTAAATTATTGTAATATTTCTTCCACCATTAAAATAACATAGGTCGATGTTTTGGCGTCTGTAGTTTTTTTTTCTTTGATGGCAATCGACCTTTAATTTTCTGCCAATAATGTCAAATTATTATTATAATTACTTAATGTTATATACTTACATACTTATCTATTGTAAAAAAATATAAATTCGATACCTAAAAGGGTTCCCTCAAGAATGCGGGGGACGACTTATCAAGACGAAAGACGTTCACTGCTGGACATAGGCCTCCCCCAAAGTTTTCCACATCGACCGATCCTGAGCTGCTCGCATCCAGCGGTTACCCAAAGTAAGTTGACTTATCTATACTAATATTATAAAGAGGAAAGATTTGATTGTATGTTTGTTTGCATTGAATAGGCTCTGAAACTACTGGACCGATTTGAAAAATTCTTTCACCATTAGAAAGCTACATTATCCCTGATGAACATAAGCTAAATTTTGTCCTGGGAAAACACAAGAGCCCACGGGAACGCGGGTGAAACCCGGGGACAGCTAGTTTACTTATATGAAAGAGAAATACCACTCGCTGCTTAATCACGAATTCCAGAAGTATAACACTAACTTGAAGGGCAGGTAGATTCTTGCTAGGGAGTAGGTATCCGTTTAGAAAGGATATTCGAAAAGTCAACCCCTTAAGAACACAAGAAAAGATTTCTAATCTGAAAGGGGGCTAGACGGAAAAAAATCTTACGACACTTTTTGTGACACTGTCACTGTCACTGTCGGTGACAGTTGTGTGTAAGCTATTGTAAACTCTGCGGCGTGCGCATATTTCTCTGTCTGTCTCTCTCTCTCTTATAGTAAGCAAGCCAGATATTTTCATTTCTATATAGATATATATATATTATATATAATATATATACTCTCTCGACTTATAAAACTTCGTTCCATCCGGGTGTCCCTTGACACCTCTCAAGTATTTTTTTTACTTTTGGTTAAGCTTGTGTTTGACCGGAATCTCACCATGGTAAGTGATGATGTGGCTAAAAGTGGTAAGCAAATAAAGCCTAGATGAGAACTGGATCTCAAGTGCAGCCGTCGGAACACACCGATAGGGGCTTGGCGACAGATTTTCAACTTGAGGGTGGTAGCCAGCCAGTCAAGTATACAAAGTACCGTGCTATGGTTTCCTCACGATGTTTTCCTTCACCGAAAGCTGAAGCTCATTGTAGGAACCCAACCCATGACCTTCGCCGCTGTATGCGACGTCACTACCACTGAGCTATCATCGCCTAAATCATTTTAAAATAGTAAAAAAAATGCAGGTGACCTTTTGTAGCGAGATAGACAGGTATTTTAATCTCGGAATGAGAGATAGTCGGCTGTAAACTTGTTTAAACCTTTATTTGGCCACCCTAAAACTTGTCTCAAAACCTACTTATCGTAGGGTGTCCGCGACTACAGATTTTTCAAGGTCAAAGGTCAAGAAATCGATTTTTTAACACATTTATTGCAAATATCTCATTTCCGATGGGTTTTATACTCCTCTTTGCGTTGGAGTATTATAAGTTTGATGTGTCTATGTGTCTGTCTGTGGCGTCGTAGCTCCTAAACGAATGGACCGATTTTGATCGGTTAGAGTCATAATCTACAGGTTACTCTAAATATATATGAATATGTACTAATATTATAAAGAGGAAAGATTTGTATGTATGTATGTTTTTAACGAATTGGCTCAAAAAGTACTGGACCGATTTTCAAAAATTCTTTCACCATTTGAATGCTACATTATTCCAGATTAACATAGGCTACATTTTATCCCGGGATAAGATAAGATCCCACGGGAACGCGGGGGAAACCACGCGGAACAGCTAGTAAAAAATAAATTATTGTTAATTAAAAATTATCCTCTTTTAGTACACTTCAACGCTATTATGAAATCAGATATAAAAAAGGTACTCTGTGTATGAAATGTCACGTTTATTTCTTGTTTTCTTTGATGGCAATATTCCTTTAGGATACTTTTTCCAATGTCAAAAGAGGTAGGTACATAATACTAGAGCAGAGGATGAAAAGTGTTATTGCTTAAGCCTCAAAGGTTAATCATTACGAAAAAAAAATTGGTCTTCCATTTTTAAACCATGACCTAAAGACAGTGAAACCAGCTTTTTAATAAATTACCTGACTCATGGTATTGCAACAAGTAACCGCATCTATAAGGACTTAAGTACCTACACGTCTACGTTTATCGGTCCCTATATTTGCAATATTATAAAAGTAGGGTAGTTATACATATTCTATTTTTAAAGTCTAAGGTCAAAATTTTACTATAATTTTTTTAGGAAAATGCTAACTATATTTTTTTAAGAAATAAAAAGAAAAGAAAAATAAGGTTTTAACGTATTTTCTTCACATATTAATATACCTAATGATTACTTAGATGTTATAATATTATTTATAAATGAAGAAAAATTTATTAATTAAAATATATGTTGAGAATATTTTTTTTTAAATGATAAACTAAAAAAATCAAAATAGAACACTCACCTTTGCCCCCGAAAAAATCACAAACTCACACACTTCCGAAAATAGAATTCAACACACACTGTCCACTTACAAAAGAATATTTTCAAAAACAATTTTTTTTTTCTATTCTTCAATCAAACAGCTATACAATGCCGCGTCTCGCACAAGAATGACATGTATTCAATATAAAACTTAACCCGATCTTTGCGCGTATTAATTTATAACCGCCATACGTCGATATGGGTCTTTTGAGCCCAACGATTCTATGAACGAAATTGTATGTAAATTAACTAAGTCTAATGAAATGATTGCTTAAATTACGGTTTATGTGAAAGTTGGTGATTATCAGATATATTTAGAACTAATTAGGTAATTTAAGTTGTACAATGATTTTTAACTAACTAATTGTCCGCCTCGGTTTTTTTAGTATAATAACTTTTTTTGTGTCGTATTTATTATTAGAAATTAATTAACAAACAATTTTTTATTTGTTTTTTTTTTATATGTATTATAAGTAGATTTGATAGATATTTATTTCAATAATGATAAATATCATGTTGTCTTTTCTTGGTTCGATTCAATGATTGATAGATATATAATTTCAATTGACCAATAATAATAATCATTAGATTACTGTCAAAGAATACCTATTGCTGATTACGGCTAATTAAAACTCACATTAAATCAAATCAGTTTATTTATATTAAAAGTAAAACCGATAGTTTATATATGGAGTTTTTGATGAAATACTGGCTTGTAATGTCATAAATATACACTACCAAAAGATCTCGCTTAAATTCAAAATAATTTTACTACATATTCGCTGTTTTCGAGTATTTTTTACACTGGTTAGTGTTAGATAATTTTTCAAGATTACACGCAGCATCTCAATTGCTTGGCCTTATAATTAAACGCGATGTCTTCTAGTCAACCACTTACTGGATAAGAGTAAAAAAGATTAATAGACAGGCATGTGTAATGACATTCATTATTTAATTCACATTGAACAAAATAAGAAAAAACATCTTGGTCAATATGTCCCACCACAGTTTCACACTGTTACTGATTCTGCAAATTATATGCCTCATAATGTTTACTACTGACTTACATTGTGTATTACATATCTCAAGGTATTTCTATGATTTCATAGACTAAGCACACGCGAGAGACAATGAAGCTGGAGAATGGTTCCGCACGCACAACGATACGTAGAACAAGCGCTGGCTCGACGTCGCTCGGCAGACATGAGAGACAATGTCACCACAGAGGATGCAACAGACCGCGCAAAGTGTACATTGAGCCGGAGAGCGGACCCGCACACACAACGATACGTAGAAGAAGCGCTGGCTCGACGTCGCTCGGCAGACATGAGAGACAATGTCACCACAGAGGATGCAACAGACCGCGCAAAGTGCACATTGAGCCGGAGAGCGGACCCGCACACACAACGATACGTAGAAGAAGCGCTGGCTCGACGTCGCTCGGCAGACATGAGAGACAATGTCACCACAGAGGATGCAACAGACCGCGCAAAGTGCACATTGAGCCGGAGAGCGGACCCGCACACACAACGATACGTAGAAGAAGCGCTGGCTCGACGTCGCTCGGCAGACATGAGAGACAATGTCACCACAGAGGATGCAACAGACCGCGCAAAGTGTACATTGAGCCGGAGAGCGGACCCGCACACACAACGATACGTAGAAGAAGCGCTGGCTCGACGTCGCTCGGCAGACATGAGAGACAATGTCACCACAGAGGATGCAACAGACCGCGCAAAGTGTACATTGAGCCGGAGAGCGGACCCGCACACACAACGATACGTAGAAGAAGCGCTGGCTCGACGTTGCTCGGCAGACATGAGAGACAATGTCACCACAGAGGATGCAACAGACCGCGCAAAGTGTACATTGAGCCGGAGAGCGGACCCGCACACACAACGATACGTAGAAGAAGCGCTGGCTCGACGTTGCTCGGCAGACATGAGAGACAATGTCACCACAGAGGATGCAACAGATCGCGCAAAGTGTACATTGAGCCAGAGAGCGGACCCGCACACACAACGATACGTAGAAGAAGCGCTGGCTCGACGTCGCTCGGCAGACATGAGAGACAATGTCACCACAGAGGATGCAACAGATCGCGCAAAGTGTACATTGAGCCGGAGAGCGGACCCGCACACACAACGATACGTAGAAGAAGCGCTGGCTCGACGTTGCTCGGCAGACATGAGAGACAATGTCACCACAGAGGATGCAACAGATCGCGCAAAGTGTACATTGAGCCAGAGAGCGGACCCGCACACACAACGATACGTAGAAGAAGCGCTGGCTCGACGTTGCTCGGCAGACATGAGAGACAATGTCACCACAGAGGATGCAACAGATCGCGCAAAGTGTACATTGAGCCAGAGAGCGGACCCGCACACACAACGATACGTAGAAGAAGCGCTGGCTCGACGTTGCTCGGCAGACATGAGAGACAATGTCACCACAGAGGATGCAACAGACCGCGCAAAGTGTACATTGAGCCGGAGAGCGGACCCGCACACACAACGATACGTAGAAGAAGCGCTGGCTCGACGTCGCTCGGCAGACATGAGAGACAATGTCACCACAGAGGATGCAACAGACCGCGCAAAGTGTACATTGAGCCGGAGAGCGGACCCGCACACACAACGATACGTAGAAGAAGCGCTGGCTCGACGTCGCTCGGCAGACATGAGAGACAATGTCACCACAGAGGATGCAACAGACCGCGCAAAGTGTACATTGAGCCGGAGAGCGGACCCGCACACACAACGATACGTAGAAGAAGCGCTGGCTCGACGTTGCTCGGCAGACATGAGAGACAATGTCACCACAGAGGATGCAACAGATCGCGCAAAGTGTACATTGAGCTAGAGAGCGGACCCGCACACACAACGATACGTAGAAGAAGCGCTGGCTCGACGTCGCTCGGCAGACATGAGAGACAATGTCACCACAGAGGATGCAACAGATCGCGCAAAGCGTACATTGAGCCGGAGAGCGGACCCGCACACACAACGATACGTAGAAGAAGCGCTGGCTCGACGTTGCTCGGCAGACATGAGAGACAATGTCACCACAGAGGATGCAACAGATCGCGCAAAGTGTACATTGAGCCAGAGAGCGGACCCGCACACACAACGATACGTAGAAGAAGCGCTGGCTCGACGTTGCTCGGCAGACATGAGAGACAATGTCACCACAGAGGATGCAACAGATCGCGCAAAGTGTACATTGAGCCAGAGAGCGGACCCGCACACACAACGATACGTAGAAGAAGCGCTGGCTCGACGTTGCTCGGCAGACATGAGAGACAATGTCACCACAGAGGATGCAACAGATCGCGCAAAGTGTACATTGAGCCAGAGAGCGGACCCGCACACACAACGATACGTAGAAGAAGCGCTGGCTCGACGTCGCTCGGCAGACATGAGAGACAATGTCACCACAGAGGATGCAACAGATCGCGCAAAGTGTACATTGAGCCGGAGAGCGGACCCGCACACACAACGATACGTAGAAGAAGCGCTGGCTCGACGTCGCTCGGCAGACATGAGAGACAATGTCACCACAGAGGATGCAACAGACCGCGCAAAGTGTAGATTGAGGAAAATCTAATGTACTCAGATATTGAATAATATTACGAAGAATGTAGATAAATGACTACGATTGCCTTAATAGATAATAATATAGTCATTTATAAGATATGAATTTGTTAAATGAGAGAATGAAATCTGCGATTTCATTTGCATATCAAAAGGCCAGTTTTGTGACCTTATCATTGATTTTATTTAAAAGAAATAATAAGTTGTTTTTTTATATTTAATATATGATTAATCATGCGAGCTACCGACAGTATCGCAAAGGTTATGAATAATTTGAGCGTAACCAAAAGTAGCTATTCCTTATTGTAGATATGAAAGTTTTATATTGGAGCCGATTCTTTTGGCGAAAATATATCTAACTAGTTTTCCGCCCCGCGGTTTCACCCGCGTTCCCGATGATCTTATCTTTTCCCGGGATAAAAAGTATCCTATGTCCTTCTCCAAGGTTCTATCTATCTCTGTACCAAATATCATCTAATTCGGTTCGGCGGTTTAAGCGTGAAGAGGTAACATACAGACAGACATATATACTTTCGCATTTATAATATTAGAAGTAGATAATGGTTTCTTAATTTTTATGTTGTGTCTAAATTAGTTTTTAGAATGAAGCTAAATGTTAGTTAAACAGTAGGTATGTTGTGTGTTGTCAACAATAAATGTATTTCTTTCTTTCTTTTTTCTTTCTTTCTTTTTTCTTTCTTTCTAGGTAGGTACTACTAAGACCATTTTAGGTATTAAACTTGGTAAAGTAGATTATTTTCTAAATATTATACGTTGAATTATATTTAAAATTCTAAATGTCAAACGAAAAATCGAAATTCAAAATTATAATTTAGAATGACGCGTAAACGAAATACATTTAAGGCGATGATAGCTCAGTGGTAAGTGACGTCGAATACCGCGGCGAAGGTCGTGGGTTTGAATCCTACAATGAGCTTGAGCTTTCGGTGAAGGAAAACATCGTGAGGAAACCATAGCACGGTGGTAGGGTACTTTGTAGTACCCGACTGGCTGGCTACCACCCTCAAGTTGAAAATCTGTCGCCAAGCACCTATCGGTGTGTTCCGACAGCTGCACTTGAGAGCCAGTGTCCATCAAGGCTTTGTGTGCTTACCACCTTCGGCCACATCATCACTTACCATAGTGAGATTGTAGTCAAACACAAGCCTATCCAGAATAAAAAAAGTAAAAAAAAAGTTTTAATAAATTGTGCGGCTGAAGGTGGCACACTAATCGTAAAAGGAAGCTGGGAAGTAAATAAGTACTTGAGGGGAGTACCCTACCAGATGGGTAATTACTTCATCTTACACGCAAACCTTCTACTCTTGCATCCACAATATTAACATTTTGATTTAGAATGTGTTATAAAATTCATCTAAATACAGACTATAAGTATTTGCCGCCATATTTAACACCTTGCATTCTATATTTAGTCAAATAATATACGTTATTAAAATTAGCAGTCTTACATCGCATCTTGACAGAATCATATTCTTTACTGGTCATGTAAAGCCGTAAATTAACCGTGAAAACTGTAAAATCGGTTAGAAACTTCCTAGACATCTCTACCTAGGCTCAATGCAAAATTTGCCGCTAATTAACCGCAGACGATATAGCCCTAGACCTACAAGTTTTTTTAAATTTATTTTTTAAATAACGCTTGTTTATCAATTTATGAGCCCAGTTTTACAGTTTTTGCATGCTAACTTCAGTTGAAGCTAGCATGCAAACCGGTTTTCGGGTTTAACAGACTTAATTTTAAACAGAGCTCTTGCAAATATGGCAACCAATATTTGCCAATCTATCTTTATGATTGCGTAATGATGTTGTGATGTACTGACATACTCGATTACCCAAGGCTCAAGACTCATTAAAATTGCTAATAGGTATATACGGTGATTTACCTTTTCCCGCAAATTAAAGATTCAGTTTTAAAATAAGAAGTTCATGGATTAGCCACTGCGGCCATCCCGCCGAAAAGATTTTTTTTATTCTGGATAAGCTTGTGTTTTGACCACAATCTCATTATGGTAAGTGATGATGTGGCTGAAGGTAAGCGCACAAAGCCTAGATGGGAACTCTCAAGTGCAGCTGTCGGAACACACCGATAGGTGCTTGGCGACAGTTCAATTTGAGTAGCCAGTCAGTCGGATACTACAAAGTACCCTACCACCGAGCTATGGTTTCCTCGCGATGTTTTCCTTTACCTAAAGCTCAGGCTCATTGTAGGATTCGAAACTACGACCTTCGCCGCGGTATTCGACGTCACTACCACTGAGCTATCATCGCCTTAAAGAATGAAATAATGCACGCCATGTTTTCTATCGTTCCTGAAATCTATGGGAGCGATTTCGTAAAAAGGGATAGAAATGTGTAATTTTATTTCCTCTATTGTAGTGCAGGCAAAGGGTTTTAGCCCATACAGCCTCTAAATCAAGACTAATTTATGGATCAATGAGCGCGCGTGGTGGTAGAGTTGTCAGTGAGATGGTACTAATTACCGAGAGGTTGGTACTTACTTACTTACTCCGTTGGCTCAGCGACCCAACATGTGTCTTGGCCTCCGATACTCGAGAACGCCACTTAGCCCGATCTTTGGCCACTTCTCGCCAATCACCAGCTTGAAGCTCCCTCAGGTCCATCTCCACTGCATCTTGCCAGCGGTATCTGGGTCGACCGACAGGACGACGCCCTATTGGTTGACCCAAGTACGATCTCTTAGCACCACGATCTTCTCCCATTCTCTCGACGTGGCCGAGCCAACGGAGTCTGCAAGCTTTTGTTTCACCTCTGATGTTAGGGTTGGCTACGAGTTCCTCGATTTCGGCATTTTTGCGAATCCGCCAGCTCCCGTCCGGTCTCTGCACGGGGCCTAAGATCTTTCGAAGGATTTTATAGTTATTATATTACAGTTTTGTAAATTTGTATTTTGGTACATGTATGGTATTACCATAGATCTAGTATATACTCTAGATCTATGGGTATTACTAAGGCGAGATGTCAGATGTTACACATCATATTAATATGCGACTACTGTAAGGTTCACTCGTTTTAATTATCTATTTAAGTATGTATTTACAAAAAAAAAGTAATCTATGTATTATATCAGTGATCTGGTTTCCATATTACAAGCTCTGCTTAGTTTGGGATCAGATAGCCGTGTGGGAAAAATTTTCGAGGATATTTTTTTTTGTGAATGACGAAGAGAAAAAGCTTCAACAGAATGTGGCTCTCAAGTGCAGCTGCTGGCTGACTAATATTGTGCTACAGTTTCAGGTAATAAAATTTGTTATGATGTTTATTAGTGTTGTAAAGTGCAACTAGCGCCATCTATTGATAGTAAATTTGTATCTATTAAATTAATACAAGTAAAACCTATAATTACGACCTGACTATGATCAATGTCTTATGATATTATGGTAATTTAGTATTTCAATAACTATATCTGGCAAACTGAAACGCAGTTCTTTGGTTAGTTTCATAAAACAATAAATGAAGTGACTTTTGGTTACATGCTGTCGCTACTCGACGCTAGATGTCACTATGCGCTATAAACAGGTAGCTCTGTCTTGTGGTAAAAATATGAAACTTTAAAGCGTTTTTATAAATAATTTATTAAGAAATACTAGTTAGTAAGTTTATAAATACTCACTAGATGGCGTTTTTAGTAAAACTTAAGTACAATAACTGGGCAGACGGATGAGTCAATATATGTCTAGATTGAAGCGCCAAAGGTCGTGGGTTCAAAATACGTGTTTCAAACACAAGCTTATCCAAAGTAAAAATAAGTTAGGTAATTTAGGTGTCATTATCCAAAGTAGGTAAAAAAATCATTCGTTGCCCGTGGTCCTACCAGTAGGACTGCAACAAAAACATCATTATTTTGTATGGGCAATAGTCCTACTAACAGTGAAGACGAAAAAAAATGTAAATTAAAAATTAAAAACTAGCTTTAATCTAAGACATTTACACAAAAAATCAGATTTTTTTCGCTCTTAAAAAAAAACCTATAACCTATATTTATCTTCAACAATAATAGAATAGAGGTAGGAAGACGAAAAAAAAAACCAAAACTACGGGCACTGTTACTTGTCCGTAGTCTTACCAGTAGGACTACGAGCAATGCTAAGTGCCCATGGTCCTACTAATAGAACTACGGGCAAAGTAAATTGCCCGTGGTCCTACCAGTAGGACCACGCAGTAGGACCACGGGCAATAGACTGAAAAAAGGTATGTTAATTGTAGGATCGCCTTTAAATATTTTACGATGTAATAATGACCTAATATCTAATTATAGTCCATGTTGATTATGGTGAAATCGATGTCGATGAAATTGGGTAATGATTTATATTGATAAGACTAAATCGACGATAGCTCAGTGGTAGTGACGTTGGATACCGCGGCGAAGGCCGTGGGTTCGAATCCTACAATGAGCTTGAGCTTTCGGTGAAGGAAAACATCGTGAGGAAACCATAGCACGGTGGTAGGGTGCTTTGTAGTACCCGACTGGCTGGCTACCACCCTCATGTTGAAAATCTGTCGCCAAGCACCTATCGGTGTGTTCCGACAGTTGCACTTGGGAGCCAGTTCCCATCTAGGCTTGGTGTGCTTACCACCTTCGGCCACATCATCACTTACCATAGTGAGATTGTAGTCAAACACACGCCTATCCAGAATAAAAAAAAAATCTAAATGGTTCATGTTTATTATGTTGATTATATTAAAGAATATATGCCTCATGTCGGTACGATTTCTGTGACATAATATTACCTACATATTCGTTCATAACTACCAACCGGTGCTTATAGTGATGTGCTTATTGTTGTTTATATTATCGATGTCGATGAAATTGGGTAATGTTTTATTTTGATAAGACTAAGGCGATGATAGCTCAGTGGTAGTGACGTTGGATACCGCGGCGAAGGCTGTGGGTTCGAATCCTACAGTGACAGCTTTCAGCACGGTGACTGGTAGCGGACTTCGTAGTACCCGACTGGCTGGCTACCACCCTCAAGTTGAAAATCTGTCGCCAAGCACCTATTGGTGTGTTCTGACAGCTGAACTTGGCAGAACTTTGTGTTCTTATCACCTTCGGCCACATCATCACTTACCATGGTGAGATTGTGGTCAAACATAAGCTTATCCAAAAGTAAAAAACAAAATCCACCACCCCCTATTACTATACCGAAACACAAAACGACGGAATAATATCAAGCGCAATTACGGAAAATCACGGAATAATTAATTAAAATAATTCGCGCACACTACAAAACATATTCTGTAGAAAACCTCAAAATATTTGAATATCGACATCGATATTTTCTAACCACTCGTCCCATCACTACGGCTGTAATGAGGCGCAACAACTTTCACTGCCCTGTGTTTGTGTTTCCTACAATGCTATAATATTTAGAATTCGTAGTATTGGACGAACTCAGCCGGTGGTAATGGACAGGATAAGTAAATAAAATAAATAAATATCCTGGGATAAATAAATAAATAAATAAATATCCTCGGACATTTGTTCACACACGGCTATCTGATCCCAAACTAAGCAGAGCTTGTAATATGGAAACCAGATCACTGATATACTACATATACTACTTTTTTTGTAAATACATACTTAAATAGATAGTAATGTGGAAGGTTCAAAAACCTTGGGATGTCGAAGCTCATCAGCTCGTTGTGTCACATATCCTGGATCACACACGGCCATCTGATCCCAAACTAAGCAGAGCTTGTACTCTGGAAACCAGTAGATTTCAGAGTACAAGATGTAATAAGGCTCTACCAAAATACCAGCGTTGTATTGCTGTATGTGCAGTGCAACTTTTTGCTGAGGTAGGGTCCGCGCAACATGTTTAATATTATTTTTTAGTTTTAAGTATTAAGTATTTAAGTTCTTTTTAATATTACTATATGTGTTGTGGGTCAATAAATGTATTTTCTTTCTTTTCATTTCTTTTCAGTTTAATCTGACCGGAAAAGTCAAAGTCAAAGTCAAAACCATTAATTCAGTTTAGGCCCTAGTAGGGCAGTTATGAAGGTCGAATTACAGAAGTTACCACCGGTTCGGAAGTCAGACAACAACTGAGAAGAACCGGCAAGAAACTCAGCAAGGTTACATTTTTTAAATATTTTTGGACCATCTGACTAAATTTTGCCTTTTTTTTCAAAATGTTTAACAGTTTTATTCATAAAGTGATGCAAAAATACATAAAAAATTATAACCCGCATAAAAAATACCAAGATAATAACAGCGTATTAAAAAATTAAACCTGTTTCATGTCACCTCCCCTAGTACTCGGTGATGATAGCTCAGTGGTAAGTGACGTCGGATACCGCGGCGAAGGTCGTGGGTTCGAATCCTTACAATGAGCTTGAGCTTTCGGTGAAGGAAAACATCGTGAGGAAACCACAGCACGGTGGTAGGGTACTTTGTAGTACTCGACTGGCTGGCTACCACCCTCAAGTTGAAAATCTGCCACCAAGCACCTGTTGGTGTGTTCCGGCAATTGCACTTGAGAGCCAGTTCGCCTTAATAAGGTGTACAACACATTAGCAATCCCCTGGTATTGCCAATGTCTATAGGCGACGGTTGTCACTTGTGACATAAAAAAAACTCGATTGGCTGGCACCTGTTGCTGTGTTCCGGCAGATGCACTTAAGGGCCATCGTCTCCTAGGCATTGTTAAGGTCAGTAATAATTGGCAAGCATCTGGTGCTGAAGGTCCACTACGTGACCATGACCACTTACTCATAGGTGTACTACCTGCTTGTCCATCTTTTGACAAAAAACTGGTCAAGTGGGAGTCGAACTCGTGCACCGAAGGTTCCGTACAAATTTGTGAATAGTTCGTTCATCACGGTTTTTTTTTCGATTATGTTGTTTTTTTTCGGAAGAACATTAGCGCTAAGAAACAACTCGAAAGTGATGGGGAAGAGGAAGTCGAGGAAGAACCATTACCTACCGCAGAAGAGGCATTAAAAGCTGCAGAATTATTATCACGATTTGTTCACAGCAATATTGAAAATGATAATTTGACCATAGCTATGTCTTCTATACACAATAGTATTAGAAACTGTTTTTACAATAAAATGAAAAAACAAAAGAGTCAAAAATTACAGATTTCTTACAGTAAAAAATACACTTGCATGTGTTATAATAATGTGCTGATTATGTACAATTTTGATTTTGATTTAATATGTATGTATACATATGTATTTACTATGTTTCTGTATTAAAATACTTAAGTACATACATATTTACATAAAAAAGGTTTTTAATTTCACAAAACGTTTTGTATGACGTCCGCTTATTATGACGTGTTTGTCAATTCCTTTCGATGTCATAATAAACGGATTCTACTGTAATTGCATGTTTACGGATTTCGGATTTTTTCCTTTACTTGTACTACATGACATTGCTTCTTGCCAAATATCATGGTTCTAGGTCAACGGGAAGTACCCTATAGGTTTTGATTCAAACTCAAACTCAAACTCAAAACTCATTTATTCAGTTTAGGCCCTGGTAAGGCACTCATGAACGTTACAATTGACTCTACCACCGGTTCGGAATACACTTAAACTGAGAAGACTCCGGCAAGAAACTCAGCAAGGCAATTTTTTTTAACAGTGGATCTTTCTTACATTCATTTGCGAGAGTCCCTTTTGATTGCTTTGACTTAGAAATTTAATATTTTCACTGCTCCTAGAGTTGGACATTAATTTCAACTTGATACCTCGACGCGTTCCTGAGAAAAAGGGTCCTTGACAGACGGACAACAAAGTGATCTTATAAAGGTTCCGTTTTTCCTTTTGAGGTACGGAACCCTAAAAAGTATAAATTCATTTATATACATCCTTTTTCGTAAGGGTCACCAGGTCAATTAAATAACTTATTGCAATGAGTTTCGATCTTGAAAACGGTTCATTAAAACAGTTTTATTATTGTTCTGGTAACTGAAACTCAAAATATTTTTATTACATGACATGATGTATAATCGTAAGTTTTTTTTCATAATTTTAATGTTAGTAGGTACTTATAATAATCTTCCATCCCCCGCCCGCTTCGTTGAACGACATCACATAAAAAATCATTGAATCTCTCGGCTTTTCTGCATGTATTATACATATAAACCTTCCTCTTGAATCACTCTTATCTATTGCTGAAAGCTGCATTAAAATCCGTTGAGTAGTTTAAAAGAGCTAAGCGAACAGACAGCGGAAGCGACTTCAATTTATATTATGTAAAGATGGTCTTGGCATGTGAAAATCTGGACTCTATAATGGTCGGTTCGGAAGGTTGCTTTTGCTGAGAAGAGCCGGTATTAAACTCAGCAGCAACTCTTTTAGTCTTTTACACTTAATAATAATTATTAATCTAGTCTCATTGACAATATTTGCCTGGAAAAAAAAATGTGTTTTAATTTAGATACTACTGATCGCGCTGTCAGTAAATACCAACCAACTTACTCTAGCCTTAACGAAACAGATAATAACGTTCATAAAAACTGTTATAAGTAATACAAACAGTTCTTTTTTTGTGGCAAATAAGCTTATGGCCTACCTGATGGTAAGCAGTAGTTTGTTTGTATTGTAATGGATAAACTGAAAAAAGTAAGCTGAAGTGGCAGTGGGCTGGTCATCTGCCGTAGAACTGATAACCGTTGGGGTAGACGTGTTCTTGAGTGGAGACCTCGATGGTAAACGTAGTGTAGGATGCCCTTCAGCTAGGTAAATAGATAAATAAATATCCTGGGACATTTGTTCACACACGGCTATCTGATCCCAAACTAAGCAAAGCTTGTAATATGGAAACCAGATGACTGATATAATACATAGACTACTGTTTTTTGTAAATACATACTTAAATAGATATTACACCCAGACTCAGGACAAACAGACATGTTCATGCACATAAATGTGTGTCCTGGATGGGAATCGAACCCACGACCTGGTGATAGGCAGTGTATTAACCAACCACGCCAACCGGCCCGTAGACATACGCAAGGCGGTGGCGGTTGGGAAAGAATAGCTGAAGACCGGGTTCAGTGCCGCGCCTTAGGAGAGGCCTATGTCCTGCAGTGGACTGATATGGGCTGATGATGATGATGATGAAACTCAAAAAATACTATCGCGAGTAACATTGGATATATTTTATTTTAATTCCCGAAAACGCGGCGCTAGTCTATACTGATATTATAAAGAGGTAAAGTGTTGTGAGGTTGTAGGGGGTAATCTCTGGATCTACTGAACCGATTATGAAAAATCTTTTACCAATAGGAAGCCACGTTATTTGTGAGTGTCATAGGCTATATTTTTATCCCGGTAAAATATACGATTCCACGGGAACGCGGGTGAAACCGCATCTATAAAATTAGAAGCTCTGTAGAACCGTCCTTTCTTATACTGTTTTACTATCATTTTAAATCTATGTATGTGGGATAAAGGGCAAGACAATGAGATAGCTCTTAATAATATTTATTTATCTGAATTACAACTCTTACAAAATATAGTACATAGGACACATTTCTAGAATCGACTCACTCCATTGTTTTTTTTCCTTGACATATTCCATATTCCTTGAATATCGTTTTTTTTTTAAATTGATGTAGTTTTATCATGGAGTTTTAATCCTACATGTATGTACTTACAGATAGTTCTTGAATATCCTAATATGTTATAGAAACGTATCCAATGCCCCTTGTAAGAGTCCCTAACTTTGCTGACTTGTTGGTTCAGTAAGATATCTGTTCTTAGCACAGGTACATAAGTAAAGTTTGGATGTTTTCCGAACACAAATAAAAAGTTCGTATATACTGTGGCCATAGATTAAGAATAATAATTGGTCCTCACTCCGGCGGGGCGCGACGATTTATTCATGTATGACTTGAAGTTTCGTAGTCCGTTTTAGTGCAATCAATATAATGTTATGCAACAAAGTAAAGGTCAATGGCTTGGCTACATCTGACTGTACGGCTCTACGAGCCGACATCTTTAGGTCTTTTTTTTTATTCGAATGTTTTTGGCTTGGTATCGAGACCTTTAAGCCATTTCTTTATTTTAAATATTCATCTTTTATGTTAAGTCACGTTTTATTATCACTTTCACTGTAATGTCTAGTCCTCGTCCGTACAAGTCCGGTCTAATTTTAGTGAAATTGGCGGCTATTCCACTGAAACATTTCATGGAGTTTTTGGGACAACCTGGAAAGTCACGATACACGCTTTCATTTCATTTCACTTCACTTGTGCACTTAGATTGATCTTTATTGGACAAAACACCACCGAAATTATTCAATAAAACTCAAAATACACGAATTTAATGAAAATAAAACGAAAACACAACGTCACTTCGCAAGTTCCCGCCAAAAAGTCCACCTAATTACTTACTAGGTCATAGCCACAGCATCGTCACGCTCTATGTATAAAAAAAAACTAAAGTGGAGTTTTCATTATTGTTGTCTATACTAAAATCTTTTTATGGCGATGATAGCTCAGTGGTAGTGACGTCGGATACCGCGGCGAAGGTCGTGGGTTCGAATCCTACAATGAGCTTGAGCTTTCGGTGAAGGAATCGTGAGGAAACCATAGCACGGTGGTAGGGTACCCGACTGGCTGGCTACCACCCTCAAGTTGAAAATCTGTCGCTAAGCACCTGTTGGTGTGGTCCGGCAATTGCCCTTGAGAGCCAGTTCGCCTTTAAGGCACTGTAATAAGGTGTACAGCACATTGGCAATCCCCTTGGTATTGCTAATGTCTATAGGCGACGGTAGTCACTTACCATCAGGTGACCCGCCTGCCTCGTCGACACTAGTGACATAAAAAAAAACTTAATAGCTGTGTTCAGTCGAGTTCCACCCCATGCAGGCCAAGCAAGGATATGACAAAACTTCGATATTGCGAGAGCCCTCGATTCAAAGTGTATCACTCGGTCAGTGGTAGAAGAAACACCAGTCATACAGGTTGTCTTGCATAACCAAAATAAAGTCAGCCGATGATTATTTCGTGTTTTAAAGTTCAATAACATGGAGGGTTCTGTACAATATTTTTGTTTTTGGTAGTGTTTTTGATGTGTAACATCTTTCGTCTCGTTTTCCTGCAATCTTTTTTTTTGTTGCTGGCAATCATCCTTTTAGGATATTTCTGCCAATGTCAAAGTATTTGAAATGGTCTTGGTCTATTTATCACATATTTTTTTTACATACGTTTTAGTACTTTTAGTTAATACAAAGTCTTTCAATCGCATACATTTTCTTCAGTTTTAATTTATTTTTTTATGTTATAGTCACATTCTCAAACTCACTGTAATGTCCAGTCCTCGTCCATACATGTCCAGTCAAGCTTTAGTGAAATTGGCGGTTGTTCCACTAAAACATTCACGGACTTTTTGGGATAACCTGGAAAGTCACTATACACGCTTTCATTTCACTTCACTTGTGCACTTAGATTGATCATTATTGGATAAAACACCACCGAAATTATTCAATAAAACTCCAAATACACGAATTTAATGAAAATAAAACGAAAACACAACGTCACTCTGCAAGTTCCCGCCAAAAAGTCCTTCCTGCAATCTATGCGAGTGATTTCGATTATAATTTATTTCCTCTATTGTAGTGAAGGCAAAGTGTTTTAGCCCATACAGCCTCAAACTCAAAACTAATTTATTGAAGCTTTATTCTTACGTGACGATTTCTGCCAGTTCACTCTACTGTAAGCCGCGTTAAAGTACTTTGTTAAAAAAAACAGGTTTTACAGTATCCTGATCTTTTAGACTAAGTTTTATAATTTAGATTTATTTTTAATCGACTATTTCTGTAACGCACATTACAATGTTTGTTTTTAAATAGTTTAATTGTTGCAAAAAAAAAATATTATATTGTTTAATTTTTTGTATTTATTTCTGCAAATAGTTTTCATACTTTTAATTCAGTATTTTATTTTTATTTCAACGCAGTAGCCTGGCCATCCAAAGAGGAAACGCTGCCAGCCTGCTAAGAACCTTGCCGATCGGCAGCAGAGGCAGCCTCGAGGAAGTTTTTTTGTATAATATAGATATTTTGTAAATTTGTTGTAAATAAACTACAGATAATTTCTTATTTTATATGGTTAAATGTTTTAGTAAAAGGTTTCAACTATTCACTTTCTATGCATACGGAACCCTAGATCGTTAGCTTTGTGCAATGTTAACACAAATAACCGTACCGAATCGTGAGGAAATCTTAATTTTACGATATTGTTAGGTTAGTTATTCATATCGGAATGTGTTTTTTTATATATTAAATTAAGTTTACAATTATGTTAAAAAAAAGTTTAAAACGAATGACGTTTAATAATAATTGTAATGAGTTTTTTTTTAATTCACTTCATTTGAATTTGAATATTGAATTTCGAATCTATATTGACTAGGGGGGGAAGTTAAGGAAGAGGTGTTATTTGTTACGGGGACCTTACCGAAAGCCATTTGGTTTTTTTTTTCCATACCACAAGTGACAACGAAGCTGACGGGTTACCTGGTGGTAAGTGACTACCGTCGCCTTTAGACATTAGCAATACTAAGGAGATTTTCAATGTTTTGTTACACCTTATTACAATGCCAAGGCAACTGGCTCTCAAGTGCAACTGCCGGAACACACCAACAGGTGCTTAGCGACAGATCTTGTGTGTGGTAGCCAGCCAGTCCAGAACTACAAAGTACCTTACCACCGTGCTATGGTTTCCTCACGATGTTTGAAAGCTCAAGCACATTGTAGGATTCGAACCCACGACCTTCGCCACGGTATCCGACGTCACTACCACTGAGCTATCATCGCCTTCATGAAAGAGTAACATGCATCTTGACATACTTTCACGTGATATAGATTATAGCGGTTTCCCGTGGGATCATATTGTTCCCCTGAATAAAAAGTATTTTAGTCCAGGATATAATCAATTTATGTGCCAAGTTTCATCAAGATCGGTTTAGTAGTTACCGAGTTCATCGCGGACCAACATCGTGACACATTTAAATAAGCGACTAGCAGTCCCCCGCGGTTTCACCCGCGTTCCCGTGGGATCTTATCTTTTTTCAAGGTAAAAATATAACCTATGACACTCACAAATAACGTGGCTTTCTATTGGTAAAAGAATTTTCTAAATCGGTTCATTAGATCCAGAGATTACCCCCTACAACCTCACAACACTTTTACCTCTTTATAATATTAGTAAAGATAGATTGAGCGGAGTGGAAGAGGAATACATGTGCTGATCTCACCCAGCGTGGGATGACAGGAAGAGATCATACATTATGAGAAACGTTACACAGAATTAGTAGCTGCTGGCAAAAACTGACAATACAGCTTTGTACAACTAGACGGGCCGGCGGGTCACCTGATGGTAAGTGACTACCGTCGCCTATAGACATTAGCAATACCAGGGGGATTGCCAACGTGTTGTACACCTTATTACAATGCCTTAAGGGCAAGGGCAACTGGCTCTCAAGTGCAACTGCCTGAACACACCAACAGGTGCTTGGCGACAGATTTTCAACTTGAGGGTGGTAGCCAGCCAGTCGAGTACCACATAGTACCCTACCACCGTGCTGTGGTTTCCTCACGATGTTTTCCTTCACTGAAAGCTCAAGGTCATTGTAGGATTCGAACCCACGACCTTCGCCGCGGTATTCGACGTCACTTACCACTGAGCTATCATCGCCTTAAAACATCCAGGACACACATTTGTGTGCATGAACATGTCTGTTTGTCCTGAGTCTGGGTGTAATTATTCATTTCAGTATGTATTTACAACAAAAAAAAGTAGTATATCAGTGATCTCGTTGTCCATATTACAAGCTCTGCTTAGTTTGGGATCAGATAGCCGTGTGTGAACAAATGTCCGAGGATATTTATTATTATTTTTATTTAGTTTAAGACGGTAATTCCCATTTGTAAAAGTATCTAACATTATCCTTAGACCCCACGATACCTGTGATCAATGATGTTATATTTAAAAAGGTAGATAGGTACACAACATTCGATAAAAAAAATGGCCGAGAAATTACACTCTAACGCACACAACTAACAATAATATTATAAACAGGACAGATTTGTTTGTTTGTTTGCATTGAATAGGCTCTGAAACTACTGGACCGATTTGAAAAATTCTTTCACCATTAGAAAGCTACATTATCCCTGATGAACATAGGCTATATTTTATCCCGGGACGATAAGACCCCACGGGAACGCGGGTGAAACCGCGGGGGATAGCTATTATTACAATATCCATACTACATTATGATAATTATCTCATAGCACACGATGGCATTTTTGTTTGTTTTGGATCACTTACTTGAGTACGAGTCAAAGTAGGCTAATTAGCCACTGTGGTATTTTATTTTTATTGTGAATTAATTTCTTATTATTGAGTTATCGTGCAAGTCTATACACAGATTATTTGCGTGTTTTTATATATGGTGCGGGTTCTCCAAGGAAACAAACTGTTTGAACTCACAACTATATTTAATCAAATATTTAAGTATAATGTGTAATGCTCGGCATAAGTGTAGGTTCAAATCGTACAATGAGCTTGAGTTTTCGGTGAAGGAAAACATCGTGAGGAAATCATAGTACGATGGTAGGGTACTTTGTAGTACTCGACTGGCTGGCTACCACCCTCAAGTTGGAAATCTGTCGCCGAGCACCTAGAGACTTGAGAACCAGTTCCCATCTAGGCTTTGTGTGCTTACCACCTTTGACCACATAATCGCTTACCATGGAGCGATTGCGGTCAAACACAAACTTATCTTAAGTACCTATAAACCGGCCAAGTGCGTGTCGGACTCGCGCACGAAGAGTTCCGTAAAAACGGCAAAAAAATCACGTTTGTAGTATGGGAGCCCCCCTTAAATATTGATTTTATTTTGTTTTTAGTATTTGTTGTGATAGCGGCAACAGAAATACATAAATTGAGAAAATTTCAACTGTCTGGCTATCGCGGTTCTTGAGATACAGCCTGGTGACAGACCGCGAAGTCTTAGTAATATAGTCCCGTTTTTACCCTTTGGGTATGGAACCCTAAAAAAGGTAAAATAGAGAGCTTGAAACTAATCTTTGGTTATAGTGAGTACTTTTGTGACCATAGATTATCTAACACTGGTTCTCAAAACTTACTGTCAGACCCCCTCGCTCGGCATAAAGTTACGTTAACTGTGACGCAAACTTTAGCCCTCCAACTTTGCTAATGAATGGTTTAGTCGTAAGGTTGCGCGTAAGTGTTGAAAACATACGTGAGCGTATTGCAGACTTGCACGCAACGTTTTTATACTTTTTTGTTGTTGTTTATGGTTATATTTTTCGAGTTAGGATACATAATTCAGATACCTATATTGGGGAAGATAGGTACATATGTGTGTTCCAGATTTGTACATTTGGCAGAGTCGTCAACCGCGGCTGATAGTGCGGGACGAAAAACCTAAGATAGAATAAGTAGATCAGTCAACTATTGCTTTAAGTTAAAAAAAATCTGTAAAAATAGTTGTACAGTGAAGTAAATAAATAAGTCCAAAGATACGTCAGAAACAGTCATATTTAACAAGGATACGGCCCATGATGGTAAGCGGTTACCGAAGCCTATGGACGCTGCAACATATAAATAAATAAAACAGTGGACCGACGATCTTGTGAGGGTCGCGGGAAGCCACTGGATGCTAGTAGCGCAAGACCGGCCATCGTGGAGATCCTTGGGGGAGGCCTTTGTCCAGCAGTGAACGTCTTCCGGCTGACATGATGATGTGATGAGCCTTGGATATTTTTCACACGCGGCCTTCTGATTCCAAACTAAGCAGAGCTTGTGCTATGGAAACCAGATAACTGATATATTTTTGGTAAATACATACTTAAATAGATAATTACCAGACCACCCAGACCCAGGACAGACAGACATGCTCATGTACACAAATGTGTGTCCTGGATGGGAATAGAACCCACGAGCAGTGACAAGATAGATAGTCAAATGATTAGAAGTCCATCGGTATAAAGATTATTGTACGAGTAAGTCTATCAATAATATAAATGTAAAAAAGATGTTTAAGTTTGGTACAAGTAACGTTTGGGGTTGTTGGCGTCAGTGATAAAAGATCCTACAATGAGCTTGAGCTTTCGGTGAAGGAAAACATCGTGAGGAAACCATAGCACGGTGGTAGGGTACTTTGTAGTACCCGACTGGCTGGCTACCACCCTCAAGTTGAAAATCTGTCGCCAAACACCTATCGGTGTGTTCCGACAGCTGCACTTGAGAGCCAGTTCCCATCTAGGCTTTGTGTGCTTACCATCTTCGGCCACATCATCACTTACCATGGTGAGATTGTGGTCAAACACAAGCCTATCGAGAATAAAAAAAAAAAAAAAAGATCTGAATGGAAGACAAGTTCTATCTATACTAATATTATAAAGAGGAATGATTTGTATGTAAGTATGTTTGTAACGAATTGGCTCAAAAAGTACTGGACCGATTTAAAAAATTCTTTCACTATTTGAATGCCACATTATTCTAGATTAATATAGGCTATATTTTATCCCGGGATAAGATAAGATCCCACGGGAACGCGGGTGAAACCGCGCGGAACAGCTAGTAGATAATAGAATTTATAACACGGCAAGGTTTTATTTTCGCTATATTATTATATTTTAGATTTGTGCTAGTAGATCAATCAGTTTTTGGGTTATGCTAACATTTTAGAATGCCTTGGAGGCAACTGGCTCTCAAGTGCAACTGCCGGAACACACCAATAGGTGCTTGGGGACAGACTTTCAGATTGAGGGTGGTAGCCAGCCAGTCGAGTAACTAACTAGGCACCACAGACAGTGCTATAGTTTGACATGTTCTTGAACTCAAACTCGTTGTAGGATTTGAAACCACAACCTTCGTCACTAACGACTGAGCCATCATTGCCTCATTTAAATTACTTACAATTAATGTAATGTTTGAGTCTAGGTTTACTTACAAATCCAAATTAAACAATATTGTTCTTTCTTGTTTTTCTTGTATTTGACCGCAATCTCACCCTGGTAAGTAATGATATGGCCGTAGGTAGTAAGCAGTCTAGAAGGAAACTAGCTCTCAAGTGCAGCTGTTGGAACCGTGCTATGGTTTCCTCACAATGTTTCACCGAAAGCTCAAGCTCATTAGGATCCACGACCTCCAGCGCGGTATCCGACATCACTGCCTTCAAAAATGTAACCTTACTGAGTTTCTTGCCGGTTCTTCTCAGTTGACTTCCGAACCGGTAACTTCATAAGTGCCCTTCTAGGGCCTAAACTGAATGAATGGTTTTGACTTCAGCGTTGACTTACTACGGAGCTATCACCGCCACAAAAAGTTTTAGCACGGTGGTAGGGTACTTTGTAGTACTCGACTGGCTGGCTACCACCCTCAAGTTGAAAATCTGTCGCTAAGCACCTGTTCCGGCAGTTGCACTTGAGAGCCAGTTGCCTTTAAGGCATTGTAATAAGGTGTACAGCACATTGGCAATCCCCTTGGTATTGCTAATGTCTATAGGCGACGGTAGTCACTTACCATCAGGTGATCCGTCAGGTTCGTTGTCACTTGTGGTATAAAAAAATAAAAAAAAGTTGTTGAGTGTGAAAGTGTGACCGCGGCGGCACCGCATCAACTAACCGGCTGTGTTTACAAATCATTACAAGCGCTATTACGTGAGTTCAACATCAGTGAAAGCCAACTCGCGCTCCGAGACGGTAGCTGTACGTGTCGCGGAAAATGATATAGTTCATTTTTTTTATTTTTCTCTCTCTAGAAAAGGGCAGCGTTTCCCGATATTTTTCGGTGAGTGTTTATTTTTTTTAATTTGATGATTATTTAGACGTATTATTTTGTAACTTTTTTTATAATTTTAGTTAGCTATAATAATTAGATAAGTATATAATAATAATTATAGTAATTTATTTATGGACGGATGCTGTTTTCGTTAATTTTTGTCTTGTTTTTTGGATATTTTAATGGAATTAACATTATTATTATTATTATGTATAGGGCCTATATAGTACATATTTTTATGCAAAAGATAGTCTTTTTAGGATAAAAACCTACCTATATCCTACTATAGGCATAGTGTCCGTTTATGAAAGCCCTTATTAGGCCACTTTTCCAGTACACTGCCTATTATGTGATCAATAGTAATTGTCTTTGGTCACTGTATTTATTGATTACAAATTATGTAGTATCTCTAATATGATAAAACCGACTAAGTACGACTAGTTCCGAATAGCAATAATAATATCAACCTGTATAATTTTATTTTTAAAATCTTTGGTATGAAATATAAGTCGCTCATAATTTTTAAAAAATCAGTCAAGAACCTCCTCCTTTTTTGAAGACGGTTAAAACTCCGAAATTAGGTAGGTACTAAACCGATTTGGTGAAATTTGGCATAGAAAAAAATTACATTCTGGAATAAGAGATAGTATAATTTTTATCCAGGGAAAAGATAAAATCATACTTAAACGCGGGGGACAGCTAGTAATTATACATTTTTGACTATAGGTATCATAATTTATTATTATTGAATAATTATTAGATCCAAAATTTATTATCTAAGACTTGGTTTCCGGAATTACCCCATAGCAAACCCATTTTTTTTAATTGCAATTTCAGTTTGCGTCCGTCAGTTCCCCTAGGTAATTGTGAAATATTTATCAAAGGGATTTATTTAATGGAAAAACAGACATACAAAAATACTTTACTTTTAATAATTATGAACTTAAGTATTAATTTTATACAATTATTAAAGTTTCTCACGCGTAACGTTGCGTTTGTAATGCAATGTAAGAATACTGCGTAACCTACTTACCTACTATCTATTTAACAACAAGCTGTCCCCGCGGCTTCACCCGCGTTCCCGAGGGACCTTATCTCTTTTAGGGATTAAAAATACCCCATCTCTTATTCTAGGATATAATCTATTTGTGTGCAAAGTTTAATCAAAGTCAGTTTAGTATTTTTTGAGATTCATCGCGGACTAACTGAAGAGAATCTGTAATTTTCCAATTTTTTGCGCAATCACTTCCCCTAAAAACCTTCTACGAAGTATTAAAAAACTTAAAAAAACCAGTCAAGTGCTAGTTGGACTCACGCACCGAGGGTTACGTACAAACTTGTGAATAATTCGTTCATCACGGGAATCGAATCTCGAAGAATTTTTTATTTTTTTTCGATTATGTCATTTTTTCGGATGTAATTGCATATTAACGGTTTTCGAATTTATTCCTTTACTTGTGCTACATGACATTGCTTCTTGCCAAATTTCATTGTTCTAGGTCAACGGGAAGTACCCTATACGTTTTGATTCCCTTGTGAAAGTTAATTATGCGACATAAACAGAGCATAAGTTACCGTATCTTTTGATAGCTTTGACTTAGAAGTTTAATTTTTTCACTGCTCCTAGGGTTTGCATACCTGAGAATTTGTTATTAATTTCAATTTGATACTTCCACGCGTTCCTGAGAAAAAGGGTCTTGATAGACGGACAACAAAGTGATCCTATAAGTGTTTCGTTTCTTCCTTTTGAAGTACGGAACCTTAAAAAAAAGATGAACGAAATCAGTAAAGTTGATCTCTAGTTATGGCGTGTCCAAGGTACACATCAAGTAATACTTTCCAGTCACAGAAAATTTTCCTTACTGAGTTTCTTGCCGGACTGTTCTCAGTGTAAGACGTGTATATTGAACCGGTGGTAGAGTCAATTGTAACGTTCATAAGTGCTTTACCAGAGACTAAACTGGATTAATGAGTTTCGAGTTTGAAAGTTATAAAATAAATATCGCGGGATATTCACAAACGGCTATCTGATCCCAAACTAAGCTGAGCTTGTACTATGGAAACCAGATATCTGATATTATAATACTTTAAAATACTAAGACTGAACTCACACTTCTCAAAAATTCTAACTCTTTAGTGTCTGCACTTTCTTAGCGCGATACCTACTCCCTATTAGGAATCTGTCTGCCAAATATCGTGGTTGTAGCATTTATAGTTTCTGAGATTTCATGATTAATCAGTGACTAGTATTTCGTTTTTAGGGTTCCGTACCCAAAGGGTAAAAACGGGACCCTATTACTAAGATTTCGCTGTCTGTCCGTCTGTCCGTCTGTCCGTCTGTCCGTCTGTCTGTCACCAGGCTGTATCTCAAGAACCGCAATAGCTAGACAGTTGAAATTTTCACAAATTATGTTTTTCTGTCTGTTGCCGCTATAACAACAAATACTAAAAACAAAATAAAATAAATATTTAAGGGGGGCTCTCATACAACAAACTTGATTTTTTGCATTTTTTACGGAACCCTTTGTGCGTGAGTCCGACTCGCACTTGGCCGGTTTTTTATATAAAGGATGTCCGGTAAGTAGTACAACAAACTTAAGGGCCAAAATCGAAAAAATCGCGCCAAAAACATCACCATTTTCGAGATATTTCAGATTATTGATCGAGTTATTTATTGATCTTTGTATTTCAGATGTTAAATATCTACAAAACGGTGACACTTTTACGTATGTAATTATTATATATTTGGTAAAGTCAAAGTCAAAGTCAAAACCATTTATTCAGTTTAGGCCCTAGAAGGGCACTTATGAAGGTCGAATTACAGAAGTTACCACCGGTTTGGAAGTCAGCTTTCAACTGAGAAGAACCGGCAAGAAACTCAGCAAGGTTACATATTTTAAATATTTTTGGACCATCTGACTATATTGGCTTCTTTTTTTCAAATGTTTAACAATTTTATTCTTAAAGTAATACAAAAATACATAAAAAATTATAACCCGCATTAGTTACCTACATAGTAAACTAAAACAAAAAAAAATAGATGATCCGTCCACCTTCTCTCCCTTAAGTTTGTCGTATTTATCAGACACCCTGTATACATAGATTACCCGTGTTTTACCGTTTAGTGGTGGAATTTCGGACGTTAAAACGTTTCTAAAGAAACCACCTCAAAATATTCAGCCTGTAGGTATAATTTGAATTCAATTGTTTCAGATATTAATATTGAGGAAGCGCTGCACAACCATGGAGTCAAACCCTAAAATGATGTCAACGGACAAAATGGACGCTTTACAGTAAGTAAACAAATTAAGAAGATTTTTTGCCTGCTCGAATCGCCTTCTGAGTCAGAAATAATTATTATATCCATATCTATAATAATTATTTCTTTCCTCGCCAGGGAACCTTGATAACTGATGAAGGATAAGTACCTAATTATATGACATCACAGCAAAAGTAAAATCTAGCACGGTAAAACCTCGTTTATCCTGCATTCGATCAACCGAGCGCTCTGCATGTATGCTCGGAAAAATGGTGATTATTTTTTATTTCAAGGCACCATTTCTAATACTCGAACTCGAAGATAAAGAACAATCTAATTTCAGATTTTAGTTACCTCCTTCTCACATTACCTCGGATATATTAGGTTTTACCGCATCGTCAAATAGATTATTTAAATACTCGCGTAATTTTTACCGTGCAAACCGTAGTGCTTATCTTTTCAAAAATGTTTAGTTTTTGTAATGTTTATGATCCGGAATCTATGAATAATAATAATAATAATATTTGGTCGGTGCCCGTCATTCACACGGAGGGTGATTGGATGAGCGTAGTCGAGCGGGGATGTCAGTCTATTGAAACCATGGAAGCTATTCGGATTGATCCGAATGACGTAAGTTGTGCGGTCCGTACGATTCAGAACTGGAAAAGTCCTGGACCGGATGGATTGCACAACTTTTGGCTGACTTGGTTTCGGTGCTCGCATTCCCGCTTGGCTAGGCAATTCCAGGTAGCCCTCGAGCTTGGTTCCCTTCAAAGTTTCTTGACCACCGGTATCACCTTCCTACTTCACAAATCTGGTAGTACCACAGAACCGAAAAATTATAGACCCATCACGTGCTTACCAACAATGTACAAAAGAACTCCTCATAATAGATATGGTCATTAATCAACAGGTCCATCGGACTAGAAGGACTCTTTCCACTGCTTGGATTGACTATAAGAAGGCCTATGATTCGGTGCCTCATTCGTGGCTCGACAGGATTTTGGAGTTGTATAAGATTGATGCAACTCTGAGATCCTTCTTGAGCACATGCATGAGACAGTGGACCACAGTCCTTCGTCAACCGGGTGGTGATAGTACTCTTTCTGGTTCACAAGATCTGATAAGGATTGAGCGAGGCATATTCCAGGGTGACAGTTTGAGTCCGTTGTGGTTTTGCCTAGCCCTGAATCCTCTTAGCACTTTACTAAAGGATTCAGGACTGGGCTATAGCCTGCGGAGAGGGGGTGAGATAATTTCTCACTTGCTGTATATGGATGACCTCAAGCTGTTTGCACAGAAACCTCAAGACTTGGTGGAGTTACTAAGAACCACCGAAGTTTTTAGTAACGGCATCAAAATGGAGTTTGGTGTAGATAAGTGTGCGATCATGCATGTCCAACAGGGGAAAGTTATAAATTCGTCGAATTTACAGCTTTCAGAGACAATGATTCTCAGATCTCTCTCTGAGGTCGAAACCTACAAATATCTTGGTATATCAGAGGCTTTAGGTATCGTGGATATAGACATAAAACAATCAGTACAGGAGCGCTTCTTTTGTCGTCTATCAAAAGTATTAAATAGTCTTTTGTCGGGCGGCAACAAGTCGCGCGCCTTTAATGGTTGGGTTGTGCCTCTACTCACATACACCTTTGGTATACTTAAGTGGACTCAGACCGAGTTGGACACCCTGGATAGGAAGGTCCGTCAATTACTAACGTCACATCGTATGCTCCACCCACGTTCGTCTGTCATGAGATTGTATATCCCGCGGAGATATGGGGGTCGTGGCTTTTTAAATGTCAAGACCCTCCACAACCGCGAGGTATGCAATCTTAGGAAGTATTTCCTAGACAATCAGTGTGGGATGCATCGCGATGTAGTTGTAGTTGACAAAAACCTTACGCCGCTTTCCTTAGCAAACGAGAACTGGCGCAAACCAGCGGTGCTTACCGCTGATGACCGCAAGAACGTGTGGAAGAGCAAAGAGCTGCACGGGCGCTTCTATCGGGCTCTAACAGGGTCCGATGTTGACCTACTCGCGTCGGTAAACTGGTTACGATTTGGTGACCTCTTCGGAGAAACCGAGGGTTTTGCCTGTGCAATTGCGGACGAAGTTATCAAGACGAACAACTACCGGAAATATATTATGAGGGATGGCACGACCGATATCTGTCGAGCGTGCCGCCGCCCCGGCGAGTCCCTTAGACATATAATTTCTAGCTGTTCTCATCTTGCTAACGGCGAGTATTTGCATAGGCACAACTTAGTAGCCAGAATCATCCACCAACAGCTTGCTCTTAGACATGGTCTTGTCGAGTTAGAGGTGCCGTACTATAAGTACGTACCAGCACCAGTTCTTGAAAATGACCATGCTATGCTCTATTGGGACCGCTCTATCATCACGGACAGGACTATTGTCGCCAATAAACCTGATATCGTGCTGGTAGACCGGTCTCAACGCCGAGCAATACTTGTTGACATCACTGTCCCGCATGATGAGAACCTCGTGAAGGCCGAAAAAGACAAGTTAAGTAAGTACCTTGACTTGGCCCACGAGGTGACTGCCATGTGGAGCGTGGACTCAACAATTGTTGTCCCGATAGTCGTTTCAGTGAACGGACTTGTAGCAAAGAGCCTCGACAAACACCTCGAGAGGCTCTTGCTCGGCGGTTGGATCAAGGGTCAAATGCAGAAGGCAGTTATTCTGGCCACAGCTAGGATTGTCAGGAAGTTCCTTACTCTGCAGCCCTAACCACCGGTTGTTTGGGCCCTGCCCCGCTGCCGGCGGTATACTAGGAATAGTTTTTGTAACATTATTTTATTTTTTAAGTTTTAAATTATTATATAAAATGTAATCTTCTTTTTTTATTGGGTTAGGTTTTTTATAATAGTTTTAATTTTTAGGATAATGTTATAAAAAATATTTTCTAAGATTTGTAAGAAATAAAGAGCATAATAATAATATTTTGTTTCAAGTTTTAAAACATTATATAAAATGTAATCTTTTTTTTATTGGGTTAGGTTTTTTATAATAGTTTGAATTTTTAGGATAATGTTATAAAAAATATTTTCTAAGATTTGTGAGAAATAAAGAGCATAATAAGAATAATAATAATTTATTGTTTATAAAAAAATGGTTTAACAATAGAAATGAAGCCCTGCAGCCTGTGCTAGTTATAAAACTGTGTTACAGGCTGCAGTGTCTTCACCCTTACATATAATAATAACTCGAACAACTTGGAGCAAAAAATAAAATAAATAAGTAATAAAAATTTTAAAGGATTTGGATATTACTTACAAAGAAATTAGAATAGTTTTTTTTTTTACATTGTAGACTATCCTATTTTAGATGCTCCAATGTTTAAAATGAGCAACAATTTAGCCATAAAATGACATAGAAGAAAAATGTGGCTCACGTACAGAAGGATTCAAACTAACAACACGCCGTTTAAGATGACAACTACTAATCCACTTTTTAGGAAACACGCTGAACTCCTAAATGGAAACGATCCAAATGCCATCAACCTTAACCAAGAATATCTGGGCAGCCATTACAACAACGAAAGACCTGATGCCAACTCCGTGGAAGCCATAGCAGATTATTACGATGGTGCCATCTTGATGGTGACAGGAGGCACTGGGTTCGTAGGGAAGGCTCTCCTGGAGAAGCTCTTGAGGAGCTGTCCTGGAATCAACACTATTTACGTGCTGATGAGGCCGAAAAGAGGGCTCAGTGTTGAGCAAAGGTATAAGGAACTGTTGAAGAATCAGGTATGTTGTTTTGAAGGTTTTACATCATCATCATCTGTCTGCCCTATTTATTGCACATAACATATCCATTCCACGACAACCGACACCTCCTCGACTTTTCAGTGACTGAGTAATTTTGCACAGTCTAACCTTGGTAATTGATGAAAGGAATATGAATAGGAAGGAAGAAAGACTCACAAGTGTCACTGCAGGATCAAAGTTTTTGAAAAGAGTAATTGCTGAGTTTATTGCCGGCTCTTCTCAGCAAAAGCAACCTTCCGAACCAAGCATTAGAGTCTAGACTATTCATAAGTGCTTGTAAAGGCCTATTTGAATTTAAAAAAGAAATCATTTTCATTTTCAACCATAATCAGCTCACACAGTTTTCCTTATAACCCGTTCATTTCACGGATAGCATTTTACCTGAGTTAAATAGCTACCACTACATCTTATGATACGTCCAGGTCTTCGACCGCATCCGCACCCGATGGCCGGAGCGCCTTAGCAAGCTCTACCCCATCACTGGAGACGTTTCTGCTCCTAACCTTGGAGTTAGCGCAGAACAGCGAGAACTCCTCAGAAAAGTGACGACGCTGTTCCATTCGGCTGCCACCGTCAGGTTTACTGAGCCTCTGCATGCTGCTACAGCGCTGAATGTCCAGGGCACTGCTACTCTTCTGAAGTTGGCTGGAGATATGCCCAAGTTGAAGGTAAGGGCTTCGTTATGATGAACCTGGATATTTTTGACCCAACAATCTCCGCAAAAATTATATATATTTGCTTCCAATTATCCTTGGTAAAGGATTTTAAAATTGAGAACGTTATGCTTTGTGTTTCTTTCTGTGCTTGAGAAGAGACACATAAATGCGAGAGTCGCTTCACCAACTCAGCCATCAAGCGGCCCTCAGTTTAGGTGACAAAAATGTGGACGCTGCTGTCGCTCCCGTATCGGACTGTACAGTCACTCTAAGGCCTGACACACGGACGCTGTTTAAATCATCAATTTAACATGTATAAGGCCTTTATTATGCTTTCTGTTACGTGTCACCGTCAATAAGGCCCATTACAGTGACGTAAGACATACAATATCAATCTTGCCCCAAATTTTTTCTACAAATCCTCAAATGGTGTTCACGTCACTGTTTTTAAATTTTCTCTTGTTTCTTATTCATTTTCGAGGACTTAATATGTTTCATCTTTCCACTAGGCCCTTGTTCACGTTTCCACTGCCTACAGCAATGCTCCACGGTCCCATATTGAAGAACGCGTGTATCCTCCACCATACGACCCTGATAGCATCATCAGATGCACCAAGATGCTTCCAGCAGAAACTGTCAATGTTATTTCGGAGTCTTTGCAGGTAAGTTGTTGCAATTTCACTGGCGAATAAGAATTTCTTCGAGAAATTTCCTAAAAGTTACTTCGGATTTTACCTTTTCTGGATAAACTTGTGTTTGACCACAATCTCACCATGGTAAGTGATGATGTGGCCGAAATTGGTAAGTACACAAAGCCTAGATGGGAACTGGCTCTCAAGTGGAGCTGTCGGAACACACCGATAGGTGCTTGGTGACAGATTTTCAACTTGAGGGTAGTACCCAGCCAATCAGGTACTATAAAGTACCCTATCACCGTGCTATGGTTTCCTTCACTTTCGCTCCAGCTTATTTTAGGATTCGAACCCACGACCTTTGCCGCGGTATCCGACGTCACTACCACTGAGCTATCATCGCGTTGACACTTCTAAAGAAAAGAATATTGCTAGGTGTACATAAGAGCGTAACTGCGTACTTTTTATTCATCCCAAAGTACACCGTAGTTAACAAAAGGTTTCAAATTGTTTCTATCAAGGGCGAACATCCTAACCCCTACACCCTGACGAAGGCCCTCGCAGAGTCCATCGTGTACAGTCATACGGAGCTGCCAGTGTGCATCGTCCGTCCATCTATTGGTAAGTAGTGTTTCCTTTTTATGTCACAAGTGACAACGAGGCAGGCGGGTCACCTGATGGTAAGTGACTACCGTCGCCTATAGACATTGGCAATACCAGGGGATTGCTATTGTGTTGTACACCTTATTACAATGCCTTAAAGGCGAACTGGCTCTCAAGTGCAGTTGCCGGAACACACCAACAGGTGCTTGGCGACTGATTTTCAACTTGAGGGTGGTAGCCAGCCAGTCGAGTACCACATAGTACCCTACCACCGTGCTGTGGTTTCTTCACGATATTTTCCTTCACTGAAAGCTCAAGCTCATTGTAGGATTCGAACCCACGACCTTCGCCGCGGTATCCGACGTCACTTACCACTGAGCTACCATCGTCTTTTTTTATTAGAAACCGGCTGTCACCCGCGGTTTCACTCGCGTTCCTTACTTCATTTTATCTTTTCCGTGGAAAAAATTTAGCCAATGTTCATCAAGGATAATGTAGCTTTCTAATGGTGTAAGAATTTTTCAAATCGGTCCAGTAGTTTCAGAGCCTATTCAATGCAAACAAACAATCAAATCTTTCCTCTCTATAATATTAGTAAAGATACACTTTAGGGACGATTTTTCAAAAACTGGATCAACCTCGGATAAGCTATTTGTCTGATAAGTCCATACAAAAACTATTTAACAGCCAGATATCGCTTATAGCCATTGAAATATTTTAAACCTAGTCCTACTAATATTATGGATGTATGGAAGATGTTTGTTACTCTTTCACGCAAAAACGGCTGAACGGATTTTGATGAAATTTGGCACCCAGATAGTTCATATCCTGAAATAACACATAGGATACTTTTTGTCCCGGGAAAAGATAAGATTCCTCGGGAACGCGGGTGAAACTGCGGAGGACAGCTGGTTTTGTATAAAATTATGCATGTTAAAAAATTCCCTGGTAAATTGGTAGTCGAATAAAATCTTAGACGTCACCCTATCTATTTCTAGCTTATTTCTAGTCGTCGTAAATTTTAAATGACTCGGCCAAGTGGAGTTCGTGAGAAATACATCACATGTAGTGAGTAGTTATTCAATCGATATATGAACTATTTACTGAATGTCGTATGAAAGGATATAGTTCGGACAAAAGGTCAATTACATTTAGATTAATGTTTTATTTTTAAATGTCACTTTTGCTATATTATATACAGGGTGTCCGGTAAGTAGTAAGACAAACTTAAGGGGGCGATTGGTGGGCGGGTCACCTACCAACATATTTGATATTTATGATTTTTATGTAATTGATTTTTGAATTTTTGATTCTCAATATTTTTGCATATTTGGTGGGTGACACAGGGGCAGACAGGCCCCTTAAGTTTGTCGAACTACTCACCGGACACCCTGTATAGTACCCTAGCTGACCCTACAAACGTTGTAGGTACTGTAGAAAAGCGCTTTCAGTTCTTTGCAAATTTTCCGGAAAATATTTTCAATTTTTTTTGCCACCGTTTTGGTTACAATTTAAAAAGAGTGGGGCGCGTCTTCATGGATGTCACTATCTGTACCTAGCCCTACAGGCTAAAATATAGGTACACTAACTGAGACCTTTTGGCGGGAACTTGTGAAGTGACGTTGTGTTTTCGTTTTATTTTCATTAAATTCGTGTATTTTGAGTTTTATTGAATAATTTCGGTGGTGTTTTGTCCAATAAAGATCAATCTAAGTGCACAAATGAAGTGAAATGAAATGAAAGCGTGTATTGTGACTTTCCAGGTTGTCCCAAAAAATCCATGAAATGTTTTAGTGGAATAGCCGCCAATCTCAGAAATAGAAATAGAAATAGAAACATTTATTTTGTGAAACATAGGTAAAAAGATCTTAAAAAAGTAATGTGTGCGCTATGTTTTGCCATGAAAGGCATACAAAATATGGTTTGATAAGTGAGGTATATTGATGAAAATTAAAATAGTATTATAATAAAATCATGAAATCAAAAATATGTCAAAAAAAAAAGGAAATAGAAATTATACATAATTAAATATAAAATTCATCAATATCGTAATAACATTTATCCAATAATAACTTAGTTAATTCCCTTTTGAATTTTTGTAAGGGCATACATTTTATGATGTCAGGTATCTTATTGAATATTCTAGGAGCTATACAAAAAAAGCTCTTATGCATTAAAGCCGTTTTAGACTTTACATGGCACAGTTGATTCATATATTGAGCACGAATTGATTTTTTCTTTGTATCGGAGACTTTTTCAAAGAGTTGTGGATTTGTTTTGACAAACAATGCCGTTTCCAGGATATACAACGCTGGAAGGGTTAATATTTTTAATGATTTAAAATATGGCATACAACTATCTGTTATTTTTAAACCACACATTGACATTAAACAACGTTTTTGCAACCTAAACACCAGCTTCATATCTGTTGACTGTCCCCAAAAAACAACACCATACCTCAGAACTGAAGCTACCAGTCCATGATACGCTGTTAGTAGAGTCTCAGTATTTACTTTTTTTGACAGTTGTGAAAGTAGGTATGCAGATTTACTCAATCGCTTACACATCTCTTCAACGTGAGGTTTCCAAGTGAGTCTATTATCTATTATGATACCCAAGAATTTAATACTACTTGCTTCTTCTATTTTGCAATCTTTATAGGTAATATTTATACTTGAACTAACACGCCTTTGGTGGAAATGCATAACTTTTGTTTTATTTAAATTAATTACTAGATGATTATTGTCGAGCCATTTTATAAGGTCCAAGAGAGAATTATTAATGTCATTTTGATAATTAATTGGATTATTGCATTCTATAATAGCTGTGCTGTCATCTGCAAAGAGAACCATTTTATGTCTTGTAATTTTTGGAAGATCATTTATATATATTAAAAACAACAGCGGACCCAGAACGCTACCTTGAGGCACGCCATATTTTATGTCTCTTGGTTCAGATGTGTAGGTAGTTTCTAATTTACTTTTAGGACATATTCTAGAGATCTCTGTATACTGAGTTCTATTACTTAAATATGACTCTAAGAGTTTATGAATGTTCCCTCTTATGCCATACCCATGCAATTTCTGTAGCAAAACTTTATGGTCCACATAATCGAATGCCTTGGTCATATCTGTATAAATAGCATAAACTGGATTTCCTTTATCTACAGATGTCGTGATATTTGATAGAAAGTCAAATAGTGCCATGTTAATAGACGTATTTTTCCGGAAACCTTTTTGTTCGTTGCAAAATAGTTTGTACTTTTCAAAAAACTTATATATAGAATTATAAATTACTTTTTCAATAATTTTAGAAAATATAGGAATTTTTACAATCGGTCTATAATTTTTTATATCTGTTTTATTATTTCTTTTATGTAGGGGTTTAATTATTACTTTTTTTAGGCTATTTGGGAATATACCATCATTAATACATACATTTACTATGTGGGTCAGTGGTGGCGCTATAATTTCCTTTGCAAATTTTATTACTTTAGTTGATACCCCGTCATAACCAACAGTATTTGTATTTTTAAGGCTATCAATTATTTTTATCGTTATTCGTGTTTATTACTTGAAATTGGTGACATAAATAGTGATTGTGGCGTAAAATTGTCTAAAGTATTTCTATGACTAATATTTGCTCTTCTATTATCTTTAATTTCATCAATAAAATAATTATTAAATTCATTTGCGATGTCCACGGGATGAGTAAAAGATAAATTATCTCTTTTTATAGACATTATATTCTTCTTGTGGCAAACATAATTTAGATTTGTTGATTATTTGCCAGGCAGCCTTTGACTTATTCTGAGAATTATTTATAAAGTAATTATTTTGAGCGTTCTGAGTTAACTTTATTATTTTTCTATAAAGTATACTTTACTTTTTAAATGCAAGTTTATTTGTCAAATTAGGATTAAGTCTATATGCCCAGAGTAACTGTCTTTGTTTTTTACTGCATATTTTTATCCCACGAGATATCCATTTAGTTTTTTTACTGCATCTTATGGTTTTAATTTTTTCCGGGAAGCATAATCCATACAATGTCAAAAAATCGTCCATAAAACTGTCATACGATTCATTTGCGTCTTTGGCATTATATACTTGCATAAATGACAAGTTTTTCAAATGATCTCTAAACATAATTAGGTTAGCTTTAGAAATATCTTGTTTCTAACTAAATTTAACTAAAATTAGACCGGACTTGTACGGACGAGGACTAGACTTTACAGTGAAAGTGACAATAAAACGTGACTAAACATAAAATATGAATATTTAAAATAAAGAAATGGCTTAAAAGTTAAGGTATACGAAGCCAAAAATCTTCTTAAAAAAAATATACTAGCTGAAAACACTGTCATCACTGACACTGACTGACAGGGATGCGTTCATAGAAAATATGGCGGACGGAACTATGGCATCCAAGTGGCCAATATGGCGACTGCCATTTGCACCTTTAGAATTAGAATTTAACAAAATACTCGACAATCCGAATTTTGTTGTTGACTCGAAATCATTATTTTTTATGCTTTATTATAGGTAAGGTTTCAATCGAGTCTACCGTACCCCTTGACGGAATTATTAATATAGATTTTGTGTTTTCAGTAACTGCTGCCCATCAGGAACCATTTCCAGGATGGATTGACAACGTTTATGGAGTAACTGGTAATATAATAAACCTTCTGTTTCTTTGACACTGACCTCGACGTCCAACCACTTATATTAAAAACTTGATATCTTGGTCACAGATCGGTAAGAAGTACGACAAACTAAAGAAAAGGATATTGCTAGACACACCAAAGCATATTTATTTACTAAGAGGAAGATCTAACCAAATTTATAAAAATCACCTTATTAAAAAGGTTACCATTTTTGTAATAGTAATCTCGAAAATGGTGACACTTTTACTGAGGTAATTTTTGGTAGGTGACCCGCCCACCTATCCCCCCCCCCCCTTTAGTTGGTCGTATTACTTACCGGACATCCTGTATAAAAGCCTCGTTTCATCCGATTTCCCGAAAGATGTTAACCTTTTCTCAAGATAAATTTTTTCATCGAAACCCGTTTTGTAGTTTTTCCGTGAAATATTAACAAACATCTTAACATTTATTTCCCGAGGATAGGCGACGGTAGTCACTTACCATCAGGTAACCCGCCTGCTTACTACTGGCTTAAAAACCACTTAATTTCTATGACTTGTTCGACTTCAGGTATAATAATGGAGATATCCCGGGGTACATACCGTTCAGGATACTGTCGGGAGCGTTATGTTGTCGACCTGGTACCAGTTGACATGGTGGTCAACTCCTGCATCCTGGCTGCATGGAGACAAGGAGCCAAAAAGTGAGTATTAAGATATGAAATGTGAGAGATAGATAGATAATTCTTTATTGAAACACCATACAAGGAAAATAGAAACAAAATAGAAAAACAGTCATAGCATTGTCAGTGTCACAATAGGCTGCCTTATCACTAATAGCTACCAGCCAACCTATGAATGGAGAGGATTGAGATTTTAGTAACATAATATGCAGACAGTCGTTCCACCTTGTAGGCCCCCCACAACGACCTAGTGAGGGTCGCGGGAAACCGCTGGATGCGAGCAGAGGATCCTAATCCATCAAAGTACTACCACCATGCTATAGTTCCCTGACGATGTTTTCCTTCACCGAAAGCTCAAGCTCAATGAAGACGACCTTCGTCGCGGTATCCGACTTCACTACCACTGAGCTATCATCGTCTTAAAATATCTTATGTTAATGTGAATTAATTCTCTCATTTAAGACCCGGAAGATGTCCAGTTTACAACGTTACGTCAGGATCCATAAATCCACTTCAATGGGGTCAATTCACAAAACTCTGCATCAAATGGGCAAGAGAAAACCCTACAAAGTAAGTTTTTCTACTTCTTTTTCTACTAAGGTGGCAAACAAGTATAGGGCCCACCTGATGTGAAGCGGGGCCTTCTTCTTCCTTTCCTTATACCACGCTAGGTGTGGTCCGCACAACATGTTTTCCTCTTCCACTCCGCTCTATCACTAGTCGTCTCCGTACTCACACCTTTCATAAACATATCATCATTCACGCAGTCCATACATACCTTCTTCGGCCTTCCTCTACCTCTATATCCATCCACACTCATGCTCAATACTCTTCTTGTTACATGCCTTGCATCCCTCCTCATGACATACCTGATGTTAAGCGGGGTCAATTCGTTTAATTTGTGGTATTTTTATTTTTATTTTGTAGCAGTCTGAGTTCGTTTGACCACGTCTTCTACGTCTGTTGATGTCAAATCAGTAATTACTTTTTTAAAACTTGATTTGTTCTCTACTGTAATTGTATCTCAAATGTAATGAACAAAAGTAAGAAGATCAGTACTTAATGTGAAAAATTAATTTAAAAAATCTTTGATTTGGAAATGGATACCACGGGAACGCGAGTGAAACTGCGGCGAAAGAAGAAAGATTTGTGTGTATGTAATGAATAAACACAACAACTACTGGGCCGATTTCAAAAATTCTTTCACCATTTGAATGCTACATTATTCCAGATTGATATAGGATATATTTTTATCCCGGGATAAGATAAGATCCCTCGGGATCGCGGGTGAAACCGCGGGGGACAGCTTGTAGTATTATAAATATGAAAGTTTGTTTGAATACGAAGACATTTGTTACTCTTTCACTCAAAAACTACTGAATGGATTTTGATGAAACTTGGCACACAGGTAGATCATATCCTGAAATAAAATAAAGGATACTTTTATCCCGGGAAAGATGTGTATTTTTTTTTCTAATCAACAGGTACGTGATGTGGTACCCGAACTTCTCCTTCACCGAGTCCCGTTTCATGAACACATTTTGGGAAATCACTTGTCATTTCTTGCCAGCTTTCTTGTATGACCTGATGCTTCGAGCGCAAGGAAGAAAAGCTATGTAAGTAAACAGTACCAACACTAGTGACCAGGGCCGGATTCAGAGGTATGGAGGCCCTGGGGCAACAAATGAGTGGAGGGCCCAAATTATTTTGCAAATAAATAATAATAAATTTTATTTGGCACCTTAATACAAGAGAACAAAAATAACATCTTGTTTTGTATGTTAACTTAAGGTAGAAAAGGGTTAGTTTAATGTAACAACTGATACCTAAACTAGGATATTTTATATCCTGTATGATAGGCACGAGCGCCCACCCTCGGCTTTTAATGTTAAGTTAACAAGATTACCAATTCTAAATAAAATGTATGATTAAATAGGATAAAATTAATACATATATTTCTTGTAAGTGTCTCACCTTATATAGCGGAAAGAAACCTTTGTTCCAACCAAGAATTATATATTCTAAATAGACTCTCTAATACCTCGACTAATATCTCTCTTTCTAACCCTACTTACCCCTAATGAAAGAAAGAGATATTGTCTCAAAGTAGTTGTTGTCTTTCTCTTTTTCGCAATTGATAGGTATTTGCTTCAAGTTGCTTTAGAGTTACCTATCCATTAAGAATATATAATTCTTGGTTCCAACCGCATGTCCGATGACACTTCTAGAACTTTATGAATATAGTATAATTTTTTTGTGGGGGCCCCTCTTGTGGAGGCACCGGGCAGTTGCCCCGTTTGCTCTTCCTTAAATCCGGACCTGCTAGTGACATCTATCATTACCATGAGACGCACACTACTCACGAATAGATGGCGCTACTAGCTGAACCTACATCGCGCTATAGAAATTCTGCTGGAAATTAAGATCTGTTGAACGATAATTCCCAGGCTCGATGAACATAAGTTAGCGGAAAATAGCACCTTTTCACCTCCATATTCTCAAAATTCCAATAGAATAGTTTTCAGTAGTACCAAGTAGTACAAATGCAAAAAAAAAATACGACTAGCTGGGTAGTCAAGTACCGACGGCCCCAGGACGACATTTTATTAAATATTTAATACGTATTATTCGACGACTTGCTTAAGACTAATTAACTTATATTCAATACACGATTAATAATATTAAGCCATTAGACGTTCTCACGCTTTAATCACACATCAGCATCTGGTCTAGCAGCGATTAAGAATAATACATATTAGTGCTGACTAACGGATTGTTTAAATACCAGGATGGGACTCAGATCTCAAGACTAAATAGTAGGTGATAGGTACATTTGTGTCCATAAGAGGTAGGGGGGGTTGACCTCTCCCGCACTTTTCAACTTATATGTGAACGCACTGGTCGTGGCACTCAGCAGTCAGCATGTCGGCTGTCATATCGACGACGTCTGTGTCAATAATAATGCGCGTTGTGAAAGGGGGCTAGACGGATTTTTTTTTACGAAAAGTTGTCACGACACTTTTTGCTATAGTAAGCTATTGTAAGCTGTGCGGCGTGCGCATGTTTCTCTGTCTGTCTCTCTCTCTCTCTTATAGAAAGCAAGCCAGTTTTTTTTATATATATATATACTCTCTCGACTTATATAACTTCGTTCCATCCGGGTGTCCCTTGACACCTCTCAAGTTAATATTTAAGTTACGCGGATGACATGGTGCTGATGAGTTCCTCGGTTTGCGGTCTTAGAAAGCTTTTATCAACATGTGAGAATTATGCTTTGACCCATGGATTAAAATACAATGTAACTAAAAGTAAGTACATGGTCTTTGAGGCTGGTAAAATATCACCTATAAGTGTTCCCAATATTTGGCTGCACGGTGTTCCTATAACCAGACTGGAACAATTTAAATACTTAGGCCACATACTCCAAACCAAGCTCAAGGACAATGCGGATATAGAGCGGGAGCGGAGGGCTTTGTCGGTGAGAGCAAATATGATAGCGCGCAGGTTCGTACGATGCTCCAAGAACGCGAAAGTGTCGTTATTCTGAGCATATTGTACGTCATTCTATACGTGCAGCCTGTGGGCTGACTACACTCAGAAATCGTACAGTGCCCTCCGCGTCCAGTACAATAATGCGTTTAGGGTGGTGTTGGAGCTGCCTCGCTACTGTAGTGCTTCTGGTATGTTTGCGGAGGCACGCACCGATTGCTTCTATGCCACTATGCGTAAACGATGCGCGTCTCTAGTACGCAGGGTGCGGGCCAGCGCTGACACCGTCCGGGTCCTGGCAATGATAGCGGACAGACTAGACTGCCCGTGCGTTTTGAGAGACATTTTCTCCCGCGTACGATCAGGCTGTGGAATGAGCTCCCTGTAGAGGTTTTCCCTAGAGACTACAGCATGGGGTTCTTCAAAAGAGGAGTAAGAAGGTTTATGCAAGGTCGGCAACGCGCTCGTGTTGCCACTGGTGTTGCAAGCGTCCATAGGCTACGGTAATCACTTACCATCAGGTGGGCCGTAAGCTTGTTTGCCACCTAGTGGTATAAAAAAAAATACGTCGCGCGTCGGTGTTGTCACCTGCATATTTAGGGCGGCACTTAGTTGTAGATTTAATTATATTAATAACTAACACTTAGATTATAAGTCTACTAACAAATATGAGTCATAGTCACTTGAATAAACGAATTATATTATTATAAACATAAACACAAAAAAAAAAGTTATATGGTTTACATATTACAAGCTCTGCTTAGTTTGCGTTCAGAATAGATGACCGTGTGAAATATTATCTATTTAATTAATAAACTCTCTAACCTCTGTTCTAATTTGACTTTTAATCCTACAGCATGATGAAGCTCGCCCGTCGATTCAAAATGGCCGCCGCGACAGGAGAATACTTCGCAAATAACGAATGGCAGTTTGGCATCACAGAATTAACAACTTTGCATAACGAAGCGAGCGAGGCAAGCGACGCGAGCGCTTTCCCACACTGGCCGGCGCACTTCTCCTGGGAGTCATATATTGGTGCTTACATGCTGGGTATTAGACGGTTCATTCTGAAGGATTCTGTGGAATCTCTGCCTCATGCTAGGACTAAGTTGAATAGGTAAGTGATATGCTCAAAGTTACAGTTCATGTTCTGTACTTAATTAATTAATTCATTAACTTATCCACTGTCCGGCCCTCTCTGGAAGATGAGACAGTGGATAGGGCCGGTGGTGCAGCCATGTCAGCAGAGAGCCTCAAGCGGCGAAAATACAGTAACTTAGATACAAGTTACATGTTTGAGCCGTTTGGGGTTGAAACTCTGGGTCCGTGGGGGCCGAGTGCACACCACCTTTTCCGAGAAATGTCAAAACGACTGGTCGACGCATCTCGTGACCAGAATGCTGGCATATACCTCGCTCAACGAATCAGCATTGCCATCCAACGTGGCAATGCTGCCAGCATTCTGGGTACGTTGCCTACTGACAACCACTTTTTTATTTAGATTTATTTAAATTAAATGGTTGTAGTAGCTTATCTCTTATAGTAACTAATAGTTAATATTCATTTCTTATGTTTTTATAAACTTTGGCGTATAATAAAATTTTACCAATAATATAATTAGTCTGTGTTTTCCGATTGTTACAACCTGGGAATCTTCTAGGGAGAAAATATGTTGCTTCTAGTTAAGCGTGCACCATCGTAGACCACATCGTCACCTAACATCAAGTGAGATTGTGGTCAAACGCGAACCTATACTCAATAAAAAAAAACTATAGGTTGTCAGATGGTCCAAAAATATTAAAAAAAATCACCTTGTTGAGTTTCTTACTGATTCTTTTCAGCTGTTGTCTGACTTCCGAACTTCTGTAATTCTAGGGCCTAAACTGAATAAATAAAAAAAATATATATATTTTATTCCAGACAACTACAGTCCATATATAGTTAGTACAATACAAGTGCTTAAGAGCTATGTTAGTAATATTTATCATCAACCTGGGTAATTGTCACAAATTATGTGAAGTAGCCTAAATCTGCCTAAAGTGGGACAATCGAGTCTCTCCGCAAATATCCTCAGGACGCTGTTGCTGCTCCCCCTCACTCTGTGCCAAATTGATGCCACTTTCTTGCGCATTAGTGCATAAAAGTCATCAAAGTGCGCATTTGCAAACATAAATGGTTTAGACTTTTTTTGAAGACGATTATAGCTCAGTGGTAATGACGTCGGATACAGTGGCGAAGGTCGGTGAAGGAAAACAAACTACAGCACAGTGCTAGGGTACTTTTTAGTACTCGACTGACTGGCTACCACTGCATATATATGATCCGTCTCCAAGCACCCGTTGGCCAAGAGCCAGGTGCTGTTAAGTGATTGTAATAAGGTTTACAACACATTAGCAATCCCCCTAGTATTGCTAATGTCATGTCTATATTATAGGCGTCATGTATTAATTTCTGGTTTAACTTTATTTTCAGATTATATTGTATACACCGAATATTCCAAGCGGCAACAGGATATTATATATTTAAAGTGTTATCAGGACGACTGCGGTAAATAAACTATGTAAAAATATTTAGAATTTAAGGATAAATTGTAAATACTCAAGCAAATAATTGGAAATAAAAACACCGGATAGATGTGGTGAGCGATGGTAGTAAGAGATAAATGTGGTAAAAAGCAGCTTTAGTAAAATTTACTGAGGTAAAATTATAAGCTTAATGTTGACATTAATTAAGATCATAATATACCCAAAATTGACATGGAATTTATTAAATTAAATTTTATTTCTCAAGTATAAAGATAAAAAAAGCTATCAGTCAATTTAAAAAGAAATAAAATATGCAATTATTTTTTGAATATGCTTTAAGATGCTGATTTTACTTTATAAGTAGAATTTAATTGAATGTTTAAAAATAATCTTAATTATTAATATTATAATACTAAATATGAATACTACGTTATTTTATTTTACTATAAGATTTTCCTATGTCTGACCTCACCAGGGTAAGTGATCATTTGATTGTAAGTTAAAAACCTAAATGCTATGCAATGACTTTGATATACACCGACAGTGTCAGTCAGAACTTTAACAAGGTTGTTTTTGTTATTTTTTTTCTTAATTCTTTTCAGGCTTTGATTCAAAACTAAGCTGAGCAATGAAAACTTCGTTAGGAAATCACGGGCAGTACATTGATGTATTCAACTAGCTGGCTACTATCCTTAAGTAAAAAAATTGTCGCCAAGCACTGGTGTCTGATAAATTCTGTCAAAATTGAAAAATTATTTGTATTGCATTAAAAAAAGTTTTAACTGATGATAAATCATCGTAACTGAGCTCTAAACGTAAATGAGCTGGTAACATAGACATTTTCAGTATTTAAAGAGCAAATGCAATTATAACTTTGAACTTTAGTTGATAAATAGAATAATGTTTTCAATTTTAAAATACCGGTACCTACATTTGAACTATTTACTAGTTTACACCTTTCTCCACTTAACGCTTCAGTTGCGCTTAAGAGCCAGTTGCTTTCAAGGCATTACAAAAAAAAGGCAACGATAGTTATTTATGCAGGTAACCTGCTGGCGTATCAGACTTCAGAATGTAAGAAAATACAATTGCTTTGACGTAAACTTGTACATACATAGAATATGCTTTGAAACTTTATAATTATAAGAATCCAAGTAAAAATACGAAGACAAGATGTAAAGTATTAAGTAATTAAAAAAGTTTTTTATTACAAAATTCATTTATTTTCACATCACAATTCGATTACAAATAATAAATTTATAAAAGTAGAAATAATACACTATGTAGGTACACTCATAATAACTCCTACACCTTAATACTAATTATTTTTTGGAACTGGGAGAGAATAAAGGAAAGCTTACAAGACAAAAATATGGTACAAGATAAACGAAATAATTCACAGGTAACTTTTTGATAAACATTACACAAATCAAGTAACTTAAGCGTTGATAATTTGAGCAAATTCAGGAAGATTAAAAAGAACCTGTTTTCACACACAGTTATCTGATTCCAAACTAAGCAGAGCGTATACTATGGAATCCAGACAACTGATATGGAGGAGACTTAATGTCCAACAGACCTCTATAAGTTGAAATGATAATGATGAAGTACAAAAGAACGGACCTAAAATTAACGCTCGTGCCATTATCGCTTACATTTTAAGCGATTAAAGTAAAATCGCTTATACCACAATTATATCATTAAAACTAATCTAAAATCTATTCTCATCTACACAGTCTGACAATACTTATTTCTAAACCTTATTTTGAAAGTAAACAAAATGGCGTCTAAGCATTAACGGCCATGACAGTTGGAGTTTCATTGGACCCCATAATGAACGAATAAAGAGTTGACATCCACCCGGTGAGCCAGTAGATCATGAGACCCCAAAATAGACAGCGTGTTATGAGGTCTACCCACCACATTCTGAAAAGAAAAACTCAAAAAGTGAAAAAGAAATTCTGTTTTCAATCACGGCCGTCTGAATCCGAAACTAAGAAACCAGATAACTGATTTACAATATACTAGCTGTACCGCGTGGTTTCACCCGCATTTCTGTGGTATCTTCTTTTCCCGGGACAAAATATAGCCTATGTTCATCAGGAATAATGTAGCTTTTTAACGGTGAAAGATTTTTTCAAATCGATCCAGTAGTTTCAGAGCCTATTCAATGCAAACAAACAATCAAATTATACCTCTTTATAATATTAGTATAGATAACCAGACTAAGGACTACCAGTTCCCTTCCAACCTTTGTGTGCTTACCACCCACAGCCACATCATCATGGTAAAATGGACCGGAATTCCGAGAACATAAGATTGATAATACATACACTTTCATGTGTCTTCTGGCTGCTGGTAAAGTATCATCATACTCTTTAAGTATGAACACTCGAGCTGCCTTGATGCAATCTTCGAAGTATTTCGATATGTCCAGACCTGGGAGAAATTGTTCGAAGTAATGTTAGGATCTAAGAGGGCATTTATGAAGGACGAAGAAATTTAATGTTTATTCATCTAAATAGGCCTTCACAGGCACCTATGAATGGTCAGACTCTAATGCTTGGTTCGGAAGGCTGCTTTTGCAGAGAAGAGCCGGCAATAAACTCAGCAATTATTTTCGAAGATACTTTCGGTTCGGAAGTCAGGCTTCAATTAGAGGAACTGGGATAAAACCTGGTGGTGATAGCTCAGTGGTAGTGACGTCGGTTGTATTCAAATCCAACAATGAGCTTGAGCTTGAGAGAAGGAAAACATCGTTAGGAAAACATCGTTAGGAAACCATAGCACGGTGGTAGGGTACTTTGTAGTACTCGACTGGCTGGCTACCACACACAAGTTTAAATGTCGCCAAGCAACTGTTGGTGCATGTAGGGGACGGTATTCACTTATCATCAGGTGACAGGAATGTTGACTGACATATAAAATCAGCTTCTTTTTACGAAATGTCAAAACGATAGTTTATATGGAGGTTTGTATGAAATACTGCCTTGTGACGTCATAAATGTACACCATCAAAAGATCTACTCTTTGTTGTTAAATTGGTAATTAAAAATCATAGAATGGTTGAAAGGTGTTTTATACACTGGTTAGGGTTAGATATTTTTTATAGAATATAAGACAACATCCCAATAATAGCACTTACCGACAGCGTCGACTTTATAGTCTCTTCTTTCTCTCGTATTCAGTCTCTGTCTGACAGTCTGCGCTATGTCGGACTTGAAGTCCCATTGGTTGTTGGTATAATACTCGAACACTTCAAAACCTTTGGTGATACGGCGCTGGACTCTCATTAAACTGGAAATAAAGTTCTGTTAGTGAAGATTGAGGAGCTTTTGGCGAAGGATATGATAGTCCTTCTCTTGTGTTTTAATTCATTCAAGAACAAAAAATGGTTTCAAATCTATTTAGAGAGAAAAGTGATAAGAAATCCAATGACGTCATTGTACACGTTAAGCGACCGAATTGACCGTTAACAAATTATTCTGGGGCGGCATGAACTCTGACGTCACAAGTTGGTCGCGACATACTTCTGTGCTTACGGTTCCGATATGCACTGCGAGCACTGTAAGATGTGAGTGTGGCGTCATTTAATGAAATGTCATTATATGCGCCATTTTGTAATTAGGTACACTGTCCGTGCTTCTAATTTGATATTACCGTGAGATTTTCAATAGCCAGCCAGTCGAGTACTATAACTTTGCTGTGCTGTGGTTTTCCTTCACAGAAAGCTCAAGCTCATTGTAAGATTCGAGCCCACAACGTAGGTGTTTATCGGTGGTGTTTTGTCTAATAAAGTTTACCTATGTGCACCAGTGAAGTGAAATTAAATGAAAGCCTGTATCATGACTTTTTAGGTTATCTTAAAAAGTCTGTGTCAATTTTATGGAATGGCTACAAAATTCACTAAAACCTGACAGTGAATTAAAAAAAAACGTAATAAAGAAGTAACTATAGTACTTACACTGGTTTATATCCAAGACAGAATAAGAGTGTGTCTATAATGAGAGCAGGAATCCAGTGGAAGAAGAATACGCAGAGGTTGTGTTGCAGACGGGAGTGCTTCATCGAGCCTCCTGGGTACCTGGTGTGAAGAGACTCAATATTAAGAAGTCCATATATACGTACTAGATAAAATAAGAAACGGTACATTAAGAAGACGTACAAACATAGATGATGTTACACTCAAAGTTAAGAAATTAAAATGGAGATGGACAGAATACAGTCAGGGGAAAGAAGTAATGGAGCAAAACACTGATGAATTGGTTCCCGAAATACAAAAAACGAAAGAGAGGAACGAGACAGCTCAAAAGATGGGAGGACGAGCTAAAGGTTATTGAAGAGGTCTGAGGAAGCCTTTGCCAAAAAAGGGAAAACAGATAACTGTGTCGATGTCGTTTAAACAAAATCTATCTATATTAAGCAAGTTCCTAAACTATGTGACTTATACATATAGATTTATTTTTATTCTGGATAAGCTTGTGTTTGACTATAATCTCACCATGGTAAGTGATGATGTGGCCGAAGGTAGTTAGCACACAAAGCCTAGATGGGAACTGGCTCTCAAGTGCAGCTGTCGGAACACACCGATAGGTGCTTGGCGACAGATTTTCAACATGTGTGTGCCAGCCAGTCGGGTACTACAAAGTACCCTACCACCGTGCTATGGTTTCCTCACAATGTTTTCCTTCACCGAAAGCTCATGCTCATTGTAGGATTCGAAGACCTTCGCCGCGGTATCCGACGTCAGTTACCACTGAGCTAAACTGTAAGAGTGGAACGTGTCTCTTGGATCACTATCTATACCAGATAGGATAGTTTTGATGAGAATGAGATCAATCGTTAAGCTAGACTTACCAAACGACGCCATTGAGAGGAACTCTGTTCATGATGATCTCCCGACCAGCATCTATCATTTCAGACCACGTGATCTTAATCTCAGCTGATGATGTGAAGTTGATCACGCTTGACGCCTTGTCACTGTGATTAGAAAAAATAATTATACCCCATTACTCGGCGCAGCAAAGGTGCAATGTTAATAAATAACAAATCCAAAGAAATTCAAGAACTATCGGTGTGTACTTCAAAGTACTATAGTTACTGTGCTGTACAGTTCGACTGCGAACGAGCGACCTTGCCACCTGCCACGTACAGATAAACCCTGTGAGGTTTGCGCTATGTGGTATTAGAGCTCGTGCACACGAGCAGCATGTTGCATCGACGCGTGTGTGCGAGCAGCATGCTGCTCGTGTGAACGAGCCCTTATATGTATCTTGAGTGTATCTTAAAATGATAATGAATAAATGAGTTAAAAAAAATATATATATTTTAGTTTAAATCAGTGTTCTCTTCGTCAAATTTCAAAACGATAGTTTTGTATGAAATACTAAATTGTGACTTCATAAGACCATCAAAAGATCTACTTTAATTAGATCCCACTAATATTATAAATGTGAAAGTTTAGATGAACGGCTCAACGGATTTTGATGAAACTTGGCACACACGTAGATCATATCCTGGAAAAATACATAGGATACTTTTAATCTCGGGAAAGGATAAGATCCCTCGGGAACGCGAGTGAAACCGCGGAGGACAGCTAGTTTCAAATAAAAACATGTTCAGATCAGAATTTTTATGTTTTATACTGGTTAGTTTTTGGTATTTTTTTCAATATAGCAACACCCCATTCTTTCAATTTTTTTTAGAAGACTTAAAAGCAGGAAGTTGTCACCTGCCAGTAACTGCCATCACTTGGCAAGGGCTATATTTCTTGGAAACAAGTGATGCTTACCCATAAGTGATGTAGTTCCAAGCACCAATCATAATACCGTTGATGAAAACATCGACGGGCAGATAATCCGCATAACTATTACTCTTGCAGTACATAGATCTGATCACGCCTTTTCCTGCACCTGTTAACGATAGATGGCGCTGTAACTTGTGAACTACGTATTCGGGTTACCATATTTAAAATCTGGCAACAGGACGAGAATTTACTAAAATTAAAATAAAAGGTATAATAATAGTAGGTAATAAATGGTTAAAAGTAAAATAAAAGGTAGTTTTAATCGTTATAAATCAACTTTTTATTAATTTTCATGAAAAATTAAAGTTCTTAAACTATTAAACTCAAATTAAAAAAAAATGACTTACTAAGCAAATGAAAAACGCAGTGCTTTTATTAATTGGACAATTTTGGAAAATCGGACCATACTGACTACATTTTTAATGTTCAAAAAAAAGTATTGAGAATAATGTGAATAGATATAGAGGTAGAGGAAGGTCGAAGAAGGTGGGGATGGAATGCGTGAAGAAAGAAAGATTAGTGATAAAGCGAAATGGAAGAGAAAAATATGTACCGACCTCACGTAGCGTGTAACAAGGACAGGGAGAAGATTTCAATTTTAACAATGCTTAGATTAAAAGAAATAAAAACTTACCAATTAGAAGTCCTGTTGGTCCATTTATATTGTCTGTCCACCCTGGAACAGGCTCCTGCCATATTGGTATCACTGTAAATTAAAAGTCTTATTATATATAGTATAGAGTGCTGTGTTGCCATACTTGAGACGGCCTAATGTTCCTATTTTTTTTTATGTCACAGCCATGAGAGCCAGTTTGCTTTTGGCATTGTAATAAGGTGTACAACACATTAGCGATACCAAGGGGTCTATAGGCGAAGGTAGTCACTTACCATCAGGTGACCCGCCTGCCTTGTTGTCACTAGTGACATAAAAAAATATATTATATGTTTTAATCCAGGATATAATTTTCTCGTCTACAAAGTTTTATCACAATCCTTTTAGAGGATTTTGCTTGAAATCAAAACATCCTCACATCCTAAGAGACTTTCTTCTAAAAATGCAGTAATATCCTTACCAATGGAAGGTCTGAGAACCATAGCTGGAATGTGTTCCATTGCTTCGACCACCAGAGCTTCGCCAAGTGCTTTGGTAAAAGCGTACGAGTTAGGAAGCTTGTCTAGTAATCTGAGGAAAGAAGTCTTTTCAATTTGCTGACGACTTAAAATCTATACATACATTTACAGGGAGTCCGGTAAGTAGACACGCTTAAGGGGAAGTTGGGTGGCTCACCTACCAACATATAATAAAAAATACCTCAGTAAAAGTATCACCAATTTCAAGATATTTAATATCTTTTCATAACTCAATACATAAAAATCTGAAATATCGAAATATCTCGCAAATTACGACCTTTTTATTGAACTGAATTTTGTAAATGTTGGTTTTTTTTTATGTCACAAGTGACAACGAGGCAGGCGGGTCACCTGATGGTAAGTGACAACCGTCGCCTATAGACATTGGCAATACCAGGGGATTGCCAACGTGTTGTACAACTTATTACAATGCCTTAAAGGCGAACTGGCTCTCAAGTGCAATTGCCAGAACACACCAACAGGTGCTTGGCGACAGATTTTCAACTTGAGGGTGGTAGCCAGCCAGTCGAGTACTACAAAGTACCCTACCACCGTGCTATGGTTTCCTCACGATGTTTTCCTCACCGAAAGCTCAAGCTCATTGTAGGATTCAAACCACGACCTTCGCCGCGGTATCCGACGTCACTACCACTGAGCTATCATCACCTTAAAACTGTAAGGGATTAGGAAAAAAAGTGGTGAGCATCTTCATGGATGGCATTATCCTGACTGATTAATTAATACAGAGCCTAAACCGTTGGGGTTTAAGTAGAAATTTTGGTAGTTGATGATTTTTCTAAACATCTAAGCAAGGGTTTTAGGAAATTTTATCCCTTAGAGGGAAAAGATAAGGAAGTAATAAGAGATGGACTGATGTATCGAAGTCAGTCATTTTCAAAGAAAGTCTCTACTTATGTCCGTTAATTGTTACTATAAACAGAACATTTCAGACCTTAACTGGACTTCCTTAAGTCTAGATTCCTTTTTACTGCAATCATTATGTGGCGTTTAGTCTCTCTTCCTTTCCTTTGTCATATAACAAACTAACTAACTCCCCTGGTTTCACCCGCATTCCTTCTCTTTAGAGACTCCCTCTTAGGAATTAACCTGGTATCAAGATTGTAGCATTTATACTTTCTGAGATTTCGTGATTAATCACCGAGTGGTATTTCGTTTTTAGGGTTCCGTACTCAAAGGGTAAAAACGGGACCCTATTACTAAGACTTCGCTGTCTGTCCGTCTTTTTTTTTTTTTTTTTTTTTTTTATGTCAGTAGGTTGACAAACAGGCAGACGGTCCACCTGATGGTAAGTGGTCACCGCCGCCTATGGACATTTGCAATATCAGGGTGATTGCCGATGTGTTGCCGACCTTGAAGAGCTCTTTTTACGCCCTTTTTGAAGAACCCCATATCATAGCGCGGAGGGAAAACCGTAATGGGGAGCTCATTCCACATCCTCATGGTCCGCAGAAGGAACGTCCGGCTGAATCGGTCGGTAGACGATCGAGGCGGCTCGAGGATATGAGGATGAGCTCCACATCGCCGGCGAGCAGTGCGATGGTAGAATGGTGATGATGGCACCAAGTCGAAAAGTTCTTGAGAACACTCCCCATTATACAGACGGTAGAACACACAGAGAGAGCCAATATCTCTCCGGAGGCTGAGAGGTTCTATACCGTTGGTGAGTTCGGGATCGTCAACGACACGAGTGGCCCGCCTTTGCACCGAGGCAAGTGGATCAAGCTGATAAGCGGGTGCGCCAGCCCAGAGATGTGAGCAGTACTCCATATGCGGCCGAACCTGCGCTTTATAAAGCTGCAGCCGCTGGAGTGGTGAGAAGTACTGCTTGGACCTATTTAGCACACCCAGCTTTTTTGAAGCCAGTTTGGCTTTGCTCTCCAAATGACCTCGGAACTGGACATCACTCGCAATGTCAACACCGAGGATCCCGATACTCTTAGAGATGGTGAGAGGAGTGTCTTCAAACTTTGGCGCTGCTATGAAAGGGGTTTTTTTCGTGGAGAACGCGCAGACTTGTGTCTTCGAGGGGTTAAATCGGACCAAATTACGCCTACCCCATTCCGAGACCCGCTCCAAAGAGGTCTCGACTTCAGACACAAGTCGTATTCGGCTTTCTTCCACCACGGACCGAGGGATGTTAGCGCGGCCGGTATATTGAGCATCACCAGTACTGTCGTCTGCATAGCAATGAATATTGGGAATGTCCAACATGTCATTGATATGCAGGATGAACAGTGTGGGTGATAGCACGCAGCCTTGCGGTACGCCAGCATTAATATTCTTGATATCGGAGCAGCATCCGTCAACGACGACCTTGATGCTCCGATTTGCAAGAAAGCTGGACACCCAAGTGCATAATCCCTCGGGAAGTCCGTATGACGGTAGCTTCGATAGAAGTGCCCTATGCCAGACCCGGTCGAAGGCCTTAGCGATATCTAGGCTAACTGCCAATGCCTCGCCTTTACTTTCTATGGCTTCAGCCCATCGGTGCGTCAGGTATACAAGAAGATCACCAGCTGAACGACCATTACGGAATCCGTACTGGCGGTCGCTAATCAGCTGGTGCTCCTCTAGATACCCGAGGAGCTGAGTGTTGATGACTCGCTCCATCACCTTAGAAAGAAGGGAGGTTATCGCTATAGGCCTGTAGTTGGACGGATCTGTTCGGTCCCCCTTTTTGGGAATCGGATGAATAAAGGCAGTCTTCCACGAAGAAGGAACACGTCCGGTGGTATAGGAAAGCCTGAATAGGCGCGTCAACACTGGAGACAACTCTGGAGCACACGTTCTTAGCACAATGGCGGGGATTCCGTCTGGCCCACTCGACTTTCGGACGTCAAGGGAAAACAGAGCTCGCCGAACCGTAGTTTGCGTGAAGCGAACATCCGGCATTGAGCTGCCACAATACGGGATGGTAGGCGTTGTGGCTCCCCCGTCGTCAAGTGTCGAGTTGTCCGCAAAGAGAGCTGCCAATAAGTCGGCCTTCTCTTTTGCGGTGTGGGCCAGAGAATCATCCGGTGTGCGTAGCGGTGGGAGCGACGATCGACAGAAGTTACCCTCGACAGCTTTGGCGAGTGACCAGAATGCTCGACTTCCAGAAGGGAAGCTGGCAAGTCGATCGCCAATTCTGCTGATGTGCTGGAACTTCGCTCTGGCAATTTGCTTTTTGCTGGACCAAGAGGCAGAGTTGTATATTTTTCTCAATTTGGATTCCTCCGGATCATTTTGAGCATGCGCTTTTGTCCAAGCCCGGTAGGCATCTTGCTTAAAGCTAGTAGCCTCAGCACTAGGCCTATCGAACCAGGGCTGACTAGGACCACCAATGGACACTACAGAGCTTGGGATGTAACATTCCATGCCCTGCAGTATGACATCGGCGACCGAGTCTGCGCAGCTATCCGGATCATCCAACGAGAAACAAAGCTGCCTCCATGGGTAGGACGAATAGAACTCCCGCAGTCCATCCCAATCTGCTGACCGGTAATGCCAAACTTTACGCGTCTCGCGGGGTCGAGATCTTTCTGGTTGCGTGAGAGGCACATCAGATTGAACCAGTCTGTCTGTTACCAGGCTGTATCTCAAGAACGGCGATAGCTAGACAGTTGAAATTTTCACAAATTATGTATTTCTGTTGCCGCTATAACGACAAATACTAAAAACTAAATAAAATAAATATTTAAGGGGGGCTCCCATACAACAAACGTGTTTTTTTTTACGGAACCCTTCGTGCGCGAGTCCGACTCGCACTTGGCCGGTTTTTATACTAATAATAGCTAGCTGTCCTCCGTAGTTTCACCCGCGTTCCCGTCCAAATCTATCTCTTATTCCAGGATATAATCAGTTTAGTAGGGTCGAGGTTCACCGCGGATCACATTGTGACACGAGAATTTTCAATTTTTTTATTTTTTTTATTCTAGATAGGCTTGTGTTTGACTACAATCTCACTATGGTAAGTGATGATGTGGCCGAAGGTGGTAAGCGCACAAAGCCTAGATGGGAACTGGCTCTCAAGTGCAGCTGTCGGAACACACCGATAGGTGTTTGGCGACAGATTTTCAACTTGAGGGTGGTAGCCAGCCAGTCGGGTACCACAAAGTACCCTACCACCGTGCTATGGTTTCCTCACGATGTTTTCCTTCACCGAAAGCTCAAGCTCATTGTAGGATTCGAACCCTCGACCTTCGCCGCGGTATTCGACGTCACTACCACTGAGCTATCATCACCTTAAATATCCTACTAATATTATAAATGTGAATGTTTGGATGGATGGATGGATGGATGGATGTTTGTTACTCACTTGTGAACAGGTGCTGCTTGTGGGGGCTGGTCTGTGCGAGTTTGTTGTTTATTAAGTCAGTCATAATTAAATTCTATAGATTACTATTTTTGCCGCCATAACACGCAAATATTGTCAGTGAGACTAGATAAATAATAATTATTGAATGTAATAGGTGTAAGTTGTTTTTGAAAAGAGTAATTGCTGAGTTTATTGCCGGCTCTTCTCAGCGAAAGCAACCTTCCGAACCGAGCATTTAGAGTGTGACTATTCATAAGTGCCTGTGAAGGCCTATTTGGATGAATAAACAATTTCATTTCATATCATATACGCCAGAACGGCTGAATGGATCTGGATGAAACATGGAGATACATTATAGTCTGGAATAGCACATAGGCAACTTTTTATCCCGGGAAAAGATAAGATACCTCGGGAACGCGGGTGAAACCGCGCGGAACAGCTAGTTAAGATGTATACGGTAGGTAGATGTATCGATTGCTTACTTCGGAGTCATGGCTGCAATAGTTTCGTCATCCATCCACTCCACGGTCTGGATGATCTGGTGAGGGTCTGCTGGAGGGGGGTACGGCTTTTCTTCTAGAAGCTTCTCGTGCAGGTGGCAGTACGATGTTGATATGTGAATAAATAACTGTAGGAGAGAATCACGCGTTAGAAGATCTGAAGAACAAGGCAGGCGGGTCACCTGATGTTAAGTGAATACCGTCGCCTATAGACATTAGCAATACCAGTGGAATTGCCAATGCGTTGTCGACCTTATTTAACTACCGTGCTATGGTTTCCTCGCAATGTTTCCTTTTTTTTATGTCACAAGTGGCAACGAGGCAGGCGGGTCGCCTGATGGTAAGTGACTACCATCGCCTATAGACATTGGCAATACCAGGGGGACTGCCAACGTGTTGTACACCTTATTACAATGCCTTAAGGGCAAGGGCAACTGGCTCTCAAGTGCAACTGCCGGAACACACCAAAAGGTGCTTGGCGACAGATTTTCAACCTGAGGGTGGTAGCCAGCCAGTCGAGTACCACATAGTACCCTACCACCGTGCAAAGATTAGATAGGCCAGTTGGTGGAAATGATTACAAGTAATGTTGCCATGTCTAAAATCTGGCACCCGGGACAGAAGCGAGATGTGTGCTTACCACCTCCGGCCGCATGATCACTTACCATGACATTGTGGTCAATCATCATGGGCTTATGATTTTTGTTGTAATGTGTGATGCCAATGAGTTGTCTTTAATTTATTTTCTTTCTTTCTACATCGTCGTCTAACGTCTTAGATTGCAACATTTAAGGCGATGATAGCTCAGTGGTAAGTGACGTCGAATACCGCGACAAAGGTCGTGCATGGGTTCGAATCCTACAATGGGCTTGAGCTTTCGGTGAAGGAAAACATCGTGAGGAAACCATAGCACGGTGGTAGGGTACTTTGTAGTACCCGACTGGCTGGCTACCACACACAAGTTGAAAATCTGTCGCCAAGCACCTATAGGTGTGTTCCGACAGCTGCACTTGAGAGCCAGTTCCCATCTAGGCTTTGTGTGCTTACCACCTTCGGCCACATCATCACTTACCATGGTGAGATTGTGGTCAAACACAAGCTTATCCAGAATAAAAAAAAAAAAAAAAAACAGTGCTATATTTTAAAGAAATGAATCTTACCTTGAGTTGCTTGCATTCTTTTGCTATCTCAACCATGAGTTTGGTGCCTCGTACGTTCAGGAGAACAGCTTTTTTCAGCTCTTCATCGAACCTGAAATTATAAATCATTGGTTATGATTTGCTAAAAATTTTCGTGTGCTCATGAATTAGTTGGGACGATTGTTTGCTGAGAAGAACTGGAAATAACAGCAAATTACAATGGCCCAAGAGATGCGGACCGAGGGAAGGAACTTGTAGCCTGCATATCGACATAATATAGATATATCGATAGCACTACAGCACTAGCGAAAGGATGTACACTTGCACTGTAAGGGATTAGGAAAAAGAGTCGAGGGTCTTCATGGATGGCAGTAATTATACAGGGGAAGGAAATTTCACCTTATAGTGGCAGCAGCGTGTATAATGATATGTGTGTCCTTGATGATCCTGGCGTGGTCCTCAGCGCTGATAGCCAGGCCTGGCTCACCCACGTCTCCGGTGATGATGGTCACCTTCTCCAGGAGAGGATCCACACCACCGCGCATGGTGCGCAGTTTCTCGAAAAGCTGGAGGTAAAAAAAAAGGATTTTGAGAATGTTTTCGAAAGCACCTATTAAGTATTATTACTTTTGATCTCTAAAATGGTGAAACTTTTACCAAGGTCATTTTTGTATATTTGGTAAGTTACCTGCCCACCTAGGTATATGCCCCCTTCAGTTTGTTGAACTACTTAACGGACACCTGTATAAATTGATTCTCTTTACTTATTTTTTGCGAAATTTTCAAAATACTGATTTTATTTTGGTAAAAGCTTTGCTTATTTAAGCTACGTACTTAACATTTTCTGAAATAGTTACGTCATCTTATGCATATAGTTCACAAAATAATATATAACATAATATAATTGTACATTTGTTTGTATATTTTGTACATTTGTTGTAAATAAAATGATATATAAATTTAAAAAATATATATATAAAACATTTCATACCAAATCACATTATCTAATAATAAAGAATATTTAAGTTGCTTATTTCGTATATTTACACACTACAATGGAGTAAATATTACGCACTAGCGTCCCTATCTGACAACCCGAATTCTTACACAATTCCGTCCCTTTTCACGAAATCACTCCCACAGTATGCAGGAATGCGAGCGGAAAGATGTTACACATTAAACACGGACAGAACCACGGGCTAGTATAGTTAAGTGAGTTAACCAGTTGTCAACCACACCTAATCTTATTATAACATTTAACAAATATTACGTAAACACTTACATAGTTAGTGTATTGTGACAGACGGATAGATGCCGCCATTTTGTTTCACAAGTGTTCTATTGCAAGTATTGCAGTGTTTTATTCAGTCGACCGTGTATTTGTTAAACTAGTTTTCCCACGTGTTTCTTTTTATTCTGGATAGGCTTGTGTTTGACTACTATCTCTCAATGGTAAGTGATGATGTGGCCGAAGGTGGTAAGCACACAAAGCCTAGATGGGAACTGGCTCTCAAGTGGAACTGTCGGAACACCGATAGGTGCTTGGCGACAGATTTTCAACATGAGGGTGGTAGCCAGCCAGTCGGGTACTACATCCTACCACCGTGCTATGGTATCCTCACGATGTTTTCCTTCACCGAAAGCTCAAGCTCATTGTAGGATTCGAACCCACGACCTTCGCCGCGGTATCCGACGTCACTTACCACTGAGCTATCATCGCCTTAAATTTTTCACTCTCCTTATGATTGTATTCGCGTTCATAAGGTTAGGGCATAGATTAATAAAATGTCGCGCCGCTCCTTCGTAGATGGCGCGTTCCCTTTCCGTGACAGCTCCGAAAACGCGGCAACTCAACATTTGAGTGTGTATTTGCAAGGATGCTAGTGTGCGTGAAACATTGTGTCGCGACAACTGAATGGTGTCATTTCTTGCAACGAGACTGGGCTCGGTTCGGCTCGGGTACGCTTCGGGGATTTAGGCGTAGTATTTGTTTCCGCATTGTTCAAGTAATGTAAAGTAATCGACGTTTTATTAATCTATGGGTTAGGAGATGTATTTCAAAAATCCTTTGTATGCGGATATGGGGTCGTCCATTACGCGAGGCATTAGCCAATTTTTAGTCTCCCGATTTCATAGCGCTCATAACTTATCTACCTTTGCACTTATACATTCAAAGTCAAAGTCAAAACCATTTATTCAGTTTAGGCCCCAGAAGGGCACTTATGAAAGTCGAATTACAGAAGTTACCACCGGTTCGGAAGTCAGCCTTCAACTGAGAAGAACCGGCAAGAAACTCAGCAAGGTTATATTTTTTAATTGTAAGAAATTGTATTGTAAGAAACAGTGTATTACCAAACACTTGTGGTCAGTCATATACTACGCAATCGTCATTGTTTGATGTTAAGCGTAGCCATGACCCGAAAGCGTAGGTCCAACACAAATGAGACATTGTTTGTTGATGGACCCTTGTGAAAAACACTCAATTGATTGTGACAATCGAATTACACACAACGATTTTATAAGAGTAGTAGCTGACGGTTTCACCCGCGTTCCTGAGGGATCTAATATTTTTCCCAGGATAAAAAGTATCCTATATGTTATTCCAGTATTTGATCTACCTGTGTACCAAGTTTCATTAAAATCCATACAGTAGTTTTTGCGTGAAAGAGTAACAAACATCTTCACACACATCCAAACATACTTTCGCATTTGTAATATTAGTAGGAAGTATATCTATCAATGATCTGGTTTCCACATTACAAGCTCTGCTTAGTTTGGGATCAGATAGCCGTGTGTGAACAAATGACCGAGGATATTTGACGGGCCAATTGGCGTTTGAGGTTGATTCCCGTCGAGAATACACATTTGTAAACATTCTCGAATATGCAAGTTGTATTTGGTCTCCACAATATACATATAACACATACACAGAAGATTGATCATATTCAACAAATATTCTTCAAATATCTGAACTTCAAGCTTCGTGAACATCGGGATGGATATGAGGATAACTGTCGACTTTACTCTTTGCCCACTCTCAGCGACCGCCGTATCATAACTGACATGATGTTCCTGTATGATATAGTAACAAGTCGCCTGAACTGTCCATCTTTGCTGAGCGAGGCATGGGTTAATACACCATCGCGTTTCACTCGCCACACCCATTCAAGGTTATTTCATGTTCCCCTACGTCGCACCAATTACGCTCAAAATTCAGTTCTCACTCGTTTGTGGCGGACATGCAACGAACGTTTTTCTGATGTGAATCCTTTCCGTAAGTCGAGACCTTTATTCAGAGCTGAAATAATTCAAACTCTTGCAAGGATAGTCAATACTTAATGAGATTGTTTTTTATGTTATTATATATGTTATGTGTTATTTAACTATCTTCAATTCACTTTTCACACTCGCCTTCACCTCTCCTCTTCACCCATGATATATATCACGCACACAATTGGTACACACACACACACACACACACACACACACACACACACACACAAGCACAAGCACGCACACAATAATTTTAATTTAATGTAATTTAATATTCTCACATGTAATTAATGAGGTAACTTTTTTATTGTTATTTCGTGGAAGCCTATTATTGGCCATGCATTTAGTTTTTTTTTTTTTATACAATTGGAAGCGCTGTTGGTTTCCCAAATAAAATAAAATGTCTGTTTGTCCTGAGCCTGGGTTCAATCTATACTAATATTGTAGAGGAATGGTTTGTTTGCATAGAAGGCTCTGAAACTACAGGACCGATTTGAAAAAATCTTTCACCGTTAGAAAGCTACATTATCCCTGATGAACATAGGCTATATTTTGTCCCGGGAAATATAAGATCCCACGGGAACGCGGGTGAGACCGCGGGGGACTTTACCTATATTTAAGTATGTATCTATAATTAGTATTATATCAGTCATCTGCTTTCCATACTACAAGCTCTGCTTAGTTTGGGATCAGTTGGCCGTGTGAGTGTCTCCGGATTTTTCCGGAGACATTTCACAGACTTTTAGTGAGGTAATTAGTCATGCCGTGTCACTATACTTTTAAATAAATATTTGATTATCTATGTTTCCGATCTATTTTTGGTATTGCCAAATTAAAATCAATAATTTAATCTGTTCTCGGAAAACTTTACTGTCAATATAATATGAGAACAGATAGTGCCATCCAAAAATACGCGTCCACTCTTTTTCCTAATCCCTTACAGGGCAAGTGTGCATCCTGGAGCTAGTGTTGTAGTGTCGTAGTGTTGTAGTGTCGTAGTGTTGTAGTGTTGTCGATATTGTGTGTATTTTATTACAAAAAAATTGAATATTAAAATAACTAAGCTAGCTGTATAAAAACAAAAGTTTACATTTGATAGCACATCTATCCAAGATTACTTCGCAAAAAACAGACTGGGATAATACTTTTATTTGTGATCATGCCATCGAATAGAGTGACCAAGGGTGTAATTTTTAATTCAATTAAAAAAATGGCCAAATACTCGAAAACCAGGGCACTTTTACTAAACACAATTTTTGATTTTCTGATCAGTCATCACGCCCCCCACCCATAGGTAACGGCTTGACTACTCTTTACGCCACAGCCTGTATATCGATATCGATATGTACCTATATGTCGATATGCAACAGTGACAACAAGGCAGGCGGGTCACCTGATGTTAAGTGAATACCGTCGCCTATAGACATTAGCAATACCAGTGGAATTGCCAATGCGTTGTCGACCTTATTTAACTACCGTGCTATGGTTTCCTCGCAATGTTTCCTTTTTTTTTATGTCACAAGTGGCAACGAGGCAGGCGCGTCACCTGATGGTAAGTGACAACCATCGCCTATAGACATTGGCAATACCAGGGGATTGCTAATGTGTTGTACACCTTATTACAATGCCTTAAAGGCGGTGCTTAGCGACAGATTTTCAACTTGAAGGTGGTAGCCAGCCAGTCGAGTACTACAAAGTACCCTACCACCGTGAACTTTCCTTCACCGAAACCTCAAGATCATTGTAATATTCGAACCCACTACTACCACTGAGCTATCATCGCCTAGAAAACACATCACACTATCCTATTCAATACTTTTTTCAAGTATTTCTAACTAATGTGTGGTCATCACTTTCGGGCGCGTCATCACCACGAAAACCGTGGTCAGTTACGTACAATAAATTTATTTTAGACAGTATCAAGGTCAAATGCGGTTGATTTTACTTTTGCGCTATCTGTGATGCGTTTTTTTGTCTTATGTAACCATAATTACATCTTACAACGGATCTTAAGGCCATGGCCCACATTGCCACTGTTATGTAATCAATGACCCACAGTTTGTTTAAGAGAGATCTTAAGAGAGGAAACATGTGTGATAAAGTGATAGCTCAGTGGTAAGTGACGTCGGATACCGCGACGAAGGTCGTGGGTTCGAATCCTACAATGAGCTTGAGCTTTCAAACATCGTGAGGAAACCATAGCACGGTGGTAGGGTACTTTGTAGTACCCGACTGGCTGGCTACCACACACAAGTTTAAAATCTGTCGCCAAGCACCTATCGGTGTGTTCCGACAGCTGCACTTGAGAGCTAGTTCCCATCTAGACTTTGTGTGCTTACCACCTTCGACCACTTACCATGGTGAGATTGGGGTCAAACACAAGCTTATCCTGAATAAAAAAAAAAGTGTGATAAAGTAAATTTTCGATGGCCATTTTGTTTTTTTTGAGTATTATTCCACAGGTAGTAGGATTGATAATAATATACTCGATAAGCTGGCTGTGAAAAGGTTCTCAGCCAGGAAAGGTCCTGTGCTATTCAAACTCAAAGTCAAAGTCAAAACGCAGAAAGAGGAAACGCTGCCAGCCTGCTGGGAACCTTGCCGATCGGCAGCAGCGGCAGCCTCGAGATTTTTTTTAATATATAGATTGTAGATACTAAACTATACATCTTGTTGGTTTGAAACAAACAATTTTCAAGCAATCTGTTTCTTGTTGGGAATATTTATATATACATAAAACATACATACCTACCTACACATTATTATTTTTATTAATTTTTTTTTGCACATTTTAAATACAAATAAAATGTCAATGGATGTCAAAAAAATGTCAGTGTCATGTGTACGTTTTTACATTTCTTTTAAATAATAAAATAAACAAATAGATAAAAGTGGCCGATAGTCTCGCTATTTTGGCCGCTAGATATATAAAAGAAGCACAAGTACCTGCTCTCGTATTTACTTTCTTTTAGATTAACATTTTGGACAATTCTGGTACATTTTCACACACGGATATAAATACAAAGACGTTCCAAAACTAAACTGAGCTTATGTATGGAAACCAACTGATATAAGAAGATCAATCACCAAGCAGATAAACCTATTCACGAAAACTCACGTAAATATTGTGACCAGCGTACATTTTTTTCCGCATAAAATGTCCAGCTAGCTAGACCTATTGAAGCAAAGTCGATGAAATTTAATTTAGTAGAACGATCACCGTGATTTAAGTGAAACAGCTTGCAACAAACGAATCATTCTTCATCAGAAGTTGCCACCGGTTTAGAAGTCATCCTTTTACTGAGAAAAAGCAAGAAACCCAGTTTACATTTTTTATCATTTTTCTTACTCGAATGTTCTTGTCTCGTATAAAAAATCACAATATAGGTTTATATTTTAACTATAATTTAATTTATAGTTAAGCTGTTAATATTTATCTATAGATATATATTATGTATAAATATTAGATTATTTGCTTTTTCAAAGTCAAAGTCAAAACCATTTATTCAGTTTAGGCCCTAGAAGGGCACTTATGAAGGTCGAATTACAGAAGTTACCACCGGTTCGGAAGTCAGCCTTCAACTGAGAAGAACCGGCAAGAAACTCAGCAAGGTTACATTTTTTAAATATTTTTGGACCATCTGACTATATTGGCTTTTTTTTTCAAATGTTTAACAATTTTATTCTTAAAGTAATACAAAAATACATAAAAAATTATAACCCGCATTAGTTACCTACATAGTAAACTAAAACAAAAAATACCAAGCTAATAACAGCGTATTAAAAAAAAATGGTAATTAACAGTAAAAAAAAAAAACAATGTGTAGGTACTTGTACAGAGTGCAGCTACCTCCAGACATCTTTATCCTCAATATATTGGGCTACCTTGTAATAAGCTTTTTCTTTCAAAACTTTTTTTATGTACGATTTGAATCTAGAATCAGTCATCTTGGTAACAGATGCTGGTAATTTATTATAAAAGCGAACACTATTCCCAAGAAATGACTTTTTAACTCTAGCTAATCTAAAATACGGAACAACTAATTTATCTTTTTGTCTTGTATTGAAATTATGAATCTCTACATTTGATTTATACAAATCTACATTTTTTCGAATTTTTAGTATTGTTTGTTAATATTAATGTCTATTTTATAAGTTAAGGAGTAAGTTATTTATATAATATGTATGGCTGGGCATCTTGGGCAAGCTAGCGGTACCCAATTAGGGAGTAGTGTTGCAACGTCTTTGGAGGGTAATATCCAGTGCCCTAAGTGTTCCCAGGTACGTTTTTTCAAGGGTATAAGAGGTTTGAATATTCACATTAGTCGATGTCATAAGCAAGAAACTTCTTTTAATCAGAATACCATAACATCAAGCCCTGTAATATCCCAAAATGATTTCTGGCAAAAAATCTCAAAATTCAAAAACACATACCCCGTTATTCGACGTATTCCACGCGGTGCACGAATTGCCGTTGCCAAATCATTATCAAAAGATATCAAAAATGTAATTTCCCAGAACTCAAAGGATGCTTGGGAACACTTACTTACCTTTCCATATCGAGTTCTTCATATTGCACACGACCAATCTAACCATGCTTCATTGACAAGCAGAATAAAAAATAACTGTTCTTTCCACACCCCTGCTAATCTACCATCAACCATTTCAAGGAAAAAGTCACCATCCTTGACATCTTCAGTTCAATTGAAACTTAATGATGGGGATATAAAGGGGGCATCTCGGGTTTTATTTTCCAGAGACGTATTTGCACCTAATACACCGGATACTTTGGCAGCTCTTCAGAATAAACATCCACTTCCAGCGACGAACCTCCTCCTTCCTGATCCTCCCCAACCTCTCGATACTCATATAGAAGCTTCAAAAAAAGACGTGCTTGGAGCTGTGAGATCCTTCCAGAATGGTTCAGCAGGCGGCATAGATGCACTGACGCCACAACATCTTAAAGATTTATTATGTGGCTACACAGGCGACGCCGGTGAGGCACTCTTAGAGGATCTCTCATCTCTGATCAATTTAATGCTTAAAGGTAATGTAGCTGAAGATGCCTTAGACATCATCTATGGCGCAAATTTATGCGCTTTTACTAAAAAAGACGGTGGGATTAGGCCTATTGCCGTAGGCACCACTTACCGCCGCATCGCAGCCAAGGTCTGCTGCCGTCAAAAGGCGACTTTATTGAAAGACTACTTTCAACCAAAGCAGTTGGGCTTTGGATCGCAGGGTGGTTGTGAAGCGGCGGTTCATGCCCTCCGTACATTCCTTAAAAATGGAGCTGGAGAGGTGTTACTAAAAGTGGATGTTAAAAACGCTTTTAACTCCGTTGATAGAGGTGCACTACTTACACAAATTAAAGATAAAATTCCGGACGTTTTTGGATTTCTTTGGCAATGCTATAAAAGTCCTTCAAAATTAATATACAAAGATAACCTTCTTTTTTCCTCAGTCGGATGCCAGCAGGGCGATCCTCTGGGGCCGGCTATTTTTGGGCTCGCAATCCACCCAATCATTAATCTTCTAGAATCAAAATTCAATGTCTGGTACCTGGATGATGGAACTCTAGGAGGCAATGTGGACACAGTGCTCAGTGATTTCCTCCTCTTGTCTCAAAATTTACAGTCAATTGGCCTTAATTTAAATCATTCAAAATGTGAACTTTTTCTTTCAGATAATTGCCCCTCGCCAAATGAAACTATAGATAAATTTTTGAAGATAGCACCAGACATGAAAATTGTAAATAAATGTTCACTTCGCCTCTTGGGGTCACCAATTTTCGAAGAATCTTTTTCAGACTTCATTGAAGAAAATATTCAAAATTTTAATGATGTTTCGGACCGTCTTCTACGAATTAATACTCATTCGGCTTACACCATCCTCAAGTACTGCCTTTTTGTACCAAAATTTACATATACACTTCGCTGTAGTCCACTCTGGAATCACCCTCTTCTTTTACAGATTTTGGACAATGCAGTGAGAAACACCCTCAATTCCATTTTGAATATTAATTTAGATGATCGCATCTGGTCGCAGGCTTCTTTGCCAATTCGGTATGGAGGTCTGGGTATCCGCAAAATTTCTAGCATCTCACTACCAGCCTTTTTGTCTTCTGTTTTTAGTACAAAAAATTTAGTAGAACGTATTCTTGGTACATCACCTCCTGTCGTATCTTATTTGACGGATGGCAAGGAGGTTTGGCAAATAGCCTGCCCCAATTCCGACCCACCCACAATCCCATCATCACAGAGGCAATGGGATGAGCCGCTTTGCGAGCTAGTACGTAAACAGCTTTTAGAAACGTGCCCTAGCCACGCGGAGCGCGCTCGTCTCCTTGCCGTCTCTGTGTGGGAATCTGGTCTCTGGCTACATGCACTACCTTCTTCTAACATAGGAACACTTCTAGAACCAAATACTTTCCGGATTGCTGCCTGTTTGCGTTTAGGTGCCCACTGCTACGGCCCTCATCGCTGTCAATGTGGTTTTTCCGTCGACGCTTTAGGGCACCATGGCCTCTCATGTCAGAGAAGCGCAGGTAGAATTTCTAGGCACGCCAACCTTAATGATATCATTCGTCGGTCGCTTGCAAGCGCTAACTTATCGGCCATTCTCGAACCGAATGGGCTGGTGCGTGATGACGGCAAGCGACCCGACGGTATGACTTTGATTCCTTGGAAGATGGGTCGGCCTTTAGTGTGGGACGCTACCTGTGTCGACACTTTGGCACCGTCTCATCTTCCAGAGACCGCAGTTAAGGCAGGCGGCGCCGCTGCTTGCGCTGAGAATCTCAAACGGCGCAAATATAGCAATCTTGATAGTTGCTACATATTTGAGCCGTTTGGGGTTGAGACAATGGGGCCGTGGGGACCAGCTGCCCACCGCGTTTACCGTCTCATCGCGAAACGCCTCATCGAAGCGTCACGTGACCGGAGGGCTGGCGAATACTTTGCCCAACGTATTAGCATTGCCATCCAAAGAGGCAATGCTGCCAGTGTTCTGGGCACGCTACCACCTGACAGCGATCTGGACCAGTTGGCCTATTTAGTGTAGTAAAATTTTAAGTTTTTTATTTTTATTTGTGTAATTAGATTATCTGTAATACAAATTCAATTGTTGATACTTATACTCTTAGTTTTTCTTTTAAGATAATTTTATATATATAAAAAAAAAGATAAGCTTGTAGTTCAGTTTTGGTTTTTTGTGCTTTTTTGTGATATCCTGTTATTGGCTTTAGATATATAAATTAGAATAGACTGTGTTAAATTATGTTAAAACTGCTGTTGGATGTCCTAATAAATAAAATAAGAAAAAAAAAATTTCGTGTCACGCTGTCTCGCATTAAAACAGCAAAAAGTACAAATCAAGTTATCTTGAGGATAAAGATCGTGCAACGCAGTTTCATGCAGTTACTAACCTACATAACGCAACGGCGCAGTCAGTTCGCAATACTTGTATACAATTGCAATATCCAGTATTTCATTACATTAATAAATAACTCGCTGTCCCCGCGGTTTCACCCGCGTTACCGAGGTATCTTATCTTTTCTCGGTATAAATCCTATGTTTTATTACAGGATATCCTTCTTGTGTGCCAAGTTTCATCAAAATCCGTTTAGCCGTTTTTGCGTGATTGGGCAACAAACATCAAAACGTTCACATCCCATTAATATTAGAGTGAATGTTTGGATTTTGGATGGATGGATGTTTGTTACTCTTTCACGCAAAAATGGCTGAACGGATTTTGATGAAACTTGGCACACAGGTAGATCATATCCTGGAATAAATCATAGGATACTTTTTATCCCGAGAAAAGATAAGATCCCTCGGGAATGCGGGTGAAACCGCGGGAAACAGCTAGTTTATAATATTAGTAGGATTAGCCTGAGCTTATAGTTGTTAACACTCCGAGTTTATCACAGACCGTATTTCTTCCTCCACCCCTTTGCATACAATTGTAAAGGTTGATTAAAAAAAACTACCGCGCAAACCATAGAGTACTAGAGTGATCCAATTCGACTTTCCTATGGCTATCAACGCTGTAAATAAGTCAGCGTCCAATAATGGTGCGTATTTGAATTTGACATCAAAATCGAACTCAAAATATTTTTATTAAATGAACTTATTACAAGTATTTTTAATCGTGTTTTTTATGCATTTAATGTTACTCTTACATGTGAAAATCTAGAATCTACCGCACGGTTCAAAGTCAAAGTCAAAACCTTTTATTCAGTTTAGGCCCTAGAAGGGCACTTATGAAGGTCGAATTACAGAAGTTACCACCGGTTTGTAAGTCAGCCTTCCACTGAGAAGAACCGGCAAGAAACTCAGCAAGGTTACATTTTTTAAATATTTTTCGACCATCTGTACCATCTACGTACGTATATCTACAAAAGCAAGACCTGTAAATTATTTATTAATGAAATTACGTATTTTTTAAATTCCGTCATTCTGATAAATTAACCACCGCTCGACGCTTTAATTGTTCAATTTTTAATTAAATTATAATTCTACTGCAGAGGTTCCATTGTTTAACGTAATTGTCCATGTTCAGAGTCAACTGGCACAAGATTTGAAATTAACTAAAATAAACTTGAACTTTAGGTTAATGTAAACATCATGAGGAATCATAGCACGATGGAGTACTTTGTAGTATTCGAATTGCTGCCGCCCTCATTTTGTAAATCTGCCACCAAGCACCTATCGGTATTCCGGCATTTACATTTGAGAGCCAGTGCCTTGCACGGCATTGAAAAAAAAAAACTATGACAGCACATTGTCAATCCCCCTGGTCATCTGACGTATAGATGGCGCGCTCCCTTTCAATGACAGCTCCGAAAATGCGGCAACTCAATATTTGAGTGTGTATTTGCAAGGATGCTAGCGTGCGTGAAAGCATTGTGTCGCGACAACTGAATGGTGTCATTTCTTGCAACGAGACTGGGCTCGGTTCGGCTCGGGTACGCTTCGGGTTCGATTCAGGCGTAGTATTTGTTTCCGCATTTTTCAAGTATGACGGTGGCATCTATACGGAGCAGCGCGAGGACCTATTAATCTATGCCCCCAGTATTGCGAGTGCCTGCCTTTTTATCAGACATAAAAATAAGTCCTGTAATACATGTGAAACTGGCTGTAAATAATTAATATCACTCACCACGCCATTGAACATTTCCTCGAGCCTCTGTTTCGGAGTCTTTCCTTTCTTTGCTCTCACGAGCAATAGGATCTGATCGATGTCTGGACATTTTCTGTAAAGAAATTGACAAATTAACTTTATTTTATTTAGAAAATTTCATTACTATTTTAATACATTTTCAGTTTTAATTTTCTTATTATGTTACAGTCACGTTATATCACATTCACTGTAAAGTCTAGTCCTCGTCCGAACAAGTCCGGCCAGGTTTTAATGGCGGCTGTTCCACTAAAACTTTTCACCGACTTTTTGGGACAACCTAAAAAGTTACGATACACGCTTTCATTTCATTTCACTTCACTTGTGCACTTAGATTGATCTTTATTGGTCAAAACACCACCGATATTATTCAATAAAACTTAAAATACACCAATTTGAAAAATACTTGTTGCCATGTCAATTTAACCTGTCAGTTCTTTCTTGGGACAATCTGGGTTTCAGAGTCCGCACCACTTGGTTCTCAAATGGGACAATCGGGACGATGACTTTTTTTTTTTTTTTTTTTCTGGATAAGCTTGTGTTTGACCATGGTAAGTGATGATGTGGCCGAAGGTGGTAAGCACACAAAGCCTAGATGGGAACTGGCTCTCAAGTGCAGCTGTCGGAACACACCGATAGGTGCTTGGCGACAGATTTTCAACTTGAGGGTGGTAGCCAGCCAGTCGGGTACTACAAAGTACCCTACCACCGTGCTATGGTTTCCTCACGATGTTTTCCTTCACCGAAAGCTCAAGCTCATTGTAGGATTCGAACCCACGACCTTCGTCGCGGTATTCGACGTCATTTACCATATTATGTTGAATCATCAAAAGATCTACTTTTTGTGCTTGTTTGATTGTAAGATTGTAAATAAAAATCATTGACATAATAATAAGATGTTTTTGCAACTTGCGATGTTCGGTATTATTTATTTTGATTCTCATTGACTTATATCGGTAGCGTTTTGTCCAATAAAATTTAATCTAAGTGCACTAGTGTAGTGAAATATTAACTTTTCAGGTTGTCTTGTAAAGTCTGTGAGAAGTTTTTGTGGAACGGTCACCAATTTCACTAAATCCTGAACTGATTTGTACCCATGGCTATTAGAAAAAAATACTAGACGCACCTAGAAGACAGAAGGTAGAAAATAGTAGAAATGTAATAGGAAAGTGGGAGGAAAGACTAACTTTTTAAGTCGCCTTTTAACTTATACTAATAGACCAGGACATTGCGAACAAAATCGTAATCCGATATTTATGTCCAGTGGACAAAAGTCGCTCAGTCTAGTCTAGTTTATTCATAGATAGATGGCGTTACTGAGGCATGGAATGGGATCACAGTTTTTCTATGACATTTCTTCTGATAGCCGCTCTATTGTCTCTATCTTTAAATCTCTTTGCTTAAGTCACATAGCAATGGAAACACCTTATTCTGCCATAAGCTTATAGTTACAAATCCATCTATCTGTCTAGACTTTGTATCATTTACCGTACGTAAATGACGATTCGCCTGAAGGTCATGAGATTGTGGTAAAATACAAGACTGTCTGCTTATAAACACAAAAAAAAGATAATCCAAGCATATTTACCTACGTAAAACAAGTTGCGGTTCTATCGTTAACTTTACTATAATAATATTATTATTACACATAATAATTTATCTTATATTCATTTTTTTGTCCTTCTATCCTTTTAAAAAGCCAAATATCATCCAAATCCGTACAGCCAGACAGACAAACAGACATCTGACACTAAGTCTATCATGAACCTATCGGTGTGTTCCGACAGCTGCACTTGAGAGCCAGTTCCCATTTAGGCTTTGTGTACTTACCACCTTCGGCCACATCATCATTTACCCACAGAACAAATATAAAAGGTAGAAGGAGCGTACGTTAACAATAGTCTCCAATGAAGTGAAGCAACGTGCACCAAGTTGTGTGCGTGACCTGCACCTACGTTATCCCGCGTCACTCGCCTCGCATAGGAACGCGAAGGGGTACCTTTTTCAAATTCGGCTTCCTTTACTGTGCTTCACTTTAAGTCAGCGGGGCTCTGTCTACCTTTTTTATTTGGTCTGAGCACTTACAATGGTGAGATTGCAGTCAAATACAAGCTTATCCAAAGTAAAAATAAAAATAAATTAAAAAACAGGTCGTTATAGCGGCAACAGAAATACATCATATGTGAACATGTCAACTGTCATCACGGTTCATGAGATACAGCCCGGTGACAGACAGACAGACAGACGGTGTTAAATGATGTTACATACCTCAATAGTTTCTCAACGAGCACCTTCCCCATGAATCCAGTTCCGCCGGTCACCAGCAGCGTCAGCCCGGAGAATGTCTCGGCTATCCGATCTGACATCGAGTCGACTTCGGACTCTGAGAACCCCTCGCAAGACATGCTGGAGAAACAAAGATTACTAAATGAGGATAGCACACGTCATTCCGCATCACAACCACAATGTGAAATGAAGTTTCTAGACGATTGATCTTTCGGTGAAGGGAAACAAGTCTGTGCTAGCTGTCCTCAGAGGTTTCACCCGCGTTCCCGTGGGATCTTATCTTTTCCCGGGATAAAAATATAGCCTATGTTCATCAGGGATAATGTAGCTTTTTAATGGTGAAAGAATTTTTAAAATCGGTCCAGTAGTTTTTAAGTTACGTACAAAAATACAAATCTTTCCTCTTTATAATACTTATCTAGTAACACAAGGTAATATTGTTAAGAGGTAAAGCTTGTGAGGTTGTAGGGGGTAATCTCTGGATCTACCGAACCGATTTAGAAAATTCTTTTACCAATAGAAAGCCACGTTATTTGTGAGTGTCAAAGGCTATATTTTTATCCCGGGAAAAGATAAGATCCTACGGGAACGCGGGTGAAACGGCGGGGGGCAGCCAGTCTATACTTCTATACTAATATTATAAAGAGAAAATATTTGATTGTTTGTTTGCATTGAATAGGCTCTGAAACTACTGGACCGATTAGAAAAATTCTTTCACCATTAGAAAGCTAAATTATCCCTGATGAACATAGGCTATATTTTTATACCGGCAAAAGATATGATCCCACGGAAACGTGGGTGAAACGGCGGGGGACAGCTAGTTTCAAATAAAACAAAACCCTATCCGTAGTAAGTAATTGACTAACATCTAAAATAGTTGATAGTAAACCGCAGTTCGAACATCCGTGCATTAAGCCACACGTCGGCAACAGTTGGGCAACACTGCAACAGGTCGTTCACCCGGCCTTGTCCTAATGCCCTTCGTACCTACTTTTACTTTTACAGAGCTCTGCTTGAAATGGTTTGATACAGCGTCTGCGTGTCTCATCGTATTTTGAATAAAAATAGATATTGCTAGAGTGCAAACTAAAACTCAAAACATTTCTTCATTTATTCTGTTTAGGCCCTGGCAAGGCACTTATGAACGTTACAATAGGGATGTATATTTAATTAAAGAGGAAACGCTGCCAGCCTTCTGGGAACCTTGCCGATCGGCAGCAGCGGCAGCCTCGAAGAAGTTTTTTATATATTATAATTGTACATTTGCTTGTATATTTTGTACATTTGTTGTAAATAAAATGTTTTTATATTTTAATTAAAAAATATCTAACACTAACCAATGTATAAAACACTTAAAAATACTCGTAAATTACGAGTAAAATTCAACAATTCTATGATTTTGAATTAGGTAGCAATTTAACAACAAAGAGTAGATCTTTTTTCATACAAAACTCCATGTAAACTAATGTTTTGGCATTTCATAAAAAGAAGCGGATTTGATGCGTCAGTCAACATCCTTATTGACTCTACCACCGGTTCGGAATACACTTCAACTGACGAAGAAACTTAGCAAGGTAGTTTTTTTCTACTTTGGATCTTTTTTTTATTTTGTTGACCCACTGGTCGAAATTCGATCATAAATTTTTTACGAAAACAAATCTGTTTCCAATTTTTTTATGTTGATAACACAAAGTTCGATAATAATTTAAAAAAACTTGAGAGGTGTCAAGGGACACCCGGATGGAACGAAGTTATATAAGTTATATAAGTCGAGAGAGTATAAATATAAAAAAACAAAAAAAACATATCTATTTATATATATATATATATAAATAGAAATGTTTTTTTTTGTTTTTATATCTGGCTTGCTTTCTATAAGAGAGAGAGAGAGAGAGAGAGAGACCGAGAAACATGCGCACGCCGCACAGCTTAATAAACATACATAGTGACATAAAAAAGTGTCAGGACAATTTTTTGTAAGAATTTTTTCCGTCTAGCCCCCTTTCACAACGCGCTATAAACAGAATAAAAAAGGGGTAGGTACAAAGTTTTTTTGCTCATAATAGCCTATAGCTTTCCTCGATAAAAGGGCTATGGCCTATGCAACACTAAAGTAGTCAATTCAAACCAGTAGAGAGTAGCGCATTCAAACAAACAAACTCTTCACTCAGCTTTATAATATTAAAAGTCATCAACGTGCGCGGATACCTATCAATAATAATAAGGTTCAATGTTTTATCTTCTATAATATAAAAATGAATCGCAAAATGTGTTGGTAAGCGCGTAACTCAACAACGCCTGGACCAATTTGGCCAATTCATTTTTTTAAATGTTCGTTGAAGTCCAAGGATGGTTTTTACGGCGAGAAAAAATCGAATAATTGCCGGGAAAACCCTAAAAACAGCCCTTTTCTTTTTCCCATACAAACACCCAGCTGTCAAACATTTGACGTCAATCGAAACGAAACAAAGACGCGTTTTAGAGAAATAGGGCAGAACTGTCTGCCGGGACAGCTAGTTTATTATAAAGATATAATCTGGAACATTTTTCAAAAAGCCATCAGCAATGCTATTCTCTCGATGTCGAGTCTCACTCAGGCGAGCGATCTCACATCGAAAGCGAACTCACACGACCTTAATTTTTTTTTATATTTTTTTTTTACGTCTCTAATGACAACGAGGCAGGCGGGTCACCTGATGGTAAGTGACTACCGTCGCCTATAGACATTAGCAATACCAGGGGGATTGCCAATATGTTGTACACCTTATTACAATGCCTTAAGGGCAAGGGCTACTGGCTCTCAAGTGCAACTGCCGGAACACACCAACAGGTGCTTGGCGACAGATTTTCAACTTGAGGGTGGTAGCCAGCCAGTCGAGCACCACATAGTACCCTACCACCGTGCTATGGTTTCCTCACGATGTTTTCCTTCGCCGAAAGCTCAAACTCATTGTAGGATTCGAACCCAAAATTTTATAGAAAAAAAAAACTTAACAAGTTTAGATTTTTTATACCTACCTACAAGTTTAAAACATAAAAACGGAAGAGCGGGACTCCCCTAATACAGGTTTTTAAAAACTTAAAAGGCGAGTCCCAAACCTTGTAATTACTGTACTTGTAATGTAATAAAGAAATTTTGATTTTTTTGATTTTGAACCCACGACCTTCGTCGCGGTATCCGATGTCACTTACCACTGAGCTATCATCGCCTATAAACATTTGGTACCATTGCGAAGTGAAGTGTCATTCAAAGTTTTGCACGGTGGTAGGGTACTATGTGGTACTCGACTGGCTGGCTACCACCCTCAAGTTGCCCTTGCCCTTAAGGCATTGTAATAAGGTGTACAACACGTTGGCAGTCCCCCTGGTATTGCTAATGTTTATAGGCAACGGTAGTCACTTACCATCAGGTGACCCGCCTGCCTCGTTGTCACTAGTGACATAAAAATAAAAATAAAAAGTTTATAGAATGCGAGATTGATATCTCACCTGAAATTCCGCTTTCGAGATACACAGTCGTTCTTACAGAAAAGCATTGCTGATCCTAAACTAATCGGATTTCCTAGTGGTCAAACGCAATACCTATCTATTACTAATATTATGAAGAGGTAAAGTGTTGTGAGGTTGTAGGGGGTAATCTCTGGATCTACTGAACCGATTATGAAAATTCTTTTACCAATAGAAAGCCACGTTATTTGTGAGTGTCATATGCTACCTATATTATTTATCTCGGAAAAAGATAATATCCCATGAAAATGCGGGTGAAACCAAAGCAGAAAAACTGTAAGATCAAAATAGGTAATAGTTTGTTAGAGTTATGGTTGTAATTTTTTTCGTCGAGTTCCCTAGACCCGTTAACATTAAAATTTTTAAATATATTTTTAAGTTAGTACGTAAAACACAAAATTAAATCTGTTACGTATTATAAAAGGAAAGATTTTTCTGTTCTTAATAATGTGATTATGAAATAAAGGCTTTCTCTTGAAGCCGTAATATTTGCGTGAAGTGAAAATTCGCGCGTTTATTATTATAAATGTCAGTTTGCTTGTCAAGGCTTTCCTAAAAACAAGTAGAGAACTTTGTTTTTAGAAACTTTTATACTTTTTCCTTGAAACTGTTTCAAATAAAAATCAACGGACCAGTTGTCATTTGCAAAAATAATTTAGACTTATCACGCTATAGTTATGTTCGATTTGTTTATTTGACGACAATAACATGTAAATAATGTTGCCCTTCGAATGTATTTAGGTAACAGACCTTAACCCTGACCTAGCATACATTAACAATACTCTTGAAAACAAAACTGTCCGGAATTATTTAGAAATAAATATTGTTTATCTATGTCTGATTTATTGCACTAAATACGTTTGTTTTGACAATAATAACACCGTGGTAATATGGCGGCTTTTTTGTAGGTATTTTAAATAAACGAGGGGTCATTTGTCCTCAAAAAAAATGAATTCTAGGAACCCCGATTCGAGCTATTAGAAACGAATTTAAAATTAAATATACCGCATGTATATTTAATCTTATTCAGTTATTTTAGTCAGAGCGCATCCTCACAATGTAGCTTTCTGTAGTTAAGTTTTAGGTATTTTAAGGTTTATACTATTACAAACAAATATATAAATATATCTACAAATATACAAACAATAAAATCATAGATCTTTATAATATTACTAGCTGTCTCCCGCGGTTTCACCCGCATTCCCGAGGGATCTTATCTTATCCCGGGATAAAGTAGCCTATGTGCTATTCCAGACTATAATCTATCTCTATGCCAAATTTCATCCAGATCCGTTTAGCCGTTCTGGCGTAAATGAGTAACAAACAGAAGTTCTTTACTCCGTGGGGATAAGCGAAATACCAGTCAATGATTGATTAATCACAAAATTTCAGATTTTGAAGAAATTTCAGGTACCTACGCGGGGGAACCAACTGTTATTATTATATGTGTAAAACATTATGTAGCACTCGACAAGCCTAGTAATATAATATAATATGAAAGTAATATATTCTGACCTGAATGTTGTCTAGCGTGCTCAGGTTTTGATTTCTTAACTATTGCAAATATTAAATTAAGATAGCGGCAATAGCTTCAACGGGTTTTTACGTATGGATATAAGTAAAGTTGTAGACAGAAATAAAATTATGTGACTAAAAACTTTTTGCGGGAAATAGCGAAGTGACGTTGCGGTTTCACGAAACTCTCTGGAGGCATCAAGCCTGTGAGCCGTCCGTGGAGACATTTGTGCCCAGTTTTTTGGACACCAAAATTATTTATACCAAAAGTGACAACGATGCTGACCGGTTAAGTGACAACCGTCGCCTATAGACATTGGCAATACCAGCGGGATTGCCATGAGATTGGTAGAGTTATTATGTACTTAAGTATACAGGGTGTTCGGTAAGTAGTACCACAAACTTAAGGGGGGATAAGTGGCCGGGTTACCTACCAACATATACAAAAATTACCAGTAAATGTGTCACCATTTTTGAGATATTTAAGATCTAAAATTCAAAAATCAAAAATATCGTGTTTGACCGCAATCTCACCATGGTAAGTGATGATGTGACCTAAGGTGGTAAGCACACAAAGCTTAGCTAGGAACTGGGTCTCAAGTGCAGCTGTCGGAACACACCGATAGGTGTTTGGTAGCCAGCCAGTTGGGTACTACAAAGTACCCTACCACCGTGCTATGATTTCTTTCGATGTGATGATGTGGCCGTAGATGATGATTTGTTGTATATGTTGGTAGGTGACCCCCCCCCCCCACCTATCTCCCCCTTAAGTTTGACGTACTACTTACCTCACATCCTGTATAATATAACGTCACAATGATCGTATGAAAGAAACAAACAATTTTCGCAATTATGATATGCATGACATGAAATCTCAAGGGCAAACTGTAATATTACGCTAAAGTAAGACATGCATAATGATGATTGCTAATGGCGTTGCTAATAATCTTATTTATTATCCGACAATGGGAGGTTGTTGGTGAGAAAGGGGGCTAGACGGAAAAAAATCTTACGAAAGTCACCGACCGCTGTGCGGCGTGCGCATGTTTCTCTGGCTGTCTCTCTCTCTCTCTCTCTCTCTCTTATAGAAAGCAAGCCAGATATTTTTTTCATTTATATATATATATATATACTCTCTCGACTTATATAACTTATATAACTTGGTTCCATCCGGGTGTCCCTTGACACCTCTCAAGTTTTTTTTTTATAATTTGACATGTTTTAGCGGCAAAAGGTACTTATGATGAGTATTTCCAGGGTGCCGTTCCATCATTACGCACGAAGCGTTTCGCTTCGAGTTTCATTATGCGTACTACAAAGGAGTGGAACTCCTTGCTTGAGTCTGTGTTTCCCGATTGTTACAACCTGGGAGTTTTCGTCGCGAGTGAATAGGTTGCTTCTAGGTAAGCGTGGACCTTCGTAGATCACATCCCTAACATCAAGTGAGATAGTGGTCTAACGCGAACCTATACTCAATTAAAAAACATACTGTCGCAAGGGAATTAAGACCTTCCCGGAGACCTATAACTATAAAATTTGGCCAGAAGCAATATCGTGTAATATAAGTAAAGGAATAAATCCGGAAACTGTAAATTTGCAATTAATTATTTTATTTTTTTTAATATTCGATAGGCATGTGTTTGACCACAATCTCACCATGGTAAGTGATGATGTGGCCGAAGATGGTAAGCACACAAAGCCTAGATGGGAACTGGCTCTCAAGTGCAGCTGTCGGAACACACCGATAGGTGTTTGGCGACAGATTTTCAACTTGAGGGTGGTAGCCAGCCAGTCGGGTACTACAAAGTACCCTACCACCGTGCTATGGTTTCCTCACGATGTTTTCCTTCACCGAAAGCTCAAGCTCATTGTAGGATTCGAACCCACGACCTTCGCCGCGGCATTCGACGTCACTTACCACTGAGCTATTATCGCCTTCGAGTCTCGATTACAGTAATGAACGAACTATATGTATAATGTGTTCCTCTAGTAACACAATTCAATCGGATGTCGATATCTTTGTTGCTTCTGACACCTCAAATAAATTTAAGAAGGATGTGTTAAAATGTTTACTTCAAACCATAACTGTTTAGATGTTTATTTTATTTTAAGTACCAACTAAATAACTCAATACTTTGGAAATAATTTTTAAACTATTTACATATCTTCAAGTCCGACTCGCACTTGACCGTTTTTTTTTATCATAGACTTTAGGCGCTAGGCGCAACAGTTTGCGGCTACATGCAATATAATTTATTTTAATTATCTAACTAGGTATCTGTTTTTATTCCGATTTTATTTTTCAGTGCACGCCGTCGTTTATTGTCTGCAGATGGGATTTAAATAAATAAATAAATATCCTCGGACATTTTTCACACACGGCTATCCCAAACTAAGCAGAGCTTGTAATATGGAAACCAGATGACTGATATAATACATAGACTACTTTTTTTTTGTAAATACATACTTAAATAGATAATTACACCCAGACTCAGGACAAACAGACATGTTCATGCACACAAATGTGTGTCCTGGATGGGAATCGAGCCCACGACCTGCGACGTGATAGGTAGTGTGTTAACCAACCACGCCAACCGGCCCGTCAAAGTATTGTTCAAACGTACCAAGTTGAGCGTCAAAAGTTTGGCATGCAGGATGGCGAGTCACCTGATGGTAAGCGACTACCGTCACCCATTAGCAAAAGGAGAACTGCTAATGTTGCTGGCCTTTGTAAAATATTTATAAGGCTCGGCTAACACACTAATAGGTATTTCGTAAAGCCTTAGATATTTTTAGACTATGGTTCACCAATAATGCGGCCGTTCCGAATACAGAAATCGCGATGAAATAATTCAAGTTAAGGATAAGTTGTAACATTTTGATCGGCTAATTTAAATACTTAATTATGAAATGTTATATTTTCGAAACCTGTTACTCAAATCATTCATAGAAACACTCACGATTACAAAATGTATGCGTTTTCAAGGTTTCGAAAAGAAGATTTTTTTTCTTTTTATTCTGGATAAGCTTGTGTTTGACCACAATCTCACCATGGTAAGTGATGATGTGGCCGAAGATGGTAAGCACATAAAGCCTAGATGGGAAGACATGTCAAATAATACATCATTCTACACTGTAGGATTTATTTACTTTAGGTATAGATATTTGAATTTTAAACTAACATAGACATTTACATTAATATAACTACAATTAAAAAAACTAACCTAATCTAAAAACTACCTAAAATAAACTACAAAAGTGCGTTGAAGAATTCCTCCGCATCGCCGTCGACTGGTAACGTTCCCAAAAGACTGGCAGCATTGCCACGTTGAATGGCAATGCTTAATCTTTGGCCAAAGTAAAAGCCAGCCTTTTGGTCTACACTTCAATTCAATTTAAACTATTGAAGGAATGATCAATGACAGATCAAATCAGCTTCTTTATATTAAATGTCAAAACTAGTTAATATGGAGTTTTGTAATAATTATTGCATTTTAACGTCATAAAACTGTTATTATTTCTTCTGTGATATACCAACACCATCAAAAGACCCACTCTTAGTCGTTAAATTGGTAATTAAAAATCATAAAAATGCCGAATTTCACAACGTGTTCTCTATTTTCAATTATTTTTAGATGTTTTATACACCAGTTAGTGATATTTTTTTTTTATGTCACTAGTGACAACGAGGCAGGCGGGTCACCTGATGGTAAGTGACTACCGTCGCCTATAGACATTAGCAATACCAGGGGGACTGCCAACGTGTTGTACACTTTATTACAATGCCTTAAGGGCAAGGGCAACTGGCTCTCAAGTGCAACTGCCGGAACACACCAACAGGTGCTTGGCGACAGATTTTCAACTTGAGGGTGGTAGCCAGCCAGTCGAGTACCACATAGTACCCTACCACCGTGCTGTGGTTTCCTCACGATGTTTTACTTCACCGAAAGCTCATGCTCATTGTAGGATTCGAACCCACGACCTTCGCCGCGGTATTCGACGTCACTTACCACTGAGCTATCATCGCCTTAAAGTATAGCCTTGTTAGGTATATTTTCTTAAATAATAGGCATCATTCGTTCATCATCATAGACAAATCAAATCAGCTTCTTTTTATTTAATGTCAAAACTATAGTTTATATGGAGTTTTGTAATTAGGTGACTTAATAGGTATAATATTGTGACGTCATAAATATTTATGACCTAAGAAAAGATCTAAGAATAATGTAATTTTATAATTAATTAATTATACAGCGTATTCGCGATTTTCGAGTTATTTTAAATGTTTTATACACTGCTTAGAGTTATTTATCCTTGAATATAGTCTAAAGACGTATTAACAATTTTCGAAAAATACAATGCAATTTAGTCCCATAACACCATAGTTTAATTTCTAACCCGTTGGCTATAGGAACAGATGTCAAAGGAAAACAATAGAAAACAATCTAGTATATAAGCATTAAATTAATAACTCAACTTGCATACTAGATCGTATTGTTTCCTTATTGTCCTCCTTTTTCAAAAAATCACTTCAATTCGAAAATACACCAACAAAAAAAATACTCACATTATATTTTTTTTCTCCGTAATATTAAAACACGTGCACTAGTCAAAGAGTTAGTTTAAAACTGAGCTATGGTTTAGGTTTGACTAGTTGCGTTGGAGCAGGCGATCAGCTTGCGCCATTATTGCATCGTCTTTGGTTTGACGCATGAGTATAAAAACTTAGAGGTGTTTCAGACTTTCGGATGATTGGCGTATAGCTTTGACAAGGTCGCGAGATCAACATTGATGAACATGTTTGTCCGGTGTAAGATTCTACTTATATTATGTAGCATTCCTGATAAATGGGCTATCCAAAACTAAAATAGTTTTTTAATTCGAAAAAAAAAACAAAATTTCAAAACAAATGTACTTACAACTATAATACCTATATAAAAAAAAACTTGTTCGAGGCTGCCGCTGCTGCCGATCGGCAAGGTTCCCAGCAGGCTGGCAGCGTTTACTCTTTCGATGGTCAGGCTGATGCGTTGGCGAAAAAATCTCTCCTACCGCCGGTCTCCCGAGGCCTCGATTAATTTCTTACATAAAATATTTGTGAAACGACGATCTTCAGACCCCATGGTCTCGACCGCAAAAGGCATAAATTGATAATTTGGACCAATAGGTACAGACGTATTTTTTTAAATTTGAATTTTCCGTACCTTTCTCAGCCACGGCTTTACAAGTCGCCCGTAAGTGAGATGGCGCAAGTGTATCAACACAAGTATCCCCATACAAACTTCCACCTCCCTTTTGACCAGCTTAAAGGGTAAAAACTATCCTATGTCCCTCCACGGGACTCAAACTATCTCTATACCAAATTTGAGGTAGAAGAGGTAACAAACAGAGACACTGTATGTGTACTGTTACCCATAAACCAATCAATGACTACTGAACGATTTTTCACACCGATAATAAAGATATTAGATATAAAGATATTTTATGTTCAACTCCTAGATTTTATGATCGGAGGTTTCAACTCAAGTTTCGCTAGGACAGGGCTCATTATGCGGCAAGAACTTAAAGGAGTGCTACCATATGTGATGACGAAAAAGATTGATGATCGTGGGTTCGAATCCTACAATGAGTTCTGTTTTCGGTGAAGGAAAACATCGTGAGGAAACCACAGCACGGAGTACTTTGTAGTACTCGACTGGCTGGCTACAACACATTGACAATCCCCTTGGTATTGCTAATGTCTATAGGCGACGGTAGTCACTTACCATCAGGTGACCCGCTTGCCTCGTTGTCACTTGTGGTATAACCTGTTCGGTATACATATTTAACAGCAAACGTATAATAATAATATTTTTTATTGCCCAAAGTGTACACAGATTTTACACATTATAAGCTGGTAAATAAACAAGAAAATTGTATTCCATCTTGAATCGACTTTCAGGGACAAAAATAGATCGATGAATTTAAATAAACCTCACCACTATACAGATAAGCTAAGCTAGGAATTAAAAGACTTTTTGGCGGGAACTTGCGAAGTGACGTTGTGTTTTCGTTTTATTTTCATTAAATTCGTGTATTTTGAGTCTTATTGAATAATTTCGGTGGTGTTTTGTCCAATAAAGATCAATCTAAGTGCACAAGTGAAGTGAAATGAAATCGTGTATCGTGACATTCCAGGTTGTCCCAAAAAGTCCATGAAATGTCTTAGTGGAATAGCCGCCAATTTCACTAAAATTAGACCGGACTTATACGGACGAGGACTAAACTTCACAGTGAAAGTGACAATAAAACGTGACTAATGAAAGATGAATATTTAAAATAAAGAAATGGCTTAAAGGTCTCGATACCAAGCCAAAAATCTTCTTAAAAAAAACTCACCACAGACACATAAATGAGGTAGAAATAGTAACATACAAATTATAACAATTGATACATGAGCCAATATTTGTGGTGATTGCGGATGATAAAAGGATATAGACTATATCATCTGGACCAGGCAAAAGCCTGGAATACTAGAAATAATACGTAGAAGCATGAAGACAAGTATTTTTTAAGGGAAAAGTTCCCTAGTTGACACAAAACCAGACGACGCCATCTAGCGTCGAATAGAAAAAGTATTTGTAGTCTGCAAATACCTGACTCGCGGATTACCTAAGTAGGGAAATTTAAAGCTAGGTAAATAAATTACTTTTATTTATGTATTAAAACTAACTTTCTATATACGAATGCTTGGTTTTCACAGCTACCGGTTTTTTTAACAAAATTTGGTACAGGACCTCGAAGTATCAGAAAGGGTACTATAGGCGATGATAGCTCAGTGGTAGTGTCGTCAGATACCGCGGCGAAGGTCGTGGGTTCGAATGCTACAATGAGCTTCAGCTTTCTGGCTACCACCCTCAAGTTGAAAATCTGTCGCCAAGCACCTATTTGTGTGTTGCGGCAATTGTACTTGAGAGCCAGTTCCCATCTATGCTTTGTGTGCTTACCACCTTCGGCCACATCATCACTTACCATGGTGAGATTGCGGTCAAACACAAGCTTATCCTAAGGTAAAAAATAAAAAATAAGCCAGCTAGAGAAACTTTTGCAATAAACGAATAAAAAAAATGTTATAGGTAAATAAAATGAATATTAAAAAATAAAATTCAAAATGTGAACAATGGTCTCAGAGATCGTTAACATTCGAGACGATGGTCATTTCAACGATACGTCTGCCCTCCTTTTTTTAATCGACTTCGAAAAAGTAGGAGGTTGTCAATTCGACTGTATGTTTTTAAGGGGGCTAGACGGAAAAAAAATCTTACGAAAAATTATCACGACACTTTTAGTGTCACTGTCACTGCCGGTGACAGTTGTGTGTAGTAAGCTATTGTAAGCTGTGCGGCGTGCGCATGTTTCTCTGTCTCTCTCTCTCTCTCTCTCTCTCTTATAGAAAGCAAGCCAGATATTTTTATTTCTATTAATATACATATATATATATATATATATAGAAATGTTTTTTTTTTATATATACATATATACTCTCTCGACTTATATAACTTCGTTCCATCCGGGTGTCCCTTGACACCTCTCAAGTTTTTCTTCTTGTATTTGACTATCTAATATACAGTTAATTTATTTTTTACTAGTTGTCCCCCGCGGTTTCACCCGCATTCCCGAAGGATCTTATATTTTCTCAGTATAAAATGTATCATATGTTTTATTCATGATTAACCGTTAATGCGTGATTGAGTAACAAACATCTAAACTTTCGCATTTATAATATTACTAGCTTTCCGCCACGCGGTTTCACCCGGTTTTCCCGGGATAAAAAGTAGCCTATGTGTGTGCTTACCACCTTCGGCCACATCATCACTTAACAGACTGTAGTCAAACACAAGCTTATCCAGAATTTAAAAAAAAGTGCTATTCCAGACTATAATCTATCTCTATGCCAAATTTCATCCAGATCCATTCAGCCGTTCTGTCGTAAATGAGTAACAAACATACATCCATCCAAACTTTCACATTCATAATATTGGTCGGATTATTATGGTCGGTTCATATTTTGAAGGCTAACTCTTAACATTGAATACTAAATATTACTACAAATTGTAAATAATTATGTAATTTGGCACATGAGAGTTACGTCACAATTTTAGCACGTTTGTTAGGTATCTTCCTACTAAACGTAGGTACCTACCCATGTGAAATATTTGCTCTGTCCTTACCTTTACTTAGATGTAGAAATGAATGTTACATAACTTAACTTGTATTTAGGGATCCGCATCGATTCGTTTATGTGGTCCACCGATTTTACAGGTTTTTTTTTGTCTGGATGAGCTTGAGTTTGACTACAATCTCACCATGGTTAGTGATGATTTGGCCGAAGGTGGTAAGCAGACAATGCCTAGATAGGAACTGGCTCTCAAGTGCAGCTGTCGGAACACACCGATAGGTGCTTGGCGACGCATTTTCAACATGAGGGTGGTAGCCAGCCAGTCGGGTACTACAAAGTACCCTACCACCGTGCTGTGGTTTCCTCACGATGTTTTCCTTCACCGAAAGCTCATTGTAGGATTTGAACCCACGACTTTCGCTGCGGTATTCGACGTCACATACCACTGAGCTATCATCGCCTTAAAATATATTCCAGGATAAGTGATTCAAGAGGCTCCGTCAGTAGAAACATACAATACACGGCAACATTAACATAAAACTTGGTACTTATTTTTAAATAACGAAATATCTTTCATCAAAATCGGTTCAGCATTTTAGTAGTTACTAGGGAACATAGGGACGGACATAGGTACAGGTAAAACACACTGGTTTCCGAAAAATTTACCTATTCTCATGTTCAGTAGGTATCTAACTGAATTCAAGAAATCAGTGCAATACCTACATATTAAGTTAGGAACAGAACGTGTTTTTTTTTAAATAATGTACTAGCTACCCCCGCGGTTTCACCCGCGTTCCCGAGGGATCTTATGTGTTATTCCAGGATATGATCTACCTGTGTACCAAGTTTCATCAAAATCCGTTCAGCAGTTTTTGCGTGAAAGAGTAACAAACATCCATCCAAACTTTCAAAATAATATTAGTGGGATTTACAAAGGGGTGATTAATTATTATTAATTTATATACTCTATTGAATTGGGAATTTCCTGAAATAATAGATGTAATTTTATTGGTGTAAATAAATAACCCTCCTTTTTATTAATATAAGCAATATTCTCTTCATCTACTTACTAGGGGGTTGAAACCTTAGGGCCTTGGGGACTAGATGCTCATTTTTTGTACCAAGAGCTCTCCCATCGCCTTATTGAGGCCGCTCGTGACAAGAAGGCTGGCATATACTTTGCCCAAAGAATAGGCTTTGCCATTCAGCGCGGCAATGCTGCCAGCCTTCTTGGGACGCTTCCATCGGGCAGCGATTTGTGGCATTTTTTTTTATATAAGTTTAGTTTTATTTTAACTTTAATTTATTAATTAAGGTACTTTAACCTGAGTTACTTAATTATGTTTACTAGAATTAATATAAATGTCATACCATGTGCAATACATTGTAAGGTTTTACAAATAGTTAAGTGGGGCCTGGTGACCTGTAATACCAGGTCTATATACCTATCTCAGGCACACGTCTCTCACAAATAAATGTATTTAGAAATAAGCTTTTAGTTAGTAACCTACTTTTTGTGAAGAGAAATAAATATATTTTATTATTATCCTTTTTAACATTTGGCAACATCTACGGAACCATACATGAATTGTTCGACCCGTACCTTGTAAATTACTTAAGTGAATATGTCGTATTTCACTGTGGCCTGATTTAATTTTCGTCATGATTTCTTGTCATAAAAGCGTACTGATGTTGCGGTATGTAGGTATCGTCGTCAAAATTATTATGATAATTTTTGTCGAGTTACATAAATCAGCTTTTTTACATGGTTTTTTTTAATACTGACCGATGACGTCATGAATAACGAATATTTCTCAAGGAGATATTCACCATTTTCGAGGTGAAAGGGGGCTAGACGGAAAAAAATCTTACGAAAATCACCGACACTTTTGTGTCAAAATTCACCGACCGCTGTGCGGCGTGCGCATGTTTCTCTGTATGTCTCTCTCTCTCTCTTATAGAAAGCAAGCCAGATATTTTCATTTCTATTTATATACTCTCTCGACTTATATAACTTCGTTCCATCCGGGTGTCCCTTGACACCTCTCAAGTTTTTTATGTTTTATAACGGTTTCACCCGCGCTCCCGTCGGATCTTATCTTTTCCCGGGACAAAATATAGCCTATGTTCATGAGGGATAAAGCTTCCTAATGGTGAAAGAAATCAAATCGACCCAGTAGGTTCAGAGCCTATTCAATGCAAACAAACAAACAAATCTGTCCTCTTTATAATATTAGTAGAAACCTATAGATAAAGTAGTGTTAAATATTTATTAAGCTAGTCGTGAATAAAACACATTTTCGATTGAACATTTTAATCTCAACATAAATAAAATGAATATCACAAAGCCTTCAATCTAAGGTGATGAATCTTTAGTACCCAAAGGTGATGGTGATGAATCTTCAACGTTCCTCGCACCATACAAAGGGTTCTAGCCTCTTATCCTCTGGTAATAAGAGGTTTAATTCCTCAATATCTTGAGTGGTCTGAAAAATAAACATTTATACAGAGTGGAAAGTTTTTGGAAGAAAATAGTTATTTGTTATACAAGAGTGTAAAGTTGTTTATTAACCGCGTGCTCAATTTTGATGACCGAGCAAGCGAAGGATTCTAAAAATTTGAATCCTGAGCGTAGAGGGAATCAAAAGAGCACGAGGTGAAAAATCTTTGCACTCGAGTTCAACACGTAATTTTTCATCCCACCTCAGCGAGGAAATGTCTAAATGCAAAAAAAAGAAAATGGCGCGCGCAAAGCAAATTTAAAACAAAGTACACCAAGAAGGTTTGAGTTTTTGACAAATTTAAAAATGATTCTATAATTTATTTTTTTAATTTGTCAAAATTTTAATTTCTTATGTATTTTTGTATTAGTTTAAGAATAAAATTGTTAAACATTTGAATAAAAAAAGCTAATATAGTCAGATGGTCCAAAAATATTTAAAAAATGTAACCTTGCCGAGTTTCTTGCCAGTTCTTCTCAGTTTAAGGCTGACTTCCGAACCGGTGGTAACTTCTGTAATTCGACCTTCATAAGCGCCCTTCTAGGGCCTAAACTTAATAAATGGTTTTGACTTTGACTTTTACTTTGAATTTGGCTTTAAAGAGCAAAAATACTCTTTCCGAGATGGTGGCATGAAAAATATTTTGATTTTTATAAAAAAAAAAATGAGGTTTTTTTATTTTTTGACCGTAATCTCAGCATGGTAAGTGATGATGTGGCCGAAGGTGATAAGCACACAAAGCTTACATGGGAACTGGCTCTCAAGTGCAGCTGTCGGAACACACCGATAGTTATGACGACAGTTCAACTTGAGGGTGGTAGCCAGCCAGTCGGGTACTACAAAGTACCCTACCAACGTACCATGGTTTCCTTCACCGAAAGCTCAGTTAAGGATTCGAACCAACGACCTTCGCGGTATCCGACGTCACTACCACTGAGTCATCATCGCCTTGTAAGTTAGTGAGCGATGTCCAACCTGGTGCAGTAGAGAGTTGCAGCGCGACAGCTGACGCGCCAGGTCGTGGACGCGCGCGAGTCGCTCCGCGTGACGCGCGTTGTTGCGTTGTCGCTCCACACACAAACCAACAAGCCGAGACACCTCCGCGTCCGCCTACCATCAGATCATCACATTTACCAAAATATCATTTACTACCTGGCCCCCGCGTTCCCGTCGGATCTTATCTTTTCCCGGGACAAAATATAGCCTATGTTCATCAGGGATAATGTAGCTTTCTATTGGTGAAAGAATTTTCTAAATCGGTTCAGTAGATCCAGAGATTACCCCCTACAACCTCACAACACTTTACCTCGGAGCGAAGAGTAGGGTAGTACGGCAGGTGGGGGAAAGGATGCAATGAGAGGGGGAAAGGGTCGGAGACCCCCAGAGCCCCGAGGCCGCACTTCCCACTTGCGTCGAGCGGACGATCGAGAGAAGAATATTGTCCGAATAATTGTGGGGCGCAGACAAAATGCAGACAAATTTCAAATTTCATTTCACAAAGCGCAGACAAAACGCATCTGTGGATTTCTACCACCAAAGGGTGTTTACTGTTAGGGTTGGCGATTTCTTGTAATCCCGATCTACTATCAGAGAAAAGGTACTACGAGATGTATTTGTTAAAATTATTGCTGGCCATGCAGCCGGCGGCCTCTCTGGTGGCCAATAATTCCGCCTGAAATACCGAGCAAGCCTTCATTCCAGGATATGGACATTCTGGGATTAGATTTGGATTAGATTTGGATGGACAATTTGCACTCTCATTTGGACATTCAGAGATATAGACATTCTGAGATTTGATCATTTTGGGATTTGGACTATTTTGAACATTTTGTTATATGGACGGGCCGGTTGGCGTGTTTGGTTAAGACACTACTTATCACGCCGCAGGTCGTGGGTTCGATTCCCATCCAGGACACACATTTGTGTGCATGAACATGTCTGTTTGTCCTGAGTCTGGGTGTAATTATCTATTTAAGTATGTATTTACAACAACAAAAAACAGTAGTATATGTAGTATATCAGTCATCTGGTTGTCCATATTACAAGCTCTGCTTAGTTTGGGATCAGATAGCCGTGTGTGAAAAATGTCCGAGGATATTTATTTATTTATGGACATTCTGGGATACAGATGGACAATTTGCACTCTCTGGACATTTTGGGTTAAAGACATTATGAAATTAAACGATTTAAACTTACCTCTTTAACTTTAGTGGCCATGTTAATTTCATCAGCCGCTAGTGGATGTGCACAAGCGGCGAGGTGAGCTTGCAACCTGGTAGTCAGGCGTACCCAGGGTCTATAGTCTAGACCTGGTACACAAAATAACTTCAATTAAGGGAATCCTACAATTAGCTTGAGCTTTCGGTGAAGGTAAACATCGTGAGGAAAACGTACCACGGTGGTAGGGTACTTCGTAGTACCCGACTGGCTGGCTACCACACACGTGAGGAAACCCCAGCACGGTGGTAGGGTACTTCGTAGTACCCGACTGGCTGGCTACCACACACGTGAGGAAACCCCAGCACGGTGGTAGGGTACTTCGTAGTACCCGACTGGCTGGCTACCACACACGTGAGGAAACCCCAGCACGGTGGTAGGGTACTTCGTAGTACCCGACTGGCTGGCTACCACACACGTGAGGAAACCCCAGCACGGTGGTAGGGTACTTCGTAGTACCCGACTGGCTGGCTACCACACACGTGAGGAAACCCCAGCACGGTGGTAGGGTACTTCGTAGTACCCGACTGGCTGGCTACCACACACGTGAGGAAACCCCAGCACGGTGGTAGGGTACTTCGTAGTACCCGACTGGCTGGCTACCACACACGTGAGGAAACCCCAGCACGGTGGTAGGGTACTTCGTAGTACCCGACTGGCTGGCTACCACACACGGAAACCCCAGCACGGTGCCACACGCGTCATACTTGTGAACAGGTGCTGCTTGTGGGGGCTGGTCTGTGCGAGTTTGTTGTTTACTAAATCACTCGTAACTAAATTCTATAGATTACTATTTTTGCCGCCATTACACGCAAATATTGTCAGTGATACTAGATAATAATTATTGAATGTAATAGGTGTAAGTTGTTTTTGAAAAGAGTAATTGCTGAGTTTATTGCCGGCTCTTCTCAGCAAAAACAACCTTCCGAACCGAGCACTTAGAGTCTGACTATTCATAAGTGCCTGTGAAGGCCTATCTGGATGAATAAACAATTTCATTTCATTTCATTTCGATATTCACTTACCATCAGGTGACTCATCTGCCTGCTTGTCACTTCTACTGTGAAGAATAATTCAAAATTATATAATGATATTTATACAAATAGAGTTAAGATGTAAACTATTACTAACTATATCTACAGGGTGTCCGGTAAGTAGTACGACAAAATTAAGGGGGAGATAGGTGGGGGGGTCACCTACCAACTTATACAACAAATGATCTTAGTAAATGTGTCACCATTTTCGAGATGTTTAATATCAAAAATGGATACATAAAAATAAAAATTTTGAAAATCGGTTGACAATTGGCGGAAAAATCGATGAATATCGTAATATCTCAAAAAACGGTGACTTTTTTTATTGAGCTCAGTTTGTATATATATGTTGCCTGTTGGTAGGTGACCTGCTCACTTATCTCTCCCCCCTTTTTTAGTACTACTTACCGGACAACCTGTATAAACTAGATATAAGTTTTGTTCAAATAAGGTGTCCGGCAAATAGTACTAAAAAAGAGGGAGATAGGTGGGTGGGTCACCTACCGAATAACCTCAGAGACACACACACACACAGACACACACACACACAGACACACACACACAGACACACACACACACACACACACACACACAGACACACACACACACACATACACACACACACACACACACACACAGACACACACACACACACACACACACACACACACACACATACACACATGAACACACACACACACACACACATACACACACACACACACACACACACACACACACACACACACACACACACATACACACACACAAAGTATTAACTAAGAAATTGTTGCTTCATTGTAAATTCTAGTATAAAACCATTTCATATTTTTTCTTTTGTTAAATCAAAATTTTATGTACGAATGTTGTGTGGGAACTGTTTTCCGACACACATCTCACGCTAGTTTAGAAGACAGAGCTAAATTATGTGTCATTTGGTTAAACGGTTTTTAAGGCGATGATAGCTCAGTGGTGATCGTGGGTTCGAATCCTTACAATGAGCTTGAGCTTTCGGTGAAGGAAAACATCGTGAGGAAACCACAGCACGGTGGTAGGGTACTTTGTAGTACTCGACTGGCTGGCTACCACCCTCAAGTTGAAAATCTGTCGCCAAGCACCTGTTGGTGTGTTCCGGCAATTGCACTTGAGAGCCAGTTCGCCTTTAAGGCATTGTAATAAGGTGTACAACACGTTGGCAATCCCCTGGTGTTGCTAATGTCTATAGGCGACGGTTGTCACTTACCATCACGTGACCCGCCTGCCTCGTTGTCACTTGTGACATAAAAAAAAAAAAAAAAAATTTATTATTCTTCAAAAATCTGTGAAAAAAAAGGCTGACCTTTTATTGGCAGGTGACCCACCTACCATCTCCCCCTTAAGTTTGTACTACTTACCGAACATCCTGTATAAGAGAGAGATATACCTTCTAATACTTCAGGATCCCTCGCGCCGGGCAGGCCGAGTGTTCCCCTCATTATAGGTAGAAATGTGGGGATTTCCTGTAAACAAATAAATATTTGGGGATTTTTGGGGACAAAATTAAAACCACAATCTATATCTTCAAGTGATAGTGACAAAGCCTAGAAGAAAACTGGCTCTAATGTACAGCTGTCGGAACGCACCGATAGATGCTTGGCAAAAGACTTTCAACCTGAAGGTGGTAGCCAACCAGTCGGGTACTATAAAGTACCCAATCACCGTGCTGTGGTTTCCTCACCATGTTTTCCTTCACCGAAAGCTCAAGCTCATTGTTGGCCTTCGCAGCGATATCCAACATCTTTACTAACTACAAAGCAATCATCTTTACTAATATTATAGAGAGGAAAGATTCGATTGTTTGTTTGCATTGAATAGGCTCTGAAACTGGACCGATTTGAAAAATTGTTTCACCATTAGAAAGCTACATTATCCCTGATGAATATAGGCTATATTTTATCCCGGGAAAAGATAAGATCCGTCGGGAACGCGGGTGAAACCGCGGGGAACAGCTAGTCGGCAGCTAGTTATCTATACGGACCTGTAACCTCTGAATATCTTCATCCAGTTGGGTGTCGGTTGCTTGCTTAACTACCACAATATCCCGGGTACGCTTGCTTTTACGTGCTTGCAGACTTAGTTGTCTCCGTTGAAGCATAGATTTCTTGTCTGTGCCTTGACGGTTTTTTGCTGAAGTCTTTGGTGAGTCTGCGAATAAAGTACGAAAATAATCTACACTAATAAGTATTATAAAGAGGAAAGATTAGTATTTTTGTATGCAACTAATAAAGTTAAAAACTACTGGACCAATTTTAAAAAATCTTCCACCATTAGAAAGCTACATTATCCCTGATTAACATAGGCTATATTTTATCCCGGGAAAAGATAAGATCCCACAAGTGAAACCGTGGGGGACAACTAGTATAATATGATACAAAAAAAATGTCCACCCTCTTTTATAAAATAACTCCTTTAAACTTCTAAGATAGAGTACCTACACGACGTAACGCATTTTTTCTTACGTGACGATTTCTGCCAGTTAACTCTACTGTAAGCCGCTTAAAAGAACTTGGTTGCAATAATAATGTTATCATCGAGCGAGACTCAAGGTGTTGAGACTCTTCACTATAATCCAGTCAAAGTCAAAACCATTTATTCAGTTTAGGCCCTAGAAGGGCACTTATGAAGGTCGAATTACAGAAGTTACCACGAAATTAGGCACTGAGAAGAACCGGCAAGAAACTCAGCAAGGATACATTTTTAAATATTTTTGGACCATCTTTTTATTAAACAATTTTATTCCTAAAATAATACAAAACACATTTTTTTATATTCTGGGTAGGCTTGTGTTTGACCACAATCTCACCATGGTAAGTGATGATGTGGCAGTGTGGTGCAGCCTGTTGGGTACTACAAAGTACCCTACCACCGTGCTATGGTTTCCTCACGATGTTTTCCTTCACCGAAAGCTCAAGCTCATTGTAGGATTCGAGCCCACGACCTTCGCCGCGGTATTCGACGTCACTTACCACTGAGCTATCATCGCCTTAGACATAAAAAATACTCATTATTATTACACATACCTCCAATAGGTCTATCAACCGTGTATGATATGTATGGTAACTCGGAGTCAGAACAAACACTCGCACCGGGTGAGTTATTACCACTGGCAGTTGGATCATTAATCCTCGATGAATCTGTCAATGTATTTTAAGGTTATGTCTGGAAAATGGTACTAGAATCACACTCTAAAACTGTTTGAATAAGGTACAATTTATCCTGAGTTTTCTGCTTTTAATTTTCAGGATTATGTACAGAACTTGACACATATTTACATCTCAATCGTTTGACGACAAACACACTTAACTTGCAATGTAACTATGTTTGTTGGTTTGGAATCTTGCAACTCAATTTTGAAGCAGATATCTTTAACCGATTGAGCTGAAATTTTGTATACACGTTTAGTTTGGATGACAATGCATGGTTAGTTGTGTGACGTCATGTTAAATCCAACATGGCGGGACACCTAAGATAGCGGACTATTATTTTTTTAATGCAATCCTATAGGTATCAAGGGCTAGCTGAGAATAACTCGAAAAATAAGGTGACGACATTCTAAATCGAATGTTTTTAAAAAAGTTTTTTTTAATATGGAACTTTTGAAATCAGACCCAGTACGGACCGTTTTAAACAGACTATATGAGATGAATACATACAGAATTTTTTAACTAATTTTGCTATTATGGTTCCTTACCCGGTAAACTTGTCACAGCTATAGTATGTCCCCTGCGTACTGGTGGTGCCCGCTGCACCTGTTTTTTCGGTGGCACAGTAGACTGTTCGGAGCCCATGACTGTCTCTGAGATCAAATACCGAATGTTACTGTTGTGGCAGATCTTTGCAAATGTGAAAGTTTGTTACGATGTAAAGATTTTGATGAACAGGTAGATCATATCCTGGAATAAAACATAAGATAGTTTACAAGATCCCACGGGAATCCCTTGGGAAGGCGATGATAGCTCAGTGGTAAGTGACGTCGGATACCGCGGCGAAGGTCGTGGGTTCGAATCCTTACAATGAGCTTGAGCTTTCGGTGAAGGAAAACATTGTGAGGAAACCACAGCACGGTGGTAGGGTACTTTGTGTAGTACTCGACTGGCTGGCTACCACCCTCAAGTTGAAAATCTGTCGCCAATTGCACTTGAGAGCCAGTTCGCCTTAATAAGGTGTACAACACATTAGCAATCCCCTGGTATTGCTAATGTCTATAGGCGACGGTTGTCACTTACCATCAGGTGACCCACCTGCCTCGTTGTCACTTGTGACATAAAAAAAGAAATAAAATTTTTGGGTGAAACCGCGCATAGTTAGTAATCTATATAATGAAGAGGTAAAGTTTGTGAGGTTGTAGGGGGTAATCTCTGGATTTACTGAACTGATTTTGAAAATTCTTTTACCAATAGAAAGCAAGATTATTTGTGAGTGTCATAGGCTATATTTATATCCTTGGAAAAGATAAGATCCCACGGGAACACGGGTGAAACCGTGTGGGAAAGCTAGTATCTAATAACTGTATATAAGTATAGTGAGAATCAAATGACAGCTGTTATTGCTACTGTAATCAAATTGCCGCCTATTATGTGTTGTTAAAGCGGCTCAGTAAAGCTAAAGCCAGTACAGGCTAGCTAGATGATAATTGACTACCATCGTTTGTGCACATTAGCAATAGCAGCGGAATTGCCAATGTATTGCCGACATTTTACAATATTTAGTAGGCAACTGGCTCTCAAGTACTACTGCCGGAACTTATCAGTTCAATGCGGTGATACAATATATAAAAGTAGTAGGGAAAGACTAGCCTGTGTTCAAAAGTGTATTTCTAAGCAGCTCGAGCTTTTTTTTTTTAACACACAAGTTTACGTTTGACCACCAACTCGCCTGATGGTAAGCGACGATGTGGCCGAAGATGAAGTACGCAAACTTAGAAGATACCTGAAACTGACTACAAGGTACTAAATTACAGCATAACTTACCAATAGATTTCTCTTTTGATTTCATATATCAGTAACATTTTTTATGTACCAAGTTGGTAAATAATAAGCATTTGTGTGACTGCCAGGAAAATTTAATTTGTTTTGTTTGTACACACGGGAATCACTAAAACTGTGATGCGTGCGATTCGAAAAAAGATAATATTTTCGAAAGAATTTGGTCGAGGAAGACGATTTCTTTCTGTTATCGATCGACTGATTTCACCGATTTCATTTTATAAACATTGTTTTTTTTATTTTACTATTTATCTATTTATAAGGCATTAGTTACAAAGACTATCAGCCTAACCCTTTGCCTAATACTCAAAATTACGTTAATTCATTACTGGCTGCTCACTCATGTGGTCTCGTATTGTCAGTAAGACAGACAATTCGCTACAAATTATTACCTATTAATCGTAGCTTCAGGCGATGGGTCATCAACACTGCTTCAAGCTATGTGTGTATAGCCGGCATTATTGCTTTTTAACTGTGGCACCAAGTGACACGTCGTCGATTAAACATCAAAATCAAAATGACATTGACATTACAAAGTTATTTTAATTTTACTAGTACGTACACAAAAACTAACTGCTGCGAACAAATATTTTTTTAAACTATTTTAAACCTCAAAAATTATGATATAACTTAGAAAATACTATCAAAATGGTAGACGAAGGCACAAGAAAGTCTTTAAGTAGCATACCCTTGCTACAAACTAAAGCTGGACCAAGAGATAAAGAATTGTGGGTGAATAGATTAAAAGAAGAATATCAGGCTCTTATTAAGGTCAGTTCACTTCCGGGTATCAAAATAAGATTTCTATTTGGTACCTATATAGAGAGGTTACAATCCTTTATATTAAAAAAATATGGAAAGATCTGTAAAAATAAATATTTGTAATAATTTTTTTATTTTATTACAGAGAATCAAAATCAATCATGATTTTATTTAAATATTTATAATTGACACCTTTCTCTAATATATTATGAAGATTTCGCATTAGTTAACTTACTATTTATACAAATTTTGCATGGTTTTGGGATCAGATATATATATATGTAATGAAATTCCCAAGATATTTATTTATCTATATAAAAAAAAAACGTTTTAAGTTAAACCTACCATATCTCCTATTGCCTTAGGTAATAGGAGGGCCATCCCTAATCTACATAGAGTTTTTTTTTGTGATTTAACATATTAATACATATTTTTTGTTATTCGACAGTATGTCCAAAACAACAAAGAAGCAGACAATGACTGGTTCCGTCTCGAGTCTGACAAGACAGGCACGCGGTGGTTCGGCAAGTGCTGGTTTGTGCACAATCTACTTAAGTATGAGTTTGACCTTGAGTTTGATGTAAGTTCTATGACTAATTTAATGTAAATCACTGACACTGACACTTATAATGAGTTTTTTTATGATATTGATATATTTTCAAATACTGCTAGTACTTTTAGAAAGTCTGTAATAAATAAACTACACCTTAATCAAACCTTATGTTCGTAAGCTAGTACCAATTTTAACTTTTATTCAGCACCTAAATTTGTTTTTACTTTCAAAATTACTTTCTCAAGCACCACTTGTTGCTATTTTTTCATTATTATTTTATATTAAAAGATTAGTATATTTAGCTTTTTACCTACATTGTTATCTTTCATTATAGGTACCTAAAGTAAATATTAAGCTTTATTTTTTGTTTGTACACACACTTGTCAAACTGTGGTTAACGGTGTTGGTTTCACAATTAGTTATATTTTTTAATTACTGTGTCTTACAAATTTTTATTGTGATACTGTTTGTTTAACCCTACTAAACTGAAAAAAAAAGCCACTAATATTATAAACTAGCTGTTCCGCGTGGTTTCACCCCCGTTCCCGTGGGATCTTATCTTATCACGGGATAAAATATAGCCTATGTTAATCTGGAATAATGTAGCATTTAAATGGTGAAAGATTTTTTAAAAACGTTGCAGTACTTTTTGAACCAATTCATTACAAACATACTTACATACAAATCTTTCCTATTTATAATATTAGTATAGATGTGAAAGTTTGGATCCATGGATGGATGGATGTTTGTTATTCTTCCACGCAAAAACGGCTGAACGAATTTTGATGAAACTTGGCATATACAATACAATACAAATATTCTTTATTGTTGACACCACAAGACAAAAATACGGGTTACATACACAAAAAACAAATAGCAGTGAATACAATTGAGGCGGCCTTATCGCTGAAGCGATCTCTTCCAGGCAACCTAGGGTAATAGGATATATTTAATATGGCAAGCAAACAAATTAATAAAAAATGTGAAACACATAAACATAGATACATCATAATTTAAATACGAATACATTCCTATATATACATCCTAATACATTCTAATAAAATAAAATAATGTATAAACTAAAAAATATCATATAATGATAAACTAATAAATATGAGCCAAATTATTATCAAGAAATAAGTAATACTAACAGAGGGACAATGAGTAGGAACAGAAATGCAGACAAAGTTTAGAGAGAGTGAAAGTGTAAGATTAGTTTCGATTTAAATGAAACAATAGTTTGAGATTGTCTAATAGCGAGAGAGTTCCAGAGCCGGACAGCTTCCACAGTGAAAGACTGGTCAAAGGAATGAGTAGTATGAGATGGAGTTTTTAATTGGAGAGTATGGGAACTTCGAAGAAGATGTAGTTGGGAACTGTAGAATTTAAAACATTCTTCAAGAGCATATATAATTATTTTATTTACAACAAATGTTCAAAATATACAAGCAAATATACAATTATAATATATAAAAAACTTCTTCGAGGCTGCCGCTGCCGCCGATCGGCAAGGTTCCCAGAAGGCTGGCAGCGTTTCCTCTTTGGATGGCCAAGCTGATGCGTTGGCGGAAAAAGCTCCCCGCCCGCCGGTCACCCGAGGCCTCGATTAATTTTTTACATAAAATATTTGCGAAACGACAAGCTTCAGACCCCCACGGACCCATGGTCTCAAGATAATTTGGGGTACACGGATTAAACAATATATTATAAACAAGACAAAGAAAATGTGTATTCCGGCGAAGGCGGATGGGAAGCCACTTGAGTTGTTGACGAAATTGAGAGACGTGGTCATGTTTATATCATAGGTAGATCATATACTGGAATAACGCATAGGATACTTTTTATCCCGGGAAAGGATAAGATCCTTTGGGAACGCGGGCGAAACCGCGGGAGACAGCTAGTAAATAATAATATCAAATGTGACTGCTGAAGCCCATCCTAAAGGCTTGCTAGAGATTTCTAAGTGGAGCTAACATGTTCCTATTAAGTATACTGCTATGTTCTATGTCAGAGATCTAGCGAAAGGTAGGCAGGTCACCTGATGGTAAGTGACTACTGATTAAGGTTTTTGAAGTTATATTTAAAATATTGACGGTAAAAATGTTTTAAATTAAGATAGCAATAAGTAGACATTACTTGAAATGAAATATAATAAAGTGTACATGAAATATTGACGGATCTTGTGATTATGAGATATATCAGATGTAAATATTTCCATATCTACAGATTCCAGTAACATATCCCACTACGGCACCAGAGCTAGCACTTCCCGGTCTGGATGGTAAGACAGCCAAGATGTACCGAGGAGGCAAGATCTGTCTAACAGACCATTTCAAACCGTTGTGGGCGAGGAATGTGCCAAGGTTTGGCATAGCCCATGCCATGGCGCTTGGGGTAAGTTATTATCGTTTTAAGACCGGCAGGTTGTGGGTTTGATTCCCGTCCAAGACATATTGTCTGCATGAACATGTCTGTTTGTCCTAGGTCTGGGTTTAATTACCATGTTCATTACTGGGTTTAATTAACTGATTACGTCAGTTTTTTTCTTTTTTATATTCTATAAGGTTGTGGTTGACGACAATATCACCATGGTAAGTGATGATGTGGCTGAAGGTGGTAAGCACACAAAACCTAGATGGGAACTGGCTCTCAAGTGCAGCTGTCGGAACACACCGATAGGTGCTTGGCGACAGATTTTAAACTTGTGTGTGGTAGCCAGCCAGTCGGGTACTACAAAGTACCCTACCACCGTGCTATGGTTTCCTCACGATGTTTGAAAGCTCAAGCTCATTGTAGGATTCGAACCCACGACCTTCGCCGCGGTATCCGACGTCACTACCACAGCTATTATATGTATAATATTATCTGTTTGCAGCTTGGCCCCTGGTTGGCAGTGGAAATACCAGATTTAATAGAAAAAGGTGTTATTTCTTATCAAGAAAAATCTGAAGAAGCAAAATAACTGATAATACTAAAAACGATAAAGTATGAATGAATATCGACTCTTGCAAATAAATGTACATTGTAATATTTTTTAAAAATTGTATTTTAATTTGTCTAACCCTTAGATTGTTTTTTAGGGTTCCGTACCCAAAGGGTAAAAACGGAAAATCCTACTACTAAAATTAAAAAATTTAAATGATTTTTATTAAAATAGGCCTTTACAAGCACTTATGAATAGTCTAGACTCTAATGCTCGGTTCCGGAAGGTTGCTTTTGCTGAGAAGAGTCGGCAATAAAAACAGCAATTACTCTTTTCAAAAACAACTTACACATATTACATTTAATAATTTTTCATTTATCAAGTCTCACTGACAATATTTGCGTGCTATGGCGGCAAAAGTAGACTACTGTCCGTCTGTCTGTCTGTCACCAGGCTGTTTACCAAAGAGTATGTAATCACCATTTGGTATAGTTACTCTTTGGTAATCACTACGTTTTACTGCTTACGATATTCGCTATCCAGAATCTATGTCGTTAATAGAGCAAACCAAGAATCATATATTGTAAAAAGCGATGATAGCTCAGTGGTAAGTGACGTCGGATACCGCGGCGAAGGTCGTGGGTTCGAATCCTTACAATGAGCTTGAGCTTTCGGTGAAGGAAAACATCGTGAGGAAACCACAACACGGTGGTAGGGTACTTTGTAGTACTCGACTGGCTGGATACCACCCTCAAGTTGAAAATCTGTCGCCAAGCACCTGTTGGTGTGTTCCGGCAATTGCACTTGAGAGCCAGTTCGCCTTTAAGGCATTGTAATAAGGTGTACAACACATTAGCAATCCCCTGGTATTGCCAATGTCTATAGGCGACGGTTGTCACTTACCATCAGGTGACCCGCCTGCCTAGTTGTCACTTGTGACATAAAAAAAAGAAAAATCTAAATGGATAGGTAACTCTAAATACCTATTTGAAGCAAATACCTATCAATTGCGATAAAGAGTAAGATAACAACTACGTCGGGACAATCTCTCTTTCTAACCCTACTTACCCTTAATGAAAGGTATTTGCTTCAAATAGGTATTAAGAGTTACCTATCCATTTAGAATATATGATTCTTGGAGCAAACCCATGGTTCAGCGTAGCGGTTACATTCTCTTTGGTACACAGAGGTAGGTACTGGAGGAAAAAAAACGGTAATAAAAATGTCAATTATTATTATTAAAGCTTTATTTGCCCATACAAAATTTTATTTCACAATTCAAATGTTTAGTTTATGGAGGAGCGAGGTGTTAGACTCCTCCATTGAAAAGGGAAGATCTTCCGCCAGGCTAGGTCATCGTGCCTGGGGACCGCGGTCCAACTGTTGATGTTGGAATTTTGTATATATGCAGATCGCATAGAAAAGTTCGTAAGCGCGATGTAGGTTATTGAAGCGCCATCTATCTAGGAGTCGTGCGAACTATATCTATGTGTAGATAGATGTCGCTACAGTTTCTTGGTATGGTCCCTGATTGGGTAAAAGACTCCTCCATCTCCTTCCATCTTTCTTTATTGTGGGCAATATTCATCCATAAATGACAATATGTATTTTAAAAAGATTTCCCGCCTCATAGCAGTGTGTTGCTATGTGATGAAAATAGAAATAAAAGTTGTTTCATTGATTTCTAGGAAGTAGGTATAGTTTGCCACAGATGTTGTAATATTTTTTATGGCCGTATAAAATCAAATATATAGTTAGTACATAACATTTCATTTTTATTTGGAAATAGTAACGAAAGATTTTCTGCTTGTTTTTTACGTGTTAGCTGTAAGTTTATCAGTTTTAAAATATATATAGGTATAATTTCTAGAACCCATAGATAAAAGCAAGACACGAAACGTTCTTACGTCGCCTAACTGACAACCTTATCTAAAGATGCATGTTTAATTAGCAGGAGTGATTTGACAGTTTTCGCAATAAATATTTTGTTACTCAGAAATCATTTATTAAAATAATCAATGAGCATACCTACGTGTAACCATTGATATTAGATTGACTATTATTGATAAAAAAAAGTGATAAAGACAAACTATTAAACTCGGAACAATAACTTATTGTTCCGAGCTATTAAACAATCTTAATCATCACATAGCGCTCGAAACTGTCAGTATGCTCCAGCTAATCAAAATCAGACAAAGCAATTTTATATTAAGTTGTGTTCTATGCATATTTTATCCACATCGAACTGTATCTTCCTATATTTGGCTAGCAGTGTAGGTATTTACTTGGATAGTGAAGAGCGGCAACCCAGTGGCGCCATTTCTAAAAAACCACTTCGAACTCCTTCGTCGACATATTTTTTTAAAACAATCCATATTCATGCTGGCTTTTTTCAAACTTGTAAAATTAGTAGTTTTTTTTTAAGATTATTAGTAGGTAGGTGCTGTAGGATGTTACTTATCAAACTACTAATAAATAACGTGGAAATTCTTGACTTGGAGAGTATTTTCACTGGACTCCAGAACGTAACAATAGGTAGATCTACTTAAAAAAAAAAGTAACAAAATAATTTATTGGTTTAATTATCAAGTTATCTATTTAAGTAGCATTTATTTAAGTACTTAAATATACAAAACTTACATATATATATAATTTAAAACACTAACTAAGCTAATAATAATATATACAAAAAACAAAAAGTGATTAAGTATTTAAAAAAAAAATATAAATATAATATATTATAATAACTAATTAAAAAAGAGACAGCTGGTCAAAAATAATGCCAGTTGGTAGCGTGCCCAGAATGCTGGCGGCATTGCCACGCTGTATGGCAATGCTTATTCTTTGGCCAAGGTATTCGCCAGCCCTCTGGTCACGGGTAGCGTCAACCAGGCGCTTTGTAATATCCCGAAACAATCGATGGGCTCCTGGCCCCCACGGGCCCAGCGTTTCTACCCCAAACGGCTCAAAAATGAAGGCCTTGTCGAGGTTTCCATATTTGCGCCGTTTGAGGTTCTCAGCACAGTCAGCCGCGCCACCGGCTCTCTTTACAGTCTCTGGAAGGTAATTTATTTAAGTAATTAAGTTTATTTCTTATTTATTAATATATTAAAATTAAATATTCTTATCATTTAGATTTCGTTTAGCAAAATGAAGATAATATTTCTGCTTTTATTAACGATAAATATTGTCTACACTATACCAGTGGTAAGTTTAATTTTTATTAAATATTTAATACATGCTTACATCTAACATTCACTCAAACTCAAAACTCATTTATTCAGTTTAGGCCCTGGTAAGGCACTTATGAACGTTACAATTGACTCTACTACCGGTTCGGAATACACTTAAACTGAGAAGACTTCGGCAAGAAACTCTACCGCACATAATAAATATTGCAATATTACGTACCTACGTTCCGACTGGCTGGCTACCACCCTCAAGTTGAAAATCTGTCGCCAAGCACCTATCGGTGTGTTCCGACAGCTGCACTTGAGAGCCAGTTCCCATCTAGGCTTTGTGTGCTTACCACCTTCGGCCACATCATCACTTACCATGGTGAGATTGTGGTCAAACACAAGCTTATCCAGAACTAGCTGTCCCCCGCGGTTTCACCCACGTTTCCGAGTGATCTTATCTTTTCCCGGAATAAAACGTAGTGCTATTCCAGACTATAATCTATATCTCTGTGGCAAATTTCATCCTGATCCGTTCAGCCGTTCTGGCGTGATAGAGTAACAAACATACATCCAAACTTTCACATTAATAATATTAGTGGGATGGGAACATACGACGGCATTTTTGTTTGTTTTGGGTCACTTTCCAAGAAAGTGGTGTACCACCCTAAGGTTGAATGCCGCTTGCAGATTCATAGGTGATAAAGATTAGTTTCGCTTACAGATCAATCTGACAACTTATGACGTCATTATAATGCATCTCTTTCAGTGATATCTTTTTAGTTTGAACCTTGTTGTAATTTTCGATGACTAGGAAACTAAATCAAATCTGGCACACCACTTTCTTGGCCGACCGTACCTTCGTGAGGTGCATCTATTGACATCGGTGACGCGACAGGTCAAATTAGGCACTTTTTAGCCTCGCGCTTTCGGAGCGCTTAAAACGTATCTACACTCTTTAACTTATTATATCATTGATGATATAATTGTTCATAATCTATATGAAAATTATATAATATGAGGCCAATACAGAAATCCATGCGAATCGGCATCAACCGACGGTAGTCACGTATTGCGGTTAAACATGTTTTTCAGACCTGACTCCGATCTGAATTCAAAAAAAATTGCAGGAATTACTACAGAAAAAGTTATCTACAAATTGTACCGATATTATTTACAATAAATGTACAATAAAAAAAAAACTTCCTCGAGGCTGCCGCTGCTGCCGATCGGCAAGGTTCCCAGCAGGCTGGCAGCGTTTCCTCTTTGGATGGCCAGGCTGATGCGTTGGCGAAAAAAGCTCCCCGCTCGCCTATCACCCGAGGCCTCGATTAATTTTTAGATAAAATGCGAAACGACGAGCTTCGAACCCCTACGGACCCATGGTCTCAACCTAAGAAGGCATTAATTGTCCAATACCTACAGAATATTTGTTACCTACTTCTCGATGGCCACTCTCCTACAGATAGGTTTGTTCCGACAACTGTATTTTCTAAAACACTATTATTTACAGCCTCAGGACGTAAGTAGTATTTTTTTAAATATTTTAATTTTATTTTATTTACAGCAAAAAGTGATTTATTGAGAACAGCATTTAAATGGTTACCAAAATACTTATTTTTGACATCAAAAATAATGTAGGTGCCATGACGAAACATTGGAGGCGATGATAACTCAGTAGAGAAGTCGGATACCGTGGCGAAGGTCGTGGGTTCGAATCCTAAAATGAACTTTCAGTGAAGGAAAACATCGTGAGGAAACCATAGCTCGGTGGTAGGATACTATGTACTTAGTACCCGACTGGCTGGCTACCAAGTAAAAAATCTGTCACCAAGCACCTATCGGTGTGTTCCGAAAGCTGCACTAGAGAGCCAGTTCCCATCTAGGCTTTGTGTGCTTACCACCTTCGGCCACATCATCACTTATCATGGTGAGATTAACACAAGCTTATACAAAGTAAAAAAACAAAATTTCATTAATTATGTATCTTTTAACTACATTCTAGAGATTATACTAAAATATTCATGATGAAGTCTAATGTACTTTTTCTAGGATGCAGCCAGTCCAGATCCAGTAAGTTATTAAGATTCTTTTTATTGCACATTCATTAAAAAAACTATCTTTTAAAGAAAAATCTTGAATATACTTTAGTGAAAAATAAATATTCTTTATTTATTTCTTTCTCAATTAAAATAAATTCACACGCAAAAGCCGAAACCAGTTTTGATGTTACACGACACTATTCTCTCATAATTTTTGGAATGTCAAAATAAACTTCATTAAAAAAATGGCCTTCGGCCACATGTCATAATCACTTACCATGGTGAGATTCCGGTCAAACACAAACTTATACAAAGAAAAAAAACAAAATTTCATTAGTTATGTATCTTTTAACTACATTCTAGAAATATTCATGATGAAGTCTAATGCACTTTTTTTAGGATGCAGCCAGTCCAGATCCAGTAAGTTATTAAGATTCTTTTTATTGCACATTCATTAAAAAACACTATCTTTTAAAGAAAAATCTTGAATATACTGTAGTGAAAAATAAATATTCTTTATTTATTTCTTTGTCAATTAAAATAAATTCACACGCAAAAGCCGAAACAAAACAACACTCAAATTAAAATATTTAAAATTTATTTTCATTTTTTTTTCAATTCAACTTTTAGGCTGATGAAGTAAGTACCTAATTACCTAACTTTATGAAAATAAATAATAAATTCTTTTTTCTGTTCGAATTATTCAAATTATTTTTTAAAAATATCTCAATTCGCCTTTTAGACGACAGTAAGTATTTACCTATTCATTGTTTTTATTTTCATCTCATATATTATCATTGCTAAAATAACTATACATAATCTAGCTACAAACGTTTGAGTCACCATTGCATAATACGAGTATTCTGCCTTGATAAAAGTATTTGTTATTTTTATAGCCAGCGGTGAGTAAAAACTAATACCAACTTCACAAAGTATTTTTTAATAAAACTATTGATTACCGAAACTATTATAACACGCATATTTTTTAGAAACTACAAATATTATTGTAACCTTTAAGGTTTTTTTTTTCAATTTGTTTCGATATATTTTCAGGCGAACGTAAGTAATTGAACAGCTGTAATGTGAATCTAGTTGTTTTCAATTAGTTACTAATTAATTTATATTTATTTATTTCCTCTTAGCCTGATGAAGTAAGTAGCTTTTTTTAAATAAATCTAAAATTTACCTACTTGAATTATTGAAATTAATATTTTTTATCAATTTAAATTTTAGACTACAGTAAGTATTAATTTTAATTATTTTCATCTCATTGTTAAATAACTATAATCTTGCACTAACTGACTTCTTGAATTCTAATAGCCAGAGGTACTTACCTACTACAAAGAAAAAGTTTATAAAACCGTCGATTATTAAAAATATTTTTTTAAAATAAATATACTAGCTGTCTACCGCGGTATCAGCCGCATTTCTGAAAGATGTTATCTTTTTTCAGGATAAAAAGTATCCTATATTTAACTCCAGGATATGATCTACATGTATAGCGTTCAGATAGGTCAGATTGAACAACTATGAAAGTAGGATTGTAGGTAACTTATAAGGTTTTTTTACTATTTGTTTTAACATTTTTTCAGGCGAAGGTAAGTAATTGAATAATATAATGTGGCTACCCATTTGTTTTCAATTATTTATCATTTATTTAATATTATTTATTTACTCTTAGGCTGATGAAGTAAGTAGCTTTTTTAAATAAATAAAAGTTAATTTAATTATTCAAATTAAAATATTTTTATTCAATTAAAATTTTAGACTACAGTAAGTACCTATAAATTTCAATTATTTTATTCTAAGATCATCGTTAAATAACTATAATCTAGCCACTAACATATAACTTTGCATAATCTGCCTAGATAAAAATAGTTATTTTTTTTTAATAGCCAGAGGTGAGTAATCCTGAGTACACAATGTTATTTTTTTTTACTATTTATTTTAAATGCACTTTTTTAAATACATTTTAACTTTTAAGGATTTTTTTTCAATTTATTTTAACATTTTTTCAGACGAATGTAAGTAATTAATGATTTACATAAGTGATATAACATAAGATTAAATTTCAGTCTAGTCTAATATTTCTAGTATTCGCTTCTTGCTTGTTTTTTTGTAGATTTGTTTGCTAGTCAGCTTAAGCTTCCTGCAACGGCATCCATTAATGCCTTTCTTGAGCCACTGTGATCATCTCTAGGGTATCGTGTCAAAATTTCAGTTATTTAATAATTATTTCATATTATTTATTTCCTCTTAGCCCGATGGAGTAAGTATCTTTTATTAAATAAAAAAATACTTAATTGTTTATTATTAATATACTTATTTTTTTATAAATTTAAATTTTAGCCCACTGTAAGTATTCATTTTAATATAAGTTTATCTACCATTAAAATACATTTATTCTCAGCAAATGTATAAAATATACAACCTATCATTTATAACAAAAAACATCTTCGAGGCTGTCGCTGCTGCCGATCGGCAAGGTTTCTTAATTACACTGGTCAACAAAAAAAAAACTTTTTTTTTGCCGTTGTTCGCCACTACTTTTTTTTATACCTTAGCTAATGAGTAGTCAAGATATGTGTGTAAAAAAAATTGCAAACAGCCAATTACGTGGATTTTTTTTTTATTAGAAAACAAAAATTGGGCTTACTTTTAACGATAATCATTTAAAAAAAAATTATTCAGATGATTTTGGGTAGTTTTGCTTGTCTTTTGTAACTGCACGTTGGGACATCTCGTTTTAATGTCCAACAAAAATCTGCGACCATTTTCCTTGATATCTCTTTTCCATCGCCATGATATCCTGATGGAATCTTTCCCCGTGTTCGTCGCTCACCGCACCTAAGTTTTCTGGGAAAAAGTTAAGATGGGAATGCAAGAAATGCATTTTTAAGGACATATTACATCCTAAGGCTTTATAAGGCTAGGGGAGAGACATTTTTACTCAGTTAAAGAGCTTTTGACATAATATATAAGTAATGACGACATTTAATAATAACTAATAATTTGTACAAATATAATTGAAATAATTTTCGAATATTTTGTTAGTTTGATGTATGTACTCACGAGCATGCCTGCGAGCTGCAACATTTTACTTTTGCATGCCAACACTGGCAGAATATGTTGTCACAAATCACTAATTGTATTTCCATCCTATGTTACCATATTCTCGCAAATAAAAATCTTTATCTTTATAATCCTCTAGTAATTTTGACACCATTTCCTCATAGCTTGGAGATTTTTTGTTTCCTAAAAAAATTTTTTTCGGACATCTCGATGTAATAGAAGATTTTTATTATTTTTCTGTTAATCCATGAACATTAGGGACGCCGAAAATATATATTTGGACAAACGGCAAAACGTCGTGTTGACCAGTGTTATTATGAATTCCTTAATTACTTCAATTTAAATATTTTCTTCCTAGTCACTAACGTTTAAGTCAGCTTGTATATTCTATTTTGATAAAAAAAAGTGTTTGATATATTTTATAGCCAGAGGTGAGCAAACCTAATACTTACTACGCAAAGAAAAAAAGTTTCATGAAACTATTGATTATAAATCCACTTTTTTTAAAATATATAATGGTGTATAGTAACTTTTAAGGTTTTTTTTTCAATTTGTTTTGACATTTTTTCAGGAAAATGTAAGTAATTAAACAGCTTTAATGTAGTTAAGTTGTTTTCAATCATTTCATATTTATTTACTATTATTTATTTACACTTAGCCCGATGAAGTAAGTAGCTTTTTTTTAATTTAAAATACTTCTTTGTATTTTTCCTATTAAAATATATTATTTAATCAATTCATATTTTAGACTACAGTAAGTATTTATTTGAATTATTTTCTTCTAAGATCATTGTTTAAAACTTTAATCTAGCAACTAGGTAACGTATAACTTACCTTTGCATATTCTGCATTCATAAAAAAATAGCAGAGGTAATCAATCCTAATATTTACTACACAAAGAAAAAAGTTTTGTAATGCTATCGATTATTTAATCTACTTTTTTTTAAGAAATTATAAATATTAGGTCTACGAACTATGGTCTAAAAATTATGGCCACTGTAACTTTTAAGGCTTTTTTTTCAATTTGTTCTTACATATTTTCAGACGAACGTAAGTAATTGAACAGCTTGAATTTAATCCAGTTTTTATTTCAATTATTTAATATTATTTATTTACTCGTAGCCCGATGGAGTAAGAAGCTTTTTTTTTTAAGTTTTTTAACAAAAAAGAACCAACTTCGAAAAACCGTATAAGCACTTAAAAGTTAAAAATAGTACTTTTAATAAATAAAATCTTGAATAATTAACAGGTATAACCTTACCTACTTTTAGCCTATAATAAAAAAAGACGTCGGTTTGCGTCGGTGCCAAACCTAGTATTTCGGATCTGAGCATGAAATCTCTTTTTTACACACTTTACGTAGTTAATTAGATATAGGCGATGATAGCTCAGTGGTAAGTGACGTCGGATACCGCGGCGAAGGTCGTGGGTTCGAATCCTAAAATGAGCTTGAGCTTTCGGTGAAGGAAAACATCGTGAGGAAACCACAGCACGGTGGTAGGGTACTATGTGGTACTCGACTGGCTGGCTACCACCCTCAAGTTGAAAATCTGTCGCCAAGCACCTGTTGGTTTGTTCCGACAGTTCCACTTGAGAGCTAGTTGCCCTTGCCCTTAAGGCATTGTAATATGGTGTACAACACGTTGGCAGTCCACCTGGTCTTGCTAATGTCTATAGGCGACGGTAGTCACTTACCATCAGGTGACCCGCCTGCCTCGTTGTCACTAGTGACAAAAAAAAACGATGTATATCTAAACATAATTATTTCTGTGTCCGTGGTTTGGCCAATCTTGCGGATCTATCTTTGAAGGGCTTGGCACTGACTCCTTTTTGAAGTCGGTTAATAAAAAAAAACTTACTTCAATTTGTCAAATTAATATTTTTTTTATCAATAAAAATTTTAGCCCACAGTAAGTACCTATTCATTTTAATAATTTTCTACTAAGATCATTGTTAAAAAACTATAATCTAGCAGCTAATTAAGACATCTGTACATATTCTGCCTTCATATTTTTTTATAGCCAGAAGGCTCAGAGGTGAGTAAACCTAGTACATTATACACATATATTTATAAAACAATTGACTTTAAAAAACTTTTTTTAAATTAAAATATGTTGTAATTTTTAGCCATAATGTGGTTATCCAGTTGTTTTCAATTATTTAACATATATTAAATGTGGGGACAGGAAGCGCGTAAATTATTTAAAGATATATCGGCGCGCCTTATAGAAACTTCCGGAGACCAAAGGACTGGCTCGTACTTTGGACAAAGAATAAGCCTCGCAATACAGCGAGGTAACGTAGCTAGTCTTTTGGGCACGTTACCCATAGACAGCGACCTAAATTCTGTGTTTTATTTATAATCTAGTTTTATTTATAATTTAGTTTTATTTATAATTGTTTGATTTATAATTTAGTTTTATTTATAATTTAGTTTTATTTATAGGTATTATAGTTTTTTTATTATTTTCAAACATCTATTTTATTTCATTTATTTACTCTAGCCCGGTGAAGTAAGTAGCTTTTTATAAAACAAATAAAATCTTGCTGGAATTTTTCATATTGATATAATTTTTTCTCAATTTATATTTCAGACTACTACAGTAAGTATTCATTTTAATTAGTTTCATCTCAGATCTTTGTTAATTAATTATAATCTATCTGTTTTAGTCATGTTTATACATTTTGTTTTGACAAAAGTATTTGTTAATTTTGCGTAGCCAGAGGTGAGTGCGCCTCCGTTCTATTACCACTTTTACCAAATGTGCTGAATTCATACTTTTTATTTTATTTTTTTAAATACAGGGTGGTGACGACGTAACGACATTAATTTAAACCACATATTGGGTACCGCGTTAGTAGTTCGTACACCAAGTTTCATCAAATTACATTGAACGGTATAGCCACAGGAAATTATTTTCACTTTAATCATTTTAACACATGCTGTGAATTCATAACGATTACGCAACGAAGTCATTCACCTAGCTAGAGTAGCTAGACGGAACAAAATTCAGATTTACCTACATGCTTAAAACACAACCAAATAAAATGTGCGGCTCAGAAATCGTCGGTTGATGAAATTTTGACCTTATAACCATAGCGTTAAAATCATTATTAGCGCGCTGCGCGGGCGTCGATGCCTACTTGCATGAATGAAACAATACACCTACAAAGGAACCGCGGCGGCCGATCTTTGCCTAAAACTGTGCCAGTAGTGCCTACAGGTCATTTGAGGTCAATAGGTAATATTAATAGAGTGTTGTGTTTCGTTTAGATTATTTTCGGAATTAGTTTGTTTGAAAATTTCGCTTTTTGTCTGTTGATGTAATACCAGATTTAATTATCACAAAGTATTTTGATTGACTAGTAGTGACCGTGTTTTAATTTAATGTCGTTACGTCGTCACCACTCTGTATATTCTAGACATCATTATTAATATATTTTAATAATGATCTCTAGAATGTTATATCCTAAATAAGTAGAAGTAGTTAGTAGTTATTTTATATTTTTCTAGGGTGGAAACGAATCAGTAAGTTATTAAGTTAATTTTTTCTTGTGTATATTTTTTTGTAAATTGAACGCTGTGTATGGTAAATAAAAACAGAAATGAAACTCACTTTTGTTCTTTCTGTTTTTGGATAAGCTTGTCTTTTACCGTCGTCGTCCCAAAACTATATTATGAAAAAGAAATTACAATTCCAGGAACGCAATTCAAATTATTTATTTACAATAGAGGAGGCTCATTTTTTGCTGTTTTATTTTTAATAAATCCAATTTATAAATTTACTAGCAGTGCTGTCTTCCGTAGTTTCACCCGTGTTCCCATAGGATATGATTCCCGGGACAAAAATATAGTGTTACTAAAGGATAATGTAGCTTTCTAATGGTGAAAGAATTTTTAAAATCGGTTGAGTTGTTTTTGAGTTAAATTGGCCCAACCAAACAAACAAACAAATAATCAAATATTTCTTCTTTATAATTTAGATTAGCAATAAGTTTTATGTGACAAAAAATTATTTAATTTACATACATCTATTAAAAAACATCAACTCGTTTAAAGTATAGTATCCAATGTATATTCTAAATAATAATTAAGTTCCTATTTACAATCTCATTTTAAATAATTTCAGAAAAACAGTTCAAATGAAGTAAGTAAATGATTGTTCTTTTTTTTTCAAAATATTCAATGTTTTTTCTTTCATTATATATTAAATTAAATAATATGTATATTACAGAATGTGGAAACAGTTGATGTACGTACCTAATAATTTAAAGTTTTATTTATTTTCGATTAGCCTGTGTCGATTTGTTGCAAAACTATTTAATATTTTACGAGATTCAGAATTTTGTGTTACTTACCAAATTGTACTATATTGTTTCAATTTATTGTATTTTTAGTTGACGGTACGTATACAGTTTTGTAAGCAATAACTGAAATTATTAAAGTTTGCGACGTTTACCGATTTTTTAAAAATTGATTTTGACTTCATTTCAGATGAGAGTAAGTAATTAAACAGCTATTTTGTAATTTATTATCTTAAATTATTTTACATTAAAATTTATTTAATATAATATTATTTATTCACTCTTAGCCTGATGAAGTAAGTACCTAACTAAAGTTAAAATAAAAAAATACTGTTCAAATTTATCAAATTAATTATATTTTTTTCTCTACTAAACTTTTAGACGACAGTAAGTACTTACCTGTCCATTGTTTTTATTTCTATCTCATATCATTGCTAAAATAACTATAATTTTGCAACTGACGCTTAAGTTTACATAATCTGCCTTGATATTAAAAAAAATATATTTAATTAAATTATATTTAAAAGTATTTGCATTTTTTATAGCCAGAGGTGAGTAAACCTACTGCTTAAGTACTACACAATTTATAAACAAATCGATTAATAAATATTTCATATTTTTTAGAACGTGGTAAGTACTTGTAGATTGATTCACGTATTTACAGTAGATATTTCATATATTTTTTTACAAAATGTAAACGCTCGTTTTTTAGCGCACAGTAAGTAACATGTTTAATACAATATTAAAACTTATAATAATTCTATAACTAATAAAAATGTTAATAAAAACTTTTTCATTTGTGCAGGATCGATACGTGAGTATAATATAAAAAAATGTATTACCCTGAGGAATTATACAAAAACCTTCGTAAGAAAAGTTAAATAATGAAAATAAATTAGGTATTCCTACATTGAAATCGGCTTCGTACGTATCTTATTCTCCCGATCCTCTTCCTACTCTAGTGATATACCTACATAAATATTCCTGAATGTCGTGTAAGATAAAACTGCAAAAAAATGCCTTGCTGAGTTTCATGCCGGATTCTTCTCAGTTTATTGTGTATTCCGTCCGAACCGGTGGTAGAGTCAATTATAAACGTTTATAAGTGCCTTACCAGGGCCTACAATGAATAAATGTGTTTTGATCTTGATTTTGAGATATGATAGTGGGACTTTAAAGGACAAACACCAATTTGGACCCAGTTTTAAAGTTAAAAAGTCTTACACGTAACTGCTTGTGTCTGTTAAATTTCCTAAGATAAAGTCGTTTGGTATAACAACTATTAAAAATATATATATATTTTACTTTCATGTACTGTAATCGACGCCAACCAATGGTAATTTTTTTAATCTTTAAAAAAAGATAAGTAAAAAGGAACAAATACAAAAAAAGTTTTTTTATTACAGAAAATAGGGCGTAAGTAACTTTTCGTCGATAAATTTAATTCCAGACTAATACTAAATAGACTTTGTAACAATGAAAACTAGAACTTATTCAAATCCCATGAAAAAGTTACGTTAATACAAAATACCTATATAATAATGTTACAAAATAGATTGTTTGATACTCGAAACTTTTTAATATTTTTTATTAAGTTTCTGTTTACGTTACTAAATTATATTTTTTTTATTTTAGGCACCTGTAAGTATAAAAACATTATTGTATAATTTTTTAATTTTTTTATATTCGATAGGCTTGTGTTTGACCACAATCTCACCATGGTAAGTGATGATGTGGCCGAAGATGGTAAGCACACAACAGACACACACAGATTTTCAACTTGAGGGTGGTAGCCAGCCAGTCGGGTACTACAAAGTACCCTACCACCGTGTTATGGTTTCCTCACGATGTTTTCCTTCACCGAAAGCTCAAGCTCACTGTAGGATTCGAACCCACGACCTTCGCCGCGGTATTCGACATCACTTACCACTGAGCTATCATCGCCTTAAATAAAAAGTCCTTTCCATCTTAAATACATGATCTAAATCGCCCGCTTGGCAGGCAGGCTTCGTTTAGAAACACTTTTAAAATAGAAAACGACACTCTTACTCCAAAAGTATTATTATGCTTTGAATATACTAAACTTTATTTTATTTTGTTTTAGGTCACTGTAAGTTATAATTTCACACTTGTATGTTAAGGAAATGAAAATCAATTAACTACATAATTACGTACACAATTACAGGCGCGCGTGAGTTTAAACATATACTTGTATAGTTAATTAAAAACATTTAATTATTTTTTTTAACGATATTTTAATAAAAAATAATTTCATCGAACTCATCATATTTCAGGAAGTGGTAAGACCTCTACCATTATCTATTCCATCAATTTTTCAGTCTATATTTCAACTGAAAGGATTTATATTTTATAGTTAAGGCTGTAAAAAAAAGGAGAGTCGTTGTCACTTTTTAAGTTCCCGCCTAATAACCTTACTGATAGCATTTTTTTTTTCAACAGCTAGAAGTAAGTAGACGTTTTTGAGGATAATAAAATATTTATTATAGAATGTTTTGTTAAGTTTACTGATTTAATATTATTTTTCTGTTTAGTTCACGGTAAATATTTTATTTTATTCACCACACTTACAAATATTATTATTAAACTTTTCATGACATTTTTTACAAACTTATTTATTTTTTAGCTTCCGGTATTTATGCAGTTTAACTTTATTCTGATTTGTTTTAATTTTTGTTTGTAAATACTTTTTTTAATGCAATATTTTCTTTTTTTATGCATGCAGGGTAATAAAGTAGGTATTTTATTTTAGTTAGTAATAATTATTTATTTTCAGTAAAATTGTGATAATGTTTATTTATGATTATTTTTACTTGTTCTAGGGCTTGGTTAGTGTTAATCACATTATTATTATAATATATAAAAAAAATTACCTACTTATATGTATACAATAAAACAACTTTATTATCTGTTACATTTACTTACAGAGAATCAATGTAAGTTTTTGATAAAAAAAATATTTTTTAATAAGATATGATTTGACTACGGTTGGCATGATTGCTACTTGTTAAGACACAGGCTGTGGGATCTATTCCCACCCAGGAAAGACAGTTTAGGATTAGATGTTCGTGTGTGGATCCCATGATGTTATTATTGTTCCTCTTCTTGTCCTTATCCCACGCTAGGTGTGGTCGGCACGACATGTTTTCCTCTTCCACTCCGTTCTATCACTAGTCGTCTCAGTTCTCACACTTTTCATAAACATCATTTTTCATGCAGTCCATTCATACCTTCTTCGGCCTTCCTCTATCTCTATATCCATCCAGGATATTATTATTGTTATTAAATATTAGTAATTATTTATTCAGATTTAGTGAAATTAATACTTAAATTAATTAATATTCTAATAATATGATTTGCAGAGCGTGGTGAGTTATTTAATTAAATAATTTTGTATAAAGAATTTGTATTAAATTTAAATCACATTTAGCACTTATCCCTGATTTATTTATTTTTATTATAGTTACCTAATACCTAGTTATGAAATAGATTAATTTTTATTACTAAGAATTCGTTCTGATGTTTTTGTTTTTTTTTAGCGCTGGGTAATTAACGTTTATATTCAATAAATCTGATATTAGATTTCAAAATAAAATATTTCAAATAACCGTGTTTCGTTTTTCAGCAAACGGTAAGGAATTGATTGGAAATGTTTATTTGATTTAAACATTTGTAAAATTCGTTTATTTAAAATTTCGTGGTTTTTTTTTATTAATTCAATTTGTTACACTTTTGCAGTATTATGTAAGTACTAGAAAATACCCGCTATGACTCTCTTTTTTCAAAATTAAAATCGTGCCACAAATGATGACGTCAAAGAAACTTACACAATCGTAATTCTTAAGATTATAAGTGCACAAATAGACTTTATTTCTAACTAGCTTACACACCGCGGTTTCACACGCATTTTTGAGATAAAAAGTAGAGTATAGCATGCATGAATAATGTAGTGTTAGATTAGCTACATGGTTGTGAAAGAATTTTCAAAATTGAATCATTCGTTTCAGATATAACCTCCTACATCCAAACTTCTTCTTTTAGTTAATATATGTATTATTAAAAAAAATATTAAATTTTTATTCCAGACTAGAGTAAGCAACTTTTTTTAATTTAATGAAATAACTTAACTGTTATAGACGACGGTTGGCGTGGTTGGTTAACACACTGCCTATCACGCCGCAGGTCGTGGGTTCGATTCCTATCCGGGACACACATTTGTGTGCATCAACATGTCTGTTTGTCCTGGGTCTGGGTGTAATTATCTATTTAAGTATGTATTTACAAAAAAAAAGTTGTGTATGTAGTATATCAGTGATCTGGTTTCCATATTACAAGCTCTGCTTAGTTTGGGATCAGATAGCCGTATTTATTTTATTTTATAGATAGTGCCATCGATGAAGACCGTCCCACTCTTTTTCCTAATCCCTTACAGTGCAAGTGTACAAGGTTTTCGCTAGTGTTATAGTACTATAATATATATACAGGGTGTAATCGTTAAGTGTGTAATCGTTAAGTGTGTCCAGGCGATTTTTCCGTAACTATTACTGATATCAAAAAAATTTAAACTGATAACGAAAGTACGTTACCTAATCAGTAAAATGACATCAATAACTTTTTAAAAATCAAACGAGAAGTATCCATAATTTTGATATGAAACACTCCCATACATTTAGTATGAGATTAGTAGAAAGCTTATTTTAAGTGGTCTAGTACTCAATTTACCTTAATTTCATTTTATAATTACGTATGATATGATAATAATGATTTTCAAGTGTAGATTAATTTATCTTACCACTTCAAATTAGTGATAAACCTTGTTTCAATATTGCATTAATTTGAACTGGCTGAAAAGCAACACACTACAAAAATCTGCTTTGAATACAAAATTTTGTACTTACTAAGAAATAAATGTTATTCAATTAAAATATAGTTTTATTACTTTGTTAGGTTAATAAACAGTTTCCTTTAATATCAGTACTAAGCTAAAATAACCTTTTAAAATAAGGAAACTGAAACCTTTCTACTGATCTCATACTAAATGTATGGTCTCGTTTGATTAAAAAAAAGTTATTGATGTCATTTTATTGATTAGGTAACGTACTTTCGTTATCAGTTTTTTTTTTGATATCAGTAATAGTTACGGAATAATCGCCTGGACACACTTAACGATTACACCCTGTATATTGATATGCAACACTAGCAAAAGGATGTACAATTGTACACTTTTCACTGTAAGGGATAAGAAAAATAGTGGGACGGTCTCTGTGGATGGCACTGTCTTTAGGTTTTTTGAGATGTAATAATTATTATATTTAATGTTAACGAACGAATTATTAATTATCAATTTATTTTAGCCCGCTACTGTGAGTAAATACATTTATTATTTCATAATGAAATTATTTATGTTTAATTAATTATTTTTAATAAATTATACTACAATAAAACTTATTTTACAGAAAGTACGTAAGATTCATTTGATATAATAATTAAATGATAAACGAAATAAAGTTATATCATTAATTTAAATATTTTGACTATTTTTGTTACAGCCTGGAGTAAGTTTTACTACTATTTGTTTTTGTATATTTAGCATTCTTTTACAGATAAAATGTCTTAGAAAATACACGGATTTTCATACATTTTAAAGGCTTCTGGATACCTCCCTATACTACAACAAAACGAAGTTTCAGTGTATTTTTAACATTGGTGTTTTGCATCAATTAAGACATTGACACCCAAAGTGTTCTAAAGAACCCCCAGAGGTCAGAGAGGTCCATGAGATGTAAATAGGGGTCAACGACAATAGCTTTCATTTAAGCAGGTCGCGTCTTACCATCCGGTGACCTTTTTTTGAGGTCGCCACTTATTTACGATGAATATTGGTAACTGGCCAGTTGCTATCGAGACTGGCACATGTGTGGCTACCCTTATCTAACTTTTGTTTTCTTTTCAGTGCTTATGTATAACACGCGGCCCGCTGACCAAATTCAAACTTATTGGAAACATACATTTCCCAAAACTAAAGGTAAGGTTAAACAAAGGTAACTTATTATTTTAGATGTGTAACATCTTTCCTCTCACTTTCCTGCTATCTGTGGGTGTGATTTATTTAAAAGACACGGAAGTGAGTAACAGGAAGCTACATGATAAAGTAAGCTGTCAGTGACATTTCCTCTATTGTAGTGCAGGCAAAGGGTTTTAGCCCATACAGCCTCAAACTCGAAGAGGTTGGTACACGTATGGTATGTACCAAGGTGAGATGTCAGATGTTACACATCATATGCGACTACAGAAAGGCTCGCTCGTTTTTTTTAAGCCTCTGTATTTATGATACAAGCCTAGCTGGGAACCGTTTCAAACGTAATAATAACCAGTGATATTTTAGTCACAGATTTTTCAGAGATTTTTTTAATAGCCAATGTGTTGTAGAGCTTTGTAAAATGCGTCCAAAGTAGGCTCTCGAGTGCAACTGATAGGTGTTTGGCGACAAGTTTTCAACTTGAAGGTGACCCTCGTGCTCTGGTTTCCTCACGATGTTGTTTTCCTTCGAAAGCTCAAGCTTATTGAAGGATTGGAATACAAGACCTTCGCTGCGATATCAGACGTCACTATTGCTGAGTTATTATCACCTGTGGGAACTATGTTGGATGCGTTGTCTCAGTATTTTATTACATGGAAATATTTTTAATTACAGGTCACGCCAGAAAGATACGTTTCCATAGCAACGGAAAGAACTACAACATTATGTCCTCCGTGTGACTGCAGTAATTGTACAATGCCCCCAGTTGATTTAATGTTTTAGAGGCTTCAAATTAAAGTTTAAATTTAAATGTATTTTATTTTTTATCTATTGCAATTCATCCAAGGGTATTTCTCATGTCTGCCGAGCGACGTTGAGCCAGCGCTTCTTCTATGTATCGTTGTGTGGGTGGGTCTGCTCTCCGGCTCAATGTACACTTTGCGCGGTCTGTTGCATCCTCTGTGGTGACATTGTCTCTCATGTCTGCCGAGCAACGTCGAGCCAGCGCTTCTTCTACGTATCGTTGTGTGTGCGGGTCCGCTCTTCGGCTCAATGTACACTTTGCGCAGTCTGTTGCATCCTCTATGGTGACATTGTCTCTCATGTCTGCCGAGCAACGTCGAGCCAGCGCTTCTTCTACGTATCGTTGTGTGTGCGGGTCCGCTCTTCGGCTCAATGTACACTTTGCGCGGTCTGTTGCATCCTCTATGGTGACATTGTCTCTCATGTCTGCCGAGCAACGTCGAGCCAGCGCTTCTTCTACGTATCGTTGTGTGTGCGGGTCCGCTCTCCGGCTCAATGTACACTTTGCGCGGTCTGTTGCATCCTCTGTGGTGACATTGTCTCTCATGTCTGCCGAGCGATGTCAAGCCAGCGCTTCTTCTACGCATCTTTGTGTGTGCGGGTCCGCTTTCCAGCTCAATCGACACTTTGCGGGGTTTGTTGCATCCTCTGTGGTGACGAAACCGAAAGTTTCGGCATTTAGGCAAAACATTACTGAATAAATAACAAAATCATTACTTATTACATTATGTAATCAAAAATAAAGTTAAATACTAACAAAACTATTACAAAACATAATTTACAAAGAGGTTCTGGAATCTTTGGCTCTCTTAAATCCCCTTACATATTCAGATCCATTATTGCTTGAGGAATAAACTGACGCATGTGACATATGAAGTAATTCTAGATCTAAATTGTCTTTGGATAACTTTAAACACGGATCAGAACTGGGTCCGCATTTAGGTTTTCTAGAAAACATTGAAAATATACTTTTGACTATATATTTTTTTGATGTTTGACTTGAAGCGGATGTACTTGAGGATTTCCTTGGGTTTGACGTGGAGAAGGTATATCTTGAATCGTTTTCAGCTAAGAATATCATACCACGTTCAGAGAGAAAGTCATCAATTGAATCGTTTGAGAAACAAGCTTGTGCACCTTTTTCTGATGAAATAGATATAGTACCTTTTTTACTGTGGTCACGTTTGAATAATCCTAATATTTTGCTGCGAACGGTCGGCTTACAAACTTTCAGATTAGCTTTACTCGTATTTGCTCCCATAAAGTTATAACAATGACATGTTATTTCTTTTTCTGACAAATCACATTGTACTTCACTAAACTCACTTTTGGCATCTACAACTGGAGTACTAACTTTCTCTTTTTTATTTTCACTCTCATAATTGATTTTCGTTTCTGTGTATTTCCTATCGCAGTCATTGCTTCTATTGGATTCATTTTTCACTTCTATAATATCACATCTTTCATTTTTATCTTCTTGTATCGTTTCTGAATTGGGTTTCCGCTCCCAATCTCGTCTGTTTAAGCATTTGGTTAATATATCATCTGACATACTCAATTTGACGTCATCTTTCCTCTCTTTCTGGCAAGCTTTGTAGCATTTGATCTTTTTTTCTACGTTAATAGACGATTCGCTTAAATATGGAAATTCTGTTGTATCTGTATCTATATTACTCGTGTATATTAATGGCGTAGTAACAGACTCATCTTGTCTATAAAACTGATTTTTGTTCTTTTTCTTTTTACAAAACAGGCATGTGTAGGACAAACAGTAAGACAACGTGCATAAAATGCAACATTGAATCAGTATTATAATAATTAACACTGTTATAGTATATTTGTTTGTGGTAAAATATTTCGATATTGGAGAGCAATCTGATTTATTTACTACTTTACTTTTAATAAGTTTAGTTAATTTCGTTTCGAAAGGTAGGTTGTTAATCTTAGTAATATTCGGACCCATTTTGTTTGCATTTTTAAATGTATTTATTATAACAACGTCTTTTGGCTGTCTAACTTTACCTTCATTCAAACTTTTAATAAAATCTATATCATCTTTTATAATTTTATTTTCGATACATCTATTTGATATAGGATCATAATGTATCTTATGATGTTTTTTATTGATACATCTAGGTATTCTACTGCACTTCTTTGTTTTCGAATTGTAAAACGACCTTTTCCCATTGTAATAACTATCACAATCGACTGGTTTGCATTCATTTTGTGGATCTTCATCAACTTTATTACATTTCTTAACGTCTTTTAAATTTTCATCTTTTACTGTTGTATCAAATGGTATTTTCAATTCATCTCTCATGACAATCCTTCGTCTGTCTATAGGCTTAGAATCTATATAGACTATACAATAACCTTTTCGTTCATAAGGATTCAATATTGGTGCTACTAATTTTAATACCTTTGTCGAACCTGTAAGGAATGTTTTACTTTGTAAATATTTGGATTAGTTTAACGTGTGAATCTTAGGCATGCGGTTTTTGTTTCTATGTATTAATTCGTTTTCACGAACTGAAGACGCAGCGTGGGCAGCCTCCTCACGGTTGATCGACCGAGGTGGATCTTGTGAGTTGGAAGCCACTGGATTTAGGAACGCAAGAACAGCCATCGTAGAGTTCCTTGGGGGAGGCCTTTATCCAGCAGAGGACGTTTTCCGGCTGACATGATGATGATGTAAAGATACACTTTTGAAAGACTTGTGATTCTCTACAATCACACTACAGGTAAGAGGTTGACGGCTCTCAAATATAGCTGTTCTAACTTGGGTGAGTACTACAAAGACCCTACCGCCGTACTGTGGTTTCCTCGCGAGGTTTTTTCACCACAATCACTATAGTAAGCTATAATGAGCCCGGAGAAGTGCCCAAAACCTAGAACGGGTAGGTTCTAGGTTGTGGTTCTAGGTGATTATAATATCTTACTTTTTTTTTTATGTCACTAGTGACAACGAGGCAGGCGGGTCACCTGATGGTAAGTGACTACCGTCGCCTATAGACATTAGCAATACCAGGGGGATTGCCAATGTGATGTACACCTTATTACAATGCCTTAAGGGCAAGGGCAACTGGCTCTCAAGTGCAACTGCCGGAACACACCAACAGGTGCTTGGCGACAGATTTTCAACTTGAGGGTGGTAGCCAGCCAGTCGAGTACCACATAGTACCCTACCACCGTGCTGTGGTTTCCTCACGATGTTTTCCTTCACCGAAAGCTCAAGCTCATTGTAAGATTCGAACCCAGGACCTTCGCCGCGGTATCCGACGTCACTTACCACTGAGCTATCATCGCCTCAAAACTTACTATTATAAATGAACGTTTGTTTGGTTGTGAAGATGTTTATTTATCTCACGCAAAAACTATCCATCGGATTACGATGAAACTTGGCGCACAGGTAGATCATATCTTAGAATAAAATATAGGACACTTTTTATCCCGGGAAAAAATAATGGGGGACAGCTGAAACCATTGAACCCTTTCTCTTATCCCATCCTACCTTTTGGTATGAAGTCTGTATTCCCATCAACTTCCATGACATTGCAGTCTTCTCCATCAGGCAGTTCCAAGCAACAAAAATCGGGATTCACTTCTATATGAAAATCATCACTTGAAGTATTATTGATTTCTGTAAAAAATATTAATCCCACAGAACTAGGTTTGACAGAGTCGAGGCCAGATATGTATGTTAAATGCTTGTTCTTTATTGATATCGTCGTATGATAGTGTAGAATAAAACTTAAAACATAAAAATGTTTGTAAAAATACATTTGAATGTTTATGTAATGTCATTGTCGTATAGTGATGTACTCACCAACTGACATTTACAGAAAACATAAACGATTTTTTTTTCTCGCTGGGGCGGCAGTGATCTAATATTAAGAAGGTGCAGATTGTGGTAATTAATAATTTAGGTATTAATATTAACTAGTGTTCGCCCACTGACAGAAATTCGACTACTAAAGGTGGCTGGTTTAATAATCAAAGACTTAGGTATAGAAAGTGTTCAGGAAAAACATTGCTTCCAATTTTTATCGTTGATAAGTCGTTATAGACGATAGGGCAGTCAATAAAAAAAGAAAATCGGTTGTCAGACAGAAGAAGATAATCATAATCACAAATCATAATGAATACTCATCTAATAAAATTATATGTGTATGTGTGTGAACATTTAAACAATGTAACCTTGCTGAGTTTCTTGCCGGTTCTTCTCAGTTGAAGGCTGACTTCCGAACCGGTGGTAACTTCTGTAATTCGACCTTCATAAGTGCCCTTCTAGGGCCTAAACTGAATAAATGGTTTTGACTTTGACTTTATGCGTGTGTTTGTGTGTGCGTGTGTGTGTGTATGTGTATGTGTGTGTGTATGGGTGTGTGTGAGCGTAATGTTGTTTTTATGAAATTAATTTATTTCTAATGCATAGTATAAAAATATTATCTTTCTGCACTCCTCCATTCCTTATTTCGATATTTCAGATTTTTATGTTGTTATGGCCAAAATTTGGTTTAGCCAAAGCGGGAAGCGTTATGTGCCCTAAGGCAATATGGCGGTAATTAGAATTATATTGATTAAGTGGACTGTATTTTTAAATCGTTAGGCACACTAGTATCACAGATCTACAATGAGTGAATACTTAAAGGTGATTCTTTTCCTTTGTCCTAGAATGTTCTGGATTGTCCGGGGCACCTATGGCACAGCACAGTGCCGTCAGAACGTAACACTGGACACCACTTAAATTAAGGTTTGATAACACAAGTCTATTGATGTATATAGTCTATTTTCTACGTACTCGCGGTGCGGTAATTTTAGGTGCAATAGATCACACTGAGATGCGTCCTTCAGCGATATGACCTTGACACTGACTTTGACGTCAGCATTTTCATTGAAGCTAGGTAAACGTGGAGGGATATTGAGATGTGGCGGGTGTAAGCAGGAGAGCATCACTCATTAATACTGTTTTACCATGTGTGCGAAAGTGACAGATATTAATACATTGAGACAATACAATCGAATACATAAAAGTAATATGGCGCTAACATTATGTTTTAATTTATTTATTAATTTAAGATCTTAAATTTATACATATGTCGTATAACTTTTATAAAGGTTATTTTTGTATATTTGGTAGGTGACGGTCACCTAACACCCCCAAATTACGAATTTACGACAAACTTAAGTTTGTCGTAAATTCGTAATACTTACAGGACATCCTAGGGTAGTTGGTAAAAAATATGTTATAGATAAAAATAAAACAAGGCCATTATGTATCTAACAATATAATATTATTATATTTATAATCCATAAATAATTGGCATACATTCAACAAATTATAATACAATGAACAAAACTTAAAAATAAATGAGCAAAAGTTTACATTACACAAGATTAAACCAAACGCCCAAAGCGTTAAAAGATTTATTTGTAGGATGGACGCCATTTTGGATTATCTCGCAAATATTGTCAGTGAGACTAGATAAATAATAATTGTATGCTTTTGAAAAGAGTAATTGTTGAGATTATTGCTCTCTCAGCAAAAGCAACTTTCCGAGCCGTGCGTTAGAGTTGGACAACTCACCTATTTAAATTTTACAATAATATCTTGCGTTTTACGAATAACCGACCATTACTAAAACTATTTTCTTACAATAGAGTTGATGAAACAATCATATAACGGGCCAATTGACGTGGATAATAAACACACTTATTACCACAAAAAAAATGTAGGTATGCATGAACATGTCTGTTTGTCCCTAATCTGGGTTGAATTATCTATTTACATTATGTATTTAAAAAATAGATAGTATCTCAGTAATCCGGTATCCATAGTACAAGCTCTGATAAAATTTCGATCAGACGGCCATGTGTGCAAAAGAAAGACATGGTGCAGTGCTGTCAGATGGTCCAAAAATCTTGGGCAAAAAGCATGGTTAAAACACCGTCAAATCATCCATAATTGATGAAGTTAAAGAAAGACTGCTCCATAGTATTATAACTACTTAACGCATTGGCTTACTTGAAGAGAGTTAATGCCTTCAGAAACTAGTTGTCCAAAAACCTTTGTGGTACATCGTCAAGAGGACAATCTAAGATCTGGACTGTGATCCTTACAAATAAAACAATAATTGAGTTCACCAGAACAGCTACAGCTACAGTAATGACCACGTCTGCTCTGCCAGAAGATACTATGGGATGATGAGTGACATATCAAATCAGCCTCTTTTTATTAAATGTTTTATATAAAATACTGGCTTGTGACGTCATAAATACACCACCAACTACTCTGTCATTTTGTTAATAAAAAAATCATAGAAAGGTTGAATTTTAACTGAAACTAAAATCAGAATCTTAAAATTTTTACCATCTGAATAAAGATAGTTTGACTATGTAGCACCTGTATAGGCTTAACTGAATTCTCATAACATCGTCAGTCATCTATATATAAATCACAACTCTTCAAACACCTAAAATTATGCTCAAAACACCCCAGAGGAGCCTTAAAAATAGTAACCCTAAGATACTGCAGCAGAAATAATGCATGTATCGCAGTCTTTTATACCTTTTGAGGCTTTCAGGGACTGTATCGAAAGGATCCTTTAGTAAATAAATCCTTACTCCTCTCACATAGCTGTAGAAATAATCGCTCCACAAAATGGCGCCCATGTCAAAGTCGAACATTTGTTTATCAGCATCGCACATCTCACTGAAGAGGTTTTGGGTGTTCATGTTGTGAAATTTCCATTCTCTGGTTGCGAAATATGCCATGACGTCGGAGAATTTGCTGATTTTCGTGTACGCTTTTCTGAGCCTGGAAAATAAGTTAAATATTTAGATTATCCTCTGTCAGCGGCTTTAGAGGGCATCCGAGAATCTTCCGAAATCGAATTACGGCGAACCTGATACTCCGCACTTTAGATGCGAAGTTACAATTACATTCCCACGCGTCAGGCGATAAGAGTTAAATGAGAGAGACTATAGAAATAGATGAAAACTTTCTTAAGACTTCTTCCAGGAGTCTTCTCAGTTTTTAAGTGTATCTATTCCGAAATGTCAATTGTAGGTAACATTAATAAGCATGAACAGAGTCTAAACTGAATAAATGACTTAAATTGATTTTGAGTTTGAATTTAAGCAATGTGTAATTTTTTATATCTGGTCCAATACAGCAGGCAGATCACCGATGGTAAGTGACTACCGTCGCCCATAGACATTAGCAATAATAGGAAGATTGCCAATTGTCGACCATTTTACAATACCATTAAGGCAAGTGTAATTGCCGGAACACACCGAAAAAACCTAAATTTACAAGTTACTGCATATTCCAAATTTCAAAGAATACTTACATGGGTTTCTTTCCAATCAGCACAGCAATGCCGTCGATGATGTACGCCGGGATCCAGTGCAGGAAGAAACAGTACAACATGTAGATAAACCTGGACGGAGTCACGTGAAACAAGTAGTAGTAGACCGCTTGCATTGTCGGCACTTCGAAGCCGTAGACCTCGTTGTATTTCATGAATTTCTCTGGAAAGAGGTGAAGAGAAATTGTAATATAGCAACAGACAGGTGGAAAAACATATTGAAAAATTCCTGGGAATTGCTTATGTCCGAAAAGGACGGTAGTATTAAATTCTGAAACAGTAGCATTATGGGAACTTGCACTCGAGTAGTTGAAGGGAGAGACAAAACAAAATGTCTCGCTGAATTTCTTGCCGGAGTCTCCTCAGTTTAAGTGTATTCCAAAACGGTGGTAGAGTCAATTGTAAACATGCACAAGTGCCAGATCAGGGTCTAAACTGAATAACAAATAGAAGCATGTACAAAGTATCTTAGAAGTTTGTAATTTCCGAAGAGGGGGGGGGGGGGGTGGTTTCCCTAAGTAGTATTGATTGAATGATTTTTTTTGCCATATTTTTTACAGTTTTTGTCTTAGTCATAAGTAAGGCTAGAAATATAATTCAAAATGTATAGTTAGCATCTGCTGCCGAACTAGGAATGGAATTCCTGTATTTCGGCATTCAGCGCCAAATCCCCTGGACATTAATGAAAAGAACGTACCCCAAGTCAAAGGCTTCTGCGTTGATGACACGTAGTTGTATACAGTGGGTGGAAGGTCATGCGGCGGCGCGTCCTGATGGTTCCCTCTCAGATGCAGGTCCCGTGCCGTGCGCCATGCGGCTGCCACGCACGCCTTCACCACCATGTCACCCGGCACCAAGTCCGCCACAGCGCGCGGCTCGCAGTTCAATACGTGCAGGAGGCCTACTGCTGCGCCTACCACCACCTGTCAACGATATACTCCTTGTTCACATACTACATTTATTACGTTGGACGATTTAGGGGGAGGAGGCGATCATGTCTTATTTTTTCTTACAAGGGTTTTTTTTATTCTGAATAAGCTTGTGTTTGACCACAATCTCACCATGGTAACTGATGATGTGGCCGAAGGTGGTAAGCACACAAAGCCTAGATGGGAACTGGCTCTCAAGTGCAGCTTTCGGAACATACCGATACTACAAAGTACCCCACCTCCGTGCTGTGGTTTCCTGACGAGTTTTTTCCTTCACCGAAAACTCAAACTCATTGTCGGATTCGAACCCACGACCTTGCCGCGGTATCCGACGTCACTTACCACAGAGCTATCATAGCCTTGTTCTATGGTAGCTTCGTTCGTGATCATGTCATATTTTTTCTTACAAGAGGGTTGGAGGCAGTCTTTATAGTTCTTACGTAAGATCACAAAGTTAATGTTAAGATTATACTTTGCGTATAACACTGTAAGAAATAGAAGAAAAGTTGTAAAATTACTATAAAATAAAAATTATTTGTAACTAAAAATCAAACGTTTCTAAAAACCAAATAAATATTGATGGGAAAGGTTCTGGAGTCGAACCTTGCACTGGAAGATGCAGCGTGGGCAGGCCTCCACAAGGTGGACCGATGACCTAGTGAGGGTCGTGGGAAACTGGATGCGAGCAGCACAGGACCGGTCGTTGTGGAAAACTTTGGGGGAGGCCTATATCCAGTAGTCAGTTCGGCTGAGATGATGATGATGACACGTTAAACAACTTTATAAAAAACAGATCTTACCCCTGTAGGCCCATAAACATTGTCGATCCATCCGGCTATCGGTTCTTTGGCTGTTCCAATTACTGTAATGGAAAATAAAAAATATTTTATAACCCTTTTTTATGTCAGACATCTGTCAACAGGCAGAGCACTTGACGGTAAGTGACTATCTACACCTATAGACATTAGCAATACCAGGGGGACTGGCTCTCAATTGCAACTGCCGAAACGAAACGATAAGTGCTTGGCGATAGATTTTCAACTTGGTGCTAACCAGCCAGTCGAGTACTACAAAGTACCCTAACACTGTGCTACGGTGTCCTCACGATATTGTCCTTCACCAAAAGCTCAAGCTCACTGTAGGGTTGGTAACCGGCGCCCTACCACTGAGCTATCATCGCCTTTTACCTTCGCTGATTTTCGCAATCTCATTGAAAGAGCCCTTGATATTAGCCACGTCATCCAACGCCTCTACCACAAAACTATTATCTACAGAAAGATCAGTTCGGTTTGAGAGACATTTTCTCCCGCGTATGATCAGGCTGTGGAATAAGCTCCCTGTACAGGTTTTCCCTAGAGACTACAGCATGGGGTTCTTCAAATGAGGAGTAAGAAGGTTTAAGGTCGACAATGCGTTCGTGACGCCTCTGGTGTTGCAAGCGTAAGCTTGTTTGCCACCTAGTGGTATAAAAAAAAAGATCATTCAGTATATACCACCCAAGGTCAAGATATAATGGTCTTACCTATAGAAGGCCTGAATAGTGATACAGGTAGACCTTTAGAGTACTTCAGAACTATATCTTCAGCTGTTGCTTTTGTGTAAGCATATGTGTTGGGAAAAGCGCCGAGGAGTCTGTAAATAAATTATGACTGTTAATAGGGATGTTGAGTCAATTTCAGTCAAAGTCAAAACCATTTATTCAGTTTAGGCCCTAGAAGGGGCCCTAGAAGGGGCTTAGGGCCTTATGAAGGTCGAATTATAGAAGTTACCACCGGTTCGGAAGTCAGACAACAACTGAGAAGAAACGGCAAGAAACTCAGCAAGGTTACATTTTTTAAATATTTTTGGACCATCTGACTATATTGGATTTTTTTAGTGACACAATCAGCTTCTTATTTATTAAATGTCAAAACGATAGTTTATATGGAGTTTAAAAAAACATTTAATTACCCTGGGGTGATATCATTGATGACCTTCTCGTCCATAGTCTCCACGATGTCTATCAGCTTCTCACCAGGAAGTGGACTCTCATAGAATCTCTCTTCGATTTCGTTATGTGTGCAGTTACTGAAGAACAGAAAAAAACGTAAGACTTCAAAAATTTAGGAGATTAGTTCAATCCATCTGATCTGAAATCACGTCGACATCCTGAATGGCAGATCATAGGACGAACATAAGCCCAATAAAATAAAATAAACCGGCCAAGTGCGAGTCGGACTCGCGCACGAATGGTTCCGTAAAAATGGCAAAAATATCACATTTGTTGTATGGGAGCCCCCCTTAAATATTTATTTTCGTATTTGTTGTTATAGTGGCAACAGAAATATATCATCTGTGAAAATTTCAACTGTCTAGCTATCGCGGTTCTTGAGATACAGCCTGGTGACAGACAGACGGACGAACAGACAGCGAAGTCTTAGTAATAGGGTCCCGTTTTTACCCTTTTTTTTTTTTTTTTTTTTTTATATTCGATAGGCTTGTGTTTGACCACAATCTCACCATGGTAAGTGATGATGTGGCCGAAGATGGTAAGCACACAAAGCCTAGATGGGAACTGGCTCTCAAGTGCAGCTGTCGGAACACACCGATAGGTGTTTGGCGACAGATTTTCAACTTGAGGGTGGTAGCCAGCCAGTCGGGTACTACAATATACCCTACCACCGTGCTATGGTTTCCTCACGATGTTTTCCTTCACCGAAAGCTCAAGCTCATTGTAGGATTTGAACCCACGACCTTCGCCGCGGCATTCGACGTCACTTACCACTGAGCTATCATCGCCTTTGGGTACGGTACCCTAAAAAAACATTTTTAAAACAGGAAATCAGCTGTGCCACCATATCCTTGGTACCACCACGAATTGTCTTTGACTTTAGGCAAAAGCTGTATACAAATAAAAAGGTAGATGCGTGCGGTGTACTAGGTTTTTCTTTCGTTATTTTTACTTCCATTACATTCACAAAATTTTTGTTTTAAATGTAAAATTGTATATTATAACTAATATGGCTATGGAAGAGCGAAATAACCAAACACAGGTAATCATTGCTTAAAAGGGATCCCAAAACCAGATTGATTTACCAGATAAACGTAATAATACAACGAATCACGCCTGTATTGGTCAAAATGATCATTATGCCTTTTGCTGTCGAGACCATGGGTCCGTGGGGGACTGAAGCTCGTTTTACAAGTATTTTATCAAAAAAAAATCTCTGCCTCAGAAGACCGGCACGGGAGCTTTTTCCGCCAACGCTCAGCCTGGCCATCCAAAGAGGAAACGCTGCCAGCCTGCTAGGAACCTTGCCGATCAGCAGCAGCGGCAGCCTCGAGGAAGTTATTTTTATATATAATGGTTTGATAAACATTGTTTGTTTTACCTGTAAGCAGTAGATATATGGACCATGGCTTTCAGCTTGCTGCAAGCCCTGGCCAGCAGGAACATCTCCCTCGTACCTCTCACATTGATCTCAACAGCTGTCTTCAAAGGTTCGTCGAACCTTACTGTAGCTGCGCCGTGGAATATCACTTCTACCTGAATAAAATTAACATAATATTAAGTTCATGTGGGACGTAATTTTTTCCAGGGATAAAAAGTATTTAATGTTTTATTTCAGGGTATGATCTGCCTGTTTGCTAAGTTTCATCAAAATGCATTTAGGAGTAATAAAATGTCACATTTACAATAAGTTGAGTAAAATAGGTGAATAAAATTTTTCAAAGTACAGTCTTTGGTTAAACTCACTACCTACCACGACAGGTAGTGCGTTCGATTCCCATCCAGGGCAGACTTATGTGTGCATGAACATGTCTCTATGTCTATGAATCATTTTTTTTTATTCTGAATAATATTGTGTTTGACCACAATCTCACCATGGTGATGGAATCGCTGCCCGATGAAAACATCCCAAGAAGACTGACTGCATTGCCGCGCTGAATGGCAATACCAATTCTTTGGGCAAAGTATATATATATATATTTTTTTTTTATGTCACAAGTGACAACGAGGCAGGCGGGTCACCTGATGGTAAGTGACTACCGTCGCCTATAGACATTGGCAATACCAGGGGATTGCTAATGTGTTGTACACCTTATTAAGGCGAACTGGCTCTCAAGTGCAATTGCCGGAACACACCAACAGGTGCTTGGCGACAGATTTTCAACTTGAGGGTGGTAGCCAGCCAGTCGAGTACTACAAAGTACCCTACCACCGTGCTGTGGTTTCCTCACGATGTTTTCCTTCACCGAAAGCTCAAGCTCATTGTAAGGATTCGAACCCACGACCTTCGCCGCGGTATCCGACGTCACTTACCACTGAGCTATCATCGCCTGGCGGTATATGTCACTAGAGGCCTCAATAAGGCGATGGGAGATCTCTTTGTACAAAAAATGAGCATCTGGTCCCCAAGGCCCCTAGGGTTTCAACCCCAAACGCCGAAATATCAGTAATCTAGTTTCCTTAGTACAAGCTCTGCTTAGTTTGGGATCAGATGTTCGTTTGGCCGTGTGTGGGTCTAGGTTTCTTACCTCATTGATGAGTTTGATTCTATCCTCTGGAACTATTCCGAGGTCTATTTGGCCTACATCTCCCTCGATGAGGCAGATTTTTTGAAGGAAATCCGGATGCTCTTTTCTTAGTCTGTCGTATAGCTGAAACAATACACCGTTACGTATGAAAGAGCGTGGTAGACTCGCTATTTCGAAATGGGAAGATATTCCGTAAGACTATAATTCGAGTGTTGAGAGAATTTCCATAGCGCGATGTAGATTAGCGCCATCTATACATTGGTAGAATCAACTTGTTTGTATTGCTGATAAATGTTCTACATAAGATTCTAATTTACAAGTGAATCTAGACAAAAGTAAAGTGAAAAAGGCGTGTGCTATCTAACTTGAAATTACAATCATGTTTTTTATTGAAGTGAATTAGATTTAACTATACAAGGATGGGAAATTCTTGGAAATAGAGAAAAAGTTACAACTATGCTATATGCGGCGCTAATTAAGAGTAAAATATGAGTGTTTGTACGAGCTAAAATACCTGACCAGAAAGAACGAGTTCTCCTTCTTTTTACCCAACTGATCAATGTATGTATGTCCGTCCCAACTACTAAACGGCTGAATCGATTTTGATGAATGATCATCTTCTTAAAATTAATATAAAGACCTAAATTGTTGTTCAGACTGCATGAGATTGTTTACAGTATTGGAAGCAGATCATCTTGTTTATTTTTTTTTTAATTAACGCGGTTGTTTTTTAGTGTAGTTAGGCTAAGGTTCAAGAGTTTAATCCACTTACAACATCGTCAAACTGTTCCTGTATCCTCTTTTCTATGGGTTTATTCTTCTTGGGTCTAGCGAGAAGATACAGCTTCTTCAGGTCTGGACAGGATCTGTAATAGATGGTAAATAGATCTTAGCTTGAGCTTTCGGTGAAGGAACACATCGCGAGGAAACCACAGCACGGTGTTAAGGTACTTCGTAGTACTCGACTGGCTGGCTACCACCCTCAAGTTGAAAGTCGCCAAGAACCTGTTAGTGTGTTCCGGCAGTTGTACTTGAGAGCCTACCTTTAAGGCATTGTAATAAGGTGTACAACACATTGGCAATCGCCCTGGTACTGCTAATATCTATAGGCGACGGTAGTCACTTACCATCAGGTGACCCGCCTGCCTCGTTGTAACTTGTGACGCTACCCTCATCCTGACCACGACAAATCCGGGGAAACCCGGACGGATAGTAACCCTATAACCAAATCCACCAATCAGTCTGCCCACTGCTTCGCTATTCTGTCATCACGTCACGTACAGCTATCACGAGTTGTCAAGTCGCGTCTAGAATACAATTTGTATTGCATTGCATGATGCGGTTTTACGTGATCAAACAGTTACAAACATTAGTGGCAATGAACTTATAATATCAGATACATTCTTTATCGTATTATCACGACTAATTTCCTTTACAAGACTGGCATAGACAAAGATGGCATTAATTTTAAAGTAATAAAGGATGGGTATACGGTGTGACGTAATATAATGACGCCATATTGGAATAGTGACTTTGCGCCATTTTTAATCGGTAAGAAGATCGGTGTCAAGTAAAATTTTAATAAGAAAATTATCAATAAAAATTACATTGATACTGATGAGTCTACTGGTATTATTACGGTGGTAGAGTCAATTCTATTGTTCATAGTTGCTTGCGAATATTTTTCGCGCTTCTTTCGTTTTCAACGCCCATGGTTTCGCCATTTTGGAAAAAAAAACAAAAACTAAACCGACAAAAAGTCCACATAATTATCGAACCTGTTTACAGTATTTCACGAGAATTGGTTGAGAAATGCGACCTGTAGACGAGAACTGCTGGATAGACATACGAAACCATTTTTGCTCAAACTGAAACGGAGACTGTTGGATCGCTGTGCTCGGTCGGCCAATGGATTTAGTTCGCTAAACTTTTAACCGTATTTACTATCCTTATTCGATGATGGTTGTACAAACGATAATGTATTTAAATTAGTTTAATTAAAAAACATATAGCACAATAATTTAAATTAATCTCTGTCAACGCATCAGCCTGGCCATCCAAAGAGGAAACGCTGCCATCCTGCTGGGAACCTTGCCGATCGGCAGCAGCGGCAGCCTCGAGGAAGTTCATATATAGACATGGGGAATAAATAGCACAATACTTGATATACTGCAATTAAATCATTAATAGATATTTATGATCTTGACTAATAAACAGCTGCAGCAATTATGATGGAGAATAAGTAATAAACATTCCGTTAGTATTGTTACTATTGTACCATACGCTGGTAGAATACTAATTTGGTGTGTTGGCCACACAGAAGTTGCGTCTAATCTCGGGGTTTCCCCGCCTTCACCCCTTTTGAGGTTTTATTATGTAACCTATTATATGAAGTATTGTTTAATATTATATTGGAATTTACGGTTGATTCATACCTACAGATACCAAATGTGGCAGACACATAGACAAATAAATATTTTTACATTACTTCTATGGGCGTATTCAATTATACCGATTTGTCCCCCGAAAATGACCCTTATTTAAAAACAAATTTATTCACTCTTTTTTATTCTGGATAGGTTTGTGTTTGACTACAATCTCACTATGGTAAGTGATGATGTGGCCGAAGGTGGTAAGCATACAAAGCCTAGATGGAAACTGGCTCTCAAGTGCAACTGTCGGAACACACCGATAGGTGCTTGGCGACAGATTTCAACTTGTGTGTCAACAACAGCCAGTCAGGCACCTACTACATAGTACCCTACCACCGTGCTATGATTTCGTCACGATGTTTTCCTCCACCGAAAGCTCAAGCTCATTGCAGGATTCGAACCCACGACCTTCGCCGCGGTACCACTTACCACTGAGCTATCATCGCCTTAAAACATTGCACATCTGTGTTTGGGTCATAGAATTACACCATCCTAATAAATTTCACCTGATTTGGTCCTGTAGATTCGGAGCAAATGTTTGTGACATGACCGGACGCACGAAAACAAACACTACGCCGAAGCGTACCCGAGTCTATATCTATGACCCGAGTCGAACCGAGCCCAGTCTCGTTGCAAGAAATGACATTCAGTTGTCGCGACACAATGTTTTCACGCACACTAGCATCCTTGCTAATACACACTCAAATGTTGAGTTGCCGCATTTTCGGAACTGTCACGGAAAGGGAGCACTGCATCTACGTCGGAGCGGCACGATGACCTATTTTTAATCTATGCGATGACCTATTTTTAATCTATGCGATGACCTATTATTAATCTATAGTTAGTAGATACCTTGATTCGCACACAATACTCCGACAAAGGAAAAAAGTGGTGTAATATTTCACCGAGCATTCCTAAGTTCTGTTCGTAGCTTGAAAACTAAACAGATCGAGTAGGGTGCGCATGATAGTTGCTAATTGATAGAATTGTCTTAATTTTAGATTTTTTGATAATCTCTCTTTATGTTTCGTGGCCAAGTAAACAATGCAGATACAAGGTGAATATCTTTAAAAACTCTATAGGTATACCTATTTGTATAAAAAAAGTAGGCCAGACTCACTGACTCAACAACGCCCAGCCTAAACCCTTGGACTTAGAAAGCTGTATTTTTATGTTGTTTTTAATACGTAGACGAGTAATGAGTGAGGATTTTTTGAAATTCAATCCCTAAAGGGGTAAAAAAGGAATACGCAGGTGAAACCGAAAGCTGGTTAATAAATCCTCATTCATAATATTAACAAGATTTATTTAGAAGTAGCAGCAGAAGCCTTGTTCCTAGCAGGCTGGTAGTGATCCATGTTTGAATAGCCAAACTAATGCGCTGGCGGAAACAGCAGTCTGTCCTTCGATCACTCAAGGCAGAATTATTATTGACAAAATGTTATTAAATCAATATAAATATTCAATAATTGATTCTACATTGATTGACTAAATACTTTAAGTGTCGTAATAGTTTTTTTGAATTAAGTCGCTTCCGCTGTCTGTTCGCTTAGATCTTTTAAACTACTCAACGGATTTTAATGCAGTTTTCAGCAATAGATAGAGTGATGCAAGAGGAAGGTTTACATACATATTATAGTACAGAAAAGCCGAGAGTTTCAATGGTTTGTAATGTGATGCCGTTCAGCGAAGCGGGCGGGGGACTGCTAGTAAAATATACACTTACAAAAATCAGGACGTTTCCGCATTATTTCATAAATCATGGCTACTCCACATAGCAAGGATATGTTAAGCATATTTAACTACTCATTGACAGTGTTTATTGATTACATATTCTAAGCCGCTCCTTTTAAAGTTCAATTTTCTTTACTTAACAATATTTAAAGTAGAATACGCGGTTGATATAAAATGTAATGAATTTTATTATGTAAGAGCTAAGGTCGATATTTATTCGTCGCTTATTTTTCCTTGTAAAAGTTTACCATCTGCCTTGGGCCGGTTTTGTATGAAGTGTTTGTATGAACTTTGTAGGATGCCACATACAAATGTTTGTATTAAGTTAAATTACGTGGGAAAACAAATTTATGACTTATTTTTAAGTGAATTACACTTTAAAACCGCTTGACACTGATCCCATACTAGTGACAGAGTCACCGACAATTTTAAACCGAGTTTTTTTTTTAATTCTGGATAAGCTTGTGTTTGACCACAATCTCACTATGGTAAGTGATGATGTGGCCGAAGGTTGTAAGGACACAAAGCCTAGATGGGATTGGCTCTCAAGTGCAGCTGTCTGAAAACACCGATAGATGCTTAGCGACAGATTTTCAACATGAGGGTAGCCAGCCAGTCGGGTACTACACGTACCCTACCACCGTGCTATGGTATGGAAAGCTCAAGTCTTTGTAGAATTCGAACCCACGACCTTCGCGGCGATATCCGACGTCACTACCACTGAGCTATCATCGCCTTAAAAGATGAACAAAATGCACGTCAAAAGGTGTAGATAGGTACTAAGCGCTCCGAAAGTGGGATGCCAAAAAGTGGCTAATTAGCCTATCTTGACTTGAAGTAAAAGTAACCAAACAACCAAAAATGCCATCGTGTGTTATGAGATATCATAATGGAGTTTGGACATTGTAATATTAAGTTATTTCTGTGTGTAATTAACATTGATAATTTAACTACAACCGCCATTTTTAAAGCGACGATAGCTCAGTGGTAAGTGACGTCGGATACCGCGGCGAAGGTCGTGGGTTCGAATCCTACAATGAACTTGAGCTTTTGGTGAAGGAAAACATCGTGAGGAAACCACAGCACGGTGGTAGGGTACTTTGTAGTACTCAACTGGCTGGCTACCACCCTCAAGTTGAAAATCTGTCGCCAAGCACCTGTTGGTGTTCCGGCAATTGCACTTGAGAGCCAGTTCGCCTTTAAGGCATTGTAATAAGGTGTACAACACATTAGCAATCCCCTGGTATTGCCAATGTCTATAGGCGACGGTTATCACTTACCATCATGTGACCCGCCTGCCTAATATAGTTCGCACGACTCTTATATAGATGGCGCTCCAATAATCTACATCGCGCTATCGAAGTTTTCCAAGCGATCTGCATATATACAAGATTCCAACATGTACAGTTGTGGTGCGGTCCCCAGGCACGATGACCAAGCCTGGCGGAAGATCTTCTCTTTTCAATGGAGGAGTCTAACATTATTGTTCCATTTATCATTATTATTAATAGGTAGTTTTAATTGTCATTATTTTTAAAATTGTTTTTTTCATTAATTATTAAGTTTCGTGTAGTTTAAATTTTTATTTTTAATATGTTATGTGGTATCCACACCGTGACGTCACCTGCTGGCTCCAACGGAAGACTAGCGCAGGTTTAACAACCCGCAAAATGCTGAGCTGGGGCCAATTTGTAACATTGTTCGTCAATACTTTAATTAATAACTTTTTACAAATTACAAATAAATAATATTTCATTTCATTTCATAACATCTCGCTCCTCCATATATTATTTGTCGATATGCAGCACTACAACACTAGCGAAAGGATGTACACTTACACTGTAAGGGATTAGGAAAACTAGTGGCACTGTCTATATCATGATGTCTAAAATAGAAGCATAGGTACTTCGTTTAATACATATTAGACAGCGAGCGGTGATATCCTCTCAACAATAAAACAACCTAAGCCTAAATAATGTATTTGACTACACTGAAAATATAAAAAAAAACTGTTGTTAGCTTAACAGTAAACCTTTTTATAAACCAATTTAGCCACCCGATCTAGGCTTTGTGTGCTTACCACCTTCGGCCACATCATTACTTACCATAGTGAGATGGTGTTCAAACACAAGCTTATACAGAATAAAAAAAAAGTAATATTTGAAAATATTTTCATGTTTGACCACGTGATTGAACTCGGTTCTGGCCGATTCTGAGTGTGACGTCACCAGCTTGTAAACAGCAAAATAGAAACAACAAAGTTATGAAAGATTATTTCGACAACTAAAAGTTTGTTTACGAGCAGGTGACGTCATCATGTCACGTGACCTAGCCATTATGGCGTCTTAGCGTTTTGGTGGAATTTTTATGAATATAAACTTTGATGGTAATTTTTAAAGAAAATAGAGTTTACAAAGAATGCTATTTGCTAACAATTTTAGATACTTTTATAAATTCTTTCACATACCATTTCAACTGATGGAACAAACTTGCTTCCCAAATCATTTACAACATGTTTACAGTTAGATAATAGTACAATTTAACAATAATAAGTATCACAATGAAATACGCACGCGTATTTCACAATGCAGTCGACTTGCCTCAAGGCTGGTTACTACGTGCTGACAGAGGACAGACGCTGGGAAATTATTAATTAGCTTAAATCAATTGGGATTTGTAAATTAAACTGTTGAAAAGAGTATTGAGCATGAGTGTGGATGCATATAGAGGTAGAGGAAGGCCGAAGAAGGTATGGATGGACTGCGTGAAGAATGATATGCATATGAAAGGTGTGAGTACGGAGACGACTAGTGATAGAGCTGAGTGGAAGAGGAAAACATGTTGTGCCGACCACACCTAGCGTGGGATAAGGAAAGGAAGAAGATAGAGAAACTTAGGGTTGATTTTTCAATGGCTTACTGTTAAATAAAAGACGTGCTTCCAGTATATAATGTATTGCGAGACTGGCATTACTTTTGCCTACCTACATTTACAATAATAAATGATACTTATATCTAACACTTAGCCTGACTGACATAAGATGAGATCCTTTCCAAAATATTGTTTGGTATAAAATACAAAAATAACCTTATAAGGCGATGATAGCTCAGTGGTAAGTGACGTCGGATACCGCGGCGAAGGTCGTGGGTTCGAATCCTTACAATGAGCTTGAGCTTTCGGTGAAGGAAAACATCGTGAGGAAACCACAGCACGGTGGTAGGGTACTTTGTAGTACTCGACTGGCTGGCTACCACCCTCAAGTTGAAAATCTGTCGCCAAGCACCTGTTGGTGTGTTCCGGCAATTGCACTTGAGAGCCAGTTCGCCTTAATAAGGTGTACAACACATTAGCAATCCCCTGGTATTGCCAATGTCTATAGGCGACGGTTGTCACTTATCAGGTGACCCGCCTGCCTCGTTGTCACTGGTGAAATAAAAAAAAAAAAAAAACCTAAACCCGATTACAGCGGTACCATAGTGAATCTAAACCATCAAGTGTTGGTGTGCCTGACAGGGTCCACAAATTGACTCAGACCTAATTTACCTCGTAAGGTGAGTGTAATGTAACATCATTGTGGAATGCAAATAAATAAATATGAAAAACTAATATTATAAAGAGGAAAGATTTGATTTTATTTTTACGATTCAAAGTCAAAGTCAAAACCATTTATTCAGTTTAGGCCCTAGAAGGGCACTTATGAAGGTCGAATTACAGAAGTTACCACCGGTTCGGAAGTCAGACAACAACTGAGAACAACCGGCAAGAAACTCAGCAAGGTTACATTTTTTTAATATTTTTGGACCATCTGACTATATTGGCTTTTTTTTTCAAATGTTTAACAATTTTATTCTTAAAGTAATACAAAAATACATAAAAAATTATAACCCGCATTAGTTACCTCAAATAGAGATTAACTTTTAATAACTCGTAGATTTAACTCAAAAACTAGTGAACCGATTTTAAAAATTCTTTCACCATTAGAAAGCTACATTATCCCTCGGTAACATAGGCTATATTTTTATCCCGGTAAAACATAAGATCCTATGTAAACGCGGGCGAAACCGCGGAGGACAGCTAGTGTTATTATATTGTGAGACAGTTTATTTCAAATAACTTCACTACATATAGCTCAGTGGTAAGTGACATCGAATACCGCGACGAAGGTCGTGGGTTCGAATCCTACAATGAGCTTGAGCTTTCGGTGAAGGAAAACATCGTGAGGAAACCATAGCACGGTGGTAGGGTGCTTTGTAGTACCCGACTGGCTGGCTACCACTCACAAGTTGAAAACCTATCGCCAAGCACCTATCGGTGTGTTCCGACAGCTGCACTTGAGAGCCAGTTCCCATCTAGGCTTTGTGTGCTTACCACCTTCGGCCACATTATCACTTACCATGGTGAGATTGTGGTCAAACACAAGCTTATCCAGAATTTAAAAAAAAACTCGGTTTAAAATTGTCGGTGACTCTGTCACTAGTATGGGATCAGTGTCAAGCGGTTTTAAAGTGTAATTCACTTAAAAATAAGTCATAAATTTGTTTTCCCACGTAATTTAACTTAATACAAACATTTGTATACAAAGTTCTAATCCAACCTTTTTTTTTTTTTTTTAATGTCACAAGTGACAACGAGGCAGGCGGGTCACCTGATGGTAAGTGACAACCGTCGCCTATAGACATTGGCAATACCAGGGGATTGCTAATGTGTTGTACACCTTATTACAATGCCTTAAAGGCGAACTGGCTCTCAAGTGCAACTGCCGGAACACACCGATAGGTGCTTGGCGACAGATTTTCAACTTGAGGGTGGTAGCCAGCCAGTCGAGTACTACAAAGTACCCTACCACCGTGCTATGGTTACTTACCTAGGTACTTAATGATAGAAATTCTTCGCGCACGATAGAATTTCGGTCAAGTGTCCGAGTTACGTTATGTTATGTACTATTACATAATAAGTAGGCAAGTTCTATTGTCTTACGTTTTATTTGAGTTGTTTTAGAAACTTATTTAATTAACAGACATTTTCACTCACGTCCGAGTTAATTTCAACTCATATTAAAGTCACCAAATGGCGGAGCGCGGTCCAGATCCGGACCACTAACCTATTTTGTGAGGACCGTACACTAATCTTATAAAGAGGAAAGATTTGTATTTTTGTATGTAATATCTATGGAATAAACATAAAAACTCTCTCAAAAAAACAATCTAAATTACTTTTACTTTTTACCATTTTCAAAGGCTTCTGCACTGGTCTATGAGTAACATAGGCTATGTTTTTATCCCGGGAAAAGATAAGATATCGTTATTTTCGCTAAAACTCGTTCATTTATAGTTTTGTTCGCCCAAATACGGGGTGATTTAAAATAAATAAAATAATAGGGAAATCCCTTTAAAAAAAACTTGAGAGGTGTCAAGGGACACCCGGATGGAACGAGGAACGAAGTTATATAAGTCAAGAGAGTATATAAAAAAAAAACTATTTATATATATATATCTATAGGTATAAATAGAAATGAAAATATCTGGCTTGCTTTCTATAAGAGAGAGAGAGAGAGAGAGAGACAGACAGAGAAACATGCGCACGCCGCACAGCTTACAATAGCTTACTATAACAAAAAAGTGTCGTGACAACTTTTCGTAAGTTTTTTTTTCGTCTAGCCCCCTTTCACATGGTAATATGCTACGGGAATTGCCGAATGACAGACAGCTACTGTTATTCTTTTCATGCGGCTGGTCTCCGCCCAAGCTCCGCTCCAAATAGCAGAATAATTATTTAAAAATTTGGGGGGGGGGGGGGGGGGCATTTCTCCAGGACGAGACGTCTTCAGGCAGATATGATGATCACTAACCTTAAAAGCTTTTCCACCAGCAGTTTCCCCAGGAATCCAGTGCCACCGGTCACCAGGATAGTGGTGTTCGCGAAGAACTTCTCAATCTGTGAATCGCCAAGGACTTCTGTTTCATCCACCATGTCTTTGTACGTTATATCACCACCCTGTTTCTTGTCCAGGAGCTCTGTTGTTTGTATCTCCATCGCCATTCTGGAGAAAAAGAAGTTTTATTAATTTACTTCTTCGGAAGATCTTGGGGCCGACAATACAAGAAGATGGCACGTGGAGAATCCTGAAGAATCTAGAGATAGAAGATCTATTTAAGGAGCCTAACATATTAGGAGAGATAAAAGCCCATAGACTCGCTGGCTCGGACACGTCGAAAGGATGAGTGAAGATCGAGGGGTGAAGAGAGCGTATCTGGGTCTGGAAGGCCTGTTCAACGTCCTAGGTATCGCTGGGTGGATAGAGTGCAGCAGGAGCTGCGCGAGCTATCAGTTGACGACAGTTGGCGAGAGCTTGCGCAGGACAGGGAAAAGTGGCGCTTTCTTGTGTCGGAGGCCAAGATTCACTTCGGGTCACTGAGCCATCTGAGTAAGCCGTCCCCCGCGGTTTCACCCGCGTACCCGTGGGATCCGCGTTCCCGTGGAATTTTTTATTTTACACAAACCTTGTCCTAACAATAACGAATACATAAAACAAAGAATTATCAAATTTGGTGCAGTCATTCGAAATATAAAAAGAATAAGAATATTCAGTTACATAGGATTTCGAAGATCCACTTTTATTTATATAGATAGATTTAATAAAATAATGAGATTTAGGGATTTGTTTATTTTTGGTTTCTGTATCGCAAAAGGAAAAACAGAACCCTTTATCTCGGGAACGCGTGGAGGTATCGGGTTAAAATTAAAACGATATACTTAAGTCTACAGTCCCTTGAAGCTGTGAAAAAATCGAACTTCTAAGTTAACGTAAAAAAAAGATACGACAGATTTTTATGGTACACTAACAAAAGGACACACTTGCACTGTAAGGAATTAGGAAAAAGAGTGGGGTGCGTCTTGTGGATGATATCTTCAGGATCCTTCTGTATTAAGTTATTACGTAATTAGCTAACCTAACAACATCTGATGTTTAAAATAGAATAAATGTAATTATGTATGACACTTATAATAAGTAGGATTATACAGGTCATCTTAAATTAGAAATAAAACTAAAATACCTATAAATAAAACTAAATTATAAATAAAACAAAGAAACACAAACAAAGAAACAAAAGAATAAAACAAAGAAGAAAACAAAGAAATGGCTACGTTACCTCGCTGTATAGTATCAACATCATCATCATCATTTACATCTTATAGTGACCATATCAATATTAAAAATCTTTAATGTTGAAATAAATAGATTAACTTGGCCATCGCATGAAAATACAATATCTCACAAGTAATACATACTATATTGAATTAAATTGTTTAGTGCGATTGCCAATGTGATTTAATATTGATATGGTCACTATAAGATGTTGTTAGGTTAGCTAATTACGTAATAACTTAAGACAGAAGGACCCTTAAGTAGTGACTGAATAAATTAACCGACTTGGTATTACATGATCTCACAACTTTTTACGGTAGAAGAACTGAGTTGCGAGACTTGGTTTTTGTACAAGTTATGTTTTTGATGGCTCTAGGTATAATCATAGTTTCAAAGGAATCTCGAATAAAGTTAGTTATTAACACGTGATAAAAAATCGGACACGTTTTCTCAAATCACGTAAGCATATTTATCTACTTCTGGTGTCAAATAGTAGGTCTGTTTGTACACCTTATTTAAATGTCATTACAGTCAAAACGATGCTGTATGTTTGTATTGTACAAGCCATCTACGTAACAGACATAATAGGTAAATGAGGAAAATACATTGGATAATCTATGCGCAGTATGGAGACATTGAAAGTATGTGGTTCAATCTATGCAAGGATATATTTGAGGTCAGCTACAGTGCAAGGGTGAATGGATATAATAATTTATATCAATTACTTTAATTATGATGACTTGTGTCACTTTGCGTGAGAAGAGACACATGAGTGCGAGAGTCGCTTCACCAACTCAGCCATCAAGCGGCCCTCAGTTTAGGTGCCAAAAATGTGGACGCTGCTGTCGCTCCCGTATCGGACTGTACAGTCACTCCAAGGCCTGCCACACGGACGCTGTTTAGATCATCTATTTAAGATGTATAAAGGCCCTTTATAGAATAAAATTGAGATTGCTTGTGGTCATATGCCAACCTATCGTAAAAATAATACCTACATTCTGCAAAGTAGCATACGACCTTCGTTATTTCAGACTAGCTGTTCCCCGCGGTTTCACCCGCGTTCCCGTGGGATATTATCTTTTCCAACACAAAATATAGCCTATGTTCATCAGGGATAATGTAGCTTTCCAATAGTGAAAGAATTTTTCAAATCGGTCCAGTGGTTTCAGAGCTTATTCAATGCAAACAATCAAATCATTCCTCTTTACAATATTATAATAGTATAGGTGAGAATATTTTCTTGTTTCACACTTTTTAGAGCGTGACTTTACAATAGTCCGGGTTTTAGTTTTTGGAATTAATATTGCTAATCAGTAACATTTATAATATTGCACATTTATCAGAATTAATCTTATCTCCAAACGCATAATCGATTATGAACCTTATCTGTTACATAATAAAGATGTATTGAGTAAGAGTAAATTTCGAAACTGTTATCAATTAGACCAATAATGATCAATCTAAGTGCACAAGTGAAGTGAAATGAAAGCGTGTATCGTGACTTTTCAGGTTGTCCCAAAAAGTCCGTGAAAAGTTTTAGTGGAACAGCCGCCAATTTCACTAAAACCTGACTTGTACGGATGAGGACTAGACTTTACTTTGAATATGACAATATGACGTGACTATAACATAAAAGAAGAATATTTAAAATAACGAAATGGCTTAAAGTTCTAGATACCAAGCCAAAAAAATCTTCCTTGCTTGATTTATACCTATTGAACTTAAACTGTCTCTAAATAAGAATTATTTGTTAACGGTCTTTTTAAGACGCAATGCACACCTCATCTATATTCTATGTTGCGATACGAGGAAACAAGAAATATTATTTAATCAACATAATAATGCCTGCAGGTCGACTACATTCTGAGGTTAAGGATTCTTCCTTTATTTATAATCAAAATAATTCAACGGTTTAAAAAAACTATAACATATAGTTAGGTACAATGTTTTCCAAGAGTACTATATTTTTTTGTAAATTATTATGAAAAATACTATATTCAGTTGGCTACCCTAACTACAGCCTGCTTCTTTTTTTTTTGGGGAGTACTTAAAGGTGGAGGTCTGAGGAACCATAGACACCCTTACGCAGACTTTTCGGTGAGCGCTTAGGGCTCTCAACCGCGTTACAAATTTTAGTCGACTGACCGCTGAGGGCGCCCCAGTTGAGGCACGAACCTCGGCTCAGGGCGTCGTCGAGGGGACACAAAAGTGGAACGGACTTTGCCTAAGCGATTTAGAGGAGTTTTAAGGGACGGTCGGATTGCTGGTGCGGCTCAGGCCGTTATTTACGGGGGTAGAGACTGACTGAGTGGGACATCGCGACGGGCCTCTCCGGCGAGGACGGAAGACATTTAATTTTCATTCAATTTATAATTTCTATAATATCAAATACAACTACAACTAAAACTTATTTCGTATTCCATTTAATTTAAATAAATCTAAATAAAAAAGTGGTTGTCAGTAGGCAACGTACCCAGAATGCTGGCAGCATTGCCACGTTGGATGGCAATGCTGATTCGTTGAGCGACGTATATGCCAGCATTCTGGTCACGAGATGCGTCGACCAGTCGTTTTGACATTTCTCGGAAAAGGTGGTGTGCACTCGGCCCCCACGGACCCAGAGTTTCAACCCCAAACGGCTCAAACAAGTAACTTGTATCTAAGTTACTGTATTTTCGCCGCTTGAGGCGAAAATACAGTAACTATTAATAATAATAATATTAATTAATTAATTAATTAATATTAATTTCTATTAATAATAATGTATTTAATATTTCTACACCTTTATTGGTAGAATATGCTGATCTGAATGACATGACCATCTTAATGTACCATATTCATGGAAATAAATTATTTGATCTGATTTGATTTAATGTAACATCAAAGTACTGTCGTGTTGTATGTAATTTGATGTAAATATCAACTAATGTAGATATAATAATATAGTTGAAACCAGTTCTATCGTAGAACTTCAAGATATAAACCTTCGCGGTAATCATTAATTTTATAAACTGCATGTATTGTAATAATTTTACCTAGAAACTCCTCTAGCTTTGTTTATATCTAATGCCACGTTAAAAGGACTGTTTCATTACTTCTTTTTAATGCACGGATATACAAACGTACTCTAATATACTAAATTACTAACTGAAATTACTAATAAGTTAGTAAACTTTATTTTTATTCAGCTAAGATGACCTAAACAATCTAAAACTCTAAATCTAATATAGGTACTTATTCTAAAAAAAAAACTAAAAATCTAAATATAAATTAACTCATCATAAGAAGGTATCTTTATTCGTCTTTGTTTCATATATTTATCAGCGAACATTTCATATAAATGCATTCTCTCAAGCTCATTGTAGGATTCGAACCCACGACCTTCGCCGCGGTATCCGACACACCACTGAGCTATCATCGCCTAAAAACAATGTTTGACTACAATCTCACTATGGTAAGTGATGATGTGGCCGAAGGTGGTAAGCACACAAAGCCTAGATGGGAACTGGCTCTCAAGTGCAGCTGTCGGAACACACCGATAGGTGCTTGGCGACAGATTTTCAACTTGAGGGTGGTAGCCAGCCAGTCGGGTACCACAAAGTACCCTACCACCGTGCTATAGTTTCCTCACGATGTTTTCCTTCACCGAAAGCTCAAACTCATTGTAGGATTCGAACCCACGACCTTCGCCGCGGTATTCGACGTCACTACCACTGAGCTATCATCGGATAGAGCGGCTATCAGAAGAAATGTCATAGAAAAACTGTGATCCCATTCCATGCCTCAGTAACGTCATCTATCTATGAATAAACTAGACTAGACTGAGCGACTTTTGTCCACTGGACATAAATATCGGATTACGATTTTGTTCGCAATGTCCTGGTCTATTAGTATAAGTTAAAAGTCTTTGTAAAATTCGTTTCGTACGGTTCGTTGGATGCGTTCGGCAAGGATAAGTGTGCTTTCACCTTAAATTATAATTTATGTAAGGTCAAAGAAAAACAGACAGGGCGTTTTTTGTGACCAAAAAGCGAAACCAATCTTTGTGTAATGTGATTATTTTTCTTCACTCAATATTAATTATTCTCGAGTTTATTATTATGAATCACAAACCGGTGTCTATGTAAAGAGCCATTCAAAGGTGGATAGGATTGGTTGTTTGCTTGTTGTCAATAGATTAATTTAAAAAGTAATAAGTAATATGACAAAAGTAATTAAAAAAAATCTTGTGATAAAAAAAGTACCTAAGTCAAATTTCGGTGCGATTCAGACTCGCGCACGAAGGATTCACAAATACATAATTTGTGAAAATTTCAACTGTCTAGCTATCGCGGTTCTTGAGATACAGCCTGGTGACAGACAGATGGACAGACAGCGAAGTCTTAGTAATAGCTATATACTTAAGACTGTGGCAATAGGGACCCGTTTTTACCCTTTGGGTACGGAAGCCATTTTTTTAAGCGTACTATGATAGTTATTATGCATTGTGATAAAATGAGTGACATTTCAACTTGAAATTTAATTATCAAAATCAGTTATGCAAATATTCTATCAAGGTTATTTAAGAGCGATATACCTACGGATGGAGTCGACGAGGAGTGACGTCACGAACGTCAGTGACGACAGTGGAGCTCTCGAGTTTGTTAGTGAATAAAAATAAAGAAACAATATTAATATTTTCCCATACTCGAGATTTATAGTGAATACGTGTGTTAAAGTGATCTAATTTGTGATTGTGCTATAAATCGTCTGATTTAAGTACCTTAAAATAATATCTGGACACTGGTTAACGTTATTAAGACATCCTACCTACCCTCCATCTAAATTTATAAAAAATATAAAATAATTCATTAACATTTTTGGAGCTTAGTGTTCGATAGTATTTTTTAGTTGATCTTTGATCAAAGCGGCACTAAAATTCGTCGCTAAGAATTTTATTTGTTGATTATCATTACATGGTGACAGCGCCATCTGTCAGCTATAAATTGTACTTATATCACATAATCAATCAATAACACATAATAAGCGATGGCGAAGTGTACTGCTTGCGGTCGTTTTGCCTCGCCAACTGATGGAGTTAAATGCTATAAATGTTTTGGTTTCTACCATCGCCCATGCGTAAATATTCTTCAGGATGCGAAGGTTTCATCGTCATGGCTCTGTCCGGGGTGCAAAGTGAAGACTCCTCGTAAAGATAATACCGACCACCCGGTGGGGGGAGAGGGAGCAGACCTCGCTTCCCCCCAAGAAATTCCACCGATAAGTGCATCAGGCGAGATACTCCGCGAAATAAAAAAACTGAGTCAGGAGATGAAATCATTTCGCGGTGAATTTAACGAGATGCGCCAGGAGGTGACCTCGCTCACGAAGACCGTGGAGGGTTTCGGTCAGCGTATGGACGGGTTGGAGGCAAGACTTGTCGGCCTCGAGGAGAATCTCGCGGAGTTGCAAGCCAGACCCGCCGTGGACGATCTGCTTTCCACCGTTGAGCAACTGAGGACCGAACTGAACCATAAGGACCAGGAGTGGCTCCTCAATGACGTGGAGATCACAGGTATTCCTGAGGAGCAGGGGGAGAATACAGAGCACCTCGTAAAACTGATCGCAAACAAGTTGGGTGTAACTTGCGAGGAGCGCGACATGGTTTCGGTGGAGCGAGTCGGCCTGCGACGTGCGCCCCTTGGCGGCGGCGGCGGCGGCGGCGGCGACGGTGCGGGCGTGGAGCCGGCAGTGGCGCCGCGGCCGCGCCCCGTGGTGGTGCGGCTGGCGCGGAGGACGCTGCGCGACGCCTTCCTACAAGCAGCGCGTGTGCGCCGCCGCCTCACCACCGAGGGCCTGGGACTCGCGCACGCAACCACCGCGCTTTACGTCAACGAGCGCCTCACCAAACATAACAAAATGCTCTTCTTTAGGGCACGCGAGGAGACTCGTCGACACGGGTGGCGGTATGCTTGGACCAGAGGTGGACGAATTTTCGTTCGCCGCGAGTCTGGAAAAGCGTCCTTTAAGATACAGTCTACCCTTGACCTCCAGAAGGTTTTTGGAAGCGAGACCGTTGGAGTACCGTCAAGCCGGGTTTAAATTATTTCTCTGAAATTGATATAATAGTGCATACAGTGAACTTTCACAATCTATGTATTGGTTTTTTGTTTTTGAATATTTTCAGTCAGAGTATGTGTAATGTATGGTTATTGTCTAACTATAATGTGTTCTGTGTCTACCTTACAGCTATACCGCAGAGATTATGTCATTATTGTGCTCATATGTATAATGTTAAATTAAGTCAAGAGTTTGTAAATCCCCGTGGTAAATTGAAAATGTTTAATTGTTTGTATAATTTCTATCGAATAGTCTCCATTGAATATGATTGGGCATGCTTTCTTTCATTTATGGTAAAACATCAAATATATTACAGAACTTAATAATAAACAGTTAAAAGTTGGTTTTTTTAACGCTGGTTCACTAGGTACCAGGCATGATGAGTTTATTGTAGCCGTGGATATGTTGGCTGTAGACATTTTGGCTATAAATGAAACTTGGCTTAGGGAGGGGGAGGACAACCGCGCGCCATCCGTGGACGGCTATCGGTTGCGTCACACGCCGCGGCCGGTATCTGTACGCGGAGGACGCGGCGGCGGAGTAGGTTTTTACATCAAGCGCGGAATAAATGTTCGGACCTGCCCCCACCCTCTCACTGCTTCAGTCGAGCAAATGTGGCTGAGTTTACGGGTACGTTCGAGAAAGATTATTATTGGGACAGCCTACCGCCCCCCATGGCTAGATGTTAATATTTTTTTAGACGGGCTCACCCAGTCAGTGGCCAGTTTTGCTGATTATGATTACCTTGCAATTTTTGGAGACTTTAACATCAACTTACTCATTCCCTCAGACAACAAAAGTAAATTGCTGCAAACATTTTTAAGTTACACAAACCTCAAACAGCTCATAACAGTGCCAACACATTTTACCGAGCACAGCGAAACACTCTTAGACTTAGTGTGTACGGATGCCAAGACTCGATCTGTCATTGTTACTCATATACCTGAATTGGGTAACCACTCAGTAATTTCTGTTGAATTTAACATTAAAGCTGAAAAACCTACACCACATTTTATAATCTACAGGCCTCTTAAAAATATATTAGTGGAGCTATTCAATGCAGACTTAAACTCGATAGATTGGCAAGAAATTGGAAATATAAATGGCATAAATAATCTTGTTTCAACTTTTAATGAATATTTTTTGTACCTTTTTGACCTTCATGCCCCTAAAAAATCTCTCTATATAAAACATAACTCATATCCGTGGCTTACTGACACCATTAAGAAAATGATGAGAATCCGTGATCGCTGCCATAATCAATATAAAATTACAAAATCTGACTCTCACAGAAATGTTTATAAGGATATGAAGCTAGTAGTGAGTAATGCCGTGTATCAAGAAAAAAGGGTATACTTTGATAATCATATTAACAGTAACATTCACAACCCTAAGAAGTTATGGAAAAACTTGAAATCGACAATTATCCCTACCACCAAAAATAACTTTATATTGCCGACCTTTGCCAGGGATCCGGACATCATAAACTCTCATTTTCTCAGCGTGCCTGGAGGAGACACTGTGAATATCTCAGACCTTACCTACTTTGAGTATCACAGGTTCAATTCGTCCGTTTTTAAACTGGAACCTGTCACTGAAGACACTGTGGCTAGTGTCATTCGGGGACTTTCCTCGAATGCTGAAGGTGTGGATCTCATATCTCTGAATATGATTCTAATGACTCTGCCAAGTACGTTGGGAGTCATCACTAAAATGATTAATCAATCAATAATCTCTTGCACTTTTCCAGATCTGTGGAAAATCTCACTGATTAGACCCATCCCAAAAAGCCAAAACATTGCATCTGTGAAAGATCTTCGACCTATCAGTATCTTGCCATGTCTGTCAAAGGTGCTTGAAAAAATAGTTTGTAAGCAACTGGTAAAGTACCTTGAAGTTCAAGAAATCTTGCCCACAAACCAATCTGGCTTCCGAAAGAGACGCAGCACTGCAACAGCATTGCTTGACGTTGTTGACAGTGCGCTTACAGCTCAGGATCATGGCATGGGTACCTTACTTGTATTGCTTGATTATTCCCGTGCTTTTGATGCAATTAACTTGAATCTTCTCTTATCCAAGTTATCCTATTATGGTTTTGACTCCAACACAGTGAAATGGTTCCACAGTTATCTGCACTTAAGATCTCAAGTTGTTGAGGTGACTGGCTTGGATGGCAGAGTGGCATCTTCTTCTCGCACCTTTAATCTTAGAGGCGTACCCCAAGGTTCAATTCTCGGTCCAATCCTCTTTATTTTATATAGCGCAGATGTCATAAACTGTATCAAGCACTGTAAACACCACATTTATGCTGATGATTTACAAGTTTATTTAAGTTTTCATCCCAATGATACCGATGTAGCTGTAACAAAAATAAATGAGGATTTGGATAGACTAGCCGAGTGGTCAAGATTAAATTGTATGGTATTGAATCCAAAAAAATCCAAATATCTGGTGATGGGGTCAAAGAGGCAAACAGAGAGTATTTTGCACCATAGTCCGCAAGCTTCGATTTTGGGTGATCCGATTGAACTTGTCTCAGAGGCACGTAATTTAGGCTTAATCATGGATAACCATCTGCGCTTCGAGCACCACATTCAGGAAGCTATTCGAAACTGCTTCTATAGATTAAAAGTCCTTTATAGAGTCAGATCTTACCTTAGTGTGGAACTTAGAATTACTTTGTGCGAATCCCTCATTCTATCCAAGCTCAATTATGCGGACGTCGTGTATGGTCCACGTCTTTTATCAAGATCTGAACGGTTGATTCAAAGAGTGCAGAATGCTTGTGCACGCTTCTGCTTCAACGTTCCTGCTCGTGCCCACATCACTCCGTTTTTAAATGATGCTAATCTCATGAAGATGAATGCTCGACGAAAGTTGCATTTTGCTACTTTGCTCTTTGGTGTCATTGTCACAGGTAGGCCTGAGTATCTTCTGCGTAAACTGACTTGGGCCCATGAAAAACGTAGATACAATACTAGAGCCTCCGCGTATTTGCTTTTGTTGCCTAAGCATAAAACAGTGGCATTTCGCGGTAGTTTTAAATATGCTGCCAGTCGTTGTTGGAATGACCTTCCACCACCATTACGGTCATTGAATAGTGGAAGTACTTTTAAGAAAAAATTGAGACTGCACCTTCTTAGCAACCAAAAAAACATTTAATTTATTTTTGATTTTATAAGTATGTTTATTTCCAAATTTCTACGCACTTGTCAGATATTTTGATATTGAGGAATCTATGTTATGATTTAGTGTCTGTATTTATTACTTTATCTGTGGATACTACCAACCTATAAACTATATTATCTCTGGTTTAGCCAACACTATAAAAATGTGAGAATAAAATGGGGGTAGTTAATAACAAGATGGTTGATATAACCTTATAAAAGGGACTAACATTTGAATATCGGCTCAGTCTCTGTTCTATTCGGTTGCGAGTTGGAGTTGGTATTGTTCACGACAGTCTACAAGAAGAAGTATTAAGTACCTACATAGATATAATTATATGTCTTTATTGGATCAAGTGAACCTCGTTGCTGCTTGGTTATAATGATACAGATAAGTATATTTGATAATCTAAATTGTAATGACTAATGATCATTTTGTAATAATGTGTGTTCTATGTATTTATGATGAAATAGTACCTACATGATTTTGATAGAATATGTGTAGTGGCCATATATAAGATCATAGTACTGAGTTTCTTACCGGTATCTTCTCAGTATGGTCGGCCATCCGAACCGGTAGTAGATTTGAGAGTAGGTAAATTCATAATCAAGGCCATAGAAACAACTATTGAATAAATGTGTTATGAAGCTTGGCCTAAATGATGATTTTATTGATCTAAACCCTTACCCTATGCTCGGAGATATATTTTAGGGATATACCTACCTGATATATAAATAATAAACTATTATAATTCAAATAGAATAACCATCCTGACACTTAAATAACATGATCTGACTCTTATTCTGTGGTATTAGATACCGAATCATTGATTTGGTATTAAATTAGTATTAAAAGAGAGTAAAAGATTTAACATCAGGTCGTGGGATGGATCCTATGCCCATAAACTAAAACATTGTGTTTGATTATAGTATTGCTGTAACATCCAACTGCAAACCTGGAAGTGAAAGGTGTACACGTCTGGTGAAGTGCTGGTACATCTACCTACAAGCTTCACAAATCTAGAAGAAAGAAAGAAAATAAAGAAAAACTTGGTCTGGTAATGACCGATAAGGTATTTTAATTACACATAAGTAATAATGTGTCCCGAAGGCTCGATAATAATTGTTCATGATGAATCAATGGTACATTAATGATATCTTGATTTAAAAAAAAAAGGGAGGTAGATTGATAATTCCATTTCTACAAAAAAAAAATATTAAAAGAAAGTTTTGGATCAAATTATAATGATAGTGGTTTATCAATTGCTTATAAGTTAAGCAGTGATTTTAAAATCTAGAATTCGATTAGAATGTAGATTGATATTTCATTTCAACAAAAAAAAAGAATGTTTTGAATCGTATTATAATGAAGGTGGTTTATACAGTTTATTGCTTATAACTTGAACAGTAATATTAACAATTCTACAATTCGATTATAAATGGAAAGATACATAGGTACTACAGTATATTTGCTTTTACTAAAATCTAAAAGAGGGTGTGTCGAAATTATTTCTTTAGTATAAAATCTATTTTTAGAATAACAAATTACCTACTACCCACTTTGTTTTGAAAATTTGAATAATTCAGTAGGATATAACTGTTTAGATTAGAAGGGAAAGATATTTGAAAATAATTTGTGGAAATCGAAATTGTCGATATTATTGTAGTAAGAATTGGATTGCTTTGGTAATTCTACCTACGTTGATAATTATCAAAGTAGGATATATACTTATAGGATTAGTAGTAGTAAGGATTATAATCCTATCGGTTGGATAAATTGCATAGCAGATTAGCAATTGTAAATTCATTACTATTATTGAAGTACCTTCATAAATTAAAAATAAAATATCGTGCTTGAAATACAAAGGTATTGCTGATAACTTTGTAGTCAGTTTGGCCGAGCAGTTGTGTAATAATAATTGCTTGGAAATGATTACTTAATTTATTGTATATATCATTAATTTTGGTCTACCGTCGAATTATTGATTTAAAATTGAGAGTTTACATGAAAATAAAAGTACCGACAAGGTGAATAAAGATAAAATATTGCTGTTGATGTACCTACAAGTACATAATGATACTATGAATTATGAGGAAGACCCTAATCTATGATAATTGTATTTAAAGTATTGATAAAAAAATATGTAACGAAATTATTGATATTATATTGATGTAACTCTGGTATTACAAAAATAATATTGAGAGTAGTATTTGTGGTAACTCTAGTATTACAAAGATAATATTGAGAGTAGTATTTGTGGTAACTCTAGTATTACAAAGATAATATTGAGAGTAGTATTTGTGGTAACTCTAGTATTACAAAGATAATATTGAGAGTTGTATTTGTGGTAGCTCTGGTATTACGAAGATAATATTGAGAGTTGTGTTTGTGGTAGCTCTGATATTACAAAGATAATATTGAGAGTTGTATTTGTGGTAACTCTAGTATTAAAAAGATAATATTGAGAGTAGTATTTGTGGTAACTCTAGTATTACAAAGATAATATTGAGAGTTGTATTTGTGGTAGCTCTGGTATTACGAAGATAATATTGAGAGTTGTATTTGTGGTAGCTCTGGTATTACAAAGATAATATTGAGAGTTGTATTTGTGGTAACTCTAGTGGTACGAAGATAATATTGAGAATTGTATTTGTTGTAATTCTTTTATCACGTGTTGAATACAGTATCACAATGATGGTATTGAGAATCATATTAAGTTTATTCTGAGGTTGCAGATGTGGTATTGCGAATAACATAAGTACTAAAATCAAGTTAAAAAATAATATAATAGTAATTTTGTGTAACCAAGATGATATTGAGGATCATGTTAAGTTTATTCTAGTATCACAGTCTGAATCATTAAGTTTATTCTGATACTACAAAGATTGTATTGGTATGGGAATAATATAAATAGTACAATAATATTGAGAATTGTATATAATGTTGATTCTAAAGTCACATAGATGTAAAGAATCATAATAGGTGTTAAGTTTGTTCTGGTATCACAAAGATGGTACTTATAAATGCAGAACTTTGAGAACAAAGTAGTTGTCAGTATGGCCGTGTCAGATATTTTGATATTGAGGAATCTATGTTATGATTTAGTGTCTGTATTTATTACTTTATCTGTGGATACTACCAACCTATAAACTATATTATCTCTGGTTTAGCCAACACTATAAAAATGTGAGAATAAAATGGGGGTAGTTAATAACAAGATGGTTGATATAACCTTATAAAAGGGACTAACATTTGAATATCGGCTCAGTCTCTGTTCTATTCGGTTGCGAGTTGGAGTTGGTATTGTTCACGACAGTCTACAAGAAGAAGTATTAAGTACCTACATAGATATAATTATATGTCTTTATTGGATCAAGTGAACCTCGTTGCTGCTTGGTTATAATGATACAGATAAGTATATTTGATAATCTAAATTGTAATGACTAATGATCATTTTGTAATAATGTGTGTTCTATGTATTTATGATGAAATAGTACCTACATGATTTTGATAGAATATGTGTAGTGGCCATATATAAGATCATAGTACTGAGTTTCTTACCGGTATCTTCTCAGTATGGTCGGCCATCCGAACCGGTAGTAGATTTGAGAGTAGGTAAATTCATAATCAAGGCCATAGAAACAACTATTGAATAAATGTGTTATGAAGCTTGGCCTAAATGATGATTTTATTGATCTAAACCCTTACCCTATGCTCGGAGATATATTTTAGGGATATACCTACCTGATATATAAATAATAAACTATTATAATTCAAATAGAATAACCATCCTGACACTTAAATAACATGATCTGACTCTTATTCTGTGGTATTAGATACCGAATCATTGATTTGGTATTAAATTAGTATTAAAAGAGAGTAAGAGATTTAACACACTCAATGACTCAATTGTTTAATTTTATTTTATCAGTTGGTAGCTGTCCCCCGCGGTTTCAGACGCGTTTTCGAGGGATCTTTTCCCGGGATAAAATTATGGCCTATGTTACTCAGGGATAACGTAGCATTCTAATGGTGTAAGATTATTATTTTTTTTTTTTCTTTTTAGATTAAATTTAAGGTGTTATTTGTATGTCCTTTGTTCGTGTACGTACCAATGTTTATTTTTTATTTTTTTCTCATTTGTTTATTCTTTTTGTAAATTGTCCGTCACTACATGTTCGTGATGTCATGGACGTGGGCCTCGACTGAAAATCAGCGCGAGGGCTTCTTTTAGCCTTAGCTTTATGCTGAGTCGAGACCTATTCCTGGCATCACGCAACATTACATTATTGTTTGTTTGTTTGTCTTGTCTTTTTATGTTATTTCTTTTCTTTTTATTTTAATGTAATGTTGTGTGTTGTCAAGAATAAATGTATTTCTTTCTTTCTTTTCTTTCTGGATGTGAAAAAATAAAATGTTAAATAGTTAATTTCAGTTAGCCATAAACCACGACTTCTTTATCCGTGGCCATAAACATAGAGCTGTTTTTTTTAAGCACACAATGAGGCTGCTGTCATATTATTACTAAGTATCTTCTCTATTTTCATGCATGTTTTTTGTTTTACTGAAACGAAATAATTTTTCACACTTTTAGGGTTCCATATCCAAAGGGTAAAAACGGAAACCCTATTACTAAAACTCTACTGTCCGTCTGTCTGTCTGTCACCCACCAGTATCTCATGAACAGTGATAGCTAGACAGTTGAAATTTTCACAGATGATATATTTCTATTGCCGCTATAAAAACAAATACTAAAAACAGAATTAAAAAAAATAACAAAAAACTTCAAAAGTACGGAACCCTCGGTGCGCGAGCCCGACTCGCACTTGACCGGTTTATTGTTTTATTATAAAATTCATAATTTTATTTTTTCTTTATATTATTTTGATTAGTTTTTTCAATCTTGACGATACGGAGCAAAATAATTTCCTTTTCGCTTATGTACACACATAAGTAAAAAAAAACCACAAAACAAATGAAGGAAAACAAAAAAACTGCTTATTCAATAAAAAAAACCAGCAGCCTGCGATAAGTGTAGATAATAAATCTATATCTACTAATCTTCTTCTATAATATAAAAATGAATCGCAAAATGTGTTGGTAAGCGCATAACTCAACAACGCCTGGACCAATTTGGTCAATTCTTTTTTTTAAATGTTCGTTGAAGTCCAAGGATGGTTTTTACGGCGAGAATAATTCGAATAATTGCCGGGAAAACCCTAAAAACAGCCCTTTTCTTTTTCCCATACAAACACCCAGCTGTCAAACATTTGACGTCAATCGAAACAAAACAAAGACGCGTTTTAGAGAAATAGGGCAGAACAAGGTCTGCCGGGACAGCTAGTAACATTATAAAGAGGTAAAGTGTTGTGAGGTTGTAGGGGGTAATCTCTGGATCTACTGAACCGATTTAGAAAATTCTTTTACCGATTACACTACTACCGAAGACACGTTATTTGTGAGTGTCATAGACTATAACTTTATCCCGGGTAAAGATAAGATCCCACGGGAACGCGGGTGAAACCGCGGGGGACAGCTAATACATTATAAAGTCCAGATGCATCTACATCTAGACTTAGAAAAGTATGTAGATATTTTCATAAAGGTCATTGACCTAGAATGGACGCTGGACTTCATAAATAAACAACACATAATAGGTATACCTACTATTGATTACGTCACTTAATTTAAAATTCCCCATTTTTTGTTGCTATCGTATTTAAAGTTGTTTTTGCAATGTAACAGTTCAAAGTTAAGACGTATGTTGGTTAGTAAACTCATTTTTTTATAGCGATATTTTGACCATAGACAAAAAAACGAGCATTGATCTCTAAGGCCAGTTAAACACATTCGCTTGAAATTCAATACAACATAACTACTTAAATCTTTTCTTTTCGAGTTCCTGCGGTATGATCGATAATATTCGAATCTAAATATCAATTTTTACTCGATTTATCGAAGTTTTTTTTTTGTATAATATGAAATTATTACGATACAATCCGTTACAATCAATTACCTATAGTGGTAATTTTAGTGCGATAATAATGCTAGGTTTAATTAAATTATTGCATTGTCATCGGTCCTTGATAATTGTGCAAAGTTTCAAATAAGGGGAAGAAACGGATGTCCAAAAATTTTATGAAGAAACGGGATCGCGGGTCAAACCGCGGAGCGTTTAGTTTCATAAATTGCAGGTATCAGACTACCTAAATATACAAACAAATGTTTAACTTAATATAAAAATCTTCTTCGAGCCTGCCGCCGCTGCCGGTCAGCAAGGTTCCCAGCAGGCTGGCAGCGTTTTCTTTGGATGGCCAGGCTGATGCGTTTGCGGAAAAAGCTCCTCGCCCGCCGGTTACCCGAGGCAGGGATTAATTAATAAAAAAACTTGAGAGGTGTCAAGGGACACCCGGATGGAACGAAGTTATATAAGTCGAGAGAGTATATACATATATATAAAAAAAAACATTTATATATATATATAGAAATGAAAATATCTGGCTTGCTTTCTATAAGAGAGAGAGAGAGAGAGACAGACAGAGAAACATGCGCACGCCGCACAGCGGTGTCACCGACACAAAAGTGCCGTAAGTTTTTTTTCCGTCTAGCCCCCTTTCACAACGCGCGATAAGGAACTTCGTTCCAATTAATTACCTACCTAATTAACTTTTTTCTTATTGTTTTACTATTTTAAATAAGCTACAAACATCAGTGTATGCAATGGTTAAACCATAGATAATAATAGTTACAATAACAACTTATTTATAGATATGTCGATCTATCATTATATTTATGTAACAAAAAATTGCTGTAAACAGTTAGATACTTATGCTTGTTATTTTTAGAAAAAAAAATCTATCACTTTTAATTCAAGGACTTTATTAATTTATTATACACCGTGGATCATTAATATATCTGTGGTAGTGACGTCATATGCCGTGGGCTGTATCTTGGAGTGACCATGGAAAAGTTTTTAATAAATGCTATATTTTTTTTTTATTCTGGATAAGCTTGTGTTTGATCACAATCTCATCATGGTAAGTGATGATGTGGCCGAAGGTGGTAAGCACACAAAGCCTAGATGGGAACTGGCTCTCAAGTGCAGATATATTTATTCCATATTTTTCCTTTTTCTTTTTATTGAAAATAGTTTTGCGTTTGACCACAATCTCACTTGATCTTAGGTAATGATGTCATGTTGTTTTTTATAGCAATAGGTGACAAACAAACTCACGGCCCATCTGATGGTAAGCGGTTACCGTTGTTTTTTGTATTATTTTTTTATATTTAGGTACCACAAATGACAACGACGGGTCACCTGGTGGTAAGTGACTACCGTCGCCTATAGACATTAGCAATACCAAGGGGATTGCCAATGTGTTGTACACCTTATTACAATGCCTTAAAAGCAACAACTCAAGTGCAACTGCCGGAACACACCAACAGGTACTTAGCGACAGATTTTCAACTTGAGGGTGGTAGCCAGCCAGTCGAGTACTACAAAGTACCCTACCACCGTGCTATGGTTTCCTCACGATGTTTTTCTTCACCGAAAGCTCAAGCCCATTGTAGGATTCGAACCTACGACCTTCGCCTTGTATCCGACATCACTACCACTGAGCTATCATCGCCTACTAGTCGTATAGTCTTTATTTCGAGATAAGTTTGTTCCTAAATTAATGATAAACAAGTTTAGCCTTAAAAACTAGTTTTAAAATACTAGTTTATGTTAGGATATCCGCGTTAAGGAGAAAACGACCTCGTATCTAGTTTGCAAATTGATTCAAATTTAATGTCTTTTAAATCTTATTTCCGGCCCTTAAGGCTAATAGATACGGTCTAATTTACAATACTTATTATTCCCTTATTTATTTTAATTTAAGGTATGTACCTACATACTTGCGAAAATATGACAATGTGTGGTCCAAAGTTTATTGGATTGGAAATTTTATAGCACTTTACCAAATACTTGTAACGCAAATACATCTATATTCATTACTCGTATTCTAGTTCTAATAAATTCATAATGTCTTGACTATTTCCTGGTCGCCATATTTGGATAACGATACGCAAAAGTGCTATCAGAAATGGTTTAATTGTTTGTACAGTAATTTAATATTAACTAGTTTTACGCAGGTAATAGGTATGTAAGAATGTTCGTTTTTTATATAGACACATGTAATGCGATACATTCCTTGCAAGGGGTTAAAGTTGACCTTATTTGAAGCAAATTTTGTCATATGATACAATGTCCGAAACAAGTTTATTTTGATTTGTTTGTTTGTTTTTACCTAAAACTTTTTTTTTCTTTTTCATTCTGGACAAAATATAGCCTATGTTCATCAGGGATAATGTAGCTTTCTATGGTGAAAGAATTTTTCAAATCAGTCCAGTAGTTTCAGATCCTATTCAATGCAAACAAACAATCAAATCTATCCTCTTTATAATATTAGTATAGATAAGCTTGTGTTTAACCACAATCTCACCATGGTAAGTGATGATGTGGCCGAAGGTGGTAAGCACACAAAGCCTACATGGAAACTAGCTCTCAAATGCAGCTGTTGGAACACACCGACAGGTAATTCTCTCATTATAAGGATACAAGCAAACAGAGTCGATGGATTATAGAAAAAAAATACGGATGTATCTTTATTTGATCTGACTTGTCATTGATTGTTGAATGTTTACATTTCATTAACAAATATGATATCATAGCAGTTGTATTAGCATGATAGGCGTTTTATACCACAAGTGTTCACCAGGCAGGCGGGTCATATGATGGTAAGTGAATACCGTCGCCTATAAACATTAGTATAACCAAAGGGATTGCCAATGTGTTGTACACCTTATTACAATTCATTAAAGGCAACTGGCTCTCAAGTGCAACTGCTGGAACACACCAACAGTATGAATATTAAACTGAAAAAAGGAAGTGTAACCTCTAGGCTCAGTAGGTAGGTAATGAAAAAGTTATATTTGGACTTCACGAGAGTAAGTTAAGAAACTAAATTACGTTAATTAAATAAGTTCGTAGGGGTCTGAAGCTTGTCGTTTCACAAGTATTTTATCTAAAAAAATTATCTCTGCCTCGGGAGACCGGTGGGCTTTTTCCGCCCACACATCAGCCTGGCCATCCAAAGAGGAAATGCTGCCAGCCTGCTGGGAACCTTGCCGATCGGCAGCAGCGGCAGCCTCGAGGAAGTTTTTTATATATATATGTAAAGAAAATATACCTACTTTCTTTAGGTAGAATATTGGCCGCACTACTAGCGCCATTACTGTGGTCGACCACGATATTGTCAGTCTCCGCCTTTAGTTAATCTGTGGTAAAATTTTAGAAGCTACGTAAACAAACTAAAATTTAGATTTTTGTATGTTAGGGATTGATATCGTGATTAATAGCATTAAATGTCGTTTCTCTTATTACAGGTAATATCTTTAGTTGAATATTATATTTTGTGATTAGTGTTGTTAAACAAACATTAAACTCTTATTACAGAAAAACTCAATTGTGTTTTGATTGACGGTGTCATCTAACCTGACTACATTCAATAAACCCTTATATATATATTATAGTTTGTATGTTTTGTGGTAAATAAATCGTTACAGTTTTTAAATACCTTTTTTTTATGTCACTAGTGACAACTAGGCAGGCGGGTCACCTGATGGTAAGTGACAACCGTCGCCTATTAGCAATACCAGGTGGACTGCCAATGTGTTGTACACCTTACTACACCTATGATTGCTATGATTCGTATAACAATATTCTAAAATAGCAAAAATCATTTTATTTTATATTGATGACGTCACAAGTCAGTATGTAACACATAGAAAGACATTAAATTGACATTAAATAAAAAGAAGCTGATTTGATATTATGTCAGTCAACATCCCACCAGAGAATTTCAGTCATTTACAACAATATTTTATATCTACAGATACATGGAAAGATATAACTACATAAAACTAGATTGCAAATTAAAGGAATGCATAAAATTTGCGTCTCTGTTTATTTAAATGAATACATGAATAGATAATGATCTACTGCTCGGAAATATACCTAATATTGTGATGATAAGACGAATATTAAAACTAGACGGTCACTGGTACTTCCTTATTCGTATGGGCATGTTTTTGTATTTGATAGGTTGGTGAGTTTCTTGCCGGTTCTTCAGTTGAAGGCCGAGTTCTAAATCTAATTCGATTACAATATTAATCTAATTATAAAGATTGTAGTAATAGATTGTACAGTATTAGTCATATTATGCGTCTTATTCGCGTATGTTTGCCATCATAGAGATATTAAGTCAACTTTTTAAAAAAAATATGTAGAGGAATAACATCGACTACTACGACACAGGTTAATTTTTAACCTACTGTAGTAGCCCGCTGTTAATTTTTAACCTACTGTAGTAGCCCGCTGTAAATTTTTTGTTTAACGTCCACTGTTTTGTTTGTACAACTTATGACAAATAACTTTGTAACTTATAATATATAATATTCAATGTATGTTTGTGTGTACAAATAAATGATTAAATGAAATGAATGACCTAAACCCAGCCCAGGGGGTCATGATCCCCATGACCCCTAGCCTGGATCCGCGCATGTTTTAAGGCCGGAGACCACGTGCATTGATAAAAATTCTGACGATTGATGTCCCGCCATATTCAATTCATATAATGGTTATTCTAATTATCATGCAATTTGTCACGTGACATGACATTTACCCGCCAATTTATAATTTTCACGCAGAGTTCATCCAGTTAATGATTAAAGATTTGAAGAAAAATAATAAATTACTAACAAGTGTATAAGACACATAAAAAATAATGAAGATTGAAAATCAATCCAAAAACCACATTTTCTTGGATTTAGCATTGTCATCGAGTTGCTACCCCGTAAGTTTCAGCCTGATAAATAAATTAAGTGCTCGAAATTTGAGTTGTAAGATCCAGAATAGAAAAAAAAAACTTGGTCGAATAATAAAAATACTCCAAAACGTCAAACATGTTACACAATTCATATTTTTAATTTCCAACTTAACAACAACAAAGATCTTAATTTGATGGTGTAGGTATATTAATGACGTCACAAGTGTGTATTTAATACAAAACTACACATAAACTATTGTTTTAACATATAAAAAAAGAAGCTGATTTAATGCCAGTCAACATCCCTATTTAAAACGAATTGTAAAACATAAATCACAGTAAAGTAAACAATTTGGGTTATTTAAATAATTTACTCGTTTCCATATGCTAAATGTAGTGGTCATAGTACCTACTTCCTTATGAGAAATATAAAATGATTGTTATCATTAGGTATATATATATATTAGGGCGATGATAGCTCAGTGGTAAGTGACGTCGAATACCGCGGCGAAGGTCGTGGGTTCGAATCCTACAATGAGCTTGAGCTTTCGGTGAAGGAAAACATCGTGAGGAAACCATGGCACGGTGGTAGGGTACTTTGTAGTACCCGACTGGCTGGCTACCACCCTCAAGTTGAAAATCTGTCGCCAAACACCTATCGGTGTGTTCCGACAGCCGCACTTGAGAGCCAGTTCCCATCTAGGATTTGTGTGCTTACCATCTTCGGCCACATCATCACTTACCATGGTGAGATTGTGGTCAAACACAAGCCTATCGAGTATTAAAAAAAAGGTACTTGATGTTTGTTTGTTTGTTCTCCATAAAAAGTTATTCTCTGTTATCTTATCTATACTAGTAATTATAAAGTTTGTGAGTTTTTGTGATTGTAGGGGTTGTAATCTCTGGATCTACTGAACCGATTTAGAAAATTCTTTTACCAATAGAAAGCCACGTTATTTGTGAGTGTCAAAGGCTATATTTTTATCCCGGGAAAAGATAAGATCCCACAGGAACGCGGGTGAAACCGAAGAGAACAGCTTGTCTTGTCATAAAACGGATAACACTAGCTTCCATCCGGCGCTTTGGCGGTAAAAAGTAGTCTTTAGAACACGTAGATATATTTTCATTATACTAGTATAAGCAATGTACTAAGGCGATGATAGCTCAGTGGTAGTGATGTCGGATACCGCGGCGTCAGGTTTAGGTGAAAAGACTACGTATTACTTGACTGACTAGCTACCACCCTCAAGTTGAAAATCTGTCGTTAGTTGCACTTGAGAGCCAGTTGCCATTAAAATATTGTAAAAAGGTCTACAGCATATTGGCAATCCCCCTGGTATTGCTAATGTCTATTATAATAAGATCATAAAAATATATGAAAAGCCTTTCTGATTCTTGCCGGTTCTTCTCAGTTGAAGGCCGACTACCGTCGCGAACTGTAGGTCACTTCTGAAGCTCGACTTAATTTATAAAATTTTATATCGGTAAATTATTATTTAAAGAATTTTTGAGTTCATCCACTACAAACAAATATACTTTTTGAGTTGATAAAAATCTAATCTTTTAAACTGACTTTAAAAAAAGATCTTCTTAAAGACTCTGTATTTTTGAAGTGAAACTTTTTTATCGATGTATGAGAGAAATTTTAGCAATAAAAATAATGACACGTTTTTCTGTTACGCGCTAATCGCGCTATGTTCATTTTCTATGTCGTCAATAAACAGGTAATTTATCGCAAAAAAGACCGCATCTGAAATAAGGTCGTATTTGTATACATAAGATATCAAAAGGAATTGAATTTGAATATTTTCTAAATTTTATTAAATACACTTTCCATTTATAAAACTAATTAATAACTTTCTTAAGGACTTTCGATTAATTAAGGTGACGATATACGCGAATGACCTTGCTCGATTGGCGCTGCACCCCCCGCGCGCCCTCACAAAGAACGCGCAACGCTCTCCCTCGCAACTCGAATCGAGACAAAACAGATATTTTAAAAGTTCATAATACAGCTTGAAACGTAATAGTTATAGGAGTTACGTGACAATGAACCTTATTTCTATAAGATAAGGTCCAATTTCAAGTATCACAGGTTTCAAAGTATATTTGACGAATTGTACAAGCTATGGTGCCGCATAAAACTTAGGGTGAGTCCAACAACAATTTCAAGTTTGTTGGTTATCAAAAAATCTATTTTTATTATCTTATTAAATATAATTCTTCTGTACGTGTGTTTGTCACCTAACGGCTGGACCGATATGGATGAAATTTTGTGTGTATATTTCAATGGGTTCCTCGATGGTCTGACATTTGGACCCGGTAGGTGGCGCTGGAAACGGGTTCTAAGTTTTGTTTTAATTTCAGGGCAGGACGTCTGCCGGTCCCGCTAGTATATGTATAATATTTTTCGAAGTAATAATTTAAAAAATGTCTTTATTTATTTTTATTATGTAATATATAGGTTTTTTTAATTATTAGCATTCGCTATAATATGTTTTCATCCGTGTGGATGTCGAATACTGCAAAAAAAAAGTAAGTTGTGTAACTTGATGAATTCATATTTTTCCTAAAGGTAGTTACGTACTAATACTATAATCAACTATATGAGTAGTTCTACAAACTAACGAACTTTCGACGCCTCAGCTAAAATACCATGAAACATTTTTAAAAGTTTCTAAAAAACATCGCTTAATTAATGGACGAGCCCTAGCAACCGCATCGCGATGTATAGCTAAAATATACAACACTGCTTTAATAACACCATTTATGATATTGTATCGAGTGGAGAAAAAAGTAGCACAGGTCCGATCAGCACAACGTCCCGTCCCGCACTGAAATGACGGGTGAACGAGGGGACCAAAGCTGTCACCGAGTTAAAAATCGAGTATAAATTTAATTAAAAAATAACAGTAACTTTTTTTGAAAAAACAACAAGACAGTGCTATTTGTTTTAGGTGTAAGAATATCTGTAATTAATTTCATGTTATTTGAATCCGTAATATAGGAGAGAAATATGTTTGAAATTTCAAAAAGGCTCATGTTCGCGATTTTTTTCTGATGTTCTCGATGATAAAATTAAAATTTGAAAAAAGTCATTTTATGTCGTGTATCCTCTAGTTTAACATATATTTTTAATAAATCACTTGCAATAAAGAATGCAGAGAAATATTGTATCGAAAATCGTCATTTCACGTATATCGTCGCCTTAAGAATACATTTTTTTTGACAAAGTTTTTGATGTTTTTAACATCTTTCCTCTCGCCTTCTTGCAATCTGTGCTAGCAATTTCGTGAAAAGAGTCAGAAGTATGTAACATGAAGCTACCAGGCACCTACCAGGTAGAGTTGGCTGTCAGATGGGACATTTCCTCTATTGTAGTGCAGACAAAGGGTTTTAGCTCATACAGCCTCAAACTCAAAGAGGTTGGTACAAAAAAAAATATGTATGGTATACCAAGGTGAGTGTCGGATGTTACACATCATATGCGACTACTGTTGTTTGCTCGTTTTTTTGTAATCAAATTATTCATCGCAGCAAACATTATAAACACCTTTTATGTGTGTTAGTTTAAGAAAAAAACCAATATAGTCGGATGGTCCAAAAATATTTAAAAAATATAACCTTGCTGAGTTTCTTGTCGGTTCTTTTCAGTTGCAGTTAGAGGGTGACTTCCGAACCGGTGGTAACTTCTGTAATTCGACCTTCATAAGTGCCCTTCTAGGGCCTAAACTGAATAAATGGTTTTGACTTTGAACACAATTCAAGGCGTGTGAAGTGTATTAATTCACATTCTGGGCGTTTTAGGTATTGTAATCTACTTTTAGGGGCTAGCATCCCTGTAGTGGGGACATACATCACCGTTGATGATAATAATGATAATGGATAATAATTATTGGATATGTCAACTTATGCTTGTAAAAACTTTATTGATATTGGTTACTATCTGGCTTAATCATCTTTTAAAGTAATGAAAAGAATTTGGTATTTTAAATGTAACTTAACATTCCGCTATATTACACCCGACCCCCTAATTTAATCTGTAGGGGTTGAATTTCCCAAAACCCCTACTTAATGATTTTCTACATTATAAAAGCCTTGCACAATAATCAATCTGATATGTCAATCTCAGTCAGTTAGTTTCCTCTTTTATATATACTAGGTTTGCGCCCCGCGGTTTCACCCGCGTTCTCGAGGTAATTAAAATAAGATATATCCCATTTAGCAGTAGCTTTCTATAATAGGAGAAAGATTAAAAGGTGAGTATTGTTTTAAGTGTGTGTTTGTACCTACATCTATTACAATAAAACAGAAAAATCAAATTATTTCTCTTTATAATATTAACTAGTTATCCCCTGCGGTTTGACCCGCGTTCCAGTGAGATCTTTTAATTAAGGCGATGATAGCTCAGTGGTAAGTGACGTCGGATACCGCGGCGAAGGTCGTGGGTTCGAATCCTACAATGAGCTTGAGCTTTCGGTGAAGGAAAACATCGTGAGGTAACCATAGCACGGTGGTAGAGTACTATGTGGTACTCGACTGGCTGGCTACCACCCTCAAGTTGAAAATCTGTCGCCAAGCACCTGTTGGTGTGTTCCGGCAGTTGCACTTGAGAGCTAGTAGCCCTTGCCCTTAAGGCATTGTAATAAGGTGTACAACACGTTGGCAGTCCACTTGGTATTGCTAATGTTTATAGGCGACGGTAGTCACTTACCATCAGGTGACCCGCCTGCCTAGTTGTCAATAGTGACATAAAAAAAAAACGGGTTAATATATAGCCAATGACACACAAATAACGTGGCTGTCTATTGGTAAAAGAATTTTCAAAATCGATTCAGTATCCAGAGATTACCCCCTAATGGCCTACTGCTTCACAAATTTTACACTTCATAATATTTTAGTAATAGATAGGTTTAGGTATAAATATAATATATTGTATAGATATTAAAGGGATTTAATAAGCTTAGTTATTATATATATTACATTTTTGAATAAATAAATTCACGGTAAATAACTGTAAAATATATACCTTACAGGCATATAACCTTATTCAATCGTTTAGATATAGGCTTAATAATTTATTTTTTAAAATACGTTAGTATAATAAATCCTTTTTTAATACTCGTAGGAATATTTTCACTATAATTTTTTTGTGTTTTGATTTTTTTATTATGTTTTATTTAAATTGTTATATTATGTAATTTATTTAATACAATTTAATAATAATGTAATGTAATAAAAAAAAAAACTCACCTCAAAAGCACCTCCAAATATAACAAATATCAAAATTGGAACACTTTTTAAAAATAGTTTTTCGTCACTAAAACCTTTGTCCGATATGCCGTAGTGTCTCCGCAAGACACAATCGAACACTGAATGCTGAGTGCTGACTGGCAATCGCCGTATTTCGCAACCGACCAATTGCTTACAAAGCTTTAAGGTGGGTTTAGAATTGCGAATGACGTGCGTGATTCTTGAGTAAAAAATAATCGGGTAAAATATAAAAAGAAATTAGGTGGTTATTTTCCATTGCGTCAGTACATTTTTGTGGTTAACTCCTTTTTTTGTTCCGGTCATGCATGGAAAGGTTTAGAACTTGATTTTAACGCGTTTATGTTGCCATTAACTTTTAAGCTAAATCGATTAATGTTACAGTTAATAAATAATATATTCGTTTATAAAGAAAGTGTTGGGATTTAGATATCATTTAGCTGTGTTTTGTATTTAATCCCACTAATCTTACTAATATTATAAATGTGAAAGTTTGGATGGATGTATGTTTGTTTCTCATTTACGCCAGAACGGCTGAATGGATCTGGATGAAATTTGGCATAGAGATAGACTAGTCTGGAATAGTACATAAGCTACTTTTTATCCCGGGCAAAGATAAGATCCCTCGGTAATGCGGGTAAAACCGCGGGGAACAGCTAGTAATTATTATAAATACTAAAGTTTTTGTTGGTTTGTCTTTCTTTCACGTACCAATGGATGGTCGTGATTTTTTTCATAGCGACATCTTATGTTTCGATGAGTGATATCCTTTTCATATTATAAACACAAGTAAAACCTGGACATAATTTTAAGTTAAATAATATAAATTATATTTAACTAGGTACTTATTTAAACTAATATTATAAAGAGGAAAGATTTGATTTTTTGTTTGCATGTTTGTTACGATTGAATCAAAAACTACTCGAACGATTTTAAACACCATTAGAAAGCTATATTATTATTGAGTAAAAAGGCTATATTTTTATCTCGGGAAAAGATCCCACGGGAACGCGGGTGAAACCGCGGAGGACAGCTAGTGACATTAATGGACTTCATAATCCACGTTTTATTTTAAAAAAATCAAGTTAATACACAGGATAATAAATTTGAGTAAATAAAAAATAGACAATAAAAAAGAAGCCAATATAGTCAGACGGTCCAAAAATATTTAAAAAATGTAACCTTGCTGAGTTTCTTGCCGGTTCTTCTCAGTTGTTGTCTGACTTCCGAACCGGTGGTAACTTCTGTAATTCGACCTTCATAAGTGCCCTTCTAGGGCCTAAACTTAATAAATGGTTTTGACTTAGACAATAATAATAACTAGGTAAAGTATTTTTTCATCGGTCTACTCCTAGCCTTATGTGAGACAATACCAACATAAATCTATCCATTTAGAATTAAATATATTATTCATAAACAAATTGTAATAAAATATTGCATAGTCTATTCTTTGGTTAATACAACCTATTATAAACCCTACAGCATTGAGATAAGTTCAGAAATCGTTTAAATATTATAATAATCTTGTTTTCTGGTTCCACCCCGACTGGATTATTTAACTCTTCTAGCTTTCCGCCCCGCGGTTTCGCCCGCGTTCCCGTGTTATCTTATCTTTTACCGAGATAAAAAGTATTCTATCTGCTATTCCAGACTATAATCTATATCTGTGCCAAATTTGATCCAAATCCGTTCAGTCGTTCTGGCGTGATTGAGTAACAAACATACATCCATCCATCCATCCAAAATTTCACATTTATAATATTAGTAGGATTAGCAGGATAGTGGGATTGGTTTACTTGACGCATGCTAGTAAAGCTCCCAGTCAGCATGATTTGTTCCGACATCTTAGACAATCATCGTCATATTTCAACCAATATACACAAAAACTTAATGAATTATACAACTAAACCTTCCTGGTGAATCACTCCGTCTACCTATAATTGAAAAGTGTATAAAAATAAACAAACAGAAAAAGCCGGCTGAGGTTTGTGTCGGTTCATCCTTCTTTCACGTAGTATTAGATCAACGTGAATTTTTGCATAGAGACAGTTTATGGGGCGGAGAGTAACATCATTTTTGTCCCAGGTACGCTCAACCCAAGTGATTATTTTTTCAAAGTGGTAGCCAGTCGAGTACTACCCTAAAACCTTGCTATGGTTTCTTCACGATGTTTTCCTTCATCGAAAGCTCAAGCTCATTGTAGGATTCGAACCCACGACCTTCGCCGCGGTATCCGATGTGTCTGCCACTGAGCTATCCTCGCCTTAAGCATTCAATCGTACATTTACAATATTAAAACTAAAAGTATATTACGGCTCCATTTTTCGTTCCGGAAATTTTATCCACTTCCTCTTCTCGAGTCATCACTTCCTTAATTTTAATTATATAATTGATAATCTTGGTTGTAATTTATCAAAAGGTTTCTTATTAAATTACAAAGACCTAATGATATGTCAAAGAAGCGCTGGCTCGACGTCGCTCGGCAGACATGAGAGACAATGTCACCACAGAGGATGCAACAGACCGCGCAAAGTGTACATTGAGTCGGAGAGAGGACCCGCACACACAACGATACGTAGAAGAAGCGCTGGCTCGACGTCGCTCGGCAGACATGAGAGACAATGTCACCACAGAGGATGCAACAGACCGCGCAAAGTGTACATTGAGTCGGAGAGCGGACCCGCACACACAACGATACGTAGAAGAAGCGCTGGCTCGACGTCGCTCGGCAGACATGAGAGACAATGTCAACACAGAGGATGCAACAGACCGCGCAAAGTGTACATTGAGTCGGAGAACGGACCCGCACACACAACGATACGTAGAAGAAGCGCTGGCTCGACGTCGCTCGGCAGACATGAGAGACAATGTCACCACAGAGGATGCAACAGACCGCGCAAAGTGTACATTGAGTCGGAGAGCGGACCCGCACACACAACGATACGTAGAAGAAGCGCTGGCTCGACGTCGCTCGGCAGACATGAGAGACAATGTCACCACAGAGGATGCAACAGACCGCGCAAAGTGTACATTGAGTCGGAGAGCGGACCCGCACACACAACGATACGTAGAAGAAGCGCTGGCTCGACGTCGCTCGGCAGACATGAGAGACAATGTCACCACAGAGGATGCAACAGACCGCGCAAAGTGTACATTGAGTCGGAGAGCGGACCCGCACACACAACGATACGTAGAAGAAGCGCTGGCTCGACGTCGCTCGGCAGACATGAGAGACAATGTCACCACAGAGGATGCAACAGACCGCGCAAAGTGTACATTGAGTCGGAGAGCGGACCCGCACACACAACGATACGTAGAAGAAGCACTGGCTTGACGTCGCTCGGCAGACATGAGAGACAATGTCACTAAAAAGGGATGCAATAACTCTTAGGTTTTTACATTTTCATTTACCTTTGCACGGAAATTGTAGTAATGATTCAAGTAATTAAGGAGTTGATACTTGACCAAATAAGATGGTGTGACCTTTTAATAATCATCTCAGGGCATTCTGCAATACGCCTCTTATAGCAAAAGGACCGGCATAGGTCAAGAATAACATGTCTACTCTGTACGTAAATTTTACCGATATGATGTACTGGGTTTTCCTGTGACATCGTTCGCAATAATAATCACGATTTTAAGGTTTTTATTTTAGTTTGCATGTGCTGTTATTGGCACTGTCTGAAAAAAAAATCAGTTAACTTTAATACTGATAAAAATATTATACGAATTAAAACTAACTTGTTTGGCTGAGTGAGAACAGTAAATGTGCCTCTCGTGCACCAGCTAGTGTGCTCAGTATTCCTCGCCATAAGTCAGCAGCATTTAGAGGTAGTTTTAAGTATAGCGCCACTAAGTGTTGGAATAATATACCCCCTCCTCTACGTAGGTCAACAAGTATCACTACATTTAGGTCTAAGTTTAAAAATATACTCATAAACGTTCAGAAATCCAACACTTAGAGGTTTACGTTTATATCAACACTTATATGTTTACTTTATATTATTTCCTATTTTATTTTATTATATTATAAAATATATGTAGTATATATGCATACCCTGAGTGATACTGTCTTGGGTTTATAAATTATTATTATTTGTAGATATATGTATATGTATGGATAGGTATAGTATATGATAATATGATTACGATTATTCGTACGTAAGCGCTGTCCGTCCGCACGTCCGTGAATCACCCGTGGCTTCAGCCGAAAATCAGCGCTGTAGTTATCTGCAGCATAGGCTGAGCTGGGGCCATTTGGACCCACATAATGTGTAACTTACTTTTAATTTCTATTGTTTTTTTTTTTGTTTTTATGTGTGTGTGTCCAATAAATGCTTTTTTATCTTATCTTTATCTTTATCTTAATAAACGAAACTAATTTATTCTATCTTCCTAAAAAAACCATAGGTAAGAAAAGGATACAAGAAAGTTGAGACGATGATAGCTCAGTGGTAGTGACGTCGGATACCGCAGCGAAGGTCGTGGGTTCGAATCCTACAATGATCTTGAACTTTCGCTGAAGGAAAACATCGTGAGGAAACCATAGCACGGTGGTAGGGTACTTTGTAGTACCCGACTTGTTGGCTACCACCCTCAAGTTGAAAATCTGTCACCTATCGGTTTGTTCCGACAGCTGCATTTGAGAGCCAGTTCCCATCTTAGTTTTGTGTGCTTACCACCTTTGGCCACATCATCATTTACCATGGTGAGATTGCGGTCAAACACAATTTTTATAATAATTTGACAGAACTACATTTCTCTTGTCTTATTCTTTGCCTAGCTCCACATCGCTTTAGTGGACAAGTCTAAAAGAAACCCGTTCTAATCTATGTGTTATGTACTCCGGTGCAACACACAGTGGGTGTTGTGCACAGTGAGTCAGCACACATAGATAGAGTGCATTAACCAGCCTTAATATTCTGTGCGTTGATGCAATACTTAACTATAGACGTCTAAAAGTATGGACGGAGACTCGTAATCCGATTGGGATTATGTCTATATTCAAGAAAAAATACCAAACATATTAACAGGGTGTATAAAACCCGAAAACAGCGGACACGTAAAATCCCGCCTTTATTATATTTTTTTAATTACCAATTTAACGACAAACAGTAGGTCTTTTGACGGTGTTTATTTAGGACGTTTCATATAAATCATCGTTCATTCGAAGCTGATTTGATATGTCAGGCAGTATAAATGCAAAATCAGTAGGAACGTGCGATACTAATATTTATTGTCAAATATTCAGTTTAGTCGCTGGTAAGGCACTTATGAACTAAAAAATTAACAATTTATTTACTAAAATAAATAATTAATAAAAAATCTTGAGAGATGTCAAGGGACACCCGGATGGAACGAAGTTTTATAAAAAAAAAACAATATATATAAATAGAAATTATTATTATTACTATTTTTAAATGTATATTTATATATATATATATATGGTTTGCGCAGGATGTATGAAACTTTTAGAGGCAAATTTGTTCCTGAAATGCAACGCCTGCGATGCATCGTTTTGCTTCCAATGCCTGAATATTGACCAAGATAAGGTAGCTACGTTGGATGCCAATCAACTGGCAAAACTAAAGTGCCCTTCATGCATAAATGTCACTTGTAGACGTGACAAACAGTCTACCTGCAACTCGCCTAAGCCAGGCCTAAGCCCCAGTCTGCACAAACCGCCGCCGTCGCGTGAGTCTACTTCTGGCTCAAAAAAAACTGCAACATTGTCACTGGACAGTATAAGTACACTGCTAGATCAAAAATTATCTCCTACATCTACCACAATGATGAATCTTCGAGCTGCCCTATTAGACGACGTCAAACTTATGTTTTCTGCTGAACTGAATACTGCTATAACCCAAGTAAAGGAAGATTTCAATCATACCACAGATTTCATAATGGAGGAGTTGAAAGAAGTAAAGTGCGAGATCAAAGAGAAGGAAAATCTTATTCAACACCTACAATCTGAGCAACTACAACTAAAAAATGAAATATTGAGTCTGAATACTCGCTTATCCACAGTGGAACAAATCTCAAGAAGTCATAACTTGGAAATCCAAGCCGTACCAGAGAATAACAGTGAAAATGTCATAAACACCTTCAAAAAAATCTGTACAGTCCTGTCCGTCCCCATAGTGGACACTGACATCCGCGCTTGCCGAAGAGTAGCGAAAATGAATCATGACTCAAACAGGCCACGCAACATTATAGTGAGCCTATCTTCGCCTCGGCAACGCGACGTACTGCTTTCCGCGTTGAGCCGCTTCAATAAAGCTCACGCAACAGATAAGTTGAACTCAAAACACATCGACATTGAAGGAGAAAGCCGCAGAATATATCTCTCTGAACATCTCTCGCCTGACTCAAGGAAAATACACGCAGCCACTCGAAAATTCGCCAAGGACAAAAATTATCAGTTCGTGTGGGTAAAATACGGCCAAGTATACCTACGCAAGAGTGTCGACTCTGAGGCTATCCGCGTGAAAAGTGTTGAATTTCTCCACAAATTACAGTGACTACTCGTAATTTTTTTATTTTCTTGTATTTCAATATATATATATATATATATATATAAATAGAAATGAAAATATCTGGCTTGCTTTCTATAAGAGAGAGAGAGAGAGAGAGACAGACAGAGAAACATGCGCACGCCGCACAGCTTACAATAAAGTGACACTGACACTAAAAGTGTCGGTGACAATTTTTCGTGAGCATTTTTTCCGTCTAGCGCTCTAGTCTAACGTTACAATTGACTCTACCACCGGTTCGGAATACACTTTATTGTTGCGGTTGGCGTCTCGATTTGGAATGACAACCGACCGCCACTAGACAGAAAATGCTGATCAAGAAATAAATATATACTAATGTTTACCGTACGGTTACCATCAGGTGGGCCGAAAGCTTGTTTGCCATCAAGTGGTATAAAAAAATTTGCTATCCCCTGCGGTTCCCGTGTAATATTCGCAACATAGCGTCAATATATTTTTTTATTTCACAAGTGACAACGAGGCAGGCCGGTCACCTGATGGTAAGTGACTACCGTCGCCTATAGACATTGGCAATACCAGGGGGATTGCTAATGTGTTGTCACCTTATTACAATGCCTTAAAGGTGAACTAGCTCTCAAGTGCAAATGTCGGAACACACCAACAGGCGACAGATTTTCAACTTGTGTGTGGTAGTGCTGTGGTTTCCTCACGATGTTTTCCGCTCAAGCTCATTGTAGGATTCGAACCCACGACCTTCGCCTCGGTATCCGACGTCACTACCACTGAGCTATCATCGCCTTAAAGGACTGTAAGGGATTAGGAAAAATAATGGGGCGCATATTCGTTGACTGCACTATCTCCATGATTAGGTTAAACAAGTCCAGCATTCTATAGACGTCTATGACTTTATAGGTTGATTTTATCGAGACTTAGCTTCGTTTTCTGCATATAATATTCTATTAAGCGTAATGGATTATTATTGTACATAAATAAGTGAAAGTATCTTGTGCAGAACGGAACGTACCCTCTGTCTATCTGTTAGTGCATTACTCGAGAACTTGGTGTGATTTTTTTACATACTACAAGTGATTAGGCGGGTCACCTGATGGTAAGTGAATACCTATAGACATTAGCAATACCACATGGATTTCTAACTTGTTGTCGATAATTTTACAATGCCTTAAAGGCAAGGTCTCAAGTGCAACTGCCGGTACACACCAACAGATGCTTGGCGATAGATTTTCAATTTGTAAATTGTCAATTTCTATAGTATGAAGTTCCTTATAAATTCCTATGGGAATGTAAAACTTTATTCATTTAGTTAAACATTAATTTAAACAGGGTTACTCAATCCGTATTTAGAGGTTTTACCCCTGATTTAAAATATTATTAACCTAATACTAGTACTCAAATCGTAAATTCGATATCATATAGACGCCGTACTTCGAGTGTTTCGAGATTGTTACGAGTGGCTAGTGCTAAAGCTATATCCTAGTAGTCTAACTGGTTAGTTATGTTTCTTAGGAAGCATTCAAACGAAGGACTTAGATAATCATGCAGAAATTTGAATTTTACATTTATTTTACCTGCATATAATTTTTTTTTTTTTTTTATGTCACAAGGTACGACGAGGCAGGCGGGTCACCTGATGGTAAGTGACAACCGTCGCCTATTGACATTGGCAATATACCAGGGTATTGCTAATGTGTTGTACACCTATTCAATGCCTTAAAGGCGAACTGGCTCTCAAGTGCAAATGCCGGAACACACCAACAGGTGCTTGGCGACAGATTTTCAACTTGAGGGTGGTAGCCAGCCAGTCGAGTACTACAAAGTACCCTACCACCGTGCTGTGGTTTCCTCACCATGTTTTCCTTCACCGAAAGCTCAAGCTCATTGTAGGATTCTAACCCACGACCTTCGCCGCGGTATTCGACGTCACTTACCACTGAGCTATCATCGCCTTTTAATAGCTCTTCAGGGGTTTCACCCGCATTCGTAGTGAATGACTGGATAATTTTATTATGTATGTGCAAAATTTACTATGTACGGTCGGCCAAGAAAGTAGTGTGCCAGTTTTGATTTAGTTTCCTAGTCATCGAAAATTACAACAAGGTTCAAACTAAAAAGATATCACTGAAAGAGATGCATTATAATGACGTCATAAGTTGTCAGATTGATCTGCAAGCGAAACTAATCTTTATCACCTATGAATCTGCAAGCGGCATTCAACCTTAGGGTGGTACACCACTTTCTTGGCCGACCGTACCTATAAAATTCTAAAGCTTTTTTTGAGATTTACCACATTCTTTCCCTATGCTAATTAGTCGGATATCGCGGCGAAGGTCGTGGGTTCGAATCCTAATGGACTTGAGCTTTCGGTGAAGGAAAACATCGTGAGGAAACCATAGCAATAATACTAGTAATAATAATTTTATTATTATTATAGCATGGTGGTTGGGTACTTTGTAGTACCCAACTGGCTGGCTACCACACACAAGTTGAACTGTCGACAAGCACCTGTTGGTGTTTTCCGACAGCTGCACTTGAGATCTATCTGAAAACGTGACTGATAATACTAAACTTTATGAGAAACTAAAAAAACTTGTAAATATCTTGTTTCTTAGATATTTAAAGGTCAGTTCGCGGTTTTACCTGCAATCCCCTTTTTAGGGTTCCGTAGCCAAGGAGTAAAAACGGAAACCCTATTACCTACACTAAGACTCTACTGTCCGTCTGTCTGTCTGTCAACAGGCTGTATCTAATGAACCGTGATAGCTAGACAGTTGAAACTTTCACAGATGATGTATTTCTGATGCCGCTATAAGCCATTGCAACCTAAAACTCAGCAAGTTTACATTTTTTAAATATTTTTGGACCATCTGACTAATGGCTTCTTTTCAAATGTTTAACAATTTTATACAAAAATAAGTAAAAAACACCGTGAAATTCAATCATACGGACAGACAGATAAACATGCTTTTGCATTAAAAATAGGCACCTACTTATTAATAACGCATTTGTGACTTGAAATCTATAAGAAACAAGTTTTTAATGAAATGAAATGAAATGTTTATTCATCCAAATAGGCCTTCACAGGCGCTTATGAATTATCAGATTCTAATGACTCTATGACTCTAGTGCACGGTTCGGAAGGTTGCTTTTGCTGAGAAGAGCCGGCAATAAACTCAACAATTACTCTTTTCAAAACAATCTTAGAATTATTACATAAATGTATGTCCTGCAAGAGCGAGCGCTACACTCAAGCATTGTCGTCATTTAAATATTCGTTAGTATGGTAGTACGCCTTCTGTATTAAAACATTCTTAACACGTTCCTTAAATTTATGTATAGGCAAATATAAAAATGTGTCCTGCACTTTATGGAGTCTATAAGCTGAGGTCACAAGTTTGTGCTTATTTCTAGTATTGATTGAGTGCATGTCACATTTTTTTACAAAATTACTATTATTTTGATGTACAAATAATATGTTTGCATAAATATACTGTGAAGCCACTGTGAGGATACTAATTTGTTTAAACTTATCTCTGAGAGAAGCTCGAGAGCTCAAATTATAAATAGCTCGCACTGCTTGTTTTTGTAAAATAAAAATAATGGAACTACGTCTAACTTTTTGTCCGTCTACTAACTGAGAGATGACGCCATTTGCAGAATATCAATAATTATGATGCGTTTTTTATACCATAGAGTAGACAATTACAGTTATTATATAAAGCCTGCACTACGAGCGCTGTATAGATCAAAATGCCTTTATAGCACATTGTGACCTAAACCCGCACTTTACGCACGCTTTTCCGTGACCTAAGTTGCCTATTTCTGCACGGAGAAGCGTGCGTAAAGTGCGGGTTTATGTCACGCTTGCTATAAAATAGTACCTATACGATACTTGTGACCTAAGTTGTCTACTATAAGGTACTTGTGACCTAAGTTGTCTACTATAGGGTACTTGTGACCTAAGTTGTCTACTATAGGGTACTTGTGACCTAAGTTTTCTACTATAGGGTACTTGTGACCTAAGTTGTCTACTATAGGGTACTTGTGACCTAAGTTGTCTACTATAGGGTACTTGTGACCTAAGTTGTCTACTATAGGGTACTTGTGACCTAAGTTGTCTACTATAGGGTACTTGTGACCTAAGTTGTCTACTATAGGGTACTTAGGTTAGGTCACGCGTAGGTTATGTTGTAGGGTTACCAGAGTTCACAAATTTCGGCCATTTGTCAGGAATGCGGTCGAAATACAGAAACGTCAGGAATTTTTTAGGAGGTTTCCTCACGATGTTTTCCTTCACCGAAAGCTCAGTTTTGACCTTCGCTGCGGTATCCGACGTCACTACCACTGACCTATCATTGCTTTAGTCTACGTCATGATGAACCATAAAACGAACATTCACATGCAGATTATTATTAGAAGGTAGTAGAAATAAAATCAGAAAATAATTTTGTATTTTCTGTTAACGTTTACCATAACAAATAATTCAAGAATCTAAATCTAATTAGGTAGTAGGTACCTAGTATTATAAAGAGGAAAGATTTGTATTTTTGTGTAACGAATAAACTTAAAAACAACTGGACCGATTTTAAAAATTCTTTCATCATAATAAGCTAATAAGGCGATGATAGCTCAGTGGTAAGTGACGTCGGATACCGCGGCGAAGGTCGTGGGTTCGAATCCTACAATGAGCTTGAGCTTTCGGTGAAGGAAAACATCGTGAGGAAACCATAGCACGGTGGTAGGGTACCATGTGGTACTCGACTGGCTGGCTACCACCCTCAAGTTGAAAATCTGTCGCCAAGCACCTGTTGGTGTGTTCCGGCAGTTGCACTTGAGAGCCAGTTGCCCTTGCCCTTAAGGCATTGTAATAAGGTGTACAACACGTTGGCAGTCCCCCTGGTATTGCTAATGTCTATAGGCGACGGTAGTCACTTACCATCAGGTGACCCGCCTGCCTAGTCGTCACTAGTGACATAAAAAAAAAAGCTACATTATCTCCGAGTAACATCCTACTATAGGCTATAATTTAACCCCGGGAACGCGGGTGAAACCGCGGAGGACAACTAGTGATATAAATATATTGAACGAAACACGTCAGATCTGAGGTTTCATGTCCTAAACTCACCTTTGAATGTGAAGTCATGAAATGGGTGGTGCGATAAGCGGGAGCGATAGCGATTTAGAAGCAAAAGGTTAGCTAACAAAGTCATCGATAAATTATGTAATTTAATATATATAGTTATTACTTAATATTGGCAGCTTCATATCCGTAAAAAAATTTGTAACTTTTAGAGCGATTTCTGAAGATATATATATTTCTCTCTCTCTCTCGCTTATAGAAAGCAAGCCAGATGTCTTTTTCATTTCTATTTATATATATATAAACTAACTCTCGACTTATATAACTTCGTTCCATCCGGGTGTCCCTTGATACCTCTCAAGATTTTTTTATATAAAATTTGGGATAATTTGCGAGTCAAGGAAAACATAAAAAAAAGATAAATTGTCACACTGATAATATGAGAATTATTTGAAATACTTGTATTTAAACTTTACCGTTTATGTAGGGAAAAGATAATGAGCTCTCGGGATCGCGGGTGAAACCGCGGGGGACAGTTAGTGTTTAATACATAAAGAAAATTTAATTCAACAAAAGTATTTTGAATATACCTAAGTTTTTCGCATTTTTTTAATGGCCATACAGTTTCTCCATACAAAATTTTCCACCGGATTGCGGTCGGCTACGCTATAGGTATCTTTGATAAAGGAATAATTGTAATAATTTACTATTGTTATAGTCCATATAAAACTGGTTTAAATCATTATTATATCGTTTTAGCTAAAACTAGAAATTCCTAGATTATGATAATTATGTGAATCAATTAAGGCGATGATATATTAGTTCAGTGGTAGTGTCAAAGTCAAAACCATTTATTCAGTTTAGGCCCTAGAAGGGCACTTATGTCGCCAAGCACCTGTTGGTGTGTTCCGGCAATTGCACTTGAGACCCAGTTCGCCTTTAAGGCATTGTAATAAGGTGTACAACACATTAGCAATCCCCTGGTATTGCCAATGTCTATAGGCGACGGTTGTCACTTGCCATCAGGTGTACGCCTGCCTCGTCGTCACTTGTGACATAAAAAAAAAGGTCGAATTACAGAAGTTACCCCCGGTTCGGAAGTAACACAACAACTGAGAATTACCGGCAAGAAACTCAGCAAGGTAACATTTTTTAAATATTTTTGGACCATCTGACTGTCGGTTACCGCGGCGAAGGTCGTTGGAATCCTACAATGAGCTGTTGAGCATTGTAGTATCCGACTGGCTGGCTACCACCCTTAAGTTGAACATCTGTCGCCAAGCACCTGTTCGTGTGTTCTGGCAGTTGCACTAGAGATGGTTCACTTACCATCAGATAACCCGCTCAACCTCATTTATCCAGTGTAGGCCCTGGTAAGGCACTTATGAACGTTACAATTGACTCTACCACCGGTTCGGAATACACTTGCCTCGTGGTCACTTGTGGCAACAGTTCGTCAGGAGTTAGTGTGGAACATCTATAATAATATTATAAAGAGGTAATGATTGTGAAGTTGTAGAGGTAATCTCTAGATTTACTGATTTTAAGGTGATGATAGCTCAGTGTTAAGTGACGTCGTATACCGCGGCGAAGGTCGTGGGTTCGAATGAGCTTGAGCTTTCGGTGAAGGAAAATATCGTGAGGAAACCATAGCACGGTGGTAGGATACCGTACCCGACTGGCTGGCTACCACCCTCAAGTTGAAAATCTGTCGCCAAGCACCTATCGGTGTGTTCCGGCAATTGCACTTGAGAGCCAGTTCGCCTTTAAGGCATTGTAATAAGGTGTACAACACATTAGCAATCCCCTGGTATTGCCAATGTCTACATTATAGGCGACGGTTGTCACTTACCATCAGGTGACCCGCCTGCCTCGTTGTCACTTGTGACATAAAAAAAAAAAAAATCGTGAGGAAACCATAGCATGGTGGTAGGATACCGTACCCGACTGGCTGGCTACCACCCTCAAGTTGAAAATCTGTCGCCAAGCACCTATCGGTGTGTTCCGGCAATTGCACTTGAGAGCCAGTTCCCATCTAGGCTTTGTGTGCTTACCACCTTCGGCCACATCATCACTTACCATAGTGAGATTGTAGTCAAACACAAGCTTAATCCGAATAAAATAAATTAAATAAACGATTCAGAAAATTCTTTTACCAATTATCAAGCTAAGTTATTTGTGAGTGTCATAGGCTATATTTTTGTCCCGGGAAAAGTTAAAATCCCACGGGAACGCGGGTGAAGCCGCGGGGGAGAGCTAGTCTGAAATAAATGACTATTCATATTTTATACCTCCAATTTTAGAGGTCATGTTGTTTCTTGGATATTCTGAAATAGCTTTTTGTGTTATTTTTTGTACATTATAATTATTATCGTAGTTAACTTTATTTTGTATCTATATAAATGTACTGCGCAGGCACATTCATTCAGTGTCTATTTATTATATCTAAACTTTTTGTTTTTTGTATATATTATTATATAGCTTAGTTAGTGTTTTAAATTATATGTATATGTAAGTTTTATAAGTTTAAATGTGTTTATTTCAGTCGTTTGAATAACGTGAGAGAAAGAACTGGCTATAATAATTATTAAGATAATAAAAAGTTAGCTCTGAATGAGTTTTTGCAAATGAATTGTATTCTATTGAAATATTAAAACTTAGTTTTATGATTTACTAGTTTTCCTATCCGTGGTTTCACACCCACGTTCCGGAGGGTTCGTATGTTTTCCCGGAATAAAAAAGTATCCTTAGTTTTATTCCTGGTTATGATTTACCCTTGTGCCAAGTTTCATCAAAATCCGTTCAGCCGTTTTTGTGTGATTGAGCAAAAAAACATCCAAACTTTGACATTTTATGTTAGTAGGTTTTTCATTTGTTATAGTTAGTTCCAAATCAGGATAATAGATGGCGTCACTATCTTTTTAAATATTTTATTTTTGCGATTTTCTATTCCTGTATCACGATGTTGGTCGGCAATGAACTCCAAAACTTCTAAACCGATCTTGAAGAAACTTGGCACGCAAATAGATTATATCCTGGAATAAATTGTATCTATAGGATACTTTTTACCTATCCCGTGTAAATATAAGATCCCATAGGAACGCGAGTGAAAGCTAGTATACCTTAATCATAAAAAGGGAGTGATTTCAATCAAGTAGTATTAATTTGTATTTATGTCCTTCTCCGTTCAGTCTTCAAAGATTAAGCCATATCAGAGAAATCTATGTTTAAAGAACATCCTCCTTTTTTGAAGTCAGTTAAAATAAAACTCAAAATTGTGTAACTAATATTTTAATAGCTCTCTAAACATTTACGCTAAACAACTAAATAATAAATAAATATTAACACAAAATAATATATCAATTTTTTTAATAAATGTCATACATTTGTGCCGGTACGAAAAGCAACTCTAAAAACACGCCATACAATTGCTTTTAAAACCGTTTCATGTAGGATTGAAGCAAAAACATCGCTTATCATAAAACTTTTTTTCGGTTCTAGTAGCGACATCTATAAACCTCGCAGATAAAGTTCGCACTACTCCTCAATAGATGGCGCTATAATGGACGACAGTTAAAGAAACAAATTCTCATACAATCCTACATCGCGCTTTAAATGCCTCGATATTAGAATAATTCGCGACATGATGATAATAATTTTCCTCAAATATATTGCCATTTTTATGCGATTTGATCAAGCCAATCTTTCATATGATAGTCGAAATATGTAACATTAAATAATAAGTGAGCAAAAGAAACTCAAAGGTGAATGATTCTTTGGCACACAAAATAATGAATTTTAATAATATTTTTTTCCAATATAAAATCCCAGTCACCAATTTCACACAATCCACTTCCATTTTTTTCATATGGCAATGTATAATATTACATTTATTACTGTTGACACGACAATAATGAATCATAATGGGACATTAAAGGTCAGGTTTAGAGGCCCATTTAAACGACCCTGCTCCAACACCGCCCTGTTCTAAAAGTCAACTACCGAGCAGTCTGATGGCGGTAAGCTCACTGACATCGAGCTGTCTGCTAATTTATGTTGCCAATATAAACTATATCTAAAGAGCACGACCTGAAGTCCATATTTGAATGATATTTTATTTGTCGGGTGGGAGCGGAGTTGTGTAAGTGAGCTACGACCTTAATGCAGAGCCTAATCCACATTATTTTCTTATGCCACAAGTTATGGAGGCAGGCGGGTCACCTGATGGTAAGTGACTACCGTCGCCTATACACATTAGCAATACCAGCGGGAAAGACAAGGTGTTGTACACCTTATTACAATGTCTTAAAGGCATTTCTCATATCTATTTGGTAGGTGACCCGCCCACCTTAAATGCACATTATTAAGTAAATTTAATTCAAGAGATTTTTTTAAATTGAACATCCATTATTTCACCGGATATGGTAATTACAGATTATTTAATTAATACATATACATAATTGGGTCATTTCCTTGATTTAATTCTAGTTGTTTTTCTCGATTCCATGTCGTTACTTAATTATAGGTAGGCTGCTTAACTGATAGTTTTAGTCAAGTTATGAATAATTTTTTAAGTTATGTGATGTTATCAAACAGATTTTCTTGATTGAAATGTCCGTGAACAAAATGGGATATTCCATGCATCTATTCTAATATTGTATAAAGGTAAAGTTTGTGAGGTTGTGGGGGGGTAATCTCTGGATCTACAGAACCGATTTTGAAAATTCTTTTACCAATACAAAACCACGTTATTTGTGAGTGTCATAGGGTATATGTTTTATAACGGGAAAGGATAAGATCTAACGGGAACGCGGGTGAAACCGCGGGGGACAGATAGTTTTTAATACAGTAGTATAATTTATATACCATACCAAGTAATCAATTCAAAACTTATGAAATAATGATATCCAATTCATATAGGGTTGCAATGATATATCGGAAAAACGATTTTCTAATCGATACAATGTTATCTAAATTGTCGATAACACTATCGGAAATGTGATGTTAGCGTGTTAAAAGCGTGACTATATTTCTACTATTTTATATAAGAGACACAGCATCGTTAATATCGATATTAATATCCGACATTATCGTTTATCGATATCTGACGGCTGTCAATAATATCGTAAACAAGTTATCATGCAGTTATATCGATATTAATATCTTTTTTGATAATTAGTAGACTGTTTCTACCATTTTAAGAGACACGGCGTCGTTAATATCGATATTAATATCCGATATTTTTTTTTTTTTTTTTTTATATTCGATAGGCTTGTGTTTGACCACAATCTCACCATGGTAAGTGATGATGTGGCCGAAGATGGTAAGCACACAAAGCCTAGATGGGAACTGGCTCTATATCGTTTATCGATATCTGACAGCTGTCAATAACATCGTAAACAAGTTATCATGCAATTATATCGATATTAATATATTATTATCATATTAATTATTATATTAGTAGACTGTTTCTACTATTTTAAGAGTAAACGGCGTCGATAATATCGATATTAATATCCGATATTATCGTTTATCGATATCTGACAGCTGTCAATAAAATCTTAAACGTACAAAACGTACAATTTTATCGACAGAACACATTCCTGTACACAACCATAACGTCAGTTAAGCAGCACACCTATAATATATTGCATCACCCGTGTTCTTCACTTATATTCACTTCACTTCACAGTTCACTTTGAATCACAATGGCATTACATGACAGAACACTGGGCACTGTCTTGTCCGAGGGGTGGAGCGAAGCCCTGCGGGGGCGCTCCCATGTCGCCCACCAGCTCGGTAGGGGGCTGGCCTAGGTCTTGCATCTGTGGGGAATAACAGATTGTTGTTTATATGAATACTAGGTTTCACCCGCGTTCCAGAGATATCTTGTAGCATGTGGTGCTTATCTTTAATAAGAATTTATGTTTAGTTGTTAGTTTCAATAATAAATAAATAATAAATTCTTCTTCTTCTCTTCCTTATCCCACGCTAGGTGGGGTCGGCACAACATGTTTTCCTCTTCCACTCCGCTCTATCACTAGTCGTCTCCGTACTCACACCTTTCATATACATATCATTCTTCACGCAGTCCATCCATACCTTCTTCGGCCTTCCTCTACCTCTATATCCATCCACACTCATGCTCAATACTCTTTTTGTTAAATGACTTTCATCCCTCTTCATGACATGCCCATACCAAGCCAATCTATTTCCTTTCATCTTTTCAGTCACTGGTGCTACTTTCAAGCTTCCTCTGATATACTCATTCCTTATCTTATCCATTCTCGTAACGCCACACATCCACCTCAGCATTTGAGCCTAATAAATAAAAAAAACGTATCTTTTCCCGGGCTAAAAAGGCCGTATATTTTATTTAGGTTAAATTACAAGTTTGATTTCTTCACAGCTTCAAGGGACTGTAGACCTGAGTATATCCTTTTAATTTCAACTCGTTACCTCCACGCGTTCCCGAGATATGATTCTTGACAGACGGACGGACAACGTATAAGGGTTCTGTTTTTTTCATTGGAGGTACGGAACCCTTACAAGAAATGGTATGTTTGTTTTTGGGTCTAATAAAAAATGGAATGTTGTCAATTTAATAAATATAAATATCCTCGGACATTTGTTCACACACGGCTATCTGATCCCAAACTAAGCAGAGCTTGTAATATGGACAACCAGATGACTGATATACTACATATACTACTTTTTTTGTAAATACATACTTAAATAGATAATTACACCCATATAAGTTATAAGTTGTTATATGGTGACATACCTTTTGCATAAGTTCTAGAACAGTGTTAAATCTCTTAGTCTTGACATCATCAGGGTCTGACTCCTGCTCCGGTTCAAGCTCCGCACACACTTTCTTCATCAGCTCCTGTTGTTTCTCAAACCTGACAACAAAACACATTATAATAATTAATTATTAAACTAACTTAAAGATCATTTTTAAAGACTTATCCAATGATGGGTCGGACGATATATTGATCCCGTGCCCTATTAAGGGTTAACACACTACCTATCACGCCACAGGTCGTGGGTTCGATTCCCATCCAGGACAGACATTTGTGTGCATGAACATGTCTGTTTGTCCTGAGTCCAAGTTTAAATATTTTTAAGTATGTTATTTATATTTAAAAAAAAACAGGATATGTAGTATATCAGTCATCTGGTTGTCCATATTACAAGCTCTGCTTAGTTTGGGATCAGATAGCCGTGTGTGAACAAATGTCCCAGGATATTTATATTTAATTAATTATTAAAGTAACTTAAAGATGATTTTTAAAGACCTATCCAATGAAATGAAAGTTGTTCAATTCGGCACATTCTCTCCTTTTAATACGCCAGCGATGGTGGGTTCAATTAAATCCACAACGAAATTATCGGGGGGTCGAAAATGGCCTGAACTGCTTCGAGAAAAGGATGGTGGTATGGAAAGGTATGGGAAAGGACGTGCGGTGTTGGGTGAGAGTGGGAGCGGTGCTGGAGCAGAGTCGTTTAAATGAGCTATGACCTTTATGCCGCAAAAAACGGGAATCAAAATTTATAGTGTTTATACCATCTTAAACAAGCAAACTCTTCAGGTGTATAATATTAAAGTTACCTTTCATACTCTATTTGTTCAATTTTATGTTTATTATCAGCGAGCCACGCAGGGTACTTGTCTACCAGCTCCTTGAGCGAGGGGTACAGCACCTCCTTGGAGAGCAGGGACTGCATCATGCCTTGCATAAATGGCACGAACATGTTGCCATCCTGGGGTAAAAACAATATTTGAAAAGTATCGACTCGACTAACATCGATTGTTATCGACTTTAAACGACTCGGCATTTTGCGTCAGGACGGTGCGAGGATCCTACAATCTGGGGATCTGACGATGATAGCTCAGTGGTAGTGACGTCGGATACCGCGGCGAAGGTCGTGAGTTCGAATCCTACAATGAGCTTGAGCTGTGAAGGAAAACATGGTGAGGAAACCACAGCACGGTGGTAGGGTACTTTGTAGTACTCGACTGGCTGGCTACTACCCTCAAGATGGAAATCTCCGAGAACCTGTTGGTGTGTTCTGTCAGTTGCACTTGAGAGCCAGTTGCCTTTAAGGAATAGTAATAAGATGTACAACACATTAGCAACACCTGGTACTGCTAATGTCTATAGGCGACGGTAGTCACTTAACATCAGGTGTAAAAAAAAAGACATGACATAATCTTGTATCTCACTCACCTGTCCTTCCCCGACACTGAAATTATTGAACATGTTCGCCAGGTCCTGTTCTGAGAATGGTGTCTGCAGGTTTTCTGTATTCGTGTTAAGGTTCTGTAATGTCTGAGATATTGCTGCCGACACCTGCAAGGGTTAATATCATTACTAGCTGTCCCCCGCGGTTTCACCCGCTACCTATCACGCCGCAGGTCGTGGGTTCGATTCCCATCCAGGACACACATTTGTGTGCATGAACATGTCTGTTTGTCCTGAGTCTGGGTGTAATTATCTATTTAAGTATGTATTTACAAAAAAAAAGTAGTATATGTAATATATCAGTCATCTGGTTTCCATATTACAAGCTCTGCTTAGTTTGGGATCAGATAGCCGTGTGATATCCATCAACAATGGATGCATTTCATGTGAAATGTGACAGATGCAAAAGTGAGTCAAAACAACCAAAAACTACCGCGGCGAAGGTCGTCGGTTCGAATCCTACAATGAGCTTGAGCTTTCGGTGAAGGAAAACATCGTGAGGAAACCATAGCACGGTGGTAGGATACTTTGTAGTACTCTACTGGCTGGCTACCACCCTCAAGTTGAAAATCTGTCGCCAAGCACCTATCGGTGTGTTCCGACAGCTGCACTTGAGAGCCAGTTCCCATCTAGGCTTTGTGTGCTTACCACCTTCGGCCACATCATCACTTACCATGGTCAGATTGTGGTCAAACCAGCTTATCCAGAATAAAAAAAAATGCTATTGTTAAATTACTTCGTCAATTTTTTCCTGTACAGCTGGATCATCGGCTACTGGTGTTTCTGGTGCAGTTTCTTGCGCGTCTCCTTGTGGCTTGAGGACATGAGCTGCAGCTTCAGCCATCTTGGTGAACGTCTGGGCTATCTGCTCCTGTGTTATTTGGTCCTCTGGAAGAAAACTTCAAGCTAGTGTTGTTTTTCTTGCTCCGGTTGTTGGGGTTCATTCATTAATCACGTGTTTTTAGAAACTTTTTAACCCCTACCCTTTTTCTGGTAAAAAGAATCTTAAAAAACAACGAAAATATTTATACACTTGATATCTGACTTCACCCCCCTTCTATTTACGAAAACTCTCCTCCTGTTTCGATTCTCACTTTTTTTATTGTCACAAGTGAGAACGAGGTCACCTGATGGTAAGTGACTACCGTCGCCTATTAATAGGCAATACCAGAGGGATTGCCAATGTATTGTACACCTTATTACAATGTCTTAAAGGGCAATTACGTGATTAATGGACAATCCCTTAATGGTTGAAAGCTCATATAGACGTTAGAAATACCTTCAGACTATTTCTAAACAATAAAATAGTTCTAATAATCCAATACCTAGAGGTTTGAATAGTGCCAAATGAGACTACTGTAATTCTAGAATTAGATTCTTTCGTTTTTGATTATCTATATTAAATAAAGAGGTAAAGTTTGTAGGGGGTAATCTCTGGATCTACTGAACCGATTTAAAATTCTTTTACCAATAGAAAGCCACATTATTTGTGAGTGTCATAGGCTATATTTTTATCCAGGGAAAGGATAAGATCCCACGGGAACGCGGGTGAAACCACGATAAAGAAGTAACTAACCTGGTACACCACTAAAACTGCCCAAAATGGCGGCCATGTTGCTTTCGAATTGGCTTGCCGCCTCTTTGATGAACTCCTCACTCCACATGTTCTGTGCTACTTCACCAGCCTCGGGGTTTGTCTCATTCTTTTGTTCCTTTTTCGTCATATCTTGAAGGGCACCTGTTGTACAAAATATTTCAATGGTCAATTCAAGGAAAGAATAATAAAATATCACAGTTAATTCCGAGTGCATTCTGAGCTGGAGGTAAAATAAAATGTGTAATAAAATCCTTATTTGATTTTAAAAAACTAACCTAATTTAATGAGTTTCGGGTTTGAGAAAAAATAATCAAATAATACATTTTTAAGACACATCTACTTTTATTATTGAGTTAAATTAAAAGCTCATTTATTCAGTTTAGGCCCTGGTAAGGCACTTATGAACGTTACAATTGACTCTACCACCGGTTCAACATACACTTAAACTGAGAACACTACGGCAAGAAACTCAGCAAGGCAAAAAAGTATCTTTCTTTTAATCTATTTTCAAAAATAAATATACTTATTCAAATATTTAAAACCATATTACAAGCTCTGCTTAGTTTGGAATCAGATAGCCGTGTGTGGAAAATGTAAAAAAAAAACTGGTTCTTAATTTTTTTGAATAAAATTAGTTCTTTTTTTTTTTAATCTGGATAGGCTTGTGTTTCACCACAATCTCACTATGGTAAGTACACGAAGGCCGAAGATGGTAAGCACACAAAGCCTAGATGGGAACTGGCTCTCAAGTGCAGCTGTCGGAACACACCGATAGGTGTTTTGGCGACAGATTTTCAACTTGAGGGTGGTAGCCAGCCAGTCGGGTACTACAAAGTACCCTACCACCGTGCTATGGTTTCCTCACGATGTTTTCCTTCACCGAAAGCTCAAGCTCATCGTAGGATTCGAACCCACGACCTTCGCCGCGGTATTCGACGTCACTTACCACTGAGCTATCATCGCCTTTAATACTTTATACCTGTATTTAAAGATAATATTAAAAAAATTCAAAGATTATTTGTAGGTACAAAAAAATATGTTATTTATTTAGTCTTAAACCTCACTACGTATCACCAAGGGTAAAGGGTGGGTTGATAAAATGCTAAAAAACGTCACATGATTAATGGATGGCCCCTAAGCAAATATATTTAGTGACTGAACATTTTAAAAGTCAATGATCATTGTTATAATAATTTTGCACATAGATGTTGATCTAATATTTACAGACATAATGACATCACACTTGTCGTTAACAAACTTAAAGTTGAAGGCCTTTAAGGAACATTTGGATTGCAAATATTTGTTCATTACTGACAATGTTTGTTCAAAGTCAAAACTATTTATTCAGTTTAGGCCCTAGAAGGGCACTTATGAAGTTACCACCGGTTCGGAAGTCAGACAACAACTGAGAAGAACCGGCGACAAAATCTGCAAGGTTATTTTATTGAAATATTTTTGGACCATCTGACTATATTGGCTGTTTTTTCAAATGTTTAACAATATTATTCTTAAACTAATACTAAAATACATAAAAAATTTATAACCTGCATTAGTTACCTACATATAATTTGTTGTTGAATGTGTTTTTAATAGTCATACTGGATGAAAGATACTTCTGATTTTCTCTACATTCTTCGGCCACATTTAATTTAAACCATCAATACTTGGATTTTTAATTAGGTGGACTGATTTGACAGTTGTCGTAAGAAATATTTCTTTACTCAGAAATTATTTCTTAAAAGAATGAATGAGAATACCTGTAATCACTGATATTATATTGAATTTTATTGATAAAAAGTGATATGGTCAAACCATGAAAGAGTAATTTTAACCATAATACGCTCGTAACTGTCAGTTTAGTCAAGCTAATTAAAAATCAGACTATGCCTTAATATTATAAAGAGGAAAGATTTGTATTTTTGTATGTAACGAATAAACTTAAAAACTACTGGACCAATTTAAAAAAAAAAAACACTTTTAGAAAGCTACATTATCCCTGGCAATATTTTTATCCGGGGAAATATCAGGTAGATTGCCATTGTGTTATTACAATGCCTTAAAGGCAAACTGGCTCTCAAGTGCAATTGCTGGAACACTCAAACAAGTGCTTGGTGACAGTTTGTTAACTTAAGGATGGAAGCCAGCCAGCCGTGTACTACAAAGTACCCTACTACCGTGCTGTGGTTTTCACCATATTTTATCAGATAAGTTTTTTATTTTTTTATGTCATTTGTGACAACGAGGCAGGCGGGTACCTGATGGTAAGTGACTACCGTCGCCTATAGACATTAGCAATACCAGGGGGATTGCCAATGTGTTGTACACCTTATTACAATGCCTTAAGGGCAAGGGCAACTGGCTCTCAAGTGCAACTGTCGGAACACACCGATAGGTGCTTGGCGACAGATTTTCAACTTGAGGGTGGTAGCCAGCCAGTCGAGTACCACATAGTACCCTACCACCATGCTGTGGTTTCCTCACGATGTTTTCCTTCACCAAAAGCTCAAGCTCATTGTAGGATTCGAACCCACGACCTTCGCCGCGGTATCCGACGTCACTTACCACTGAGCTATCATCGCCTTAAGTATACTTTATATTCCAAGAAATCACCCTATCCCTCAGGAATGTGGGTGATAGCTAGTTACTTATCAATCTAATTTAATACTAGCCTATACTGGCCCAATAGACATGGTGCTGTCCAAAGTAAAAAAAAAATATTCAGTTTTTGAAATCATACAAATTTCCAATAATCCTATATCCTACTTAACACACTTTAAGCTGTGGGGCAGAAGCTTGTGTTCTTTTTTTAAATAAAACTCAGGCAGTAAAGAAAGCTCTAAAAAAACATTTTTTTCTTGAATTTTATATCACTGTCCTGCAGTCTCTAAGAATACACCTTATATGAAAACAACATTTTATAGAAAAAGCTACTTTTAAGAGTTGTACAATGCACTAGTCCATGTAGAGGCCTATTTGAATAGATATATATAATTTTCAGGACAGACATTTGAGACAATCTGTTTTATATCTTATATCTGTTTCTGATTCTGGGAGTGATTATCTAAGTATTTAATGAAAAAAAAGAAAAAACAATTACAGGGTCATACTAATAATAATAATTTATTAAAGGTAAAAAGAAAGATTTAATTTTTTATTGTACATAATAAGTAGGATTATACAGATTATCTTAAATTAGAAATAAAACTAAAATACCTATAAATAAAACTAAATTATAAATAAAACACAGAATTTAGATCGCTGTGTATGGGTAATGTGTCCAAAAGACTGGCTACGTTACCTCGCTGTATAGCGAGGCTTATTTGTTGTCCAAATATATAATTATAATTTATTTATTCACATAAAATAATACTGCTGCCCTAGTTTTGAAAAGAGCTTTCTGGATTTATAGCATGTGCATAAAAATATAACTTAAAGGTTTATTATTTGCAAAGATTGCACTTACATAATTTGATAAATTTAATCATGATAAAATAATTATCACATGATTTAAAATTACTTTTAATTTGACCTCATTTCATGTTTAAAAACTAATCTACGGAACAGAGCTTGTAAATACAACACAAAGGAGTTTAGACATTGTAACCATGTAAAAAATCGGCATAAATTATTGTAAATTTAAATGGAATTTACATTATTGGAGTCTTCTAGGTTAATTGTGTAATAAGCCCACGACTCTATAAATAAAATAAAACGTAACTTACTGTCCAATAGATCATCCAATTCCGGGTCGAGTTCGTTTTTAGGCACATTTTTGTTTTCAGACATTATTCTCTAAAGATAATCACGAGATTTTATTTAAAATAAATTGAAAGAAAATTCGTCGAACAATTTTTCAAGAATGACACTAATGACAAACTTGTCAAACAAAGTGTCATTAACACTTTGTTTGACAAGTTTGACATATTGACATTTCGCTGTAAGTGCTGCCAGTACTGTAAAATGTTTCTTTCCAATATTTGTACATAATATTTATTTAAAATGATAAAATTGGCTCCTAATTATTTCAAATATGGCTATCAACCAAGTTTTTTAAGGCTTTTTTGGATATGATACCATCCGGCCTTTCCGGCGTACACTCTGAAGAAAAAATTGTGATCCTATCACAGACAAATTAAATCACCTCCGTGCAAAAGCTGTTATGTAAGTAGTACCTACCTACAAGCTACCTACCTATCAAGTGGCATTTTTCCCACAACTACGGAACACTATTACCTACTCCTAGCGGAGCCCACAACCCACAAAATACGCTACCAGCGTGCTGCAGTTTCTCGCAATAAATTTTAGACATTCAGAAAATGGTGACACTGGTTGTTATTGTTCCGAGGGTTGTGACACTGAATGGTGAAAATGGTGACCCATCATTCCATCTCCTCCTTAAATTTATACTTAGGTAGGTACGGTCGGCCAAGAAAGTGGTGTGCCAGTTTTGATTTAGTTTCCTAGTCATCGAAAATTACAACAAGGTTCAAACTAAAAAGATGTCACTGAAAGAGATGCATTATAATGACGTTTTCATAAGTTGTCAGATTGATCAAGCAAGCAAGCGAAACTAATCTTTATCACCTATGAATCTTTATTTTTTTAAATTCTGGATAGGCTTTTGTTTGACCACAATCTCACCATGGTAAGTGATGATGTGGCCGAAGATAGTAAGCACACATAGCCTAGATGGGAACTGGCTCTCAAGTGCAGCTGTCGGAACACACCGATAGGTGTTTTGGCGACAGATTTTCAACTTGAGGGTGGTAGCCAGCCAGTCGGGTACTACAAAGTACCCTACCACCGTGCTATGGTTTCCTCACGATGTTTTCCTTCACCGAAAGCTCAAGCTCATTGTAGGATTCGAACCCACGACTTTCGCCGCGGTATTCGACGTCACTTACCACTGAGCTTATCATCGCCTTTAACTGCAAGCGGCATTCAACCTTAGGGTGGTACACCACTTTCTTGGCCGACCGTACCTACCTACACACAGAAGCTACCTACCTCATTATTTGCATAATATTTTAACAAAACAGTCTGTAGGTAGGTAGGGGTACCGCTTAAACGACTGAACCGATTTAGATGAAATTTAGTAAATAGATCTCAGGAAAATATACGATCCCTCGGGAACGCAGCTGAAACCGTGGGGCGGAAAACTAGTCTATACCTATATAAAACATTGTCAACTCAAAAACAGTAATATTATTATCCTGGAATAACCACAGGGGATAGCTACCTATCTAGTAATTAATAATACACAAGACTGTTTTAAAACATTTTTATTTAATTCCGTTACAAACACTTGCACAATTTTTCGTTTTTTTTTTGACAATTGACAAGTTTGCTGCTTTCACACTGGCCTTCTAAAACTGCTTACAGATAAACTCAATAATTAAATTAAACTATCACATTTTACTATACGTTTATGACCAAATACTGACAAGTCATAACTCTTTGAGCTTCTCAAGCACCTATAAGACGCTCCCAAATTATAAATGGATTTTCTTTATCTGGTTAGGTACTTATTTTCTAAAAGAAGCCACAAAAATTAAAACTTAGAGTAGCTTATGCTACCTACTAATAATTATGTAATATTTTTAAACAACTTCTACTTATCTATATAACAAAGTCAATTTAAAACATAACGTTATTTAACAATGAAAAGCAGGAAACAGGAAAAAACGAAGTGGGTATCCAGAAGATTCGCCAGCCAAAACCAGCCTGCGTTTTTAGAAGCAAGTGTGAAAGTTATATAAACAAAATCAGTCGGTTTTTTATATTTATTCATCTCTCATGCTTATTCAATCTACGCAGACTGGTCACATCCATTCCGTATATTGAGAATACAGCTGGCTGCTCAACCTGTGGAGAGAGGTATTACACATCTTTATTAAAAACTTTATGGTCAGTTAAAAAAGTAAAAAAAAAATGGCGGTGAAGGAAAATATCGTGAATAAACCACGGTGGTAGGGCACTGCACAAACTACCAAGAGAAACGTTTGGGGCACTGTAGTATTTTCCTGGCTGGCTACCCCCCTCAAGTTGATAACCTGTCACCAGGCGTGTTCTGACAGTTGCATTTGAAATTTCCCATCTAGGCTGTATATGCTTAAGACCTTCAGTCACTTCAGCCACATGATCACTACAAAGAAAAAAAAATCTATGGCATAGATAAATGAAACAATTTTTTTAATACCGCTTCATCTTCCGTTACACTTGCCACTTCCTTTTGTGATTTGGTTTTATCAGCTAACACCTTCACCTGGATTCAAAATGTAAACTTAATATTATAAAACGTAAAGGAACAGTATGTCTATCTATCCATTAATTAGTATGCTTATAACTCGAGAATTTGCACAGAAATTGCGGTTTACTCAAATAAAGTGGACTCGTAGAGAAGTTAAAATTGAGTAGATAGACAAATCTATGTATTTTCACATTTATTGACACATTTTAATTGGTACCATAATGCCATAATGTCTATTTTATGCTTGATATTTTATACTACAAATAAGTAGGTAAAATCTTGCTGTACCAGCAACTCAGCTCAGCACAGTTAGGAACTTCAAGAATAAAATACTTATAAAAAGAACAAGAGAAAAATAACTGTCACGGAATACCTAAAACAAAAAGGTGAAAATGCGAGATAGCTTTCGCGCGTATGTCTAATTAAGAATGTTGCCAGTTTATAAAAATATCTAAAAATACTTGAAACTAGCTACTTTTTTTAATGAATATAATTTGAATTGACTCACTTCTTTATCATCAACTTCATCTTCCCTCACAATCATCGGCGGTATGTTTGGTCCTAATTTCTCAGCCAATGTTTTTACCTGAAAATTATATATTCAGTTGATTAATAACCACTATTAGCGGCTAGTGCAAGTTTCAAGTTAGTAGGTAAACGCTCCGTGTTTACATTTACAAAAAAAGTGTAATTATCGAATAAATTTAGTTAGTATGAGACATTTATAAAACACGGCCATCTGATTCTAAACTAAGTATTTAGAATTTGTACTATGGAAACCAGATAACAGATTATTACTTTATAAAAAAGATAAGGATAAACCATAAACTATCCCTATAGTTATAATACTAACTTAAAACTTATACTGAGATAAACGTATAAGATAGATCCTTCCGATAATTTTCTTTGAATAAAGAACTGGTATTTTTAGGGTTCCGTACCCAAAGGGTAAAAACGGGACCCTATCACTAAGACTTCGCTGTCTGTCCGTCCGTCTGTCACCGGGCTGTATCTCAAGAACTGCGATAGCTAGACAGTTGAAATTTTCACAGATGTATTTCTGTGGCCGCTATAACAACAAATACTAAAAACAGAATAAAATAAATATTTAAGGGCCCCCCTTAAATATTTATTTTACTCTGTTATTTATTTCTCTCCCATACAACAAACGTGATATTTTTATTTAGGGACCTTTTTCAATTTTCACCATGCAATTCCCATCGTACCTTAATCTTAGCAAATTACAGAAAAAGCATTTAGTGGGCTCGGCTAAGATGTCATTCAAAGCACCAATAATATTGAAGGTAAAAAGATCAGCAAAAACTCAACAAGGTGAAAGTCAATGAACCATACTTAATAAATAAGAACCAACATAGTTATATTTGACAAAATATTATATATATATATTTATATCTTGGCTTGCTTTCTATAAGAGAGAGAGAGAGAAACATGCGCACGCCGCACAGCTTACAATAGCACACCGACACAAAAGTGTCGTGACAATTTTTCGTGAGATTTTTTTCCGTCTAGCCCCCTTTCACAACGCGCGATAAGGAACTTCGTTCCAAAACTTCGTTCCAATAAATCAATGATATACCTACGTACTAATTAAAATAACCAGTGTCGTACCTACATATAACTAATAACTGTTACCCGTGGGATCTTATCTTTTCCCGGGACAAAATATAGCCTATGTTCATCAGGGATAATGTAGCTTTCTAATGGTGAAAGAATTTTTCAAATCGGTCCAGTAGTTTCAGAGCCTATTCAATGCAAACAAACAATCAAATCTTTCCTCTTTATAATATTAGTAAAAAAAAGTAATGATAGGTACCTATCTACGAGGACTTTTTGGCGGGAACTTGCGAAGTGACGTTGTGTTTTCGTTTTATTTTCATGAAATTCGTGTATTTTGAGTTTTATTGAATAATTTCAGTGGTGTTTTGTCCAATAAAGATCAATCTAAGTGCACAAGTGAAGTGAAATGAAATGAAAGCGTGTATCGTGACTTTCCAGGTTGTCCCAAGAAGTCCGTGAAAAGTTTTAGTGGAATAGCCGCCAATTTCACTAAAAATAGACTGGACTTGTACGGACGAGGACTAGACTTTACAGTGAAAGTGACAATAAAACGTGACTATAACATAAAAAATGAAATATTTAAATTAAGAAATGGCTTAAAGGTCTAGATACCAAGCCAAAAACCTTGAAAAAAAAAACCTTTTTTTTATTTTATTTATATTTCTGATGATATGATTTTAAGGGTATACTTACATTAGGGTACTGCGAGAAGCACGCCCGCGCCATCCCCCGACAGGGCGGCGCCACTGCGCGACCGTAGCGGTCTCTATCCGCCGGATCAAACATGTAAAACCCTAACCAGTAAACAATACTCATTATTTAATATTTTTTATATCTGGATAAGATACTTGTGTTTGACTATAATCTGACCATGGTAAGTGATGATGTGGCCGAAGGTGGTAAGCACACAAAGCCTAGATGGGAACTGGCTCTCAAATGCAGATGTCGGAACACACGGACAGGTGCTTGGCGACAGTTCAACTTGTGTATGGTAGCCAGTAGGGTACTACAAAGTACCCTACCACCGTGCTGTGGTTTCCTCACGATGATTTCCTTCACCGAAAGCTCAAGCTCACTGTAGAATTCGAAACCACGACCTTTGCCGCGGTATCCGACGTCACTACCACTGAGCTATAATCGCCTTGATTTAAATTTTAGTGAGCTAAAGATCACTATATCAATCTATACAAGTAATCATGGATAGTAAGTAGTTACGATAATTAAAAATACACAATTGAGGAGAATATATATTAATACCTTCTTCAAATAACTACAAACAAGCGGCGCGTTTCATAGCGATGATAGCTCAGTGGTAAGTGACGTCGAATACCGCGGCGAAGGTCGTGGGTTCGAATCCTACAATGAGCTTGAGCTTTCGGTGAAGGAAAACATCGTGAGGAAACCATAGCACGGTGGTAGGGTACTTTGTAGTACACGACTGGCTGGCTACCACCCTCAAGTTGAAAATCTGTCGCCAAACACCTATCGGTGTGTTCCGACAGCTGCACTTGAGAGCCAGTTCCCATCTAGGCTTTGTGTGCTTACCATCTTCGGCCACATCATCACTTACCATGGTGAGATTGTGGTCAAACACAAGCCTATCTAGAATAAAAAAAAAAAAAAAAGTACAAACCTCTGGGAGTCCTGAAGAGAGCAACGGCAAAGTCACCGTTTCCGGCGACAAACACGCCAGCCTTCTCCTCGCGGAAGAACTCTGTCACCTGAACACAATAATAGTGCAGCGGGTATAGAAACATCGCTACATGTGTGTCGAGCCAGCCAGTCGGGTACTACAAAGTACCCTACCACCGTGCTGTGGTTTCCTCACCATGTTTTCCCTCACCGAAAGCTCATTGTAGGATTCGAACACTACTTCACCACGGTATTCAGCTATGAATTCTTCCATTAAAATTCAGATGGTCCGCAAAAAGGACTTTGATGGAATACTGTAGACGATCAAGGTGTCTTGATCCTTGAGATTGATAAGGTTATAAATGACTAGCTGTTTCCCGTGGGATCTTATCTTTTCATCAAGGATAATGTAGCTTTCTAATGGTGAAAGAATTTTTCAAATCGGTTCAGTAGTTTCAGAGCCTATTCAATGCAAACAAACAAACAAACTAATCTTGCCTCTTTATAATTAAAAGAAAATGATGATGTAGTTTTTTTTTTATTTTTATGTCACTAGTGACAACTAGGCAGGCGGGTCACCTGATGGTAAGTGACTACCGTCGCCTATAGACATTAGCAATACCAGGGGGACTGCCAACGTGTTGTACACCTTATTACAATGCCTTAAAGGCAAGGGCAACTGGCTCTCAAGTGCAACTGTCGGAACACACCAACAGGTGCTTGGCGACAGATTTTCAACTTGAGGGTGGTAGCCAGCCAGTCGAGTACCACATGGTACCCTACCACCGTGCCATCACAAACCTTCTCCAACAGATCATTGTCGACGGTTCCTTGCTGCCTCGACTTGAACACCTGTACGCGACACACGCAGTTCCCTGGAGTGTAAAACTTGCGGAGGATCTGTACATAAAGGTATTTTTATAGCACTTGGTGGTTAACTACCTTACGGCCCTCCTGGTGGTAAGCGGTTACCGTAGCCTATGGACCCTTACATTACAATAGGCGTCATTTCTAGTCTAGTAAAGCCTTCTCTAATACCTCCAGCCAAATCTCTGCTATGGCAAAGAAAATGAATAAGATGTTATCAGGGGCAGTTATTTACTTAGATTTAATGGGAGTTTATTCTTAGAACACCATGCAGAAATGTTATTTAAATCGTCTTGAAGAGACAGAGAATCAAAAGAACAAGGTATGCACTGTTTAAAAAAAAAAAGTCATCCGCAATAAGAATTTTGAGCTTTTCATGACTGCAGTTAAGTCCTTTATGAAAACTGAAAATAAAATGGGTCCTAAATGGGTTCCCTGATGAAGATCTGAAGTAACATTAAAACACTTAGATTTATACGCACAATCTAGAATTTTTTGAGATTTTAATGTTAAAACCAATCGAGGAGCTCACTAGCTATCCTCTATGCTTTAATCAAAGATATGATCGACCTATGTGTCAAGTTTCATCAAAATCCGTTTTGCCGTTTTTGCGTAAGCAACAAAAACCCAAACATACAAACTTTCACATTTATAATATTAGTAGGATTAAAGAAGTACCTGTTCAATCGCCAATATTTTCGTATAAGGCCTGAAGTGCAGATAGCTGTCCTGGTAGAGCTGGTCTCCGCTGTCGAGGATCTGGTCGAGAGTAGAGGAACACCAGCGGCACACGTCCTCCACCCGGGACATGGCTACTGCCATCACCGCACACGGTAATGCCTGGGTAGTATCATCTACATTATTAGAAGCTCAAACCCAATCTTCAGTTTAAGCCCTGATAATAAAATCACTTACAATTGACTTTACCCAAATTTTATGACGATGATGATATCTTACGTGACGCCGGATACCGCAACGAAAGTCATGGGTTCGAATACTACAATGAGCTTGAGCTTTCGGTGAAGGAAACCATAGCACGGTGGTCACCCAACTGGATGGCTACCACCCTCAAGTGGAAAATCTATCTCCGAGCACCTATCCATCGAGAACTGGACTTGAGAGCCAGTTTCCATCTAGGCTTTGTGTGCTTACCACCTTCGGCCATATCATCACTTACCATGGTCAGATTGTGGTCAAACACAAGCTTATCCAAGAGTAAAAAATCTGAATACATTTAAACTGGCAAGAAACTCAGCAAGGTAATCAAAAGATACACCCTCGAGTTTAACCAAGCAATTGCCAGTATTCTAGCCCTTGGAATCCTTTCTAGGCTTTGTGATTACCATCTTCAGCCATCACAGAACATAACGAGAGTTCTACCCATGGAAAAGAAGACACAAAAACACCGTACACACCTGATTTCCTCTAGAACCGTGAGGGAACTTCTTGCAGGCCATGGAATGCTGAGCCGAGAGGAACTGCGTACCATCGTTCAGTACCAGCCAACCGCTCGCGTTTCTTTGGCCTAGTAAGTTAACATCATAAAACCATTAAATCTAATAATATCTCAGTAATACATCTTATAATAGGGTTGTGTACTAAAAAAATCTATTTAGTCCGTCAGTTAGATTACCAAAAAATATTGGACACGTATTTTTTATTTTGTTCCGTAAACGAAAAATGACGAGGATACAGTGCGTTGAAATTTCGCGTGACGTCACACCGTGGTACAAATTTTACCACGAAGTGACGTTACAAGCCCCCACTCCTATATTTTGATGCGCTATAACTTTGTATATTTTTACTTTTGATTTGATAAAGCAAAAAATACGTGTCCAATATTTTTTGATAATCTCACCGACGGACTAATTAGAATTCATTTTTATTGACCCAGGACACTACCCTATTCAAGAGCACGATTTCCCCTACAGTAAAAGGAATGCTAAGGTTGGTAAATCGCACGAAGTCCAGTTGGTCCATTTCAAAATTATGATTGAACGATCACCAATTTCATCAGATGTAGATCATTTTAATGGAATAGTGAATTATACACTATACAGGGTGTCCGGTAAGTATGACGACAAACTTAAGGGGGAGATAGGTTCACTCAAGGCACTTTCGAGATAATTCGATATTTGTGATTTGAATTATTTGTAGCGGCGCCAAATGTAAATACCACCTCCAATGGCAAGTAGAATTCCGATTGCTAGCAGGATGTAACGGATTGCTCCGACGTGCACCTGTAACATCTGAATGTGGTTGATGTTTTCTCCACCGCCTGCAGCTGTTTGCGCCACAATCACCTCCTCCGACTTTGATGTGGAACCTCCCATATTCTTTGTTTTAACTGCTTTACATGATGCGCATGTTTTTTATCACGGTCCGCGGAATGGAATGCGCGCGAAGATGACACCGCGCTGGCAGGGTCGCCATGTAAGGTCGGGTGTTTAGGAGACAAAATGATACGAACGACGTTCAATGGTATACTGATTATATTGCGTACTAGCACAAGAATATATAGCTTACCTATAACTACATCACAGTATTGATTTTTGAATTTTAGGTATTAAATATCTGGAAAATGGTGACTCTTTTACTGGCCATTCTTGTGTATTTGGTAACTGAACTACCCACCTATCTCCCCTGTAAGTTTACAGTCCCCGTACTACAGTAGGAAGCCCTGGGAAGTGGGAGGACCTAGCTGGCAACTGCAGCGGGTGGAGCAGGTTAAGGGTTGTGGGGCCCACGATATGTGCTGGTTTCAGAATTTAGCGGGCAAGCGTGTGAAGGGATACATGAGTGCGAGAGTCGCTTCACCAACTCAGCTGTCAAGAGAAAGCTCCTAAACTGAGGGCAGTTTAGGAGCCAAAAATGTGGACGCTGCTGTCGCTCCCGTATCGGACTGTACAGTCACTCCAAGGCCTGCCGCACGGACGCTGTTTAGATCATCTATTTAAGATGTATAAGGCCGTTTATTAGGAAGCGATTAGATTGCCCTGCGAGTTACAGGTGGTAGTGGTTACCTTTGTACAAGCTCTGTTCCTCATCCCGTCGGTCGGCGGCTCGGCGCGCCTCGCGGCACGTCGTGGTGCCGGGCGGGTGCGCTCGGTCACGCTCGTCCGCACGACGAGGTCTACCCTCCACACCTACCTACACCAACACACACATGGACACACACCCCCCCATCATACACACTATTCTTTAAAGGACCGCAAACTGCAAAGGACATTCATAGTGTCGCCAGCAGTCTGCGGTCCGTCTCGGACACCATTATTCTGGTTCTATATTGGGGATGCCTAACGAAACCCAATCACTAAAAACCTACACGTTCAGATATTACTCTTTACTTATAAAATGCTAACTAAAATGGTCATGTATGTACTCGTATGTACGGTCGGCCAATAAAGTGGTGTGCCAGTTTTGATATAGTTTCCTAGTCATCGAAAATTACAACAAGGTTCAAACTAAAAAGATATCATTGAAAGAGATGCATTATAATGACGTCATAAGTTGTCAGATTGATCTGCAAGCGAAATTAATCTTTATCACCTATGAATCTGCAAGCGGTATTCAACCTTAGGGTGGTACACCACTTTCTTGGCCGACCGTACGTAACACATCAACAGATTACTTTTCTTTTTCTCCACCAAAGTAACCCCACCAAAATGACCCCACTTAAAATGCTCCACCAAAGTAACCCCACTAAAAATGCTCCATCAAAGTAACCCCACCAAAATAAGCTTATTTTTTAAACCAACCTTGCTAGTAGCGGGCACTAGTCTAACCCCCGGCGGTGCTCGCACTAAGGGAGGCATGACCGCCCCTAACCTCTTGATGGGGTGGATCGACACCGACATTGCGTATAATTGGAACTCGTGCTTCGGCCGCTCGGCGACCGGTGTGTTTTGTAAATATCTGAAATTAAATTGTTAATCAACTAATCGACTAGCACGTCGGGTGTTAGAAAATTTACCAAAAAGGTGTGAAGTTATAAAAAAGAATCCTATACTCACGCAAACGCCATTAGCTTTGCAGATGTGAATGTCAGAACACATGTAGCACCATCGTCCTAGAAAAAAAAAATGTTATCATGATTCTATTCAGTTAATTGCATTTACTCTCATTGCAGTACTCGTCTGGCTGGCTACCACACGTAGTGTGTTCCGGCAGTTGCACTTGAGAGCCAGTTGCATTTAAGGCATTGTAATAAGATAACACATTGGTAATCCTCCCTGGTATTCCTAATATCTATAGACAGGCGACGACAGTCACTTACCATCAGGTGACCCGCCTGCCGGGTTGCCAACAGAATAACTTCAGAATAAATTAAGACATGTAACACTGACCTGTGCATCGATCCTCAATCCAGTGGGTCCACAGGCGTTAGGCTCCATCATGTAAAATGAAGGGGTACCTGCGACTCTCCATACCGCCACAGCGTACGGCATTGACCACAGGATCCCATGCGTGTGTGACTCGAAAAATCGCTCTAGAGCGCACCTACACAGTTAAAGATATCACTAAATGCTGAAGCGAAGACTACTTAGGCTAACATCAACCGCCCCAATTATCTTAGTGGAAAAAACCTAACCCGAAAGATCTTCCCTTTTCATAGGAAGAGTACTTAGGCTCTTCATGTTAGGGTCTGATAGTAGCCTAAGGAGAGACTTTGCCTCCTTGTGTTTTACCACTTGTACAACGGAAAGTGTTCAGAGCAGTCTGATTTGATGCACACTGCTACCTTCTACTATAGCACTTCTCACCAGGGACGTGGGAGACTTCCTCACACATTGTCACCAAATTGGTTTCACACTATACCATTTCAAATGAGCTTCCTACCGCTGTCAATCTGGTTGGTTTGAGCTCTTCACCGTGGATTTCTTTAGTATATCAAGAGGTTCTTAAGAGTGTGAAGATATCTGTGCAGGTTTGAAGTACGGTATACCAACGCGCGAGTGATTCCTCTGGTTCAAACGTGTGATCATAGCTTCTTCTATAGATGTTTATTGAGGAGTACTAGTCTATATACAAAGTTCTGAAGTTTCTGATAGCGCGAGTTAGGTTGTTTTGAATTTACACATCATCCATCGTAACTGGTCAAAAATAAGTAGCTACTTTGTTCTTAATATCCCCTCCAGTTGAAAATCTGTCACCAAGATTCTGAGGCGTTCCGGCAGCTCCATTTGAGAGCAAGCTTTGTAAAACGGCAGCACATTGGCAAGCCTCTGGTATTGCTAATGTCTACAGGGGACGGTATTCGCTTACCATCGGGACCCTTATCGGACTTTGGACCAAAAATATTAAAGTAATACATTTTAATTACCTGAGTGTCATCGCACTAGGCTCCTTCTGCTCCAGCTTCCCAGTGAACACAGTTTCCAGGTCGTATTTTACGTAGTTGACTCCTAGCCTGAATCTCTTCAGTACCTATAGATAGATTGCATCTATTACTGCGTACATCTTATGAAATTACTGATACATCTATGGAGAACGAACGGAACCTTGTCAAAGTTCTTTTGTTAGTATACCGGGGAATGACATGGAAGTCGGATAGAGTTGGCTGTCAGATAGGGACGGAAGTGTGTAATCTATTTCCTCTATTGTAGTGTAGGCAATGAAGTTTAGCTACAGACCTATTATCTAACTAGATAACGCAAGTACCTCAATTTGTATGAAGACCATGTCACTTTTTGGTGTAAATTAACGTATTTGGGTTTGGCTTTTCCTGTACAGTTTTTACAACTGAATACGGAACAACCAGTAATTTTTCTAGATGTCGGTTGACGTCCGAAGGTAATAACGGTCGATCGCGGACTAAATGAAGACAAATTGACTAATTTTGATACGCAAAGTACTTACACTCGCGACGTCTAGTCTAGTTAGGTCTGTGGGTTTAGCTCATACAGCATCAAACTCAAATTCAAAACTCATTTATTGACATAAGCGCATCAGATGGTACCAATCCATTTTACCGAGAGGTAGGTACATGTATGGTATTGTCAGATGTTACATAATAGTGACAACTGAAGGCTCGCATATTTTATTTCTGCAATAGACGGCTATGAAGTGCAGTACCTAACCACCAAGCTATGGTTTCCTTACAAAGTTTTCAGTGGTAGTGTCGCCGGATACCGCGGCGAAGGTCGTGGGCTCGAATCCTACAATGAGCTTGAGCTTTCGGTGAAGGAAAACATCGTGAGGAAACCATAGCACGGTGGTAGGGCACTATGTAGTATTCGACTGGCTGGCTACCACCCTCAAGTTGAAAATCTGTCGCTAAGCACCTATCGGTGTGTTCCGACAGCTGCACTTGAGAGCCAGTTCCCATCGAGGCTTTGTGTGCTTACCACCACCACATCATCACTTACCATAGTGAGATTGTGGTCAAACACAAGCTTAACCAAAACAAAGTACATTTGCGACAAACCTGTAAAGGCAGCAGCACATCGTCCCCTGGTCGGAACTCGTATCCGAGCGCGTTGAGCGACGCCTGGAACAGCTGACAGCCGGCGGCAGACACCTCGTCCAGCGTCCGGCGCGTCCACAGGTGCGCGCGCCGCACGTGCGACATGCACGCGCCCACCACCGCCGCGCACGACGACTGCAGCGCCGCCTCGCGAGTGAACCTACACAACTCTATACTCACCACACTAGACACAAGCTCCAACAGATGCAGTTAATTATTTTTTCATTTGCCAACAGGTTTACATGTTAGGTGCTAGTATTACAAATAAATGTCTTGTTTTTATTCTGGATAAGCTTGTGTTTGACCACAATGTCACCATGGTAATGAATTGAAATGAAATCAAATGAAATTAAATAAAATCAAATAAAATGAAATGAAATGAAATGAAATTAAATTAAATTAAATGAAATTAAGTGAAATGAAAGGAGTGCTACAATGAGCTTGAGCTTTCGGTGAAGGAAAACATCGTGTGGAAACCATAGTACGGTGGTAGGGTACTTTGTAGTACCCGCTGGCCACCACCGCCAAGCACGACAGCTGCACTTGAGAACCAGTTCCCATCTAAGCTTTGTGTGCTGACCACCTTTGGCCACATCATCACTTACCATAGTGATAATTGTGGTCAAACACAAGCTTATCCAGAATAAAAAAAAAAGTATTAGTACTTGACAAGGTCCAGCGGCCTGGTCCCCCTCAGGATGGTCCTTCCTCGCGCGGTCTCCACGTACGCCGTGAGCACCTTCCACTCATACGTCTCATCGGGCACCGCGCCCTGCGCCGTCACCGCCGTCGGCCGCTTGGAGAACTCCCAGAACACCTTCACTGCTGATATCGAGAATCTGGAGAAGAGATGCTCTGCTCAGTTACCCCTTCGCACTCGGCGTCGTAGCGTAAGCTTATCGTACGCGCGTACGATGAGAGCAGTACGAGCATGAACAAGTTCGCACACGAAGCGGCGAATCGTAGGTGTTTATTGTCATTGCGTCGTAACGACACGCTTACGCTACGACTACGCTTACGACCTGTGTGCGAAGGGCCTTATAGGGTTCCAACCTCCAAGCGAGGAATTTTCTTTTGTTGATCAGTCCGTTTACATAATTCTGTACGATTTGTGACTAAACACCTCCTAAACGGCTGAACGGATTAGGATGTTTTTTTTTTGTGATCAAGAATAGTTTAGATTTACATTGCATTCGGTAGGTGGTGCTGCCATCGGGATCTAGGGTTTTTTATTTTCAATTCAGGTGCAGTCTATCAGGTCAGCTTGTAAACTTTTTCAAGCTTCCAGCAAATCCTCTCAATTGAAGACCGCCTTCCAACCAAACCTTCACAAGTGCCCCCTATTAATGGTTTTAACTTTGACCCAAACAAAATACACACCTATTATTCCCCGGCTTCCCAAGCGCGTCTACATTATTCTTTACGACGTCAGCAATTTCCTCGAGCGTGGAGAAGGCCACAAGCGCGGCGGCCCCGCCGGGGGACGACCGTCCCGCGGGGCCTGTAGCATGAGGGTCCCACAGACAGAAGGCCTTATCATCAGCGGCACGCCATAAACCGACACAGTAGCCTTTCGTGCACAAAACTCCGAATTTGTACTGAAAAACAGATATTACATGGATAATGTAACCTAAATAACTGGCCCTTATTTTTCAGGTTTCCGATATGTTTCCTTCTTGATAGGTAATCTAGTATCAATCTAGATATTTAAGGGTTAAATAATATCATTTCATTTTTAAATAGACAATTAATGGCTTACAAACTCTTGTACTTAATACACAATAATTAATATCAATATAAGTAAGACTACACATACATGGTTCCAGACTTTAGTAAGAAAAGTCAGTAGAGCCATGAGTACGAGAGCCATCGATCGACCCTCAGTTAATGCAGACGCTACTGTCGCTCCCGACACATCTATTTAATATGAAAAGGCCTTTATAATAACACATACCGTATCAAAGAACTTCTTTAGCCCTCGTCGTAAGCTGAGAACGCTGCCAGTTTCCCCGGCCTTCGTATCACCGCTCACCGCATCGGCTTCTATCTCCAATCTCACCTAAAAACGAAAAAGCAAAACACACTGATGAAATCTTAGAAAGTATAATATACAAACATGATATTATATGGCAAGTACGTATAGTTTCTTAATATCCGCATGTATTGCTGAGTTTCTTCTTCTCAGTTAAAGTCTATTCCGAACCGGTCTTAGAGTCAATTGTACTAATAAGTCTTTGATCACGCTAGGTGCGGTCGGCACAACATCTTCCTCTTCCACTCCGCTCTATCACTAGTCGTCTCAATACTCACACCTTTCATAAACATATCATCATTCACGCAGACCCGCCATACCTTCCTCTACCTCTATATCCATCCACACTCATACTCAGCCAATCATATTTCCTTTCTTCTTTTTAGTCACTGGTGCTAAACTGAATAAACGAGATTTGAGTAAGGATAGAGTGGCAACGAGGCAGGCGGGTCACCTGATGGTATGTGACTACCGTCGCCTATAGACATTGGCACTACCAGGGGATTACTAATGTGTTGTACACCTTCTTACAATGCCTTAAAGGCGAACTGGCTCTCAAGCGCAATTACCGGAACACACCAACAGGTGCTTGGCGACAGATTTTCAACTTGAGGGAGGTAGTCAGCTAGTTAAGTACTACAAAGAACCCTACCATCGTGCTATGTTTTCCTCACGATGTTTTCCTTCACCAAAAGCTCAAGCTCATTGTAGGATTCGAACCCACGACCTTCGCCGCGGTATCCAACGTCACTTACTACTGAGCTATCATCGCCTTGCCCTTAAAGAGTTCCGGGACGCGGATGAAACCCTGGAGGATTACTAATGTTAAATAAAACTTACATTAAAATTGGTGACATGGAACTCTGTCTGTATCTCCTGCGGCTTCAACTTAGGAGGCGAGCTCGCTTTGGGCAGAGACATGGTGTGAAGCCTGTCTCCATACATGAGGACAGCGTCGATCAGCGCTGGCTTCCAGTATATGTACGGTTCTATGTGGTTCACCACTATACCCATTATTGAGTTCGCTACGTCCTGAAAAAAAAAATGGCTTTTTAGACGAACAATGAAAAGACCGGAAGACGCAGCGTAAGCAGGCCCCCAAGGTAGACCGACGATCTAGTGAGGGTCGCGGGAAACCACTAGATGCGAGCAGCATAGGATCAGTCGATGTGGAAAATTTTGGGGGAGGCCTAAATCCAGCAGTGGAAGTCTTTCAGCTGAAATGATGATGATGAGACGAACAATTCCCCTCTAGTACAGACCATTGTGTGTATATCTGTTTGTCCTGTAGGTATAAGTTATGACAAAATCCTGGATCAGAGAATGATACAGTCTTAAATCAAAGACTTACCTGATTGTCTCTATTGAGCTGGTCCATAAAGTAGTTCTCGCTCTGAGCAACTTGACCCCGTACAGAGGCTACGGCGCGGCCGATGCGGGTGAAATACTTGCCGATAGCTGCGTCCTCTAACGCTTCTACCAGCTTCTCCTCTTCTGTACACGGTAATTATTGATGTGTGTGAGAGAGGGAAATGTGTATGTGTGTGCTAGTAGAAGATGTAGGTGCTGTACAATTATCATAAAGACACTCAAAAATTCTGTAGCGTAACTTTTGGCCATCATTGGGTAAGTCTCTTAGGTTTCAGAGATTCCGTTGCCAACTGTTGCATGGAAAATATTTGAACCCAAACTGTCGCGGTTATTTTTGGCACACCATATTAAAATCACTACATACCTTCCTCAGCACCTTCATCACCATCTTTGGATGGTGAACTGCGTTTGTCCTTGAGCACTGAAGTGAGTTCGTTGGTGACAGTAACCGGGTACAGTTTGTACGGAGCTAGGCACTGCTTGCGATCCAGACCACCTTGGGCCGCTAGAAGATGTAATATACCACTTAATAGGCTCAGAAACTTTTTGAATTTAATCAGAAGTACAGGCTACGGCGATGATAGCTCAGTGGTAATGACGTCGGATACCTCGGTAAAGGTCGCGGGTTCGGATCTTACAATGAGCTTCAGCTTTCATTCGGACTCAGGAAACCACAACACGGTGGTATGATACTTTATAGTACTCGACTGGCTGGCTACTACCCTCAAGTTGAAAATAAGTCGCTTCCTTCTAAGCTTTGTGTGTAACCACCTATGGCCACATCATCACTAACCACGGTGATATTGTGGTAACACAAAAGTTTTTCCAAAGTAAAAACACAAGCTGATACGCAGCGAGATCCCCCAGATGGCATGGACCATGGATTACCAATCGCAGCCAGGATTATCCTTCAGGTATATGGATAAAACTGCGGGGGAAAGTAAACCTATAAATAAAACTTACTTAGTTTATCGATGAACTCTCTAGGACTGGCGAACACCATAAGGGCTGGACAAGACTCTGGAGGAACGTTCTCAGGCTCTGGCTCAGGTTTCTCTTCACCCTCTGCGATTGATTAATTATTTTTATATGGTTTTCATTACGGTGTAGTATGTAGTGTGTAGTGCGTAGGGTCTATCATCACCTCCTCCAGCTTCTTCGTCTTCGTCTTCCTCATCTTCATCACCCCCTTCGCCTGTCATCTCATCCTTGAGCCGCTGAAGACGAATCTCATCACCTACGATTTGATCATCATTGTCATGAATAAAAATACATGCAGTTTTATTAAGAAACGTTTCTGAAGTGTGTGATAAATTCAAATGTTAAAGTAAAGATATTTGACATTCAATCACGCATAATATAATAAAGTAGCGACATCTATTGACCGCGCAGATAAAGTATCCTACTACTCCTCAATAGATGGCGCTGGAATAGACGAAAGTTGCTAAACACAAAATCTCATAAAATTCTACATCGCGCTATCGAAGTTCGATCAGCAACCTACATGTGCAACAACATCTGCAGTTAAGTCGTAGTCCCCAGGCACAATGACGTAGCCCCAACATGATCCTTCAATATCAAAGTCAAAGTCAAAACCATTTATTCAGTTTAGACCCTAGGACCCAAGGGCACTTCTGAAGGTGAAGGTTCATTTCGAAAAAATAAAATACCCATTTTTTGGATTTAATTATCAAACTCGCTCACAAAATTTCACGAGAATCGGTTTAGAAATGCGACCTGTAGATGAGAACAGCCGGACAGAGTTACGAAAACATTTTGGACCAAGCTGAAAACGGAGACGCTCCGCTCGCTCGCTCAATATAATATTCTAATGACAATTTTACTAATAGAAACTAGACCAGTTAACAAACCTTTCGTAATCCTTTGCGCAGTGAGCATGCCCTTATACAAAGTGGGGGCTGGATCAAAGGCAACCACTTTACCCCCCGCGGCCATCCACACGCCCATCTGATGGTAATCCCCTACCAGCAGCGATACCGTCGTCGGCTTCGAGTGGTCGTCCCACATCTTGAAGAGAGCATCCTTGATTTCTGTGAAGATTTGTTCACTTTGCTTAAAATATTTGTAGTCTCTATCAATACTAATTTTCGCCTGGAAGGGCGATATTTAGATTTCGCGATTTGGTCCGTGCGGAAACTATTCTATATTCTTCCCCACAACTCAAACTATCTCCATACCAAATTTCATCTAAATCGGTTCAGTGGTTATTTACTGGCCACACAAACTTCAACCCCTATTTTCACACCCTTAAAGGTTGATTTTTGGGATAAAAACCATGCTTTGTCCTTTCCCGGGACTCAAAACTATCTCTCTACTAAATCGGTTCAGCGCAAACAGACACTTTTGCGTTTTTAATATTAATACGGATGTTTTAATTTTATGTATCAGCATACAATCAAATTTTCTTTTAAATTCTGTAGATTTGTGCTAAACTTACGTTTCATAACTTCCTCCTTCTCTTCTTCTTCTTCTCCTTCACCATATTCCTTCTCCGCTTCTTCTTCACCGCCTTCCTGCAAAAATATTACATATATTTTTCACACACAGTCATCCCATTACACTAATATACTACTTTCAAATACATTTATAGACAACTAGCTGTCGCCACCAGTTTTACCCTTGTTCTCGAGGTATTTTATCTTTTCTCGGGATAAAGGTATCCTATATCGTTCTCCAAGGTCCCTATCTCTATACCAAAATTCATAAAAATCATCTAAAGACACCGTACGTGGCCTCAGTCACTCGCGCAATCTACCGCTAAGTAGCCCGCCGGCGAGCCGACCGGCAATATGTCGCCGTAAGTGGGACTGAGCGCGCATACAGCACGTTTCTCACTCACGACGACGGTAGGTATGACGTCACACTCGTCAAAGTACCTACAGACTTACATATATTCCTAAATACATTTTCCATGGGCATATTCAAATAAACCGCGCGTGAGTAGATCGTGACCACACAGAAAATGTAGCCTATGTAAAAATCTGTGCTGTCACGAGTCTACCTCGTAAGGTTTTTGTAGTTGTCGATCCTCCTTAACCCTGTATTTCAAAGTAACTAGGTGATGATAGCTCCGTGGAAGTGATGTCGGATACAGCGGTGAAGGTCGAAGTGGTGGTTGTACGTACTCTACTGGCGACTACTCAAGTTGAAAGTCTGTCGCCAAGCACTAATCGGTGTGTTCCGACAGTAGCACTTGATTGCCAATTTTCTTCTAAGCTTTGTATACAAGTGTAAGCATGGTGAGATTGTCAAACACAAACTTATCCATGACTAAAAAGTAGTTAAGATCTAAAAGTAATTCTCTTACCCCAGCAGGCTCATCGGGTAGTCTTAGAGGCAGCTTAATTGGTTCCCCTAATTCAATGGAAAACGTGTTCGCCCCCATCTCAAACTTCTCTGTGAGATCTTCTGGAAGGATCTCTTTCTTCCCAGTCTTCTTTATGTGATTTAGGTAGTAATCGGCTCCAGCGTCTGTAGAATATGTTACGACATTCTTAAACTGACCAACTAACGGACAAGTAAATTTTGCACGGTGGTAGGGTACTTTGTAAGTTTATTGCCCGTGGTCCTACTGCGTGTTTCTACTGGCAAAAAAATTTCCCGTGGTCAAATTTAGTAGTAGGACCATGGGCACCTAGCATTACCCGTAGTCCTACTGGTAGAACTACGGACAAGTAACAGTGCCCGTAGTTTTGGTTTCTTTTTTATCATCCTACTTTTTTTCTATATTGTTGAAAATAAATATAGGTTATAGGTTTCTTTTAAGAGCGGAAAAATCAGATTTTTTGTGTAAATGTCTTAGATTAAAGCTAGTTTTTGATATTTCATTTTCATTTTTTTTCGTCTTCACTGTTAGTAGGACCATTGCCCATACAAAATAATCATGTTTTTGTCGCAGACCTACTAATAGAACTACGGGCAAAAAAAAATGCCCGTGGACCAACCAGTAGTAATCAGTTTGCTTATTAAGCTTTGGTACACAATACAGAATATAGCTGTTTAAGAATTACTTTATGAAAATAGTAAAAGTAAAACATCTTGAGGCTATGCATATACACACTATAGTTTCCCATGTTAGTAATAATGGCTACAGTTTTTACTTAATTAATCAACTATGTCGTGCGGCAACATAGTTTAATGTGACGGAAATTTTCCATATATCACTATTTAAGGCACCGACACGCAGGATAACTGATCAACACAATTACCTGTTAGGTTAGAGTGTAATTATTAACGTATCAATTAACCTAATTAAATTGTTTTATAATCCACCGCCGCCAGTTATGTTCCAGTTTAAAAATTGACACCGAAGTGAGCACTTTACAACCTGCAGAACACGATCAGAAAATAAAATGGATCAGAAAGCTGATGCAATTCCGACTGAGATCTACGGTGATGTCTGCCTTCGAAAACAAAGGAAAAAGCGACAAAATTTGCTAATTGTCGAACTGTTTAACGATTTTGCTAACTCGACCACATTGCACGGCCTCAGGTACATCATTGATAGACGCCTTCATTCGATTGAGAAGATATTCTGGCTGATCACATTCCTGATGAGCGTCGGCATGTGCTTCTATCTCATCACCCAAGTCTGGAACAAGTGGCAGCTCAGCCCAGTCCTCGTCACCGTCAGCGAAGCGCTCGTCCCCGTCGGGTTTGTGCCTTTCCCATCCGTTACCATCTGTCCGCAAACTAAATGTAAAGTGGACCGCTTCAACTATTCCATATACGATCGTACTAACAACTACAGTGTTGAAAAATACAAGGACTTGTTATTAGTTTGTGATACATTCATTTCAATGAACAATTATGGTATTATAAACTCAACAGTCGCTTCTCCTACGAATGTTACAACCGTGAATAACATATTAGATGCCGCTCCAACTTTAGATGAAATACTTGGATCCTGCACATGGCAAGGAAAAACACTAGATTGTAATGATATATTTGACACAGTACTGACAGAGGAAGGTGTTTGCTTCAACATGAACGGTCTCGCCGCTGATGATATGTTCCGTGAAAATAGTATACATAAAGACTATAACTACACAACAAGAATACATAGCAGAGTCAACAATAACACCGAACCATACCCGAGGCATGGAAGAGGAAACGGCGCTTCACCTGATCTCGAAATACTGCTAAATGAAGATCTTAGAAACTCCGACAAGATGTGTAACGGTATCAATAGTGGTTATAAAATCTACGTGCAGCATCCAGCTGACATGCCTCAGTCATCAGTTCACTATTTCGCGGCATTGAACGGTAATGTCTCATCTCTAGCGCTCAGTTTTAACATAATGAATACATCGGAGAATTTGAAACGTTACCCAGCCGACATACGACAATGTTATTTCCCCGGGGAACGACCGCTGCGGTATTTCAAAACGTACACGGCTAGCAACTGTAGGCTGGAGTGTTGGTCCAACTTCACATTTGAACGTTGTGGATGTTACTGGTACAGCATGCCGCACAACGACACCGACAAGATATGTAAGTTTGTACATAGAGAATGTGTAGTAGCAACACAAGATAGTTTGGCTCAAGGTGAAATAAAGAAGGACGGAAGGGATGCTTGCCACTGTCTCCCAGCTTGCGACACTGTTGAATACGATGCAAACATACTCAAGACCGCATTCAATTTAAAATCATATTTTAAAATTAAATATAATAGAGATGTCATCAATAATTGTTCTTATGCATACTTTTACTTCAAGAAGCCCAGTTTTATTTCAATGCGACGATCGGAGTTATTTGGATGGGTGGACTTCCTCGCTAACTGTGGCGGACTACTTGGCCTGTTCCTTGGCTTCTCGTTCCTGAGCCTGGTGGAGATCTTCTACTTCCTCACTCTCCGGCTGTGTTGTACACTTAAGAGAGATTTGGAAGAAGAGAAGAGAAACAAGCTGGAGAACTAGCATCTTATGCGCAAATCTCATTTACTATGTTTGTTTGAACTAACGTCTATGTATCATGGTGATGTTCTTTGAAAATATTTAAGACGAAGATGTTAACTAATTCATCATCAGCCAAATTATCCATCATACTATTAACAATTTATTAATGAATGATATTGGGTAAACCCAAAAGTGGTAAATAAAGTGAGCCGTTTCATTTGATATAATATGACACAGTAAGGTTTGCAAAACTTTTTTTAAATTTCCTAATTTGTCGCCCGAAAACTAGCCTTATTTAAAAAAAATCTTTACTTTGCACATCTGTGTTTGGGTCATAGGATTACACCATCCTACCAAATTTCACCTGATTTGATCCAGTAGATTCAGAGCAAATGGCTGTGACAGACGGCGGACAGACAGACGAGTTTTTGTAATAATTTGTTACTGGCAGGAATATGTAGTTCTTTATTATTTTGAATGACATCTTGTAAACAAATAAAGCAAATAAATATATTTGTATTTGAATAATAATAAGATAATTAGGTAATAGTGTCGCTTTTGTTTTCCTCTTCCACCCCGCTCTATCACTAAACCTACTAAAAAAAAATGTATTTGACTTTTTTTTTTCTAATTTTCTTATTATTATTTTTTTAGAATTTATTTTTGTTTTCTCCTTTGTTATATTTTTTTGCTGTCAATAAATGATTTTCTATTCTATTCTATTCTATTCTAAAATTGCCACGCTGCCCTAAACGATATCATCCGTCGAGGGCTTGCTTCCGTCAACGTATCCGCCATTTTAAGGCCAAGCGGTGTCTTACGTGACGACGGTAAGCGGCCCGACGGTATGACACTTATACCGTGGAAGAGAGGCATGTCGTTGGTTTGGGATGCGACCTGCGTGGATACTGTTGCTCCTTCTCACGTGGTGGGCTCATCTCGTGAGGCGGGCACAGCAGCCACCGCCGCGGAGGACCTCAAGCGGCTCAAATATTCATCTATTGGTGACAATTATATATTTGTGCCGTTTGGGGTAGAGACCATGGACTCATGGGGAGGGTGCGCGAAAATTGTATAAAGGCCTTTCCTCCAGGCTGGTGGACACCACTGGTGACCGGAGGGCTGGTAGTTACCTCGGCCAACGCCTCAGTCTGGCTATTCAATGAGGTAACGCCGCTAGCGTCTTCGGCACGATTTCCCCGGGCACCAACTTAAATTCAGTTTTTTATTTATAGTTTAGTTGTTATTTATTTTTAAGTTATTTAGGTTTTAGTTTTAATAAATTATGTTTTTATAAGTTTTATGTTAGGTTATTCTATTGAAGATTAGTTTTCAAGTGTTATTATGTAAATAAAGAAAACTAAAATTCCATTTCATTTCAGTTCTTATAAATTTTATAAACACCGTTCTTCACGCACTCCATCCATACATTCTTCGACCTTCCTCTACCTCTATATCCATCTACACCAAAAAGGTTACAAACATGACGTAACTTATTGGGTAATTACGCAAATATGTTAACTACGTTACCTATAATCCATCAAAAATTCTAGTAAAGTTTGATTTTATTAGCGAGATTTGATATTTTAAATGTTTATTTGACTATTTACCCGACTACGGCAAAGGAAAAGGGAGTGAGAAAAACTATTTCAGATGACGACATTTTCTAGTTTCATTTGTGAAAGGGGGCTAGACGGAAAAAAATCTTTCGACACTTTTAGTGTCACTGTCACTGTCACTGTTGGTGACAGTTGTGTGTAGTAAGCTATTGTAAGCTGTGCGGCGTGCGCATGTTTCTCTGTCTGTCTCTCTCTCTCTCTCTCACTCTTATAGAAAGCAAGCCAGATATTTTCATTTCTATTTATATATTATATACATATAATAAATGTATTATTTTTTTTATATATATATACTCTCTCGACTTATATAACTTCGTTCCATCCGGGTGTCCCTTGACACCTCTCAAGTTTTTTTTATTTATTTTTATGTGAAACTATTCTGAACTTTATGAAACATAAGATAGTTTTAACCCTCCGTATACTACGTGGGGTACACACCCCAGTCCTCGAAAATTCAAAATTATTTGAAAACTATAAAAGCGCGAGAGTACATGTTCTCTGTAGCTGGAGATATTTATTAATATTTATCACAAAATCCACAGCTCTTAGAAGTATAGCTTAGGTATATACTTATATAAACAACATTTACAGCCAATAACGGATTAACAATTTTTAAATACTATTTTATACATATGGGGTTAGTTTAGTGAGGTAGCTGCTCCATTGCAGTACATGCCAATCTATGTTTTAATAAAAATAATGAATTTACGAAGTTAATTAATAAATACCAATATAGTAAAGTAAAGTGTGTATGTGTGTGTGTGTGTGTGTGTGTGTGTGTGTGTGTGTGTGTGTGTGTGTGTGTGTGTGTGTGTGTGTGTGTGTGTGTGTGTGTGTGTGTGTGTGTGTGTGTGTGTGTGTGTGTGTGTGTGTGTGTGTGTGTGTGTGTGTGTGTGTGTGTGTGTGTGTGCGCGTGTGTGTTTGTGTTGTGTAGGAATAAATATTTTTTTATAGAAATTTATAGATAACGTATACTACATTATCAAAATCAAATAATTTCAACCAGAGTTTAACATTTTGGTTACTTCTTTTTTAAATGTGTAACCGGTAGTGTTAAAAATGTCTATGTTATGAAAATTCTTATTAAAAGTTTTATGAATCCTGTTAGCTAAACAATTACTAGCATAATTCGTTCGGGAAAGTTGAGTCTGGAAGAGGCGAGTGTGTCTAGTTCGTGTTGTAGGTACTTGAAAATGAAGAAATAGTGCACACAGATCCATATGACGTTGCCACTTTGATTGGTGCATTATGTTAGTTCGGTGACTGCCGCCAAGGTAGTTACGCCCGTTTTTGTCAAGACTGGCGTAATTTTATTTTTAATTGGGGTAATACCAATGATATCAATTAAAATTAATGTTTATTTCCAGTTTAATTCTTAGTATATTCATTGTTGATACCAAATGAATTGTGATAATTTACATGTGACACTTTCCATTAGTAAGAAAAAAGAAGATGTATTCTTAAAATCTAAATAAAATCAAAAAAAATATGTTTTTGTTCTTTTATTGATAAAACTAATAAAAATAATAAATTACTTCGTTTTTTATTTAAACACTCAAATAATTGAAACATACTAGTTTTATGTAATCTTACATTTTTGGGTATGACACACCCACCTTGTATAGGACAGGCTTTGTAGTCACCTGGTATACGGAGGGTTAAATAAAGAAAGACATAATATGAAACAAGTTTTGAGTTTGAGTTGATGTGTCCGCCTTGCCCTCTGATTTAGTGAACGGTGTGGTAATCTGGTTAAAGTGACATGAACTAGTGTGGTTGTTCAGTTGCTTAACTCCTTATTGGTTGCTTGGAACTGTTCGGTGTCATTTTTATCACTTCATAGATTTATTTGAAGTAATTGTAAACAAATCGTTTATCATATTTCACAACTTATTTCCAAACAATAACCCACAATCACAACTAAAACTGAATTTTAAGTGCGTAAATTTTTCTTCACATCCGACTTTTCCTGGTTGCTTTACTTTTCTTCCTCCAAATCACTCTTAAGTGTACAGCACAACCGGAGAGTGAGGAAGTAGAAGATCTCCACCAGGCTCAGGAACGAGAAGCCGAGGAACAGGCCAAGTAGTCCACCACAGTTAGCGAGGAAGTCCACCCATCCAAATAACTCCGATCGTCGCATTGAGATAAAACTGGGCTTCTTGAAGTAAAAGTGTAAAAGCGAATACTTAGAATTGAAATCTACAGAATATTTTGAATTCAAATAACTTCTCAATTTGAATTTGGTCTTAAGTACATCTGCGTCGTATTCAACAGTTTCGCAAGCTGGGAGACAGTGGCAAGGATCAATTTCATCCTTTCCCTTTATTTCTCCTTGAGCCAAACCGTCTTGTGTAGCTACCAGGCACTTTCTATGTTTAAATGTACATATCTTGTCGCTGTCGTTGTGCGGCATGCTGTACCAGTAACATCCACAACGTTCGTATGTGAAGTTGGACCAACACTCCAGCCTACAGTTGCTAGCCGTGTACGTTTTGAAATACCGCAGCGGTCGTTCCCCGGGGAAATAACATTGTCGTATGTCGGCTGGGTAACGTTTCAAATTCTCCGATGTATTCATTATGTTAAAACTGAGCGCTAGAGATGAGACATTACCGTTCAATGCCGCGAAATAGTGAACTGATGACTGAGGCATGTCAGCTGGATGCTGCACGTAGATTTTATAACCACTATTGATACTGTTACACGTTTTGTCAGAGTTTCTAAGATCTTCTCGTAGCAGTATTGTGAGATCAGGTGAAGCGCCGTTTCCTCTTCCATGCTTCGGGTATGGTTCGGTGTCATCGTTGACTCTGCTATGTATTCTTGTTGTGTAGTTATAGTCTTTATGTATACTATTTTCATGGAACATATCATCAGCGGCGAGACCGTTCATGTTGAAGCAAACACCTTCCTCTGTCAGTACCATGTTAAATATATTTTTACATTCCACAAATTTTCCTCGCCAAAAACACTCTAAAAATACATCATTTAAATTCGGAGCGACATATATAATATTTTTTACGGTTTTAACATTTGTAGGACGCAGTTCATTCTGTCGATAGATATCTTCATCAGGCTCAGATTGTTCGCAAACTAATGAAACATCTTCGTTCATTTTATTTATAAAAGTAGAACGGACATTGTCGAATTTGGAATAGTTGAAGCGGTCCACTTTACATTTAGTTTGCGGACAGATGGTAACGGATGGGAAAGGCACAAACCCGACGGGGACGAGTGCTTCGCTGACGGTGACGAGGACTGGGCTGAGCTGCCACTTGTTCCAGACTTGGCTGATGAGATAGAAGCACATGCTGACGCTCATCAGGAATGTGATCAGCCAGAATATCTTCTCACTCAAATGAAGGCTTCTATCAATGATGTACCTGAGGCCGTGCAATGTCGTCGAGTTTGCAAAATCGTAAAACAGTTCGACAATCAGCAATTTCTGTCGTTTTTTTCTTTGCTTTCGAAGGCAGACATCACCGTAGATATTATTTGGGATTGTATTAGATTCTTGATCCATTTCATATGCTTGTAGCTGACCGTGTTCATCAGTGTTTGTATTGAGACTGAAAGATTCCGGGCGTGTGTAATTTGTTAATTTAATTAATACTGTCATGCCATTAATTACGTCATTACTATGCGGCTAAAGTAACCATCCAGGGAATTACATGTTGTTTATTTACATTACCTACCTGTTAGTAATGAAACATTGTTTGAAGATGGAAATCATACGAATGTAGAACTGTTTTTACTGAAACAAAGAATGCCGGCCAAGTGTAGAAAGAATTCTATTTACAGTGTCTATTTAAACAACAGCAATTAATATAAGTTTATATTATTTCTCATAGACACATAAGTAAACGAATATATTTTTGCAATCACTTCACTCTGTTGTAACAAAACATCTCAAAAACTACACAATGTTATTAAAACAAATCAAAGTGTTTTTAATACGCTTTTTTAGGGTTCCGTACTGCAAAAGGAAAAAACGGAATCCATATAGGATCACTTCATTGCCCGTCCGTCTGTCGGTCAAGACCCTTTATCTTGGGAACGCGTGGAGGTATCGAGTTTAAATTTAAACGATATACTCAAGTCTATAGTCCCAATCAAACGTAAAAATGATACGGCTGTTTATGCCGCAAAAAACATACATTTCGACGCTCTCAAGGGAGTGGCGTGGAGGGCAACATTTATAGGGTACTCTCAGTTGACCTAGAACTATGAAATTTGGCAATTAATACCATCTTAAGGCGATGATAGCTCAGTGGTTGTGACGTCGGATACCGCGGCAAAGGTCGTGGGTTCGAATCCTACAATGAGCTTGAGCTTTCAGTGAAGGAACCATAGCACGGTGGTAGGATACTTTGTAGTTTCCAACTTCCGACCTTCAAGTTGAAAATCTGATGCCAAGCACCTATCGGTGTGTTTCGACAGCTGCAATTAGGAGCCAGTTCCTAAGTGCAACTGTTTCTAGGCTTTTTGTGCTTACTCATCAATTACTATCCTATAAATAAGCTTCCGTCCAACTTCCATGTCTAAATGCTATAAACGAAGCGAACACAGTTTTAGCCAGTAATAATAACGTAGTCATATTTAAAAAAAAAAAATTATTCCCTGGGCGGTAACTGTAGCCGCATAGTACTGTCAAATGTAATTAATACAATGAAGCTTTTAACTTACTAGCTACTAATTAATTATTTAAAGTGCGCACGGAATTGTACAGTCACAATACGACATCTGATAAAGACGGTCAGCTACAAGCATATGAAATGGATCAAGAATCTAATACAATTCCAACCAATATTTACGGTGATGTCTGCCTTCGAAAGCAAAGGAAAAAACGACAGAAATTGCTAATTGTCGAACTGTTTTACGATTTTGCAAACTCGACGACATTGCACGGCCTCAGGTACATCATTGATAGAAGCCTTCATTTGAGTGAGAAGATATTCTGGCTGATCACATTCCTGATGAGCGTCAGCATGTGCTTCTATCTCATCAGCCAAGTCTGGAACAAGTGGCAGCTCAGCCCAGTCCTCGTCACCGTCAGCGAAGCACTCGTCCCCGTCGGGTTTGTGCCTTTCCCATCCGTTACCATCTGTCCGCAAACTAAATGTAAAGTGGACCGCTATAACTTTTCTAGGTACGATCAAAATGAAAAAGACAGAGATAAGAAATATGATGACATGTTATTGGTTTGTAAGTTTTATTACTATGTGTCGAATCAGGATATCTTTCCTCCTACAAATATTACGACTGTAAATAATATATTAGACTCCGCTCCAACTTTAAAAGATGTACTTAAATTGTGTTATTGGCGAGGAAAAAAAGTCGCTTGCGAAAGTATATTCGATACAGTACTGACAGAGGAAGGTGTTTGCTTCAACATGAACGGTCTCGCAGCTGATGATATGTTCCGTGAAAACAGTACACATAAAGACTATAACTACAAAACAAGAATACATAGCAGAGTAAACAATGACACCGAACCATACCCGAGGCATGGAAGAGGAAACGGCGCATCACCTGATCTGTCTATAGAACTACGGACAGACCGCTCAAAGGAAGACATATTGTGTAACCATCTCAATAGTGGTTATAGAATTTTTATTCAGCATCCAGCAGACATGCCTCAGTCATCACTTCACTTCTATGCTGCAACACACTCAACAGTCTCATCACTAGCGCTCAGCTTAAACATAATGAATACGTCGGAAAGTTTGAGACCTTACCCAGCCGACATACGACAATGCTTTTTCCCCGGGGAACGACCGCTGCGGTATTTCAAAACGTACACGGCTAGCAACTGTAGGCTGGAGTGTTGGTCCAACTTCACATTTGAACGTTGTGGATGTTACTGGTACAGCATGCCGCACAACGACACCGACAAGATATGTACAGACAAAAGTAGATATTGCGTGATAAAGACGCAGGACCGTTTGACTCAACGAGACGACGGGGGTGATCCTTGCCACTGTCTCCCAGGTTGCTACAGCGTTGACTACAACGCAGACACACTGATGACAAGTTACAACAAAGCCGATTCAATGAAATTTAATAAAAAAGCAAATAATTTCTATTTTTCTAAGTTAAATTTGTATTATAAGAAACCCAGTTTCAATTTGATGCGTCGATCAGAATTGTACGGATGGGTGAACTTCTTCGCTAACTGTGGCGGACTACTTAGCCTGTTCCACGGCTTCTCGATCCTGAGCCTGGTAGAGATCTTCTACTTCATCACTCTCCGGCTGTGCTGTACACTCAAGAGAGATTTGGAAGAAGAGAAGAGAAGCAAGCAGGAAAAATTTAATGCAAAGAAAGATTAAAGTATGTACTTAATTTGTACAGTTTTCTGTAATCATTAGAGTGTTCATTGAAAATTATTTTAAGAAAATGGTATTTAATTCTATTCGCGTTACAATGTATATTTATTTTATTTATTTATTTAAGCCTTTTATTTCCCTAATAATAATTTTACATTTAATTAGAATTGAATTAATTAATACATAGTTATAATGATAGCAACAAAAAATAAATATGAGACAAATTGCATTCTTTGTATATAATATTAAGTTTTTTTTAAAATTTAATGATTAGGGACCTCTAGACGAGTATAGGCCTCCTCCATCTCTCTCCACTTTATCCTGTCCTGTGCTAAACTTATCCAGTCGTTGTTTGTCAATTTTAAAAGTTCGTCTCTCCATCTCTCCAGAGGGCGACCTCTTTTCCTTTTACCGGTAGGACCAGCCCATGTAGTAATTTTCCTAGTCCACTTGTCCTTATCTTGGCGAGCAATGTGGCCGGCCCATTTCCACTTAAGTTTCTTGCAGTGGGTTAAAGCATCAATTACTTTTGTCCTTTCTCTTATTTCGCTATGTCGTTTCTTGTCTCTAAGTTTCAAATTAAGAATACTTCTCTCCATTGCTCTCTGGCATGTTTTAATTTTTCGTTTCGTGTAGGTATTATAGATCCAGGTTTGGCTTGCGTATGAGAGGCAAGGTAAAAGACATGAGTCTAGGACTTTCTTTTTTAGTCTTAAGGGTAAATCAGATTTTAAAACCTCTTTATGGCTCCAGAACTTATTCCATGTCATGTTAACACGTCTGTTTAGTTCATCACGGTGTCTGGATTTTGAGAAGGATATTTGTTTACCTAAATATATGTATTCCTGGACATACTCCAACTGTCGGCTCTCCACGAATATGGGCCTTTGAGTTTTATTGGACATAATTTTAGTTTTTTCGATGTTTAGTTCTAGGCCAATATCGCGACTGACGTGGTTAAGTTCGTTGATCATTTCTTCAAGTTGTGATGCGGTTTCTGAGAACAATACAATATCGTCCGCGAAACGTAGGTTGTTAAGGTAACTTCCTTTAATATTTATGCCTTTCTTTGACCAGTTAAGTTGTTTCATGATGTTTTGTAGAACAGTTATAAATAATGTTGGTGACAATGGGTCACCTTGTCTCACGCCTCTGCAGATATCTATTTCGGGGCCGGTTCTGTCTAGTTTCACTCGGCTAACGCTTTTTACGTAGATATCTTGCATCAGTTCAATTGTTTCTAGTGGTATTTTACATTCGTGTAGAGCTTTCCATATACTAGCGTGGGATATTGTATCAAAAGCTTTGGCGTAGTCAATGAATGCCAAGTATAGGGGGTGTCTTTGTTCTTCGTATTTCTCTATTATTTGTTCTAGAGCGTGAATATGATCCATTGTAGAGAAAGATTTCCTGAACCCCGCCTGCTCTACTGGTTGGAATTTTTCTGTGATTTCAGATATGCGTCGTTCTAAACATGAGGCAAATAACTTGTAGAGGCATGGTTGTAGGCTTATAGGTCGATAATTGGCAATGTTTGTAGGATCACCCTTTTTATACAATAAAATGATGTCAGATTTTGCCCATTCCTTTGGAATTTCTCTAGAGTCCAGTACTTCATTAAATAAAGTTGTTAAATAGGGTGTAAGTACATATCTTCCTGCTATGATTATTTCATTTGATATGTTATCAGGGCCACTGCTTTTTCCTTTCTTTAAAGTTTCTATTCTCCTAAGAATTTCGTTACTTGTAAATCTTGGAAGTGGCAGTGGATGTAGAGATGTTTCGCTTATTGTGACTTCATCGAAATGATCATTTAAAGAGCTGTTTTTCCTAGAGTAATCTTTGTAAAAGTTTGTGGCTGTATCTATTATTTTTGATATCGACGATATTTTTCTCTCAGACGTTTTTTCTTTGACAGTCGGTATCCAAGTTTTTGTTAAGTTTAGCTCTTTATATCCTTTTTTCAGGCTTCCGGTGGTGGATAGATGTTTTTCGATTATCTTCAGTCTATGGGTTTCGTACTCTTTCTTGATCTTTTTGTGTATATTTTTATATAGGTTACTAAGTTCTTGTTTTTCTTCATTTGTTCGCGGTTTTTTATTTTGTAGCTCTATCCTTCTATTTAATAGTAGTCTTGTGTTTTCAGATAAAATATGTCTTTCTTTGTTGGTTATTTTCTTTATAGAATTAATGGTTTCGGTGATAGCTATTTTTATATTTGAATAGAACAACTCTATATTTGAGCATGTCAATAAATCGATACTTTCTAGACTTTGTTTTAAATTTTTCAGGAACAGGTTTTCATCTTCAATTGTTTTCAACGTAAAATTAAAAACGTAAAATCTCTCAAGAAATCTATAAAAAATCCTAAATAATTGTTTTTCATTTACTAAACCTTAATACGTACCTACATAAATAATTACTTCCAAACTCGGGACGAACAAAAATATTCATGCCGGACCGCCAACCGTAAAACAAAAAAACAAACAAACGCAATTGGTTAGGTAACCAATTGCGGGTAGTTGGAAAAACTCTCGCCCCTCAAGACGCTGATTCCAGTCCACTCGTGACCACGGTCAATGCAACTTGATCGAAACGTCGAGGTTAGTCAAAATTATATTTTGATATAATAGGCTTGTGTACTAAAAAAATCTATTTAGTCCGTCAGTTAGATTACCAAACAATATTGGACACGTATTTTTTATTTTGTTCCGTAAACGAAAAATGACGAGGATACAGTGCGTTGAAATTTCGCGTGACGTCACACCGTGGTACAAATTTTACCACGAAGTGACGTCACAAGCCCCCACTCCTATACTTTGATGCGCTATAACTTTGTATATTTTTATTGATTTGATAAAGCAAAAAATACGTGTCCAATATTTTTTGATAATCTCACCGACGGACTAATTAGAATTCATTTTTATTGACCCAGGACACTACCCTATTCTGTGCGCGAATAGACCCGGTATAAAATAGTGAAATGTATAATGAACTCACCCAAGAAGTTATACATGTGGTCCTGGTGCATATGCGGCGGAGGCACCGAGGTTGTGGCTGCGGCAAACGCGGCTGCCGCTGGTAGAGCCATCGTTCGCCCAGCTTTGTCGTCCTCCTGGGGAAACAACAATCACTGATGTTTTACCCCCTTCATGATAGCTTCATGATAGCAGTGGCTTCAACGGTGATAGGGTACCTTGTAGTACTCGACTGGCTGGCTACCACACACAAGTTGAACTGTCGACAAGCACCTGTTGGTGTGTTCCGGCAGTTGCACTTGAGAGCTAATGTCTTTGTAATAAGGTGTACAACACGTTGGCAACTGGTATTGCTAATGTCTAATAGGCGCCGGTATTCACTTAACTCAGGTGACTCTAGGCGTAAGTTAAAAAATTAAATGTTGGTGTACTTACGCCGACGCCAACTTTTTCAGCAGCTTTGCCAATAGCAGTGTTTTCGCCGCGCGGTCCCATCATTATGGCCGCAGTGCCTTTGGATATCCACTCAAAAGCTTTGCTCTGAAAAAGAAAATAATAGTGCCGGTTTCAATTATTTACAAACGAATTTGATCTCCGTCTCTCTTTCAAAGAAAAATCATAAAACTCCAAATAAACTATCAAATTAATCCTATTGCTTCTTTTCAACGTAAAATTTCTTCTAATTTCATTTTAGTATGTAAACAACAAAATTCGCACCTTTATTTTAATCAAAGTCAGGATAAGTACCGACTATTATAATTTGTAACATTATTGTAAGTGGCAGAAATAAAGTTCATATATATTTATTATTTCAATAATACCAACATTGATATCTTGGGCATGTTCGTACAGGTTCGCTCACGATGTTTTCGTTCACAGAAAATAAGAAAAATGCATAGAGATATATATTTTTTTAAATCTACTTCAGAGAGTCAGCTTAATACAATTTTGATTGAGGTGATATTAACCATAATAGGATGATGACTACTCTTCTTACTAATGAGGCTTGCGAGAGATCTACGTAACTCAGATGTATTTTAATAATTTGAGAGGTACAAAAACAAAGCAGCAACAGTATGACGGTAGCCACACAAGACATACAGTCGACAAGTTTGACTTGTGTGGCAGCCACCAGACTCTTACTACGCTATTTTAAAGAGAAGCAAGTGATCAACTCACATCGAGTTTGGTCTCCGGCGCACCAAGTTCCGCGTTGAGCTTGGTAGCGGTGATGGAGACTGGTGATATATTGAAGCTATCATCAGGTCCGGCCGCCAGATTACCCATTATCACATCAGCTAACTCTTGCACGTTTGATTTCATTCTGACCAGACAGGCCGTTGCACGAACTTCATCAGATGGTGTCCCTGTGAGTTTGATTTAGTATCATGAGTATCTGCCTGTCTTGTCCAGGTTATTTGAGGGTCGGAGTACTTTGCCATGATGTGGAAAAAAACAAAAATACTGCCTAATAGCCCACTACATCTGTCGCAGCCGTTGTGTTACCTAAAAAGCTTGGCTGGCAACACATTTACTGCCTCTGGTACTGCTAATATATCCTGTGACATTTGTTCACACACGGCTATCTGATCCCAAACTAAGCAGAGCTTGTAATATGGAAACCAGATCACTGATATACTACATATACTACTTTTTTTTGTAAATACATACTTAAATAGATAATTACACCCAGACTCAGGACAAACAGACATGTTCATGCACACAAATGTGTGTCCTGGATGGGAATCGAACCCACGACCTGCGGCGTGATAGGCAATGTGTTAAACAACCACGCCAACCGGTCCGTCATATCCATAGCGTGTAGTATTTTACTGGGTGACACATCTGCTTCTCAAATTACTGATATAAACTACAACTATTAAAATACTCACCATTTTCGTCACATCCATGTGGATCGAAGAAATATAAGTGGTCATCTTGTACCCACACCGCTGTAGAACCGCCGCGAGCAGTCACCACGGCGTGTGTGTGATCTTTAAATAAATTCTTGAGGGATTCCTTGAGGCTCATTACGCCGGATGCCGGGTCTGCATTTAGTTGACCTGCATACGAAATTAATTTAAAACTTTGCATAGAATTAATTAACAGGAAGAAGAGGGTGCTGGGTAGTCCTTATTTATACTAATACTAGCGGGCGCAGCAAACATCGACCTGCTCTGAAATTAAAACAAAATCTATCTATCTAATAGAACCCAATTCCAGCGCAATTTTGTTGTCAAATCAACAAGGAATCCACAAAAATTAGGTTATTTCTTTTTTATACCGCTAGATCCCACGGGAACGCGAGTTTTTTTTATTTCACTAGTGACAACGAGGCAGGCGGGTCACCTGATGGTAAGTGACTACCGTCGCCTATAGACATTAGCAATACCAGGGGGACTGCCAACGTGTTGTACACCTTATTACAATGCCTTAAGGGCAAGGACAACTGGCTCTCAAGTGCAACTGCCGGAACACACCAACATGTGCTTGGCGACAGATTTTCAAATTGAGGTTGGTAGCCAGCCAATCGAGTACCCTACCACCGTGCTAAATTTGATAAAGCTGAACAGAGAAAACCCGTCTACCTGGTAATTACTTGTGATATAAAATCATTAAGTGGATGATGATTACCATTATAAGCGCTATCGGTAACATCAGCTTCAATACAATCGTACTCTGAAACCTTGAACCGAGGCAGCACGTCACAAGCAGCCAGCGTTCCACTTGGAGTGAGGACCTCTTCTTCACCACCTTCTTCCTCGGTACGTGGTGCGTCTAAGCTGATGCCCAATTTCTCTAGATGCTCCATAGTTGATTGGTAAAGGATGTCTCCGCGGATTAGAGTCTGTTGAAGACGATGGATAAGGAGTCAAATCGTTCATAATGGTAAATAATCAAAACCATCGACGGCAATGAGGTTTGGATGTTTGTTCCTCAGTCTCGCAAAAATGACTAGACGGATTTTGATGAAACTTGGCAAAGAGGTAGATCATATTTTGGTTTAAAACATAGGATACTTTTCATCCAGGAAAAAGATCTTTTCTAAAGAGAAAACTAGTCACAAATATTCATCGTGTAACTTCAATAATTTTGACCTTCATAAATCCCCTCCTAGGGCCTTAACTGATTAAATGGCTTCGACTTTTTTAAAGACATATCATGTTGAAATTACTAGCATACAAAGCCACAAACATGAATAACAATAATCATGATATCTTGTGACATTCTTCATAATTCCATCACAAACAAAGCAGAGTTTGTACAGTAAAAATTAGATAACTGATATTTATAGAATTACATTCAGACTCAGGACAAACAGACATAGTATGTGCAAGCTCAAAAATGATTGTCCGAAATAGAAATTGAGCCTTGTTCTGTGGCAAGACTACCAACTAGGCCGTTGAAAATTTAGTCCAATTAAGATCAGAGAAACGATGGACTTACCTCGTCGATATCGTCAGCTGTCCAGTCAGCAGGTGGCACTATATGCGCCATAGCTATGGCCGCTATGGCAGTAGGAGTGGCTTGTCGATTACGATGCTCTTCGGGAAACCGCTCGTCTCCCTCATGGAATCTGCCGCGAACTACCCAGCGGTTGGGGGCTACCGCTGAATGAACGAAAAAGAAAATTATCAAGGGATTAACTACAATGGGTGATTTTTTACAAAAGGCGATGATAACTCAGTGGTAAGTGACGTCAGATACCGCGGCGAAGGTCGTGGGTTTGAATCCTACAATGAGCTTGAGCTTTCGGTGAAGGAAAACATTGTGAGGAAACCACAGCAGGGTGGTAGGGTACTTTGTAGTACCCAACTGGCTGGCTACCACCCTCAAGTTGAAAATCTGTCGCCACCTATCGGTGTGTTCCGACAGTTGCACTTGAGAGCCAGTTCCCATCTAGGCTTTGTGTGCTTACCACCTTCGGCCACATCATCACTTACCATAGTGAGATTGTGGTCAAACACAAGCTTATCCAGAATAAAAATTTAAAAAACTCAGTAGATACACTTACGTTTAAGATTATTAACAGGCTCAGGCATTTCTCCCATCTGCAGCACGCTGATATCTGAGATGCTGAAGGGTTTCTTCTTCAAGTCTCCGGTGCTGTCGAGCAAGTGTTCGCAGAGACGTGTTACACGAGTGAAGTACAGCAGACACGCCTTACCACCGTCCCGGAGACCGATCTGAGATCAATGCGTATGATCATTAAAGTTAAACTAATAAATGATGAGTAAGAGCAAAAAAAATAATCAAGCTAAAATGATAATAATTAGAATGGAATAGAAATACATTTATTGACAGCAAAATTATAGGAACAGAGAAGCGGGAAATAATATTATATAAATAAGTAACATTAAAAACAAGATAAAACAAAATAAATGATAAAGAAAGAATAATACTAAGGTAATACAATACGAACAAAAATAGAAGAAAACAAAAACATTAGTTACCCTATTTCCATATCTGTCAGCCGGCCACGGGTGATATACGTAGAATTTGCCACCTTCATTCCAAATAGCTACTTCGTATTCACCAGGAATCTAGAAGCGGATAATAAATAAACTTCCACTATACATAAAACTACACTACAGTTTAGCAGTGTCATATGCTCACTTTAAGGCGATGATAGCTCAGTGGTAAGTGACGTCGAATACCGCGACGAAGGTCGTGGGTTCGAATCCTACAATGGGCTTGAGCTTTCGGTGAAGGAAAACATCGTGAGGAAACCACAGCACGGTGGTAGGGTACTACGTGGTACTCGACTGGCTGGCTACCACCCTCAAGTTGAAAATCTGTCGCCAAGCACCTGTTGGTGTGTTCCGGCAGTTGCACTTGAGAGCCAGTTGCCCTTGCCCTTAAGGCATTGTAATAAGGTGTTCAACACGTTGGCAGTCCCCCTGGTATTGCTAATGTCTATAGGCGACGGTAGTCACTTACCATCAGGTGACCCGCCTGCCTCGTTGTCACTAGTGACATAAAAATAAAAAAAAATAAAGAAATCGCGTGGGTAATAACTCTCTCTACAATACGTAGAGTGCGGTGGCTGCTACACGCGTCAGATTTGTGAACAAGTGCTGATTTTTACACGTTTACTATTTACCCATTCCGAAAAAAATGATTTTCATAATGAAGACCGAGTTAAAAAAGTTACCAACGGTTCGAAAGTCAGATAGCCACTTAGAAGAACCGGCAAGAAACTCAGCATTTTTTAAATATTTTTGGACCATCTGACTATATCGGCTTATTAAATTCAAATGTTTAATAATTTTATGCTTCCTAACCATTCAGAATTCCTAATCATTATCATGAATGGTAAAGTATAGCAATAAAAACAATATCACCTGTAATAATCCAGCATCGGATTCCTTGAAGAAGGCTTCTATTCCTCTGCACAGATCAAACACCTTCGGGTTAGACGATATCAACTTTCCCCACACAGCTATACCACGTTCCTAAAAAAAAAACACAATTCTGAAAACATTTTCAATGTACACGTTAGACCACCTCATTACTTGGCAAAGTGCTTAGATAATCTATACCTTTAAACGAGCAATTCTAATATATATATATAATCTGAATCTCGGAAACGGTTCTAACGATTTTCATGAAATTTAGTATGCAAGGGGTTTCGGGGACGATAAATCGATCTAGATAGGTTTCATTTTTAGAAAACATCGTTTTATCCGTTTTTTTCAGGCAATGAAAACCTGCTACAATATCATTAGAATACCAAGTTAATTTCACTATAACTGACAGGTTATAATAGCTCAGGGGAAATCGAGCGACACAGAAACCATAGTACCCCGGCTCGAGTCTAAATAAGTTCCTTCTTTTGTGAGAAAAACTTTTAAAATTTTACCAAAAAAAGCTCTGTCATCCAGGTACTATTTTTTATGAGATGAAAATTTCAAGTCGACACTCGATCACAAAGAACCCATAAAAAACAAAGTTTTTTAATGTTAATCAAAACTATTTGAATACCTTGTGTTTATACTCCTTATCACGTATCCTAAAGCTCTCTTTTAGTTCACCAAGCACCAGTCGTCGTATTGGGCCACCACGCTCCACTAGAGACTCCTGAAATATGTTACAAATTCTATCTCATATGCGTTTGTTATTAGAAAGCTTGAAACTGTAGTTGTTAAATCTTAGTTATTCTCAACGTCTCAACGTAAGTATGACAGCGATGGTCAGTCGTTTTTATTCATTTTGTTCTCATTTACTTTGATTCAACTTGTTTGAGATGGTACGTGTGTTATCATCATCATCTACCTGCCCTGTTCTTGTATATATATATAATCTCAATTATTTGTGGTCATCCGTCATATCGGTATTTACTCCTTCCTTTCTTACTCATATCATCTCAACCATTTATTTTTCGGTCTTCCTCTACCAGTGTATCAATCCACTGTCATATTCATTCAACTCTTTTGGCTATATGACTATCATCCCTGCTCATAAAATGCCCATACCACGACAAACGACTTCCTCTCAACTGTTCAGTCACTAGTGCCACTTTCAAACTTCCTCTTATGTACTCATTCCTAATCTGATCCATCAGTGTCACAAAAAAGTGGGCAATATGCGCCTTTCACTTGGAAGTGTGGCAAGCAACTAGCATTGCCCCTTTAAAAACCGTGCGCGTGGAAGTGCCTAAATATGGGAGTCCTAAATAGTCCTGCTTCAGGGTAGCCAACCAGTCAAGTACTACTACACTATCTATATAGCTGGTTACCATCAAAATGCAACAGGTGTACAACACATTGTCTTTTCCCCTGATATTTCCCATGTCTGTAGACGACAGTAATAAACCATCAGTTGACCCATCAGTTTATCAGACATCTGAAATAAAAAGTGAGTTATGTACTCCAACATACCCTGTATAAGTTGTAGCCCAAATCCAACGTCTCATCAAGAGTGTCCTCATTCCAGGCCCTCGCCCGAAGCCTCCTGAGCATAGCCAGAGCGGCCACACAGCACGGCACACCAGTGTATGTCTTGAACGTTTGGTACCTGAAGATGAAAGACGATGATAGCCGTGGCAGTGACGTTGGATACTGCGGTAAAGATCGTGAGTTGAATCCTACAATGAACTTGAGCTTCTTCTTCTAATTTCCAACTACTATTACTACTACTTTATCTATCCTGGCGTAAAATCTTCCCTTTTCAATGGATTCTTATTGATTGTAATAGGTCTAAGTTCCTGAGTTTATTACTCTCTTCTCAGCAATCAACCTTCCGGACTGTGCGTTAGAGTCTAGACTAGACTATTCTACTAACCTGAAGCTAGCCATATGCCTAGTTCCCCTCAATATCCACTTCTCCACATCCAACTGGCTGAACTGCGAGTGGTAGTTCTGATCAGCTATATCCACCGGACTGTGGAGTACTATCTCAGATTTGGGACGTGGGATCATGTCGTCTCTGGAATTAAAAGGAATGAGTCAAACTGGAGGACAAATTAGAGAAATTAAAACATACAATTGAGATATTGTGACGTCGAATACCGCGGGTGAAGGTCGTGGGTCCGAGTCCTATAATAATAAGCTTGACCTTTCAGAGAAGGAAAACATCGTAGGGAAACCATACGGTGGTAAGTACTTTGTAGTACTCGACTGGCTGACAACCACACACAAGTTGAAAATCTGTCGCCAAGCACCTGTTAGTGTGTTCTGACAATTAAACTTGAGAGCCAATTGCCGGTGAACAAAAGCAGGTGAGGTTGTTTTAAAAAAAAATGTTTACTGTAAAGAATTTCGAAAAGGAATTTTCATTAGTTCTGATGCTATTCAAGAATTTTGCTACTCACCGTCCGTAAGTGTGACCATCAGTGCCGGGGCAGTAAAGAAAGAAGTCTTCTCCACGTAGTTGCATGACTTGTTCCTGAGTTATAGCCGCCGGTCCTCTCTCTGGAGCTATTGGGAGCTGCGGAGGAGGCTGCCAAAGGAAACCAGTATTAGATATTAGTGCCTTCTCAAAATATGAGGTCTTACTTAACAAATCAAGTTTTCTTTTGACGAAATTAAGATCCTTACATATCAAGTAGTTTTTATGGTCAATGAGAAAATCCATTCAGGAACTGATCTTAACCCATTCACTTCCACAAAAAATTTAATACAGAAAAAAGTATAAACTCATATTATGGTGCGCTGGTGGCATATTTACTTTAATACAATGAAAAGCCTTCGTCCAGCAGTGAACGTCTTTGGCTGATATGATGATGATGATAGGCAATGAGAGCTCAATGGTAGTGAAGTTGGATACTGCGGCGAAGGTCATGGGTTCGAATCCTATAATGAGCTTGAGCTTTCGGTGAAGGAAAACATTGTGACTAAACCATAGCACGGGGCAGAGTATTTTGTAGTACTCGACTGGCTGGCTACCGAAAACTGCACTTGAGACCCAGTTCCTTTCAAGTCTTTGTATTACTTACCACCTTCTGCTTCATTTTCTTCACATCATCATTTAGGCCCGGATTCCATCAAAGCTGAGCGGAGACGAGCGGAGCGGAGATGTTTTTTAAACAACCAATAGAATAGCTGAGCGGTGACGAGATGTGTGAATAACGAAATTTTATTGGTTGTTTAAAGAACATCTCCGCTGCGCTCATCTCCGCTCAGCTTTAGTGAAGTCCTTACTATGGTGAGATTGCGGCCAAACACAAGCCTATTCAATGAAAAAAAAATCATCGAACATTTCTAGCTTCTAGAGTCTATAGTCAGCTATGCCACGGCGCCGGTGCGAGGTCAATGACCGGCAAGATTCACGCGACGGGTTATTCATATTGCACTGATACGTACGAGTAGGTATACCAAGTACCGCAAAACTTCATATGTTTTTAATTTATACACAATGACATGACCTATTATGACCTATTAGATATGTTAGGACATTTTTAACAAGTATAAAACGTGTAGATACAATTTACTCACATCTACAGGTGTTTTCTGGTAGAAATCTCGTAGTTTGTTTTTGTGACTTGCTCTAGAGGTTGCCAAACTAACTGCGCTTAGAGAGCACAGGGGATATTTACCCTGGGACAAAAAATAAGAATGCATAAATAGAATACTAAAAAAGAAAGGAGAAACGCTCCATAGTATCAAAGGATTTTGAGGCGGTGAGTTCTATTGGGTGCGGGTAGTTCATGACCAGCCATTGTGGAGATCTTTATCAGCAGTAGAAGTCTTCCGGCTGATATGATGATGATGAGTTCCTCGCTCCCACACGAGTTGCCACGCGTGAAGGTTTATGTAACGAAGGTCGTAGGTTCGAACCCTACAGTAAGTATGAGCTTTCGGTGAACGGTTTCAGTTTCACTCATGGTAGAGTACTTTGTACCAAACTGGCTACCACGTTCAAGTAAAAAAAATGACGATAGGCATCAACCATGTTACGGCTGTTAGGTACACTCGAAAGCCAGTTGTATATTATGCATGTTAAAGGTCGCCAACACATCGTATCACTTATGGGCGTCGGTAGTCACTTACCATCGGGCAACCCGCTTTTTACCAGGCAGATTTCGGACATAAAATAAAAATTATTATCTTACCTCTTTTAACTTCTTCTCAATCAACGCATTCTTATTCAGGGTCTCCCACTCATCTTGGCAGTGGATCTTGAAAACTTTCAGATCTAGATCATATTTAGGTTCACGTTGAAGCGGTTCTTTTTGTACCACCTAAAAAGTATCAAATCATGTAATTAAGTCAGCCAATACTGCTTCATCATTTAAGACTGTGCTGACAAAAAAACACACAAACCCAAGTTAATAAGGAGTATGTTACCTCAATAGTAGTCAAGACAATAGGTGGTTTAGGAGTCGCCTTCTTAGCTGCATCAAGATCGCCATAGTTAGCCAAGAAGTCCAGAACAAATGATGTGATGCCAGCGTATCGAAGAAAGCCACCAGCTCCAAACCTACATTCAACAAAGGCTTTTAGATTAAGCAAATGTCTACGGGGTTTTTAAGAATTATATCAGAAACAGCATTATGCTCCGCGTTTTCAATCGCGATCTCTAATTTTACTTTGTGGATGGTTGCGTTATGTTTCTAACTCCAAAAATTATGCTATGCGTTAATAGGATCAGTCAATCGGTATAAGTCTTTTTTATACCTACCTATATATTGAAGACTAGTTTTCCGCCCCACGGTTTCACCCACGTTCCCAAAGGATCAGGATTTCAGGATATGATCTACCTGTGTGCCTTAAAACTTATTTCATCATCTGTTCAGCCGTTTTGTGCGTGATTGAGCAACAAACATACAAACTTTCACATGTATAATAATTATTAGTAGGATAGGTATTATTATTTATGTTTTGCCTACTGTAGGAATTACCAGAAGCATAGATATAGGTATTGATCGAAGACCAGAAGTATAATATTTTTTAATATAATCTCTATAGTAAATAGTTGTCAAACAGGAACTTAAAACCTTTTACCATTTTTTAGAGTCAAATTATTTATAGGGCCTCCACAAACGCTTCTGTCTGACTCTAACGCTCTACTTCACGTTGGGTTCCATTTTCTGAATCTACCTCATAAATTACAAAAAGTACTTACAGCTTGTTCGGTTGTCCTTGATCATTTAGCATGTGAGGGTCAAACAAATAGCAAACAGTCTTGACATGACTTTCCGCATCTGGGGCCGGTGGATGGCCCCAAATAAGGAAATGACGATCGTCTCCAACTGTTAGAATCATCATGTAGGTTCCACCAGTTTTCTTTTCCATTAGACTGTGGATAAAACAATTACTTATTTAGTGGGAAAGGGTACAGCATCACCGCAATATTTTGTCATCACCAGTGGCTTTACTTGCACACCACAGCCTGGTCCAGTAGCTGCAGGAAAAACACTAGACTCTGTATGCTTACCACCTTCAAATTAAAGCCTCTCCGTTTTTGCAAAAGATTATTAGTGGAAGACAAGACAATAGGTGACCATACTTTAAGAAACCTCTAGACGCCTATTTATAAACAACCTTTGATAACCGAGACATGAGCATCAGACGAGACTGAAGCATTAAAACAACGAATGAACAGCCACTTTCGCCTGTCACCTTTGCCAATTCACTCATGTTTAGTAACAGTAAATCATTCCTATTTTTACCTCTTCTATTTTTCGGTACTAAATTTTTAAAGCTATCACATACGTCATAAGATCTGGCTCCGCTTGTATGTTATCAGGGTGTTTGGCCAACAACCCGCGCTGCTCTTCCATCATCTTCACCGTGTATTTGGTATCGTGAAGGAAGAAATAAGGAAGGAGCTGATTTAGCTGCAGCTGAGGTTTGCCTGAGAGAAGAATATTACTTTAAATTCTACAAGGATCTCGTAGAAATCACGGTAGAAACGCCGTTCCATCAATCTCCTGGCCTACAAGGCATTATAAAGGGTCGACAACTCATTGGCAATCCACTCGTAATGCCAATACCTAGCTAACCAAGTAGTAGTTTACCAATAGGTGAGCCGTCTGCCTGCTTATCAGACTTCTACGAACACACAAAAAAACTAAATAGTACATTGTTTTTACTTTAAATGGGGTTACGTTGGACCTTCAGAATAATGACGACTAAGCCTATGATGAAACACGTTTTCCCAAAAGAGTTGTTTCCAGCCCTCACAGGCTGACGACGAAACCTAAGATTCCCAGAATAATTGTTTACTCTGAAAAGTCCTTAAATTGTAGGAGGCAGGAAACTCAAACCGAATAATCATCCACTCCATCGCTCTCCGCATTATTAATGAGCATGCAAAAATCTTTGTGTAAATTATCCAAGCGTATGGCTTTTTAATCCGGTGCAATGATTTTAAGTAAAAAGGCGTGTCAGTGAATAAAATATGAGACACGCGAGTTTTTTCTTAGCAACTTATCTCCGATCAAAATTCTCCTTACAAGTTTAGTGTTATTATATTATTTAATGTATTTTTTATACCTTTGTAGCACTTCATGGCAATAATACACTGCTTGTAGTATCTGTCTCCAGCTTCTATCAGCTCGTCGACGTCTGATCTCACCAACTGTGCGGGAGTCTTCTCCTCGAGCAGAGCGCGACACATCACCGCAATGCATCCCGTTTGAGATCCTATTCATTGGGTAATACGGTTTATTATTGCAATTCTCTGCTAACCCGTAGGTGGCAACTTCATTTAGAGGCTTTTGAAGCTGCAGTAAATAAGCATTGGACCAATATTTCTGTTACATAATCTCGGTAAAAGGCTGCCTTTCCACAAGAGATGTACAATACTACGTTACTGTGGATGCATTTGTTATCCACCAACTTATTAATTGGTTCAGATAGCATAGCATCAGTGGAAGCGGTCACAATTTCATAGTTTAGTTAGCTTTCACATCATCGCATCATAGCTGCATAGCACATCTTTCGCTGAAGGAAAACATTGTGAAGAAACTATGGCAGTTTGTAGTTCTCAAAATGAAAATCTAACGCCAAAACCTGCCTTTTAGTATAAAATATCGACATAACATTGTCAACCCCATTGTTCGTAGACAGGGACCATAATAATATGATGAGTACAAAATGCTTAACATAACTCACCGCAAGCAGTAGACGAGTATTTCTTAGAATTACATCCAATAGAACCTTGGAGCATCATCTTGTTCTTCTCCACTTGTGAGAAGTTGTGCCATATCTTTAAGTAAACATTAAATACATCGTTGGTAAGTGCATCGCTTGAGATCTACTGGAGTTACTTAGTCAATCTATATTTTTAAATGTTTGTGATAGACAGAATAAAGTTTTCGGTCAAGTAAAATTGGAAAAGTTGCTAGTAAATCTTTAAAATAGGTATTTCTACGGGATTTCTATGGTCTTTTAGTTCTGCTAACTAGTTTCACGTTTCTTAAAAACATATAGAGAATATTTAAAGCTGTCAATTTTTTTATAGTTACCTACCAATGTCTTTCATAGAAAAATGGTCATGAGGTGACCAATTTTGATGGCGAATAAATTCATGTTGAAAACAAAGAATTTGACTAATATGTTGTGGACGAGGCGACTTGGTAAGATTTTGATAAAGTAACTATAACGCCACTGATCGTGGATTAGACTGGGTTTCCAGGACATTAGTGTGCATAAGATGTCTGCTTGTCCTAAGTCTTGAAATATTGTAGTAAATCAAGAGGAAAAATTTTAGGGTATTTAGTACCCAAGTGGCTGGCTCCCGTCTTCAAAAAGGCAATCGCCAGATAGTTCTATATTTTACAATGCCATGCTCTGTGCCTGTAAAGGTGTATTATGCTATCATGGTCTCATGAGATTGTACCAAGTCAAAAACATTTATTCAGTTTAGGCCCTACAGCCTTCCATTGTGAACCAACCTTTCTCAGCTTTGTGTATTCATACAGTGGCTGTGTCATCTCTTCAGGTGGTATCCTCATTAGCTTGGATCTCGCTCGTCGCCGTCTCTTGTATGGAGGGATCCACCTATGGGTCTTTATCTCTGGTAAATCTATTATCTGGAAAAACAAGTGTTTTTGGAGTTAATTGGTGACCAATGATGTTACTGTTGGTTTTGAGAGCTGTAGATATTGCGAAAGTTATGTGGCATTTTTTAATATTTTTCGCATTCTTTACGTCCTATGGCCCCACCATTTCCAAAAATTTCTAAAAACTGAATCGACCAAAAATTTTCATATAATTTATAAAACCTGCTAACAAAATTTCGCGAAATTCGGTTGAAAAATGTAGAAAAAAACAGCTGTACAAACAGACATACGAAGGTAATTATGCCCAAGCTGAAATGGAGACGCCAAGGTGTAGATAGATTGTAGCAGGATGCCAAAAAGTGGCTATTAACCTACTTTGACCTGTGTCGCGTAGCCGGCATCAACGGATGAACTACACTCGGTAGCTCAAGTTAAAAGTCTCTCACCAAGCACCTATCAGTATATTCAGACAGCTGCACTTGAGAGACAGTTCCCTTCTAGACTTTGTGTGCTAACCACCTACATTATCATTTACCACCATGTGATTTCTGTTGTAACAATTGGAAGAAGGTTGTGAAGATGTTTGTTACTCTTTCACGCAGAAACTACAAGGCGTATTTTGATGAAACTTATCACACATGTAGATCATATCCTAGAATAAAACATAGGGTACTTTTTATCCCAAGAAAAGATAAGATCCCTCGGGACCGCGGGAAACAGCTAGTAAACTAACAAATACCACTTACGATCGGAGGCATCCTTTGAGGTGGTGGTGGTGGATTCCATGGTTTCGTATGGATCTTCACCTTCGTGATTTCTGGCCATCTTCTTTTGAACTTCTGTTTCCTGAGCATAGCCTTATATTCTGCCTCTCTGAACAAACAATGGCTATTGTTTTACCAAAATTTCTACAAAGAATAGTAATTTCTTTTAAGAATAGTAAAATCCATTGTAGAAAAAAAATCCTTGCTGAGTTTCCAGCTAGAGTCTTCTCAGTTTGAGTGTATATGAACCGGTGGTAGAGTCAATTGTACTTAACGTTCATAAGTGCCTTACCAGGACCTAAACTGAATAAATGAGTTCTTAGTTTGAGTTTTATCCAAAGGACGTCAGTATTCAAAACATAGCACCCTACATTGACTAGTTCTCAAAAACAGCTGAAACAGTCTTTGGACTTCATCTTGATTTAAGGTGAATTGTCACAAATAAAATAGTTACTATTTTCATGACTTACTCTCTCGCAATCTCTGAATCAGTTTTCGGCACTTCTTCGGGCTCTGGAGGCGGTAGCTCCTTCTCTTTTCCATGTTTCTTCTTGTCTGGAGGGGCATCTCCTGCCGCTGGTTGCCTGAAAGTCATACATGGTAAGAATACATCTTGCAAAGAATTTCAAGGTCTTCAAGACCAGACTTGCTCGGTGGTAGGGTACTTTGTAGTACTCGACTGCCTGGCTACCACCTCAAGTTGAAAATCTGTCACGAAGCACCTAATGGTGTGTTTCGGCATTTGCACTTGAGAGACAGTTACCTTTAAGGCATTTTAAAAAGGTCGACAGAACATTGGCAAATGTCTATAGGCGCTGGAATACACTTACCATGAGGTGATCCGCCTGTCTGGTTGTCACTTGTGGTAGAATAAAAATGTCAACAACCACGTGGTGTGGAAGTTAACCCTCATCATGTCAGCGGGAAGACATCCACTGCTGGACGAAGACCTCCCCCAAGGATCTCTACGATGGGCAGTCTTGCGCTACTCGCATCCAGTGGCTTCCCACATTTATGGTAGGGAGGAAGGGTACTACAAAATACCTTTCCGTTGTTGTTTAGTATGTAATTTAATATATCTTACTTTTCACCTGGTTTCTTCGTCTGAGATTCAGCAGGTCTAAAAAGGAAAAGAATAATTCTAAATCCGGCCAATTTCATGTACCATGCATACCATAGGATTGCGAAGTACTGTTTCGCAAAGTTGATTGAATAATAAATCTAAATTAATCGATCTATACAAGGGCGTCGCCAGCCTATGGCCCAGATAATGTCCTATTGAAAACCTCCTTGGGCTCTTGACTGTAAAATTCATTCGGGTTTTGATGTGCGAGAGTTATCGGTCAAGCAAGTCAAGGGAGTGGACTTAGGTCTTTGGTTGCTTTGCATCTGGCTACATTTTTTAATCTCTAAGGGAGAAGCACCCTAACCATTCCCTGCTCCGATTGACGACGCCCATGGATCAACTTTAGGATAGATTTTAGAATTTTCCGAATCGGAAGAATTCGGGTCTTCGTTTCGTTCCGTGCTGTCGATTCTTTCGGCGCTGCATGTGTGCGTTCACCTTATAACATCTAAATAGAAGGAATATAATCCGGTCTCTAGTTATGACTATTGATTTACACAATGCTCACAAAGATCAAAAGAAAACTTACTTATTATCATCAGGTTTTTTCTTCGGATTGTCAGCTGGTCTGAAATAGATTAAGCAAAAATGAACTAAAGTTGCAATACTCTTAACCCGTAGGCGAATCTCCTGCAATAGGATAGGATAGAGTAGGATAGGGTAGGATAGGACAGGATAGGGATAGAATATATGATATAGGACAGTATTAACTATAGGATAGGATAGCAAAGGAAAGAGTTGGCTATTATTTTTATCCTATTTAAGGAATATAATTCGATTTTTAAATATGCTCGACTCACTTCTCCGCCTTAGGGTCTTTAGTAATGTAGCGTTCACCCGCGTAACCACTCGCCTTGGGGTTCACCGGCATTATGTGTACAATAGTACAATATTACCAACAAAAAATCACCTACAAAAAAAAACTGATATGTATTCCAAAGTTTGAAAGAAAATAACAAAATAATTCATCCTTCTACGGACCATGAGCTCCCCATTACGGTATTCTCTCCGCGCTATGATATGGGGTTCTTCAAAAAGGGCGTATAAGGCGTAAGTGACTACCGTCGCCTATAGACATTGGATTAGATCCCTATAGAGGGATTGCTTATGTGTGGTCGAATTTTCACATTCGTATAAAGCATTCGTGAGGAAACCATAGCACGGTGGTAGGGTACTTTATAGTACTCGACTGGCTGGATACCACCCTCAAGTTGAGAATCTGTCGCCAAGCACCTATCGGTGTTCCGACAGTTGCACTTGAGAGCCAGTTCCTCATTTGTGTCCTTACCACCTTCGGCCACATCATCACTTATTATGGTGAGATTGTAGTCAAACACAAGCTTATCAAGAATAAAAAAAATACTCTCAAATTGCTACCACTCGAACTCACCAACAGGTGCTTGGCGACAGATTTTCAACTTGAGGGTCTAAACTTACTTTTTGTCAGCCATTTAATTCGTCTCAGTAAATTGAATCAGCAAGTTTTTTTTTTAGAATTTTTTATTTTTTCATAGGTTTGAAATCTGCAACAAAATAATGGTGAATTAAAACATTGTTAAAAAAAACCTTTTTAAACAGTACCTGAAATACTGTCTACTGAGACATTTAAAATTTTGAAACAAAAATTCTCATACTGTATCATAATAATATAAATTTTGAAAATTAAGAAGATTTTGCATTTATAATAATGATATAAATCTATGTAATCGTTTCATCTTATATTGTTTTTTTGTGACACTGATTAAGGCGTCTATGCAGGCTCCTTTTCCCGTATTGAAATTATGTGCTTTAATGGAAACGCCTGTCACTAAATCAAAAGCAAAGATCATAGACACGTAACTCTCACTATAAAATGGCAGGTTTGGTTTTTTAAAAAGAGTAATTGCTGAGTTTATTGCCGGCTCTTCTCAGCAAAAGCAAAAGCAACCTTCCGAACCGAGCGTTAGAATTTAACATGAATCAAATTGACGATTAAAAATATTTGTAATACGTTTACTTAATAAAGATATATTTGAGTTTGAGTATGGAAACTACATAAATATTGTTTTTACCAATGTTTGTGTACATTGTCCTGGATGGAAATCGAACCCACGAAATGAAGCGTGACATCGTTAAATTTAAAAAACGAGCGAGCCTTACAGAAGTCGCATATGATGTGTAACATCTGACATCTCACCTACCAACCTCTTTAAGTTTGAGGCTGTATGGGCTAAAACCCTTTGCCAAGACTACAATAAAAGAAATGCCCCTATCTGACAGCCAACTCTACCAGGTGGCTTTTTCACGAGATCATTTCCACAGATTGCAGGAATGCGAGTGGAAAGATGTTAAATAATGAAGTATTGATCAATACTGAATCGGTATGGAAAGCGAAAGATTAGGAATATCTTACTGCTATCATAAATGTGAAAGTTTATTTGGATGTAAAGATGTTTGCACACTCCACGCAAAAAGGAAAGGACTGATATCGATAAAACTTGGTACACAAGTAGATTATATCCTGGAATAAAATAGAATACTTTAAAGATGAGATCCCTCGGGAATGCAGATGAAACCGCGGATTTTATCTTTTCTTTTCCCGGGATAAAAAGTACCCTATGTTTTGATCTAGATGATCTACTTGTGTGTCAAGTTTCATAAAAATCCGTTCAGTCGTTTTTGCGTCATCGACTAACAAACATCTTTACACACTTTCACGTCTTCTTTATAATATTAGTAGGAAGTAGGATTAGTAGGACAAAAAAATCTTACCTTGTTTTTTTTTCGCTTTTTATTGTTTGTTTTTATGAATTTTTCGACATCGCATGGCTGGTGTCCATGGATTTTTTGTATTTGTTTGAAATATTATGTCAAAAGTGTTTATTCTTGAGATTTTTGAATATCGAATGCATTTTATTTCTTGCCAGTATTTAGTATCATCATGTTTTTGAAAAAGGTTTTATTTAACTGTGGTACACATTTTATATTAAAAGTAGAGAAGAATAGAAGCGGGTCACCTGATGGTAAGTGTGTTTTGCCTATAGAAATTAACAATACCATGATAACAAATATTTTATTGACCCTTTACAATGCATTTCAAGGCAGTGCCAAGTGCAGCTATCGGCACACACCAACAGGTGCTTGGCGACAGATTTTCAACTCAACAAGTCGAGTACTACAAAGTACCCTACCACCATGCTATGGTTTCCTCAAAATGTAGTTTTTTATAACATTCTAAAACATCTTGTCTTTTTCTTAAAATGCTTGCTTCCATAACACGCAAATATTGTCAGTGAGACTAGATAAATAATTATTGAATGTAATAGGTGTAAGTTGTTTTTAAAAAGAGTAATTGCCGAGTTTATTGCTGGCTCTTCTCAGCAAAAGCAACCTTCCGAACCGAGCATTAGAGTCTGACAATTCATAAGTGTCTGTGAAGGCCTATTGGATGAATAAACATTTCATTTCATTTAATCAAGGGACTTCGTATTTAGGAGCCTGTAGTCATTTACCAATACTATTTCAATAGAAATGAATGGAACATATAGTTTCCAAATTCCGCCCTTGCGTGACGAAGTCCAGTAAAGATTCGATCAATTATTTTCACACCTGCCACCATTTTTAGGGGTCCGTGTTATAATAAGAACATAAATCTATCCTCGATATTAGAACATTATATTTATAACAATATTTTTAACTTCTAATATTACAGACTAACTTTCCACCGCAGTTTTACCTGCGATCTCCTATTTTACCCATTGATTTACTTATCTTCAAAACATTGTAAAAAAAAAACAATATATATATATATATATAATAAATAGAAATGAAAATATCTGGCTTGCTTTCTATAAGAGAGAGAGAGAGAGAGAGAGACAGACAGAGAAACATGCGCACGCCGCACAGCTTACAATAGCACACCGACACAAAAGTGTCGGTGACAATTTTTCGTAAGTTTTTTTTCCGTCTAGCCCCCTTTTACAACGCGCGATAAGGAACTTCGTTCCATAAATAAATGAATATTATAGAAATTATGAAAGACTTAGTAGAATTAATCAAGCACATTCTAGCAGCACTTATTCACTCTACCACTGGTTCGGAATACAATTAAATGGAGAAGACTCAATTGTTTTTGGAACGAAGTTCCTTATCGCGCGTTGTGAAAGGGGGCTAGACGGAAAAAAATCTTACGAAAAATTGTCACCGACACTTTTAGTGTCAAATGTGCGTTGACCTGTCTCTCTCTCTCTCTCTCTCTCTCTCTCTTATAGAAAGCAAGCCAGATATTTTCATTTCTATTTATATATATATTTTTTAATATATATATATATATACTCTCTCGACTTATATAACTTCGTTCCATCCGGGTGTCCCTTGACTGACACCTCTCAAGTTTTTTTTTTCTACAATGGATCTGAATTATCTACTTAGTAACATACGGAACCAAGCCCAAACCCCACCGAACACACTTCACCATTTTTTATCCCCATAACTGAGTAGCCGTATAGAATCTGTGAAATGACATCTGCTACTTAACAGATTGACCCGGCGTTACTTGCATTTCGTATGACATAGGAATTGATTAATGGTTTTTGAATTCCATGGGATTCCTTTTTTGCGGAAACACAATGGTATACTTACTTCAGGGCTGGCAACTTAACTGGCAGATACATCTTTAAATTTCAAATCTTACAATGAGCTTGAGTTTTAGGTGAAGGAAAACTTGTTTTTTTTACATCTGGGTCGCAACCTCACCATGGTAAGTGATGATGTGGCCGGTGGTAAGCACACAAAGCCTAGATGTGAGCTGACTCTCAAATGCAGCTTTCGGAATACACCGATAGCTTGGCGACAGATTTTCAACGTGAGGGTGGTATCCAGTCAGGTACTACAAAGCACCCTACCACCGTGCTATGATTTCCTCACGATATTTTCCTTCACCGAAAGCTCCAGCTCATTGTAGGATTCGAGCCCACGACCTTCGCCGCGGTATCCGACGTCACTACCACTGAGCTATCATCGCCTAAACATCTTGTAACCATAGCACGGAGGTAGGGTATATTAAACACATAACTGTATCTTTAAACAGCGAGTGTCTACTGTGCAGTCTGATAACATAATGAATTGTATGTCTAAATTGATTCGCTGCAAGACTACGTACTTTATAATATTATTAGAATTAGTATAGGTAATAAGAAAAATAAGCACCGAATAGGTACCTTCGGCTCGAACATTCATTTAAATCATTGTACGTAGAGCCATGAAGGCCGAAGCCTAGAATTACCGGGAAACAAGCTTTTCTGTGATAGTGATGATTGAATGTAATAGGTGTAAGTTGTTTTTGAAAAGAGTAATTGCTGGGTTTATTGCCGGCTCTTCTCAGCAAAAGCAACCTTCCGAGCCGTGCGTAAGAGTCTAGACTATTCATAAGTGCTTGTAAAGGCCTTCTTCTTCTTCTTTAGGTGCCATCTCCTACCGGAGGTCGGCTATCATTAAGGCTATCTTGATCTTGCACACAGCTGCGCGGAATAAGGATCTGGTGCTCAAGTTAAACCACGTTCTGAGGTTTTTGAGCCACGAGGTACGCCTTCTTCCAGGTGGTCGCTTTCCCTGTATTTTCCCCTGTATAAAGGCCTATTTGAATAAAAATTCCTGTCTCACCGTTACTCGGTTATATAACAAAAGAGTAAAATGTAAATTAAATCAAACAGAGTCCTTGAAATGTCAAAAGTGACCAACATTTCGAACGGTTACCGCTCGGCTGGCAAATTGACGTTGCAAAAACATGGTTGATCAACGTCGTACATAATAATTTAAACATACGAGTTAACACGGGAGTTAAGAGGACGTTGCTTGGAGTAAAAGAAAGAAAGAATGAAAAAAATACAGTGTTAAGGCTGTTTCCGTATAAATGTTTATTTTTCAAAGCAACTGGTATCAAGTCAATCAATCAATTCTTATTCAAATTAATAATAATAAAGATAAATAATTATTACTATCTGAAACCCAGCGCTGCAGCATCCCATGTTGCAGTATATGTCGAGATAGTTGCCTTTTTGGCCTCACACAGCTCTTTTGGATAATGTTCGTTTGTTTTTTGCCGTCTTTATGTGTGTGAGTACTAAATTTATTTTTCTTTCTTTTATTTTCTTATTATATTGTGTAAAATTGGTTCATAAAAATGCTACAAACTTGAAATTAGTCTGATAGGTTCCTAATAGGAAGTACGTATCCAGTAAGAAATCATTTTGAAGATTCAAGGCCTAAGGATCCCTCGCGAAGGCGACTGAGACCACGGTTGCTTATAAAATTATACATAAACATATCTACCCAATGACCGCTTTTTTCCCGCGCACAACATTGCAATTCCGCCATTTTGTGTCCCGAATTTTTAATTACAATGTTTTTTAGCGCTTCGCCCGTCCATTGGTCGGTCGTTCGGGTGCACTCGGCCACACTCGGCTGCACACGTCAACGCGTTCGTGTTTTTGTCAACGATGCAATTGCTTTCTCGGAAACCTATTAAGCAAATAAATTTAATTTTTGAGTTCAGTTTTGAGCTTTAGCGTAAGTATAGAGCGATTGTAGCTACCTGGTAATATAATTATTAAGTACTAGCTGTACCCCACGGTTTCACCTGCGTTTCCCTGGGATCTTAACCTTTCCCGGGATAAAAATATAGCCTATGTTCATCAGGGATAATGTAGCTTTCTGATGGTGAAAGATTTTTTTAAATCGGTCCAGTAGTTTCAGAGCCTATTCAATGCAAACAAACAATCAAATATTTCCTCTTTATAATATTAGTACCTATAGATAGAAAACCGATGCCCTCACCTGATGAGAGTGCACTTCAACTTACAGGTTGTGGGTTCGATTCCCATCCAAGAGAAACATCTGTCAGATTCAAAGATACAGTATAATTCGTTCAGCGCGTGAAAATGTAACAGATAACAGAGGTTTTTTTTTACTTTAGGATAAGCTTGTGTTTGACGGCAATCTCACCATGGTAAGTGATGATGTGCCGAAGGTGGTAAGCAAAAAAAGCCTAGATGGGAACTGGCTCTCAAGTGCAGCAGTCGGAACACACCGATAGGTGCTTGGTGACTTGAGGGCGGTAGCCAGCCAGTCGGGTACTACAAAGTACCCTACCATCATACTATGGTTTCCTCACGATGTTTTCCTTCACCGAAAGCTCAAGCGCATTGTTGGATTGAAACCCACGACCTTCGCTGCGGTATCGCCATCGCCATTGCCTTGAAACTCAAAAACTGCTGGTAAAGTAAATACATATAGAAATCACTTGAATCTAAGTCTGTCATAGGAATTTCTCAATTATACAGCTGTAACTTTCCTATGAGTTACTTAAGTAACGAGACCTACTCAATGATATTAATAGAATAATAGGCTTACGGTTTACATATGTACGTAGTTTTCTCGGAAACCTTTCGTCACAGCGAGGCGCGGAATGGAAATTAAGTGCGACATTAAAATAGATAGGGAGGGGGCGCAATGATATCGATAAAACTCTATCGACTATGTTTATTGAAATTACAGAAACAAAAAATTACGATAAATTGGACTAAAATGTAAATAACGTAATAAATTCCTTGGTTTACTCTTTCATATCTACTGTCACATATTTCTTAGGTAGGTACTGTTTTTTTTTTAAATTTAAAGAGCTTTTTAGCAGTATGGATGATATTATTATATTTCAGCTAATGTTTTTTTTTTCTTAAAAGCTTATAAATCTACACTAATATTATAAAGAGGAAAGATTTGTATGTTTGTAAAAAATAAACTCAAAAACTGCTAGGCCGATTCCAAAAAGTCTTGAAATATGTAATTAATTTAATTAAGGCGATAATTAGCTCAGTGAAATCGGATGCCACGACGTCGTCGGTTCAAATCCTACAATAAACTTAAGTTTTCGGTGAAGGAAAACATCGTGAGGAAACCATAGCAGGTAGGGTACTATGTAGTAGGTGCCTGACTGGCTGGCTACCACACACAAGTTGAAATCTGTCGCCAAGCACCTATCGGTGTGTTCCACCTGCTGCACTTGAAAACCAGTTCCCATCTAGACGTTTTACCACATCATCACTTACCTTGGTGTGATTGTGGTTAACACAAGCTTATCCATTTTAAGGTGATGATAGCTCAGTGGTAAGTGACGTTGGATACCGCGGCGAAGGTCGTGGGTTCGAATCCTACAATTAGCTTGAGCTTTTGGTGAAGGAAAATATCGTGAGGAAACCATAGCACGGTGGTAGGGTACTTTGTAGTACTCGACTGGCTAGCTACCACACACAAGTTGAAATGTCGTCAAGCACATACCGCTTAGGTAGCTGCACTTGAGAGCCAGTTCCCATCTAGACTTTTTACCACATCATCACTTACCACGGTGTGATTGTGGTCAAACACAAGCTTATGCTAAATTAAAAATAAAATATTTTTTGTTTAAAAAACTTTTTTTTGTATTTTTGCGTTTCTATCGATATAGCTGCCCCCATCCCTAGGCCGTAACTAAATAGCCCTTAAGCTAAGAACACTACACCTATTGTGTCAAAAACACATAAACTTTCAGTTCCACGCGGCTCTGTGCTCTGTGCCCTGGGTACGCTTTAATTATTAAACGAGTTTTTTTTTTACATTTTTTTAATGGTTCATTATTAGAATCTATGCCTCCTCCCCACGTTTTTGGCGGAAATAAAATATATGGTATGTTAGACTGTGATAATGTAGCATTACATTCACTGTTTATACATTTACATTTTATAGATTTTTTGAATTATGTTTTAAACTTTTTATTATTTCGTTATTTTGATTCCCGTATCTCTGTTTTATTTAGTATTATCATGTAGTTCAATTTAAGTTTCGTTTTTTATTTTAATTTAGTACAATTGTTAATTTTTTTTTTTTATATATATATAATTTTTTTTATCGTCTTGTTGGTAAATGCTGTACGTGCCTCTTATAGGTTTACATATCTGTATCTTAATCGTGTGTATTCAAATTATGAACGTGTCAATATGTAAAATGTTGGTGTGTCTAATATATAAATAAATAAATAAATACATTGGGTAAAGAATTTGTAGAATCAATTCAGTAGTTACAAATATTACACCCTACAAACAAAAAACAAACACATAAAATAAATTGGCAGGCGGGTCACCTGATGGTAAGTGACCACCGTCGCCTATAGACATTGGCAATACCAGGGGATTGCTAATGTGTTGTACACCTTATTACAATGCCTTAAAGGCGAACTGGCTCTCAAGTGCAATTGCCGGAGCAGTGTGGTAGCCGGCCAGTCGAGTACCACAAAGTACCCTACCACCATGCTGTGGTTTCCTCACTATGTTTTCCTTCACCGAAAGCTCAAGCTCATTGTAGGATTCGAACCCACGACCTTCGCCGCGGTATCCGACCTCACTTACCACTGAGCTATCATCGCCTTAAAATCGATTGTTGAAGATGTCGGAACTTATGCCGACTGGTAGCTTTACTGGCGCCGAGTAAACCAATAGAGTTATATATCCTGACTAGCTGTTCCACGCGGTTTCACCCGCGTTCCGGAGGGATCGTATTTTTTCCCGGGATAAAAAGCCTATGTGCTATTCCAGAGTATAATCTATCTCCATACCAAATTTCATTCAGATCCATTCAGCCGTTCTGGCGTAAATGAGTAACAAACATGTATACATCCATCCAAACTTTAACATTTTTAATATTAAGTAAGATACAACACTACAGAAAAAAGGCTTATAATGCTCTGCTATCCGTGCGAATCCGGGGCACGTCGCTAGTTAGACATAAGGCGATGATAGCTCAGTGGTAGTGACGTCGGATACCGCGGTGAAGGTCGTGGGTTCGAATCCTACAATGAGCTTGAGCTTTCGGTGAAGGAAAACATCGTGAGGAAACCATAGCACGGTGGTAGGGTACTTTGTAGTACCCGACTGGCTGGCTACCTCAAGTTGAAAATCTGTCGCCAAACACCTATCGGTGTGTTCCGACAGCTGCACTTGAGAGCCAGTTTCCATCTAGGCTTTGTGTGCTTAACACCTTCGGCCACATCATCACTTACCATGGTGAGATTGTGGTCAAACACAAGTTTATTCAGAATAAAAAAAAATAAAAAAGTAAAGTGAAGCTGGGACTCGAACCTACGACATAAGCGGTGGGAATGCTTACGCGTCATTATGACAGCGCTACCGTCTCAGTCTCGGACCTCGGTGCAACAATATCGTAACGAAGGCGCGTCAGTGTGTTAGCTGCCTTGTTTGTTCATGTGCTGGCGAGTGGAGGGGACATGTCTTTACCATCTATATTATATTATAATCTATCTCCATACCAAATTTCATCCAGATCCGTTCAGCCGTTCTGGCGTAAATGAGTAACAAACATACATCCATCCAAACTTTCACATTTTTAATATTAAGTAAGATACAACACTACAGAAAAAAGGCTTATAATGCTCTGCTATCCGTGCGAATCCGGGGCACGTCGCTAGTTAGACATAAGGCGATGATAGCTCAGTGGGTTCGAATCCTACAATGAGCTTGAGCTTTCAAACATCGTGAGGAAACCATAGCACGGTGTTAGGGTACTTTGTAGTACCCGACTGGCAAGTTGAAAATCTGTCGCCAAGCAACTATAGGTGGGTTCTGACAGCTGCACTTGAGAGCCAGTTTACATCTAGGCTTTGTGTGCTTACCACCTTCGGCTACTTACTATGGTGAGATTGTGGTCAAACACAAGCTTATAAAGAATAAAAAATACAAAAACAAAAATTCGCACACTATCTATCACGCCGCAGGTCGTGGGTTCGATTCCCATCCAGGACAGACATTTGTGTGCATGAACATGTCTGTTTGTCCTGAGTCTGGGTGTAATTATCTATTTAAGTATATATTTACAAAAAAATATATCAGTCATCTGGTTTCCATATTACAAGCTCTGCTTAGTTTGGGATAGCCGTGTGTGAAAAATGTCCGAGGATATTTATTTATTTGATAGACGAATTAAAATACTTTTCATATGACGCGTTCCTGAGAAAAAGAGTCTTGATAGACGGATAGCAAGTGATCCTATTAGAGTTCTGTTTTTTTTTCTTAAACGTACGGAACTCTAAATAGAAAATCGGTTGACAACAATCATTTTTTATTCTCATATTTTTTTAATTTTTCTTAATTTTTAACTATTCTTCTTTTATAACATAAAAGTCACGTTATATTGTCACATTCAAAGTAAAGTCTAGTCCTCATCCGTACAAGTCAGGTCAGGTTTTAGTGAAATTGGCGGCTGTGCCACTAAAACTATTCACAGATTTTTTGGGACAACCTGAAAAGTCACGATACACGCTTTCATTTCATTTCACTTTACTTGTGCACTTAGATTGCTCTTTATTGGACAAAACACCACCGATATTATTCAATAAAACTCAAAATACCACGAAAACGCTACGTCAGTTCGCAAGCTCCCACCAAAAAGTCCTCATCTTCAAAATTTAATGGTTACAGATTATAATTATTATTATTCAGTAAGGAAATAAGGATAATAACATTATAAAATATTTTATGTAAAAAATTAATCGAGGCCTCGGGTGACCGGCGGGCGGGGAGCTTCTTCCGCCAACGCATCAGCTTGGCCATCCAAAGAGGAAACGCTGCCAGCCTTCTGGGAACCTTGCCGATCGGCAGCAGCGGCAGCCTCGAAGAAGCTTTTTATATATTATAGTTGTAACATTTGTTTGTATATTTTGTACATTTGTTGTAAATAAATTCAAGAATTATATACAAAAAAAAAACATTATAAAATCAAATATATTATTATTATCAAGGATGTTTATAAAAATAAAGAGATATTCCACAATACGTCCACCTGACTCCCAAGTACAGCCTAAATAAACAGGCCTCCGCCATAACAATAAGACTCAAATGAGGCGCGGCCATATTGGAAAACAAATTAAAAAACCGTGCATAAGTACGTGTATATCTAAATAAATAAAACACACGCCATTCGTGTTACACCTACACTTAATAAGTTTCATGTGAATTTTATTACTGCCAGCGTCTGTTCCCGGGATTTTTTTTCTCTACGGCTATCGTGGTTTAGGCTTTAGGACATTTCTGCCAGTTTTAAGTTTTTTTTAATTAGTGTTATATAGCGCCATGTTCGAAATTTTAAAGAAATATCTACTTTCCCGCCCTGCGGTTTCCCCGAGGTATCTTATCTTTTCCCGGGATATAAGTTATCCTATGTTTTATTCCAGGGTATGATCTACCTGTGCGTCAAGTTTCATCAAAATCCGTTCAACCGTTTTTCCGTGATTGAGCAACAAACATCATACGGTAACCACTCAGAAATAGACAAAGATTCACATTTATAATACTAGCTGTTCCGCGCGGTTTCACCCGCGTTCCCGTGGTATCTTATCTATTCCCGGGATAAAAAGTAACCTGTGTGCTATTCCAGACTATAATCTGTCGCCATGTCAAATTTAATCCAGATCCATTTAGCCGTTCTGGCGTAGATGAGTAACAAACATACATCCATCCATCCAAACTTTCACATTTATAATATTAGTAGGATTAGCAGGATAGGATAACTAAATCTCTTCTTCAAAGATACTAAACAAAAAAAAAGAGTGCCCGTTTCGATAGCTCGAACACAGTGTCATAGAAAAAAAACGACAACGTCATCATTACGTAGGAATTTGTAAAACACTAATAATGAAAGTCACAAATTCGTAGATTAAATATTCAGAAAGTTATAAAGGTTTAACCATTGACATCATTGTATCACATTCACAGTAAAGTCATCTTTATAAGACTTGAAGTCAGGTCAAGATTTATTGAAATCGGTAGCTCCTCCTCCGATTTTCCTCTAAAGGGTTGAAAGTTTGTATGAAAGTCGATCATTTTTGAAGCTAGAATCATGAAACTTTGTTTTTACACCTTAGTTTTTGTGAAACCGCGGGGCGGAAAGCTAGTATACTATAATATTTGAGACAACCTGAAACGTCACGTTACACTCTTTCATTTCACTTCACTGGTGCACTTAGATTGATCTTTATTGGACTAAACACTACTATTATTCAATAAAACTCTAATTACACGAATTTTTTATCAAAATCACTACATAGTTATAGAACAAAGTCGCTTGCGCTGTCTGTCCCTATCTTTAAAACTACGCAACGGATTTTGATGCGGTTTTTTTTAATAGATAGAGTGATTCTTAAGGAAGGTTTATATGTATAATACATGCATAATATAGTAGCGAAACACTGATAAATTTAGAGGTTTCTAATGCGGCGGCGCGTGCCTATAAAATATGTCGCTCTTTCAAGAGTAACCTCTAAACAAAACATGTTTGTATTGTCTAATGAAAAAAAAGCTGTGAACGTTGTTTATAAGGACATTCTGTAATAGGTATGTATATTTAGTATCAGCATTGCACCCGTGCGAAGCCGGGGCGGGTCGCTAGTACATTGCACCCGTGCGAAGCCAGGGCGGGTCGCTAGTACATTGCACCCGTGCGAAGCCGGGGCGGGTCGCTAGTACATTGCACCCGTGCGAAGCCGGGGCGGGTCGCTAGTACATTGCACCCGTGCGAAGCCGGGGCGGGTCGCTAGTACATTGCACCCGTGCGAAGCCGGGGCGGGTCGCTAGTACATTGCACCCGTGCGAAGCCGGGGCGGGTCGCTAGTACATTGCACCCGTGCGAAGCCGGGGCGGGTCGCTAGTACATTGCACCCGTGCGAAGCCGGGGCGGGTCGCTAGTACATTGCACCCGTGCGAAGCCGGGGCGGGTCGCTAGTACATTGCACCCGTGTGAAGCCGGGGCGGGTCGCTAGTACATTGCACCCGTGCGAAGCCGGGGCGGGTCGCTAGTACATTGCACCCGTGCGAAGCCAGGGCGGGTCGCTAGTACATTGCACCCGTGCGAAGCCGGGGCGGGTCGCTAGTACATTGCACCCGTGCGAAGCCGGGGCGGGTCGCTAGTACATTGCACCCGTGCGAAGCCGGGGCGGGTCGCTAGTACATTGCACCCGTGCGAAGCCGGGGCGGGTCGCTAGTACATTGCACCCGTGCGAAGCCGGGGCGGGTCGCTAGTACATTGCACCCGTGCGAAGCCGGGGCGGGTCGCTAGTACATTGCACCCGTGCGAAGCCGGGGCGGGTCGCTAGTACATTGCACCCGTGCGAAGCCGGGGCGGGTCGCTAGTACATTGCACCCGTGCGAAGCCGGGGCGGGTCGCTAGTACATTGCACCCGTGCGAAGCCGGGGCGGGTCGCTAGTACATTGCACCCGTGTGAAGCCGGGGCGGGTCGCTAGTACATTGCACCCGTGCGAAGCCGGGGCGGGTCGCTAGTACATTGCACCCGTGCGAAGCCGGGGCGGGTCGCTAGTACATTGCACCCGTGCGAAGCCAGGGCGGGTCGCTAGTAAAACATAAAGGAAAAGTCACATCGCAATTTCAAATTCATGACAATACCTATGAGGTACTCGAACTAGAAATTTAATAAATCTAGTTACATTCTGTACTCAAACTCGTAATTTCTAGGTCCGGCGGTGGTCAACCCAATAGTTACCATTAACTACAAAAGGCTATTAAAAGGTTCATTAAAACAGTGAAATGCAAAATAATAAGCAACGTGAACTCGTAAAGCTAGTTTCACCATAGCTTCAAAGTTCACCATCAAATCATGACTCATTTCACAAATTTTGTGGCAATTATAAAAAATATTACTTTCTGTTATAGCTCAGTGGTAGTGACGTCGGATACCGCAGCGAAGGTCGTGGGTTCGAACCCTACAATGAACTTAAACTTTCAAACATCGTTAGGAGACCATAGCACGGTGGTTGGCCACATCATCACTTACCATGGTGAGATTGCAGTCAAACGCAAGATTATCTTAAAGTAAAAAAATATATATAAATAGTAATATTTTTTTATCGTTATTGCTCGTACTTAAATTATAATATTTTATTTATTACATGTTTTCAATTTCTACCAGTGACTTCTAGTGACCAAAAACTAATTATAGCAAAACAAAATCTATCACCTATAGACATTAGCAATACCAGGAGAAATTACCATTGCCTACATGGCAAATAAAAAAAACACTTCACACTTTCTTATAAATACTTACAGTAAACCATAATAGAAAATTAAATGCTCCTTTCTGCTTGTTATTTGTTTAAAAAAATCTATTGTAAATGCAAAGTTTACCTAGTTTAAAATACGGTTGCATCCGGGTGACAATGCTATGCAATAAATCTTTGCATTAGTGTTAGGTACGTGTTGCACTTCTGAGCGAAGCGATACTATATGCTGCTATAAACATGTTAGTGCTCAGAATCATGCTGCTTAGAGATTATCACTATGGTTAGTATGTGACGTATTTTAGTTTTAACTAATGTGATCTGACATAAGATAATCTTTTTTTTTATCTGATACACAAAGTAATTTTATTGAATTTTTTTAAAAAATGTTCTTGTAAAAAAAAAACAAACCAGCGGTCCTCACGGGTTTCCGGAGGATCTTACGTTTTGTCGGGATAAAATGTATCCTCTATTAATATTTATCGTAGGTTCGATACCATAAAATCATCTATATATATACAAAGATTTATTCAAATCAGTTGCTTAGTAGCTAGTTGATAATAAACAAACACACACATTAATATTATTAGTATTAGTAGAACCTTACTGATAAAACCTCAGACTAAAAAAAAAAGATTTTATTTGTTCTGTGGATAGAACGATAAAATAAAAAAATATATTTACCTACTTTTTGGTTTCATTTAAGTATTATAAATACAACGAAGAAAATATATTCTAGTACTAATATTTTTTTTTGTATTTGCGAAATGGCTTAATTTATTGAATGTAATTAAAAAGTGTATACTACCAGTATCTTTAAATATTTACATTATTATAACTACAATTAAAACTAATCTAATCTATAAACTACCTAAAATAAACTATAAAAGTGCGTTGAAGAATTCCTCCGCATCGCCGTCGACTGGTAACGTTCCCAAAAGACTGGCAGCATTGCCACGTTGAATGGCAATGCTTAATCTTTGGCCAAAGTAAAAGCCAGCCTTTTGGTCACGGGAAGCGTCAACCAATCTTTGGGAAATATCCTTAAATAGGAAATGAGCACTCGGGCCCCACGACCCGATATACAATTAAATCTATACTCTGCTATTTGTACAAAAGAAAACAAAAGAAAAATTAAATAAAATGTACCTACTATATTTTATAAGAAATTTAAATTCATCAATCATCCAACATGATTTAAAGCTTCAATAGCCGAAGGGCACGTCAAACAGCTACCTAACCGGCGTATGAATAAAAAGGAATCCTTTTTCACTGCGAGGACAGGAAATGGCAATAGTTTTTGTCACCACGACCAGCCAGGGATCCGCAGGTCACATTCCTAAAATATTAGTATGTTTATTAGTTGTTATTAGAATTACTAGCTGTCCCGGCAGACCTTGTTCTGCCTTATTTCTCTAAAACGCGTCTTTGTTTTGTTTCGATTGATGTCAAATGTTTGACAGTTGGGTATTTGTATGGGAAAAAAGGGCTGTTTTTAGGGTTTTCCCGGCAATTATTCGATTTTTTCTCGCCGTAAAAACCATCCTTGGACTTCAACGAACATTTAAAAAAAAGAATTGGCCAAATCGGTAAAGGCGTTGTTGAGTTATGCGCTTACCAACACATTTTGCGATTCATTTTTATATTATAGATAAGTAAAAAGGTGTTTTTTTTAATTCAAGATAAGCTTGTGTTTGACCACAATCTTACCATGTTAAGTGATGATGTGGCCGAAGGTGGTAAGCACACAAAGCATAGAACTGGCTCTCAAGTGCAGCAGTCGAAACACACCGATAGGTGCTTGGCGACAGATTTTTTACTTGTGTGTGGTAGCCAGCCAGTCGGGTACTACAAAGTACACTAACACCGTGCTATGGTTTCGAACCCACGACCTTCACCGCGGTATCCGACGTCACTACCTTATAATCCTTACTAAAACTCCAATAATGTAACCCGAGGTGTAAAAACATGACCTAAAAATTCCTAACATCGCGTGCGCTGCGAAATCTATTGATGATAGAATAAAATAATGTCCTACGATTTTGCTGAACACATCATTATCGACAAAAAATGTTGCGACAGAGCTATCATTGAATCATCGCCTTTGATTTTGGTTTAGCGGCTATAGTAACAGCGCTACATATGCGCAGATCTTCAGTGCATCAAATTGCATAACATGCACTATCCTGCAATCTGTGGGAGTGAATTCGTGATTTGCCAAGTGGTCAAATAGAGACGTAAGCAAGAATTATGTATTTTAAATGGATAGGTAACTCTAAATACCTACTTGAAGCAAATACCTATCAATTGCGAAAAAGAGAAAGATAACAACTACGTTAGGACAATCTCTCTTTCTTTCATTAAGGGTAAGTAGGGTTAGAAAGAGAGATTGTCCCAACGTAGTTGTTATCTTTCTCTTTCTCTTACTCGCAATTGATAGGTATTTGCTTCAAAATGGTATTTAGAGTTACCTATCCATGTAGAATATATAAATCTCGGAACAATATATTAGTTATTGTTCCGAGATATAAATCTTGGACGTAAGTTTGTAATTTTATTTCCTCTACTGTAGTGCAGGCAAAGGGTTTTAGCCCATACAGCCTCAAACTCAAACCAGACTATTAACTATCTCTATGCCAAATTTCATTTAGATACATTCAGCCGTTCTGGGGTAAATGAGTAACAAACATACATCCATCCATCCATCCAAACTTTCACATTTATAATATTAGTGAGATGAGCTTGCGCGGTGATAGAGTTGTCTGTCAGATGGTACCTACTAAGTTCCGAGAGGTTGGTACATGTCTGGTATGTACCAAGGTCGCTCGTTTTTTTTTAAATCCCATTCTATGCAAAGAATAACTAATGCGGGCTATAACTTTTTATGTACATTTGAAAAAAAGCCAATATAGTCAGATGGTCCAAAAAAATTTAAAAAATGTAACCTTGCTGAGTTTCTTGCCGGTTCTTTTCAGTTGAAGGCTGACTTCCGAACCGGTGGTAAGTTCTGTAATTCGACCTTCATAAGTGCCCTTCTAGGGCCTAAACTGAATAAATGGTTTTGACTTTGAATAATGTACCACCTACATTGTTATTTAACAATGAAGTGATATTATTTGTTTATTTAAACAAATGCACTAATGTTATCTATACAAAGGAAGAGAAGATCTTCCGCTCGTTCAACAAAGCCAGACTAACTATTGTTAAATATCATTGTAAAACATCATATTTTATTGTAAAAAACGAAGTTTCTTATCGCGCGTTATGAAATATGAAAGGGGGCTAGACGGAAAAAAAATCCCCGAAATTAAAGATGTCGGTGATTTTTTGTGTCGGTGACAAAAGTCACCGACGCATGCGTGCGCATGTTTCTCTGTCTGTCTCTCTCTCTCTCTCTCTCTCTCTCTCTCTTATAGAAAGCAAGCTAGATATTTTAATTTCTATTTATATATATATATTTTTTTTATATATATATATATACTCTCTCAACTTATATATTTTCATTTCTATTTATATATTTATATATATAGAAATGTTTTTTTTTTAATATATATATACTCTCTCGACTTATATAACTTATATATAAAATTCTCGTGTCACAGTTTTCGTTGCCATACTCCTCCGAAACGGCTTAACCGATTTTGATGAAATTTTTTGTGCTTATCCGGTATCTATGAGAATATCTATTTTTCATCCCCCTAAATGTTAGGGGTAGTCCACCCCTAAATTTTTATTTTTATTTTTGAGACAAAATTTCTAATTTCTATTTTTTTATGATACAACATACAAAAATACATACAATCCCCAATTTTCACCCTTCTACGATCAACCCTTATTTTTTAATAGCCATTTTAGTAATTTGAGTAATCGGTCAAGCCGTTTCGGAGGAGTATGGTAACAGGACCGATTTGGATGAAATTTTGTGTGTGTATTTCAATGGGTTCCTCGATGATTTGAAAACAAAATTGGACCCGGTAGATGGCGCTGGAATCGGGTTCTAAGTTTTGTTTTAATTTCAGGGCAGGACAACGTCTGCCGGGTCCACAAGTAACTTATAAAACGCAGTTTTTATGCTCCAGGCGTGCGGGTTACTTGATGGTTAATGAATACCATCGCCTATAGAGATTAGCAATACTATAAGATTGACAATGTGTTGTACACACAGAGGTAGGCTTGTGTTTGACCACAATCTCACCATGGTAAGTGATGATGTGACCGAAGGTGGTAAGCACACAAAGCCTAGATGGGAATTGGCTCTCAAGTGAAGCTGTCGGAACACATCAACGGATGCTTCATCGCACACTCTCGAAATGTATTCGACAGAATACCGATGGAATGGCAACTCAAGATATTTAGGTACACAACTACCTACATGAACTGTGAGGTTTATTGTACCAGGAGAACATAATTAACTGGATGTTCTATCTCATAATTATGCTCTGAAAGACTTCTCATTAATTAAATGGACAATTCCTAAGGAGAAATGACGAAAGTCTCCCAAATCGATACCAAGAATGAATCATTAAGCGAGGAAAATTAAATGTCTTAAGTGAATTTTCCTAAATTGCCCTCAGTAAAAAACTAATGTTGCAAGGATATAATACTGGCTGAAATATGTGGTGGTGTACGAGGGAATTAGATACTTAATGAAGAATTGATAGAGTTTATTTTAGGTTGATCTGTGTGAGCATTGATGAAATTTTTCGATTTTTAGTGAGGTGCTTTTTGAGTGATATGATGTACGTTTTTTTTAAAGTTGTGAAAGGGGGCTAGACGGAAAAAATCTTACGAAAAATTGTCATGACACTTTTAGTGTCAGTGTCACTTTATTGTAAGCTGTGCGGCGTGCGCATGTTTCTCTGTCTGTCTCTCTCTCTCTCTCTCTCTCTCTTATAGAAAGCAAGCCAGACATTTTTTCATTTCTATTTATATATATATATATATTGTATATAAATATATATAAATAGATTTTTTTTAGATATATACTCTCTCGACTTATATAACTTCGTTCCATCCGGGTGTCCCTTGACACCTCTTAAGTTTTTTTTTGTATAAGCTTGTGTTTGACCACAATCAAACCATGGTAAGTGATGATGTGGCCGAAGGTGGTAAGCACACAAAGCATAGATGGGAACTGGCTCTCAAGTGCAGCTGTCGGAACACACCGATAGGTGTTTGGCGACAGATTTTCAACTTGAGGGTGGTAGCCAGCCAGTCGAGTACTACAAAGTACCCTACCACCGTGCTATGGTTTCCTCACGATGTTTTCCTTCACCGAAAGCTCAAGCTCATTATAGGATTCGAACTCACGACTTTCGCCGCGGTATCTGACGGCACTACCACTGAGCTATCATCGCCTTAAACTATTATAACTCAACAAATACACTCGAGTTAATTCTTGAGTCATCAACTCAACATCACCCCATCACTAGTAGAGGCAATTAAAAAAATCCATAGAGCAAAAACCATGGCAAAATTAAAAGAAAGGACGCGACCGAATGCGCGGGATGCCTTCCACTTGTATTAAGGGATAGTTAACATAATGTTGGATTGTATGATTTAAGTCCCACAAGTTTTGTAATGTTAATTATACTTTTGCTGGTGATTAGACTTATACAGATGAGTCACTTTGTTTAGACTCTAATGACAGATGGGATTTATCAAAACTTCACAAAACATGAGCTATCATCGCCTTAACATTTTGTTAAGGCGATGATAGCTCAGTGGTAAGTGACGTCGAATACCGCGACGAAGGTCGTGGGTTCGAATCCTACAATGAGCTTGAGCTTTCGGTGAAGGAAAACATCGTGAGGAAACCATAGCACGGTGGTAGGGTAGTTTGTAGTACCCGACTGGCTGGCTACCACCCTCAAGTTGAAAATCTGTCGCCAAAACACCTATCGGTGTGTTCCGACAGCTGCACTTGAGAGCCAGTTCCCATCTAGGCTTTGTGTGCTTACCATCTTCGGCCACATCATCACTTACCATGGTGAGATTGTGGTCAAACACAAGCCTATCCAGAAAAAAAAAAAAAAAAAAACATAAAAACATTTCTGCCAGTTCTGGCACGCAAATGTTAAATGTTGCAGCCCGCAGGCATGCTCATGTGTATTCCATAACATCAAATTAAGAATTTATAATCCCACTAATATTATAAATGTGAAAGTTTGGATGGATGTATGTTTGTTACTCATTTACGCCAGAACGGCTGAATGGATCTGCATGAAATTTGGCATGGAGATAGATTATAGTCTGGAATAGCACATAGGCTACTTTTTATCTCGGGAAAAGATAAGATCCCTCGGGAACGCGGGTGAAACCGCGCGGAACAGCTAGTAATATTATAAATGCGAAAGTATGTTTGGATGTGTGTGAAGATGTGTATATGTTTGTTACTCTTTCACGCAAAAACTACTGTATGGATTTTAATGAAACTTGGCACACAGGTAGATCATATACTGGAATAACATATAGGATACTTTTTATCCCCGGAAATTATAAGATCCCTCGGGAACGCGGGTGAAACCGCGGGGCGGAAAACTAGGTATACATATAATACATTAGACTAACAAAATATTGGAAAATTATATTTGTAAAAGCCAATATAGTCAGATGGTCCAAAAATATTTAAAAAATGTAACCTTCCTGAGTTTCTTGCCGGTTCTTCTCAGTTGAAGGCTGACTTCCGAACCGGTGGTAACTTCTGTAATTCGACCTTCATAAGTGCCCTTCTAGGGCCTAAACTGAATAAATGGTTTTGACTTTGACTTTGTACTTTTTTCATCTTACAGCGATGAATGGAGTGTCGCGTCTGTAATAATTATCAATGAGCGCATATCTTGTTCTGTGTTCGTCGCCGACTGCACGCACAGATATGAGGCATGCCATGTTAACTGAGCTTTATATCTGTGGAGTACTTTAGTACCCGCATCAAGGGCAGGTCCAGCTTTACAGTAGCTTTACAGTTTCAGGCGATGATAGCTCAGTGATGGTGACGTAGGATACCGCAGCGAAGGTCGTTGGTTCGAATCCTACAATGAGCTTGAGCTTTCAAACATCGTGAGGAAACCATAGCACGGACCAATCTGTCGCCAAGCACCTATCGGTGTGTTCCGACAGCTGCACTTGAGCCAGTTCCCATATAGGCTTTGTGTGCTGGTGAGATGGTGGTCAAACACAAGCTTATCCAGAATAAAAAATATATATATGGTCAAGAAAGGTGTAGTGAATGGCTATAGTAACAGCGCTACATGTGAGTCGAGTCAGCGGTAAAGTAATAGAAGCGCGTCATCACAACAACATGGACAACAATGTTTTTTTTTTTTTTTTTTTTTTAATTCTGGATAGGCTTGTGTTTGACCACAATCTCACCATGGTAAGTGATGATGTGGCCGAAGATGGTAAGCACACAAAGCCTAGATGGGAACTGGCTCTCAAGTGCAGCTGTCGGAACACACCGATAGGTGTTTTGGCGACAGATTTTCAACTTGAGGGTGGTAGCCAGCCAGTCGGGTACTACAAACTACCCTACCACCGTGCTATGGTTTCCTCACGATGTTTTCCTTCACCGAAAGCTCAAGCTCATTGTAGGATTCGAACCCACGACCTTCGTCGCGGTATTCGACGTCACTTACCACTGAGCTATCATCGGGCATTGATACCTATCAATGCCCGGGGACTGCAAGATCCGGTGGAAGATCTTACCCTCCGCGGTAACAATGACATATCCAACAAATTCAATTATAATTTAAAATCTTATTATAATGAAATTAATAACAAATATAAGGAACTGTAAGATACGAATCTACAAAATTGATTAACTAATAAAAATGGAAATGTGTTTCAAACAAATATGAACTCAATAAACTTGATATTTTAGTCTCTAACTTGACCTACTAACTAAAATATTGTTCTATTAAATATAGCTGCATTCGCGTATTTCCATCATACAAAGTTGAAGTCCGATCACCACTTTTGTGCCCCTCGACGACGCCCTGAGCCAAGGTTCGAGCCCCAACTGGGGCGCCCTCAGCGGTCAGTCGACTAAGATTTGCAATCACGGTTGAGAGCCCTAAGCGCTCGCAGTAGAGTCAGCGTAAGGGTGTATATGGTCCTTCAGACCTCCAGCTTTCTGTCCTCCCCCAAAAAAAAAGCATTCAAAGCATTAATTTAAATTAGGTGACCTAAACCCATCTCAGTGTCAAGAGCCCCATTGCCACCCCTAAAACCGCCCTTAACCCGCATGGATGGCTATTACTCTCAAAATATCGCCAAACACCCATCGATGTATTTCAGTAGTGATACTTGAATTAATAAAAAGGTCAAACATATATTACAAGCCTGAATTGGTTATTAAAAATATTAACTGTTTTATTCATATTTTCACTGTAGTCAAATACCTTATTATGAATAAATTGTACCTCAACAAAACCTAAACAAACAAAGTTATATTTGACAACCTTTTTAATTAGTAAGCGCGCCTTTTTACCATAGACTAAGCATTGTTTACACCTCTACCCTTGTCTATGATTATAAAGCGGAATTTAAAAAGTAACCTATGATATTATGGTCGCAATAAAACAGAAAAACAGACCACCCGTCAAATATGTGACAGTTTATACAGCCTGATGTTATTTATTATCCAACTGACATAATAGGGATGTTGACTGTCATATAAAATCAGCTTCTTTTTATGAAATGTCAAAACGATAGTTTATATGGAGGTTTATATGAATGAAAATACTTGCGTGTGACGTCATAAATATACACCACCAAGATATATATGTGTCTTTGTTGTTGAATTGTTCATTAAAAATCATAAAATGGTTGGATTTTACTAAGTGATTGCTATTTAAGAGTATTTTTAGGTGTTTTATACAGTGGTTAGTGTTACTAATTTTTTTTTGTGATATAAATATAGGTATAATCTCTATAATAATATGGTAACTGAAAATCTCATAGAAGCTTAAGCTTATTACAAAGCTTAGGTACATGTTAAATATAGTCTCACTCTATTTTAAATACCTTGCTTCTTTCTAGACTTGAGATTTCGGAAATGAATAAAGAAAAACTAAAACTGAATTTTTGACTTTTTTAAGGCGATGATAGCTCAGTGGTAGTGAAATCGGATACTGCGGCGAAGGTCGTGGGTTTCTACAATGAGCTTGAGCTTTCGGTGAAGGAAAACATCGTGAGGAAACCACAGCATGGCGGTAGGGTACTTTGTAGTACCTAACTGGCTGCCACCCTCACGTTGAAAATCTCAGTTGTACTTGAGAGCCAATTTGCCTTTAAGGCATTGTAATAAGGTATACAGTACATTCACAATCCCCTTGGTATTTGCTTATGTGTATTATATAGGCGACGGTAGTCACTTACCATTAGGTGACCCGCCAGCCTCGTTGTCACTTATGTCATAAAAAAACTATTTCCTTTTAGGTATTTGAGACTCATCCTGTATAACCTAGGTAAGGCCTTGTTTACACGAGCGCAGCGCGACGTGCGACATTCGTCGACAAACAGTCAGTGTACACGCGACCGAAATCACATCCACACTAATTTGTACAAAAAACAAAACATGACTCGAACATTTGTATCTTTGTTTAAACAAAGGTATTAGATATTTTCTCACTGAATAATGTACGATTCTGAGAAGATTTAATTAATTTTTTTCAGTTCAATGACTTTAGTGAATCGATGATAAATTATAATAGAAAATATCGTGTATAGCACGGTGGTAGAGTTTATTGTCTATGAATACTGTCTGGAAGAAAACATCTGCCAACTACCGAAACAGTTCCGAAAAAAAATACAAATCCGACAGATCCCGCGCGATTAGTTTCGAATTTCAAATTTGAGAAACGAATGTTTACTACAAAGAATTAGTTCGATTCGTTAAAAGACCTTTTCGGATTTAGATACCTTCATGGTGTTATGATTTTTTTTATTGCGTTCCATTTTCAACAAAAGCTGTTTTGAATGTTTACAAAAGTAATTTAGACCATTGCGCATTTAAAATAGAGTGCAAATTGAAAAAATAAAATGTTCTTTCAATGGTTTTGAATCTTATAACAGTTTAATTCATTCGATAGAAGTCTATATCATATTTACTGCGGAATAGAGTTTAAATTAAACGACCACGTAATTTGACGGCAGCAATAAATATTTTGCAATTTTAAAATTTCGGCGCGACGTATTCTATTGTCGGCGGTAATCCAGAGAGAATAGCTTTTTTTTCTAATTTTAGGTGCAAAAATGCTTTTGTCAACAAATTCGCGCGTTACCAAAGTGTAACTCTATCCATAGAGATCTGAATGGAGTTTTGTGAAAGGTTTTGCAAATCAAATTTCATAGAAGAACTAACCGAAAAGGTTTTTTTTTATTCTTTTCTTTGAAAGAGGTTGGTATATTATAACTTCACACATTCAAATTTTAAGTAGACCATTATTTGAACCAACAAATATACCTAGTACATAATAAGAACTAGAATTGATGAACACTATAATGACAAAAACCTCAAAAACGCGCCAAAAGCTCCATCAATTTTCAAACAAATAAATGCCAACCTTTCCTCCAATAGATAAAAAAAAGTAAATGTTTAATTCAATTAAAAAGTATTGTTGTGAAATCGAAATTTATATAAATTTCTTTTGTAACTCGTAAAGTGTAGTTATATTTCGAATAACCCGTTCGACATAATAATGTTTGTTTAGTGTTGGGACGTTGTATCGTACCAGATTGTATCGATATCGATATATTACAGCTGATGGAGATACGCGTGCGACGATGTATTGTGTTATTTCATAAAATAAATGTTTTAATGTCACATATTGTAAACTTTACTATAGTATTGAATTGAGGTTTGTAATAAAATTATTTAAAGTAATCTAATATTATCTAATCTAACATTACGTGTACCTACTATTTAACCGACTTCAAAAAAGGAGGTTCTCAATTCGTCTGTATGTTTTTTTTTACTATGAAAGTATATGAGGTGCTCTGCAAATATAGCGTGATTAAGATTTGTTTTTCTAAGCATGAAAAAATACCTTCCACACTAAATTGACAATACCTAACCATACCAACAAAAGGTTTTTATGTAATGATCAATAACATCACCAATAATCTCGAAAAGTCTATCGATATGTACCCAATCAACCCCTCCCTATGGAATACTCAGAAATGACTGCGTACATTCATTGCTCGAACTTCGAAATAAAATAAAAACGCGTGTGACTGGTCTTAACTAACCGAATTCAAACTCTATTGTCAAACATCGAACAGAAAAAGTTCTTCATTTGAAAAAGAGCCTCGTGATTCAAAGAACGTAACACGACCAAATTGTAACGACCCCTAACTCGTGTACAAATTAAAATAAATACTCCCGATTGCAAGGTTCCACGTAAATTGGTGCTTTTACGCACGTCCGTAGATTTAGAAAAATAACTTTTTTTTTAAGCAAAGGTCTCATTTTATTCAGCCAAATGTTAAAGAGATGTGTCTAATACATTATGAATTGGCTTGGCATGGGGTCGTAGGTTCATTTCCGCTAGAATCTGTTTTTGTAGAAAGGACAACTGAACAGTTATAGCTGGCTTACCGTTGGTATACATACTATAAACGTAAAAAAATCGAATGACATGCAAGAAAATCGAAAAAAAATTCTTTTTTTAAACTTAGCTAGGCTTTAACTTCGAGGTATAAGGTTTCAGGTTCTAATCCCGTTTTTGGTGATGAAAGCCAATGGTAATTTGCAACCTGAAGCTAAATTATTTTGCTAAGCATTAGTGTTCAGGAAGTTGTTATATTGAGTGACCACAATAAAACAGTTTGGGAGCTACGAAGCCACAGACAGACGGACATATATATGAAACACACCCGTCACATATTCATCGGATATTAAAAATATTATAGAGTAAACTAACCATAAACAAAGAATATTTAGAAGAAAAATATTTAAGAATAAAATCGACTTTAATAACAGAGTCATCCAAGCTCCAATGCATCATATAGGTACATAGATGCGAAGAGTATGTTTGTACATCACTGTATGATCCTCAAACCGGGTCGTTTAAAATATGATTGTGTATGCTTCAATAATCTGACATGTGACGTGGAGCGAGATGATTTGATACTTGATGTTTTATTATTAGAAAAATATCAAAATGTTTGTTCTTTTACAATAAAACATCTTTCCTGACGCTTTCCTACAATCTAATCTTTCTTTGGGAGTGATTTCGTGAAAAGGGACGGAAGTGTGTAACAGGAAGCCACCTCGTAGCAGGCAAAGGGTTTTACCCCATACAGCCGAGGTTGGTACTTTTATGGTATTACCAAAGTGAGATGTCAGATGTTACACATCATAATTTTTTTTAAATAAATAAATATCCTGGGTCATACTTCGTACAGCCATCACATCCCATACTAAGCACTGTAAATTGTACTGTTTGTTCCGAAGAGTAAATGATTAGGTAATAAGGCCCAGAACTGAATGAAAACTGATACCTAGCTGATATACCTTATGAATACTTGTTTTTGCACACAAATATAGGTCCTGGGTGCTTTCATCATTTTATAGATAGGATTAAATTCCATATCAAAAGCTTTTTTTATTTCACAAGTGACAATGAAGCAGGCGGGTCTCCTGATGGTAAGTGACTACCGTCGTCTATAGACATTAGCAATACCAGGGGGATTGACAATGTGTTGTACACCTTATTACAATGCCTTAAAGGCAAACTGGCTCTCAAGTGCAACTGCCGGAACACACCAACAGGTGCTTGCTTACCTAGAAGCAACCTATTCACTCGTGACTTGAAGACTCCCAGGTTTTAACTATCGGGAAACACAGACTCAAGCAAGGAGTTCCACTCCTTTGTAGTACGCATAATGAAAGATAAAGCTTATGAAAAATCGCTTTGTGAGTGAAGATGAAATGTCAATCGTACGTCTGGTTGTCCGATGATGGAATGGGCTATTTTTTTAAATTCTGGATAAGCTTGTGTTTGACCGCAATCACCATGGTAAGTGATGATGTGGCCGATGGTGGTAAGCACACTAAGCCTAGATGGAAACTGGCTCTCAAGTGCAGCTGTCGGAACACACCGATAGGTGCTTGGTGACAGATTTTCAACATGTGTGTGGTAGCCAGCCAGTCGGGTACTACAAAGTACCCTACCACCGTGCTATGGTTTCCTTATGATGTTTTCCTTCACCGAAAGCTCATTGTAGGATTCGAACAACCTTCGCCGCGGTATCCGACGTCACTACCACTGAGCTATCATCGCTTTGAACTCCATTTATATTCGTAAAGTATCAAAACCGATTGATCCGCGTCAAAACTTACGAGTGATTATTTATTTTGATTAATTACATAGAGTTAGTTAAATAACTAAAATCACTTAGTGTTGGTTACTCTCTGCGGGTCACTCTATTAATATACTTTTATTATTGTCTATGGAAGCTTAGGGTTCCTTAAGTGATGAAAGACCCTTTGAAATAAGTTTGTAAAAAATACTAGATACCAAAATTTGTAGTAGGTACTCGACTGGCTGGCTACCACCCTCAAGTTGAGCTGACGGCAAGCACCTGTTGGTGAGTTGCCTTTAAAGCATTGTAATAAGGTGTACAACACATTGGCAATCCCCTGGTATTGCTTATGTCTATAGGCGACGGTCACTTACCACCAGGTGACCCATTATTTCTAGGTCTATCTTTAAATTTTCAAGTGAATTAAAATAAAATATGACTCATGTACCAAACGTTTTTGTTTTTTTTTTTATGTCAATAGGTTGACAAACAGGCAGACGGTCCACATGATGGTAAGTGGTCACCGCCGCCTATGGACATTTGCAATACCAGGGTGATTGCCGATGTGTTGCCGACCTTGAAAACGTAGCTTTATATACTTACGTGAAAAGATTTTTAGAATCGGTTAAGTATTATTTAAGTTTATCCATACTAATATTATAAAGAGGTAAAGTGTTGTGAGGTTGTAGGGGGTAATCTCTGGATCTACTGAACCGATTTTGAAAATTATTTTACCAATAGAAAGCCACGTTATTTGTGAGTGTCATAGGCTATATTTATGTCCCGGGAAAAGATATGATCCCACGGGAAAGCGGGTCAAACCACCGGGAACAGCTAGTTATTTACGTACAAAACTCAAATCCTTTTTCATTATAATATTAGTTTTAGATTAAATGCCGAACTGTATGTACGTATAACTTTCGAGTACTTACTGAGCTCTATTTTTTTAAATTCTGGATAGGCTTGTGTTTGACCACAATCTCACTATGGTAAGTGATGATGTGGCCGAAGGTGGTAAGCACATAAAGCCTAGATGGGAACTGGCTCTCAAGTGCAGCTGCCGGAACACACCGATAGGTGCTTGGCGACAGATTTTCAACTTGAGGTTGGTATTCAGCCAGTCGGGTACTACAAAGTACCCTACCACCGTGCTATGGTTTCCTTACGATGTTTTCCTTCGAAGCTTAAGCTCATTGTAGGATTCGAACCCACGACCTTCGCCGTGGTATCCGGCGTCACTACCACTGAGCTATCATCGCCTTAGATTTAAGGAACTACTTTTCATTATTTTAAGAAACATTTTTATTCACAAAAAAAAACATAAAAAGAGCTCTTAAGGGTCGCTAATTGTAATTGACATTTGCGAGAGTCCATTGGCGAAGCTATGACCACATAAGAGCCACATTAAGTTGACAGTCAAGAGGCTCATTGAAAACGATCCATTGTTCGAGGCAAGTCTTCAGAGCCTTGAGCGTCGACGTAGAGTTGCCAGCCTATCGGTTTTTTATCGGATACATTTCGGAGAGCGTGCGATGGAATTACGCGACATAATTCCGCCAAGCCCATGGCGATGATAGCTCAATGGTAGTGACGTCGGATACCGCGGCGAAGGTTGTGGGTTCGAATCCTACAATGAGCTTAAGCTTCGAAGGAAAACATCGTAAGGAAACCATAGCATGGTGGTAAGGTACTTTGTAGTACCCGATTGGCTGGCTACCACCCTCAAGTTGAAAATCTGTCGCCAAGCACCTATCGGTGTGTTCCGACAGCTGCACTTGAGAGCCAGTTTCCATCTAGGCTTTGTGTGCTTACCACTTTCGGCCACATCATCACTTACCATGGTGAGATTGTGGTCAAACACAAGCTTATCCAGAATAAAAAAAGCCCATTCCATCATCGGACAACCAGACTTACGATTGACATTCCATCTTTACGCACAAAGCGATGTTTCATAAGCTTTATCTTTTTTTAAGCGTACTGCAAAGGAGTGAAACTCCTTGCCTAAGTCTGTGTTTCCCGATAGTTACAACCTGGGAGTCTTCAAGTCGCGAGTGAATAGGTTGCTTCTAGGTAAGCGTGCACCATCGTAGACCACATCGTCACCTAACATCAAGTGTGATAGTATTCAATCGCGAATCCATACACAAAATATGTTCTAGAATGTGCCAACCTAAGCTCTGAAAGACTATAGATAACTAAAGATGTATACTAAAAATTATATTATGCAGTTTAGGCTCTTATGAACGTTTACAATTGACTCTACCACCGGTTCCGAATACACTCAAGCTGAGAAGACTCCGGCAAGTAAGTCAGCAAGGCAAATAAAATTAAGATACGGAACCTTACAATATAAAGGTAGTTCAATATTGGCTAATATTTAAGTTTTAACATACGTACAGAGGATTATGCACAGATCAATATATTTGTTTAAAAGTATTTTATCAATGGCCTTAACATTTGTGCCTTTTGGATTATATATAATATTTTAAGTGGTTTGTATTACTTTGACACTTCCTGAGTAATGATTATTGTACGCGATGATATTTGTCGGTGAGTCTGTCGCTAGTGAGGCGGATCTGTGATCAGTGTCTCGCTACTCACAGTTATCCAGGCGACACCCTGCTCGGAGCGCTACCACCATGCTGTGTCGGAACACATGAACGCTGTACGCGATGATATTTGTCGGTGAGTCTGTCGCTAGTGAGGCGGATCTGTGATCAGTGTCTCGCTACTCACAGTTATCCAGGCGACACCCTGCTCGGAGCGCTACCACCATGCTGTGTCGGAACACATGAACGCTGTACGCGATGATATTTGTCGGTGAGTCTGTCGCTAGTGAGGCGGATCTGTGATCAGTGTCTCGCTACTCACAGTTATCTAGGCGACACCCTGCTCGGAGCGCTACCACCATACTGTGTCGGAACACATGAACGCTGTACGCGATGATATTTGTCGGTGAGTCTGTCGCTAGTGAGGCGGATCTGTGATCAGTGTCTCGCTACTCACAGTTATCCAGGCGACACCCTGCTCGGAGCGCTACCACCATGCTGTGTCGGAACACATGAACGCTGTACGCGATGATATTTGTCGGTGAGTCTGTCGCTAGTGAGGCGGATCTGTGATCAGTGTCTCGCTACTCACAGTTATCCAGGCGACACCCTGCTCGGAGCGCTACCACCATGCTGTGTCGGAACACATGAACGCTGTACGCGATGATATTTGTCGGTGAGTCTGTCGCTAGTGAGGCGGATCTGTGATCAGTGTCTCGCTACTCACAGTTATCCAGGCGACACCCTGCTCGGAGCGCTACCACCATGCTGTGTCGGAACACATGAACGCTGTACGCGATGATATTTGTCGGTGAGTCTGTCGCTAGTGAGGCGGATCTGTGATCAGTGTCTCGCTACTCACAGTTATCCAGGCGACACCCTGCTCGGAGCGCTACCACCATGCTGTGTTGGAACACATGATCGCTGTACGCGATGATATTTGTCGGTGAGTCTGTCGCTAGTGAGGCGGATCTGTGATCAGTGTCTCGCTACTCACAGTTATCCAGGCGACACCCTGCTTGGAGCGCTACCACCATGCTGTGTCGGAACACATGGACGCTGTACGCGATGATATTTGTCGGTGAGTCTGTCGCTAGTGAGGCGGATCTGTGATCAGTGTCTCGCTACTCACAGTTATCCAGGCGACACCCTGCTTGGAGCGCTACCACCATGCTGTGTCGGAACACATGGACGCTGTACGCGATGATATTTGTCGGTGAGTCTGTCGCTAGTGAGGCGGATCTGTGATCAGTGTCTCGCTACTCACAGTTATCCAGGCGACACCCTGCTCGGAGCGCTACCACCATGCTGTGTTGGAACACATGATCGCTGTACGCGATGATATTTGTCGGTGAGTCTGTCGCTAGTGAGGCGGATCTGTGATCAGTGTCTCGCTACTCACAGTTATCCAGGCGACACCCTGCTTGGAGCGCTACCACCATGCTGTGTCGGAACACATGGACGCTGTACGCGATGATATTTGTCGGTGAGTCTGTCGCTAGTGAGGCGGATCTGTGATCAGTGTCTCGCTACTCACAGTTATCCAGGCGACACCCTGCTTGGAGCGCTACCACCATGCTGTGTCGGAACACATGGACGCTGTACGCGATGATATTTGTCGGTGAGTCTGTCGCTAGTGAGGCGGATCTGTGATCAGTGTCTCGCTACTCACAGTTATCCAGGCGACACCCTGCTCGGAGCGCTACCACCATGCTGTGTTGGAACACATGATCGCTGTACGCGATGATATTTGTCGGTGAGTCTGTCGCTAGTGAGGCGGATCTGTGATCAGTGTCTCGCTACTCACAGTTATCCAGGCGACACCCTGCTTGGAGCGCTACCACCATGCTGTGTCGGAACACATGGACGCTGTACGCGATGATATTTGTCGGTGAGTCTGTCGCTAGTGAGGCGGATCTGTGATCAGTGTCTCGCTACTCACAGTTATCCAGGCGACACCCTGCTTGGAGCGCTACCACCATGCTGTGTCGGAACACATGGACGCTGTACGCGATGATATTTGTCGGTGAGTCTGTCGCTAGTGAGGCGGATCTGTGATCAGTGTCTCGCTACTCACAGTTATCCAGGCGACACCCTGCTCGGAGCGCTACCACCATGCTGTGCCAGAACTATATCTGGCGACTCCGTAACTGCGTGGGATCAATAAATAATATAGTAAAAAGATAAACTGCAGGAACGGAAGCAACTCATCTTATTTCTTGAGAAAAACAACACTAAACAATTAATAAAATATATAATTTAATGGATAAAGAAATTATTAATATGAACATTATGTATTTATAATAAGACATTTATTTATGATGTATTGCTTTAAAAAGCGTTACATTAACTAAATGCATCTTCACACCAACGGTATATGAAACGTAGCATTTTTTAAAAGATTTTTATATGTCAATAGGTTGACAAACAGGCAGACCTAGACGTTGACCAGACGGTCCACCTGATGGTAAGTGGTCACCGCCGCCTATGGACATTTGCAATACCAGGGTGATTGCCGATGTGTTGCCGACCGTGAAGAGCTCATATCATAGCGCGGAGGGAATACAGTAATAGGGAGCTCATTCCACATCCTAATGAATGCACAAGGAACGTCCGGCTGAATCGTTCGGTTTCCCGGGATGAAAATATAGCCTATGTTACTCAAGGATAATGTAGCTTTCTAATGGTGAATTAATTTCATAATCGGTCCAGTAGTTTTTGAACAAACAAACAAAAAATCAAACCTTTCCGTCGTCAGATTAACTGCGCGACAGTAACAATATCGTATGAAACAACCTTACATTATGCGTAATATAAGAATGCGCGTCCGAACAGCCAATACCAGTTTTGCTGTCGGAATTCAAAATATATTATTGTAGATAATATTTAACGCCTCGTTGGAAATATGAATTAAAATATTCAATAGCTTACCACAGAACAAATAAAATCCGGTCAAGTGCGTGTCGGACTCGCGCTCGAAGGGTTCCGCAAAAAATGGCAAAAAAATCACGTTTGTTGTATGGGAGCGCCCTGTTTTTAGTATTTGTTGTTATAGCAGCAACAGAAATACATCATCTGTGAAAATTTCAACTGTCTAGCTATCGTAGTTCTTGAGATACAGCCTGGTGACAGACAGACGGATGGACAGACAGCGAAGTCTTAGTAATAGGGGTCCGTTTTTACCCTTTGGGTACGGAACCCTAAAAAGGTAGAAGGAGCGTACGTAAACAATAGTCTCCAATGAAGTGAAGCAACGTGCACCAAGTTGTGTGCGTGACCTGCACGTACGTTATCCCGCGTCACTCGCGTCGCACAGGAACGCGATCGGCTTCCTTTTTCAATATCTGTGATTCACTGTTAGTGCGCAGGGCTCTGTCTTTTTGGAACGAAGTTCCTTATCGCGCGTTGTGAAAGGGGGCTAGACGGAAAAAAATCTTACGAAAAATTGTCACCGACACTTTTTGGTATAGTAAGCTATTGTAAGCTGTGCGGCGTGCGCATGTTTCTCTGTCTGTCTCTCTCTCTCTCTTATAGAAAGCAAGCCAGATATTTTTTGTTGTTGTATGTTTTTTTATATACTCTCGAGACTTATATAACTTATATAACTTCGTTTCTCTCAAGTTTTTTTTATTCAATTTTAACTTTTTTGTTTGGCCTGAGTAGCTTACCTCTACTTTAAACTTTGCTTTTACGGAAACAAGTAGTACCTAACTTGAAATAGTTTCTTCTTCTTCTACATCATTTTTTGATCTATCATCAATAGTTTTCGCAGCGCACGCGATCTAAAGAATTTTTACGTCAAGATTTTACATCTCTTTTTTTTACACCTTACATTATTGTAGTTTTAGTAAGGATCCCTATTTTTTTTAAAATATAATATAGCCTATGTTCATCAGGGATAGTGTACCTTTCCAACGGTGAAAGAATTTTTGAAATCGGTCCAGTAGTTTCGAAGCCTATTCAATGCAAACAAACAAACAATCAAATCTTTCCTCTTTATAATATTAGTGTAGATAATAGGAAATCTATTTACTTATAAGATACGTTACCTAACATTCATTATTTAATAAAATTTTAATTTTACCAAACGGGAAGTATACCCTAAATTTTTCAAATCGGTTAATAAATGACGGAGTTCAGAGGCAAACATAAAAGAATACTTACAATTGAATTGAGAATCTCCTCCTTTTTTTTTTATGTTGGTTAAATGGCCGAGAATTGGCACACTAACGCACACATAAGTAACTTTATAGCATTTGGAACGAAGTTCCTTATCGCGCGTTGTGAAAGGGGGCTAGACGGAAAAAAATCTTACGAAAAATTGTCACCGACACTTTTAGTGTCAGTGTCACTTTATTGTAAGCTGTGCGGCGTGCGCATGTTTCTCTGCCTGTCTCTCTCTCTCTCTCTCTCTCTCTCTCTCTCTTATAGAAAGGAAGCCAGATATTTTTTAAGCCAGTTTTTTTTTTTAAATATATATATACTCTCTCGACTTATATAACTTATATAACTTCGTTCCATCCGGGTGTCCCTTGACACCTCTCAAGTTTTTTTGTTTGTTTTGGGTCACTTTTACTTTTAATTGCACTCGGTATGAAGTGAAGTTAAGTTAACGCCGGTGCGACACAGGTCAAAGTTTGCTATTAGCCACTCTTTGGCCTCCCATTTTTGAAGCGCTAATCTATGTATACCTTGTCTATACTAATATTATAAAGAGGAAAGATTTGATTGTTTGTTTGCATTGAATAGGCTCTGAAACTGGACCGATTTGAAAAATTCTTACACCATTAGAAAGCTACATTATCCCTGATGAACATAGGCTATATTTTGTCCCGGGAAAAGATAAGATCCCACTGGAACGCGGGTGAATTACTTGTAATATCATTGTTATTGGCATCTGATGGTAAGTGACTGCCGTCGCCTAAAGACTTCAGCAATACCAGGAAGATAGACGATATGTTCTGTACTTTTTACAATGTCTAGAAGGCAGCTGGCTCTCAATAAACTATTGGAATATACAATTTGTCAAAATCATAACGGTTTTCGTGAATAAATAATAGATAATGTAATTTTGTTGGTTTAGCAAACGTAAAAGACGTTTTAGCACATTTATTGTTGTTAATAAATTAATTTAGTTGTTCCGAAATGTTTTTTTTAGATATTTGTTAAAAAAAATAAAAAATTGTTTTGGGATGGCGCTATGCAAGAAGTCAGAAAATAAAAGGCAATAGTTACTGGGTGACTGATCTATCAAAGCACAGCTCGAACCACTGAACGGATTACGCTTTAATTCGTCACGAAGATAGTTATTATGAAGTAGGTATCCGCTAAGAAAGGATTATACAAAATCCCCTAAGGGGATGAAACGGGGGTCCAAAGTTTGTATGGAGAAACGGGATCGCAGGTGAAACCGCGGGGCGGGAAGCTAGTGTTAGATCGTGAGGCCTGTGTTCTGTTCACATTAGTATGTATTTATTATTAAGTTGCTGACGTCCTGATCCTGATCAATAAAATAGAAAAAAGCTTTTTCCCCAATTTACCTTTCTTTTTTATGAAACTTTTCCAATTATTTGTAAGTTAACTTTCATCGCGCTTTTACGCGCATTTCCAAGCGATCATATATTTTTAAGGTTTTTTTCCTGTTTGTCAACTCCTTATCTAGTTTTTTTATTTAGACGAGTTTTTTCATTTAAAAAATACAAAAAAAAACTGTTGCATTTCGAAGTCTCATTCGAAAAAAAAACATTTATTTATTACCTAGAATATGGTACATTATGATAGTCATTGAGTTCTGCATATTTTACCAATAAATAAAGGTAGACATATTAAATACATTATTAAACTGTATTCTCTAGCATTATACCATCCAATCAAAACACACAAACAGGCGTCGCAGACTTCTACAATAAATAACAGTGGTATTTGAATAATTTGGCAGTTATGTCGACCGACTCACTAATAAATGACACCAAATAAGTATTATAAGAAAATGCCAGTGATTTGGAGAAGGCATTTGACTTATCGAAAAGCTTTCACCTTTATTATGGCCAAAACAAACATGCAATATCAAAATATTTATTACCTAACTTATAACAAATGTACAAAATATACATGCAAATGTACAATTACAATACATAAAAAACATCTTCGAGGCTGCCGCTGCTGCCGATCGGCAAGGTTCCCAGAAGGCTGGCAGCGTTTCCTCTTTGGATGGCCAAGCTGATGCGTTGGCGGAAAAAGCTCCCCGCCCGCCGGTTACCCGAGGCCTCGATTAATTTTTTACATAAAATATTTGCGAAACGACGAGCTTCAGACCCCCACGGACCCATGGTCTCAACCGCAAAAGGCATAAATTGATAATTTGGACCAATACAGGCGTACTTTTTGAATTTTGAATTTTCCGCACCTTTCGCAAATACTAAGTAATTATCCTAACTTATATTTATTTAAATACATAGGTAAGTACATATAATTCTTGAATTGTAAGACTAAGTGTTATCGAATTAAAAACTAAAATAAATACATTTTAAAACATACTAAAATAAAATTTCTGAAGATCGTCTACAAGTATTTTATGTCAAAAATTAACTCTGCCTCGGGAGACCGGAGGGCGTTGAGCTTTTTCCCGCCAACGCATCACTGGACCGCTGCCAGCCTGATGGGAACAGGCTGAATTTTTACACAGAGACAGTTTATGAAGCTCGTGAACGCTGGTGTTCCACAAGGCTGTGTACTATCTCCGACGATGTTTCTTCTGCATATCAATGATTTGCTTCAAACTTGCAGTATTCATTGTTATGCGGATGACAGCACTGGAGATTCTTTTTATACCGGCCAGGTAAAAGCTTCCCGGGAACACGTTGATGAGTGCCGGAACAGTCTTGTGTCGGAAATTGAGACAATACTCGATCATGTCTCAGATTGGGGTCGACTTAACATGGTTCAATTTAACCCCACGAAGACACAGGTCTGCGCGTTTACCACCAAAAAGAATCCCTTTGTCGTATCCCCTCGTTTTGAAGATGCTCCACTTCAGGCCACGTCGAGTGTTGGGATCCTTGGCGTCGAAATATCGAGCGAGGTTCAGTTACGTTGTCATCTGGAAGGTAAGGCAAAGTTAGCCTCCAAAAAGCTCGGTGTGCTTAACAGGGCGAGACAGTATTTCACCCCGACCCATCGCCTTCAATTGTATAAGGCACAAGTTAGGCCTCACATGGAATACTGTTCTCACCTCTGGCCTGGTGCACCACAATATCAGCTCCTTCCATTTGACCAAATCCAACGAAGAGCAGCTTGAATCGTCGGCGACCAAGAAATTTCCGATCAGCTCGACACTTTGGCTCTGCGGCGTGATGTAGCATCTCTCTGCGTCTTTTACCGAATTTATAACGGGGAATGCTCCGAGGAACTGTTCGGATTAATACCAGCCGCTGAATTTCGTCATCGGACAACCCGCAGCTCCACAAATCTACATCCATACCACTTGGATGTTTGGCGATCCACCACTGAGCGTTTTACGCGGTCTTTCATACCACGAACCTGTGGAATCGACTTCCAGCGGCGGTGTTTCCGAACGGATACGACTTGGGGACCTTCGAAAAAGGGCGTATTCCCATTTAAAAGGCCGGCAACGTACCTGTGACCCCTTGGGTGTTGCGGGTATGCATGGGCGGTGGGGATCACTTAACATCAGGTGACCCGCATGCTCTCTTGCCCCCTATTGCATAAAAATAAATCGGAGAATAATATTATACAGGTTACTTTCTATGTTATATATTACCAGGAATGCGGGTAAAAAATAAACCGCGGGGCAGTACTTGGTAATAAAAACGACTCTAAACTAATATAATAATGAGAAAAGATTTAATTCTTTATGTTACTTTGTAATGGATAAATTCAATAAATACTGAACCGATTTTAAAAAAATCCTTCCTAAAACGCAGATGAAACCGCGAGACCTCATGTTAGTCTTATTTAAGAGTTTCATACTCTGTATCGAATGCAATTTGTCAATATTGTCTCTGGATAAACATATGCAATGAATATTTCAAGCAACTACTTTTGACAATCTGCATTCATTATATGACCGTGCCGAAATAAATATCTAATAGCAGACAACAATCTGCCTAATTTACATAAAAAGATGTATAATATCATTTAGCTTGTTTATTTTGAAGACTTTGTTGCCATAATGTATGTCTTACAATGTTTACACGGGTGAATTTTATGTTTGCATGGATTTAAGGGAATAGCGGTAAATGCTAAATGGAGTCTAGGACCCGATTTTGATTAAAACTAAAACTGCATCATCAGACTTTAGAAAAACTATTTTCCCAAGCCATTAATCGAACCGGATGAATTTGAAAATATTGTCGGACATTTGTTCACACACGGCTATCTGGTCCCAAACTAAGCAGAGCTTGTAATATGGAAACCAGATGACTACTACTTTTTTTTTGTAAATACATACTTAAATAGATAATTACACCCAGACTCAGGACAAACAGACATGTTGATGCACACAAATGTGTGTCCCGGATGGGAATCGAACCCACGACCCGCATGATAGGTAGTGTGTGAACCAACCACGCCAACTGGCCCGTCAAAAAAAATACACAGTCTGTATTACACCATCCGATAATGTAAATACATAGGTCGCTGGTTCACATCCGGCTCGAAGGACCAATGTTAGGGTCCTATGGACGTTAAAATGAAATAAAATAGTGGACGGTAATTTCTGTAGGGATGGTTATTGCCAGCCAAAATTATCAATATGGTCGTCCGTGTCCGATGGTGTCCAGAAACGCGAGTGCGTGGGTGGGGAGCGCGGCTACGGTGACGGTGTTCCCCGCCCGCGCGTCTCCTCCCGTGCGTTTGTTCAGGATCAAATTCTCAGAAGTAATGACATATGGCAAACTAAAAGAAAATGTTATTTTTTAATAAAATGATTATCATTATAATTTTGTACACTCGTTGGACTTGACTGATAACTCACTCGCAATAAGAACATACCTTCTATTGTTTGACTAGGTCAAATATTGTTTACTCCGCAGTTTCACCCGCGCTCCCGTGGGATCTTATCTTATCCCGGGATAAAAATATAGACTATGTCAATTTGACGGGCCGGTTGGCGTGGTTGGTTAAGACACTACCTATCACGTCGCAGGTCGTCGGTTCGATTCCCATCCAGGACACACATTTGTGTGAATGAACATGTCTGTTTGTCCTGAGTCCACATTCTCCCGATAGCTACTGATTTATTTCAACCAATTCAACTTGGTTTTGGCTCAAAGGGAGGTTGTGAGGCAGCGGTACATGCGGCTCGGACCTTTCTTTTAAATAACGGAAGTGATGTTCTGCTTAAGGTTGACATAAAAAATGCATTTAACTCTGTCGATAGGGCCGCTATGTTGACACAAATTAGGGATATTTGTCCTGACATATATTCTTACTTGTGGCAATGTTATGGCCATCCTACAAAACTTTTTTATAAAACACAACCGATCATTTCCGGTGTAGGTTGTCAGCAGGGCGATCCTCTCGGCCCTGCCATTTTTAGTTTGGCCATTCAACCAATCATATCTAAATTACAGTCTAAATTTAATGTTTGGTATCTAGACGATGGAACTCTTGGAGGTGATGCGACTTCTGTTATCAGAGATTTAAAATCTCTAACTGAAAAATTTAAAAAAAATTGGTCTTGATTTTAACTGCTCCAAATGCGAGATCCTAGTTTCAGATTCTGTTCCTGAATCTGAGAAATCCAAAATTATTCAAGATTTTAATGATTTGGCACCAAATATTAAATTAATCTCAAGGGATTCGCTTCTTCTTCTCGGAGCCCCCGTCTTAGATGAATCCATTCCTGGGTTTTTTGAGCAAAAAATACAAAATTTTAATGAATCCTCTCATCGACTTTATGACATAAATGCGCATTATGCATTTTTTATTGTACGACTATGTCTTTTTGTGCCGAAGTTTACGTATTTACTCCGCTGCACCCACTTATTCAAATTCGATCAATTATTAGAAACTTTGGACAACATGATCAAAATTTATCTTTCTAAAATCCTAAATTGTTGCCTAGACGACAACAAAGTGTGGTCTCAAGCCACCCTACCCGTACGATATGGTGGCCTAGGAGTGCGTAAAATTTCTAGCGTATCACTGCCGGCATTTCTGTCCTCGGTATACAGTGTGAGTGACCTCGTCAGATCTGTTTTGGAACCAACTATTGGATCTGTTGAGGTTTCTTACCTATCCGATGCCAGAAATGCTTGGCAGGTAGCTTGTCCAGGCACAAATATTCCGACTTTGAGTCACTCTCAGAGAGAATGGGACAAACCTCTTTGCGAAAAAACTTGGCAAATTTTATTTTCTGATTTTTCTACTGATTCGGACCGGGCACGTTTGTTAGCTGTCTCTCAGAGTGAATCAGGTCACTGGTTGCAAGCCATTCCATCTAGTAATATCGGGACTTTGTTAGACCGCATAACATTAAGCTTGTGCATTTGTCTTCGTCTTGGTTCCAGGTCCAATCATCCTCATCGCTGCCGCTGTGGGGATCTTGTCAATGAGCTCGGCCATCATGGGCTTTCGTGTTCTCAAAGCGCCGGTCGTATTTCACGCCACGTGGCTCTTAATGATATTATCCGTAGGGCTCTTGTTGTCGCCGGCGTGCCTTCTGTACTCGAACCAGTCGGTATTTCGCGTGGCGACGGCAAGAGGCCGGATGGTATGACTTTGATCCCGTGGAGTGTCGGCAAGCCGTTGGTGTGGGATGCCACTTGTGTCGATACACTTGCGCCATCTCACTTACCGGCGACTTGTAAAGCCGCGGGAGCGGCTGCGAAAGGTGCGGAAAATTCAAAATTCAAAAAGTACGCCTGTATTGGTCCAAATTATCAATTTATGCCTTTTGCGGTTGAGACCATGGGTCCGTGGGGGTCTGAAGCTCGTCGTTTCGCAAATATTTTATGTAAAAAATTAATCGAGGCCTCGGGTGACCGGCGGGCGGGGAGCTTTTTCCGCCAACGCATCAGCTTGGCCATCCAAAGAGGAAACGCTGCCAGCCTTCTGGGAACCTTGCCGATCGGCAGCAGCGGCAGCCTCGAAGAAGTTTTTTATGTATTGTAATTGTACATTTGCATGTATATTTTGTACATTTGTTGTAAATAGAATTCATAATGAGTATGTATTTACAACAACAAAAGGAGTAGATATCAGTCATCTGGTTTCCATATTACAAGCTCTGCTTAGATAGCCGTGTGTGAACAAATGTCCGAGGATATTTATTTATTCAAATGTTGAAAGAATTTTTGAAATCGGCAGTAGTTTTTGAGTTTATTCGTTACACACATACATAAAAATCTTTCCTCTTTATAATATTAGTGAAGATAAAAAATGTTCGAGCTACAATGAAGCGTGGCCGGGTTTGGTGGCAAAGGGCATTGTTCATTTTCGGCTTGGCGTGAACAGAATTGTTAGAGAAAAACATTTGTACCAAAAAATATCTTTAATTAAACCATGAATATTGGTCATTTTTAGTTGTGTAGATTTACACTGATAAAAACATCAAATAAATAAGTATTTTAAATCATAATTACTTTTTCCTGTCGGCATTACGACTGCGTCACATTGCCAGCATAAAAAAAAACAATTACAACTAATAAAAATCGATTTTAAAATATGTATTTTATATCGATTACAATAATACTATTTTATCTAACTTCATAAGAAGGATGTTTAATTATTCAAAACATTTAACAAAGGCATTAAAATCGTGAAATCACGTTGTACTGCATTCATATATTTACAAGTAAAGAAGTAATGTTACTATTGAATTATTGCATTTCGATTATTCAAGATAATCGATATAATTATTATTTTTATGGCAGCCCTGGTTTAAGCAGTTTGACAGCTTTGACAGAGTTTGACTGAGGTTTGATTTGACTTGTCTGTCATTTCAAGTTATCGTAATCTCTTGTTTTGTTATTGTTTATTTGTGAATATAATTATTTTATTTACAACAAATGTACAAAATATACAAGCAAATGTACAACTATAATATATAAAAAACTTCTTCGAGGCTGCCGCTGCTGCCGATCAGCAAGGTTCCCAGAAGGCTGGCAGCGTTTCCTCTTTATTTGTTGTTTTTCCGTTTTATACCTCGAACTTTGCTAATCATAATAGACACCGATGACGCTATTTACGACAACACTGGCATCCCTACTAGAACGTGGTGATTATATCCTCTTTGATTCCTACCGATACTGTTCCAAGCCCAAATGTTGACTTGATTCCTACTATTTCCTACCATGGATGTAATACCTATGGAAGGTACGTCCGATGCTATGGAATTGAGATGCAACAATTGTAATTCCGACTTTAATCAAAGGAAAAGGCATAACCTTGATCTGGTGGAGGTGATGTCGGTAATACAGTGGATCTCACCCCAAGTGGTAAGTGTTTAATTCGCTATTTGTTATCCAACAAATCTTTGAATAGTATCATGTCCCCGTGCAGCCTATTTTTTTATGGTGTGGTATATTTGCTTTGTCAACAGGTGACTAATAGCACTGTAGTATGGCATTCTTGCTGGACTCTGGCTTTGAACATTTCGACTGTGGCTAATGAAGAGTCTTCTACTAGTAGTGGTTGGCAACGTTGTTTTTGTGTTAGCTATAAATGTTCTTTATTAAGAACAAGATCTCACGTCTACGTACTGATACAAAATGTGAACTGGTGTTCTTGCAAAGATGCATAGATTTGCACTTAATAATTGCTATGTTCTAACAATTGCACACAGTCTCTGAAGCCCTATCAATCATAAAAATGTCTCTAGACTGAAAATATTGTGTAACGGCTTTGATTCATAATGAAATAATTTGATGTGATATTAGCATCTGATGTTGTAGCTGGATAGGGGCTTTATATATCTACATGTTGGTTATAGGCAGATATAAAATTAATTATTGGGATTGGGATTTTGTTAATTCAATCCAATAATGGACTAAATCTTCAGACATGTCTGCTATATGCTGAGCTTTTGTAAGTTATGAATCTGATTAAAAAATAAGATGAGGAAAAAAATATTTTATTTCAAAAACCATTAATGAATGAATGAATGAATGAATGAAATACTCTTTATTCTATACACCAAAATACAAATAATTCATGACACAAAAATAAAAAAATATATAAAAAAGTGAATACAATCTAGGCGGCCTTATCGCTTAAGCCATTTATAAATGTTTCCTAAAAAACTATTAGAAACACCTGGATACAAAACCTTATTATTTTTTATATTCCTACAGGGTAAAGCTACCAATTCTACATATTGTTTTTATTCTCAGTGACTGTTCACTCCAGGCCAAAACCCCATACAAAGTGGACAATGCCCTTTGTTTTTCAGCAAAAATTACAAGCTCGATTAGTGTTGCACCCATATCGATAAGCGGCAAATGGAAACCGTAACATAAAACAAGGTATCAACACTTAACTAAGCTATCGACTATACAGGCGCATGTCTAAACGTCAGACCCCCCTGTTCAAAGTGTATTTGTCAAAGATTAAAACAGAGCGTTACATTGTAAAGGCCTTAATAAATGGCGTGAGTTTATACCAACAAGAATAGACTTTTCTGTGCATGAACTGTCAAAGTCAAAGTCAAAACCATTTATTCAGTTTATGCTCTAGAAGGGCACTTATGAAGGTTCGGAAGTCAGCATTCAACTGAGAAGTTTTGTTTTTTATTCTGGATAAACTTGTGTTTGACCACAATCTCACCATGATAAGTGTTGATGTGGCCGAAGGTGGTAAGCACACAAAGCCTAGATGGGAACTGGCTCTCAAGTGCAGCTGTCGGAACACACCGATAGGTGCTTGGCGACAGGTTTTCAACATGAGGGAGCCAGCCAGTCGGGTACTACAAAGTACCCTACCACCGTGCTATGGTTTCCTCACGATGTTTCCCTTCACCGAAAGCTCAAGCTCATTGTAGGATTCGAACCCACGACCTTCGCCGCGGTATTCGACGTCACTTACCACTGAGCTATCATCGCCTTAGCTAGAATCGGCAAGAAACTCAGCAAGGTTACATAACTAAATATTTTTGGCTGTGTGTGACGTCGTATATCGCGGTGAAGGTCGTGGGTTTGAATCCTACAATGAAATTGAGCATTCGGTGAAGGTAAACATCGTAAGGAAACCATAGCACGGTGGTAGGGTACTTTGTAGTACTCAACTGGCTGGATACTACACAAATTGAACTGTCGACAAGCACCTATCGGTGTGTTCCGACAGCTGCACTTGAGAGATAGTTACCATCTAGGTTTTGTGTGCTTACCTTCAGCCACATCATCACTTAACATGGTGAGATTGCGGTCTAAAAGAAAAAAAAATCTTACAGATAACTTCACTGAGGCAAACTTTGCCGAGTGTTTTTGGTAGGTAAAAATACCTTCCAAAAACCAAGTTAGTCCGTCCCGTCTGATTATAATATTCTTTGCCCATACTCTGAACATTTATCGGAAGGTTTAAGATACAGATAATGGCTATGATTCATGCGCTGTTTTTTATACTTTTTATCCTTTAATGTACTTGTATTTAAGTAGTACCCTAGCAGGACATTCAGGTGACAACGAATTTGGGGTTCCGTACTTAAATTTTGTAGAGCCTTATTATACAGGGTGTTTGGTAAGTAGGACGATAAACTGAAGATGAGTGGGGATAAGTGGGCGGGTTACTGGGACACCGTTTTTGAGATATTTTAAATCAGGAATCATAAGTAACTAGTGAGCCCCGCAGACGTTGTCCTGCCATGAAATGAAAATAAAAAGAAACTTGGAACCATCAGTTTTAAACAATATTTGCGCCAACTGTCACACAACTGGCAGTTATGTCAAACGCCATGTTTATATTAAGGTTAGGAAATTTAATATGGTCGTTAAGTTTTCTTACATTTTCTAATGTTCCGCGCAACTTTCATACCTTTTTCTTTCATAAGAACCTTCTCCTTAAATAACAAACACAACAAAAAAAGAATTAGCGAAATTGGTCCAGCCGTTGACGCGTGATGCAGTGACCAAGGGGAATAGGGATTCATTTGTATAGATAAAAACTTTACAAATAAGTAAATACCCAAACTTTTCGTTGTGATACTGATTGCGATTTCTTTAGACTCAGGAATAGTTACTTTGTTAACTTAAGTTTATCGGACTAATTAATGGGGGTTATAATTTTTTATGTATTTTTGTATTACTTTAAGAATAAAATTGTTAAACATTTGAAAAAAAAGCCAATATAGTCAGATGGGCCAAAAATATTAAAAAAATGTAACCTTGCTGAGTTTCTTGCCGGTTCTTCTCAGTTGAAGGCTGACTTCCGAACCGGTGGTAACTTCTGTAATTCGACCTTCATAAGTGCCCTTCTAGGGCCTAAACTGAATAAATGGTTTTGACTTTGACTTTGAAACAAAATAATTCCTGTTTAAAAATCAAAGACAATTCACCTACGGAACCCTTACTACATCCACCTCTTCACGCTTTACCGTCCCATCACTATAATCGGTCAAAGGCCTCAGAGCATTAAGTGCATTCAGAAAGCTGTGCGCTTGCGTATCTGTCCCTCACATAACTACGGAACACTTATTTGTATCTGTTTGTATGTTTCTCACCTCATAACTCGAAACGGTTGTTGTTGTTTTTTTTAAGTTATGGTCTACTTTTTGTTATTATTAAGTGCAAATAGGCCAAGTGGATATAGGATAGAAGGCGATCATAGCTCAGTGGTAGTGACGTCGGATACCGCGGCGAAGGTCGTGGGTTTGAATCCTACAATGAGCTTGAGCTTTCCGTGAAGGAAAACATGGTGAGGAAACCATAGCACGGTGTTAGCGTACTTTGTAGTACTCGACTGGCGCCATACCACACACAAGTTGAAAATCTGTCGCCAAGCACCTGTTGGTGTGTTCCGGCAGTTGCACTTGAGAGCCAGTTCGCCTTTAAGGCATTGTAGTAAGGTGTACAACACGTTGGCAATCCCCTTGGTATTGCTAATGTCTATAGGCGACGGTAGTCACTTACCATCAGGTGACCCGTCAGCTTCGTTGTCACTTGTAGTATAAAAAAAAGTTGAGTGACATATCAAATCAACTAATGAAATACTGACTTGTGACGTCATAAATATACATAATCAAAAGATCTACTCTTTATCGTTAAATTGGTACCTAATTAAAATCATAAAAGGATGATTTTTAAAAAGTATTCGCAATTGTTGAGTATTTTTATAGGTGGTTAGTGTTAGAAAGAATTTATATAACATGCTTATTCAAAAATGAGTTTTCTATAATAGCAATGTCGATAGAAAACTCGTAAACTATAACACTTTTTGGACGTAATAGATATCATTGTAACTTTAGTTAGACCTTTATTTAAATCTTATTTATTCCAAGATATGATATATCTATATACCCACATAACTGTCCAGGTACATCTGAATTCATTCACCAATTTTAAGGTGATTGATTAAACAAATACACACAATATTTGATGTAAAGAATATATTTATTATACCTTGTAGCATGGCAACCATGCAGTAGTCGTAGTTATTGTGGTAAGGTTGGTACACCGGCCCAACCGGAAAGAACCACGTCAAGAGACGCCGCCATTAATCGTTCTGTGCCCCTAGCATGAGTTGTCACCAAAAACACACATCAGACGCTAGCGGAGAAACGCGCATCGAATAGTTTTTGGTTAAACTTGTTCCTACACGCTAGTAACTAACGTTTTTTATCCATTGCTTTTAGAATATCGGTACCGTGAGTCACAAATTTGACAGATGTCATCGAGAAATACCGTCTCGATTATAGTTAAGTAACTCACGGGCAAATTGAACCGTGAGATCTTCGATCGTATAGTTTACGTAGTGTTTATATACCTACTCTTTGTAGTTTATAATGAAAGTTTATAAAATTTGAGTGTTATTTTGTTGTACTTGTAATGAGTTTACTTAATAAAGATATATTTGACTTTGAGTTTGAGTTGTAATAATTGTTATAGTGACTCTTTGTTGTTAATTGTTTTCATAATAGTGTGTGGATAATATAATCATAATAGTAAAGCTCTCCAGTTTTCTTTCCCAACCTAAATCGAGGCTCAAACCCATGCACGTCGGCTAAAACCTACGATCAACTAAAATAATTTATTTACAATAAATGTACAAAATATATGAAAAAATTAACAACTATAATATATACAGGGTAAATCTTTCAAGTGGGCGTGAATAGCCAAATCCTAAACTAAAGGGAATAGCGAAAAATGGTTAAAGGAGTCTCGAGGTCTATTTTGATTAAAACTAAAACTGCATCATTACATTTTCGAAGAAATGTTTTTCCATGCCAGGTATCGAACCCGATGGATTTGAAAAAAAATACACAGCCTGTATTATTACACCATCCGATAATATTGCTAATAATAAGAATAAAATTCTCAGAAGTAATGACATACGGTAAACTAAAATAAAGTGTTCTTTTCTAATAAAATTATTAACATTTTTTGTATTTTTACTAAAATGATTAACATTTTTAAAATTCAACCTGTATACGCGTATAAAACTTCCTCGAGGCTGCCGCTGCTGCCGATCGGCAAGGATCCCAGCAGACTGGCAGCGTTTCCTCTTTGGATGGCCAAGCTGATGCGTTGGCGGAAAAATTTGACGGGCCGGTTGGCGTGGTTGGTTAACACACTACCTATCACGCCGCATATTGTAGGTTCGAATCCCATCCAGGACAGACATTTGTGTGCATGAACATGTCTGTTTGTCCTGAGTCTGGGTATAATTATCTATTTAAGTATGTATTTACAAAAAAAAGGAGTAGATATCAGTCATCTGGTTTCCATATTACAAGCTCTGCTTAGTTTGGGATCAGATAGCCGAGTGTGAAAAAAATATCCCAGGATATTTATTATTACTATTATTTTAGAGTAGTACTCGTATTTTTCATTTGCTTGAGATGACATTGAAACAATTGAATTTGAATCTTGAAATTACTATGTATTGTTCATATAAAAAAAATACACAATTATAATTAAATTCTATTCTATTATCGCAATCATCATAATTATAATCGCAAATATTGTCAGTGAGACTAGATAAATAAATTATTGAATGTAATAGATGTAAGTTGTTTTTGAAAAGAGTAATTGCTGAGTTTATTGCCGGCTCTTCTCAGCAAAAGCAACCTTCCGAACCGAGCATTAGAGTCTGAATATTCATAAGTACCTGTGAAGGCCTATTTGGATGAATAAACTTTTCATTTCATTTCATTTTATTTGGAGGCACTTATACGTGGACGAAAACAAAGCATTTCATTTAAATTTCATTTATTTCTTTTATAATAGTTTACATATTTTTACATAATATTTACAGTATTTAAAGCTTGCCGTAAGTATATATAATATAGTTAATTACATTGAATATTTGAGAATAAACAAATAAATAAAATAATGTAGATATTGCTTAGCTTAGAATAAGATTATGAAAGTAAAATGATATTTAAAGTATTTCACAATGGCGTTTCGGCAAAATATAAGCGATTATTTACAATTTGACATAAACAAATCAATAATATCACTAAAACACCATTCTAAAGTTGAAAATTTAAAAAAAATCATTTTTTATCATTTTCAAATTTACAACGGCACTGGCACATCAAAAGTAGAATAAAAAGTGTTTTTACAATAAATAAAAATAATTTTATTTGGTATCGAAAAAATGCTCAATATCTTATCACGTTTCTTTTTACGCTCGCACTAAAAGTTACTTCAGTTTTCAAATTTAAAGTAGGTAAGTTACACAATTAAAAACATCAGTTAAATATAATTTTCACAGTTTCAAATTAATTAAATGATCAATTATAATTAATTTAATCTCACTATCTCTTTCTTACAAACAACATTGAAAAAGGATAGAAGCCGTCACATAAAACGCTAAAGTCATATCGGGAAAATAAGGACCAATTTATTTTGATAATATGTTTTTTGTTGGACAAAGTGAGATTTTATTAGAGAAAACTTTCAACATCATTCCAAGATCCAGCTTGGAAAAATAAAATAAGTAAAGTTCAGTGCGAGCTAATTTTTCTGAAGCTACCTAAATCCCTGTTCGCATTTTTCTACTTGAATTAAAACCTTACCTATCCTTTCGTGTAATACTTTAGCATTTTTCTCCGGCAACGGTGGTAGAATATCCCTAATAACTGCATTGTTTTTACCATGAAACATTTGACTGAGTTTTACTCCCACTGAAGAATCATATAAACTCCTCAATGAATCTATAGTTCTTTTCCTAAACACACACAGGTTATCCAACATTAAATTATGGTAGACATTGTATTTTTTCAAAAGTCTATATCCGTGAAGCAAACCCGATTCGTTATCTAAGAACAAAAGGAGACCACTGTCTATTTTCTTCGCTAAATTATGTGCTGGTCCATCCATAATGTTGACATTCCATTGATAATTAAATAGATTATTCACTATCCTATCCAAATTTGCTGTTAGATAATCAAATATGATTAAATCCGACCATTGTGCAAGCTCCACGAATAAATTAATAGTTTTCTTATTCAATTCTACGTTTATGTGATTGAAGTTGTCAAAGTCTTTTTTAATTGTTTTATTCTTCTTTGTAAGTTTATCCAGAAATAATTGTTTAGATTCAACTGTATCGTTTTCTTTTACGGCCATTTTCATTACATCTACTTTATTCAAATGTCTATCGGATGGTTTGAATATGTCTGGAATTCTTGCAGGCTCTAAGCTTGGTATATACTGTGTCAGAACTACAGCTCTATTGGTAGTCCACTGCGCAGTAGCTATATCATTAGCAACGTTTCTCCAAAGCTTATCCTTTATATCTACTACTTTGACTACAGAGGGCGCTAAGTTCGTCAAATTTAATAACCTTCCAACATAAAAACTGAAAATTTCTCCTTGTATTTGATCCGTATTCTGTCTGTATCGCACACAAGCTTGGATTCCATCTTTGAACGTTACCAATCTGTTCTGCATTCTCCCACAGCCGACTTCCGTCTTCATAACCTCGCTTTGGTCCACGTATTTCTCCCAAATCTCAGCTGTATTTTCACCGTAACCTTGCGGCATAGCATTCTCAACCTCAGGCCCCCAAAATATGCTTTGGTATAACACTGTAAATTCATTAGGAACAAAACTCGTATTGACTTTGTTTATCGAACGATTGATCGTATTCTTTTTATTATCTTTGAGAATGTCTTTCATGTCTTCTGTAAGACTTTTCGGATATACTTCCTTATTATATTTAGGTTCTTTACCAGTGAACGATACTTTTAAAAATCTATCTTCATTAATTTCAGTCTGTACATCATTGGATTCTTTCAATGAATTTAAAGTCCTAATTATATTAGATCTAGAATTATTTATGGCTAATTGTCTAGGACTAAATTCAGTTTCTCTGTAGCCTCCCATTAGGACAATGCCGATCGAGAGACCAAAAACGAAACTTATTATGACACTTAATATACAGTAGCTATACACTCCTTGGTCTTTCTTGTTTCTTCTCGGTTCTTCTCTATTAATATAGTTATTGTATACAATATAGGATTTGTTTACTTCTGCTACACCTAGAGGTCTCATCTTGTCTCCTGCTAATCTTATATCTGTCTTAACTTCTTCTAGTGTAGGTATTCTGTTACATTCTTGGTGTTTTCTTCCTTCAGCAGACTCCATTTTGTTTTTTATCTCATTCAGTGTCTCGAATTCATCTTGTGATCTGTAACAATTGAAATGAATCATATTAATAAATAGTTTCTATAACTTGAATCGCGTTTCCTGGAATTATATTTCTAGAGGGTTTTGAGATGACCGTCCCAAAATTGTGCGAACAATGGCCCTGTTAATGTATAAAAATACTAGTTTACCACGTTCCTGAAGGATCTCATCTTTTCCCGGGATAAAAAGTATCCTATGTTTTATTCCAGGATATGATCTACTTGTGTGCCAAGTTTCATCAAATTCCATTCCGTAGTTAATGCGTGAAAGAGTAACAAACATCCATACAAATAATCTTTCGCGTTTATAATATTAGTAGGATTATATAGTACTGAATAATGATTTAAGATATGCCATTGTTTGACCTCTAAGGCTTTTTGTGGACTTCTTATAAATCTACAACATATTTTTAAGAAATATAAGCCAGAGCCAAGGGACAATTAACCTCATAGCCGACTTTTTGGCGGGAACTTGCGAAGTGACGTTGAGTTTTCGTTTTATTTTCATGAAATTCGTGTATTTTGAGTTTTATTGAATAATATCGGTGGTGTTTTGTCCAATAATGATCAATCTAAGTGCACAAGTGAAGTGAAATGAAATGAAAGCGTGTATCGTGACTTTCCAGGTTGTCCCAAAAAGTCCGTGAATGTTTTAGTGGAACAACCGCCAATTTCACTAAAGCCTGACTGGACATGCACGGACGAGGACTAGACATTACAGTGAATTTGAGAATGTGACTATAACATAAAAGAAGAAATTAAAACTGAATAAATGTATGCGACTGAGAGACTTTGTATTGACTAAAAATATTTAAAAAAAAATTAAAGGAGTGACAAATAGACCAAGACCATTTCAAATACTTTGACATTGGCAGAAATATCCGAAAGGATGATTGCCAGCAACAAAAAAAAAACTCATAGCCAGCCAGTCGTAGTGATTCCCTCACGATGTTTTCCTTCACCGTAAGCTCAAGCTCATTATAGGATACGAACCCACGACCTTCGCCTCTGTATCCGACGTCAAGCATGTTACATTAGGTGTCCTTGTTTTTATGGAATGTTAATAAAACCAGAGACAAAAACTAGTACATAATGAAATAGACTAAAGCTAATATATATCTTTAACAAGTAAAATGTTATATAAATCATTTGATCCGGATATAACAGATTAGAGTCAATCAAATAACAAAGTAAGTTAAAATTGACTGCTTTTCTCACGATGTTTCAGTCATAGTTTCAGTTATAACTAGGTCTTCCGCGCGGTTGCACCCGCTTTCTGAGAGCAAAAAGTTTTTTCTGAGAGCAAATTATTCTCCAAAAAGATAGCTGAAGAGAGCTAACCGCTGATGAGATGTAACTACCCCTATGGCCTAAACTGAATGAATTACTTTAAAATTGAGTTATAATATGTATAGGCTAATTCTGGAAAAACTTAAAGTACTTTATCTATGGAACTGTCTTATGTTTGGATGTTTGTTGCCCAATCACACAAAAACGGCTGAAAGGATATAGATGAAAATTGGCACACAGGTAGATCATATCCTGGAATAAAACTTGGCATACTTTTTATCCCGGGAAAAGATAAGATCCCGAGGCAACGCGGGTGAAACCGCGGGGCGGAAAACTATTAACAAAAAGTATTAAATCGTCTATATAAATAAATACCCACTTAACGTTTTTTTGCCTCCATAAAGCCTCGGTGGATTACAAGGAGCTGTTAGTACCTCCCCCCAATTATCAGCCAACCGTCAATTTACTAATAATAATTCAATTAACAGGGCGGTCTGTATGTATAATTGTTTTTATAGTTCCGTGCGGTTGGCTCTGTGGCTCTCAAAGTTTTGTTGAAAAAGGGGGCTGTGATGTAGCCCCTTAGGGAGTCACTTTAATGTTTAGTATTGCCCACTTGATTATTAAAATTATGAGATTGATTTTATAGTGTCAACATGATTAGTAAACTTCCATCTCACTCTGAGAAAACTGTCCAGTGAGTACGACAAACTTGAGAGGGAGATAAGTGGGGGGTCACCTACCAAATATACAACAAATGAGCTCAACAAAAAGGTCAAGTTTCGAGATAAATAAAAATAGTGACACTTTTACTAAGGTCATTGTTTGTATATGTTGGTAGGTGACCCCCCCACCTATATATATATAAATAGAAATGTTTTATTTTTATTTTTTTATATATAAATAGAATATAATAAATAATATAAATATAATAGAATATATATAAAAATAGTGACACTTTTACTAAGGTCATTGTTTGTATATGTTGGTAGGTACAAATGTTTTATTTTTATTTTTTATTTCTATTTATTCATTTATATATAAATAGAATATAATAAATAATATAAATATAATAGAATATATATAAAAAGAAAATATTTGGCTTGCTTTCTATAAGAGAGAGGGAGAGAAAGAGAGAGACAGGTCAACGCACTTTTGACACTAAAAGTGTCGTGACAATTTTTTCGTAAGAATTTTTCCGTTACAAAAATCTGCAAGGTTTTCTTAAAAACTTTCTAAATAATGCAAAATACGCAAAAAAAAATATTTTATCAGACAAACAAAAACCTACATCATTAATCTATATTACAACCATTGATCCCAATTATAATTTAGATAAATTAGCTTTTATAAGAATAAAAATAATGGATGCTTCTAAAACATGGGCAATATAAAAAACTTTGAGCGCCACAGTACAGTTGGTTCTGTGGCCACAGTGTCGTATCTCCGCCCATTCGAACGCGTGCTGCGTCACACACAGAGTGGGTAATACCCCCACAGCGGTGAGGGGACTGGGGACTGACGATACCATTCTAACATTTATGAATGACAATTAATATTAATGAGGACGGACATTCATTGTCCGTGTTTTTTTTTGTATATATTTAAACAACTTCATGTTAAATTGAATATGCATTTTCAAGTATTGTTCGTTTTTTGTATGTTTATTTTGTTTTGAGAACCTATTTACAAAAAAATATACTTTGTACATATGGAATCGAATTCAATTATAATACACTAGCTGTTCCCGCGGTTTCACCCGCGTTCCTGTCAGATCTTATCTTTTCCCGGGATAAAAATATAGCTTATGTTACTTAGGGATAATGTAGCATTATAATGGTTATAGATTTTCTTCAATCGGTCCAGTTTTTGAGTTTATTCGTTACACACATACAAAAATACAAATCTTTCTCCTTTATAATATTAGTGTAGATGTAGATTATAATATAGAAGTATAGATATCAATCAACAATATTATAAAAAGAGGAAAAGTTAGTGAGGTTGTAGGGGGTAATCTCTGGATCTACTGGACCGATTTTGAAAATTCTTTTACCAATAAAAAGCCAATTCGTGAGTGTCATAGGTCATATTTTATCCCGGGAAAAGATATGACCCCGCAGGAACGCGGGTGAAACCGCGGTGGATAGCTAGTATAATTATAAAAGTATAAGCTGTCAAATCAATGTATAAAAATTATTACAACGGTAGCAAGTAAAATAAAATGCACAAAAAAATGGGCGTATTAATTACTCCAAATAGATATCGTATCATTTAACAAGCCATTTTGTGTACTCCGAAAGGCAAACCGTTCCATCTCAGAATTTTAGTTTTTTATCTTTTCTTTTTTTTTACTACCTTTTTTTATGCTCGCCTGGTTTTTTACCTTACGAACGCTTGTTAAGGACTTTGTTAAACACAACTTTATGACACGGTTCGGTAGGTTTCCCCTTTTTACGATTTTTGGTGTTTAACGAGTAATTACAACTTTATGCGATTAATTACTTTATTAGATCGTTTTTTTTAGTTTTTTTATGCCACTATGCCACACACTTTTAGTTTTAGTGACAACGAGGCAGGCGGGTCACCTGATGGTAAGTGACAACCGTCGCCTATAGACATTAGCAATACCAGGGGATTACCAATGTGTTGTACACCTTATTACAATGTCTTAAATGCGATAATTATTACTGTTTGTTACTTGTTAACCACTCGCGGTTTCACCCGCGTTCCCGAGGGATTTTATCTTCTCCCGGGATAAAAACTATTCTTATGATAAGTTTTACTTAATTACAACGTGTACAAACATTTTTTTTTTTGTATTTTTGTGTTGTAAAAATCACTGCCAACAGTAAAGTGACATTAGAATGTGATCTGTTTTAGTTGTTTTGAAGCAGAATGACGAAATATCATGCCAGAGGTCGTGGGTTCGATTCCCATCCAGGACAAGTAATTTTGTATACATGAACATGTCTGTTTGTCCCGGGTCTGTGTGTAATGTCAGTTTATGTAGTACCTGTATCAGTTATTTATGTAATTGAATTTAAGAAAGATCCACTGCTGAAAAACAAATTGCCTTGCTGAGTTTCTTGCCAGAGTTTTCTCAATGTAAGTGTATATTGAACCGGTGGTAGAGTCTATTGTAACGTTCATAAGTGCCTTTCCAGGGACTAAATAGAATAAATGAGTTTTGATTTTCATTCTGAGTTCCCATAGTATCTGCTTAGTTTGGAATCAGATGGCCTAGCGTGAAAAATGTATCGGCATAATAACATTTCTTTATTTGTCTATCTCATTTAGAATACATTTTCAAGATGTGAATAATGTAAACAGCTGTACTTGAGAGCCAGTTCCCATCTAGGCTTTGTATGGTTACTACCTTTGGCAACATCATCACTTACCATGGTAAGATTGCAATCACACACAAACTTAAACAAAAGAAAAAAAATAATGTCACTTGAAAAATGACACACCTATAGACATCAAAGTTTTTATCAAAAATCTGTCAGGTCAATAATAAAGGATACCAAAATTATTGACAGAATGTGAATACATAATAAAAAAAAGTAAAACAAAACGCTTATAAGATGCAAGATATATTTACGAGTGACAGACTTGCTTGGGTTCCTTTTTTGCATTGTTTTGATATAAATTGTGGTTGGACACTTAAAAAATAAATACTGTTGCCCGTATTCATAAAAGGATTTATACGTAATAAATAAGCAACCGCCTTATTTTAAAGTAAATGTTAATGATCAGAAATATATTGGAATGTACTTGTTTTATGAAAAAAGTAAGTTACAACACTTTTTTTATTAGTCACATTCTTTATTTCAAATAATAAATGGAGTTTAGCTTTTGAATGTTCGATGAGTTGTCTATGTCACCTGTCAAAAGGAAAGTGCAATGGCGGATTCTGTGTAAGCATACGACATTTAATCCAATTTTATCAGTGCAATCGCTGTATATTTCAGCAATGTTATTTAATTATGCTATCAGATAGATGTTACAAAATATTGTAAAGCTTTCATTTTCAACTACGATGCGTAAAAATCTGTCAAATATGATTAATTTAAAAATGGCTGCCTAGTAAAATTATTTTGACAGATCACTTTCTCTTCACCGATTAAAAGTAATGACGAACCGTTTTTAAACCAAACAATACACTTTATAGAGAAAGTTTGCTTAAGAACACTTGACCAGATACTTCCTAAGTTTAAATTTGTGACTATTCGACTGAGCTTCGAAGATATTTTAAAAAAGAAGTCAGAGACAAAATAAATAATTCGATGTTCATTTTGAAAAGAGTATGTAAGCGATGTAGTGAGATATCAAATCAGCTTCTTTTTATTAAATGTCAAAAAGAAAGTTGGATTTTATAACAGTTTCGATGTTTTAGAGAGTAATTTTATTGTTTTTTGTGGTTTGTGTTTGATAAATAATTATTCTTCAATATAGGAAAAATTCTATTGCTGAGTTTATTGCAGTCTCTTCTCAGCAATCCAAATCATGCATTAGCTAGATATTCATACGTTCTTATACAATCATATTTGAAGAAAAAAACTTTTCACTTCATACTGCTGGAAGTTTATTTTCTGTGCTGCTGGGCTGGTCTGCTTGAGTTTGTTGTTTATTAAGTCAGTCATAATTAATACTATAGATTATGTGTAAGTTGTTTTTGAAAAGAGTAATTGCTGAGTTTATTGCCGGCTCTTCTCAGCAAAAGCAACCTTCCGAACCGAGCACTTAGAGTCTGACTATTCATAAGTGAAGACCTATTTGGATAAATAAACAATTTCATTTCATTTCATTACTCGCGTCAGCCCCGCGGTTTCACCCGCGTTTTTTAGATGAAAAGTCTTATATAATTTAGCTTGTTATTATTATTTTTATTACTTCTGGATAAGCTTGTTTGACCGCAAAGTCACCATGGTAAGTGATGATGTGACCGAAGTTGGTGAGCAAAAGCTAGATGTGAAGTGCTACAAATTTTCAACTTGAGAGTGGTAGCCAGCCAGTCGGGTACTACGAAGTACCCTACCACCTCAACTTTACCTCTTTATAAAGTTAGTGTAGACTGGGTTTATGTTTATAGGCGACGGTATTCACTTACCATCAAGTGGCCGACATACTTTTTAAATCGCTCAAGTAATTAAACGTAAAATATTAAACTGTTCAATAATCCATTTACAAATATTAGAGAGAGAACAATCGATTCACGATTATACCTACTTACATTTTAACCGTTATCGATATTTCCGCAGTCGAGACCTCTCGATCTCGACGATTGTCTATCGATTCATAAGATCTATAACGATCTATGGATCAACGATTGATCTATGCTGATTCCTTCGGGTCATGTTTGTTAAACGATATACATACTTAGATGATTCTGTTTGGAAAAACAATTGTCTTTGTATATTATTACTAGCTGTCCCCCGCGGTTTCACCCGCGTTCCCGAGGGATCTTATCTTTTCCCGGGATAAAAAGTATCCTTTGTTTCAATCTAAGATAAGATCAACATACTTGTGTGTTAAGTTTCATCAAAATCCGTTCGGTAGTTTTTGCGTGATTCAGTAACAAACATCCAAACAAAGAAACTTTCTATAATCTTTTGCTGAGACGAGCCGGCAATAAACTCAGCTATTACTGTTTTAAAAAGCAACTTAGACCATTCAAAGATTAGTTTAGGAGCTGAAGGAACTGAAGAAAATACATACATACCTACATTGACTGTCAAATTCATGACTCGTGTTGTGTCCCATATTCAGTTAAAGTATAAAATCTAGCGAGCATTTTCGTAACAATAATTTAATAAAATCAATACTTCAAAATATATTATTGGAGTGAATATTGTGGTTACGCATTGTATGTGTCCACCCACACGTCGAGATGTCGACTCGTAAATATACAATATCAGGTTTATACTTCCGTGTATTCATTTATTGGTATATAAGAACAATAATATGGAAGTTTTCGATAGTAACTTATTTAAAAACTGTTCATAGTTTCGCCCGCGTTCCCGTCGGATCTTATCTTTGACCGAGATAAAAAGTATCCTTTTTTCTAATTGAGGATGTGATTTACCTATGTGCGAAGTTTCATCAAAATCTGTTGAGTATTTTTTGTGTGAGAGTAACAAACATCACATCCTAACTTTCACATTTATAACTTATCCGTGGGATCTTATCTTTTCCCGGGATAAAATTAGCCTGTTACTAAGGCATAAAAAAAAATACAAAACTTGTAGGGAACCCTCGGTGCGCGTTTCCGTCTCACCCTTGACTGGTTTCTTATGCTAGTGATGTGCAAAACGGGGGAAGAACCCAGTTTATAATCATACAGTAATCATTTCGTGTGGTTTTCTTTTTATGTCACTAGTGACAACGAGGCGGTCACCTGATGGTAAGTGACTACCGTCGCCTATACACATTAGCAATACCAGGGGGATTGCCAATGTTTTGTACACCTTATTACAATGTCTTAAGGGCAAGGGCAACTGGCTCTCAAGTGCAACTGCCGGAACACACCAACAGGTGCTTGGCGACAGATTTTCAACTTGAGGGTGGTAGCCAGCCAGTCGAGAACCACATAGTACCCTACCACCGTGCTGTGGTTTCCTCACGATGTTTTCCTTCACCGAAAGCTCAAGCTCATTGTAGGATTCGAACCCACGACCTTCGCCGCGGTATTCGACGTCACTTACCTCACTATTATCAATACTGTTAGATAATAATCTGTTCTAACAATTTTAAGATAACCGATTGTATGTCATCGGGCGTGGGGCGTGCATGCCGAGCACGAGATGTTATCATTATGGCGGACCTATTTTTTTGTTAGAATCGATCCTTTTTCATACCGCATCGACTGTATTCAAAGAATTATTATTACTATCTACTAGTAGCCCTCTGATCGAAATTCGACCAAAAAGTATTTAGGAAAAAAGTCTCTTCAATAACTGTCAATAAAAAAAGTTTATCACTTGACAAACAGAGGAGGATAATTATATGTGTGTGTGTGTGTGTGTCAAACGCATGGTAGTGTGTGTAATGATTTTGTTTATTAATTCAATTTATTAAAAATACTAGTGGACCCGGCAGACGTTGTCCTGCCCTGAAATTAAAACAAAACTTAGAACCCGATTCCAGCGCCATCTACCGGGTCCAATTTTGTTTTCAAATCATCGAGGAACCCATTGAAATACACACACAAAATTTCATCCAAATCGGTCCTGTTACCATACTCCTCCGAAACGGCTTGACCGATTACTCAAATTACTAAAATGGCTATTAAAAAATAAGGGTTGATCGTAGAAGGGTGAAAATTGGGGATTGTATGTATTTTTGTATGTTGTATTATAAAAAAATAGAAATTAGAAATTTTGTCTCAAAAATAAAAAATAAAATTTAGGGGTGGACTACCCCTAACATTTAGGGGGATGAAAAATAGATGTTGGCCGATTCTCATAGATACCGGATAAGCACAAAAAATTTCATCAAAATCGGTTAAGCCGTTTCGGAGGAGTATGGCAACTAAAACTGTGACACGAGAATTTTATATATTAGATTAGCTTTCTGCACTCCTTCTCCATATAAACTTTAACAGTGCCAAATTTCATACTCCTCCGTCCGCGTCATTTTCGTAAAAAGGGGTACAAAGATTTTGCTTCACGTATTAATATTATGATTATTATTATTGTTATTTATGTAAATTAAAGATGATTTTATAGTATTGCAGTATTTAATTTAATAAATTAATAGTGATTATTATAAAAGCAAGTAGAAGAAAGTAATTTTCTATCTGTTCAGTTTTTCTACTTGAAGACTTCCTCACTATGATAGGTCAGTGGTGGTGACGTCGGATACCGCGGTGAAGGTCGTGGGTTCGAATCTTACAATGAGCTTGAGCTTTCAAACATGGTGAGGAAACCACAGCACGGTGGTAGGGTACTTTGTAGTATCCGACTGGCTGGCTACCTCACCCAAGTTGAAAAACTGAAACACTTAAGACGGCCACATCATCACTTACCATGGTGAGATTGCGGTTAAACACAACCTTATAGAAAAAGTTAATAAAAATCTTTACCGAAAACTCGAAGCAAGATTCGAACCCACGACCATCGCCTTGACATTCGCAAACGTAAAAACAAAAGCACAAACACAAATAAATATGAATAGAAAAGCTATTTAACATCACACGGTCGCAATAAAAATAACTAGACGTTTCGCAATATGCCCCATTAATCATTATTGCATGCTACACAGGCCGACCGTCGGTTTTACTGCCACATTAAAACGAACGCAGTGAGCTGATGTAGACTAGGGGATTCTATAACTTATGGAGTCAAGAGATTTGAGCATTCTCTTGATGAACATTTTTTAGAAAATAAATTGTTAAACATTTGAAAAAAAAAAACCAATATAGTCAGATGGACCAAAAATATTTAAAAAATGTAACCTTGCTGAGTTTCTTGCCGGTTCTTCTCAGTTGAAGGCTGACTTCGGAACCGGTGGTAACTTCTGAAATTCGACCTTCATGCCCTTCTAGGGCCTAAACTGAATAAATGGTTTTGACTTTATACCACTGACAAGCAAGCTGACGGTTCACCTGATGGTAAGTGACTACCGTCGCCTATAGACATTAGCAATACCAGGGGGACTGCCAACGTGTTGTACACCTTATTACAATGCCTTGAAGGCAACTGGCTCTCGAGTGCAACTGCCGGAACACACTATTTTTAATTTGAGGTTGGTTTCCAGCCAATCGAGTACTATGTTTTCCTTCGCCAAAAACACAGGCTCTTTCTAGGATTCGAACCCATGCGAAACTCATCTAACGTCACTATCATTGAGCTGTCATCGCCTTGAAATCTTGGGCTAAAACATGGCCGCCAATAAACTTTGATTTCAAATCAAAGTTCCTTTATTGGCGGCTCTTCTCAGCAAAAGCAACCTTCCGAACCGTGCATTAAAGTCTGACTATTCATAACTGGTGGTAGAGTTTCATAAGTGCCTTAGGAACTAAACTGAATAAATGAGTTTTGATCCTACACTAAAACTCAACCCGTGTACTTTAACAGAAATTTATGTAAGTCAATACTTGACTCTGATTAAATTATGGACTTATGCTTAGAGAAATGTGCAATTTCTTTCCCATAAATATGTACAAAAGAATGCATCTATTTTACTTAAGTAGGTTTTGAAATTTTGGGTTGGTAACATTGCCTATAGAAACACCTCAAAAGTCAATAATAATCCCAATTGTCATAGTTAAAAAACTTCTTTTGGCGCGTGATTTTTCCACCAACATGCTGTAGATTAGGCTAGATTTTAATTTATAAATTACTAGCTGTCCCCCGCGGTTTCACCCGCGTTCCCGTGGGATCTTATCTTTTACCGGGATAAAAACATAAACTATGACACTCACAAATAACGTGGCTTTCTATTGGTAAAAGAATTTTCAAAATCAGTTAAGTAGATCTAGAGATTACCCCCTACAACCTCACACCTCTTTTAATATTAGTATAGATAGTACCTATAGATGAAATTTGAAAATACAAATCAAAGTCAAAGTCAAAACCATTTATTCAGTTTAGGCCCTAGAAGGGCACTTATGAAGGTCGAATTACAGAAGTTACCACCGGTTCGGAAGTCAGCCTTCAACTGAGAAGAACCGGCAAGAAACTTAGCAAGGTTACATTTTTTTAAATATTTTTGGACCATCTGACTATATTGGCTTTTTTTTTTCAAATGTTTAACAATTTTATTCTTAACGTAATACAAAAATACATAAAAATTATAACCCGCATTAGTTACCTACATAGTTAACTAAAACAAAACAAAAAAATACCAAGATAATAAAAGCGTAGGTATAAAAAAATAATTAAAAATAGTAATTAACAATAAAAAACAATGTGTAGGTACTTGTACAGAGTGCAGCTACCTCCAGACATCTTTATCCTCAATATAATGGGCTACCTTATAAAAAACTTTCTTTATGTACGATTTGAATCTAGAATCAGTCATCTTGGTAACAGATGCTGGTAATTTATTATAAAAGCGAACACTATTCCCAAGAAATGACTTTTTAACTCTAGCTAATCTGAGATACGGAACAACTAATTTATCTTTTTGTCTTGTATTGAAATTATGAATCTCTACATTTGATTTATACATTTCCGTGGGGGTCTGAAGCTCGTCGTTTCGCAAATATTTTATGTAAAAAATTTATCGAGGCCTCGGGTGACCGGCGGGCGGGGAGCTTTTTCCGCCAACGCATCAGCTTGGCCATCCAAAGAGGAAACGCTGCCAGCCTTCTGGGAACCTTGCCGATCGGCGGCAGCGGCAGCCTCGAAGAAGTTTTTTATATATTATAATTGTACATTTGCTTGTATATTTTGTACATTTGTTGTAAATAAAATGTTTTTATTTATACAAGTCTACATTTTTTCGTATGAACATTATATTTTCATATATATACAGTGAAGGTAAAGTCATAATGTTTATTTCCTGAAATATTTCCTTTAATGATTCACGTGGACCCATACTGTAGATTGCACGAATGGCTCTTTTTTGTAATACAAAGATTGTTTCAATATCTGCAGCAGCTCCCCACAGTAAAACGCAATACGATAAAAGACTATGGAAATATGCAAAATAAACTAATCTGGCCGTCTCAACATTCGTCAATTGTCTGATTTTTCTAACAGCAAATACAGCAGAACTCAATTTACTAGCTAAAGATTGTGCATGAGAACCCCATTGTAGTTTATTATCAAGTGTTATACCCAAAAATACAATTTTATCAACTAGTCCCAGGCTGCTGTCATCTATTAATACCCTACTGTCTACTTGTGGTACGTTTGGAAGAGAGAATCTTAAACATTTTGTTTTCTTAGAGTTTAATAAAAGATTATTTACAGCAAACCATTTAGAAACTTTTGATAAGGTATCATTTACTCTAGTAAGTACTAGGTAACTACTGTTATTTCATAGTTTATGTTTTCCCTTCTGTTGGCATTCCCAATGTCTATATTATTTTTGTCTATGACTGCAACCCTGACGTTGAAAGTCTATCAACAAATAGGAATGTTGACTGACATATCAAACGTCATAAATATAGGTACACCATTAAAAAAACCTTCATTTTGATGTTAAATTGGTAATAAAAAATCATAGAGTGGTTGAATTTTACTAAGTGTTCACTATTTTCGAGTTTTTTTAGATGTTTTTAGATACACTGGTTAGTGTTCGATATTTTTTGTTGAATATAAAATCAAACTCAAAACGTCATTTATTCAGTTTAGGCCCTGGTAAGGCACTTATGAACGTTACAATTGACTCTACCACCGGTTCGGAATACACTTAAACTGAGAAGACTCCGGCAAGAAACTCAGCAAGGCATTTTTTTTTAGCAGTGGATCTTTCTTACATTTATTAACATTTTCAAATATTTTACACTACGCCAGGGGGATGCAGGTGCAGAGAGAAGCTACTACAACCATATATTTCTGTCTTCCATGTAATGAGCCACCTTATAGTAGGCTTTGTTCATTAAAAAAAGTTTAATAAAAAAATTAAATTTAAAATAAGACATTCCAGCTACCTCACGTGGGATCCTATTGTAAAAACGAACACAATTCCCGAGAAAAGATTTAATAACTTTCGCTAGCCTGAATCTAGGGGTCACAATTTTATCTTTGTGTCTTGTATTAAAATTAGGCAACATCTCTATTCTATCGATGAAATGAAATGAAATATTTATTCATCCAAATAGGCCTTCACAGGCACTTATGAATAGTCAGACTCTAGATGTGTCAGTGTTACGATAGCACTTGAAAACCATTCCGAACACCTGTCAATAAGAAATTATTGACAAACATAAGAAGTTAATAATACATTGTAAATATATTTTTAATTCGCAGCAAAATTGGATTGACAAATATCGAAAACTAAAACATGAGTACGCGCAAAACACAGCCGTTTATATCTCATACATAAATACACGTTAAAATCAATATAAAAACAACTTTTTTTCATTCTGACATGTTGTTTACATATCTACAGCCGTCAGGAAAGAAATGGCTTGGAACATTCAAAAAAGAAGAAAAATAACCACACAACAAACTTATTATCAATCTTAAACAATCGAAAATCACATTTAAATCTAGAGCAAAAGAGCTCACGGTAAACGCAGTAAATATTTTGTTTTCAAATCGCGAGCTGAGATCTTGAAAATCTGCCAAAGGAGAATGAACGTTATTACAAGTAGAATAAGGATATAGATTGTATAGAATTTTGTGACACTGTGACAATGTCCCCGGTAGACGTCAATCCGTCAAGCGTGATCGATTGAGAAGTTTATTTATTTTTTCACGTGCAAAAATACTGTACAGATTGATTTGACATATTTTTTTATGTGCGAGAGAGAGTTATGTGATTATTCGTTTAACTTTCGATGATAAATATCGCGTTTATGTGTTCCCACACAGCATGGTGGTAGCGCTCCGAGCAGGGTGTCGCCTGGATAACTGTGAGTAGCGAGACACTGATTACAGATCCGCCTCACTAGCGACAGACTCACCGACAAATATCATTGCGTACAGCGTTCATGTGTTCCGACACAGCATGGTGGTAGCGCTCCGAGCAGGGTGTCGCCTGGATAACTGTGAGTAGCGAGACACTGATCACAGATCCGTCTCACTAGCGACAGACTCACCGACAAATATCATCACGTACAGCGTTCATGTGTTCCGACACAGCATGGTGGTAGCGCTCCGAGCAGGGTGTCGCCTGGATAACTGTGAGTAGGGAGACACTGATCACAGATCCGCCTCACTAGCGACAGACTCACCGACAATCTTTCAAGTTATTTTACGTAGCTGACAAAGCTATGTATGTGCTTGGTAGTTAAGCAAGTAACAATGGCTGTAATGTGATCGTCTAGCCTGAAGTGATCGGCTCATGTTACCGGTCGGTTACACCGCATACTTAAACGTTAATCAATGTTAAGTTATGATTAAGTTAACTGCGAGTTTTATGTTAAAGAATGCGCTGATGCTGGATAAATTCTGTTGCCAAAGGTATGTTATTATGTTTTTTTTTTATTGAGTATAGGTTCGCGTTTGACCACTATCTCACTGGTGGTATCTGACGATGTGGTCTACGATGGTGATATTGAGAAGTTATTTAAATGATTACATTCAATATTTTATTTCTTGTATCTTTAAAACTTCATTTAAGTATTATAAGGTCGGCTATTTTACTGGCATTGCTAATGTGTACAGTACAAGTGACGGTATTCACTTACCATCAGGTGACTTGCCTACTTTTTATACTTCTGACATAAATGAAACAATAATCATAAAATCTTCATACTCTGTTAAAAATTATTTGAAACAAAATAAACAATTATAAAGAGATACCTCACTGTAAATAACCTCTTAATCTCGTGTTGAACATACTTTATGCTCATGGTAGAACCCATCTTAAATTTTATGGTCCCTAGCCACGGACCCCTCAAGATGTCATTCCCAACAAACAGGCTTTAAGCAACGCAATTTATATAGTTAACCTTATTTTTATAGCATTAAGATCTACAATATCGATTCCAGAACGCAAATGGCAATTTTGTTTACCGGGAACCATAATATGGTTGCTGTTTTAGGTATCCACAATTTGTCGTGACATTTTATACGATGGGCGTTCAAGAACTGAGTAAATGTACCATTTTGTATCGGGTAGTTATTGTTTTGAGATACGTAGAAGAAGCGCTGGCTCGGCGTCGCTCGGCAGACTTGAGAGACAATGTCACCACCGAGGATGCAACAGGCCGCGCAAAGTGTACATTGAGCCGGAGAGCGGACCCGCACACACAACGATACGTAGAAAAAGCGCTGACTCGACGTCGCTCGGCAGACATGAGAGACAATGTCACCACAGAGGATGCAACAGACCGCGCAAAGTGTACATTGAGCCGGAGAGCGGACCCGCACACACAACGATACGTAGAAGAAGCGCTGGCTCGACGTCGCTCGGCAGACATGAGAGACAATGTCACCACAGAGGATGCAACAGACCACGCAAAGTGTACATTGAGCCGGAGAGCGGACCCGCACACACAACGATACGTAGAAGAAGCGCTGGCTCGACGTCGCTCGGCAGACATGAGAGACAATGTCACCACAGAGGATGCAACAGACCACGCAAAGTGTACATTGAGCCGGAGAGCGGACCCGCACACACAACGATACGTAGAAGAAGCGCTGGCTCGACGTCGCTCGGCAGACATGAGAGACAATGTCACCACAAAATCGGATGCAACGGTTCGCATTATTTTTAAAATATAATAATTATGTGTGAAACTTTCTCAGAATTTAAATTAATAATTCCACAGCCATCGGTGGAGAAAAATTAAAAAATACAGTAATATTGGCATCGAGAATCCGATAAGTTGGTGGATATTTTTTTTATTTAAATATACAAGTACATTAGTGGTGGCCTGTGCCTGATGGCGAGTGGAAAAAGGTAAAAATAAAAAAAGTAAGGCAAAGGAACACAGGTATATATATGAGCATGAATGATATGGGGCTGACGCTTTGTGAGTAGCGTTAGTAAAAACGATATTAAGTAGATATATTTTGAAGGTGTGAAAAAAGTTTAGAGTGTTAAGTTTTGAATGAATCAAAAGGTATTTGCGATTAATTAGTCATGGAGGTATAATTTTTTGAATCGTTTTTATTTCATATATTCGATGTGAGTAAATGTGTTATATTTTTTTCTTTTCGCTATTTTATTTATCGACAAGACGATAAATAAGGACAAGGCGAAAAAAAATCTAGTTTTTTGTTTTTTTTAAAGTTTGTTTAGAATCAGTTACAATATTGTGGTATGTTTACCGCAAAATTAATTAAGCCATGATTTGACGGTGAAAATGTTACCGGTTTAAAAGCAACTTCATAATTTTTAACTGTTTCTTGCCGTCTACGATTGTAATGAAAATCTTTTAAATGAGGTGTACAGGCTTTTATATGAATTAAAAATAATCTTTTATAATTTAAGTAGGAAAGTAATTGATCGAGTTTAGAAAAAAAATAGTTTTATTTCAATTCAAGTCATTTTTAATTCAATTCAATTAATAGAATCATAATTTTTCGCAAAAAAAAATGTGTGTATTTTTGATTAAATGTTTTAAAGAAAAATATAAACCGAGGGACTGATAATTTAAATAAATAATAAACTCTCTTTTCGGCCCTATCAAGACAACAAAAACCAACAAAAAATTATTCCCATCCTAATTAATATGCACTTTTTTTGCCAACCATACACACTATCTCAGTTAAAAATTTTTGGAATACCGCCGGCCGGGCGGCGATGCTATCTCTCGACCGAAACGCACGGGTTTGATTCCCCGTTCGTACAACCGGTTGTCTAGACATCTCTATCTGAGAAATAATCGTTTGAATCAACACATATACTTGTATATTTACTAATATAATAATAAAATGTGATGATTTTACATACGTCTGCTTGTAGTTGTGTGCTCTCTCATTGTGAGCAGTGATCTGTGCAACAACATCAACAGCATTATTGACGAAAATTTAGAAAATCTGTTTTGTATAAACTGTCCCCCGCGGATTCACCCGCGTTCCCATGGGATCTAATCATTTCCCGGGATAAAATGCCTGTGACACTCACAAATAACGTGGCTTTCTATTGGTAAAAGAATTTTCTAAATCGGTTGAGTAGATCCAGAGATTACCCCCTACAACCTCACAACACTTTACCTCTTTATAATATTATTATAGATATACGTCGCAATAAAATGGTTGAAGCCTCAAGGGATATATTTACAGTAATATGGAACTATTCATTGCATCTTATTAATTAAGATATATATTATATAAAATTCTCGTGTCACAGTTTTAGTTGCCTCTGAAACGGCTTGACCGATTTAGATGAAATTTTTTGTGCTTATCCGGTATCTATGAGAATCGGCCAACATCTATTTTTCATCCCCCTAAATGTTAGGGGTAGTCCACCCCTAAATTTTTTTTTTTTTTTTTGAGACTTAATTTCTAATTTCTATTTTTTTATAATACAACATACAAAAATACATACAATCCCCAATTTTCACCCTTCTACGATCAACCCTTATTTTTTAATAGCCATTTTAGTAATTTGAGTAATCGGTCAAGCCGTTTCGGAGGAGTATGGTAACAGGACCGATTTGGATAAAATTTTGTGTGTGTATTTCAATGGGTTCCTCGATGATTTGAAAATAAAATTGGACCCGGTAGATGGCGCTGGAATCGGGTTCTAAGTTTTGTTTTAATTTCAGGGCAGGACAACGTCTGCCGGGTCCACTAGTATATTATATAAACGAGCACGATTTAATTATATCTATCCCACTAGACTGATACTTAGGATAAGCTTGTGTTTGACCGCAATCTTACCGGTAAGTGATTATGTGGCCAACGGTGACAAGCACACAAAGCCTAGAAGTAAACTGGCTCTCAAGTTCAGACTAGTTACTGCGCCATATAGGTTCAATATATATTTAGTATATATTTTTGCACGGTGGTAGGGTACTTTGTAGTACCCGAATGGCTGGCTACCACCCTCAAGTTGAAAATCTGTCGCCAAGCACCTTTCGGTGTGTTCCGACAGCTGCACTTGAGAGCCAGTTACCATCTAGGCTTTGTGTGCTTACCATCTTCGGCCACATCATCACTTACCATGGTGAGATTGTGGTCAAACACAAGTTTATCCAGAATTAAAAAAAAAATACAAGCTCTGCTTAGTTTGTGATTAAAAGGCCGCGTGAGCGTTTAAACAAAAAAAAGACAAAAACCGCGGGAATAGTTTAGTATAATATAATAAAAAATTACCATTGATTTATGTACGCGTATATGCAAAAGATAAAGTAGACAAATTTCCGAATGTTTTTAGCGACAAATTTATTGATCTGTCGCCAGACTAGCCAAACCTGTAATATATAGAATTAATTTATTGAAATCCGATCATTTGTATTGCCACAACCAAACATAACTATTATCTTTATACAATGTTATAAAAATGTATTTTATTTTAAGCTTTTATTTAAAATATCAATTGGTATCGATAGGAACAAGATCTTTTTTATCAGAATCTGATACTAAATTTAATAGGAACTCGATCTGCAAAAGGTGTTTATTACTTGTCGTAAAAAATGAAAAAAAAAACATAATAATCAAAGTCAATAAAATTTTAATGAAGTCAAACCAATTAATTAAAAATGCAGGTTTAAAAACAGTCTTGATTATTAAAAATGGCAATGAAAATACCTATAAAACAAATAATTCAAAAATAGATTGCTATGTTAAAAAATCATGACCAATTAAAAACATACATCGAACATCGAAGCATCACATTCAAATTGGAAAATAGACCGCGAATTATTTGAAAAAAGAATGCCAAAACAAAAAGTGGACAATTAAAAACATTTAAAAAGTTGCCGTGGTGCGTTCTGATACCACAAAACGTCTAATTGTGTTCCAATCGCTCAGTTTATTCGAAGAATAAATACCGTTGACGACACAAAGAGATTCCATCGTCATTAGCTCCAAGGTATACCTTCGTGTGGTTTTTGCGCGCCCCCGAATCACGTTCGGCACAATTCGGAATTCGCATCAGAGTTGCTCTAGAATTATTTAACGTTTTTTTTTGTTTAATTCGAATTAAAAAGGGGGTTAGTGTATTTAATAGACTCTTCATATTTAACCGTGTTTATAGTTGAAGTTAAAAATATCAACTAAACAGTGTTCTACAATAATCTTTTGAGATAAACCAAGATCAAGCGATGATAGCTCAGTGGTAAGTGACGTCGGATACCGCGACGAAGGTCGTGGGTTCGAATCCTACAATGAGCTTGAGCTTTCGGTGAAGGAAAACATCGTGAGGAGACCATAGCACGGTGGTAGGGTACTTTGTAGTACGCGACTGGCTGGCTACCACCCTCAAGTTGAAAATCTGTCGCCAAGCACCTATCGGTGTTTTCCGACAGCTGCAATTGAGAGCCAGTTCCCATCTAGGCTTTGTGTGCTTACCACCTTCGGCCACATCATCACTTACCATAGTGAGATTGTAGTCAAAGACAAGTCAATAAAATTAAAGAAACATGTATTCATGGATTATTTGAATTTCACCCCTTAAAGGGGTTAAAAGTTAAAAGAATGTTAACGTTTGTATGAAAAATAAAATTTTCGGATAATTTGAAATATCCCTCCAGAACTGGAAAAAACTAATCAGCCTATCCAGAATAAAAAAATAAAAATAAAAACAAAACAGCTTGCACGGCTTTTTCCGCACTTACTCTTTCTAATAGTTAACATTATTGACACCTCTTTGGAATTAAGTTTAAAAATTTGAATAAAGAGTTAAAAGCCAATAATGGCGGGCGCTTTTAGATCTACAATATGCCTTACTTTTACTTCGTCACGCATCTTTTAATCCGAGAGAAATTGATTGACCAATTAATTTAACCATACAATATAAATTATATCAGCTACCTGTTAGTTATTCATAAAAATAGCTATAGATTATTCGAATGAGTTATTGAAAAATGAAAAGGAATAGCCAAAGATGGAGCCTATCCAAAATATTACTAGAAAAAAACCATACAACGTGTTAAAATCCACAGAGAATTAAATATTAATACAATTATATGGTATACCGGTTTTTTTATCACCTATTAAATTAAATATAAATAATTTCGATTCGCCTTTCACATAATTCAAGGATACATTTTGAATTTATTAATAGAAATGATTAAATTATATACGTTTTTATTGCATATGGCAGTCGTAAAATACGCCTTAAGTTTGAAATGAATGTAATATGAGATAATCAGACATGATTTACAAAAAATATCATAATTTACTTAAAATTATATTTGCTTAACAACATTTCAAATGCTTAAAAAATTATCGTTTATTTGATTTGACTGCTTAAGAAATATACAGCATCTATTTGCCAATACCTCAGCAAAAAAACAATAATTACTTACGGATGTCTAGTCTATGGTTCGGTGACATTTACTATCAGCTGACCCGAATGACCGGCCGCTATTTTTATTATACAAAAAGTACTTTGGAACCGGTTCGATCATCTGATTTATTAAGTTTACATTGTGTTTGATATATTAGTTTTTTAAGACTCATAGATAAATTGGTTCGAAACATAATAGATTGCTATAATATATCGTTATAAGTTTATATGACCTTTTGAAATGTCAAAATGGTCGGTGGCATAGACAATGAGGATTGTCAATATAATGGAAAAGAAGCATTAATAATCCATTATTTCGACAGTCGATTGGTTTTAATAAAATCTTTTTGAAAGGCAAATATTATGCTTGACCTTTCGTTAGAATTTTAGACGTTTATCTACCGAATGACGTCTACTAGGTTTTTTTTTTCGGTAACTGGCAAAACAACATCATTTTAATTTTCATAAAATTGCAGTCAGTTTAAGTTTCAATGAATTAGGTACCTGTGGCGTTTAAACAATACACTCTTTCAATACACTCTCGGTCTGATCTCCGGCTACTTATCTTGCGTGTGTTCGATTGGCTATCGGTTTCACGGTGTACATCTCTATTTAAAATAGAAAAGTAAAAAATCAATTCGTGGGAATTGGTCACAGAGCCATCATCGTAAAAAAAGAAACAATAATGAATTTGTCACCAGTCGTGACTTCTGACCTAAAAGGGTTTGAAATGACGAGGTCACGAGAAATGTAACACAAAAGAACTGAACGCTCGCAGCCATATTTGGAGTCATAGACAAGCTTTTATTTTTTATTATGTGTAGCCTTTGACACCGATATAGTTGAATGGGTTTTGGGAATTTGTTTAAAAAAATGGAAGGTCAGTTCGAACTCTGAGAATTGTTTTCGAGGAACAAAAAATATGTCCTCTATTAAACCTTTAGGTAGGTAATGGACTGATATATAATTATTGAGAACCTACTATAAACACAACTAATTAAGTGTTAAAAAAACGCTATTTAAAAGTTATCGTATGAAAATTGATAATCTATGAAAGACTGAATTTGTTTTCGAAAGCTTAAGCTTATTTGAATCCAAAACTTTCGCTATTCGACGTCCCTAACAGCTCTACTACTGCTAACTACTAAAAAAATGATTTATTTATATTTATTCAGAAATAAAAAGCATAAATAATACATACGAGTAAAAAGTTTACCGAAATATTACCCCTAAGGAATTAAAAAGGGTTTTTTTTTATTCTGGATAGGCTAGTGTTTGACTACAATCTCACTATGGTAAGTGATGGTGTGGCCGAAGGTGGTAAGCACACAAAGCCTAGATGGGAACTGGCTCTCAAGTGCAACTGTCGGAACTACTCGGAACACATCGATAGGTGCTTGGCGACAGATATTCAACTTGAGGGTAGTATCCAGCCAGTCGGGTTCTACAAAGTATCCTACCACCGTGCTATGGTTTCCTCACGATGTTTTCCTTCACCGAAAGCTCAAGCTCATTGTACGATTCGAACCCACGACCTTCGCCGCGGTATCCGACGTCACTTACCACTGAGCTTACTCAAACTAAATCAATACTTCAAAATAAATTAAGAATCATTACTACGAATTATAATGATTAATGACTTCATAATGATTGCCTTTTTGTTTGCAATCACAAACTGGTTGGTTCACAGCTATTGCGACATTAAATCTACGATTTGTAAATCGACCATCTACTAGAGTTCCCGCGTTAGATGGGAACTGGCTCTCAAGTGCAACAGCTAGAACACACCAATAGGTGCTTGGTGATAGTCAACTTGAGGGTGGTAGCCAGCCAGTCGAGCACTACAAAGTACCACCGTGCTGAGGTTTCCTCATGTTTTTCTTACCCCAAGCTCATTGTAGGATTCGAACCCACAACCTTCGCCGCGGTATCCGACGTCTCTACCACTGAGCTATCAGCGCTTTTGTTAGTAACCGCAAATCCAAATTTTTGGGAAAAAAATTTAAAGGAAATAGAAAAATTTGGGAAAAATTGAAAATGTTTTTTCTATGTTTTTTTTTATAGAGTTAGCTAAGTTATCAACTAAATTGTTCCAAGCTTTAAAGCTTAAGCCATTATTCGATGAAAGCTTGCATTATATCTATGACTAAACAGTTGAGAATGTTTCATAATAATATTAAGTACTAAGGGCTTTACTATAGCCCTTTCATACGATTATATACGTATATTACAAGGATAAGAAATAACACAATCGAAAATGACTCCAACTGTTACAGCTATAGAGTTTATTTTAGCTTAATTTATTTATAATCATATCTAATTCTATTTCTTACATACTCGTTTATAATAAACACGAATTACTATGTGTTTTGTTATCATTTAACTAGACTAAGAAGTTAAGAACTAAGTCACATGTTATTATCGTTTTGGAAATGTGGTTGGAACTTTTTTTTTATCTCGCGCGTTGTGAAAGACGGAAAAAATTCTTACGAAAATTTGTCACGACACTTTTAGTGTCAAAAGTGCGTTGACCTGTCTCTCTTTCTCTCTCCCTCTCTCTCTATAGAAAGCAAGCCAGATATTTTCATTGCTATTTTTTTTTTTTAAATATATATATACTCTCTCGACTTATATAACTTCGTTCCATCCGGGTGTCCCTTGACACCTCTCAAGTTTTTTTATACCACTATGTGGCAAACAAGCTTACGGCCCACCTGATGGTAAGTGGTTACCGTAGCCTATAGACGCTTCCAACACCAGAGGCGTCACGAGCGTGTTGCCGACATGGCATAAACCTTCTTACTCCTTTGAAGAACCCCATGCTGTAGTCTCTAGGGAAAACCTCTACAGGGAGCTCATTCCACAGCCAGATCGTACGCGGGAGAAAATGTCTCTCAAACCGCACTGTACGCGAACTTGGAGGTATTTGAGTATGATGGCTAAACTGATGTAGGTGAATTTCTCATATAGATAGATCACATTGTGGAATAATATTAGAAACGTTTTATCTTAGTTTAGGGATCAGAAGTCCGACAATATCTGTTGACACTTATGTACAACTTATCACAATTGTTAAAGTAACCTGTCAGTTCTTTCTTGGGACAATCGGGGTTTCAGAGTCCGCACCACTTGGTTCTCAAATGGGACAATCGGGACGATGACATTTACTTGAAAATTGGGCGCGAATTTTGTTTTTTTTTTTAAACTGTGCGCGAGTTGACGAGTCGTTTGACAGGTCGCGAGTCAACAGATTAAATTACCTACTTTATGTAATGTACAAAATAAACTTTTATTATTATTATTATTTTTGACGTTTTTTTTTTCTCAGCTCTTTGGCTGGTTTTAGCAACATTTACGGGCTGAGCCAAGTAAATGCAGCGTGTTTTATTTATTTATTATTTATGATGGTGTTGCCTCTAATTGCATGAATTACCTAACAATTCTGCATGTATTTAAAATTGCTGATTTTTATATGCTTATGTATAGGGATTATTATTATTATTATCTTGAAAAATCTCCGTTTCCCTCATGAGACCGTTTAGGTAACAGGAAATTGCATTAAATTAGTTTTTTAGGTCACCTGATGGTAAGTGACTAACGCCGCCTATAGACATTAGCAATACCAAGGGGAATGACAATGTGTTGTACACCTTTTAGAATGACTTGAAGGCTCTTAAGTTAAACTACCGGTATCCTTACTAATATTATAAATGCGAAAGAAACTCTGTATGTCTGTCTATCTCTCTATCTAAACCGCTCAACCAATTTTTATGAATTTTGGTATAGATATAGATAGGACCTTGGAGTAGGACATAGGAAACTATTTATCCCGGGAAACGATAAGATCCCTCGAAACGCGGATGAACCGCAGTAAATTCTATTCATAAACTGATAAATTACTTTAAAATTAAAATAAACTATACCTACCGCTGGAGATGCATACTTGAAATTATGCAAAAAGGGTTAGAGGGTAACATAGGGGATCAGGAGTGAAATTAAAACGGTCTAACTGACTTATGAACGTCATAATTGACTCTACCACCGGCTCGAAATACACTTAAACTGGAAAGACTCCTGCAAGATACTCACAATTTTATTTCTACTACATCATAACTATATTCCTGATGTACTACTTTAAATTTAACCTGTGGATAATGTTGTTGGTCTGCCATTTATTTAATGTTATATACTCATTACTAGTTTTTGTAAATTGCAATGTAAGACTGTTTATTGTCCCAAATAAAATAAAATAAAAAAATAAAAATAAAATATATTTTTAGAAGTTCCCTTCTACTTAAGGTATTTTTAAAAAGAAACCAAAAATAATTCCAAACTCATTCATAAACAAAAATCGGTAAAATTTACAATTCCATAAAGTTAAGTTAGTTATGTAAAAATACGTTTTAGCGCTATATAATTTGCAATAACACCATCAAACCCTGAAGTCCCATAAACCTCCTATAAAATACGAACGATAAACATAAAAATACATGATAAACAACACTTTTAAAAATGTACCAACCTTATTCGATAAAAAATCCCAAAATTGTCTTTGAATCACTTTTTTAAATTCATAAACTCACACACAATCACAATTTGAATAGTCTCTGCCCTAATCAAATGTCACACGAAGTGTTCTAAAATTAAAAACAAAAAAATCAAATTCAAATATCGAATCGTCCGTATTCCTTCGGTGTATTCGAAAGACTAACTATTTGGTCGCACGCGGGTTTCAATAAGATATATCGCTGTCACTCTCCGACTGTTCTTTGTTTGTAAGAGTGAGGGAGACGGGTATAATGGCATGCATTATTGTGTGGAGTTTTGTTTTTTTTTCAGATTTCTTTGAGCGATCGAGTATCTATAAAGCGTATATACAGAAAATGCGTGAGCTATGGCTTCTGAGTGCTCCGGAATCATATTCATTATTGATATTATATTTTATGTTTAATGTGCATCATTTAATATTTTATTTAGGCATTTGTTGAATATTTCGCTTTAAAGACAGAATAAATGTAATTGAAATATTTCACACAAAATACATTAAATTAAAGATCATGTATTTTTATTTTATAAATAATGATTGAGTCATGAGATAATTTCGCTGTTTTTTATTTTATTTAACAGATTTGCGTTTGTCTCTGGTCCTGACTATAAAATGATGATAATAACATTTTATTCAACTAATTTTCTTTTATACTTGGTTGTATTTGACCGCAATCTCACCATGGTAAGTGATGATATGGCCAAAGGTGGTAAGCACACTAAGCCTAGATTTGAACTGGCTCTCAAGTGCAGCTGTTGGATAATATGTATTAGTATATTTTAACATTTTTTTAGGAGTTAAGGATCAAATTCTAACAAACAACAATCATTTCCAAATAAAGAAAGTTATTTTAAATTATTTTCATTCACTTTATTTATCACGTATTCACAGCTAAACTACACGACCGATTTAAATGAAATTTAGTGAAAATGTAGATCAAACTTTATAAATGAAGGTTTGATACTTTATATTTCGACAGTGCAAACAAAACCGCGGAAAACATCTAGTGAAGGCAAATGTCGCAAATATTTTGAAGGTGGCTCGTTGAAGTCTTTAGTTCTATACACACTAATAGACATCAACGGGTTCTCTCTGATCGCACAATGTTGTATTAAATGTCAAATCGATAGTTTATACTCTTCCCCGCGGTTTCACCCGCTTTTCCGTCGGATCTTATCTTTTCCCGGGACAAAATATAGCCTATGGTCATCAGGGATAATGTAGCTTTCTAATGGTGAAAGAATTTTTCATATCGGTCCAGTAGTTTCAGAGCCTATTCAATGCAAACAAACAATCAAATCTTTTCTCTCTATAATATTATTATTATTATTAGAATAGACATACTAGCTGTTTCCCCGCGGTTTCACCCGCGTTCCCGAGGGATCTTATCTTTTCCCGGGATAAAAAGACTATAATCTATCTCTATGCCAAATTTCATCCAGGTCCGTTCAGCCGTTCTGGCGTAAATGTGTAACAAACATACATCCATCCATCTATCTATCCATCCAAACTTTTACATTTATAATATTAGTAGGATTTTACCCCGGTATTTTTCATTACCATCAGATAATTGTCGGCGAGTTAGGACTTAAATTTCTGTGCAGTTTCAGTCTGTTTGTTTTTGAAAAGAGTAATTGCTGAGTTTATTGCCGGCTCTTCTCAGCAAAAACAACCTTCCAAACCGAGCATTTAGAGTCTGACTATTCATAAGTGCCTGTGAAGGCCTATTTGGATGGATAAACAATTTCATTTCATTCCAGTCAATATCATTTCATTCGCGATGCAAGTTAATAAAATATATTGAAGTCCTTAAACTTTTCTAAGAAATAATAAGATTAATGCCAATATAGTCCAAAAATACTTAAAAAATGTAACCTTACTGAATTTCTTGCCGGTTCTTTTCAGTTGAAGGCTGACTTCCGAACCGGTGGTAACTTCTGTAATTCGACCTTCATAAGTGCCCTTTTAGGGCCTAAACTGAATAAATGGTTTTGACGTTGACTTAGACTTTTTTTGTTTGGAATATATATTTTATAATCTACCAATGAAACTCTTTAATGATTTACACTGTTTAAGAATAAACCTCATAATCTAACTGCTACTTATTTAATGAAGATATTTGTTTATCTTTCACGCAAAAACTATTGAACGGATCTTGATGAAACTTGGCACACATGTAGATCATATCCCGGTATAAAACATAGGATACTTTTTATCCCGGGAAAAGATAAGATCGCTCGAACGCAGGTGAAACCGCGGGGGACTGCACTACTATATGAAAGTAAGTATATAAAATACATAATATATTTCAACATATTGAATTCATTGTTATATTTTGATTAGAGTTAACATAACTAGACTAATTTAAATATACTACTCCTAGAATATGCATTACCAGTTTTCCACACCGCCGTTTTATCCATATGCCCGAAGAAACTGAAAAAATAAGTATCTAGTGTTTTATTCTAGGATATGACCTACCTGTGTGCCAAGTTTCATTGAAATCCGTTCAGCCGTTTTTACGTGATTGAGCAACAGACATCCCACATTCACATACAAACATTTATTATATAACTAGTTTCCGCCCTGCGGTTTCACCCGCGTTCCTGAGGGATCTTATATTTTTTCGGGATAAAAAGTATCATATATGTTACTCCAGTATATGATCTACCTGTGTGCCAAGTTTCATTAAAATCCATACAGTAGTTTTTGCGTGAAAGAGTAACAAACATCTACACATCCAAACATACTTTCGCATTTAGTAGGAGGATAGTACGAGCTCTGCTTAGTTTGGGTGCAAATGGCGTTTTTTCGACGATCCTGTTTTCTACCGCATCAAATTCTAAGCCAAGAAACTCAGCAAAGTAAAATCTTTAATACAATTTATGACCTAAATATTAATAACTGATATCTACATTTTATTTACAATAAATATACAACTATAATATAATATATAAAAAGCTTCCTCGAGGCTGCCGCTGCTGCCGATCGGGAAGGTTCCCAGAAGGCTGGCAGCGTTTCCTCTTTGGATGGCCAAGCTGATGCGTTGACGGAAAAAACTACCCGCCCGCCGGTCACCCGAGGCAGAGATTATTTTTTTATCTAATGATTATGCCATCTATGTCTTTGTTGAGTTTCATCCAAATCCGTCTAGCCATTACGTAGCTGAGCAACAAACGTATACTCAAACATTCGCATTTATGAATTATTTTTTTACTTACGGACTTTTTTTATTTAAATAATTTCAAGGCGATGATAGCTCAGTGGTAAGTGACGTCGAATACCGCGACGAAGGTCGTGGGTTCGAATCCTACAATGAGCTTGAGCTTTCGGTGAAGGAAAACATCGTGAGGAAACCGTAGCACGGTGGTAGGGTACTTTGTAGTACCCGACTGGCTGGCTACCACCCTCAAGTTGAAAACCTGTCGCCAAGCACCTATTGGTGTGTTCCGACACCTGCACTTGAGAGCCAGTTCCCATCTAGGCTTTGTGTGCTTACCACCTTCGGCCACATCATCACTTACCATGGTGAGATTGTGGTCAAACACAAGCTTATCCAGAATAAAAAAATAAAAAAAATATAGGCATGTATTTTACTAGAATCTCACCAAGGTAAGGGGGGTGATGTATTTAAAGTAGTACAGTTACAGACTGACGCCTTCTCAAGTACAGTCACGCACTCAAAGTGTTATTGACATGGAATCTCGCAGCCGAAGAAAAATAAGCAGGAATCCACTTGGGTACAGGCAGTGACGTAAGTGATTGCTGAACGCTTACCATAAACAAATAATACTTTTTTAAATCTTAAATACAGTGCATAGAGTTTGATTATCTATCTTTTTCTTCTGTAAATTTTTTTTATATCACAAGTGACAACGAAGCTGACGGGTCACCTGATGGTAAGTGACAACCGTCGCCTATAGACATTAGCAATTCCAAGGGGATTGCCAATGTGTTGTACACCTTATTACAATGCCTTGAAGGCAACTGGCTCTCAAGTGCAACTGCCGGAACTCACCAACAGGTGCCAGCCAGTCGAGTATTACAAAGTACCCTACCACCGTGCTGTGGTTTCCTCACGATGTTTTCCTTCACCGAAAGCTCAAGCTCATTGTAGGATTCGAACCCACGACCTTCGCCGCGGTATCCGACGTCACTACCACTGAGCTATCATCGCCTTAAACTGGCTATATAAAAGGCGATCGTTGCTGAGTGACTGATCTATCAACGCACAGCTCAAACTGAACGGATTGCGCTGACATTCGTCTCGCAGATAGTTATTATGACGTAGGTATCCGCTAAGAAAGGATTTTACAAAATTCGCCCCCCAAGGGGATGAAACGGGGGTCCAAAGTTTGTATGGAGAAACGGGATCTTATTTTTTCTCGGAATAAAAAGTACCCAATGTTTTATACTAGGATATGAGATTGTTTCACCACAATTTCACCATCGTAAGTGGTGATGTGGTAGCCACATTAAACGTAGATGGGAACTGGCTCTCAAGTTCAACTGCCAGAACACATCGATAAGTGCTTGGCGACAGTTTATCAACTTAAGAATAAAATTGTTAAACATTTGAAAAAAAAGGCAATATAGTCAGATGGTCCAAAAATATTTAAAAAATGTAACCTTGCTGAGTTTCTTGCCGGTTCTTCTCAGTTGAAGGCTGACTTCCGAACCGGTGGTAACTTCTGTAATTCGACCTTCATAAGTGCCCTTCTAGGGCCTAAACTGAATGGTTTTGACTTTGACTTTATGTTTGTTAATTTTTCCGACCTGAGAACCAAAATACCTTTCATTTCAAAAGCATTGAAAAATTCACCAAAATGTCATTAACCTATACGATTCGGTCATTTTTCTCTTTCGCTCTCCAGACAAAATGAGTGCGTATAATCAGGGCGGGATTGAACCTGCGACCGTGCGGGGCGACGTCAAATTAACATTGTTGCGTTGTGATGGATTTCACACCTGGTTCTGTAAGGGTGCGACCACATCTCCCTGCCTTGTACACTTCTCTTCTTCATATCGGAATTCACTCGTTTCTTATCATATCAACTCTTATACATCTAATGTGTATTTTCTTTACTTGTTCAAACGAAATGTGCGTAGCAAATCTCAAAAACTAACGCACTTTAGTGTTTTATTAAATGAAAAACTCACCTTTTGGTTTTGTCATTGTTTCTTTTTAAGTAAACTATGTATTTTTGGAACGAAGTTCCTTATCGCGCGTTGTGAAAGGGGGCTAGACGGAAAAAAATCTTACGAAAAACCGACTTTTAGTGTCAGTTGGTCGGGTGACAGTTGTGTGTAGTAAGCTATTGTAAGCTGTGCGGCGTGCGCATGTTTCTCTGTCTGTCTCTCTCTCTCTCTCTCTCTCTCTTATAGAAAGCAAGCCAGATATTTTCATTTCTATTTTTATATATATACTCTCTCGACTTATATAACTTCGTTCCATCCGGGTGTCCCTTGACACCTCTCAAGTTTTTTTTTCAAAGCAGTGTCATTAAAAAGTCCACCTAGCTGACAAAATAAAAATAAATTACTATATCCTACAGAAACCTGCTACAAAATAACTAAACTATATTTTTTTTTAAAAAGAACTGTTTTATTTTTTATTTGTGATCCGTATTTAATTTATTTATATATATTTAACAGTTTTAACGATACGGATCACAAATCGTTCCTGAAAACGTGGTCAGACAGACGGACAAGAGAGTGATCTTATAAGGGTTCCTTTTTTACCTTTTGAGGTACGGAACCTTGAAAATGAGCGTATTCAAAGTGCAAGTCAGGAAACTTTACAAGTTACGTTAGTAACAAAACAATTAAATTGATCTTTGGCGGTGAATATGTTAACTACGAAAATAGATAGACCCATAAATACTTTGTAGAGTTTTTTTTTTTTTTTATGTCACTTGTGACAACGAGGCAGGCGGGTCACCTGATGGTAAGTGACTACCGTCGCCTATAGACATTGGCAATACCAGGGGATTGCTAATGTGTTGTACACCTTATTAGAATGCCTTAAAGGCATGCCTAAGAGGATAACGTAGAGGAGAGTTGGAAAATAATTAGTAATTCAGTTAAAGAAGTAGCACTTAGGGTATTTGGGCGGAGAAAGAGAAAGAAGAGGAAAAAATGGTGGAGTGAAGACTGCCAAAAAGTAGTAGAAGAGAGAAGAAAACACAAATTACTCTCAGAACAAGATCCACGGTGGGAAGAGAAGTACAGAGAAACCAAAACAAAAGCAAGAAGAGTTATCAGAGGAGCAAAGCGGGATTACCTTAATAACATGGTGCGGGACATGGAAACTCTTATAAGAGCTAATGCATCGAGAAAATTCTACCAAGAGGTCCGGACTTTCAAGAAGGGCTATCAGCCTAGATCACAGGTCATGGAAGACAATAGCGGAAATTTCACAACATCTAGCGAAGAGATAAAGATCTTGTGGCGCAATTACTTCCAGAACTTACTCAACTGCGCACCTCCTGAAAATTCTCTGTCTCGCACCACTGCTGATAACTCGGAGGAGGTGTCTCCCCTGACTTTTATCGAGGTCCGAGAAGCTATAATGAGGCTGAAAAACAATAAAGCTCCAGGAATCGATGGCATACCCGCGGAAGTTTGGAAGTATGGTGGAGGAGCTATTCAATCCAAGATCTACGAACTCTTACACAGGATATGGGAGGCAGAACAACAGTGGAATGTGGGAGTAATCTGCCCAATCCACAAAAAGGGGTGCAAGAGGAAGTGCAATAACTACCGCGGAATAGCATTGTTACCAACAGCCTATAAGGTTCTGTCATATGTACTACTCAAAAGGCTGGAACCGCACACGGAAAAAATCCTTAGTGATTATCAGTGTGGGTTTCGGCCGAACCGTAGTACAACTGACCAAATATTTCTTCTGAAGCAGATAATGGAGAAGAAATGGGAATTTGCACAGAGTCTTCACTCCCTGTTCGTGGATTTCACCAAGGCCTACGACAGCATAGACCGGGAAGCCCTTTATAACATCTTAAGGAACTTTAATATCCCAAAAAAGCTAGTCAACATGGTTGAAGTGGCCACGAAGGAAAGCAGGATGAGAGTTCGAGTCCAGAACGAGCTAACGGATGAATTTACTGTTGTCACAGGACTGAAACAAGGAGACGCCCTATCGCCTATGCTCTTCAACTTAGTTCTAGAGCATGTCCTGAGAAAAGTGCTAGCACTAGATGCAGGGACAGAACTGAATGGAAAACATACGGTGATAGGGTATGCCGATGATCTGGCCCTGCTTGGAGGGAGCAGCAGTGAGGTGCAACAGTCTGCAAAGGTCCTAGAAACTGAAGCTCTGAAGGTGGGACTAAGGATAAGCCACGAGAAAACGGAATATCTCCACATGAGGCGTTACAAAAATACGCGAGTCGCCAGAAATGACCTACATGTTGGAGATACCACCTACAAAGGCGTGTCAAAATTTAAATACTTAGGCTGCACCATAACGGACACGAACACTCGAGAGGAGGAGATAGATACCCGCATCCAAAGTGCACTACGATGTAGCGCGGCTCTGCACAGGGTTTTGGTGTCCAGGCTTCTTAGCCGAATTACTAAAATACAAATTTACAAAACTGTAATAAGACCAATAATTATGTATGGTTGCGAAGCCTGGACATTGACACAAAAGGAAGAAAATAGGCTCTTGGTCGCAGAAAGAAAGATCCTTCGAAAGATCTTAGGCCCCGTGCAGAGACCCGACGGGAGCTGGCGGATTCGCAAAAATGCCGAAATCGAGGAACTCGTAGCCAACCCTAACATCAGAGGTGAAACAAAAGCTTGCAGACTCCGTTGGCTCGGCCACGTCGAGAGAATGGCAGAAGATCGTGGTGCTAAGAGAGCGTACTTGGGTCAACCAATAGGGCGTCGTCCTGTCGGTCGGCCCAGATACCGCTGGAAAGATGCAGTGGAGATGGACCTGAGGGAGCTTCAAGCTGGTGATTAGCGAGAAGTGGCCAAAGATCGGGCTAAGTGGCGTTCTCTCGTATCGGAGGCCAAGACACATTTTGGGTCGCTGAGCCAACGGAGTAAGTAAGTAAGTTAAGGCAAACTGGCTCTCAAGTGCAATTGCCGGAACACACCAACAGGTGCTTGGCGACAGATTTTCAACTTGAGGGTGGTAGCCAGCCAGTCGAGTACTACAAAGTACCCTGCCACCGTGCTATGGTTTCCTCACGATGTTTTCCTTCACCGAAAGCTCAAGCTCATTGTAAGGATTCGAACCCACGACCTTCGCCGCGGTATCCGACGTCATTTACCACTGAGCTATCATCGCCTTGTAGAGTTAAATCATGAAATTTAATAAAACATGCAAAAAAGTCTACCTCAACGACCCAATTTTAAAGATACGGATCTACGAGTAAACCAAAAAAATTAAACAGTGTTTTTTTTTTCAAATTAAATATATTACTAAGTAGTCTTTATTTGAATTGTAATTAAAAAGTGTATACTACCAGTATCTTTAAATATTTACATTATTATAAATACAATAGGCTTGTGTACTAAAAAAAATCTATTTAGTCCGTCAGTTAGATTACCAAACAATATTGGACACGTATTTTTTATTTTGTTCCGTAAACGAAAAATGACGAGGATACAGTGCGTTGAAATTTCGCGTGACGTCACACCGTGGTACAAATTTTACCACGAAGTGACGTCACAAGCCCCCACTCCTATACTTTGATGCGCTATAACTTTGTATATTTTTATTGATTTGATAAAGCAAAAAATACGTGTTAAATATTTTTTGATAATCTCACCGACGGACTAATTAGAATTTATTTTTATTGACCCAGGACACTACCCTAATAGGGTAAAAACTAATCTAATCTATAAACTACCTAAAATAAACTATAAAAGTGCGTCGAAGTAAGTAGTTAGGTTAGGTCCACCATGTTGTCGTTAATATGAACACACCCTTATTTTTTCAACCAAAAAAGGCACCCGAACTTGTACGCACTTGAAGTAATCAATCATTATTGCGAATTTCCGATTCATTGTTATAATTAGATTTGTAAAATAAATAAAAATATAAAAAATTACATACAACATGGCGGCGGTATTCAGGGTTCGTATTTATCATAATTAATGGTGTTTTATTGTACATTTTTAATGAAAATTACCATTTTGAATGCGTTCATTGTAATGAGAATTTGTAATGTAATTAGTTTTGACGTTCTAAAGTTATTCACATTGCATTTTTGGGGGTTTTAATGCGCGCTACCATCACGCCATAGGTCGTGTCGATTCCCATCCAAGACATTTGTGTGCATCAACATGTCTGTTTATCCTGAGTCTAGATGTGATTATCTATCCTGACAAGTGCGAGTCTGTCTCGCGCACCGAGGGTTCCGTACAAAATTGTAGATATGTAATTCGTTCATCACGGTAATCGAGTCTTGATAAAAAAAACTGATGTAACTTTACGGTTTACAGATATCCTTTACTAGTTTTGCGCCCCGTGGTTTTTGCATCGGTCGATGTGGAAAAGTTTGGGGATTATTACTACAAACTAATTCAGACATATCAACGCATAGAAATGTCCTTGGTAGGAATCGAATCCACGATCAGTGGGATGACTGGTAGGCAACAACCGGCCCGTCACACTAAGATCCCAATCAATATATTTAAATAAATTCTTCAGTCTCTTACATTCCATGAGATATCCCCCGGGTATAGCTTCACCTTACTGTATACATAAGGTCATATTAATCAGAGGCTTTTTGTAAGAATTCACAGGTCGTGGGTTTGATTCCCATACAAGACAATTGTGTATGAACATGTCTGTTTGTCTTGCGTATGAGTGTACTTATCTATTTATAAAAGTAGTAAGTATGAGTTCCAAGTTTCATCAAAATTTGTTCAGCCGTTTTTGCGTGATTCAGCAATAAATCCCACTAATATATAGGAGGTCTAATATTATAAATGCGAAAGTATGTTTGGATGTGTGTGAAGATGTGAAGATGTTTGTTACTCTTTCACGCAAAAACTACTGAATGGATTTTAATGAAATTTGATACACAGGTAGATCATATACTGAAATAACATATAGGAAACTTTTTATCCCGGGAAAATATAAGATCCTCGGGAACGCGGGTGAAACCGCGGGGCGGAAAACTAGTTATACATATGAAAGTTTGGATGGATGTTTGTTACTCAATCACGCCGGAACGGCTGAACGGATCTGGATGAAATTTGGCACAGATATAGATTATAGTCTGGAATAGCATATCCAAATAAACAAACTTTGACATTATTTAACATTAGTAGGATTTAAAATATTTCTTACACGATAGATAGTTCCATCTATGAAGACGTTCCACTCTTTCCTAATCCCTTACAGTGCAAGGATACATCTTTTTTTTTTATTCTGGATATGCTTGTATTTGACTACAATCTCACCATGGTAAGTGATGATGTGGCCGAAGATGGTAAGCACACAAAGCCTAGATGGGAACTGGATCTCAAGTGCAGCTGTCGGAACACACCGATGGGTGCTTGGCGACAGATTTTCAACTTGAGGGTGGCCAGCCAGTCGGGTACTACAAAGTACCCTACCACCGTGCTATGGTTTCCTCACGATGTTTGAAAGCTCAAGCTCATTGTAGGATGAATTTAAGAAATCAGTGCTATATATATTAAGTTACGAACAGAATGTGAATAATTTTTATTTTTTTTATTTTTTAAATGTTTTTTTTTATAATGTGTATTTATAAATTTAATGAATTGACTTACTCTATCGAATTGGGAAGTTCCTGTAATGATAGATGTAATTGGTGTGTATAAATAAATAAACCCACGACCTCCGCCGCGGTATTCGACGTCAATTACCACTGAGCTATCATCGCCTTAAAAATCACATATTTTGCTAGTGTTGTATTACTATATGTCGATATGCAGCATTACAACTACTAAGGCGATGATAGCTCAGTGGTAGTGACGTCGGATACCGCGGCGAAGGTCGTGGGTTCGAATCCTACAATGAGCTTGAGCTTTCGGTGAAGGAAAACATCGTGAGGAAACCATAGCACGGTGATAGGGTACTTTGTAGTACCCGACTGGCTGGCCACTACACACAAGTTGAAAATTTGTCGCTAAATGTTCCGGCAGTTGCACTTGAAGGCATTGTAATATGGTTTACAACACATTGGCAATCCCTCTGGTATTGCTGATGTCTATAGGCGACGGTAGTCACTTACCATCAGGTGACCCGTCAGCTTCGTTGTCACTTGTGGTATTAAAAAAAACTAATATTATAAATGTCAAAGTTTGTTTATTTGGATATTTGTTGCTCAATTGTTACAAAAACGGCTGAACGGATTTTGATAAAACCTAGCACACAGATAGATCATATCCTCGTTTAAAACATAGGATACTTTTTACTCCAGGGAACACTTGTGGTACTAAGAGATTTATAAAAACAAACACACGGACAGAGTTGGGATCATTAACTAGTTTAGTGAACGCAATGGATTCTTGAGATGGAATGTCTTAACATTGTTGCATTAAGGAGACGTTATTACAAGTTAATATATTAGTTAAGTTTGTTAAGATGTGATGATGTTTGTTAGACTCTCACGCAAAAACTGCTAAACGGGTTTTGGTGAAAGTTGGCACACTGGTAGTTCATATCTTGGAATCCCACTAATATTATAAATGAGAAAGTTTGGTTGGATGGATGGATGGATGGATGTTTGTTACTCAATCACGCAAGAACGGCTGAACGGATCTGGATTATATTTGGCATAGAGATAGATTATTATCTGGAATAGCACACAGGCTACTTTTTATCCCGGTAAGTTATAAGATCCCTCGGGAACGCGGGTGTAACCGCGGGTGACGACTATGTCGTTATAAAGTACGAATGATTGTTAAATTAAAAAAAAACTCTCTTGATTACGTACTTTTTTTTTTCAGACAGAATACCCAATTGTCAGATGGTAAGTAACTATCATTGTTCCAATGTTTAATAACACAAACTAAAGAAAGATCTTATGAAAAACAACTTTTTATTAAAAAAAAAATTTTTAAACTTTAACAAAAAAAACAACTAAATATTTTACTAAATCATTTAGATAATCTCAATTTATTATAAATATTAATTTACAAATAAAATACAAAATAAACTTACAAATATTTGAAAACAAAATGGCGTCCATTTTGTCGACGGTAGTGTCCTTAACAGAGGCAGGGCGAAGCGCACTCTTTGTTCGGTAGGTCTTGGTTGCTATCTCATTGATTTATGATCCATCCGTCTGTCACTAGGTTGTGTCTATAGTGATAAGCTTTCGACCCCGCGGTTTCACCCGCGTACCCTTTTTTACCCCATTAAGGGTTGAATTTTTAAAACCTGTATACGTCTTAAAAAGAAACACCTGAGAAAAAAAACTACTTTCTAGGTCCAAGGGTTTAGGCTGGGCGTTGATGAGTCAGTTTGTCAGGCCTTCTCTTTTTATTACAGACTGGCAGCCCGGACAGAGTTCTATCAAAAGTTAATAGCAAAAATAGAAAAGTATACGTATAGTCCATGCATTTTTTTTATATTATTAAAACCTTCCGTGGACCTTCCGTGGAAGGAACATACAAAAAAATTAATTAGCCGAATTGGTCTAGCCATTTTTGAGTTATGCGCTTACCAACATTCATTTTTATTTATATAGATATTATAATTTCTATGTCAATCCAAATGTTCACCCTCATTCCCGAGGAATCTTATCTTTTCCCGGGATAAAAAGTATACTATGTTTTATTTCAGGATTATGATGTGTGTAAGTGATCAAGTTTCATCAAAAAAAATAGTATGGTAGAATTCTGCCTAAAAAATATCTTGACACCCGCTCACCGCTCCGCTATAATCACTATATCCCAACCCTTAACCCCCTTGTCCTCTAACACAAGTTTTTTGTCTGTCCGTTTGTCATAATAGGTGGTTATCTATTTAGTGAGCCTGTTCTGGGGTGTGATTCAGTGGTTTAGGGGTCCGTTGGTGCTTTAGAAAAACCTTTCGCTGTTCTAAAGACGTTATAATTAGTTGGGGAGTTTGTGAGGTTGTAGGGGGTAATCTCTGGATCTACTGAACCGATTTTGAAAATTCTTTTACCAATAGAAAGCCACGTTATTTGTGAGTGTCATAGGCTATATTTATCCCGGGAAAAGATAAGATCTCATGGGAACGCGGGTGAAACCGCGCGGAACAGCTAGTAATGGATAAACTTCGGCCACATCATCACTTACTCGTACCATGGTGAGATTGTGGTCAAACACAAGCCTATCTAGAATAAAAAATAAAAAAAATACTCAAGAAATAAAACATTTTTTTTTTAATTCTGGATAAGCTTATGTGTGATGATGTGGCCGAAGGTGGTAAGCACATAAAGCCTAGATGGGAACTGGCTCTCAAGTGCAGCTGTCGGAACATACCGATAGGTGCTTGGCGACAGATTTTCAACTTGAGGGTGGTAGCCAGCCAGTCGGGTACTACAAAGTACCGTACCACCGTGCTATGGTTAATTGTAGGATTCGAACCCACAACCTTCGTCGCGGTATTCGACGTCACTTACGACACTTCACCTATAGAACGCTACATTATCATTGTCTAGCATTTTATTTTAATACTTTACCAAATGCGTGTGAACCGGAGAATATAGATAGTATCTTACAGACAATGATCTCTATTAAAATACGCTGGACTGGCTATCCCATACAAAGGCGATGATAGCTCAGTGGTAAGTGACGTCGAATACCGCGACGAAGGTCGTGGGTTCGAATCCTACAATGGGCTTGAGCTTTCGGTGAAGGAAAACATCGTGAGGAAACCACAGCACGGTGGTAGGGTACTATGTGGTACTCGACTGGCTGGCTACCACCCTCAAGTTGAAAATCTGTGGCCAAGCACCTGTTGGTGTGTTCCGGCAGTTGCACTTGAGAGCCAGTTGCCCTTGCCCTTAAGGCATTGTAATAAGGTGTACAACACGTTGGCAGTCCCCCTGGTATTGCTAATGTCTATAGGCGACGGTAGTCACTTACCATCAGGTGACCCGCCTGCCTCGTTGTCACTAGTGACATAAAAAAAAAATGACAGCTATTTGCTGTGCCGATTCAAAGCGCCCCCAGTGACAGACGTGAGAGTTCTGAGAACTAATAAGATTGCAAATGGCCGTTGTTTGTTGTTTTTAAGCTAAGTTTCTCTGCGGAATATATTAGTTCCATTCCCCCACACTGCTGCCGTCAGCGCCAAAATGGCGATTTTCAAATAGGCACATGAAATTAATAGCGATAGCCAGCCAGTCCAGCGTATTTTAATAGAGGTCAGTGATTACAGTACAATCCTGTCGCTAATGTTGTAATGCTGTATGTATATAGATCTATTGTCGATATGCAGCACCACATCACTAGCGAAGGGTTGTACACTTGCACTGTAAGGGATTAGAAAAAAGAGTCGAGCGTCTTCATGGATGGAACTATCAATATATTTTGTACTGAATCCTCAAAACTATTGGAGAAAAAGGTGTTTATTTTTTCGTTTTCCAAAGATTACATTGGGTAAGGTCAGTTTATGATTTAATTCATGTTTGTGGAGTGACTAGGCTATGGTTAACTTATTTTTTTGTGCGCATCAATTCTTTTCGATGTCACAATGTCATGGGTTGGGAATTTGGGCTAGAGTCAAGCGTGAGTCGGGACTGTAGTATTAAAAAAACAGCATCAAAGTATAGGTGTGAGGCTTGTGACGTCACTTCATGGTAACATTTGTTCCACGGCGTGACGTCACGCGAAATTTCAACGCACTGTATCCTCGTCATTTTTAGTTTACGGAACAAAATAAAAAATACGTGTCCAATATTTTTTGGTAATCTAACTGACGGACTAAATAGATTTTTTTAGGACACAACCCTATTATATATAAGTTACAAAAAATGAATATCTATCTATACTTCTATAATAATATTATAAAGAGGTAAAGTGTTGTGAGGTTGTAGGGGGTAATCTCTGGATCTACTGAACCGATTTAGAAAATTCTTTTACCAATAGAAAGCAAGATTATTTGTGAGTGTCATACGTTATATTTTTATTCCGCGAAAAGATAAGATCCCACTGGAACGCGGGTGAAACCGCGGGGGACAGCTAGTAGGTTATAAGAGGTAGGTTAAATCCTGGCTAATTAGCCAACTGTGAACAAAGTTGCGTCGCCGGCGTCAACGGATGCACTTCACAAACAAAAATGCCATCGTGTGTTATGAGATATCGCGGCCATTTTTGAAGTTGTGTAATTAACCTACTTATTTACACCTTTTTAAAAGCTTTATATTAACTTGCAATGTATGTTTGTCCGGGGTGAATCTTGCAACTCAATTTATAATCTTTAACCGATTGAGCTGAAATTTTAATATATTTATTATTTACAACAAATGTACAAAATATACATGCAAATGTACAATTACAATACATAAAAAACTTCTTCGAGGCTGCCGCTGCTGCCGATCGGCAAGGTTCCCAGAAGGCTGGCGGCGTTTCCTCTTTGGATGGCCAAGCTGATGCGTTGGCGGAAAAAGCTCCCCGCCCGCCGGTCACCCGAGGCCTCGATTAATTTTTTACATAAAATATTTGCGAAACGACGAGCTTCAGACCCCCTATTTTGAAATTTTGTATACACGTTTAGTTTGGATGACAATGCATGGTCAGCTGTGTGACGTCATTCTAAATCCAACATGGCGGAACACCTAAGATAGCGGACTATTATTTTTACTGCACTCCTACAATATGGGTATCAAATGAAAGGGCTTGTTGAGAATAACTCGAAAAATAAAGTGACGACACTCTAAACCCAAAGCTTGTTTTTAAAAAAGTTTTTTAAAAACAAATAACATTGCCATAAACAAACTAAATTAAATAGCTTCCAAAGGCAATTATTCTTTCTAAGAACAATTATCATAAGATACCTGAAACCTATTACTTTACTTTAACCGTATTTCAAAACAAAAGATCCCTTACTTACCGTTATGAAAATAAAATGGCCTTAAATTAACGGAGGGCTTCGGGTGGCTTTGGTTCGAGTCTTGGAATCGACATTTTACAATCTATTGCAGATCGGAATTGCATTGTTTAGATATAATGAGTCAATACAAAAATATGCTTTTACATTGTATCTTTTTTAGGTCATTTTCACCCTCACCACTCAAATTGTTATTGTTCCGCTTTTTCAAGTAAACCGTTATTTATCTACCTAAATTGATATTATAAAGAGAAAAGATTTTTTTTTGAATAAAATACTTAATTTTATATTTCATCATAACATAATTTATTTATTTAGGTAACCGTACAACAGCGTACAAAAGACATTTGACATAAATATTTAAATTAGAAGTAAGGCCAATAACAGGTAACCCCTTTTTAACCAACAATATAATAAGGAATTAAGATAACCATTAATTCAGTTTAGGTCCTAGAAGGGCACTTATGAAGGTCGAATTACAGAAAATACCACCGGTTCGGAAGTCAGACAACAACTGAGAAGAACCAGCAAGAAACTCGCAGGTTTAATTTTTTTTTAATATTTTTGGACCATTTGACTATATTGGCTTTTTTTTCAATGTTTAACAATTTTATACTTAAACTAATATAAATCCTTGCTCAGTTTCCAGCTAGAGTCTTCTCAGTGCAAGTGTACCTATATTGAACCGGTGGTAGAGTCAATTGTAACGTTCATAAGTGCCTTACCAGGGCCTAAACTGAATAAATGAGTTTTGAGTTTGAGTTTGAATATTTGTCATCAGTCATCTAGTTTCCATACAAGCTCTGCATTTCTTCGAGATCAGATGTCACAGAAAGTGGAAGCCAAATTTAATGATTATTGTTTCCTTACGTAGCAGCCATAGGATTTAAATGTAGATTTGTTCTCTTAAAAAGGTTACGCTCTACGCTTAAAGGTTGTAGCTCACTTACACGTCTCCGCTCCCACCCGACAAATAAAATATCATTCAAATATGGACTTCAGGTCGTGCTCTTTAGATATAGTTTATATTGGCAACATAAATTAGCAGACAGCGAGCTTACCGCCATCAGACTGCTCGGTAGTTGACTTTTAGTTTAGGGCGGTGTTGGGTGGGAGCGGTGTTGGAGCAGAGTCGTTTAAATGGGCTATGATACTGTGAATGAAACCACAAAAACGACCGCGTCCACTCACTACACTGAATGATATTTTATCTCGCCCGCGACGCACAATAAGGGTCCCGCATCACAACATATTTACGACATGCATATCAAAAATATACAGTTTATACAAATAATTTTTGCTTATTCGCACCATTTTTTGCACTTAACTAAAGTAAACTTATTTGCATTCGTTTGAAAGTGTATGTTTGATTGGGACCGTTATCACAAAGTTTTACGTTCGATTTTTATGGATACGTTATGATTCTGTCGCTAGTGAAACGGATCTGTGATCACTACTTACTTGCTTTTCAGAATACTTAATAGCTCTTATGAGAGTTTTTTTTTATACCACAAGCGATACCGCTGCTGGCGGTGCCTCGCGCGCGCACCAACCTGCTGCAGCGCGCGCCGCTCGTGCGGGCGCTGCGTGTGCTCAACACACTGTCTGAACGGGTTGATATATTCTCATGTACACTGAACGAACTCACAAAGGCTGCTTATTGCCTCTGCAGTAACATGTAACATTAGGTATAGTAGGTATAGATATAGATATAAAATCAACTATTCTGTCGCATTAGGTTTGCCTGTAAGATAGATGTAAGTTTATGGTTAAATAAATAAATAAATAAAATAACGAAGCTGACGGGTCACCTGGTGGTAAGTGACTACCGTCGCCTATAGACATTAGCAATACCAGGGGGATTGCCAATCTATTGTACACCTTATTACAATGCCTTAAAGGCACCTGGCTCTCAAGTGCAACTGCCGGAACACACCAACAGGTGCTTAGCGACAGATTTTCAACTTGAGGGTGGTAGCCAGCCAGTCGAGTACTACAAAGTAGCCTACCACCGTGCTATGGTTTCCTCTCGATGTTTTCATTCACCGAAAGCTCAAGCCCATTGTAGGATTCGAACCCACGCCGCGTTACCGACGTCACCAATGAGCTATCATCGCCTTTGAGAGATGAGAAAAGCTAGGATTCCCAGCTAAATGGAAACTTTTTTAATTACCTTATGTATGTTAATTCTTAGTACAGCTGAATCAGAACGCGGAAGTTTCTTGGCAGGTGGTATTCTTACGAATTAATTTAAGCTTCGCTTTACCACAGAGACGTATTGTGATACAATCTATACATTATAATAAAATTATAGAACCACTGGGTCTGCTGGAACAAGCTCACTGAAACTCTATGGTCTCTATGGTCTCTATGGTCTGCCAACGGTTGTTACAATATTACAAAGTGACATACATACATATTAAACAGATTTAAGAGCACAACCAATTATAGGAAAACACAACATGAAATTAAATACAGCATTATACTTACATTATCGCTAATTTACACCACATTTCAATAATAAAGTGTAAAATATTCTACAAAGTTGAAATATGGAAAAGAATATTCGGAGCAGATATCCGCTAAGAAAGGATTTTTGAAACTTAGGCCCCTAAGTGGGTGAAATCGCGGCGGATAAACCAGTCATCTAATGAACCTAATATTAAGAAATTACAAGAGGGTTAGTGTCCGTCTAGCATTACTGCAAAACAACCCGAGTGCATCTCTGACATAGAACTTATAAAAAACCTAACCATCAAATCCAAATACGGAGGGGACAAAAACTCGTTGACGCTCGACAACCGATACTAGTAAAGCGCGCAAATTAAACGGTTTTTCTTTTAAAGCCCCCGTCTTAAATACCGGAAAATGGTAAGAAAAACTGTTTAAAGATATCACCGCTTTACACGGTCTGTTGCATCCTCTGTAGTGACGTCGAGCCAGCGCTTCTTCTACGTATCGTTGTGTGTGCGGGTCCGCTCTCCGGCTCAATGTACACTTTGCGCGGTCTGTTGCATCCTCTGTGGTGACATTGTCTCTCATGTCTGCCGAGCGACGTCGAGCCAGCGCTTCTTCTACGTATCGTTGTGTGTGCGGGTCCGCTCTCCGACTCAATGTAAACTTTGCGCGGTCTGTTGCATCCTCTGTGGTGACATTGTCTCTCATGTCTGTCGAGCGACGTCGAGCCAGCGCTTCTTCTACGTATCGTTGTGTGTGCGGGTCCGCTCTCCGACTCAATGTAAACTTTGCGCGGTCTGTTGCATCCTCTGTGGTGACATTGTCTCTCATGTCTGTCGAGCGACGTCGAGGCAGCGCTTCTTCTACGTATCGTTGTGTGTGCGGGTCCGCTCTCCGGCTCAATGTACACTTTGCGCGGTCTGTTACATCCTCTGTGGTGACATTGTCTCTCATGTCTGTCGAGCGACGTCGAGGCAGCGCTTCTTCTACGTATCGTTGTGTGTGCGGGTCCGCTCTCCGACTCAATGTACACTTTGCGCGGTCTGTTACATCCTCTGTGGTGACATTGTCTCTCATGTCTGCCGAGCGACGTCGAGGCAGCGCTTCCTCTACGTATGATGGCTGAACCAAATATATTTTACTGGAGAAGGTCCTCAGTATGTTATCCATGTCATTCAGAGCCCTAAAATAAAGGGCTATACGTCGAATAATATAATTGAAATCTGTTTCCACGGATATATAAATAATATTGTAATGTTCATACGATGTACAAAGGTGTGATGTTTATTTTTAAAAGTGAAATACCGTGGTAGATCAAAGACACTACCTATCATGCCACAGGTCGTGGGTTCAATTCCTATTTAGGACAGACATTTGTGTGCATGAATTTATCTGTTTGTTCTAAGAAAAGAAGTTTATCAGTTTTCTGGTATCCATAGTGCAAGCTCTGTTTAGTTCAGGATCAGGTGGATCTATGTGAAAAAAAAAATATGATAATTACGGCCAGACTTACGAGAAGTAGTCCTGCCCTCCCCTAGAACCTACCTAACCTCGTCGACAACTTTTTTTGTAAAATAAATTCACTGATAGATATTGGAACGAAGTTTCTTATCGCGCGTTGTGAAAGGGGAAAAAAATCTTACGAAAAATTGTCACGACACTTTTAGTGTCAGTGTCACTTTATTGTAAGCTGTGCGGCGTGCGCATGTTTCTCTGTCTGTCTCTCTCTCTCTCTCTCTTATGGAAAGCAAGCCAGACATTTTATTTATTTCTATTTATATATATATATATATACTCTCTCGACTTATATAACTTCGTTCCATCCCTTGACACCTCTCAAGTTTTTTTTGTTAATTTTGTAGCCAGTCCCATTGCTCATGCATAGATATATTCTTCGCTTAACAATATCCTAGCTACGCCCTTGGTAGATTCAGCAGGTGTAATCAAATAATTTAATATCGCAGTTATATTCAGCGAATATGATAAAAAGATACACAAACAACATTTATTGCAGTCAGTATTTATACAAATACAAAACACGAAAACAGCAGGCATCTGTTTAAATTGTCATTTTGTTCGCCAAAACAATGTTTAACTCCGATTTGTAAAGACGCTATACTTAGGTATAGCAAATCTTTGGGCTACTGGCTGGCTACCACCCTCAAGCGGAGTCCTAGTGCCAGTTCTTGGCATTGCAAAAGGAAGACATCACATTGGCATCTTTAGTATTGCTAATGTCTATAGGCGACAGTAGTCACTTACCATCAGGTGTCTTTTTTATACCAGGCAGGCTAGCTATAAGACGATGATAGCTCAGTGGTAGTGACGTCGGATACCGCGGCAAAGGTCGTGGGTTCGAATCCTACAATGAACTTACGTGAAGGAAAACATGGTGAGGAAACCACAGCACGGTGGTAAGGTACTTTGTAGTACTCGACTGACTGGCTACCCTCAAGTTGAACTGTCTCTGCAGCATCTGTTGGTGTGTTCCGGCAGTTGCACTTTGCCCAGTTGCCTAATAAGGTGTACAACACATTGGCAATCCCCATGGTGCTGTCTATAGGCGTCGGTAGTCACTTACCATCAGGTGACATGACAACCTTTTTATTACAATGCCTTGAAGGCCTATCAGACTTTCTCTCTTTAAAACTCTACTTATATCTCTGTGTTACTCGTAAGGCGAGCGGCGACTCCTACAGTACCCTATTACCGTGCAATGGTTTCCTCACCATGTTTTCCTTCTCCAAGCTCCAGCTTAGGATCTCTACCTTCATCGCACTATTGGACGTTACGTGCATGTTTTTATTACAATCAGAAGCAATAAAATATTTAATTTAATTGAATAAAAAAAAACTTGAGAGATGTCAAGGGACACCCGGATGGAACGAAGTTATATAAGTCGAGAGAGTAAAAAAAAAACATTTCTATTTATATATATATATAAATAGAAATGAAAAAACATCTGGCTTGCTTTCTATAAGAGAGAGAGAGAGACAGACAGAGAAACATGCGCACGCCGCACAGCTTACAATAAAATGACACTGACACTAAAAGTGTCGTGACAATTTTTCGTAAGATTTTTTTCCGTCTAGCCCCCTTTCACAACGCGCGATTAGTTTTTGTAACGTCCGATTATTTACTTTTGAATCGATTTTACATAGATCTAATAATACATAGAAGTGACGGAGAGAATTGGATAGCAATAATAATTTTATATCAATTTATTTATTTACAATCTAAGTTAATCTTAGTTTATGTCTTTCGAATAATATTGCTTATTTTCAATATAAATAAATATCCTCGGACATTGTTCACACACGGCTATCTGATCCCAAACTAAGCAGAGCTTGTAATATGGAAACCAGATGACTGATATAATACATACGACTCTTAAATAAGTACCTACATACTTAAATAGAAAATAACACCCAGACTCAAAACAAACAGACATGTTCCAAGCACACAAATGTCTGTCCTGGATGGGAATCGAACCCACGACCTGCGGCGTGATAGGTAGTGTGTTAACCAACCACGCCAACCGGCGCGTCAGAATTATTTATTTAATTAATATAAAATAGTTTATTAATGTTACAAATTTAACGCTTAATTTTATTGTTTAAAATGTAATTTGTTGAAGCCTAATAAATTATGTTCCTGTGGTCAAAATGTTCTCATTAAAAAATATAAAAATTTGCATTTGTATGTTTATGTAGCTCGCCCCAACTTTTTGCATTCTTTGTTAAGGTTGGGACACACTGTTGATAAGTTCCTGCTAACTTTTCACTACTTATCAGCCCTGGTAAGTACTGACGAGGGAAGTAAACACAATAAATATAATTATGGCGATAGACTCTCAAGATAGCTTTAGAAATTTAAAAAAAAGTACCCACCTCTTTTACTGTGTATGCGCGAAAGAAACTGTGTGGTTTCCTAAGGAACCTACTTTCGTACCCGGTTTGTTAAAAATGTGCAAAAAGTTCCAATTATTTTCGGTTAATTGAAAAAGTTTTGACACATTTCCATAAAAAAAGCCAATTTTTTTGTTTTATTTTTTTGTTTTACCGTCATCATTCGCAATAAATAAATATCCTGGGACATTTGTTCACACACGGCTATCTGATCCCAAACTAAGCAGAGCTTGTAATATGGAAACCAGATCACTGATATAATACATATACTACTTATTTTTTGTAAATACATACATAAATAGATAATAATTACACTCAGGACAAACAGACATGTTCATGCACACAAATGTCTGTCCTGGATGGGAATCGAACCCACGACCTGCGGCGTGATAGGTAATGTGTTAACCAACCACGCCAAATGGCAAGTCAAGAAGATCCTGGATAATGGGGAGCATCAGAAAATCCACAAAACGCTTGGCTGGCTACCACCCTCAAGTTTCCTCCTAGCTAGGCTTACAACCTTCGCCCCGTTATTACATACCACCGAGTAAACACAAGAAATATATATACTAAATGGATAGATCTTTCTAACCCAACTTACCCTTAATGAAAGAAAGAGAGATTGTCCCACCGTTTTCCCACCGGTAGTTGTAATCTTTCTCTTTTTCGCAATTGATAGGTATTTGCTTCAAGTAGGTATTTAGAGTTACCTATCCATTTAGTATACATAATTCTTGAGTAAAAAGTGTGTCCACAACTTTATGTCGTGCGTTTTATGTTTATATCAAATTGGCCCCCCGCCATTTCAACAAGACCCACACAATACAGTAAATAATAAAGTAAATATACAAATTATAATAAAAAAAACACATAACTGATAAGATACATTAAGGGTTTCATGGGATTTCTTTAATGACTTGGTTAATGTATAGAAACGGGGCATGGAAACTATATTTCCGTTATTATTAACCTTGTTACTGCTTACGGATTTATCCGTATTCCTTGGTTAATAAATATGCTAGGTAAGTTTTATTGAAGAGCAGATTTATACTTAACAACTTACTCGGCTGGCTGGCTACCACCCTCAAGTTGAAAATCTGTCGCCAAGCACCTGTTGGTGTGTTCCGGCAATTGCACTTGAGAGCCAGTTCGCCTTTAAGTCATTGTAATAAGGTGTACAACACATTAGCAATCCCCTGGTATTGCTTATGTCTATAGGCGATGGTAGTCACTTACCATCAGGTTTCCTCACGATGTTTTCCTTCACCGAAAGCTCAAGCTCATTGTAGGATAACCCACGACCTTCGCCGCGGTATCCGACGTCACATAAGAATCGCCATCGATTGAAGTCAAACTCTAACGTAAACTCATTTATTCAGTACTAGCTTTGCCCCGCTGTGACTCTATCTCTTATTCCAGGATCTACTTGTGTGCCAAGTTTCATCAAGACGGAGTTCGTCGCGGACCATTATCGTGACACGGGAATTTTATATACTAAGATAGTAATCGATTAAATGAAGAATGATTCCTTTCCTATAATTAAATTATGTTAAATTCCGCCAACATAAAAGGTAGGTAACCGGCAATTGTTGGTCAATAATATTAATTTCAGTTAAAAAATAACGTTCCATAAATATGACAAAAATCGAAATCTATGTTGGAAAAAAAACTTTCAAACTACGCGGTCATAGACAAAAATGCCTACATACCTCATTTTAAACATGAGTAAGATACGATCAAAATAAGGTTTTTTATTCAATAATAAAAATAGATTATAATCGTACCTACACCCGGATGTCTCAAAGGAATATTTAAAGGCGACCTTTCTATATGAAGGAACTCAATAAAAAAGAAGCCCGTATCAAAGTAAACATTCAAAATATCCAGAGATGTCTCAGTAATATCATTTTTAAATTCTTTATGATCTCCTCCAAAGACAGCTCTCATAACTGGCCATTCAGAAAAAAAACAATCCCGCATATCTGTCCTGTTCCAACTTTGAATATTAGAACGAAATAGGTAGCTCGACTTTATCTCGAAGCTCGGGCAAACGAAAGAGAAACAAAACGGCCGAGATGATCTTTTTTTAAAAATAAAAGAAAAAAATGTGTTTCTTTTTTAAATAAATAAACGCGCGTCGCATGCGGGGAGACAAATGTGAACCATTCGTTTTGTGCATGTATTTAGATGTTCGAAATTCAAAATCCTTTTGAACTTTTTTTATGAACTTGTAGGTCTTTTAATGGTTGCTACACATTACTGTTGGAAAGTACCTACTATGAATAGTGTGATGTTCGGTAAGTTTTATTTTTTAAGTAGCTAACTAATTGATTGGTACATCTCGATCCACTTGCAACTGGCTCTCAATTGCTACTGTTGAAAAATAGATTTTCGGCATGAGGGGAGAGCTAGCGTCCATAAAATACGTCACTCAGAACCTCACTTTTTTGGACCCCGCTCTCTCGTTTCCTCTCCTAAGCGAACCCCCTGACAAATAAAAAACCTATAAGCGTTTTTTGTGATAAAAATAGCATGTGAATAATTGAAATAATTACAGGCCTTTCATTACCTATCACGTACTTATCTCGTCACCAAGGGGAGGATATATTTTGGGTTATGACCCCCATGTTATACCCCCCCTGGACTGGGTCTAGGTCGACTAAATTTAACTAAATAAAATATGCGATTAACACGCATAATATGACTATGCTGTTATTACAATCTTTATAATTTGACTAGTTCTCCGCCCCGCGCTTTCACCCGCGTCCCCTAGGAATCTTATCTTTTCCCGGAATAAAAATTATCCTATGTTTTATTCCAAGGTATGATCTACCTGTGTGCCAAGTTTCATCAAAGTGTGTTCATCCGTTTTTGCGTGATTAACAAACATTTACATTTATAATATTAGTAGGATTTATTATTGTCGACTATATGACCCCCCCCCCCCCTGACTGGAAAGCCAGAGCCGCCTTTGCCCGTCACGCTAAGCAATACTCCCCCCTCCCTCTTATTCGTAAACGTATTTTATGCGTTCGTCTACATCACCCTAATGTACATAAAGCTTTACGTGGACCAAATAAGCAGGCGTTTCATAATATTGTTTATTAGTTATTGGACTATAAACTTTTTGCAGCCATCGCGAATATACCAAGTGTGATCGTTTCCTAATTTTTTTTTTAATTATATAGCGCAATGTTTAAAACATTTTGGGTCACATCTGTGCTGGAATATTATTTCAAACCAAGATAATCTTAATGCGTGTTTATTGAGAGATATTATGATTTTTTACTGTAAATGTAGATTGTGTGAATAAAAAAATGCGGTCGTATTTACGATCCCGTAGCCGAAGGCGTTTTAATACAATGTGAATGAATATGACTAAGCTTAAGGTGTTTTTAAACATTAATATTACTGTCATAAAAAAAAGTTACGTTTTTCCAACTCATATTATGACTACCTAATATATTTTTATCTTTCAATATTGATTCATTTATTTAATTAAATAGGTGGAAATAAAAGTCACGATTAAAAAAATTGTAATTTTTTTTTTATATATTCGATTTGTTTATGAAATAACTAGGTGATAGATAAACTTACTTTCTCATTTATATACAGCTTTACATAGCACAGACAGAAATGCTTTTTACGATGTAAAGAAACCACCAAAATAAAGTTATTTAACCCCAAAAGATATCAATCAAATCTTAAAGATAACAATTCAAAAATAAATGACAAAAGATTCCGTTTCTGAGATACGCGCACAGCCGAGCGTACATACTTGGGATCTTGTTTTTTTAAACGGATCCCGCTTAAAATATTCCTTGCATGTCTGCCCTAGAGTCATCAATAATAGGTTGAGTCGGTGCGTTTAGAAGTTACGATACGATTTAACTAAATAATATATCTATGTTTTGAAGGAAAGGTTCACATAATAAAAAAACCGGCCAAGTGCGAGTCGGACTCGCGCACGAAGGGTTCCGTAAAAATGGCAAAAAATCACGTTTGTTGTATGGAATATTTATTTTATTCTGTTTTTAGTATTTGTTGTTATAGCGGATGCAGAAATACATCATCTGTGAAAATTTGAACTGTCTAGCTATCGTGGTTCTTGAGATACAGCCTGGTGACAGACAGACGGACTGACAGAGAAGTCTTAGTAATGGGGTCCCGTTTTTACCCTTTGGGTACGGAACCCTAAAAAGCAGTCTTCCTTACAGTTTTTTCAGCAGTGGTAGAATCAATAGTAAAGTTCATAAGTGCTTTATCAGTGCCTAAAGTGAATTAGTTAAGTTTGAGTTAACATTAAATTGATAGTAAATAAGTTGTTTTTTAAAGTGATTTTTATTTTCTCTGTCATCATTTTTGCAATATTAGTATTTACCACTGGGAGCAATTTCCACTCCCTTGCCGTCCGCTAAAAAGAGGACCCAAAACGTTGCGTCCACATGGTCGGCATGTCAACGAAGTATGGGTGGAAATTTTCCAGGCGCCTTGTGGTTCGGTGTAAAAATGTGGATCGTGGAACTAGTTTAAATAATTCCTGCGCACACTCCCCAAAGTATATCCTGTAGAAAACCGATAGGCAAGCAACCTTTCGGCGATGGTCAAGGCTCGTGAGTGTCTCCTGGCCCTGGCACGGCGACTTATCGGTGATGAGACACTTATGCTAATATATAATTTCGCTACCTATGGTTTCTATGTATAGCTTTTCATATAAAATATACATAACTTAATAATACATTTTAAGGCGATGATAGCTCAGTGGTAGTGACGTCGGATACCGCGGCAAAGGTCGATTCGATTCCTATAATGAGCTTGAGTTTTCGGTGAAGGAAAACATGGTGAGGAAACTACAGCGCGGTGGTAGGGTAGGTACTTTGTAGTACTCGATCTAGAATAAATACCAGAAAGTTGTTAACATACCCAACAATAGGTGGTGGCTGCGTCATATGTCTGGGTACTTTATCACCAATAACTGCTACACAGTGGTGAGGGAAGAACCCAACTCGGAAACCACGTTTACCACGCCACCAGAGGGACTCTTGAGGACCTGGACAAATAACAACATATCCTGTATATGTTGTTGTCTGGAGAGTAGTACGACAAACTGAAGGGGGAGATAGCTCAGTGGTAGTGACGTCTGATACCGCGACGAAGGTCGTAAGTTCGAATCCTACAATGAGCTTGATCTTTCGGTGAAGGAAACCATAGCACGGTGGTAGTACCCGACACAAAATGAACTGTCGCCAAGCACCTATTGGTGTGTTCCGACAGCTGCACCAGCAGAGTCAGTTTCCATCTAGGCTTTGTGTGCTTACCACCTTCGGTCACAAGCTTATCGAGAATAAATTCATTCCTAACACGATTTCAACGATAAACAAAGAACAATATTAAAAAATATTAACAGTAACATTACGTACCAGTTCTCTCGGCTTATCTCGCTGCTAAGCTATTCAATTGTTAGGATATATTTGAAGATAATAAATACAATCAGAAACTGGTTATTCTAACCGCTGATCAAAAATCTCCAAGCATTATAAAACTCACCTTTTATGAAATATCTTTATCTAAATCGGAAACGTGTCGGCGTCGCATCGTGAACTGTAAACATTAAAAAGGTTTGTATGTCAAAATCAGTTATACATACCGCAGTGACTTATGATCATGCCCCAATGGCGGAATACCTTTTATTTATAAATACGTTATAGGGATCCGTAAAAATGTTCGAATAAAAAACCTTTTTACTTTTGCTTAGAAATGGAGTACGGTGCTTGAGAACCGATGAAATATTTTCATTTTATTTTTATTAAATATGTTAAATTATTTAAAAATAGTAGATTTCAGTGTGTTTATGAGAATTTTGTATCTATCTATACTTTTATAAAAAAAAATAAAAAAAATTGAACTCGAAAAAATCTGATGAAAATCTCAACTGTGCCAATTCTGAGATCTGCACAGTAGCTAAATAGCTTGAATTCAGTTTTTAATTTTACTTTATATCTAACTAGCTTTCCGCCCACGGCCTCACTCACGTTCCCGGGGCAAATAAAATTAAATATAGCGCTTATTACTCGCTTATGTAGTTTTATAAACGTGAAAGATATTTTTTGAATTTATCTATAATAAAACATACATACAAAAAATCAAATCTTTTCTCTTTTTGTCTACACTAAGCCAAATAAACATACAAAAAATAATATTTCCCAACTGCGTTAAGGCGATGATAGCTCAGTGGTAAGTGACGTCGAATACCGCAGCGAAGGTCGTGGGTTCGAATCCTACAATGAGCTTGAGCTTTCGGTGAAGGAAAACATCGTGAGGAAACCATAGCACGGTGGTAGGGTACTTTGTAGTACCCGACTGGCTGGCTACCACCCTCAAGTTGAAAATCTGTCGCCAAACATCTATCGGTGTGTTCCGACAGCTGCACTTGAGAGCCAGTTCCCATCTAGGTTTTGTGTGCTTACCATCTTCGGCCACATCATCACTTACCATGGTGAGATTGTGGTCAAACACAAGCCTATCGAGAATTTTAAAAAAAATGCAGCTTAAACTGCATTCTCGAGAAATCTATTTAATTTACTGAGATAAATAAACTATTTCCGAAATTTTCACAATTTAATCCATATCCGATCAATCATTATAGAATTTGAACAAACATAACTTTCGCACTTATATAGCAGGATAGTTTCATAGTTATCCAGTGTACGGAACCTTATAAAACATCTACCAACTCTTGCTTACCATCGTTTTTTATAGCCATGTCCCACCGAAGGGTAGCCATCGGTGAATCATGCATGTTTTCCGAACCGCGGGCGCTTTTGTGCTTTATTTTAGTTTAATACCTGTTGTTTACGTCAGGGCATGTGAAATAACACGAATCAATCCATTCTGATGGCATTTAGCTGACGATATTTGGGTAAGTGACCCTTATAATGTAGATACCTATATCTTAGCTTTAGCCCCATAGATATAGGTATTGATCGAAGTTTAGCCCACTTTGGATTCGATTAAGAAATAACTAGTTTTCCGCCACGATGTTTCACCCGCGTTTCCGAGGGATGTTATCTTTTCCCGGGATAAAAAGTATCCTATGTCCTTGTCCAATGATCCATCTATTTGTATACCAAATTTTATCCATATCGGTTTAAGCATGAAAAGGTAACAGATAGACAGACACACTTTCGCATTATAAATATTAGTATGGATACATGCTACTCAAAATCAAAACTCATTTAGGCCCTGATAAGTCAATTAGAATAGAAAAGAATAGTTTTTTATTTGACAGTATTATAATAAAATTCTAAAACTATTACATGATCATACTAAAATTATTTAAATATACTGCCAACAAAAAGATAACCGCTCAGCAATATAGTTGCGGAATAAACCGACAACGGTGATTGTCAGCGGCAACCTTAGTTGACGTTTGGACGCCCCTGCGTCAATATGGATGCACCACAAACCGCATAAAATATAATTAAATTAAATTGGTGTTTTTATAATTAAGAAAATTATGAACGTTACAATTGATTCAGAGGTAGAGACGTCGGATAACGCGGTGAAGGTCGTGGGTTCGAATCCTACAATAAGCTTGAGCTTTCAGTGAAGGAAAATATCGTGAGGAAACCACAGCACGGTGTTAGGGTAATTTGAAGTACCCGACAGGCTGGCTACCACCCTCTAGTTGAATGTCGGTGTGTTCCTACAGCTGCACTTGAGAGCCAGATTCCTTCTAGGCTTTGTGTGCATAGCCTTCAGTCATATCATGACTTACCATGGTTAGATTGCGGTCATACACAAGTTTACCCAATGTAAAAATGAATGATTGCATTGACCAATTTATTTATTAGGTATTTACGTTATTATATGTATCTAAGTAGGAACTTACTTTTATTCAAGTATAGTCCTAGTAGGTACAATCAAGATTCCGTTCAGCTGGCCTAGCAACTTTAAATTAATAAATGAAATTGTGGCAACACTGATCCCTGTCTCTCTGGTCCTCGCTGGAACTTGCGAAGTGACGTTGCGTTTTCAATTTATCTACATTAAATTCGTGTAATTATTTTGATTTTATTTATTTATTTAGTTTAATATCCTCATAATAATATCCTCGGACATTTTTCGCACATGGCTAGCTGAACCCAAACTAAGCAGAGCTTGTAATATGGAAACCAGATGACTGATATACTACATATACAACTTTTTTTTGTAAATACATACTTAAATAGATAATTACACCCAGACTCAGGACAAACAGACATGTTCATGCACACAAATGACTGTCCTGGATGTCAATCGAACCCACGACCTGCGGCGCGATAGGTAGTGTGTTAACCAACCACGCCAACGGGCCCGTCTTAACAGGCACTAACTTCGCCTTAATAACGTAGTTAATTAACTCAAAAATGGCGTCATTTATAACGGTCTCGCGTCCAGTCTGTCCGTCCGTCAGAGAACGCTGCAAAATATAAAATAACCATCATGAATAACATAATAAATTACAATTTACAAAGCAATTGACGCGCTCATAATAAAGACTTTAATAAACTAGTGAAATAAATTCAAAACTCGTTTATAAATTATAAATAGGCACATGGCAACTATAGTCCACACACATAAGCATACTTCTATTAATATAAAAACAGGTTACAATATTACAGACATGAGAGACAATGTCACCACAGAGGATGCAACAGACCGCGCAAAGTGTACATTGAGCCGGAGAGCGGACCCGCACACACAACGATACGTAGAAGAAGCGCTGGCTCGGCGTCGCTCGGCAGACATGAGAGACAATGTCACCACAGAGGATGCAACAGACCGCGCAAAGTGTACATTGAGCCGGAGAGCGGACCCGCACACACAACGATACGTAGAAGAAGCGCTGGCTCGGCGTCGCTCGGCAGACATGAGAGACAATGTCACCACAGAGGATGCAACAGACCGCGCAAAGTGTACATTGAGCCGGAGAGCGGACCCGCACACACAAAGATACGTAGAAGAAGCGCTGGCTCGACGTCGCTCGGTAGACATGAGAGACAATGTCACCACAGAGGATGCAACAGACCACGCAAAGTGTACATTGAGCCGGAGAGCGGACCCGCACACACAACGATACGTAGAAGAAGCGCTGGCTCGACGACGCTCGGCAGACATGAGAGACAATGTCACCACAGAGGATGCAACAGACCGCGCAAAGTGTACATTGAGCCGGAGAGCGGACCCGCACACACAAAGATACGTAGAAGAAGCGCTGGCTCGACGTTGCTCGGCAGACATGAGAGACAATGTCACCACAGAGGATGCAACAGACCGCGCAAAGTGTACATTGAGCCGGAGAGCGGACCCGCATACACAACGATACGTAGAAGAAGTCTTCTATCTGTAAAAACAGTGTCATACATAATTTTATTCGTGTAAGTTTCGTGAGGTCCGTATGAAATAAATTTCCTCAGCGGAATCGTCCCACAAGACTTGCAAAAATGTATTTAAGTCAATGTAGAGATGTCTTGTCTTCGCAAAAACGACAGCTTCTTTACTTTATAAAGAAAAGTCGCGCCAAAAATTCGACTAACCGTTAAACACACTGTAAATTCGGGCTCGAATCTGCACTTACGAATATCTTTAGAGTAAGCATTTTAGGATAAAATTCAATGATGACGGTTTTATCTACATTTAATATTATTATATCACATATAGTTTGTTTAATTGAATTTTTAATGACGTAAGCTGATCTAGCAATTAAATCCCAGATTTTTGTATTTGTCACTTTTTATCGTCGTGTAACATAAGTGTTACAAAATCTTTATAAGTCAGATTCACAAAAAATCCTTAAATCATCTTTTGAGTGTTTGACCATAATCTCACCATGGTAAGTGATGTTGTGACTTATGGTAAACACACTGAACCAGTTTGCAAGGCCTTATAATAGTTTGACATGTCAAATGTCTATGGGCGACTATAGTCACTTACCATCACGCCTCCTGCCGGTCAAACTGATATGAAAAAAACGTTGCATCTGAGGAACTTGCACATAGATAGAAGCGTGTAGCGTCATCTACAACACAGACCCGCACGCCTCCAAGATAGATGGCGTCACTGTTAATACTACACTACATCGTACTAATGAAGTTTTCCAAGGGATCTGCATATACACAAGTTTCCAACATGCACAGTTGGACTGCGGTGCCCAGGCCTAATATCCTTGGCCCAGGCACGATGACCTAGCCTGGCGAAAGAAAAAAATGGGGCGGAGCAATCTTTGGGGAGTGCCGATAGAAGTGAAAACTAATGGGAAGCGTGCGGTGACGATGATGCGAGTTCTATGATTTTTGTTCACCCAAAAAGTGATCAACGCGCCTAAAGAAGTTTTAACTTCAAAAACCTTTTCAAGGAGGAGTCACCTCGCTCCTCCATAAGCGTTGCAAACTGCAAGCATAATGCTCACTCTACTATATCAAAATAACTTTAGGAGCTCACCGTCTCCTGCCAAATATCTTTGTCAAAGCAAAAAAACAAGAAAACTGGTCAAAATCATTCGCCGAAAAACTGAGAAATACCTACACGAAGAACGTAATGAGTTTAATTATTGAACAACCGCAACAATTGTGTAAGACTTGTTTTAATGGACTATACACTGCGTTTATACCTTTCACTTATCAACTAGCATGCTAAATTCAACTTAATTCAGTGCCACATAGAGCTGCCAGTTATTTTATCAAGTGTACTGTCAAAATGGTAAAATAAATTGCTCCGCCCGTACATACTTTTTTGCCCCGAAAATTGTTAATTTTTGGGAGTGGTTCGATGGAGCTCCTCCTCAATAATTGTACTTGAAGAAAATTGTGCTCGAGGATTATTTTGGACTGTTATACATACTTTATGTAGGTAGTTGACATTAAATATTATGATCACATTTTGTAAAGGCATATTTTACTTTGTGGTGAGAAAATACCTAATGGTAGGGGAGGCAATGATGCTAAATTTGTAGTTACTCGAGCGTCTTTGGGACCTACTGGAATTTGAAGATTAGGTGGAATAAAGAAAAAAAGGTTATGTGATATTTTCTCCTTCAGCGGTGGGGGGAGCGTCTACAGGGTTTCAAAAATGTAAAAAATACAGTCACCAAGAAATACTCGAGCGCGTCAGATATTAATAGGGTAGTCGCGCCACGTCTGTCTGATAAAGGAAAAATAATAATCTGCCGTTTTGCGTGGTGGGGGGATTGGTTTTACTCAGAGAGAGTTCTATTTAGAGTTAAAAATAATATTTTCATAAATATATCAAACATGTGTCGATTAAAATGACTTGGAATGAATTCATTTAATGAAGCTATTTTGAGTTTGACATAACCCGGCCGCTGCCATGAGGATTTCCCCACGAAAAAAGTTACCGACCGTTTTTGATGACTTAATTTCAAATCCATTGTTGGGTGAACAAAGCTGAAATACTTTTAAAACTGATACGTCGAAAATATGTTCAATTCATAGCACCAAACCATGAAAAAACCGTAAGCGATTTCAAAGTCAAAACCATTTATTCAGTTTAGGCCCTAGAAGGGCACTTATTGTAGAAATCTTTCCGCCCCGCGGATTAAATATTAAAAAAAGATAAACCTTTTTTTTCAGAGTCTATCTGTCAATAGTCACTTTAGTCCATACATTCTTACCTCCTTTGACACAAGGCGATGATAGCTCACTGGCAGTGACGTCGTATACCGCGGCGAAGGTCGTGGGTTCGAATCCTACAATGAGCTTGAGCTTTCGGTGAAGGAAACCATAGCACGGTGGTAGGGTACTTTGTAGTACCCGACTGGCTGGCTACCACCCTCAAGTTGAAAATCTGTCGTTAAGCACCTGTCGGTGTATTCCGGCAGTTGCACTTGAAAGCCAGTTACAACACATTGGCAATCCCTCTGGTATTGCTGATGTCTATAGGCGACGGTAGTCACTTACCATCAGGTGGCCCGTCAGCTTCGTTGTCACTTGTGGTATAAAAAAAAAGTGGTAACTCCACAGATAGGTAAGTGTTATTTAAATGAAATAAAATCCAAATTGTGTAAAAGCATACTTTATTCCTTATCATATACGATCTTCTACATCGATTATTTCACAGCTTTGGTCTAATTAGAGCGCACAATCAAAACAAAATAAAATTCTCACCGAAAAATATAATTTCAAACTTAATGAAAAATAAAAGAGATTGCGCGCTCTATCTTTCTTAAAGTCTACTTTCCCGCATTCCTTATGCTTAAATCTATGGTAAATAATTTTTTTAACTTTAAGAAATGATATAAAAAAAAAGAATTTCTAGCGATCTGCCTAAAATGTGCGATTTACAATCATTGTACTCATTTTTTTACACATTTTTTTTATCTATACATACACTTTTATTTTATTTATTTATAAAATATAAAAATGCACTTTAAAATTCGGAAATTAAAATTATGAGCACCAGACGAAAAGAAAAATAAACAAAAAAAAACATAATGCGTCGTCCACAATATACGCTTAAACTAAAAATGTATTTTTTAATAAAACCATAGGGCGGACTTCGCAACCGAATCTATCTATCCTTCTTTAACTATCATACTAACTTGAGAAAGCTAGATATCACAGATACAGAACTTCGCATAATACCCGATGTTAACATTTGGCCCTTTTCCCTGCCGCGCACTCATATCATGGACGAGAATAAAAGTCACATTTCAATAGCTAAAAAGTTTCTCACATTAAAAAACATGACTTCTAAAACCCTTTACGCAAACAAACAATAAAAACTTTGGCAAGACTCTCTTTCGAAATTATGAAAAAATTGTGACGAAAAACTTTTTACACGAATCTTAAAAACTACTCTTTTTTACCCCCAAATATTCTTTTTGTTACATAATTGCCACGTAAATTCGATAAATTATCACTTCGCTATAATAATTATCTTTCATAGTTCACCGCATAGTTTTATATTATATTAAAAAAAATTAATAATAAAAACAAAATGTTCCACGTAGCACGATTGACCGAACATTTTTAACGATATAAAAGTTAAGAGCTATTTAACTGAGATGCAAAAATTAAGGAAATATTAGAAAAAAAATTTTTTTTTTTTTCAAAGAAAAATGTTTCTTTTTAAAAAAAACAAGGTACAAACGTGCTACATAAGTTAAATTACAAATAATATTAAGAGACATGGCTTATCTCAAACAATGGCATAAAAGTATAATTATTGTGGTAACTATTTTGATTACATTATCTACTATTCATCGCTTTTTACATTGTATTGTAAAAATAAAATGGTCAATGGAGTAAAAAAAGAAAAAAATATAACTTCCAAGTTGAAATTAAACTTTTTAACGGCATTGACCATTTTCCAAACTCTTAAAAAGAAAATATTATTCACTAATTTAAATGTACATAGAAAAAAAATTGAACAAAATTAATAAACTTGAAAAAAAAACTGATAAACATAATAATTGAGGACAAATAAAATACGCCACGTTTTTTTCTCTCATACTGTTTTACCCCCCCAAATATACAAAACGTATTTTATGTCCCACCTTTTTGTGTGATAGAAATAATAACACAGTATATAATTATTTTAGAATGAATGATTTTTTTAAATGCACGTTCTAAAAAATGCGATATTTTTTTAAACAAAATCGAAATATAAAGAGTATGAATGCGTTTAGGGATCATCCATAAACTGCGCTAGTTATAAGTAAAGAGACAAGTGCCAATAACTGGCGGTTGATAGATAAGGTGTGACTAGATAAATATTAATTTAATTTATGAACAATCCGTTTTTGTGCCTGTTTCGGTATAAATGCGAAGAAATAACAATGTCACCAAGTTTTAGGCATTTTTTTTTACCAAACTTCAAAATACAGCTCCAAAGATATTTGTAAATTCAGTAACCTTATCGAAATGCGACAAACATACATAAAAGACGCGCTCAAAAATGATACAGAGAAATAAGATTTAGTGTATAATTAAATGTTGATATTTTTTATCCAGAATTAAGAAATCAAGCTTGCCCACCATACAAAAGCCCATTCATACCTTTATAAAAATATATATTAAAAAAAAATATGTACAAAATATCTAAAAAGCAGTAAATAAAAAGGTTTTACATAGTTTTATTTGTACAGTTTTGTTTTTTATCAAATTATAGAATATATTTATACACGATTCGTTATTTGGCAGAAAATTTGTATTTACTATGGAATATATTTTATGGAATTTCATCCCATTAAATATAAGCCGGTAAGTTTTTTTATTTTATATACAAAAAAATATATATAATGTATTACGTTATATCTGGCTGTACCCTTACATTTTTCGAGATTTCACATTTCCATAATAAATACAAATTAATATTATAAAAGAGATGATATTATAACACGGATAATGTACAGCCCCTATGTATTGTCTATGAAACATTTTTAAGAAAAACTTTTATTTTGAAAAAAAAAAGTGTACATCATATAACTAGTGTTGTAATGCTGCATATCGACATATCGACAGCACCACAACACTATCTTTGTAGATGGCACTTTCTATAGTGATCTATACATTTAATATTTAATAAAAACCTGCAAGAAGCCACACTTAACATTAAAATAACCGATAGAACTTAAAAGTAAAAAAATATATATATTAATTAATATTTAAAAAAATAACCGTCGAGAGATTGTCGTCGTTTAGAGAAATTTTTAAACATTTTAATTTAGAAAAAAAACTTTGGAATGTCCCTCATCACTGGAGAATTCTCGAGATATCCTGCGAATAAATAATTTCAAGTTATAATCAATACTAATAAAATCGAATATAAAAAAAAAAGAAAAAATTTATTCTGGATAAGCTTGTGTTTGACCACAATCTCACCATGATAAGTGATAATGTGGCCGAAGGTGGTAAGCACACAAAGCCTAGATGGGAACTGGCTCTCAAGTGCAGCTGTCGGAACACACCGATAGGTGCTTGGCGACAGAATTTCAACTTGTGTGTGGTAGCCAGCCAGTCGGGTACTACAAAGTACCCTACCAACATGCTATTTCCTCACGATGTTTTCCTTTACCGAAAGCTCAAGCTCATTGTAGGATTCGAACCCACGACCTTCGTCGCGGTATCCGACGTCACTGTCATTGCCTTAACTTAATTATTATAAAGAGGTAAAGTGTTGTGAGGTTGTAGGGGGTAATCTCTGGATCTACTGAACCGATTTTGAAAATTCTTTTTCACACAATTACCACCGTGGCAAGCGACGATGTGGTCGTGTGTGGTCGTATGTGGTAACACGGTCATAATGTGTCTTATTAGAATATTGTTATGACCACAATCTCACCGTGGTAAGCGACGATGTGGTCGTGTGTGGTCGTGTGTGGTAAAGCAGTCACAACGTGTCTTACCTCGTATCTGTGTAGTAGTTGCGGACTATTGTAATGTGAACTATCGCTATAGAAGAATGGTCTCTTCATTGTATTTTGCCCTGCGGAAGATTATATTACATTTAAAAACACAAACCTATAGAAAAAGAAGTAAAATATGACGGAGCCATGAGTGTAAATGAAAGGCAAAAAATATCACCTGATGGTAAGTGACTATCATCACCTATAGCCAGCAATACCAGGGGAATTGCCAATGTGTTGTACACCTTATTACAATGCATTAAAGGCAACTGGCTCTCAAGTGCAACCGCCGGAACACACCAACAGGTGCTTAGCGACAGATTTTCAACTTGAGGGTGGTAGGTAAATCAATATTAAACTATCTTCGAACCCGATTCCAGCGCCACCTACCGGGTCCAATTATATTTTCAAAACATCGAGGAATCCATAGAAATATACACACAAAATGACATCCAAATCGGTCCAGCCGTTTAGGAGGAGCTAGGTGATAAACACTCTTACAGAAGAATCTATTTATCTATATTATAGAATCTATATCTAATATATAAAATTCTCGTGTCACAGTTTTCGTTGCCATACTCCTCCGAAACGGCTTAACCGATTTTGATGAAATTTTTTGTGCTTATCCGGTATCTATGAGAATCGGCCAACATCTATTTTTCATCCCCCTAAATGTTAGGGGTAGTCCACCCCTAATTTTTTTTTTTTTTTTGAGACAAAATTTCTAATTTCTATTTTTTTATGATACAACATACAAAAATACATACAATCCCCAATTTTCACCCTTCTACGATCAACCCTTATTTTTTAATAGCCATTTTAGTAATTTGAGTAATCGGTCAAGCCGTTTCGGAGGAGTATGGTAACAGGACCGATTTGGATGAAATTTTGTGTGTGTATTTCAATGGGTTCCTCGATGATTTGAAAACAAAATTGGACCCGGTAGATGGCGCTGGAATCGGGTTCTAAGTTTTGTTTTAATTTCAGGACAGGACAACGTCTGCCGGGTCCACTAGTTATGAATATATGTATATAAAAATAAAAATGGATCTTCGTAATGTATGTACGCTAATAACTTTCGAATGACTACACCAAATTGGATGATTCTTTGTTTTATGTATTCGTTATTGTTAGGACAATAAATATTTCCACAGGAACGCGATTGAAACCGCGGGGGAGAGCTAGTATAGAAATAGAATAAGATTAAATAATACATACTTACATAACTGTGTGTGTGCGGCCAGTGCGTTCTGCTTCGCTATCAACATCTCCGGACCGGGACGGGATAACTGCTCTAAATACCCGCCTGGGGACAAACGAACATACAAACAAATATATACAGGGTGTCGGTAAATATGACAAGCTTAAGGGTCTCCCCCTAGGGCGGATCACCTACGAGTGCCAACATTAACAAACAATTAGTTCAATATAATGATCACTATTTTCAAAATATTTCGATTTTTCTGATTTTTATGTTTTTTTTTTTATTCTTGATAAGCTTGTGTTTGACCACAATCTCGCCATGGTAAGTGATGATGTGGCCGAAGGTGGTTAGCACACAAAGCCTAGATGGGAACTGGCTCTCAAGTGCAGCTGTCCGAACCGATAGGTGCTTGGTGACAGTTCAACTTGAGGGTGGTAGCCAGCCAGTAGGGTAACAAAGTACCCTACCATCGCGCTATGGTTTCCTCACCATGTTTTCCTTCACCGAAAGCTCAAGCTCATTGTAGGATTCGAACCCACGACCGTCGCCGCGGTATCCGACGTCACTACGACAAACTTAAGGGGGAGATAGGGCGGGTCACCTAACAAATTATATAAAAAAATTGTTCAGTAAAATGTCACTATTTTCAAAATTAGGTTCCGTACCCAAAGGGCGATGATAGCGCAGTGGTAAGTGACGTCGGATACCGCGGCGAAGGTCGTGGGTTCGAATCCTTACAATGAGCTTGAGCTTTCGGTGAAGGAAAACATCGTGAGGAAACCACAGCACGGTGGTAGGGTACTTCGTAGTACCCGACTGGCTGGCTACCACCCTCAAGTTGAAAATCTGTCGCCAAGCACCTGTTGGTGTGTTCCGGCAGTTGCACTTGAGAGCCAGTTCGCCTTTAAGGCATTGTAATAAGGTGTACAACACATTGGCAATCCCCTGGTATTGCTAATGTCTATAGACGACGGTAGTCACTTACCATCAGGTGACCGGCCTGACTCGTTGTCACTTGTGACATAAAAAAAAGGGTAAAAACGGAAATCCTATTACTAAGACTCTACTGTCCGTCTGTCTGTCTGTCACCAGGCGGTATCTCATGAACCGTGATAGCTAGACGTTGTATTTCTGTTGCCGCTATAACAACAAATACTAAAAAAACCGGTCAAGTGCGAGTTGGACTCGCACACTGAGCGTTCGCAATTTTTTTTAGTTTTTTTTAAATTATTTTATTCTGATTTTAACATTACCTGCGACAGTATTGTGTCCATTTGGCGGATAGTATGGGCTACCTTGAGGCTGCATAACACCTTCACATCCTACAACAACAAACAAACATTAAATACAAGCTGTCCCCCGCGGTTTCACCCGCGTTCCCGTGGGATCTTACCTTATCCCGGGATAAAATATAGCCTATGTTAATCTGGAATAATGTAGCATTCGAATGGTGAAAGAATTTTTAAAATCGGTCCAGTACTTTTTGAGCCAATTCGTTACAAACATACTTACATACAAATCTTTCCTCTTTATAGGAATATAAAGAATTCCTAATATTACTAGATGTTCCGCGCGGATTCACCCGCGTTCCCGTGGGATCTTATCTTTTCCCGGGATAAAAAGTAGCCTATGTGCTATTCCAGACTACAATCCAAACTTTCACTATTTCATTGGGTTCCTAATATTATAAATTTTAAAGTTTGGATGGATGGATGTTTGTTCCTCAATCACGCAATAACAGCTAAACGGATTCTGATGAAACTTGGCACACAGGTAGAACATATCCTGGAATAAATCAGGGTACTTTTTATCCCGGGAAAAGGAGACCTATCGAAAACGCGGGTAAACAGAAAATGTCTTTTACGCGTTACGTCATGTACCAGGACCTTAGAACTTTAAAGGCGATGATGGCTCAGTGGCAAGTGACGTCGGATACCGCGGCGAAGGTCGTGGGTTCGAATCCTACAATGAGCTTGAGCTTTCGGTGAAGGAAAACATCGTGAGGAAACCGCAGCACGGTGGTAGGGTACTTTGTAGTACTCGACTGGCTGGCTACCACACACAAGTTGTAAATCGCCAAGCACCTGTTGGTGTGTTCCGGCAGTTGCACTTGAGAGCCAGTTCGCCTTTAAGACATTGTAATAAGGTGTACAACACATTAGCAATCCCCTGTCTCGTTGTCACTTAAAAACGAAGGAGTAATTATTTAAAGGTAGGTACGCTTTTTTCGTGTGATGGTGAATGCTTACCATTAGAGGCGTCCGGTTCTCTCTTCACCTGTTGATGAATATGTTCTAGCAGACGTTGTTGTTGCAACCGCCTTTGACTCTCTCCGTACAATGTATTTGCGTCTGATAAAAAAAAAGAAACAAAAAATTACTTAATTAATTGTGAACAAGTAAAGGTGGGAGCTAGTTTTTTTTTTAATTCTGGATAAGCTTGTGTTTGACTACAATGTCACCATGGTAAGTGATGTGGCCGAAGGTGGTAAGCACAGCTGTCGGAACACACAGTGCTTGGCGACAGATTTTCATCTTGAGGGTGGTATCCAGCCAGTCGGGTACTACGAAGTACCCTACTACCATGCTATGGTTTCCTCACGATGTTTTCCTTCACCGAAAGCTCAAGCTCAATGTAGGATTTGAAGCCACGACCTTCGCCGCCGTATCCGACGTCACCACCACTGAGCCTTCATCATGACCTTAAGCATTTCAATTAACATTTCATCTTTAGACAGGTGTCCCCGACTGGCTGACTACCACACACAAGTTGAACTGTCACCAAGCACCTTATGGTGTTCCGGCAGTTGTACTTGAGAGCCAGCTGCCTTTAAGGCATTGTAATAAGGTGTACAACACGTTGGCAATCCCGCTGGTATTACTAATGTGTATAGGCGACGGTATTCACTTACCATCAGGTGACCCGCCTACCATGTTGTTACTAATGAAAAAAAAACCGGTCAAGTGCGAGTCAGACTCGCGCACCGAGGGTTCCGTACAAATTTTGTAGTTTTTAGTATTTGTTGTTATAGCGGCAACAGAAATACATCTGTGAAAATTTCAACTGTCTAGCTATCACGGTTCTTGAGATACAACCTGGTGATATACAGACGGACAGATGGACAGTAGAGTCTTAGTAATAGGGTTTCCGTTTTTACTCATTGGGTACGGAACCCTAAAAACAGATTTAAAACCTCACCTAACTGATCCTTGGTGCGTTCATACAAAAACTTCTCTTCCTCCGCATTAATATCTATTTCCTGCTTTATATGGTTCTCGTTGAAGAAGTTCTGATTCTCCGGAATCCTATGCTGTTCCTGAAGCATCTGAATATTATGCTGCTGATTCCTCAACACTTCAACGCTATCATTGTAGTTCTGATAGTAATCACCCCTGAACCCCTTATCGTTGAACCCGTAAACATCCATTTTTGGATAACCATTCTGCAACCCAACCGGTTTCTGGTACGCATCAACTTTTTCATAACCATTGTGACTTTTACGTTCTAGGGCATATTTCTCCGCTTCCTTATTGTACTCCTCATTTGTCTGTGGTATGTAATCCTCTTGAGTTTTCGTGTAGTCCTTAGGTTCATATTTATTTTTGTCATCGTTCTGATAAACATTCTGGTAGTTGTCAAGTTCTGATGTGTAGGATTTCTCTGACACTTCGCTGTAGCTGTTGTTGGGTTGGGTGTCATCTTCTTCAGACTGCACCGGGTCGGTTTGCATGAAAGCATCTTGCTTTTTCGGTTTGATATGTGGTGGATGAGTTTGGGGTGATACGCTGCTGGCTATGGCGTTTAGGGTTTGAAGGCGGTATGCTAGCTGTAAATAACAGATCTATTTTAAATATGGGTTCTAATTGATGGTTCACTTTTTTGGAAACAAGTTCTTTTACGCGGCTGTAAGCCGTGAACTGTAGAGAAGTAGAGTGAACTGGCGGAAATCGTCACGTAAGGAAGCAGCGTTACGCCATGTAGAAGGTCTTAGATGTTTAAATGAGTACTTTGTTTAGAGATACAGCCTGGTGACGGACAGACAGACGGACAGCAGTCTTAGTAATAGGGTTTCCGTTTTTACCCTTTGAGTACGGAACCCGAAAAAAGGAGAGGAACTTCGTTCTTGATGGTGTTCCCCCGACCGCACATGTTTTTAAGCTTATGTTTGGCAACAATCTCACCATGGTAAGTGATGATGTGGCCGAAGGTGGTAAACACACAAAGCCTAGAAAGAAACTGGCTTTCAAGTGCAGCTGTCTGAACACACCGATAGGTGCTTGGCGACAGATCAATCAACTTGAGTTGTAGCCAGCCAGTCGGGTACTACAAAGTACCCTACCACCGTGCTAGTTTCCTTAGCTCAAGATCATTGTAGGATTCCAACTACCACTAAGCTATCATCGCCATAAATTCCCTGGGGATATACTCACGCTGGGGTCTTGGGAGTCTTGGCAGCCAATCGGGTCCGGTGTAGGATTGCTTGATACATGACTGACAACCGACATTGGCCATCTTTCCACAGGTTTCTCACTGGAAATATCATTAATAGATGTTGTAATATCATAGTCAAAGTCAAAACCATTTATTCAGTTTTGCTTTAGCCAGTCACCAGGCATTCGTGACATCACGCAACAACGCACGTTTATTTTGTTTTTTTAGTTTTTCTAGTAATGTTAAATTTCTTTATTCAGTTTAGGCCCTAGAAAGGCACTTATGAAGGTCGAATTACAGAAGTTACCACCGGTTCGGAAGTAAGCCTTCAACTGAGAAGAACCGGCAAGAAACTCAGCAAGGTTACATTGTTTAAATATGTATGGACCATCTGACTATATTGGCTATTTTTTCAAATGTTTAACAAATTATATACTTAAACTAATACAAATATTATATCTATACTAATCTCAGGAACTACTGGTTCAAATTGGAAACTTCACCGAAAGCTCAAGCCCATTGTAGGATTCGAACCCACGACCTTCGTCGCGGTTACCGACGTCACTTTAGAACGTAATATAACAAATTGAGATGGCTATCTTCAAACATTAGTTATACAAGAATTGTTTAAAACTTAAAACTATCGCATATAAGACCATTTTAATTTCCTTAAGGAAAAGATTTGTTTAAATTATGTCTTCGCGCATCAATAAGGTAAACATTGTGATTTTTTATTTTACCACAATTTCGCTGTGGTAGGATGTGGTAGGGACACAATCTTCGCATGCGGGTTACCTGATGGTAAGTGAATACCGCCGCCTATAGACATTGGCAATACCAGGGGATTGCCAATGTGTTGTACACCTTATTACAATATCTTAAAGGCAACTGGCTCTCAAGTGCAACTGCCGGAACATACCAACAGGTGCTTGGCGACAGATTTTCAAATTGAAGGTGGTGGTAGCCCTACCACCGTGCTATGGTTTCCTCACGATGTTTTCCTTCACCGAAAGCTCAAGCTCATTGTAGGATTCGAACCCATGACCTTCGTGCAATATCCGACGTCTCTACCACTGAGCTATCATCGCTTCCTTAGAACTATTTTCATTATATTAAGTGGCAAACAACAATTCGTCCCTGATGGTAAGCGCGCTAGCCAGATGGACGGTGACCGCTTACTAAGCGGTAACCTAAAAACTTTTAAAATGGCGTCTAAAGAAACACTAAGTATCTCACCAGATAAGGTCATCCTTCTTTCCCTCCCTGTATTTGACCGTGCGACTCTTGCGGATCACCATCACTGAGCCATCGGGGTTCAATTTAGGCAAGTTTTGTGATGGAACGGCATCTTTGCTCAACGTCTTCCATTGACCTGCAATTAAATATAATGACATATATTTTTATGATGTCTACACTAATATTTCCTACTAGTGGCTCTGAGAACTTTTTCAACGCCCATAGCTCCGCCATATTGAAAAAAAAAAAAAACATATCGACCATAAAGTTTTTAGGAAAAAGTCTCTACAATAACAGTCAATAAAAAAATTTTTTCGGTTGACAAACAGAGGAGGATAATGATATGTGTGTGTGTGTGTGTCAAACGCATTGTAGTGTGTGTAATGATGTTTTTAAAAATTAATTTATTTCTAAAGCATATTTCATAAAAATATTAGCTTTCTGCACTCCTTCTCCATATAAACTTTAACTATGCCAAATTTCATACTACTCCGTCCGCGTCATTTTCGTAAAAGATTTTGCTTCACTGTGATATTATGATGATTATGTAATACATATTTCGACACATTCAGAATACAAATTAAAATCGATTTTTTTATAGAGTATTTGAATTTAGAATATGCTTAGCACTCAGGGCCGGATCTACCATATGGCTTTTTGGGCTTTAGCCCAGGGCCCCGTGGATTCAAGGGGCCCCCAGCTATAAAAGTCAAAAATAGATAATACGGAAGAATAATTTTATTAAATTAAACAGATCGTATGGTTTGCAGCCCTGCGAATCCTACGATTAATCAAACCAATGCATAATATATTATAAAATAAATCAAATATTTTACTGTCTCATTTTTTTCTATACTTTGAGTAATAAAGTGGGCCCCTAAGAAGTATTAGCCCAGGGCCCCCTTAACTCACGGTCCGGCCCTGTAAGCACTTACTAAACCCCGCCGAGTTTGTTATGAATAAGGTCATTAGTGTATTAAGAAAATTTTGTAATAATTACAAGCTTTTATTTAACTTGCAATGTATGTAACTATGTTTGTTCGTGTTCTTTAACTGATTGAGCTGAAATTTTGTATACATGTTTAGTTTGGATGACAATGCATGGTCAGCTGTGTGACGTCATTCTAAATCCAACATGGCGGAACACCTAAGATAGCGGACTATTATTTTTAAGGCACTCCTACAATATAGGTATCAAATGAAAAGGCTTGCTGAGAATAACTCGAAAAAAAAACTGACGTTCTTTTTAGCGGATATAGTTAAAGCTTGTTTTTAAAAGTTTTTTTCTTTTAATTTATTTTTATTAGTATCCTTCTGGGTTCAGGTTACGTAGTAGCTATTAAGTAATCTGTGGTTCAGGGCCCCTTGCGGCCAAGGGCCTGTGATATTGTGTCCAGTCTGCCACCCTATTATAGCACTAGCGTATTTAAGGGGAAGTTCGGACATATTCCGATGATAATTATGATACAAAAACTATGTCAATTCCCACAATTAGTCATATTGTGATATAGATAGACTAACAAAAATAATATACGCCCAAAACAAAATTAATACACATTACTAATATACATATACTATAATAATATTAAATGCGACAGTAACCCTGTTAGGTTTTACCGTAAGTATACAAAATTGAATCTTGCTTAGATTCTACCCAGTTTTATTTTATATACCACAAATGACAACCAGGCAGGCAGGTCACCTGATGGTAACTGACTACCGTCACCTATAGACATTAGCAATACCAGTGGGTTTGCCAATGTGTTGTACACCTTATTACAATGCATTAAATGCAACTGGCTCTCAACAGGTGTTTGACGTCAGTTTTTCAACTTGAGAGTGGTAGCCAGTCGCCCTTCCACCGTATGGTTTCCTCACGCTGTTTTCCTTCACCGAACGCTCAAGCTATCGCGGTATCCGACGTCAGCACCACTGAGCTATCATCGACTCAAAGTTGTTGAATCAACCGTTGGTACCTTCTGTGGCTCGACCTTCATAAGTGCACTCCTAGGGTCTACTGAATATATAGCATTGCAATGATGCGACGGAAAAAGGAAATGACTACAAAAAACAACAAGGAAAAAATATTTTCATAAATTATTGGAAAAAAAATATTTGTAAATGTCCGGGTTTTTACATAACGTTAAATTCGACGAATTAATGTTCGACTGCGGTCCCCAGGCACGATGACCTAGCCTGGAAGATCTTCCCTTTTCAATGGAGGAGTCAGTTCGTAGCTCACTTACACGTCTCCGCTCCCACCCGACAAATAAAATATCATTCAAATATGGACTTCAGGTCGTGCTCTTTAGATATAGTTTATATTGGCAACATAAATTAGCAGACAGCGAGCTTACCGCCATCAGACTGCTTGGTAGTTGACTTTTAGTTTAGGGCGGTGTTGGGTGGGAGCGGTGTTGGAACAGAGTCAGTTTAAACGGGCTATGACCTTAACACCTCGCTCCTCCATAGAGGCTATCACCCACTTTAAGAATGATCGAGCCGGGCTATAACCGCTTACCATCCCGTCTGATGCTATGCTTATTTGACAATTTATCCAGCAGAATTAAAAGCAATCTTGCTGCAAAATATTAAGCAAAAACACTTATTGATTAACATTCTTATCATTAGAAAGGGTCTAAAAAAGCATATTACAAGCTTTTTTTTAACTGGCAATGTATGTATGTTTGTTCGGGTGGAATCTTGCAACTCAATTTTGAAGCAGATATCTGTAACTGATTGAGCAGAAATTTTGAATACACGTTTAGTTTGGATGACAATGCATGGTTAGTTGTGTGACGTCATTCTAAATCCAACATGGCGGAACACCTAAGATAGCGGACTATTATTTTTTAATGTACTCCTACAATATGGGTATCAAATGAAAGGGCTTGTTGAGAATAACTCGAAAAATAAAGTGACGACACTCTAAACCCAAAGCTTGTTTTTAAACAGTTCTTATGCTTACAACTAGCTCTCCCCCGCGGTTTCACCCGCGTTCCCGTGGGTTCTTATCTTTTCCCGGGATACAAAATATAGCCTATGACACTCACAAACTTTATCTACCTCTTCACAATATTAGCATACTAGCTGTTCCGCGGGGTTTCACCCGCGATCCCGAAGGTTCCTTCTTTTCCCGGGATAAAAGTAGCCTATGTGCTATTCCAGACTATACGAGTAATCTATCTCTGTGCCAAGTTTCATCCAGATCCGTTCAGCCGTTCTGTCGTAAATGAGTAACAAACATACATCCATCCAAACTTTCACATTTATAATATTAGTAGGATTTAAGTTTTTAATTTAATCGGATTGGTGAATATACCTAACAAACGAAATTGCGTAAAACGCCCCTCGATTATAATGACGAACATTACTTAGAATCTTTATCTAAGACGTAACAATAAAAGATGTAGGTGTCGGATCAATAATATTGATCTTTGAGTTCTTTATCAATAAGAAATTCCCAGAATATACTGCAGGATTCCGTACTTATACTTAAAAAAATTGCTTTTGATATGTAGTTGAAATTTTTAAGAGATTTTGATATAAATAAATATTCTGTGACATTCTTAACTGGGCCATCTGATCCCAAACTAAGCAGAACTTGTACTATGGACTAGATAATCTCACGCACGACTATCAACGATGACTAATATTTATCTTGATAATTCATTGCATAACGATTATCTGTATCTAAGTATATCTATCTACAGATAATGCATAAAGCAGCGTTACTACGTTTTTACACAATAATGCAAGCACCAGTAATAATTAGGGCTTTTACACATTTAGCATTTCACCTTAAAAGAAAATGGTAAGTGATGATGTGTGGTTTTTGGAGCTTTCGTTTAAAAATTACATTTCTTTTCAAAAATATATTAACTTATACTAGCTGTCCCCCGCGGTTTCACCCGCGTTCCCATGGGATCTTTTCCCGAGATAAAACATATAGCTTATAACTCTCACAAATGACGTGGCAACCCCCTACAACCTCACAACACTTTACCTCTTTATAATAAATAAATAAATATCCTCGGACATTTGTTCACACACGGCTATCTGATCCCAAACTAAGCAGAGCTTGTAATATGGACAACCAGATCACTGATATAATACATAGACTACTTTTTTTTTGTAAATACATACTTAAATAGATAATTACACCCAGACTCAGGACAAACAGACATGTTCATGCACACAAATGTGTGTCCTGGATGGGAATCGAACCCACGACCTGCGGCGTGATAGGTAGTGTCTTAACCAAACACGCCAACCGGCCCGTCATATAATATTAGTATAGATTAAAACTGCAAGTTTAAAATCAACAATCAACATCGCCTGCCACGATCCAGAAAGTAATGTGCAAAAGATTTTCGTTAATTTCAATTTAGTTTCACACGTATGACGTCACGAAGTTTATGACTCGTCCCCACCTATCACAAGATACCACTTTGTTGACATTCTCCCCTTGGTGTAATTTACGGATTTTAAAGGCGATGATAGCTCAGTGGTAAGTGACGTCGAATACCGCGACGAAGGTCGTGGGTTCGAATCCTACAATGAGCTTGAGCTTTCGGTGAAGGAAAACATCGTGAGGAAACCATAGCACGGTGGTAGGGTACTTTGTACCCGACTGGCTGGCTAACACCCTCAAGTAGAAAACCTATCGGTGTGTTTCGACAGCTGCACTTGAGAGCCAGTTCCCATCTAGGCTTTGTGTGCTTACCACCTTCGGCCACATCATCACTTACCATGGTGAGATTGTGGTCAAACACAAGCTTATCCAGAATTAAAAAAAAAAAAGAAAAACCCCTAATATAGGGTAGAATATAAATAAATTTCGCTTTAATTATAATATGAATTATCGATCACTCAAAATAATCTGCGGTTTCATATAAAGTATATAATTACAAAGCTACCACATATTAATATATGATACATATAAACAATACAATACAATAACATTAATAAGTTTTTATTTAAAAATAAGTCCAATGTTTCTTCACTATCTCTAACCACAGGATGTGACGTCACATCGACTGCGTAAATTCCTGAGGGATTTATGCTTATTGGATTTCAACGAAGAACAAAGAATTATCTGTTAATCCGAAATTTATGGCAATTAAATTGTTTAAACTAATTCAATATCCCTATACAGGGCCGGATGTAGGAGAAGGGCCCCGGGCGCCAAGTTAAAGGAGCGCCAAAATAATAAAATATAAAATATTATTATTATTTTGCCGCCTTAACACGCAAATATTATCAGTGAGACTAGATAAATAAGTAATGATTAAATGTAACAGGTGTAAGTTGTTTTTGAAAAGAGTAATTGCTTAGTTTATTGCCGGCTCTTCTCAGCAAAAGCAACCTTCCGTTCCGAGCATTAGAGTCTATACTATTCATAAGTGCTTGTAAAGGCCTATTTGGATAAAAAACATTTTCATTTTCATTCAATAATATATAAATATTGCCTTGCTGAGTTTCTTGCCAGAGTCTTCTCAAGATAAGTGTATCCCAAACCGGTGGTAGAGTCAATTGTAACGTTCATAAGTGCCTTACTAGGGCCTACACATAATAAATGAGTTTTGGATTTGATGGCCCTGAGCCGTTCCAACGATATTTGAAATAAAATATAGGTTTTATATATTTAATTGATTTAACTAGTGGCTCTGAGAGCTGTAGACATTTTTTTGGCCGCCATTTTGAAAAAAAATCCAAAGATTAATCGACAAAAAAATCCTTAATATAATAGGGTTGTGTCCTAAAAAAATCTATTTAGTCCGTCAGTTAGATTACCAAAAAATATTGGACACGTATTTTTTATTTTGTTCCGTAAACGAAAAATGACGAGGATACAGTGCGTTGAAATTTCGCGTGACGTCACACCGTGGTACAAATTTTACCACGAAGTGACGTCACAAGCCCCCACTTCTATACTTTGATGCGCTATAACTTTGTATATTTTTATTGATTTGATAAAGCAAAAAATAAGTGTCCAATATTTTTTGATAATCTCACCGACGGACTAATTAGAATTCATTTTTATTGACCCAGGACACTACCCTATTATCGAACCCGCTCACAAAATTTCTCCAACTTATCTCAAACGCTGGGGCGTTGGAGAAATTTTGAAATTTTTTGGGGGGCGCCACTATCAAGGTTTTGCCCGAAATTTCTCCTTGCCTGAGTCTGTGTTTCCCGATAATTACAACCTGGTAGTCTTCAAGGCTCGAGTGAACAGGTTACTTCTGGGTAAGCGTGCACCATCGTAGACCACATCATCACCTAAGATCAAGTGAGATGTGGTCAAACGCAAACCTATTGAACAATAAAAAAAAAAAAAATCGAAAAAATTGTAGATCCGGGGCTGGCCGTATATATGCAGAGTGTGCGTTAAGTAGTCCGACAAACTTAAGGGGTAACTTAACTAAGGTAGGCGGGTTACAGATATACAAAAATGACTTTAGTAAGTGTCACAATTTAAGAGGCATCGAAATATCCACGTTCCCGAGGGATCTTATATTTTCCCAGGAAAGTATACCTACTAAGTTACTCTTTATAACATCAGCTATCTGCCAGTGAAAGTACCTTTAAAATCGGTCCAGTATTTACAGCCATACATACATACAGACTCTTCAAATGAATAATATTAGTGATGATATCTCAATTATATTATTTACTATATTATCAAAACTGAAAATGATAAGCCGACAGACGGGTCATATGATGGGAACTGGGAAGTGACTACTGACAAAATATAAACTAATTATATAAGTTAGGGATCACATGATGTTTTTAGCAACATTTAGCCATCCCTACCCAAAATCACATGTATTTTTTGGTGCAAATTATCTTTTAAAAAATCAAAATATTAGTTTTAAATACAGGAATAATTTCGGTTCAAAAATGGCGCGTTCAACGAAAATTCTTCCTCCCCCTCTATAATTTATTCATATTCGGAACAATTTAGTACAAAATCACAACAATGGGAACTCCCACAATTAATAGATTAGGGGGCAATGCAATGTGTATTATTAATAACAAATATCATGAATCATTACATAAAATATAATATAATTAATATACATCTCTAAATATATTGGGATTTATCATATTACTAACAATTTCCTGTGACTCTGTTCATTTATTTTAACATTAAAATTACTTATATATATTTTTTTTAGATAATACTAAAGTATATTGCTTCAATGTATTGTAAAAGGTTGACAACGCATTGGCAATGCCACTGATATTGCTGTCTATAGGTAACAAAAGTCAGAGACCAGAGATAAGATTTTAGATAAGAGGGGGGCAGAGCCTGAATATCCCCCATAAATCAAAGGGCCCCTTAACCATAGATTTTTCCCACCGCCCTGGACTACTTCCACAGTCTCTGTGGTTTACGTTAATTTGCCTAATTTTAAACGCGGCTGAAACCTCAAGTTACAGCTAGTACAAATTAACTGACAAAATCTCAATATTTATTATTAGACATTGGTTTAAACCATTTTGCATAAAATAAAACATGGTTTTCCCCAACTGATTGAGGCATTCGCATCTCTTCAAGTAATATTATAATTCCCCTTTTGTGTCACTTATTTGTAGAAATTTACATTTGATTATGGGGTTTTGATGTTCTTCATCAAAATAGTTTGAAGAAATTTATGATTATTTATGGGTAGCTGTACCACACACCTAGGGTTTTCAAGCAATTTTCACTTTAGAGCACAGTTTCCAAAATAGACAAATAAAAACCGGCCAAGTGCGAGTCGGACTCGCGCACGAAGGTTTCCGTAAAAAGGCAAAAAAATCACGTTTGTTGTATGGGGCTACCCTTAAATATTTATTTTATTTTAATTTTATTATTTATTATTAAAGTAAAAATACAACTGAGTATTTTATGAATATTTCAAGTGCCTACCTGTTGCCATTATTGATATCGAGTAAAAAAGGGCAAAAAAATAGCGTTTGTTGTATGGGAGCCCCCCTTAAATATTTATTTTATTTTGTTTTTGGTATTTGTTGTTATAGCGGGAACAGAAATACATAATTTGTGAAAATTCCAACTGTCTAGCTATCGCTATTCTTGAGATACAGCCTGGTGATGATATCGAGCAAAAAAGGGCAAAAAAATAGCGTTTTTTGTATGGGAGCCCCCCTTAAATATTTATTTTATTTTGTTTTTAGTATTTGTTGTTATAGCGGCAACAGAAATACATACAATACATTTTGTGATAATTTCAACTGTCTAGCTATCGCGGTTCTTGAGATACAGCCTGGTGACAGACAGACGGACGGACAGACAGCGAAGTCTTAGTAATAGGGTCCCGTTTTTACCCTTTGGGTACGGAACCCTAAAAAAACGCCAACTTATCTGTAATTCCAGTAAAGTATTATATTTAAAGATATCCTCAAAATTGTTAATCTAATTATTCTAAAGCGGGTAATCTCTGGATCTCTACTGAACCGATTTTGAAAATTCTTTTACTAATAGAAAGGCACATTATTTGTGAGGCTATATTTTTATCCTGGGAAATGATAAGATCCCACGGGAACGCGAGTGAAACAACGGGAAAAGCTTGTTAGAAATACCTAAAATCTACCAATATTATAAATGCTGAAGATTGAATGTGTATCTTGTCTCAGAGACCACATGAGAAGTGATGATAGCTCAGTGGTAAGTGGATACCGCGACAATGGTTGTGGGTTCGAATCCTACAATGAGCTTGAGCTTTCCGTGAAGGAAAACATGGTGAGGAAACCATAGCACGGTGGTAGGGTACTTTGTAGTACCCGACTGGTTGGCTACCACCCTCAAGTAGAAAATCTATCGCCATGCACCTCTCGGTGTTCCGACAGCTGCACCTGAGAGCCAGTTCCCATCTAGGCTTTGTGTGCTTACCACCTTCGGGCACATCATCACTTACCATGGTGAGATTGTGGTCAAACACAAGCTTATCCAGAATGAAAAAAAAACGTCCTGAAATTAAATATTAAATACTTTTTAGTCCAGGCCATAATAATATGAAATTTTGAGACACCAACTAGTCTTCCTACTAAAATAAAAGTTTTCAACTCTGTAGTTTCACCCGCATTCCCAAGGTATCTTATCTTTTCCCAGGATAAAAAGTATCCTTTTTTATTCCAGGATATGATCTACATGTGTGCCACGTTTCAACAAAATCCGTTCAGCCATTTTTGTGTGATTGAGGAACAAACATCCAAACATACAAACTTTCACATTTATAGTATTAATTAATACTACTTAGGGGGCCGTCCATTAATCACGTGATGTTTTTTTTTTTTTTTTAACCCCTCCCTCCCCCTTGGTGATACGTGGTGAGGTTTAAGACTAACCCCCTCTCCCCACCCAAAATCACGTGTATTTTTAGTACCTAAAAAGAATATTAATTCTTTTTGACTTCGTTCGTTGCCTGGCAACGGCGTGTCAATGTCACACTACACGCCGCTTTTCGGTGTATAAATCGCGCGTTAGACGAAAAAATAAATACACGTGATATCTTACTACACCCCCCTCCTTCCCCCTTGTGATATTTCGTGATTTTTACCGAACCCCCTTTTAGGCTCGAAAGGGGGGGCCTTTCGAGCCTCACGTGATTAATGGACGGCCCCTTAGTCAGAATGTAAAAGATTGTAAAGTACTCTTTGTTGCTCTTTCAAACAATCTAGGCACACAGGATATCATATCCTCGAATAAGACATTATATAGTTTCTATCTCGGGAAATTATAAGATGGGAATGCAGGTGAAACCACAAGTCACCGTCACAAAAATTTTTTTTTGTGATAAGTACTGTAATTTTAAGCTATTAAATATCACTTTAAGCCTGAACAGCTTTAATGAAGAAAAGCATTCTAACTGAACCTTTGAGTATTATCCATTTAAGTTAAAACTGGTGATATCTTTTATAACACACAATAGGTGTAATGAACTGAAAGTGAGCCTGTGATAAGTGGTAGCCTTTAATTTTTACAATACAACTAGCTGACCCCGTGGTTTCACCTGGGTTCCCGTGGGATCTTATCTTTTCCCGGGATAAAAATATAGCCTATGACACTCATAAATAATGTGGCTTTCTATTCGTAATAGAATTTTCAAAATTGGTTCAGTAAATCTAGAGATTACCCTCTACTACCTCACAAAGTTTACCTTTTTAAAATAAGTATAGTGGATGGGAATGTTACCAGTCGATGGCAATGTGGAGGAATTCTTCAACACACTTTTATAGTTTATTTTAGATAGGTTTAGATTAGTTTTTTTTTTATTATTTTAAATTGTAGCTACATACATCATGTAAATATTTTCCTTTGTGTCAATAAATTAGAGAATATGGATATAATATATGAGTTGTAGAGTCGTAAAGATATGTAACTCAATTGTTTCACGCTGTGCATACCAGTAAAGCTCCCAGTCCGGAAGATTTGTTCCGACATCTTCAACAATCGTCTTCATACTACAGCCAATATACACAAAACCTGAATGTCTACACTAAAACCTCCCTCAGGAATCACTCCATCCATTGGTGAAAACCATGTGAGTTTATCATGAACAGACACAGATGCAACAGGCAACTGTGTATAGGATATACTTCTTAGTTGACACAACAAAAACAGTTAAGAAATCATTATAAAGACAAATTATAGAGAAAACAAAACTACATAGGCTACAGCTGTACTCTCTTATGTTAATATTTTGAATTTAGAACTAGCGTGTGTAGTGAGACATTTTTTTTATAATTAGAATGGATGGATCTAAGGCTATGATTTTACTTGTTTCTTCCAATATTATTTTTATAAGCTGTTGTTTTTTAGAAGAAAAACTTTTATAACCTAATTGGTTATGTTTATGCCCATCACATGTTTAAAATTACTAAGCTGAAGAAACATGGCTAAATTTACTATCGGAAATAAGGATTAAGAATCTTATTGGATCAAAATAATCATTTTATCAACATACTATTTGTATATCTAGTTAGCAAAACAAATAAACAAACCTTACAAGAATCATATTGGGCTTTAGTTTTACATCGTTTTTATGATAACAACAACAAGACAAATCTCAAAAGGCTAAAAGTCAAAACGTACGTCGAAAAATGGTAAAAAAAAACACCTGTGACGACATAAAACAAATAAAATCACAAGTTATGAGTCACAATGAAGCGTATGCATTTAAATGTTAAAATGAGACATGGAAAAACCCAAAATACCTTTATTCTTACCCATGGTAGTGACGTTGTAGTCTGATTGAGTAAAATGCAGGCTGCATACTTTTGAGTATTTCGTGTACGGTTTACCGCGCTTCAAAATCACATTCCATTTGTCCGCCATGGTCGTGTCGCGTGGAAACCGATGGAATTTCACGTTTTTCGTCTTGCCGGCGAGCGACGTACATTGTGGCACCGTGCAATAATAACCCATTTCGCAAAAATCACTTTTTGATAATCACAAACACAGCGGGGTGGTCTCGCCGCTCGCAAACAAAGGGAGAAACATCAAACAGGATGTTTTATGCGGTTGCTGTGCGTTGAATTTAATTGAAAACTCTTATTTGTTGCAATCGTTATCACGTTGGTAAAAAAATGGAATCATCACACTGTAGCCTTGAATTATTTGACATGTATCACCTTTTTCCCTTCCCACTTTTTTTTTGGAAAAATGGCCACTTTTGTGTCATAGACAACCACTTGAGTCGAGACTTGGGCTGATGTGATTAGCAGTACGATCGATCATGAAAGAATCGACTAACATTAAGCGATTGTTTATTTTATGGCTCATCGATATATTCCTGCATCCTATGGTAGGTATTTAAAACAATTCTGCATAATTTACCAAAATAATGTGTGCAAATGTTGTTTTCGCTACAAATTGTATAACTGAAAAATTATATTCATACTAGCTTTTGCCCGCGACACCGTCCGCGTGGAATTAGTAATTTGCGTAGCTTATTTTTTATCCAATCTTCTTTTTAGGGTTCCGTACAAAAAACGGACCCTTATAGGATCACTCGTGCGTCTATCTGTCCGGTCATGTCACAGACATTTGCTCTGAATCTACAGGACCAAATCAGGTAAAATTTGGTAGGATGGTGTAATTCTATGACCCAAACAAACCTTACTATGTCATAGTATATACACAGACAGACCGACAGACAGAAATTCGTTCAGTGGTAATTGATTTCCCATACAAACTTCCACCCCCCTTTTCACTCCCTTAATGGGTGATTTCTGGGATAAAAACTATCCTATGCTTTTTCCCGGGACTCAAACTATCCCTATACCAAATTTCATCTAAATCGAGAAGAGGTAAGAAACAGACACACTTTCGCATTTATAATATTAGTATGGAATTATGGATATGGATTAGTATGGATAGGTACCAGTACTGAAGATTTACGGAAAATAACATGACAGTTTACTTAAAAACCTACATCCGAAATGGCTTTTCTTTCATGGCATCTTTACCGTATTGTTTTACATTGTACATTGCTTTTTCAAACTTAATATGAAAATAGAATTTTCAATTAAAAAAAAATTGCACAAAAAATTATATATCACTGCGTAAAGTTGCTAAATATCACAAGAGTTTCATCCTGTCTTCGATTAACTACCACATGTAGAGCGCCTCGAATAGGCCAAGCAAGGTGCTCTATCTCAATCGTTTCGATCTATAATAATAAATCCTTACTAATATATTATTATAAATGTGATAGTAACTCTGTCTGTGTGTTACGCAATCACGCCTAAACTACTAAACTGATTTAAATTCAATTTGGTAGAGAGATAGTCTATGTCTAAGAAAAAACATAAACTACTTTTTAATATGAAAAAAGTAAGTAGTTGCTGTAAGGAGTTGAAATAGGGGATGAAAGTTTGAATGGAAATTACGTCATTTTTAAATCCAGAATCTTGAAACTTATTTTTTAGGCTTTTGATAAGACATACGGGAACGCGGGTGAAGCCGCGGGGACAGCTAGTAATAATATAATTTTATTTCATCGTATGGCAACATCGTAATAATTTTTTTCTATTATCATAAATGTCGGAGCGTGGTGTTTATGCGCGAAGTTTTGTTTGTTTTTATAAAATTCCTACTCTAAACAACTGTTTTAATAACAGGAGAACTACTTAGCTATGTTAATTATAGTATCGGTTAGTGTCTTGAGTTAACAAAATGCCTTATTATTGCACTGTGCCTCGTTGTACATCCATGGCCGGGAAAGCGAAAAATGTTTCGTTTCATCAGTTCCCGAGGGACGAAGAGCTTGCTAAACTATGGAATAAAATCCTAAAAAGAGGCAAGCCGTATACTAAATACTCAAAAGTGTGCAGTTTGCATTTCAGACCGGAAGATTACACAATTACCAGCGTTGGGAAAAACAAAGGTGCATATTTTTTTTACTCGATCCTTCACGCAAAGGAAATATGTCTATGCGTTGGGCCTTTCTTTTATTTCTTGCTGTTACACATGGAACAATTATCTGATGGTCAAAACTCTAGTCTGAGGCTATACTTAATAAAAACTAATGTAACTAAGAGTCAATTTCATTCGCAATCACTAGACAGTAACTGTCCCTGTGGATTTACAAGCTTTCCGATATTTATGTATTCCTGCTAAATTAATTATTTTGACTAATGAACCAGTTGTAACTCAATTGCTGTAGCCTTTATATTTGTGCCCTCCTAAATGCTATCCAGGCACAGATTATAAGCTACATTTATTGCCAATTTTTCAGCTGTTACATTGAATTATTTTTCAGAAGACTATAAGGCCCAAAAAGTTACATTTATGTGCTATTTTGCCACAGTGGTATCCTCACCATGTTTTGCTTTACTGTATGGTCAAGTTACCACCACCTTATCTTATTACACACCATATTGCCTCATCACTCTCATTCACTGAAAAGAAAATAAATGCCTTGTGTGTGCTTAACGTGTGGGCTATAATAGGGACAGATGTCCCAGGGAAATGTTTAAGGCGATGATAGCTCAGTGGTAGTGATGTCGGATACCGCGGCGAAGATTGTGGGTTTGAATCCTACAATGAGCTTTCGGTGAAGGAAAACATCGTGAGGAAACCACAGCATGGTAGTAGGGTACTTTTTAGTATCCAACATGCTGGCTACCACCCTCATGTTGAAAATCTGTCGCCAAGCAACTATCAGTGTGTTCCGACAGCTGCACTTGAGAGCCAGTTCCCATCTAAGAAAAACGTTTCGGTGCGTTACATGGAGGGTGGGGGGAAGGGGGTCAAAAATTGTGTTATTTACGTAATTAGTTAATTACTAAGAGACTACTCCCTTAGTAAAAAATATGGCAAAGTTATGTATGCTGTTAAGGTCTCATTCAAAATTTTTATCCCATCCCATCTTTGCAGGCCAGTGGAGGACTCTACGTAAAGATGCTATACCGAGCCAGAACTTACCATCAGACTCACCTGCATCATGTCAGAGTAGAAAGCAGAGCAGTAGTTGGATGGCTAATAGTGCTCAAAGTAATGTTTTGGATCCTAGGGTAAGTACAGTGTAATAGGGATGATGTCTGTATAGAAAAAATATTAAAAACTAACAAGTGTATAAAACATCAGACAATACAAAATAGTAATTTAAGGCGATGATAGCTCAGTGGTATGAAAATAATAATAATTATAATATGGCCCATCCACCCATTTTGAACCGAGATATGTTTTAATCAGTGTTCCTGGAAATATTAGTTTAGTATGTTGCTTTTGCTGGCTAGTCCCACTGGGCAGCATATTTAATAAGATAATTTAAAAAACAAACTTCACAGGGTGTTCGTATTATTGTCCATTGTATTGTATTGAAAAAAAAACTATTATTTTAATATTCACAGTTGCAGGTAGCTCAAGCAATATACATGCATACGATGCTGACTATGCAAGCTGCCGGAGCTACGGAGGCTGTCACCGCAGTTTCTAATGGTAAGACATCGTAGATTTAGACTCTAAAAACATGAATATAGAGTTGAAATTTCAAGACCATAGTTGTGGTATAATCTGTATTGGAAAGCCAGACATTTTAAATTAATGTATTTATATTGTTTTTTTATTAAAATAGGCCTTAACGCACGGTTCCGGTACATTTTATTACTCTGTTCAAACAAAAGTTACTTAGTCCTATTACTTATCTAATATTTATCATGTCATCTATGAAATAGTTGCGTGCCAATTTAAATCTTAAGTCCGACTGACTAATCGAAATCCTGAAAATGATTGGTGAAATAGTCTGACATAGAGTGAATGTATGTAGACAGTAGTGACGCTTGCCATAAATTTCAATTGTTTTTAGGGCTCCCGACCTCAACAAGAATAAACGGAACCCTTTTTTTTTTCTTATTTTTTATGTCACAAGTGACAACGAGGCAGGCGGGTCACCTGATGGTAAGTGACAACCGTCGCCTATAGACATTGGCAATACCAGGGGATTGCCAATGTGTTGTACACCTTATTACAATGCCTTAAAGGCGAACTGGCTCTCAAGTGCAATTGCCGGAACACACCAACAGGTGCTTGGCGACAGATTTTCAACTTGAGGGTGGTAGCCAGCCAGTCGAGTACTACAAAGTACCCTACCACCGTGCTGTGGTTTCCTCACGATGTTTTCCTTCACCGAAAGCTCAAGCTCATTGTAAGGATTCGAACCCACGACCTTCGCCGCGGTATCCGACGTCACTTACCACTGAGCTATCGTCGCTTTAAAAATGGCGGTTGTAGTTAAATTATCAATGTTAATTACACACAGAAATAACTTAATATTAAAGCTCAAGCTCATTGTAAGGATTCGAACCCTTATACTAACCAGTTTTATGTAACTCATTAGTAACTTAAAATAGTATAGTCCTATCAGGCAAACATGTCGTTTTGATAGCCTCGATACAGGCTATGCCTAGTGAGGTTTATATCATTTTCAAGCAAAACCTTGTAAATAAATGATTTTTATTTATAACTCTAGGTGGCAAACAAGCTTACGGCCCACCTAATGGTAAGCGGTTACCGTAGCCCATGGACGCTTGCAACACCAGAGGCGTCACCAGCGCGTTGCCGACCTTGCATAAACCTTCTTACTCCTCTTTTGAACTTTGTTGTCTGACAGTCTGTCGAGACCCTTTTTTATTTTAGGTAGACTGGGGTGTTGTTGGTGTTTACTATATTTTTTATGCATCGTCAATTTTTCTCAGGGATAAAATGTCGGATGGTCAGCGGTAGATATAAATTCGCATAGTTTGTCAACAACAACAAAAACGCTCATTGCGTTGACTTAATTACATTTCGTTGTCAACCCTTAGGGATCACTTTGGGTATCAATGGTTTAAAAGTATGTATTGCGTAAAACGAATTGCTCCACTTTAAGATATAATTCTTCATTACAGATAACCAGCCAACCCCACCAAACGAAGAAACCCCACCAGAGAACGGTCACCCATCATACATATCACAAATCGAAAAACTAATCAAACTAGAAAACACAGAAGCAAACGAAACCGACCACAAAAGTAATTCGTACAAATGCACTCAATGCTCAAAATGCTTCAAAGATCCAGACGTGTTCTTACTCCATAAACGACTGCATATAAAAGAAGAAGGCTCGAGCGAGACCCACTGCGGCAGTGAGAAAGAGAATTTGAGTCAGAACCAAGAGACATTGAAAGCGAATCCCATATTAGCGAACCTACTTAAAACACAAGACAGTAATATTTTTGATAGAAACGTTTTAGAGAGTCAGCTGATGGCTGCATTGGCTGTCAATATGGAGAATTACATGCGAATGTCTATGATGAGAAGCGATCAGGATGGACAAAACTGTGATATAGATGATATAGAATCTAATAAGTTAGTTATTGATGAAAGTGTTTAAGTGTAATGTGCTGAAAATATTGTGTTTATCGTGTGGAATTTAACCAAGTGATTTGCCTTGAAATTGTGGTTGTAAAATCTCCAATATGGTAAGTTTTTAGAGTTGCGGTAGAGATTAGCTTTGCATTAATAAATTGGCAATGGAATGTTAGAAAGTAGAGAGATAAACTCCCTTTTAGCTCATGTATTTGATCGTGTTTTCGTCACAGCTAAATTGGACTTTAAAGTATAAATAATACTGTCGATTGTACAACGAAGGGCCAGGATAGATTTGAAATTTCGGATGATAAATGATTAGATGGCTATTTAGTGAAGGCATAATACTACATTACTATACGCGTGACCTAAGTAGACTATTATAACTAGAAAACTTCGGTCACAAGTATTGTATACTATTTTATAGCAAGTGCGACAAACCCGCACTTTACGCACGCTTCTCCGTGCAGAAATAGGCAACTTAGGTCACGGTAAAGCGTGCGTAAAGTGCGGGATTAGGGCACACTATGCTATAAAAAGGCTTATTAAATAAGTTACAATAAATATTTCTTATTGTATTGTAAAATATTGTTAAAATCAAAACAACACCCTCTATTTACACATCTTTTCATTTATTAATATATTAAAACTGCCAGTGAGTGTCAGGGCCGGATTTAAGGGAAGGCAAGAGAAGCCCCCACATAAATTTTAGGGCTAGGGCATCTCTTTTACATCTCTATATCCGGCCCTGGACTAAGTGTATATGAATATTGATTAGTGTATGTAATCTGTTTGTCAGTTTGTATGAGAAGAGCTACAAAACTATTGAAGATATCCATGTTTTCACATATTACGCAAATAATATGTGAAGGGTTTTTAAAATTTTACCCCCGAAGAGAAGCGGGTGAAACAGTAGAGCAAAAAGATAATCTAAAAGAAAAAAACAAGTATGCTCGGCTATTCAAATCATAATGTATAATCCGGTCTCAAACCAAATAAAAAAGGTAGACAGAGCTCACTTCAAGTAAATCATAGTAAAGGAAGCCGATCGCGTTCCTGAGCAACGCGAGTCACACGGGATAACGTGCGTGCAGGTCACGCACACAACTTGGTGCACGTTGCTTCACTATTAGAGACTATTGTTTACGTATGGTCCTTCTACCTTTTTTATTGATTTTGCATATTTTTAGTAACGGTGATGTTTTTTTAATCTAAATACATTCTGTTGCAAGCAATTCTAGCTAGGAATTGTGTATAATACCTGTATTTCACACATTTCCAGTGACATACTTATATACATATGTATTTTGATACTTTTTATTTGGAATTCTATACGTAAACGGGAATTTCAAAGCCTTTGAGTTGAGTTATAACAAAAGTTACCATGGCAATTTACTTCCTTAATTAATACTAGCTATTCCCCGCAGTTTCACCCGCGTTCTTATTTTTTCTCGGGACAAAAATATAGCCTATGTTACTCCAGGATAATGTAGCTTTCTAATGGTGAAAGAGATTTTCAAATCGGTTGATTACTTTTGAGTTTTCATTACAAACATACAAATCTTTCTTCTTTATAATATTAGCAAGTATGGATAAGAACGAGGCACAGCTAAGCATGGCCAGATTTAACTAGATTACACAAAATTTTCAGCTAAACTTCATTAAGACTGTATACACTAATAAACATTAATATTTAAGTCTATTCTTAAACATTAGTGTAAAAAGTTAATATCTAAGTAGAGTTATTGTACTTTGAGACGAATCTGTTACTTATTTGGTGATAAAAGTTTCTTAAGGAAACACTCATTCAATAGCAGTAATGATAATCACTTACCATCAGCAAATAAAAAGCTTCCGGAATGTGAGTTTTCTAGTTGGAGCTGTGATAGCTCAGTGGTAAGTGACGTCGGATACCGCGGCGAAGGTCGTGGGTTCGAATCCTTACAATGAGCTTGAGCTTTCGGTGAAGGAAAACATCGTGAGGAAACCACAGCACGGTGGTAGGGTACTTTGTAGTACTCGACTGGCTGGCTACCACCCTCAAGTTGAAAATCTGTCGCCAAGCACCTGTTGGTGTGTTCCGGCAATTGCACTTGAGAGCCAGTTCGCCTTAATAAGGTGTACAACACATTAGCAATCCCCTGGTATTGCCAATGTCTATAGGCGACGGTTGTCACTTACCATCAGGTGACCCGCCTGCCTCGTTGTCACTTGTGACATAAAAAAAAAAAAAAAAAAAACATCATGAGGAAACCATTGCACGTTGTTAGGGTACTGGCTGGCTACCACCCTCAAGTTGAAAATCTGTCGCCAAGCACCTATCGGTGTGTTCCGGCAGTTGCACTTGAGAGCCAGTTGCCAAGGCATTGTAATAAAATGTACAACACATTGGCAATCCCCCTGGTATTGCTAATGTCTATAGGCGACTGTTTTCACTTACCATTACGTGTCAAAAAGCTTATTGTAGGATTCAAACCTGCAACTGCCTGCTATTGTCTTTAAAAATAACTCTATTTAGACCATTACAATATCTCACCTATAAATAGACCCACCTCTAGACATATACATGGTGTATATTTTTTTAAGATATAATTGTAATTTAATATAGGAAAACTTTAAAAGATAAGTTTTAGCATGTATGTATTTATAAGTATTCCGTGAGCACAGTAAAAGATGAGTGGTAAACAAAAATGGCGAAATCCATTCATTGAATTCTCAACTGTCTTTTTGATATTTAATTTAAAAAAAAGTGTTCCGATATGCACTGCGAGCTCTGTAAGGTGTGACGTCATTTAGTATACTGCGAAGACGGTTCTTTATAGGTTACCTATAATGGTTTCTGATTAAAACGGAACGCAGTCCACAAAACTAGAACAAATAAAAAAGGTAGAAGAAGTGTACGTAAACTATGTCTCCAATGAAGTGAAGCAACGTGCACCAAGTTGTGCTTGAGGAACGCGATCGGCTTCCTTTTTTAAAGTCGGCTTCGTTTACTGTGCTTCAACTCTGTCTGCCTTTTTTATTTTGCATGAGCTTAAAAAGATATCATCTGTCATCTATCAGCCCGATCTCGAGACATGTCAAAAAGTCGTTCTATACAAAATGTATGACAAAAATAATTGTCTTCATTATTCTTTTTTTGTGCATTTTTCTTATTTTTTAATAGTTATTCTGCTATTCCGGCCGGAGACGAATCTAACAAATCAAAAACCATGAAAATCGGTCCAGCTGTTCTCGAGTTATAAATAGTGTAACTAACACGACTTTCTTTTATACACATAGATTTGTACTTGTTTGTACCTTTTTTTATACTTTTAAATACATCAAAATTGATTTTGTTGTATTTAATAAAAAAAAAGACTAACTCCACCGTATAGTACCGTTTTTATATCATATTTGGTGCGGTATTTAATTATTAGATGAAACTGGTGGGTTTGTGCAAATTATACTTTTATAACTTTCCCCTCACAAGGCGTATCCCGAAAACATATTTTCGGGATAAAAAGTAGGAATAATGTAAAGTAGATAGGTACATACAGTGGCGTAGCTAAAACACCGTGGGCCCCGGGGCAAAATGAAATTGGGGCCCAATCTATACAAATAAACCAAATTAATGTCTTTTTGAAAATAAATTCGGTAATTATAACAAAAATCAATCATAAAAAATTTTGTCTGTCTGTTTATTCCGGCTAATCTCCGCAACGGCTGGACCGATTTTAACGGGCAGGTAGCTGATGTTATTAGGAGTAACTTAAGCTAAGTAGCTTTAAAAACAGCTGAAAACAGGCTTCATGGAGGCTGAAGGGCCCCATAAGTTTGGGGGCCCCGCTGCACTGCACCGCCTAGCCCAGTAGCTACGCCACTGGCTACATGTTAGCAAAAGAATTTTCAAAATCGGTTCAGTAGTTAAGGAGTTCATCGCGGGCAAACAACGTTTGTAATTTCGTTTTTTTTTATTTGCACAATCCCACCAATACCTTCATAGGCGTATCTATAAATAATATAGACATAAAATAGTGCCTTAGTATCTTGGTTATATTTGTATAAAATTTGCTCCTTAAATTAGTATTAGTATTTTTGTAAGAAAATTATTCGCTAAATAATGTAAAAATTATACAGGCTGAACAACTTTTGATGAACCCGAATGTTTCGCCGAATATTCGACTTCGTCAATGCATTATTACCTTTTTGTCAACGGTATTTAGATAAGATCGAAATTGTAGTTTTTCTATTGATTTATCGATTCCATCAGTTTACCTATTACGCAATTTCTGATCTCATTTTTATGACGTTACAATACTTGGACTAAATATTACTTTGAATGATTTTCTTACCATTTTGTCTCTGTTATGTCATAGATTATATAATTAACATCGGATATTAAACATCTACTCATAGTGATCAGACTGATTGCAAGAGTAATATAATTATAAAAAAACGGTATTCTGGAAACTAAATTCAGTACAAAGTCTCATAAAATTTGTTATACTTTAGGATGCGTATACGTTATTATACGGTCAATGCTAAGCCGTTAAGCATAATAATCCCAAGTGCTAGTCGACGCGTGTATGAGTGTTTGCATCATAAATTTTATTGCTTACACTCAACTATGCGTCAATAAGCACTTGGGATTATATGGACTGACGCTTATACGCGTATTTAGGACTGAACGTGCTACATGAGGAGACATAAGTCGAAATGCAATTTTATACCAATTTCTTTTTCGTAAAACTTCGCCGAATCATTCGCGATAACCGAAAGCGTATGAAAAATAAACAACCTGTATAAGATGTCGTCTGAAGAATAAATATGTTTTCTATGACAATTAACATTTTTCCTATATTTAAGTGATTCAGTATTTAAAAAAAGACTGTTATTAGATTAAAATTTTTGATCTCTTTTCCCTTCGAAATATCGAAATGAACCTAAAAATAATGTGTATGAAATAAACAAATACCTTACTTGTATGTTTATCTTTTATTATATAAACTAGCTGTCCCCCGCGGTTTCACCCGGGTTCCCGTGGGATCTTATCTTTATCAAACAGGCGAACTGGCTCTCAAGTGCAGCTGTCGGGACGCACAAATAGGTGCCTGGCCAACTAGAGAAGAGCCTGTACATAGTAACCTACCACCGTGCTGTGGTATCCTCACGATGTTTTCCTTCACCGAAAGCTCAAGCTCATTGTAGGATTCGAACCCACGACCTTCGCCGCGGTATCCGACGTCACTACGACTGAGCTAGCATCGCCTTAACATAATTTACATACCACCTATTAGAGCATTTGTAAACAATAAACAATGCATAGGAAAAACTAGGTAGGTACATATTACCTCTAAGCAATCTTGTGTGTGGGGAATACCCACTTAACGTTCAAAAACTACAAGAGTCTCGAGGCCGATTTTGATTAAAACTAAAACTGCATCATTCGATTTTCGATAAATTATTTACCCAAGCCAGGAATCGAACCCGATGAATTTGAAAAAAAATACACAGCCTGTATTACACCATCCGATAATGTTGCTAATAAGGATCAAATTCTCAGAAGTAATGACATACGGCAAACTAAAAGAAAGTGTTATTTTTTAATAAATTGATTAACATTTTTTGTACCTATATTCCCACAAATTATAAATAATAAATATAAATATCCTCGGACATTTTTCACACACGGCTATCTGATCCCAAACTAAGCAGAGCTTGTAATATGGAAACCAGATGACTGATATACTACATATACTACTTTTTTTTTTTGTAAATACATACTTAAATAGATAATTACACCCAGACTCAGGACAAACAGACATGTTCACACACAAATGTGTGTCCTGGGTGGGAATCGAACCCACGACCTGCGGCGTGATAGGCAGTGTATTAACCAACCACGCCAACCGGCCCGTCAAATTATTACACCTATCGTACTATCAAATTATTAGAAATAATTTTTAATTTTGTACACTCGTTGGACTTGACTCATAACCCACTCGCATTAAGCACCACAACATAACCTTATAATTTCATGACATAGGCATTGTAATTGTATCGAACAGTTTGACTACGGTAGGTACTCATCTACATGTAGTAGGAAATGTATGAAAATACAAAAATATTGATAAATTTATTAAAAATTAACACATTCCTTTATTTTTCCTAATGTTATTACTTCCCAGAATTTGCTAATTATTAACAAAGTTACTAGATGGTATAATAATATTGAATGTGTAGGTATTTAATAATTTTCTCAAAATCAAAGGATTTGATTCCTGGCTTGAAAAAATATTTTATCAAAAATCTAATGATGCCGTATTAGTTTTCATCAAAAACGGCATCGAGACACATTTTTAATACAAGTGGGTTATCAGTCAAGTCCAACTAGTGTACAAAATTAAAAATAATTTCTAATAATTTGATAGCACGATAGGTGTAATAATTTGTGGGTGGTGTAATAATCTCTGACCCTACTTACCCTTAATGAAAGTAAGAGAGATTGTCCCAACCAAGGATGTTATGATATAAAGAAGGATCGAGTACTCTCAAAATTTATTCAAAGCAAAGTAAGCTTTATGCGGTTCTCATACAGTCCATTCTCAGTTATCGTAAACCTATCAGGAAAAACTGTCTCGATGAGAGAAACCTCCCTAGGAGTGTGTCCCTCTCTAACAGACGGCCAGCCAAAAAAAACACGAGACGTGGGAAATAGTAGTAATTTGGGACTAACTTATAGGGCTGTATTTAATTTTACTATAGTTGAATTATGTACTTAATTAGAAAATAACTAGCTACTAAATACATGAAATTCTTTTATAGTATTTTAAATACATGTTTAAAAAGATAAGTAAATGCAATGGTAATATTTATGGTAGAATATTATTAAAGTAACGTACACCACACTGTACTTGTAAACAAATATGGCGAACGTTTTATTTAATACTTACAGCTGATATTTTATTATTTGGTTTATTTATTGATTATTATTGCTCAAAAACGGTACTAACTTGTTGCAAAAAAGAATATAAAAGGGAGAGTCACCTGGAAAGTGGTGTTTCTATTCATAAATAAGTGTATTTAGTGTGTATAGTGTGTTTCATAAATAAATCGTTTATTGTGGTTATGTGACGCAGTATGGTGACCATTTTTTCAAATTATTAATGAATATTGCTGTTTGATTTAGATTTCCCAAAAATCAGGAAATAAAAATAATATTAATATAATTCCCGGGAAAGTCTCAAAATACTCGGCAGTTTGTGGCTTAAATATTAGAGCTGAATATTTTGCCAGTGGCCTTAGTGTACATAAGAAACGACTACAAATTGATGCTATTTCATCACTATGTTCTAGGGTAAGTACATGCCTGTTACCTGCTAAAATAATTATAATAATATATAGCTATTGAAAGGACTATGGGCGAAATCGTCCCTATCTGTCAACAGAAATGAAATGATGGCTCAACTGTACATTACTGCGCCCGTTCCCTCTTCGTTGTACGAACTTTCACCAAGGCTTTAAAGGCGATAACGCGCAGTTTTTGAGAAAAAAAACTTGAAGTTTCAGAAACTAACTAATTCACGTATAAAATAACTATTATATTCCTCTTAAATTTATTTAAAAGGCTTTGGTTGCAAGACTACTCGTATCAGCCATAGTTGCAATATTATCAGCCTAATTGGTTGTTTCGTTTTACGTTAAGACAAAGTGACAGCGGATTAAATGTTTTTTTAATAAGATATTATAGTGTGTTTTATTTTTAAATAGATGTGATTGCAATGAAATCAAATATTATGCAAATAATGAAATTATTACAACTAAAAATAAGATAGTTTTTTTTAGCAAATGTGAAAAATAAAACGCAATTTCTGGAGTCATTTAAATAATGCTAACGTTTGACACTATTATATTCTAAATTTCCACTATTTGATACATTGACATCCGTTTCATGTATGTTGGTGACGATGACGATGATAGACGGGGCTCATACATTTTTGCCTATTGTCCTTTGTGTTTTATCTTTCATATATGAACAGCAGAGGCAACGATAGAATTTGACGCTGAATGGGCCATTGTGTGATGCCGTTGTCACAATCCTATGCATATAAAATGTATACACCTGTAATATTAAAGTGTGATCATATTTAAGGTCATATAATGGAGCCCATGAATATGGTAAATTTAAAAAAATCATAATTCAGAGTACTTTTTTTCTTCTCATAGAAAAATTACTTATTAATATTTTGACCAAAAAAAAATCCATCGCATGGTCACCCTATTAGATAAAGATGCAATCCATGATTGCGCTTTCTCGCCCAAGCCGTTTTTAAGGGCTCAGAACGCTATCCTTATTTATATTATAACGTCCCAATGTAGTTGTTATCTTTCTCTTTTTCGCAATTGATAGGTATTTGCTTCAAGTAGGTATTTAGAGTTACCTATCCATTTGGAATACATAATTCTTGCCTACCACCAATAAGCGTTTCGGTTTACGTTGAAATATATTGACAAGACATTGAGCCAAATCATTTTTGTTTCATTGAAGTTATTCAATAAATACAAAATTGTAGGTACCTATTTATCCATAAAATTTTAGTATATCAATATTTATAAAAATAACTTAATATACTATTAAAATTGTATTGAATTTTGAAAATAAGTCAAGGATTTGTTTTAATGGAATTATATGAAACGAAACGTTAAAAGACATTGAACCAAAGTGAGGTCATTTACTAAGCCAAAGAGAATATATTATGTACTGTGTAGGGGTTACATTCTCTTTAATCATTTACACCTTGAATTTACATAGGGATTATAGATACTTATCGGTAATATCTTTGAGTATTAAGCCAAGTATATGTTAAAAGTCTTTAGTACTATAAGAAAATGTTATCGTCATATTTATTTGTAAAAAAAATACTTTCATGGTTTTCTTCACAGAATATTGAAACGAACAAAATAATTAAAACTCTCAAAACTCAACGTAGAATCATAGAGAATAATAAACACTTATTATTAAAATCGTTACGTGAAATGTAAATGGACTACCGAACTGGTGTTGCCAGGCCTTATATGTTTTGTTAATTCGTCGATCATGCCAATTTTAATTCAGTGAAATGTTTACCATCTAATATAATATCATAGATCATGCAAGTGTAGCACTTATAACGTTTCTAACATAAATAAAATTATTTTGGAGCTGATGCCATTTTTTATATTTCATTATTTACGGCAATATGTTTTTATAATTAAAAAGATGCCTCTGACTGCATAAGATATTTTACAGTAGGTATTGGAAATAGGTAATCTAGAATTATCATTTGAAACGAGCAACAAGACTACTATATCATTTCCGTATGAAATAGATGATGTTAATACCAAAATACATAAAATTACCAAAATGTAACCTATGTATTTCACCTTGATTTCACCTTCTTCACTGTTTTTTTTTAGAATGGCAACACTGACACCTTTGTGTCATTTAACTAGGTTATTCTCTTTGGCTTTTATAGCTTGATGCCACGAAAAGGGGGATACCCTGACACAGAATTACGTATTTTATTTTGTAATCGTATGGTATTTATTTGATGCAGTGTTCATGTGAGCTGTGTACGAATTTGTGGCGTGCGGGTCTTTTTTAACGGAAACTGTAGTCTATAAAACTAAATAATCCTCGTTACATACATGTTGGGTTACAAGTGACGCGTGTGTGAGCGTAAATATTTTTTTTATAATTTATGAGCAATGGCTAAGCCTTTAAACGTACCAATTATACTCAAAAAGGATCATAACAAGAGTCCCCTGTTAAAAAATATCAAATTACTTTCATCGCAGACATTATACAGAGAGGATGTTATTTACAACTCCTCTAAGGGGGATTTTCTACGCGGGGAGTTCCATAAGGTCACAATAGTGAATCGATATAACTTTTTAACAAATAATACGACGAAGTTGCTCACAGTTGCTAAGTGCGAGACTCACGACGGATACGTCATCGAAAAATCATCAGAAACCATTACGAAGCTGATAGGTCAAGCTAACTATGATTTATTATTTTCAACCTTGTGTTCGGTGATCAGTCAGGAATTAAAAATACGCGGCATATTGTCACTGCTAACAGTATCGAAGAAAACCAATGATATATCGTGCCAGACTGTAGACAGTTCTTTAAAATTAGACTGTGGAATTGAAAAACAGGATATTGGTATACATACAGAAGAAAATTTATTTGGTTTTTTTAAAAAGGGACCTCGCGAACAAACTAAAAGGCAGCAGTTATCTCTGTATGTAGTGAAGGACAAATTAGTGTGCGATAAGAAAGTGAAACGTATTGTAATAAATCCGGAGGATTTTAAGGAGAAAGTTAGTTCACCAGTTATTTCTGACGATGGTGATGAGTTGCATATGGATGAAAGTGATGTCAAACTACCAATTTCTGGGAAGAAAACCGATGCTTTATCGTGCCAGACTGCAGATAATACATGTTCTTTAAAATCAAAACCAGAAATTGAAAGCGAGGAAATAGGTATTCAGACAGATGTAAATTTATTTGACTTTTTTAAAAAGAAAACCCCTCGGAAGCGTGCTAAAAGGCATCAATTGTGTCCTTATGTAGTGAAGGACACATCATTGTACGATAAGAAACTGAAAGTGAATCGCGTTGTGATTACTCCGGAGGATTTTAAGGAAAAGTTTATTAAACAGGTTAAACCGGTCGTTTCGGATGACAGTAATGAGTTGCAAGTGGATGAAAGTAAATCTGTTAATGATGTTGAATTACCATTAATCCCTGGGAACATATTTGATGAGAATTCTAGAGAGAGTATAGGTAATTTATCAATGAAGTCTTTAGACGAGCCTCGTTTATTAACAAATCCATCTGCTTTACTGAATATCATAGAAAAGTTTACGGATACTCCTCAATACCCAATAGAAATGCTGGACCACACAGTAATATATGTACCAATAAAGCCAGAAAACCCGTATTATGTGGCTTCGTCAGAAAACTTACAACATTTAAACCTGAATGAGAGAAAGAAGCTGTTGTTTCATCAGGCGTACTTGGATTGGAAATACTGTTTGGATGTAGATGAAGATGGCAATCGGTGAGTTTCTAGAATATCTATCAAGCACAATCGTTATTTGGTTTTTTGCTTAAGGGACTTGCTATTTTTAAATAATTCTATCAGATGCTCAGCAAGTTTGAACCCAAATTGAACAGAACTTTACTATGGAGACCAAATAATTGATACTTTACTTATTATTATTTTTAAATACAGACAGAAGAGAAACTTATTTAAAATGATGAACACACTGATAGGTGCTTGGTGACAGATTTTCAATTTGAGGGTGGTAGCCAGCCAGTTAGCCAGCCAGTCGGGTACTACAAAGTACCCTACCACTATGCTATGGTTTCCTCACAATTTTTTCCTTCACCGAAAGCTCAAGTTCATTGTAGGATTCGAACCCACGACCTTCGCCGCGGTATCCGACGTCACTACCACTGAGCTATCATCCCTTAAAAGACGTTAAAAACATGTGTCTACTAGGTTTTACCTAGTTTGAGGTTCTTCAAATACAGGGTGTTCGTTCAGTAGTATGACAAACTATAGGTTAGTAAAAGTTTCAGTATTGTCATGATATTTCTTATGAAATTAAAGTTATTTTTGTATATTTAGTAGGTAGGTGACAGCCACTTATCTAGCCCCTAAGTTTGTCATACTACTTTCCAGACTGTATAAGTACAATACAATACAATACAAATATACTTTATTGTTCACACCACATGACAAAATTTACAATTAACACAAAAAACAGAACACAGTGAAAACAAATAGGCGGCCTTATCGCAGAAGCGATTTCTTCCAGGCAACCTAGACCTAGTACCTACCTAGGCATGTAATTTTTACTGTAATCCTTAACTATGACAACAAACGTAATCAAAAAAATTATCTATGAAGATTAGACTTGTAGTGAGTGAGTTGATTTATGATAAACTTATTGATTGTTTTCATTTTATAGTGTCAATATCTTAAACGCTGACCATAGCTAGATTATCTGGTTTGTTTTTAAATGCCAAGTCAGTGGTTCCTAGATGTTAGCCTTGTTCCCATTATAGAACGGTAGAAATTGCATGGTGGTAGGGTACTTTGTAGTACCTGACTGGCTGGCTACCACCCTCAAGTTGAAAATCTGTCGCCAAAACACCTATCGGTGTGTTCCGACAGCTGCACTTGAGAGCCAGTTCCCATCTAGGCTATGTGTGCTTACCATCTTCGGCCACATCATCACTTACCATGGTGAGATTGTGGTCAAAAACAAGCCTATCCAGAAAAAAAAAAATAGAAGTAATCTATGGTCACTTTGTTCCTTAAAATATATCATTACTCTTTATAGGGCCTGCTCCTGCGGTATTATCTTTTTCCGGGATTAATATTTATGTTATACTTCCTACTACTATTTGATTGGATTCTACCTTCATTCTTTTTTTAAAATAAAAGTAGCCTAAGTTACTGCTTATGAGTTATGACATCATCAGCTATCTGTCAGTGAAAGTCCCCTCAAAATCGGTTCAACAGTTTCGATTTAGCTAGAACAAAGAGACAGATAGACCAAAAAACATATGTTTAAATAATAATCTAAACTAATATTATAAAGAGGAAAGATTAGATTTTTTGTTTGTCGGTTTCACCCGCGTTCCCGTGGGATCTTATCTTTTCCCGGGACAAAATATAGCCTATGTTCATCAGGGCTTCTTCTAATAGTGAAAGAATTTTTGGAATCGGTCCAGTAGTTTCAGAGCCTATTCAATGCACATGTCCAGACGGGCGGCCGACCGTAAACTACATACATCTAAAATAATATAAAGTGGAAAGATTTGATTTTTTGTGTGTTTGTTTGTTACGATTTAACTCAAAAAGTCTACCGATTAAAAAAAAAATTCAACATTAGAAAGCTACATTATCCCTGAGTAATTAGGCTATATTTTTACCCCGGGAAAAGGTAAGATCCCACGGGAACGCGGGTGAAACCGCGGAAGACAGATAGTTAAATATATTTTGCGATTCAACTTAATGTTACTATTGTCGAGAGATTAAAAATTTCTGTTTTTTTTGAGCTGTTGTTGAGTTATTTATTGCGTTATATACCTGCGTTTTACATTTGTTTTTATCGCAAAACGAATCTTGAATAGTGATGTTATCAGATGCAAAAAAAAACATTAAAATGTAACTATTGTTAGTAAGATTTTTATTAACTCAAAAAAACTTAGTGCGGATGGCAAATTTTATTAAGGTTATTTTGTATTTTTGGTAGATGACCCTCCCACCTACCCCCTTCAGTTTGTCGTACTACTTACAGGACACCCTGTATAATGTATTAGGGTTCTGTACCCAAAGGGTTTAAACGGGACCCTATTACTAAGACTTCGCCGTCTGTCCGTCTGTATCTCAAGAACCGCGATAGCTAGACAGTTGAAATTTTCACAGATTATGTATTTCTGTTGCCGCTATAACAACAAATACTAAAAACAAAATAAAATAAATATACAGCCTGGTAACAGACAGACGGACAGACAGCGAAGTCTTAGTAATAAGGTCCCGTTTTTACCCTTTGGGTACGGAACCCTAAAAACAGAATAAATTTAATATTTAAGGGGGGCTCCCATACAACAAACGTGATTTTTTTTCTATTTTTACGGAACCCTTCGTGCGCGAGCCCGACTCGCACTTGTTTCTGTAGCCAAAGGTAGATTTACTTGTATACGTGTACTTGAATTAAAATAATGTTTTACAACAAACCATCTGTCTGTTATCAATAATATGTTTTCTCAAATTACAAACGTAGTGGGTACTTGTGATATCGCACATATGGCTGATAAATTATATTTACTTACTTTAGCCTAATTGACTGCGCAATAGGTATGATGCCTATGTAGCGACATCTATCTACAAATAGATATAGTTCGCACGACTCCTAGATAGATGGCGCTCCAATAATCTACATCGCGCTATCGAAGTTTTCCAAGCGATATATATGCAGATACAAGCTTCCAACATGTACAGTTGTGGTGCGGTCCTCAGGCACGATGACCTAGCCTGGCGGAGGAGTCACCTAACACTGCCTAGTGTCTAAAACATCTAAAAAATCTCTTCTTCTGATGGTGTATATTTATGACGTCATAAGTATGTATTTCATACAAAACTCGCATATAAATCATCGTTTTGACATTTAATAAAAAGAAGTTGTTTTGATATGTCAGTCACCCACCATCCCTATTCGTCTAATTTTTTTTTCACCCCTTCAAATCAGGCTATAGTCTATTGACCATACTGCCTAGTCTGAAGTATTCATTTTGAATTTATAATAATAACCTAATAATTTATTTTTCGCCCCTTAATCGCAGCCGTTTTTTCGTGATTGAGTCACAAACTTTCACATTTATAAAACTGGTTCGCCACCCCGCGGTTTCATCCGCGTTCCCGGGGATCTTACTTATCTTTTCCCGGGATAAAAAGTATCCAATATTTTACTACAGGATATGATCTACCAGCGCGCCAAGTTTCATCAAAACCCGTTCAGCCATTTTAGCGTGATTGAGTAGATTTAGTAGTATGAAAGCTTCCGTTGCGTGCTCTGCGTAAACGGTACAAGTTATGCAACAATCATTATATGACAGAAAAGTTCAAAAAGAAGTTCGCGATAGCCATTGATATCTAATAACTATAGCATATTATAATCTTGTAAGGTTGGCTCAAATGCGTATCGTAGGTATTTAGACACAGACTTGAAGCTATAGGGAAAGATCTATAAGTCTGTGGTCCTGTCTTAATGTACGGTTCATATTGTTGGGCAGTAAAAGGGACGGATGAAAGTCTGCATGCAGTTGAGATGTATGGAGTAACAACGATGGGTAATTAAGTCTATATACCTATGAAACTGCTGTACAAGATGTTAGTATTGTTGTTAAGTTATTATAGCTTGAACTTCGTGAAGGAAACATCGTGAGAAAACCTCAGCATGGTGGTACTGGCTCGACTGGCTACCACCATCAACTTGAAAATCTGTCGACAAGCACCTGTTGGTGTATTCCGGCAATTGCACTTGCAAGGCGCTTACCTTTACAACACATTGGCAATCCCCCTTCTTCTTCTTTGTCCTAGCCAAGTATTAGCACTCCAAGTATTCAGTTTTACTTCTGCTGATTCGGAGGCCGTTGTTTTCCAGCGCGTAACGCCACTTTTCGAGGGTAGTTTGGAGTAGTTCAGCATCTTTATCTATGAGGACTATGTCATCTGCGTATAGCATACGCCATGGTAAGGGAGACTGAATGTCCTTAGTTAAGTAATCCATTACCATGTTGAAGAGGAGTGGGCCTTGGTGGACGCCTACTTTGACTTCAAAGCTTTTGCTTATACCGGCCAGACTTCTCACGCTTGTGCAGCTTCTGCAGTACATATCCTGTACTAGGGCGACATAGTACTCGGGTTTAACTTCAGCTATTTCGATTCTGGGTACCGGTCCTGCAATGGGCTGTAGCGGGTGCAAAGTCTGGCTAGGGAATTCTTCGTTCAATAGCTCTTGGTAGTATTGACACCATCTATTAGTGATACTCGCATTTTCTGTTAGGAGCTGTCCATTTGGCTGAAGCACTTCTTAGGCAACATATTCAAAAATCTTTTCCCAGTTTTAAATTTTGTCACGTCACTTCTAGTGATATTTTAAAATTATTTAATAGCCTTAATTTAAAAAATACAGAAGACTTATGGGGATTGTCAGTAACGATTTTAAAATCAATAATAACAGTAATTGCACCTATTTTATCGGATATTTTCAATGAATGTATTGATCAGGGTTCTTTTCCTGACCTAATGAAGTATAGTAAAATAGTTCCAATATTTAAATCAGGCTGTAAAGATAATCCTTCTGATTATAGACCGGTATCTGTGCTTCCTGCACTTAGTAAAATCTTTGAAAAACTGTTGCTCAATCAAATGTTAGGTCATTTCAATAGTTGTGAGATACTGCATGGTCATCAGTTCGGTTTCACGAAGGGGAGATCTACATCAGATGCGGCAACAAAATTATTGAAGCACATCTATGAAGCCTGGGAAAACTCACAGGATGCCATAGGCATTTTTTGTGATCTATCAAAGGCGTTTGACTGCGTTGACCACCGTACTCTGCTCCTAAAGCTTAATTATTATGGTATTCGTGGAACTGCTCATGAACTTGTTTTGTCTTATTTAACTAATCGCCAACAAAAGGTACGAGTTGAAGGTACAACGTCCAATGGTTCTGTAGTCAAAATGGGGGTACCTCAAGGTTCCATACTTGGGCCATTTCTATTTCTAGTATATATTAATGACTTACCGTCGATCGTAAATGGTCTCTCAGATGTAGTCTTGTTTGCTGACGATACTTCATTCATTTTTAAAGTAGATAGAAAAGACAAAGAACTTACTAGAGTAAATGATACTTTGTCAATAGTTTCTAAATGGTTTGCTGTAAATAATCTTTTATTAAACTCAAAGAAAACAAAATGTTTAAGATTCGCTCTTCCAAACGTACCGCAAGTAGACAGTAGGGTATTAATAGATGACAGCAGCCTGGGACTAGTTGATAAAACTGTATTTTTGGGTATAACACTTGATATTAAACTACAGTGGGGTTCTCATGTACAATCTTTAGCTAGTAAATTGAGTTCTGCTGTATTTGCTGTTAAAAAAATTAGACAATTGACGAATGTTGAGACGGCCAGATTAGTTTATTTTGCATATTTCCATAGTCTTTTATCATATTGCGTTTTACTGTGGGGAGCTGCTGCAGATATTGAAACAATTTTTGTATTACAAAAAAGAGCCATTCGTGCAATCTACAATATGGGTCCACGTGAATCATTAAAGGAAATATTTAAGGAAATAAACGTAATGACTTTACCTTCACTGTATATATATGAAAATATTATGTTCATTCGAAAAAATGTAGATTTGTATAAATCAAATGTAGAGATTCATAATTTCAATACAAGACAAAAAGATAAATTAGTTGTTCCGTATTTTAGATTAGCTAGAGTTAAAAAGTCATTTCTTGGGAATAGTGTTCGCTTTTATAATAAATTACCAGCATCTGTTACCAAGATGACTGATTCTAGATTCAAATCGTACATAAAAAAAGTTTTGAAAGAAAAAGCTTATTACAAGGTAGCCCAATATATTGAGGATAAAGATGTCTGGAGGTAGCTGCACTCTGTACAAGTACCTACACATTGTTTTTTTTTTTTTACTGTTAATTACCATTTTTTTTTAATACGCTGTTATTAGCTTGGTATTTTTTGTTTTAGTTTACTATGTAGGTAACTAATGCGGGTTATAATTTTTTATGTATTTTTGTATTACTTTAAGAATAAAATTGTTAAACATTTGAAAAAAAAAGCCAATATAGTCAGATGGTCCAAAAATATTTAAAAAATGTAACCTTGCTGAGTTTCTTGCCGGTTCTTCTCAGTTGAAGGCTGACTTCCGAACCGGTGGTAACTTCTGTAATTCGACCTTCATAAGTGCCCTTCTAGGGCCTAAACTGAATAAATGGTTTTGACTTTGACTTTGACTTTGACTTTTCGTCTTGGATGTATTTGTTGACCTTAATGTCCAGTGTTGATTTGTGTCGCTGTTTAGCTAATCTGAATACTTCTGCATAATTTTTTGCATCTTCAATTCCTTTGTATAGACTCTCCTTTGATTGCGCAATTGATTGGGCCACTACACATTTCGCCAATTTCTTCGCTTCTTTGTATCCAATGCGATCTTCCTCGAGTTGCGTTTTTTTCCACAGCTTAAATAGTTCTCTTTTGACTGTAATTACCTGTTTTACATCATCGTTCCACCAGGTTGGGTCTTTGTTGATGTTGAGACCTCCCTTAGATACCTCGAGAATAGGGTAGTGTCCTGGGTCAATAAAAAATAATTTTAATTAGTCCGTCGGTGAGATTATCAAAAAATATTGGACACGTATTTTTTGCTTTATCAAATCAATAAAAATATACAAAGTTATAGCGCATCAAAGTATAGGAGTGGGGGCTTGTGACGTCACTTCGTGGTAAAATTTGTACCACGGTGTGACGTCACGCGAAATTTCAACGCCCTGTATCCTCGTCATTTTTCGTTTACGGAACAAAATAAAAAATACGTGTCCAATATTTTTTGGTAATCTAACTGACGGACTAAATAGATTTTTTTAGGACACAACCCTATTGTAGCTGCGTTTCTTCGACACGTAGTTAGACCACATTGGTTCTGCGTTGTTGTTATAGTCGTTGCTCATATCTTCTTCCAGATATTTCCCATGTTTGTTTACTAGTTCATCGCCCTGAGCATTATAGAGTTTTAATCGTATTTGGTAGTGTCAAGCTTGTGACCAAAATTCTGTGCTGCGAGGTTAGGCCATGACCGGGGATTACTTTGCAGTCTTTATAGAATAGAATAGAAAATCATTTATTGACAGCAAAAAAATATAACAAAGGAGAAAACAAAAATAATTTATAAAGAAATAATAATAAGAAAAAGGTAGTACAAAACAATAATAACAAAATTAGATCGATTTAGATCTTTGAAGTTTTTCAGTGAAATCCTGTCTGCCAAGATGTAATCAATCTGTGTGCTGTGTCCTGAGCTCTTGTACGTTATTAAAGGTTCGGCATTTTTTTGGAAAAATGTATTGATTATCGAAAGGTTATGTCTCACACCAAAGTCCAAAACAGCAGTAGTCACTTACCACCAGGTGACCTGCAAGCTTGGTTGTCACTTGTGGTATAAAAAAAATAGGTAATAGCTTAAAGGAGACGGGAAGTTTTGGGCCCAGCAGTTAACTAGTTCAAATGTGTATCAAAAAATCCGTTATATTTTTCTAAAGGAAATCACAAAATACAGTATCATTTTTCTATCCAGAAAGCGAGAATGGTTCAAATAAGTTGTGAAACCAAATAATCGATTAAATGCATACCACTATCGTAATAATCGAGTTAAAATAAATCGCTAAAATCTCAGAATATGTATGGAAATCGAGTGACAAGTGCATAACAATCGATTATTTATATCAAATCGAGTCACTTTAAATTATTTTACAGTTGGGAACTTGCGAACACTGATCCAGATCACTGACAAGTTGACAACCGTCCGTCAGTCATAACAGGTTAAGTAAAAAACCGGCACTCGTTCGTTTTCTTTCATTTTCGCACGTATTTTCCGTTGTTTATTGCAAAGAGTATAATATGTTTATTGCATACCACGACTGATTACGCTTATCAATCGAATATTGACGACATGGATCGCTGTGTAAATTGTACCATTGCAACTGGTCGCAGTAACTATTGGGAGAAGAGTCTTGGACGATGAGGCGATTTTATCAGATAATAGCTGTTGAATTATTCGTCAGTGGCATGCATCGCAGCCTGTAAGTACCTGATAGAATTATTTTAATCATATCTTAATCTTTTTGTTAAATGGCATAAGTAACTAAATCTATCCTACCTATTAGTTGATTGATGGTGAACATATTTGTTTTTGTGATAGTCATCTCATATTCTCTCATTAGGATTATGTAATGAAGTTTGTATAAGATTGAACATGATTTAAATAGTTAACATTTTTCAGGTAACCAATGAGAACTATGTATATCAAGTATGTTGGAACTTGGCCCAAGTTGTGGTTCTTGGGAGATGTCAAATTGAAGCATCACACTAAAGTTGGCCATTCAAGTGTTTGTGTCCGCCGTGGACGTTCACTGTTAGCACAGCGATTCACACATCTTTTTTGTAATGATTCTGCTTATGAATCTGTGATATATAAAGTAATCAGAGATTGGATTCTGCCATAAACGGTAAGTAACTTCAGTAAAATATATTATATAAATACTTAGGATTTTTTGGATTAAAAGAATCTGGGGGAAGCTGCCAGGTTATCTCAGACTCATCCTGCATGCTTATTTTATTTACAATATAGGGATGGGTATGCTTTTTTATATAATTAGATATTCATTTTTAAAAAATTAAACACCGAAAAAGATTTAAATAAATATATTACAATAGAAGATTTAATTTTCATTAAACTACATATAAACACTTTTGTTACAGGTGGATGAAGCAGATTGTATATGTCACTCTTGCTGAGTATTAGCATACAAAGCTGCTATTCAACATATATTATCCCAACATATAAGTTTAAACACATTTTGTCTAAAAGGATGTGATTCAATATTAGCATACTATTGTAACTGTATTGTAGGTAGAAGGACTGTAGGCTGCTGTGCCATGTAATAAAATATCATACCTCCAGCACAAATCTTTGATGACATAAGTACTCATCATTATTGAAAATGAATAAATAGTTATTGTATGTATTCATGTTTTATTTTACTTCCGCACCCTGGACATTGGATTAATCAATGTCCAGGGAGCACCATACATGTCAGATATTCGACACAACACACATAGAGTCTCTCTACTAGCACCCCATGCCTAACAATCATTACATAACGAAGCCATTCAATATTATTCAGCAAATAACATAAAAAAAACTGCTACGTTGTAACATAACCTCAATTTTACTATATTTCATATAACTTGATTCCTGGATAGCCAAATATCACCAAATTTTCAGTGAAGGCTTGTTATAATATCCTCTTTCAAATAAGGCTACTTTGATTGAGTTAACACCTGGGCCCAGAAATGTATAGAGTCTCTGCTTTCTCCTTTGAATTAAGACTGACTTGATAGATCTCCGCTTACGAAGGCAGCGTTGTTTTTGAAGAAATGAGTGATTTTTAGGGTTACGTAATCAAAGAGTAAAAACGGGACCCTATTACTAAGACCTAATAGCTATAGCTAGACAGTTGAAATTTTCACAGATTATGTACTTCTGTTGCCGCTATAACAACAAATACTAAAATAAATATTTTTCCCATACAACAAACGTGTTTTTTTTTGCCATTTTTACGGAACCCTTCGTGCGCGAGTCCGACTCGCACTTGGCCGGTTTTTTACCAGCGTTTTCTTTTCCAGACCTATACACGTAGCTGTTTTGAACAATGACCTGCAACTCCTCAGAAGACAGTGCCTCGTCCTGAAGGCTAGGAAGAGATCAGTCGATATTGCGGAAAATTTGGTGAGTTGTGTATCTTAATTTATTAAGCTATTGTATAGCTTTTATCGCGGGCTTTGAGCGCAGCGACTGATAGTAGATAGTATCATAAGGTAGCAACATTATATTTTTACGGCGAGGGCGCTTTAGTAGAATCCTGATCGTAGCTAGGGATTCAAAGTACATCGCCCGAGCCAAAAATATATTTGCACCCGAGTGGTACACTCTACTTTTTTTTTCAGTAAGCTCAGTGGTAGTTTCTTCGGATACCGCGGTGAAGGTAATGGGCTCGAACCCTACAATGAGCTTGAGCTTTCGGTGAAGGAAAACATGGTGAGGAAACCATAGCACGGTGGTAGGGTACTTTGTACTCGACTGGGTGGCTACCACACACAAGTTGAACTGTCGACAAGCACCTATCGGTGCGTTCCGACAGCTGCACTTGAGTGCCAGTTCCCATCTAGGCTTTGTATGCTTACTACCTTCGGCCACATCACCATTTACCATAGTTAGATTGTGATCAAACACAAGCTTACAAGCCACTGCCACTTCAGTGTACTAATCCGTAGGGCTATGTCGGTGACTTTTCGTCTACGGATCTCTTCATTTCGTATTCGATCTCGTAGCGAAACTAGCATAGCCCTCTCCATAGCTCTCTGAGTGACCTTGACCCTTCTTATGAAGGCCATAGTTAGCGACCACGTTTCAGTGCCGTAAGTCATCACTGGTAACACAAATTGGTTGAAGACTTTCGTCTAAAAATGTTGTGTAGCTACCCGAACGCTGCCCAGCCGAGTTGGATTCGACGATTGACCTCTCCCTCGAAGATGTTTGTAATCAGTCACTATTATCTCTGTTACAATGTACAACAATGTTTCGAGGTCTAGGCCGTCCAGTTGTTTCAAATATGTCGCCTGAGGTATTCCATAATATCGACTTCGTTTGAATAGTTAAGTTAGAATAATTCTATTAATTTAAAAATGCTATTTCATCCATCACTACCGCCATGTTTATAAACAACTGAAACACACGACCACACTTGTATACAGCTGTTGCGAAACTGATTTGTTTCTGTGCTCCCCGATGGAATTGGAGAGTACAGAAACATGCTAGAAACACGTACGGTCTTATTCATAATGACTTATCGGAGGTTTAAAAGCTCGCTAAAAATAGATTGTCAAAAAGTGTTATTCATAATGGTTTAATAGCGCTAAAACGTTCCTTAAGTCTCCGATAAAGTGACATTGATATAAACTAGCTAGGACCCTACTATAAACCTTCGATAAACCTATATTAGCAAAAAAATGGCCGATTTTGGTCAGCTGATTATTGAAGTTTGCAATGACATCTAATACATCAAACGTTTTTATTCAAAGTCAAAGTCAAAGTCAAAACCATTTATTCAGTTTAGGCCCTAGAAGGGCACTTATGAAGGTCGAATTACAGAAGTTACCACCGGTTCGGAAGTCAGCCTATTGTAAAATAAGTACGTAAATTTTCTTAAATATGCAAGCTTGACAAACCCTGGAAAGTATTGTGGTGATTGAAAATCATGTTATCTTACTAGCCGTATCTGCCACCCTTAAAAAAATTGGCATTGTTAAAACTACTGTCGTGGCTCTTGCAGTTTTGGACAATATTGCAATTGCACATAGTGAGACATATGTGATGGAGGACAATGAGCCCGCTACAGGAGAGCTACTGGAACAGACAATTTACATGGACTCTAACCATAGGCGAGGTAGAAATGCTGCAATCTTGCAAGTTTTTATTGCAAGGCACTCTAGTGAATAAAGTTCTCCCTACTTGCAGGTAAATGATTAAATAATACAAAATAAGATAATCAATAATATAATTTATTCTTTTTTTTTCATAATATAGTATTTTATTCATTCATTAATAATTCCTCCTCCAACTTCAAATTTTCATTTTCTACTTGCATCATATGCAGTTCTGTCCTGCATTCAATTTCACGAGCAGCAACTTGTTCTGCAGGTGAAATAACTTTAATGTTTGACATGTGGATCTGAAACAATACAATATTATATAAACATTCTAATATTACAACATGTTTTTTCTGGTTATTGGAATATTTTTATACACCTTTTTCTTTATTTTTCTAGGTTTTGAACCCAGCAATTGCAAACCTGAAGACATTGGAGGTGATGGTGCCTCTACAGTGTCCACATTAATATTAACTGAAAATATATATAAATGTTTAGATAAAGAACCAATGACTTTTACAATAACATACTTCTTGAACATTGTTACTTTGGTTTTCTTTTCCAAAATCATCCTAAAAACAAAGATCATTTGATTCCAGTATTACACTACTACATCCATACTTAAAATATTTGAAATAAACTTACTATAGGTATTGCTTCTATTGGTGGTGGTCCTCTAGCCCATTTTCACATCTCTGTCTTTTTTGGATTCATATTCATTAGTACAGTAACACAATATTTCATTATAATTGTACAAGAACGATTTATTATTATTATTAAATAGTTTTTGACGCGATCAAAATGTTTGACACAAGAGTCAAGATGCATTTTTTTTTAATTTGTACCGATTTTTAAATAAATACTCATGAAACCATTTTCCTACCATTCACATTTCACTATTTTTCTACGAAATTGCAACATTGTGTTCAATAACGACATTTTAGTTATCGGAGGTTTATCAAACGATTATGAATAAGGATTTTTATCGAACGTTTGATAAGCTTAAAAGACGTTTTAACTAATATAGGTTTATACCTTCGATAAGTGTTTCATTATGAATAAGACCGGTAGTGTTTACCGCAACAGTTTCACATGTTTCAGAAACATGTAGATTTTGCTTCTGAAACAGTCTTTATAAACAATTTCAAAGTTTCTACTATCAGGGCAAGTTTCCCATTGGCTTTCGCGTTACAGGCTTTGCCTAGTGTAAAAGTCATTAGCACATTTTGCTAGAAAAATCCTCCAGTATTATGCATATTTTATTTTTCTGTGTAATCTGTAAATGTTATGCCTAATCTTTTGTTTGGTGTGTATTTTGCTGAAATTAATTCATTTTTCATTTTCAATTGTTTCTAAGTACCTACATGGCTTTATATTGAAAGTCAAAGATAAGATAAAATGAGGCTTAGAAGATGTATTTTGTCGAATGTGTTGACTGAGACATCACACTATTCGGGTAAAACGTTTTGAATTATGATTCACCACCAAGTTTAATATTCGCACACACGTGGGATCTTATCTTTTTCCGGGATAAAAAGTATCCTTTGTTTTATTCCAGGATATGATCTACATGTGTGCCAAGTTTCATTGAAATCCGTTCAGTAGTTTTTGCGTGAAAGAGTAACAAACACACATCCAAACATAGTTTCGCATTTATAATATTAGTAGGATAGGATAGCCCGTATGATTTAGTTAATAATGTTTAAAATAGTTCGAATTCCGCTTGAGGATAACATAAAATCATGAACTAGGTCCTTTCAAATGCGGGATTTACCCCTAAGCATTGTTTGGTTATATTTATATACATAAACTAGCTTTCCGCCACGCGGTTTCACCCGAGTTCTCGAGGAATCTTGCCTTTTCCCGGTATAAAAACGACCGATTTTGAAAATTCACATTTAGAAAGCTATTATCCCTGATGAACATAGGCTATATTTTTATCCCGGGAAAAGATAAGATCCCACGGGAACGCGGATGAAACCGCGGGGGTTAGTTAGTTCATAATAAAGTTACACAGGTGTAGCATTGTTTTAAGATAGTCATGCCAACACATCACCCCAAGGGAATTCACCGCACATTGCATATTTCTGACTCATTATTTTCTATGTAAGGAAAAATATCGGTATATACATGATGTTCACAGTAAGGTGTGTTTATTCTGTATAATCTTGTGTTTGATAAAAATCTCACCATGGTAAGTGATGATGTGGCCGAAGGTGGTAAACACACAAAGCTTAGATGGGAACTGGCTCTCGGAACACACCGATAGGTGCTTGGCGACAGATTTTCAAGTTGAAGGCGGTAGCCAGCCAGTCGGGTACTACAAAGTACCCTACCACCGTGCTATGGTTTCCTCACAATGTTTTCCTTCACCGAAAGCTCAAGCTCATTGTAGGGTTCGAACCCACGACCTTCGCCGCGGTATCCGACGTCACTTCCACTAGTACCACTGAGCTATCATCGCCTTATATTTGAAGTTTGAACAACCTGTATATGAAGGCACTTTGAAGTAACCGATAATGTGCTGTGACTCCATAGTATTATAGCGAAGTATCAGTCTTTCATTAAAAAAAATCCCCTTGTCACGTGTCTTTTGACGATATCTGTTCGATAAATAAATATTGTTGGCTTCCGCCTCTTCGTGTTGAAAAATCTATAAAGTATGAAAATTAAAAAAAAAAAAAAATTATTTCATCAAAATACACACCAAACAAAAGATTAGGCATAACATTTACAGATTGCACAGGAAAATAAAATATGCACAATGCTGGAGGTTTTTCTAGCAAAATTTGCTAATGACTCACACTAGGCAAACGCGAAAGCCAATGGGAAACTTGCCCTGATAGAAGAAACCTCGGGTATAAAAATCCTTACAAAAAATACAAAATAAATAGCAATTAAGAGTACTATAAAGCCTATAAATATAAAATCTTAGGTTAAAGTTAAAAATACAGTGTAGAAAGATACATCAAAGTCAAACCATTTATTCAGTCTGGCATGACCCAGTCGCTTGCCCCTCTCTAGCTATCGGGTATCCTAAAGGATTTACACACGCTAAAAAAAAATTAAAAAAAGGTAATACAAAAATACATCCTACATCCAAACTTTACTTAGGTTTTTTTACGTCTGTATAAGCTTGTGTTTAACCACAATCTCACCATGGTAAGTGATGATGTGGCCGAAGATGGTAAGCACATAACACACCAACAGGTGCTTGGCGACAGATTTTTCAACTTGAGGGTGGTAGCCAGCCAGTCGAGTACCACATAGTACCCTACTACCTTCACGGACGGGTCAGTGGCCAAACGTAAGCCCAACATATATATAAAAAAAACCCTACCACCGTGCTATGGTTTCCTCACGATGTTTTTCCTTCATCGAAAGCTCAAGCTCTTTGTAGGATTCGAACCCACGACCTTCGCCGCGGTATCGACGTCACTACCACTGAGCTATCATAACCTTAAAAATTCGTTTAGATAAAATGTATAACATCTATTTTAGTACTCTAATATTAACCTGGTAAAACTTATGCAGTTTTTTTTCTGTCTTCAATAACAATCCACTAAGCCTTGTGTGCTTTATACCTTTGGCCACAAAACGTGGAAAAACTTGAAAGAAATATTTATGGTTCCTTTTTTTTAAACGAGTTTTGCAGTGTGATATATATACTATTCTAATATTAGTATGTTTGGTTGTTTTATGCGGTTAAAATATTGATGAAAGGTATAAAGTTTTGTTATTTCGGAACGGACATAGTCGGCGTGGTAGGCATATATACAATTCCAATTTGTTGTTTATGTTATAACTGATAATAATTATTGAATGTAATAGGTGTAAGTTGTTTTTGAAAAGTGTAATTGCTGAGTTTATTGCCGGCTCTTCTCAGCAAAAGCAACCTTCCGAACCGAGCATTTAGAGTCTGACTATTTATAAGTGCCTGTGAAGGCCTATTTGGATGAATAAACAATTTCATTTCATTTTACTAAATCTTATCAACAATGAGCGAAATTATTAAAAGTAAGATTAGATAGTTAAGATCAGACTTTTTTGACAGAAGAACGGCGGGAACTTGCGAAGTGACGTTGCGTTTTCGTTATAATTTCATTTCTTTTTTAATAATCTTTAGTCATGACCGTAGATACAAAGTCTTTCAGTCGCATAAAATAGGGATGTGGCTAACCAATGTACAAAACACCCAAAAATACTAGAAAACAGCGAACTCTATGTAAAATTCAACCATTTTACGATTTTTAATTATCTGCCAATTTAGAGTAAATATTTTGATGGTGTAAATTAATGACGTCACAAGCAAGTATTTCATACAAACCTCCATTTAATCTACCGTTTTGGCATTTAATAAAAAGAACCTGATTTGATATGTGAGTCAATGTCCATATTGCACGCAGGCACTTTAGTAAGTATTATATTATATATTTGTTACAGACCGCCTTACAAATGGCAATATCATTGGACCACCCTAAGTGTACAGAAATGCTCCTAAGCCATGGCGCCAACCCGCTGCTCACGAATGAGGAACACAAAACTGCTTTGCACAGTAGCGCCGAAGCAAGTCTAGAGCAATTGACAGCTGTCATTAATTGTTGTAAAGCTAATGCCAGGTGAGGACCTTGTTTTTTTTTTATTAATGACCATAGATACTAAGTCTTTCAGTCGCATACATTTTCTTCAGTTTTAATTTCTTCTTTTATGTTCTAGTCACATTCTCACATTCTCTGTAATGTCTAGTCCTCGTCCGTACATGTCCAGTCAGGTTTTAGTGACATTGGCGGCTGTTCCACTAAATCATTCATGGACTTTTTGGGACAACCTGAAAAGTCACGATACACGCTTTCATTTCACTTCCCTTCACTTGTGCACTTAGATTGATCTTTATTGGACAAAACACCACCAATATTGTTCAATAAAACTCAAAATACACCAATTAAATGAAAATAAAACGAAAACGCAACGTCACTTCGCAAGTTCCCGCCAAAAAGTCCGTGAGGACCTAGTATGATATAAGTGTTGCCCAATAATCTTTGAGTGATTCTGTAAAAAGGTGTATTAAGGTTACCTACACAACATTCGATCTTAAAAAATGGCCCAGAAATATTTAAACTACATTACGATCATTTATCCCAAAAAATTGTAAAAGTCAATCATTTTCCCAAAAAATCATATAATTAATTGAAATGCCTTTATTGAGTTTTAAGTTGTACATTAATTATAGTCGAAATGTACGGCCGCTCTACAAAGAATTTTCTGTATAATACATATTAGGGTTGGTCACGATTTTTTTTACATTCTCCATAATTGTTTTTAGAAAATTCCTATTAGAAGACAAGGATCTATGGGAGCCTCGCTTCGAGAACAGGTCTGATGAGGAACTTGGCAAGCATCTGTTGGAATACATGAGCACCATGTTTGATATACAAGGTAAGGTTAAGGTAATACAAGGTACCTGTGCTGTAATAAATAAATAGATGGCGCCACAATAATCTACATCGCACTAACGAAGTTTTCCAAGCGATCTGCATATATACAAGCTTCCAACATGTACAGTTGTGGTGCGGTCCCCAGGCACGATGAGCTAGCTTGGCGGAAGATCTTCCATTTTCAATGGAGGCGTTTAATACCTCGCTCCTCCATAAACATTTGTTGCTGACCTTGAAAAGCTCCTTTCTGGGTTCCGAATTCTTGTAATTTTCACAGTACAAAAAGGGAAACAGAGAAATATATACATTCTTGTCCACAGGCTACACACCCCTAATGCTGGCGAGCAAACTTGGCAAAGCAGATAATGTTGAATTGCTAATAAAAAGCGCACCATCTAGTATCAATATTAAAACACCCAACAGTGGCAACACTGCGTTATATCTTGTCGTAGAATCAGCTTGCATCGATGCTTCAGGTAAGTCTTAAGTGAAAGTCTCCCCTGATGAGGGGAAAGGCCTAATGCTAGACACATTTTGATTTGAGTTTTTTTTTCAGAACGCGCCAACAAATCTAAAGTATCAGACAACTTCAGCAGAACCATAGAGGTGTTAGTTGAAAATGGCGCCGACCAATGCATAGACAATTACTCCGGATCTAACATAAACGTTTTACTGAACGAGTTCAGTATAGGAGAATTATCTATGCTTATCGCCAACAAATTAACTTCAGTTAAATTCGGGGAAATTAAAGGCGGTAATTTTGATTCGTACATGCTAGTTAAAAATGAGGATGGTGAAGTAAATAAAAAATTGATAAAAGAAAAAAGCGCTAAAATAAAAACCGGTGGAAAACCGATTATAGCTAAAGACATGATTCTATCTCAAACTAAAAAAGGAAATTCTAGCTTTATAGATACTAATAAACCTGTTATATTGGAACACTTTAGAATATCACCTGGTAATAAATTTGAAAAAGATGCGCCGACAGATGTAAAATCCGATAAACAGATACCGGTTATCATTGAAAATGTTCAAATGTCTAATAAACGTAATATATTAAACAGATTGCAAATAGAAATAGAGCCTCGATCGCCAAAACAAATAAAAGATGGTTTTATGAAAAACATTAAACAAATTGAGAGGGTAAATGTCCATGGAGACGGACCGCGACTTTTTAACAAAATAAATAATGTTCATCCTAGTAAAATTGAAATATCGCCTAAATCAAGTGATAAAATAAAAATAATTCAAAATGAACTCTTAGAAGATCCTCTTAAGATACATTTTCCATCAGAGAAATGCCTGAATACTGAGACAACTGACGGCCCGTCTAAAAGGAAGATAATAAACGCACCCGGAACTAGTAAAAAACAGAAAACAACAATAGATAAATGATATTTTAAATTAAAAGACTAAATAAAGGTCTTGAATTGAAACTACTATCCATAAACTATGCCCCGCGATGTGAAGTAACTGTCACTAAAACACTAATAGAGAAATAAAAATCTTTTTTTTATTTTTTAACTGACCATCCATGAGATCTGAATCTGATATTTCTTCTCGTTTATAATTTTTATGAAAAGAAACGCTTATAAAATTCAATGTTCATCATTTTGTGAACAAAAAGATATAACAAAGTTAGTGATAGATAAGAAGTCGCAGGAGTTTGAATAGACATACGCTTGCTTTTGGATTTTCCAAAAGATTGAGTGTTTGTTTGCTCTTTGATAGACAAAATACAGTTATTAAAATAAAATTCAAGAAATAATTGAAGGTCTTAATTCTATTTTAAATTACGCAAAATTCTTTTTGCTTTATAATTTGATTTTGTTTTATTTTTTATTATTCAAATTTCTTTTCATGAAGTGTGTACCTTTTTTATGTTTAATTATAATATTGTATTATTTAGTTGAGTATATTATAAGTCCCATATCTTTTCCATTTATAGTTCCTCATTTGTATATTGGTTTTACTTAAAAAAAAACAGTTATTTTTTTACTAAGCCAATGAAATGTTAGCATTGGCGATAAAAATGGCGGTAAAACTCGATTATTTACCAACATTCAATTAATACTGATAGATCTATTTATATTGAAATAACCAAATATTTCAGATGTATAACATGAAGCCACAAAACCGGTTCTTAATTTATTTTATTTTTAATTTATGCAAGTTAATGTAATGAAACAAAAAATAGATTAAATGTAATTTAAAAGAATAACAAACTGAAATACATGTGCATGTTGTGCAAGCTTCTATATTATAAGTTTCTTAGAACAAGGCTTTATCGATTCAAAATATCACTGCTTATAGCCTTTACAGCAGCAAAAATATTTGTTGAACATTGCTGTTAATGTAGGACCTTCTAGCATTGGCTAGTTAATATACAAAAAAACTAGGCAAAATAGGGATACACTATCCACGTATTGCCGATTAATTACGGGTAAAAAACTGAGACTAGGTTAAAGACACGTATTTTCTTGATTAAAAAGTTAAGTTTTTTTTATGAATATTGGTCGTGTTCTAAAATAGGTGATTGTTTTTTTTTTGCAAAATATCTATCATAAGTTACTTATAAGAAAAACGGTGATTTTATGTTAATTTTTTTTTATATTCTAATTTAAATATCATTCGATCCGTATAAAATACAAAAAATATTCATTTATTTCGGGTTTTTTTTTGCCAATTACTTACCATAATTTTTTTTTAATTTATTTAACCCCTCGCCTCAGTCGGACAAAACTACTTTTATAATAATATATCTCGTGCACTTGTAGGTACATAAATTTAAAGAACGTTTTAGTACAAAAGGCGACTACCATATTAACGGATATTACGGCAATGCTGAGTAACGCTCGCTCTTGCGCGACACAACTCTTTTGGAATAATTTGAGTTTTTTTTAAGAGTTAGTTTTTTTTTAAATTATTTACTTACAAAAGAAATATAATTTCAGGAATTGCAATACAAGTTAATAAAATTAAATACCAGTAATTAAATGTCATATTTTTTCTCATTATATGAATTAAGTACTTTTGTTTATAAATGGCGGGACCTGTTACTTTTATGTATTACCTTATTGTATTTTACACTGATTTTTTTTAATGAAATTGTTTTATTGTTATATTGTGTGGCTGTCCAAACTATAATATGGTTATTACAAATATTAGATGTTAAAGAGGAACACATATTAATAACATTTCACATAGTAATAATGAATAAAATATTTCAATCATTTATATTTTGGATGATTTTTTTAGTTAATTAAAGTAAATTTAAAGTATAATAGTTTTTGAGTAGGTTAAAAGCGGAAGGCCGTTGCACATAATAATAATAATAGGAAGAACGTGATAAGTGAGTTTTATAGGTGGATAGATTTTAAATGGCAACTTTTCGAAACCGTCCGACTGTTTTTTTTTTTGTATGAATTTGCGAAATTTAAATCTTTTCATTTTAAAGATCGAACTTGCATTCAATGTTATTTTTCTCGATGTTTCATTTGTTCTCATAGTAATAATTGTTCAAAATGTCATAATAATGTTTCTAAGTATGTATGTATGTATGTGCCATTTAAATCATCATCTAGTGAACATTGTCGTACGTTTTAGACACCAAAAATCGCAAAAATTGAGGTTGATTTTTAACACGCGGTTTTTACACACAATGGTCCGCCATCTTTTTTCAATGTTATTTTTCCACTTTTAATTTTCAGTTACTGTGTTAAATGTCAATAATTGACAAAATATGTATTAATAATAAAGTATAATATTCTGTATGTTTAATCTTGATTTTTTCAAAAATACACGTACCTACTTATGTTTAGTTATCTATTAATAACTAATGTATGTATGTATGTATGTATGTATTGAATAATATAATAAACTAATTTAATGATGTCCTTGTTTTATTTTGTGATAGCTGTCCCCCATATTCCCAAGAATCTTAATTTTTACCTGGATAAAAAGTATCCCTATGTTTTATTACTCTACTAGTGTGTCAAGTTTCATCGAAATCTGTTCAGCTTTTGTGAGAGTAAGTAATAAATACCTAACAAAATTTCACATTTTCACACAGTTTTACCACTAAAAGCTATTTACCACTAATTTCTATCTAGAAGTCAAGTGGCCACCACCAGAAGATGCTTGGTGACATATTTTGAGGGTGGCAGTCCGTCATTTTTTTTTTTTTTTTTTTTTTTTTTTTTTTGGGGAGGACTTAAAGGTGGAGGTCTGAGGGACCATAGACACCCTTACGCGGACTTTTCGGTGAGCGCTTAGGGCTCTCAACCGAGTTAATTTTAGACGACTGACCGCTGAGGGCGCCCCAGTTGGGGCACGAACCTCGGCTCAGGGCGTCGTCGAGGGGACACAAAAGTGGGACGGACTTCTCGTATTCTTTGGTCACTCACGTTCTTTTATCTACCATAGTTTCGGTGATAATTTTGTGCGAAGTGATATAACTGGCAGGATTTTTGCAAAAATGTCGTGAATATAGATATATTTCAAGTTGTAACCTGTATTTAAGTGATTACTGCACACATTATTTGTCGTGCTTCACATTTTATTTTTCAGTATATTTAGATACAACTTATAGCACAAAATAATTTTACTGTACTTGTATCATTTATCACGAAATTTTAGCATGCATTAGAAATAATGACAGGTACAATTCAAAGATTGTTCAGGAATAACTTTGAAACTATTATATTTAAGAAAAGAATATAAATGCCCGGTGAAAGTGAATGTTTTTACCTATAAAAAAAGTACTGAAGTTTATCCTAGCCCACTAGATCGTGAACTAGATTTCTTTAAATCTTGTTTAAGCTCTCCTGTAAAGTGTTGATTTTTGACTTTTATCACTTTTCACAGGAGGCACAGAAATGTAACCTTGTATTTAGCCTTTATCTTGTTTGTGTGGAAATCTTGCCAAGTTTTATGTGCGCAATAAATGTACAAGAATGTGGTATCTTCCGTCTCACTTACACATCTACTTAATTTAAATACCCATAACCTCGGTTAAATATAAACTTTGTTGGGATTACCCGTATAAAAAGAATGAAACCATAGACTCGGTGTTTTATGAGCATTCCACACGATAGTTATTTGGCTGGACTAAACGTGATATTGGTTGAAATATAAAAAATAACTAAATTTAATAAACCATTTTGCTCGTGGCCAATCCCCGTGCAATAAAGACTTGATTTTTTTTAGTCAATTTTTTATATTTTTTTGTATCTTGTTCTCTCATAGAGGAACGATCATAAACAACGCACTTTGGTCGGGTTTTCCCCACATAAACTCTAAATAAAGACATCTAGATAGAAATACGTAGTTGTATGAGTGAGATGGAAGATGGTTAGTTTGCGTATGTAAATTATGTTTATGTTTTACATAAGAACGTCAGGATGATTTATGATTAAACAGCTGTACTATAATGTTATCTCGACGCTTCAATATCATACATATAAACAGGGAGGGGTACTTTTTAAGGGGGAACGTCATTATGAAATTACCGTTAGATGGCGCTGTAAATGAAATTCTGGTTTATTTATTCTTTACGTAAAATTTGAGCATACCTGCTATGCACTTTGCCAGAAATGTGTATTTTATAGAATTTATCATTAATTTTAGTTTAACTTTCAAGCCTCAGGTATTGAAGTAAAACACGCGCACATCAACATTAGTTGTTCGTGTGACACTAGATGGCGTTATTTTGAATATTCGAATTTAAGTAAGTATAAAAATAAGTTGTATTGTTAATTTACAATCAAACCCATTAAAAATGATTAGCAACTAATTAATTTTAATTGCATCAACCGCGACCAACAATTAATTAATTTTTAATTGTTCTACAATTTAATTTTGCCCAACACTGCCGCATGCCAACCCATACTGGATACTTGGATAAGCAGATATATGAAATGAAATTGAAATGAAATTGTTTATGAAATTAAATTGTTTATGAAATGAAATGAAATTGTTTATTCATCCAAATAGGCCTTCACAGGCACTTATGAATAGTCAGACTCTAAATGCTCGGTTCGGAAGGTTGTTTTTGCTGAGAAGAGCCGGCAATAAACTCAGCAATTACTCTTTTCAAAAACAACTTACACCTATTACATTCAATAATTATTATTTATCTAGTCTCACTGACAATATTTGCGTGTTATGGCGGCAAAAATAGTAATCTATAGAATTTAATTATGACTGACTTAATAAACAACAAACTCAAGCAGACCAGCCCCCACAAGCAGCACCTGTTCACAAGTATGACGCGCGTGGCAGCCATCGCCCTCCTCGCACATTTTATAGGGAAGTGAGCGACCCGCCACACGACGCCGCCGCAAGCAAAGGCCTTAAAGCGAGCAGGACTAACTTAAGCTTGCTCCAAACAAAAAGAAACATTAAACTAATTAAAATGTAAACGAATTAAAACACACAATATGTTATCACTGTTACTACTAACACGGTTTGTAAAATTAGGTAATATAATAGTGTATCTAACATTCCGCGACATAACAATATTCAAACGCACAAATGTTACAAATTTACCAAGCATTATCATCATTAAAATATTCATTTATATTATGGTAAGCCTTTTTTACCAAAACAGTTTTAATACAATCCTTAAATTTTTGCAAAGGCATATCTAAAATTGCAGTTGGGATTTTGTTATAGAAGCGTGCACCCAGTCCTAAAAATGATCCTTGCACTTTCTGAAGTCTATAAGCAGAGGTCACAAGTTGGTGCTTATTTCTAGTATTGATCGAGTGCATATCACTTTTTTTTACAAAAAGATTAATATTTTGATGCACAAATAATATATATATTTGCATAAATATATTGAGATGCAACCGTGAGTATGCCAGTTTCTTTAAACTTATCTCTGAGAGAAGTTCGAGCCCCCAAGTTATAAATAGCTCGCACAGCCCTCTTTTGCAAAACAAAAATTGTTTCTATATCAGCAGCTTTACCCCAAAGCAAGATGCCATAAGACATAACACTATAAAAATAACTAAAATATACAATTCTAGCTGTATCTACATCAGTAAGCTGTCTAATTTTCCAAACTACATAAGCCGCCGAACTGAGTTTCCCTGCTACAGATGATATTTGGGTCCCCCATTGAAGTTTCAAGTCTAAAGTGATCCCTAGAAATTTGGTTGATTCGACAAGATTGAGAACTTCATTATTTAACATTAAATTACTACCTACTTCTTTTACATTTGGTAATGCAAATTTAATACACTTAGTTTTCTTTGCAAAACTAAATTATTTACTGTAAACCAATTTAATACCTTAGCTAATGCACCATTTACGTCGTCATAATTGGATTTCGTCTATCAACACCAAAAATCTGTGAGGTATCGTCAGCAAATAGTACAATTCCACAGGTATTGTTAACTTAATAGGGGAGGTTGTTTACATAAATTAAAAAAAGAAAAGGACCCAGAATAGAGCCCTGCGGTACACCCATATGCACAGGAGAACCAGACGATTTGACCCTGTTTACATGGACACTTTGAATTCTCTGTCCAAGGTATGATTTCATGAGATCAAGTGCCATACCTTTTACGCTTTTATTTTTTAACAATAAGTAAGAAAAATATACTACCTACCCTTGTTCGCTTTCTAAAGATCTCGATTATGAAAATAAAACCCAACAAGTACAATATAACTTACACCTTTATTTACATTTACAAACAATTTCATTATTGATACAAAATAAACATTAACGTGATGTCTAACATTAAGTAAGTACCGAATTTGAGCAAAATTCACCCCCGACCTTTTCTAAATCATTACTTATGAAGGGACTGCAATAAAAAAAAACAATAACGTCATAATTACAAATACTACCTTTTAAATTTTAATGGAGTCTATAACATTAAACATAGTGCCATCCACGTATATGCGCGCCCCACCTTTTTTCCTAATCCCTTAGAGCTGTCTAATATGTATTATGTCGATATACAGCACTACAACACTAGCAAAATGACACTTGCACTGTAAAGGATTAGTAAAAAGAGTGGGTTCGTGGATGGCAGTTATATAGATAAGACTCAAATTTGAAAAGTAGATTTGAGCTTAAAAGAAACTCATTTTGACATGATGCCTTTCGGTCACTCTTTGATTCTCTTTTTGGCATATCGATGTTTGAAAATTGTCTGCAATATTTGCAGTCCCGACGCAAGTAAAATTCATTCATATCTACCTAATAAAATTTAACAATTACAAAATGGAATCTCGAATATATTTTATAAAAAACATACATTTCATTGATACATCTTTCAAATGGTTACATTAAAACACTGTCTTGTGTCGTTTTAAACTTCAGTTTCGTATATAGGTTATAATTATTAATAATGCAGTTTTTACTGCATTTGATCATTATATGCCTTTCAAAATGGTAAAAGAACACATTTTGTGATTATGTTTTATTAGTGACAGTAACTGAATAGGACCCTTGAAGACAGAAAACGAGGTTATAAGGACGGAATAACAAAAATTGTTGAAATCCACAATAAGTCATATTTACAAATAAAACATTTTGAGACAGTTTTTACTGCTGGCAACATTAATAGCACCTAGCGGCCTACTATAAACCATAAACGAGATGGGTTGACAACGGTTATAATTATAGAATAGTGTCTTTTTATTTATCTATCTGCAATAAACCTATTTTATTGGAGTTCATTATAATACATTATTTAATATTAATTAAAGTCAATTTATTATTGTGGAAGACACGGTTTTAAATGTATGGGAAGATAACTGATTACAAAAATCTTTTATATAAGTAAGTAACGCTATTATTGAAATTTAAAAACGATATTTTTATAAACAATACCGTTGCCATTTCAACGATTAAAATTTTGTCTTTATAACAAAGCTCTACAATTTTCGATAATCATTCCGCATCATGAAAAAATAGCTAATGTTTCGAACAATAACGCATTAAATTATTCCTTTAATATGTTTATATTAGTTTCTGTTGTGCTTAGTCACAACAAAACACAAACATGTCTAGAATGGAACTGGCTATCGAGTGTTGCCATTAGAAGGTGCTTGCCTATTTTTAGTTTAGGTTTTTATATCTATGGTTTTGTTTATTTTTATAAGTAATTAGTTTTTTATTATTTGTGTCAGCTGCTTCCATTGAAAATAGGTAAATTACTATGCGTCATTGTTCAAAATCTTTAAGAAAAACGTGTAAAAAAATATTTAATAGTAAAAATAGTTCAATATATGCTACGTACCTATGGACGGATCCGGGAGCTAAGACTATAAGACTAGTAACTATCGGTAAAAATCATTTTATAATTATTTGACAGCTTTTGCCCGCGGTTTTACCATAAAAACAGTCAATATACAAACAGATTAATATTTTATACATATACATTTATAAAAACCTTAAAGATTTTTTAATGCACCTGCCATCCAATAACCGATACAATTTTTTTCAATAATGGCAACCCAAAGCCCAAAGTAATAAGTAAATAGATTAAAAATAATATTAATATTTACAGATTTAAAAAACAGTCATGTGATAAGTCAAAACAAAAAATAAAATGTTACTAAAACGGTCAATAATAATAAGTTTGTTCAATATTCTCCTTTTTACTAATTACCTATTGGATTAAATTTATCACATTTTCAAATTAAGCTCTCTTCACTTAATAGAGAAAGGAAAAATAAGGTGGTATGAGAAAAAAGTAATTCCTCTAAAAAATAAGTACCTATCTAATTTAAGGCTTACAAATTTCACCACAAGAAGGCTGATGTGTTGTAAAAAAAATATGGCAAAAAGACTTAATTTCCGCGCCAGTTTTTATACATTTTCTCCTGAAACGGAGAATTAAAAATTAATGGCCCAAACTAAGATTTGTAATGTCTCCTTATAATTTAAAAGGAATTTCCGAAAAAGTCGTAGAATATGTGGTTTTGCATCGATATCTAATCTATCAAGGCACACAGTTGTTTTATGACTTTAACACATCCTCATGACATGCTTTTAATCTATGATCAACACGAAAAAACAAAATCGAGAATGTCATCAGTCACTGTCAAATTGACATTGGGGCCAAAAAAGAAACAAAACAGAGGCACTGAGCACGAGTCTTTTTGCCAAAATCCGTATCTCTTCTAACGTTCGTTCCTATTACATTAAATAATTATTATATTATCTTCTACTGTTCAGTTCGTATCCGTTCTCCTTGCTCGGAGTCTTGGAGGGCGGGGGCTTCGCCACCACGTGACCTTCCAGCCTGAGGGTGCTCTGACGGTGTGATGATCTGTGGGACAGTTCAAATATAGTAAAAAGGACTTTTTGGCGGGAACTTGCAAAGTTACGTCGCGTTTTTTTTTAAATCGTTTATTTTGAGTTTAATCTAAGTGAAATGAAAGGGTGTATCGTGACTTTTCAAGTTGTCTCAGAAAGTCAGTGAAAAGTTTTAGTGGAACGGCCACCAATAATATGTCACAAAAACCTGATACCTGACTCGTATAGATGAAGACTAGACTTTACTGTGAGTATCACAAGTAACTATGACATAAAAGAAGATTATTAAAAATGACATGTTAGGCTGAAAGTCTTGAAACTAAAGCCTTAAAAAAAAACATTTATTTAACCTAGAAGCAACTGACTCTCAAGTGCATCTGTATAAGCCAGCCCGGCTAATTCTACAGTATTCTTACCTGATAAGACAAGTAACGGCGAGCAGTATGAGTAGTATTCCGAGAGCGGAAAGCCCCCAGCCCAGGGCCATGCGGGCGATGGGTGGCACTTTAGTGGCCAGCCGGAGCAGTGATGTCACCTGGTCCGGCAATTCATCTATACCCTGGAAATTATAATTGAATTATGAATGGTATGCTAAGAAACAAAATACAAAAAAATATCCAGTAGTAGGGCTGCTGCAAGAAATTTCTGTAAGAATTTTCAATTAAAAGAAACTAGGAACCGATTGCAACGCCATCTATCGAATCTAAACCATCAAAAGACTACAGTTATTCTTAGACAGTTCTCTAACACACACGGATAGAAAACACGCGCTTAATAATAGTTAAGACTCTAATACCTATTGGTTCAAAAAGCATTTAACAATTACTGTTTTTAAAATCAACATAATTATTCATTAACTGCATCAGTTAGCGTTAAAAAAGAAATTTTCTACATATTTCTTTTGTTTATCACGATGCGCTAAAACTAACCAACATAATTTTAAGATTACCCACAATATTTTTAATATCAATATTTTGGTTGGTTTGTATATTTCTTTTTTTTTCCACAAGTTTGTTAAGATTTAAAAAATAATTTAAATTGTATTTGAAACCACTGTTAGAAGGAAGACTGGCCACCCCGGCCACTCATAGCACAGGCTAGCCTAGTTTGGGGGTTTTTTCTTTTTTGTTTACCAGCTTATAATGTGTAAAAACTGTGTACATTTTGGGCAATAAATAAAAATATTATTATTCTTAATTCGGCCCCCGTAAGCAGCCTAGCTTACAGGTAAGCGCCGTGTGGCTGCCACCGCTCTCTGCTAAATTAAGAAAGGTTAAACAGTAAAGTAAAGGTGAAGAACTGACCTCCTCAAACCACAGTATAGGGAACACGATGCTAGGGAAGTTGGCGACTTGCTTGATGTCAATGACTTGTGAGACAGCCAGGTTGATCTGAATACGCGCGCGCGCTCGCATCGCTATACCCATTTCCTGGTGGGACAAAGATTATGTTATAAGAGGCTAGTTTTGATTCAAAATATTGTAAATTAGCTTTACCCCGCGGTATCACCCGCGTTCCCGTGGGATCTTATCTTTTCTCGGGATAAAAATATAGTTAATGTTACTCAGGAATAATGTAGCTTTCTAATGGTGACAGAATTTTTTAAATCGGTCGAGTCGTTTTTGAGTTGAATCATAACAAACAAACAAAAAATCTGATCTTTATAATATTAGTTCAGATATATAAGTTGCCAGGGAATTAAATAATAATTCATTGAAAATTATAGATATAATAAAACTGGATTTAAGGTAGGTAGGTATATCAATGTCTTTCAATAACTATGATATTTTTTATTAAAATACATATAATTACAGATTCAAATCATTTAGAGGTATACTCAGACTTAGGACAAAACTAAATATAAAACGACTTGAGTGTTAGAGATTTTATAAACCACTCACACAATGCCAGTTGGTCCTATAAAATTTAAATAATCTATCGACATGACTCACCGGTTGTATATCTATGAACAGTCTGTGGTCTTCAGCGACAGGTGGTGAGATTCCCTCGACGGCTTCCAGCAGGCTGGGGTCCGCCAGGTAGAAGTGGGGGAACGATAGCATTATGGGAGAGTCTGCGGACAAAGTCACAAACAAAATATTGATATAAGCAATTTCAAAGCAACATCAGGGGGTATCATTTCGCGTTACCGAACCTGCAATTATCTCTTCACAACTTTTTAGATCCTGTCTTCCCTACCACGGCGAAGAACTCTATGAGATCGCACAGAGCAAGTAAGGATAAGTTTCCCGTCGAAGGCGAGAAGTACGAGTCGATTTCTTGGAGCGATTAGATAAACTGCAAATTCGGGCAGATCAGCCCCTACAAGCAGCTTTTATATGACACATGTGGCAGCCACCACACTCTGCGCATCAGAGGGAAGTGGGTGACCTGAATAATTTTCTTCTGTTTCCTTAACCACCTTTATATAACATACTTACTACTAAGCCTATTTGTGATGCCACATCTATTTTGAAAATCTGTATATTAAAAATGTTACCTTGAATTTCATGGCGATTCTTCTCAGTTGAATTTCGAACTGAGCTTCGAGCTTCATAAGTGTCTTCCTATGGCCTAAACTAGCTGTTTCGTTGACACATATAAGGCGATAATAGCTCAGTGGTAGTGATGTCGGATACCGCGGCGATCATGGGATCGAATCCTACAATAAGTTTGAGCTCAGTGAAGGAAAACATCGTGAGGAAACCACAACACGGTAGGGTACTTTGTAGTACTCGACTGCCACCACCATCAAGTAGATAATCTGTCGCCATGCTCCTATCATTGTGTGCTTACCACCTTCGGCCATATCATCACTTACCACGATGAAATTGTGGTCAAGAATTTAAAAGAATCTCACCATATTGGCACAGCGACACATTGAAAAGGCCCGAGGTCGCGCAGGGAGGGCCGGCTGGACAGAAGCATTGGTTGTGTTCGTTACGAGCGAACACGTCTTCGGGCGGGGTGAACCGGTATCCCTCCACGCCCGCTGCAGACTCCACGTCTTTTAGGTATCTATAATTATTGAAACATTATTAGAAGCGTCGACTGATGGTAGTGACATCGAAACTTACAACCAAGAGCTTATTCCTGGCCTGGCTGTCTACAATAGGTTAAGGCGATGATAGCTCAGTGGTAAGTGACGTCGGATACCGCGGCGAAGGTCGTGGGTTCGAATCCTTACAATGAACTTGAGCTTTCGGTGAAGGAAAACATCGTGAGGAAACCATAGCACGGTGGTAGGGTAGGGTACTTTGTAGTACTCGACTGGCTGGCTTTTGTGTTATGGTTTCCCCACGATGTTTTCCAATATATTATTAAGATGCAATATTTATTCAATCGATATCAGAGACAATAACAGATTAAGAACAGTTGTTATGATTGCGCAATCACACGGGCGTGAGTTGAACAATCGAATTTACTTGTGTATGTACGTTCGCTGGCTGAAGCATTGTTAGTCAGGCCGTGTGTCACACCGATACGTAACAATGAGGATGTTGACTTACAATACAATACAATACAGTCTGAGACTGACTGAGTTTGAAGTTTACTTAGTCTCTCATAACTAAATGAATATTGACAATTATTTTTGACGGGCCGGTTGGCGTGGTTGGTTAACACTGCCTATCACACCTCAGGTCGTGGGTTCGATTGCCATCCAGGACACACATTTGTGTGCATGAACATGTCTGTTTGTCCTGAGTCTGGGTGTAATTATCTATTTAAGTATGTATTTACAACAAAAAATGTAGTTTATCAGTCATCTGGTTGTCCATATTACAAGCTCTGCTTAGTTTGGGATCAGATAGCCGTGTGTGAACAAATGTCCGAGGATTTTCATATTTATTGTATGTTAAAAGTTGCTGATTTTATTGTCGCTCTTCTCAATAAAAGCAACTTTTCGAAGCGTGTTCGAAAAGTTGTGTTTGCGACAAGAACGCGGGTGAAACCGCGGAGGACAGTTAGTTGGATATAATAATAATAATAAATATAATATAAATATCCTGGGACATTTCTCACACACGGCTATCTGATCCCAAACTAAGCAGAGCTTGTAATATGGACAACCAGATGACTGATATACTACATATATAACGTTTTTTTTGTAAATACATACATTACACCCAGACTATGCGATGCGATCCAGTTTCAAATAATCTAGGTATTAAATATCATTTTATCTCGATCAAAACTTATGGAAGAATCAATGTTTTCGCGATTTTACTTATAAAGTATTACGCTTCGGTGTAACACAGATCCAGTGTAGTCCCACGTTGCTATTGTTCGCCGAATATTCATTATTTAACAAAACATTCACTTGTGACGTGATTGCATGAGACGGGTGTTGTAACTTTACTATATTTTGAGTAAGTTATAAGTATTCGTATCAGCTGTCAATGTTTCACAATTTTAGTTAGGGTTTTCAATGTAACCCTTTTTATAAGGATTTTTATTCCACATTAGCTGTCTGTCCCCCGCGTTTCCGTGGAATTTTTATTTTATACAAACCTTGTCCTAACAATAACGAATACATAAAACAAAGAATCATCCAATTTGGTGCAGTCATTCAAAAGTTATGAGCGTACATACATTTCGAAGATCCATTTTTATTTATATAGATTGTAAATAAAAGACCATACTACCCGTCCATAGAAAATTAAATGTGATATTTTCATTAAAATGCTAATCATTATTTTGGTGATAGACAACTTTACTACACTTCTACACAACTAATCAACAAAAATACAATCCAAAAATATCACTCTCCGGACCATAAACCAGCTCTATGAACTCCAATGCAACAAACACTCACATTTATGATAATCATACTAGTAGCACAACTAATGACATGGAGAAGATAAGAATCTCACCTCAGCGGTAACAATCTACATAAATCCTTGTCGTAGATCGCGAGAGTGTCGTTTCTGGAGATGTGGGGCGGGAAGATTGAGCCGTCCGAACCAGCGAGACTGTTGCACTGATCTAAAACGAAAAAACAATAGTTAGTTCTACATACGAAGGAACTAAAAAGGTTAGTATAATAGAAGGTTCGTTTTTGCTTCAATAAGTCAGAGCTGTGTGGCTGCCACACGAGTCATACTTGTAAGTGGACTCACTAATTACTTATCTCAAAGTAATCGAATAGAATTTAATTAACACAATCATAGTATAATTGAAAGTTCATTTTGCTTCAATAAGTCAGAGCTGTGTGGCTGCCACACAAGTCGTACTTGTAAGTGGACTCACTACCCTAGGACCTATTAGTGGACTATACGCTTAATCCCACTTGATTTAAGTTTATACCACTAGATTTTTTTTTATTCATCTGGTTCCCACTGTAAACCAGCGTCGTAGCAACAGGTCTACCCTTCTGCTGCGACATTATGCTGAGGAGGAGACCTTTTCAGCTCCATAGATATAATTAAGTCTTCTGTTGTAATTAAAATTCTATGTCATTTCCTGTCTGGAGCTGAATAAACGTTTTTCTATTATATTATTCCATTCTATTCTAAGTATCGTACCGCAGCATTGAGGAGACAAACTATAGTTAAATAATAATCATTTGCACGGTGGTAAGGTACTTTGTAGTACCCGACTGGCTGGCTACCACCCTCAAGGTGAAAATCTATCGCCAAGTACCTATCGGTGTGTTCCGACAGCTGCACTTGAGAGTCAGTTCCCATCTAAGCTTTGTGTGCTTACCACCTTCGGCCACATCATCACCTACCATGGTGAGATTGTGGTCAAACACAAGCTTATGCAGAATTAAAAATAAAATATTGTGGCCGGCTGGCCATCCTCGAAATGAAAGTCTGTCACTATCTGTTGCATTTGTTATCCTTATTAAATCTATGATTTCTGCCTAAGCTGATACGAAGCAGATGTGAAGGCGTCTCACTAATCCTACTAATATTATAAATGTGAAAGTTTGGATGGATGGATGGATGGATGTATGTTTGTTACTCATTTATGTTAGACCGTGTGTAATCTCCACAATCAGTTAATGACACTGGCAGTATTTTTATTATGATAATAAAAATTTGTTGTCTATGTTTTTCAGTCTGTGGTCCGCTCTATACTCTCGCTGACCTTGATACGTGTATTGCTAATATATTACATACTCTTTGTGTATTGCATACAATGTAATTTTGTGTAATCTAATTATTAAATTCCTAATCCAGTTTAATCATAATGCATCACTGATGACGTTTTGTGTGCTTCTTTTATGATTAAAAGACTGTTCATTGCAATCGCGTGTCTTTTCAACCTGTAACCACAAGATCCACGAAATCCATAACAATTTACACCAGAACGACTGAACGGATCTGGATGAAATTTGGCATAGAGATAGGTTATAGTCTGGAATAGCACATAGGGTATTTATCCCGGGAAAAGATAAGATCCCTCGGGAATGGGGGTGAAACCGCGGGGGAGCGCTAGTATAAATATATTTTACCTGTGGTCCAGTGAGGCAGTTTATCCTTCATATTGTATCTATCAATGATACCATACTTGGATATATCGTTGGCGCCGGTGAACATGGTCACCACATCGGGTGAAGTGCTGTTTTTCTGAAAGAATAGATACAAATATGGTTAATTAGCTGTTTCATCCGCGTTCCTGAGTCAACTCAAAACTAATATTCAGTTGACTTTACCACCGGTTCGGAATACTTAAACTGAGAAGACTAAGGCAAAATACTCAACAAGGCATTCGTTTTTTTAAAAAGGGATAAAATTATCCTATGTTTCATTTCAAATGATCTATCTACCTGTGTCGTGTAGTTTTTGCCTGAAAGAGAACATCATCACATGCTAAAAACTAGTCAAAATCGCGGGATAAAAGCGTAAGCTTAAATTAGATACTCTATCACCTTGGCTAAATAGATTTTGATAAAGCATAACAAAAAAATGATTTCTCACGACGTTTTCCTTACTTGGAAGTCATGACCTTCGAGCTATAATCCTATTTATACAAGAAGTTATGTCTTACAAAAGATTTTATATGCTGCCTTTATCGTGAGAGGGTTATGTGCATAATGAGCCTCCAGTATGAAAATAATATAGGTACAATAATTGCAGTTAGACACTACCTATCACGCGCTCAGGTCGTGGGTTCGATTCCCATCCAGGACATACATATGTATGCATGTCTGTTTGTCTATAAAGGTACGTAATAGTATCTATTAATAATATTACAAAGAGGTAAAATTTGTGAGGTTGTAGGGGGTAATCTCTGGATCTACTGAAAGGATATTGAAATTCTTTTACGAATAGAAAGCCACGTTATTTGTGAGTGACATAGGCTATATTTTAATCCCGGAAAACTGAGCTGACTTTATAATATTAGTATAGATATAGAAGTATAGATGGAACACGATAAAATAATCTCACTGTCAAACTCACCCCATAAAACAGCCCAAACTCCTCATAAGGCAGTTTCTGCTCCTTCGGCACCACGTCCTTGGCTAGCTTGAGGAGCGGATCCTCGTACCCCCACAGCAGCTGGCCCACGGAGACCTCCACGAAGGGCTTGATCTTGAGGATGTCCATGATGGATGCCATGGCCAGTCGGAGGAAACGTGCTGCATGTTTTGATTGCGATGTTGCGCTCTGGAACAAATATATAGTTAGGACTGTGAATTAGGAGATCAAAATACATAAAGGGATAAAGTTTGAATAGACCATCACCTAAGTCAAAGCCATTTATTCAATTTAGGCCCTAGAAGGGCACTTATGAAGGACGAATTACAGAAGTTACCACCGGTTCGGAAGTCAGCCTTCAACTGAGAAGAACCGGCAAGAAACTCATCAAGGTTACATTTTTTTAAATATTTTTGGACCATCTGACTACATTGCCTTTTTTTTTCAAATGTTTAACACCAGCATCAAATTTAATGAAACCTAGACTTTCCATAGGTTCACAAGACTTTATCATGAGAATTTACGTGGATGACACAATTTTTGAAACAATTTCCCCACGTAAAAAAATGAGTTGGTAACACTAATCAGGTTGGCGTGGTTGGTAACACCACATGACAGACCTGTGTTTATACCCGGGTCACCTGATGGTAAGCGACTACAATCACCTATAGACATTAACAATACCAATACCCTCCGCGCTATGATATGGGGTTCTTCAAAAAGGGCGTAAATAGAGCTCTTCAAGGTCGGCAACACATCGGCAACCACCCTGGTATTGCAAATATCTATCGGCGGTGGTGACCACTTACCATCACGTGGACCATCTGCCTGTTTGTCAACCTAATGACATAAAAATAAAATCCAACTAGGAAAGAAAACGGTAAACTGTATCTCGAAAAATTTCCTCCAATAATAATCGTACCTATTTCCCAGTTCATTGACAGGTCATTATGCACTATGAATTTAAGACCAATATCCGATAGTAAACACCCACGCACTATGAGGTTCTGTGGTATTCAGAAATTATCATAATTGTGCCGTTATTGGCATGGTATAGTTATAATGGAAGTGGCTACGAGCGCGGTATATGGGTATATAAAAAAAATATTGGTACCCATTGATACCGACAAAGAAATGCCTTCCATCAAAATCTCTGAAAGAGCGAATGTGCGTAATATTCTTGCTTTTATCAATTAAATATTTCATTTTCTTCTTGATTTCAAGTTTTTATTCGACTAAAATGACATTTATTTATTATTACCACTATTTTATATACCACAAGTAACAATGAGGCAGGCGGGTCACCTGATGGTAAGTGACTACCGTCGCCTATACACATTAGCAATACCAGGGAGATTGCCAACGTGTTGTACACCTTATTAATTAGAATGCCTGGCTCTCAAGTGCAACTGCCGGAACACACCAACAGGTGCTCGGCGACACATTTTCAACTTGATGGTGGTAGCCAGCTAGTCGAGTACCTACTACAAAGGACTCTACTACCGTGCTATGGTTTCCTCACCATGTTTTCTTTCATCGAAAGCTCAAGCTCATTGTAGGATACCAACCCACGACCTTCGCCGCGGTATCCGACGTCAGTACTACAGTGCTATCATCGCCTTAAAATAATATTTGATTATACTTAACCTAAAATGTGAACTGCTACAAATAATATTTTTGTATTTAGATTTCATAAAAAATATTTATATTAGTTTACAGAATCTAACGAAAACTCAGCTACTTGGCTTTTTTTTCCAAATGTTTAACAATTTATTCTTAAACAATATATCATTGACTCGTTGATGTCTCTTCCAGTATACATATCTCTGGAACTCTGAACGGTTTTTGCTAGACAATCAAATTAAACAAAAAATCATACTATTATAGAACGCCGAAGTATTAATTGCAATTTGATTGAAGATCGTAACTATTAAATTTGAATCATGACCGTTTGACTTGAGATTTATTATGGATAAGCAATATTTTATGAATGTGTTTTTTACGACTACCTACCGTTTTTTTAATAGATGTTTATCAATTTGGGTTTCAAGTCAAACAATGGGCAATACGTTTTTAAGTGAGTTAGGTCAGTTACTATATAATCAATGAACCTTGAACATTTCGAAGTAAATCATCGTCAATTGGGATATGGTGGTGTATAAAACAAATAAAAATACTTGAAAATAGTGATTTGTCTGTGATTTTTAATTACCAATTTAACGACAAAGAGTAGATCTTTTGATGGTGTATATTTATGACGTCATAAGTATGTATTTAATACAAAACTACATATAAACTATCTTGACATTTAATAAAAAGAAGCTGATTTAATTCACATCCCTATTCGATCACAATCTATGTATATGGCGCGACAGAAGATGCTAGACAAGATGGATGATGATGATAGCTCAGGGGTAGTAACGTTGGATACCGCGGCGAAGGTCGTGGGTTCGAATTCTACAATGAGCTTGAGCTTTCGGTGAAGGAAAACATCTTGAGGAAACCACAGCACGGTGGTAGGGTACTTTGTAGTACTCGACTGGCTGGTTACCACCATCAAGTAGAAAATCTATCGCTAAGCACCTATCGTGTTCCGGCAGTTGCACTTGAGAGCCAGTTGCCTTTAAGGCATTGTAATAAGGTGTACAACACGTTGGCAATCCCCCTGGTATTGCTAATGAATATAGACGACACGACGGTAGTCACTTACCATTCGTTAACCCGCATGCCTGGTTGTCACTGGTTTAAAAAAATGCTTTATGATTTATGGACATTAATAATAGTCTCTCAGACCTGCTCAGATGTTTATGAGTTTTTTTTTCTCAGTGACATTGTTTATGGTAACGAGTTATCTATGGAAATAAGTGTGAAACGCCGATTGACGTCAATATTCATTATATAATTACTTACAACCTTGTGATAAACATACTCTTTGGAATCGGCCATAGAGTTGTATTCTTTTTTAACAGGAATCGTATACTTGCTCACCTTAGCTACACGAGTAATGGTTCAGAGGTTAAGCTTCATAAGATCGAGCATTTATACCTATTTTAGTAGGGTTGAAACAGAAGAATGAAATTAATTAAACAAAACATTTATCAGCCTTTTTTTATATTGACCAAACTAGGTCGTGGGTTCGATTCCCATCCAGGACAAACATTTGTGTGCATGACCATGTCTGTTTGTCCTGAGTCTGGGTGTAATTATCTGTTTAAGTATGTATTTACAAAAATAAGTAGTATATGTAGTATATCAGTCATCTGGTTTCCATATTACAAGCTCTGCTTAGTTTGGGATCAGATAGCCGTGTGTGAACAAATGTCCCAGTATTTATTTATTTAGCACTAGCTTTCCGCCCCGGGGTTTCACCCGCGATCCCGTTTCTCCATACAAACTTTGGACCCCCGGTTCATCCCCTTAGGGGGTGAATTTTGTAAAATCCTTTCTTAGCGTAGGTATCCTACCGTCATAATAACTTCATAAGAATTTCAGCGCAATCCGTTCAGTGGTTTGAGCTGTGTGTTGATAGATTGAGTACTTGGCTACCTGTGCAAAGCCGGGCGAATCTATAGTTTTATTAAAACACACAATTTTATTATTCTAAGTATAATTAACATTAATATAACATTCATAGAATTAACATAAAATACTAATTTAATTTTTTCCTTTAATGGTGACTTGTTCACACTTAAGTAAATCTTTACAACGTCTGTTTATGGGAAGTCGTATCTCATATTGCTGTGATACTCGTGGGTAGGAACGCAAAGTTTTCAACATAGTACCTATATAAGCTATGACAGTAAATCAACTAATGTCATGCTGAGCTGAGCGCGTAGCTTTGGAACTCGACCTTCATAAGTGACATGACTTTGAACTCAATTTCCATGAAGGCGGCTGTTTTAGCCAAGAAATAATTGATTCTTCTTCGTTTATTAATAACTAGTCTTTCACCCAGCGGTTTCACCCGCGTTCTCAAGGGATCTTATCTTTTCCCGGGGTAAAAAGTATCTTGTGTTTTATTCCAGGATATGCCGAGTTTCATCAAAATCCGTTTAGCCGTTTTTGCGTGAAAGATAAACAAACATTTTCATACACATCCATCCAAACATACTTTCACATTTATAATATTAGCAGGATAATATTCTTAACAAAACAATTGTTATTTCCGAATGTCAAGCCGATCGATAATTTTCAACAAAAATAATTATAGTCGATAATAATAAAGACGTTGACTGACATATCTGCGCCATTTTATTAAATGTCAAAACGACAGCTTACATGGGTACTTGTTTGTCACGTCAAACGATAAAAACACCTTCTTCTTCTTCTTCTTCTCTTCCTTATCCCACGCTAGGTGGGGTCGGCACAACATGTTTTCCTCTTCCACTCCGCTCTATCACTAGTCGTCTCCGTACTCACACCTTTCATATGCATATCATTCTTCACGCAGTCCATCCATACCTTCTTCGGCCTTCCTCTACCTCTATATCCATCCACACTCATGCTCAATACTCTTTTTGTTAAATGCCTTTCATCCCTCCTTATGACATGCCCATACCAAGCCAATCTATTTCCTTTCATCTTTTCAGTCACTGGTGCTACTTTCAAGCTTCCTCTGATATACTCATTCCTTATCTTATCCATTCTCGTAACGCCACACATCCACCTCAGCATTCGCATCTCAGCCACATGTACTCTTCTCTCATTCACCTCTTTCATTGCCCAACATTCAGAACCATACAAACGATAAAAACACCATCGAAAGCTAATATACCCTTCGTCATTAACTTGTTCGTTTATTTATATTTTATCTTGAATATAGTCAACATCTCAATTCAATGTTTCAACGTAGTTACATTACTGTCGTAGCTTCACAATATACTGTGTCAATATGTTGCCTATTCATTAGGACCGCATGACCGGACATTCAACCCGATTCCATCACAACCAATCATGCCAAAATAATTTTAAGCTACTGCAAAATAAGGTCCAAATTCAGATAAGTGTTTCTCCCATGTAATTCCACACCATAAGAATGTATTGTCGCGAAACGTCGAAAGCGACGCTATGCTTAATTCAAGCCTTATGCTTGTGGAATAGAAGTGATATTTCCATGTGTAATTATTCATGGAAAATTCTTCATCTACTTACAATTCATAACATGAGCTATATGCGTAATAAGAATGGCATTTTTATGATTGCAACTAACTATTGCCCGTGACTTTTACTCCGGACTAGATGATTATACTATTTTTGTAACAAAGTCAAAGTCAAAACCATTTATTCAGTTTAGGCCCTAGAAGGGCACTTATGAAGGTCGAATTACAGAAGTTCGGAGTCAGCCTTCAACTGAGAAGAACCGGCAAGAAACTCAGCAAGGTTACATTTTTTAAATATTTTTGGACCATTTGACTATATTGGCTTTTTTTTCAATTGACGAGCCAGGCGGGTCAACTGATGGTAAGTGACTACCGTCGCATATGAACATTAGCAATACCAGGGGGATTGGCAATGTGTTGTACACCTTATTACAACTGGCTCTCAAGTGTAACTGCCGGAACACACCATAAAATACCCTACCACTGTGACGTTGGATACCGCGGCGAAGGTCGTGGCTTCGAATCCTAATGAACTTGAGCTTAGGTGAAGTAAAACATCGTGAGGAAACCACAGTACAGTGGTACGGTACTTTGCAGTACTCGATTAGCTAGGTATAAGGTGTACAACACATTGGCAATCCCTCTGGTATTGCTAATGTCTATAGGCGACGGTAGTCACTTACCATCAGGTGACCCGCCTGCCTAGATGTTACTTGTGGTATAATAAACCACACAGATTATAGTGTAAGTGGATAGTTTTGTGTGGTCACAGCGCCGGCGACTCGGGCATCGATTTCACACAAGCCATTTCATAAGTTCCGGCGTTTAACCTTATTGTGCGCTTCACTTCAATGCACACTGACTAAGCTCTTCAAATGAATGTTAGCCCTCACATGGCCAACTGACCTCAAACTAAGCAGAGCTTGTACCTACTATCGATATTAATATGCTGCTTGTGGCGGCTGGTCTGCTTGAGTTTGTTGTTTACTAAATCACTCATAACTAAATTATATTTATTTATTACTTTTATGCCGCTACAACCCATAGCATGGACCCTCAGAATTTCCTTGTGGGGATGCCCACAGGGAAAAAGAAAAAGAGGGAAACCGCTTACACGATGGGAAGATGAAATTAAAAACATTGCAGGCCCAAATTGGTGCCAAACAGCTCAAAATAGGGAAATTTGGGCATCCTTGGAGGAGGCCTTCACCCACCCGGGGTTCTTGATTTAGATTTAAGTTAACTTAGGAAGTAGTTCAATATTATGTAATTTACTTAGAACAAATAAAGGCTTTTTATTTATTATTTATATGTTTTGATTTAAGTTAAAATGGCGCTCCGCTCTGACGCACACATAAATAACTTAATATTACAATATGGCAATTTTGTTGGTTTTGGGTCACTTTTACTTTTAATAGTGGTACGTGAAGTGCATCCGTTGATGCGATGCGACACAGATCAAGTTAGACTACTCTTTAGCCTCCCGCTTTCGGAGCGCTTATAACATATATACACATTATTACTTTAATATCATTGATGTGCATAGTAATAATAGGTGCGACTGATGCCAGTTCCTCGATGCCGTGGTCTCTGATACGGAACAGCTCACTGCAGCAGAACCGACCAGTTATGAAATAACTGTTCATTGTATCTATTCTTATATAGACTCGCTTCCGGACCGCAGTTTCTATATAGATCCCCTTTTACCCCCCTACGGATTGAATTTCCATAAATCCGGTGTTTCTCGTCTACATTTAAAGGAGTTAAAAATAATCCCACCAAAAACATTTATGTAAAATGAAGGCTAAGACTCACAAGCTCATTACGCTTTCGCTGTAAATAAATAAGTTATCAGATCCCAGGAAAAGCCAAGCCCCTAAGCCCTCAAGCGTACTCGGCCCATTTAACCTTCGGCGCGGGAAGCCCTGGTAATGGCCCTGGTAATATATAGAAGATATCGGTGGTGTTTTGTCCAACAAAGATCAATTTCAGTGCAGAAGTGTAGGGAAATTAGATGATGTTGTCCCAAAAAGTCCGTGAAAAGTTTTTGTGGAACAACCGCCAATTTCACTAAAACGTGACCGGACTTGTACGGACGAGGAATACACTTACAGTAACAATGTAACGTGATAACATAAAAGAAGAATATTTAAAATAAAGAAATGGCTTAAAGGTCTCGATACCAAGCCCAAAACCTTAAAAAAAAACAAACTTCACTCGCCAGTGGCGCCAACTGGTGGGCACGAAACGGTAGCTCATTACCTTACGTTCATAACACGGTCAGGGTGCCAACATTACAATTTAGCATTGATTACATATCCCCGGTCGGTTCCGTCCGGCGGTAAGTGAAAGCGTCCCACATAAACACTCAAGTTGACACGCAGTTTGTTCTCTAGATGCACAACGGTGTATATACAGGGTGTCCGGTAAGTAGCACGACCAACTTAAGGGGGATATAGGTGGGTAGGTCATCTATACAACAAATTACCTTAATAAAAAGGTCACAATTTTCTAGATATTTCAGATTTTTAGATATTAAGTATCTTGAAAATATGGACACTTTTTACTAAGGTCATTGTTGTCAGTGTAGGTGATTTACCCACCTATCTCCCCCTTTTGCACGTACGTTATCCCGCGTGAAACGTGTCGCACAAGAACGCGACCGGCTTCCTTTTTCAAAATTCTGCTTCTTTTACTATGCTTCAATTTGAGTGCGATCTGTCTAAAGCTTAAGGGGCTCTGTCAACCTTTTTTAATTTGTCCGAGATCGCGCAAATTAAAACTGATAGTAATATACTAACCAGACATTCAAGTTTCGCTGCGATTGGAATCAGAAGGCCTTGTGGAGGCTTAGTACACCATAAACATTCAGCCTAGAACCACTTTTAGTTCTAACCATGTCTAGACAAACTAGTTTACTATAAATAAGTCTCCATAAAGAGGTCATTCCCTGTTTCTAACGATCTCTTTTTTATGTTTCTCGTTGCAGCTAGGTACTTGTACTTATGTAGGACGTCGTATAACGAGACGAAGGTCGTGGGTTCGAATCCTACAATGAGCTTGAGCTTTCGGTGAAGGAAAACATCGTGAGGAAACCATAGCACGGTGGTACTTTGTAGTACCCGACTGTCTAGGTACCACCCTCAAGTTGAAAATCTGTCGCCAAGCACCTATCGGTGTGTTTTGACAGCTGCACTCAAGAGCCAGTTCCCATCTAAGCTTTGTGTGCTTCCCACCTTCGGCCACATCATCACTTACCATGGTGAGATTGCGGTCAAACACAAACTTATGCAAAGTAAAAAAAAACGCAATTTAATGAAACTTGACACACAGGTAGATCATATCCTAGAATAAAACGGGAACGCATTACCAATAGTTAATTTGTATCAATAACTGGCTAGCCATCATCGTTTCTCCTTTTCAAAATTATTAGCATACATTACTTTTAATGGAAGACACTTAAAAATAATTGTAAGTATTTATAAAAACATTATTGTAATTACATATATTGTATTGTATAACATAATAACTGAAATGATAGATTAAAATAATGTGAAAAATTATGTATTTATGCCATTATATTTTATGATACCTACAATCATTATTTTTGCTGATCATTCCACTGACTGATACAGTCTGATAGTCAAAAAATGTAACCTTGCTGATTTTCATGCTGATTATTTTTTTATACCACAAGTGACAACGAGTCGGGCGGGTCACCTGATGGCAAGTGAATACCGTCGCCTATACACATTATCAATACCAGGGGGATTTGTGCACCTTATTACAATGCCTTAAAGACAACTGGCTCTCAAGTGCAATTGCCGGAACACACCAACAGGTGCTTGGCGACGATTCAATTTGTGTGTGGTAGCACGATGTTTTCCTTAACCGAAAGCTCAAGTTCACTGTAGGATTCGAACCCACGACCTTCGCTGCGATATCCGACGTCACTACCACTGAGCTATCATCACCTGAGTTGTTGCCTGACTTTCAAACCGGTGGTAACTTCTGTAGATCGATCATAAACTTAATTTTTGTTTACTGTTTTGATACAATATACAGGATGTAAGTAGCACGACAAACGTGGGCCAGATGGGTGGGTCACCTACCAAATATACAAAAACGACCTTTGTAAAAGTGTCAACATTTTTGAGATATTTAATATTTAAAAAAAAAACAAAAATATCGAAATATCACGAAAATGGTGACCTTTTTATTAAACTCATTTCTGTATATTTGGTCCGCCTACCCTATCACCCCCTTATGTTAGTCGTAAAACTTACCGAACATCCTGTATACTATATATATACTGAGACAGCAGTGCACTTTTAACAGTAAAAAAGTAAGTCAATTTTTCAACTCCTTTTAGTTACGTAAAGAAAAAAACACACAAAAAGTATGACTCAATTTTAAACTACTTTTAAAAACCAGTTATTATAACACGACATTGATCCAAAAATATGGTTTCCTTAACAACTCTCAACAATTTTGGTGTAAGTGACTTCCTTTGTTTATACTCTTTAGTAAATACCAGGGGGATTGATTGCCAACAGGGACCCCGGAAGTGGGGGGTAAAGGAGGCCAAATACCCGGTATTCACGATGGTAGGGTACTTTTTAGTACTCGACTAGCTGGCTACCACCCTCAAGTTGAAAATCTGTCGCCAAGCACCTGTTGGTGTGTTCCGGCAATTGCACTTGAGAGCCAGTTCGCCTTTAAGGCATTTTAATAAGGTGTAAAACACATTAGCAATCCCCTGCCCTGCCCCTGCCTAGCAAAAATGCCCTCCTAAAATCTAAAAGGCTGGGGGAAGGAGGCGCCACCTCCAATTCTACGTATTCTTTGCATACTTATCAAGGACTGATGACAATACATTATAAATTAATATTGACTGACACATCAAAATTTCATGCAAATCAGCTTCTAATAATGAAATGTCAAAAGTTTTGAGGCGATGATAGCTCAGTGGTAAGTGACGTCGAATACCGCGACGAAGGTCGTGGGTTCGAATCCTACAATGAGCTTGAGCTTTCGGTGAAGGAAAACATCGTGAGGAAACCATAGCACGGTGGTAGGATGTAGTACCCGACTGGCTGGATACCACCCTCAAGTTGAAAACCTGTCGCCAAGCACCTATCGGTGTGTTCCGACAGCTGCACTTGCACCAGTTCCCATCTAGGCTTTGTGTGCTTACCACCTTCGGCCACATCATCACTTACCATGGTGAGATTGTGGTCAAACACCATCAAATGATCTACTCTTTGTTGTTTTTTAAATTGGTTATTAAAAATCATAAAATGGTTAATTATTATAGGGCGTTCGGTATTTTAAGAGTATTTTTACGTGTTTTATACAATGGTTAGAGTTAGATATTTTTTATTGAATATTGCCTAAAGATAAGGATGTAAGATTAACCTGACCAGGTTTTGCCCTAACGATTTTTGCCGCAGGTAGCTTGTAAACTGTCGTAGGTGTAACCGTACGAAATAACAGTTTGCAATATGAAGAGATTGGTTAGTAATTGAGGTCAATAGCTCTACCAATATTATTACAAGATATTTTTATGGTTTATTGTAATAGATGTCATATTGCAACACGGTTAAGGTGCAATCACTCCGGCCGCTTACACAAAGGTTAGATACCTCAAAGAATTTAAGTTCAGCCAAATCTTTTCCCGCCCCGATCTTTTTCCTTAATCCTTTACAATTCAAGTGAGTATCCTTTCGCTAGTGTTGTAGTGCTGTCGATATGTAATGAAATGAAATGAAATGAAATTGTTTATTCATCCAAATAGGCCTTCACAGGCACTTATGAATAGTCAGACTCTAAATGCTCGGTTCGGAAGGTTGTTTTTGCTGAGAAGAGCCGGCAATAAACTCAGCAATTACTCTTTTCAAAAACAACTTACACCTATTACATTCAATAATTATTATTTATCTAGTCTCACTGACAATATTTGCGTGTTATGGCGGCAAAAATAGTAATCTATAGAATTTAATTATGACTGACTTAATAAACAACAAACTCAAGCAGACCAGCTGTATATAGACCGTTCCATATGGATTGGCAATAGAGGTCATTGACTGTCCTTTACCATGGTACTAAAACCTGTACCATGATAATCAAGCGTTAGCAGTTTTGCGACAGTTTGTATGGCGAGCGACAGGTTTACTGAACATGGTAAAGGACAGTCAATGACCTTTATTGCCAATCCACATGGAACGGTCTATATATGCATATATCGATATGCAGCACTGAAACACTAGCAAAAGGATGCGATGAGTGGGGCGCGACTTCGTGGATATGGCACTATCTTATAATAGTGAGCGCGACTATTTTCCTGAACATGACATTGGCATAGACTATAGCTCATAAAATACTTGATACTTGTGACAGCTGTCACAGTTACATGAATATAAACCTTATTGCCATAGAATAAGGTTAGTTAGTATAAAGTATAGTTCATTGTAAGATAATACACGGACCATAAAGTAAAACAATAAGGTTAATTTTCATGTAACTCTGACATGTAAGTATTACAGGTATCAATATTATACAAATAATATTTTTCTTTTTTTTTGTCATGACTAAATTTCTTCTGGGTAGCCTATTCTATAGCTAGCAAACATTAGATTCTGCGCCTCGCTGACTACCATCCTCAAATGGTACTATTGCCAAGAACCTACCAATGTTTGTTTGTTCTAGGCTGTATGTAGTGAGAACTTAGACCACATTTTCTTACCATAAATATAAAAAAAATTACAGCCATAATTTTAAAAGAGATACTCGAACTTTTTAGTGGGAACTTGCAAAGTGACGTTACTATTTTATTTTCATTAAAATCGTATATTGAGGTTTATTGAATAATATCGGTGGCGTTTTATCCAATAAAGTCGTGACTTTTCAGGTAGTCCCAAAAAGTCTAAAAATGTTTAGTGGAACGGCCACCAATTTGACTAAACCCTAACCAGACTTGTACGGAGAAGAACTTTAACTGTAAAGATAAATAACGTCATAAAAGAAGAATATAAATAACTTGAAACTGACAGAAATGACCTAAAGGACGATTGCCAGCGGTGAAAAAAAGAGGTACTCACCAACATGGGTATATTTGGAACCACAACAGCATCATCGTCAAGTCCGCTGCTCATTTCTGGCTGGAAGGTGTATGTACGCTTGTAGTGAAAGGACAGCGTCCCATTCATATTGTCTGTTATGTTCACCTTCTCCCATTCTTCCCTGTGGAAGAGATATGGCGTTACAGTATTTGAAGGAGTGACACCACAAATCCTACATCGCGCTATCGAAGTTCTCTCAACTCTTTGAATACGAAATCGGGGATACCGTTTTCTTTCGGAAAACCACTGTCCTCCATCATTTTAAGGCGATGATAGCTCAGTGGTAGTGACGTCGGATACCGCCGCGAAGGTGAGGAAACCATAGCACGGTGGTAGTACCCGACTGGCTGGCTACCACCATCAAGTTGAAAATCTGTCGCTAAGCACCTATCGGTGTGTACCGACTGCTGCACTTGGGACTTGGGAGCCAGTTCCAATCTAGGCTTTGTATGCTTACCACCTTCGGCTACATCATCACTTGCCATGGTGAGATTGTAGTCAAACACAAGCTTATCCAGAATAAAAAAAAAACAAAAAACTTTTTTAATTGTTCTGATACTTACAAATAAACATAAGGCCCCAGCTCGTCGAGTATGGGCTTGGAGCCGTTGTTGAGGAACTCGTCCGCGTTCGTCACGTTGTACACATACACCTTAATGAAGGGACGCACTGGAGGTCGCGCCCACCACTCGAACGTCATCGAGCCGGGGCGAAGCACCAGCTCCTGGTGGACAAGAGGGGGGGAATTAGTCTATAATGTTATAGCGAAAGGTTTGTTTGTAAAGTCGGTTTTAAGGGTTCCGTACCCAAAGGGTAAAAACGGGATCCTATTACTAAGACTTCGCTGTCTGTCCGTCTGTCTGTCACCAGGCTGTATTTCAAGAACCGCGATAGCTAGACAGGTGAAATTTTCACAAATTATGTATTTCTGTTGCCGCTATAACAAAAAATACTAAAAACAAAATAAAATAAATTTTTGCCCTTTTTTGCTCGATATCAATAATGGCAACAGGTAGGCACTAGAAATATTCACAAAATACTCAGTTGTATTTTTATTTTAATAATAAATTAAAATACAACAACAAACGTGATTTTTTTGCCTTTTTTACGGAACCCTTTGTGCGCGAGTCCGACTCGCACTTGGCCGGTTTTTCTGTAATTGTGTGTACTAATAAATAAAAAAAAAATATTTTTTAAGATTTTTTTTAATTTATTTTTTGGAACGAAGTTCTTTATGGGGCTTTGCGGAGAGGTACCCTAACTCGCAAAAAAACGTTCTTAGCGTTAAGTAAGATATGTGTGACGTATTCGATGCACACAAATCACACACATCATCGGATGCACAAAATCCTAATCCCTTAAAGTGCAAGTTCATCCTTTTGCTAGTGTTGTAGTGCTGCATATACAGGGTGAATTTTTCAAGTGGGCGTGGATGGCCAAATCCTAAACTAAAGGGAATATCGAAAAATGCTGAAAGGAGTCTCGAGGCCAATTTTTATTCGAACTAAAACTGCATCATTCGATTTTCGAAAAAATATTTCCCCAAGCCAGGAATCAAACCCAATGAATTTGAAAAAAAAATACACAGCCTGTATTATTATTACACCATCCGATAATGTTGCTAATAAGCATCAAATTCTCAGAAGTAATGACACACGGCAAACTAAAAGAAAGTGCTCTATTTTAATAAAATGATTATTTTTTTTGTATTTTCATACAAACTATTGCACTTATCCTATCGTACTATCAACTACGATTTTGATTAAAACTAAAACTGCATGTTGGCAATATTTTTTCGAAAATCGAATGATGCAGTTTTAGTTTTAATCAAAATCGGCCTCGAGACTCCTTTCAGCATTTTTCGATATTCCCTTTAGTTTAGGATTTGGCCATCCACGCCCACTTGAAAAATTCACCCTGTATACATTATAGACATATCGACAGCACTACAACACTAGTGAAAGGATAATCTTGCACTGTAAGGGATTAGGAAAAAGAGTGGGGCGTCTGGTGGATGGTACATATAGCCCCTTAAGATACTTTCCATATCCATTCCATTATTTATACATTTACATTTTATAGATTTTTTTGAATTATGTTTATTTTCAACTTTTTATTATTTCGATGTTTTGATTCCCGTATCTCTGTTTTATTTAGTATTATTATGTAGTCCAATTTAAGTTTCGTTTATTTTTTCTTAATTCAGTACAATTGATCATATTTTTTTTTTATATATATAATTTTTAAATTATTAATGTTATTGTCTTGTTGGTAAATGCTGTACATGCCTCTTATAGGTTTACATATCTGTATCTTAATCGTGTATATTCAAATTATGAACGTGTCAATATGTAAAATGTTGGTGTGTCTAATATATAAAATAAAATAAAATAAAAAAATATCAAGCTGTAATCTATTACTCAGTTTTAACACTGTCTGGTTTAAAATAACAATCGCTTCTCAGGGTGCATTGCGAAACTGCGTGTGAACAACTGTCTTGCACTCTAGCCTTTGATGCGTCGCTGGGACACAGTACAGTTATGTACAGTACAGCAAATAATATTGTTTTAGTTTACTATGTAGGTAACTAATGCGGGTTATATTTTTTTATGTATTTTTGTATTAGTTTAAGAATAAAATTGTTAAACATTTGAAAAAAAAAGCCAATATAGTCAGATGGTCCAAAAATATTTAAAAATTGTAACCTTGCCGAGTTTCTTGCCGGTTCTTCTCAGCTGAAGGCTGACTTCCGAACCGGTGGTAACTTCTGTAATTCGACCTTCATAAGTGCCCTTCTAGGGCCTAAATTGAATAAATGGTTTTGACTTTGACTTTGAATATTAGGCAAGTTTGAGCACTATCGTGAATGACGTGGGCGAATCCATACTAACATTATAAATGAGAAAGTGTGTCTCTTCACGCTTAAACCGCTGAACCGATTTAGATGGAATTTGGTATAGAGATAGATGGGACCTTGGAGAAGGATATAGGATTTTTTATCCTGGGGAAGTATAGATTCCCCTTGGTACAAATAAATCATTTCAAATAAATCATTTCATTTCATTTCATAAAGCCGCGGGGTACAGCTAGTTTTAAATAAATGCCTATTCATCCAAATAGGTCTACAGACGCACTTATGAATTGTCCGACTCTGTGATGTTGTGCATTAAACATGCACGTACGTACAAAGTCAAAGACAAAACCATTTATTCAATTGAGCCCCTAGGAGGGCCTTATGAAGGTCGACCTATAGAAGTTATCATTGATTCGAATATAAGCCTTCAACTGAGAAAAACCGACAAGAAATATTTTTTGGATATTCTATCTGACTATATTGGCCTTTTTAGACTGAGACTCCACCAAAGCTGAGCTGAGCGGAGCCGAGCGGAGCGGAGATGTGTTTTAAACGATCAATAGAATTTCGTTATTCACACATCTCGTCACCGCTCAGCTATTCTATTGGTTGTTTAAAACACATCTCCGCTCCGCTCGGCACCGCTCAGCTTTGGTGGAGTCTCAGCCTTAGGGTCCCGTACCCAAAGGGTAAAAACGGAAACCCTATTACTAAGACTCTGCTGTCCGTCTGTCTGTCTGTCACCAGACTGTATCTCATGAACCGTGATAGTTAGACAGTTGAAATTTTCACAGATGATGTATTTCTGTTGCTGCTATAACAACAAATAAAAAAAATAAAAAAAACTAAATTTGTACGGAACCCTCGGTGCGCGAGTTCGACTCGCACTTGACCGCAACATCTTTAAAACCTTCATTACACCTAAATAAAAAAAAGATTTATCTACTTGGTTTACTGCAATTATCAACACTATGTAACCGTGGAAATCTCTAATTGTCCACAGTTATTCGTACAGTACAGTACAGTAGAGCCTTGACCTGAATTATCGTTTAGCTGAGTTTATAGCACAAAGGGCAATCTGTAGGAGAGTTCACGAAAATGATTTAGCCTTCATACACTCTGCTAAGTAGCTGATAATATGGACGAAGGTGAGAGGAGTGGGGGGTGTATAGACATGTACCTATATTGTAGGGGAGGCAATGATGCTAAATTTGTAGTTACTCGAGCGTCTTTGGGACCTACTGGAATTTGAAGATTAGGTGGAATAAAGAAAAAAAGGTTATGTGATATTTTCCCCTTCAGCGGTGGGGGGAGCGTCTACAGGGTTTCAAAAATGTAAAAAAAACAGTCACCAAGAAATACTCGAGCGCGTCAGATATTAATAGGGTAGTCGCGCCACGTCTGTCTGATAACAGAAAAATAATAATCTGCCGTTTTGCGTGGTGGGGGTGGCCGTACGAAGGGGTCGAAAATATTTTAAAAAAAAAATTACTCGAACGCGTCAGACATTGATAAGGGATGTTAAGTGAACCCTCCAGTAGCTCCTATTTTAAAGACTGACGATTTGGACGCGACCATCAGTCAGGGCCGATTTTTGAAAATGCAAAAAAAAATCGTGACCTTGATTTACTCGAGCGCGTCAGATTTTTATACAGGCGGTTCTTCTTGATGGCCTTGTTGTACGGACCCATAATCTGACAATTATGTTGAGGAATTTCCTTAATCTGACGGTTTGAAAAAAAAAAAATATCAAAAATATCGAAATCTCGAAAATGGTTCAAGATATCGAAAAAATGTTTGTGCAAAAGTTGTAGAGAATTAAATTTTCTACAATATTTATTATGAATACATACACCAAAAAACCCATAGGAAACGAGATATTTGCAATAAATGATTTTTTGACCTTTGACCTTGAAAAATCAGTAGTCGCGGGTACCCTATGATAAGTAGCTTTTGAGACAAGTTTTAGGGTGTCAAAATAAAGGTTTATACAAGTTAATAGCCGACTATCTCTCATTCTGAGGTGAAACTCATAATATTCCTGGACTATACACTTAATAATGATTTTAGCTACTTCGGCTTGTGCAAATCGGCAGATTAAGATATTTCCGCGATTCGTGACTAATTTCCTCAAAAAAAAAAAAAACTAATCGCGCTCGAGAAAATCCAGGTGACGTTTTTTTTTTTGCAACTTTGCGAGTCTCCAATTTTCTTTCGTCACGCCCAAATTGTCAGATTATTGAAATGTACACTATTTTGCATGTAACTAACTTACCTTACCTTAATCTGACGCGCTCGAGTATTTCAAACCATCGATTTTTTTTTACTAATCTGACGGGCTACCCTAGGCGTTCGACACTACATAGAAGGCTCAGATTTGGTGAGAGTACTTCACAAGGTGCAAGGTTGCCCCCCTTATGTTAATCTGCCGCGCTCGAGTAAATCCCGAAATCCCCTATTCGCCTCCCCTACCATATTGCCGGAATGTTAAGTAGCTTATGTCACTCCACCTCGTAAACTATACGCAAATAATCACGATGCGTGAAGGAACAAACTTGAGCATTTTTTTAAAATTCTGGATAAGCTTGTGTTTAACCACAATCTCACCATGGTAAGTGATGATGTGGCCGAAGGTGGTAAGCACACAAAGCCTAGATGGGAACTGGCTCTCAATTAAGCAATGACTGAGAAGACAAAGAATGAGTAGAGAAGCGCAAATGAGATGGATACAGGATTATGTGTGTAAAGAATGCGGTATGGGGTGTATGTGAATGAAATGGGGGTGTATGTGAAAATAATGGATGTATATGTGTTTGGATGATTTAAGTTAATGCCGGTTTGTAAGATAAACTGTCAAGGTCGTGGGTTCGATTCCCATCCAGACTAGACATTTGTGTGCTTAGACATGCCTGTTTGTCTTAAGTCTGGATGTTTAAAGAACTTTATATGTAGTATATCAGTGTATCTGGTTGTCCATAGTACAAGCACTGCTTAGTTTGGGATCAGATGGATGAATGAAGAATGTCCCAAGATATTTTTTAACGAAGTTCCTTATCGCGCGTTGTGAGAGGGGGCTAGACGGAAAAATTCTTACGAAAAATTGTCACGACACTTTTTATGTCACTATGTATGTTTATTAAGCTGTGCGGCGTGCGCATGTTTCTCTGTCTGTCTCTCTCTCTCTCTCTCTCTAATAGAAAACAAGCCAGATATTTTCATTTCTATTTATATAAATATGTTTTTTTTTTATATATACTCTCTCGACTTATATAACTTATATAACTTCGTTCCATCCGGGTGTCCCTTGACACCTCTCAAGTTTTTCTAACTCTCGTACCTACTTCCTACTAATATCTAATTAATCCTGGAATCCTACTATACAATATTATTGAATATTCAAAGTCAAAGTCAAAACCATTTATTCAGTTTATTCATTTATTCAAGAACTAAACTAACTAAGTAACAAAAACGATTGTAAATGACTGAAATTTAATTTTTTATTCTGGTTAGGCTTGTGTTTGACTACAATATCACTATGGTAAGTGATGATGTGGCCGAAGGTGGTAAGCACACAAAGCCTAGATGGGAACTGGCTCTCAAGTGCAACTGTCGGAACACACCGATAGGTGCTTGGCGACAGATTTTCAACTGGCACGGTTCGGAAGGTGGCTTTTGCTGCGTTTGCTCTGCAATTGCTCTTTTCAAAAAGCAACTTAGACCTATTACATTCAGTAATTATTTATCGTGACACTGACAACATGCTGTATGTAAAAAATAATTATTACAGCCACACGAATAATCGTTAATTGTTATAATCTATGGTATTTGCCATAAAACTTGAAAAACCGTGATATCGGTGCAAATAAGTGTATCGCAACACTGCCTAAACACTGCAATAAAACTAGCCGTAACTTTAACACATTTTGCGTTTCATTATTTAAGTCTTGTCAGAAAAAAAACTGTATAAATATTATATATCTGAAAGTTTGTGTGTACTTCTAAACTCCTTAACGAATGAACGGAATTTTTAGGTATTAAGTATACATGTAAGATATAAGGTAGATTTATACAGAGCACGCGGGTGAAACCGCGGCGCTAATCTATACTAACATTATAAAGAGGTAAAGTGTTGTGAGGTTGTAGGGGGTAATCTCTGGATCTACTGAACCGATTTAGAAAATTCTTTTACCAATAGAAAGCCACGTTATTTGTGAGTGTCATAGGCTATATTTTTATCCATTAAAAGATAAAATCTAAAGGAAACGTGGGTAAAACCGCGGGGCACAGCTAGTTTGATATAAACATGTATTGAAAGGGTGTTGAAACATGCAAAAGTACAAAAATGTTACGAAAACTGTGCAATAAGCGCAAATTCGAGCCGATTATGATCTCGGTGAACCAGCGTTACACTTAATGTGAAGGTCGCACGACTGGACAGTTAAATACTTACGCGAATCTAGGTACATACCAGTACATAGCCAAGTCTTAACTTAGTAGTTTTAAATCTACTGGGATTACGAAAATACAGTGTGAAAAAGTCTTAAATTTTAGAACTTGTTAGAACTACGAATGCAAAAATGACCTCAATAAAGTCACCATTTTCAAGATATTTCATTGAATTTTAGATATTAAATATTTCAAAAATGGTGACACTTTTAGTTTGGTAATTTTTGTATATGTTGGCAGGTGACCCGCCTACCTATCCCCCCCTTAAATTTATCCTACTACTTACCAGACATCCTGCATATTTTAAAAGCGAAATTTAAATAAAAAAAATATCCTGGTACATTTTTGAATCACCAAAAGAGAAACATGTGACAATTTTATACAGTTAAAAGCAAAGAAAATCATACTTACATGATCTATGAATAATCTGACCCAAGTTCCGAAGAATATTGCACATATAACACCCAGCAGGAGCAGCACCACTGCTGATGCCAAAACGAACCCTGTGGATAAACAAAAAACAGTGTTATTGTACATTCTTTTGTTTTCTTTCTTTTCTTTTTTAACTTCTGGGTAAGCTTGTATCTGGATAAGTGATGTGAGGGAAAAGCCTAGATGGGAACTGTCTCTCAAGTGCAGCTGTCGGAACATGCCTTAGGTGCTTGGCGACAGTTTATCAACTCGTGTATGGTATGGCGCCAGTCGAGTACTACTAAGTACCCTACCACCGTGCTGTGGTTTCCTCACCATGTTTTCCTTCACCGAGAGCTCAAGCTCATTGTAGGATTCGAACCTACGACCTTCGGCACGGTATCCGACGTCACTACCACTGAGCTATCATTGCCTTAAAAGCATTCATTGTAAAAAAGGTTAACACATAATCAATCCCCCTGGTATTGCTAATGTCTATAGGCGACGGTATTCACTTACCATCACCACTTGCCATAAAAAAAAACTAGTGCCTAGAAGGCAACCGCCGCAACAATCTGGTAGGGAATGGCCAGCCAGACGAGTACTACAAAGTACCCTACCACCGGGCTATAGTTACCTCACTATGTTTTCCTTCATATTAGACACTAGTTGTCCGCCCCGCGGTTTCACCCGCGTTCCTGAGGGATCTTATATTTTCCCGGGATAAAAAGTTACCTATATGTTATTCCAGTATATGATCTACCTGTGTACCAAGTTTCATTAAAATCCATACAGTAGTTTTTGCGTGAAAGAGTCACACACATCCAAACATACTTTCGCATTTATAATATTAGTAGGATTTTCAATGGAACCCTAAAAAACTATTTTAGTTCAAAGATCACAATAATAATACATAATAGATGGTGTCATGTCAGATGACGTTAATGTCGCGCATTGAAATGGTCACGCGCAGTCATCATGACTAATTTGTATACAGGAAATATTATACCATCTACGATGTTTGTATAACTGTATTATGTCATATTATACGTGATTTTGAAGTCTATGGCTTTCGCAGTGAAGTAACCGTCAACCGTCAGCTTTCATGTAGGGAATTGTTAGAACGCGAAAAATAGACGTGTCAAATACGAGTGGGGTTTTTCACACCCCTAGTATTTTTTTGGTAAATACATATATTATAGGACTTTTTGGCGGGAACTTGCGGAGTGACGTTGTGTTTTCGTTTTATATTCATTAAATTCGTGTATTTTGAGTTTTATTGAATAATTTCGGTGGCGTTTTATCCAATAAAGGTCAATCTAAGTGCACAAGTGAAGTGAAATGAAATGAAAGCGTGTATCGTGACTTTCCAGGATGTCCCAAAAAGTCCATGAAATGTTTTAGTGGAATAGCCGCCAATTTCACTAAAATTAGACCGGACTTGTACGGACGAGGACTAGACTTTACAGTGAAAGTGACAATAAAACGTGACTAAACATAAAATATGAATATTTAAAATAAAGAAATGGCTTAAAGGTCTCGATACCAGGCCAAAAATGTTCTCAAAAAAAAAAAAACATATATTATAATATACTATTTAACGCTTCCTCCCCGCGCTACCTTAAGGAACGCTTTGATTTCCTTCAATCATTTAAAATTCTATCTTTCTGACTTAGTATAGTGGTGCTGTTGTGATTGTGCTTATTTTCAAACATATTTAATATATTGTTGGTATATGTATTTATTATGTGTAGGTATATATGTAATGTAAGTTTTATTTATTTACGTATATGTATATAATTTTTATTTCGTATTTATTTGTTTATTAATAGAGATATACACCACCGTCCTGTATTGTATCTGAATTTCTTTCCATCCTAAGGTTGTCTGGAAGAAATCGCTTCTTAGCGATAAGACCGCGGCGCCTATTGTACAACTCATCATAATGTGTATGTTTTGTTATTTCTGTTAAATGTTTTTGGTGTACAAATAAGTATTATATATCTATCTATCTATATATTTAATGAGAGATGCTGGTGGTTACGTTTGATTATATGTACGTATAGATAAACCAGAGCTCCCGTTATACCCCCTTAGGGGAAATGTTTCGGTTAACCCAATCCCCTGAACATAAGAAGCCCAAATCTTTACAATGTGCTCGATACTCCATACTTGATTTCATGACATATTTCTATACACACTTGAGCATCCCTTTTCACCCCCTAAGAGTTAGAATTTTGAAAAACGTAACATTTCCAATGACTCTGAAATTCACATTTAATTTTCAACCAAATTACTAACACACAATTTCATAGACTGATATTAAACTTATAATTTTGGATAAGTTTGTGTTTGACCACAACCTCACCATGGTAAGTGATGATGTGGCTGAAGGTGGTAAACACACAAAGCCTAGATGGGAACTGGCTCTCAAGTGCAGCTGTCGGAACACACCGATAGGTGCTTAAGACAGATTTTCAACTTGTGGGTAGCCAGCCAGTCGAGTACTACAAACCTATTTCGGATTCGAATTCACGACCTTCGCCGCAGTATCCAACGTCACTACCACTGAGCTATCATTGTTTTAGTAGATGAGGGGATCGGATCACAATGGTGGATTGGTCAGGACATCAAGTATCAATCGGCAGGTCTATTACGTAAAAGATAGCAGTAGCGACAGCAGTAGCCAAGTGACAGCCACCGCTACGCGATTGTTACCGAAAATAGAAACCGTATTTCGGAAGCCTGTCGCACGCCTATCGCACGCCTATCGCAGATTGCACATTGCCCATGGACATTATTCCTTTTTTGCCGCCATAACACACATATATGTATAATCAGTAAGACTATATAAATAATTATAAAATGTAATAGGAGTAAGTTGCTTTTTTTAAAAAGAGCAATTGCTGAGTTTATTGCCGGCTCTTCTCAGCAAAAGCAACCTTCCGTACCGAGCGTAAGAATTTAACATGAATCAAATTGACGATTAAAAAAACTTGTAATAAGTTTACTTAATAAAGATATATTGAGTTTGAGTTTGACTCTAGCGCCACTAGCGATAGGTTAGTTAATACAAAAGTGTAGTTTGACAGCGGCGATCGCGAAATTTACGCCTGTTGCAAACGTGTCGCGAGATACATAATCGTCCCGCCGGGCCGTGCTTGCTTACCTACCTTCTAACATAAACCAATAAGTGTAAATAACAAAGAATCATCACATTTCTCCACCGACTACCGACGCGGACGCCATTGTTATATACAAGTACGTGATAATATTTACAAACATTGACGGTTTTTGGAAGCGAGGTCGTGTGTATATTATGACAATACGACACGACACTCTTCCTCCAAATATTATGATGTGACGCTTCTGCGTGGAATTATACCAGCTTGGACATGATGAGCTCAACTTTACTGGCAGATATGACAAGTCATAGCACCAAGGGATAATGTATCTACCTACATTTTTTTTTATTCTGGATAGGCTTGTGTTTGACCACAATCTCACCATGGTAAGTGATGATGTGGCCGAAGATGATAAGCACACAAAGCCTAGATGGGAACTGACTCTCAAGTGCAGCTGTCGGAACACACCAATAGGTGTTTTGGCGACAGATTTTCAACTTGAGGGTGGTAGCATTGAAAACATAACCTTTTTATTACCCGACTAGCTGTTCACCGCGGTTTCACCCCGTGGGATCTTATCTTTTCCCGGGATAAAATATAGCCTATGTTCATCAGGGATAATGTAGCTTTCTAATGGTGAAAGAATTTTTTAAATCAGTCCATTATTTTTAGAGCCTATTAATAAAGAGGGAAGATTTGTTTGTATGTTTGCATTGAATAGGCTCTGAAACTACTGGACCGATTCTTTCAACATTAGAAAGCTACATTATCCCTGATGAACATGGCTATATTTTGTCCCGGGAAAAGTGATAGCTAGTATTATGCCTTCCCCGTTCCTAATTATTTGTGGACGGCGCAATGCGTACTTTTCTTCCATTCAGCCCTTCTATCGTTCATATCGGAATTCCTTTCTTACTCATATCATCTCTCGCACAATTCATCTCTTTTTCGCTCTTCCTCTACCCATGTATCCATCCACTTAATTCTTTTGGTTTAACTATCATCCTTCATAATATGCCCATACCACAAACGACTTCCTCTCAACTGTAAATCTATACTAATATTATAAATAGGAACGATTTGTATGTAAGTATGTTTGTAATGAATTGGCCGAAAAAATAATGGACCGATTTTAAAATTTCTTTCACCATTTGAATGCTACATTATTCCAGATTAACATAGGCTATATTTTATCCGGGGATAAGATAAGATCCTACGGGAACGCGGGTGAAACCGCGTGGAACAGCAAGTTGATTATAAAGAATGTAGTTAATATTTATATTGTTATTTTAGCAACTTATTATTACACAAAATCAATATGAACTACATGTCTTTTGATCACAAAAGTGAAAGGGTACTTCAGTGTGATCCAAAAACCGCTGAGAAATATTTATTGGTTGGATGTTGAGTAACATAAAAAAAACAGATTATGTTGTCAAAACGATAAGTTGTTAACAGTTTAGGCCCTGGTAAGGCACTTATGAACGTCACAATTGACTCTACCACCGGTTCAACATACACTTCAACTGGGAACACTCCGGCAAGAAACTCACCTCGTATTTTAACCGAGAAATGCACCTTAAAACCTTGGCTTAAGTACTAAAGTTACTTGAACCTTACATATAAGGATTACGGATGCTGATAGCAAGCAAGCCTTTAAGGCTAAATTACGAATTATTTATTTATGAGAAAGAATACATAAGGAAGATTATTGACTCGCGCTATCCGGAAGTGTTTTTTTTTTTTTTATGTCACTAGTGACAACGAGACAGGCGGGTCACCTGATGGTAAGTGACTACCGTCGCCTATAGACATTAGCAATACCAGGGGGATTGCCAACGTGTTGTATACCTTATTACAATGCCTTAAGGGCAAGGGTAACTGGCTCTCAAGTGCAAATGCCGGAACACACCAACAGGTGCTTGGCGACAGATTTTCAACCTGACGGTGGTAGCCAGCCAGTCGAGTACCACATAGTACCCTACCACCGTGCTGTGGTTTCCTCACGATGTTTGAAAGCTCAAGCTCATTGTAGGATTCGAACCCACGACCTTCGCCGCGGTATCCGACGTTTCTTTTAAGATTCCCATGACCTAAGCCATAAAAGGGAAGATTTATTGTTTCCTTAAAACCTTCGAAATAACCAACTATAGGTAATATATCTACTATCCTCGAACGAAATAAATATCCTCGGACATTTGTTCACACACGGCTATCTGATCCCAAACTAAGCAGAGTTTGTAATATGGAAACCAGATGACTGATATAATACATATACTACTTGTTTTTTTTTGTAAATACATACTTAAATAGATAATTACACACAGACTCAGGACAAACAGACATGTTGATGCACACAAATGACTGTCCTGGATGGGAATCGAACCCACGACCTGAGGCCTTAGCCTAATGTAGGAGTCATAGAAATTAAATTCCATTCGTCAAATCAACAAATCTCCACACAGTAGGTACATTACACACATTTTGTTTGCATTTTACTTTATATTTTTCATTACATAAGCTGGTAATTAATTTTGCTTTCTTTTTCTCTTTTGTCAATCCTACTGTTTCTGTGTTTTGTTATGAGATGAATAAATATATTATTATTATTCAAGACATAAATTGCGTAATGTTGATTATGCTTTTGAAACTAAACTGCTGAACCGATCTCCGTGAAATTTGGCAGAGAATTAGCTCAACTATTGGAGAATAATATAGGATTAATAATTACGTTAGTTATCTTGACTTGGTTCTGTAAGGATAAACTTTTGTATGGTCTGTTAGGTATAATAATAAGGTAGGAAATGACCAAGACATTTTATTTTTTGGCCAGACATTATATAAGTCAGCAAGAATTTAGTAGAACATTCATCACCCATGGCAATCTGATCCCAAATAAGAGCTTGTGTAGGTAGTGCTATCCACGAAGACGGATCCCTACTCCCTACTCTTTCCTAATCCCTTACAGTGCAAGTATTTTTTTTATTCTGGATAGGCTTGTGTTTGACCGCAATCTCACCATGGTAAGTGATGATGTGGCCGAAGGTGGGAAGCACACAAAGCTTAGATGGAAACTGGCTCTCAAGTGCAGCTGTCGGAACACACCGATAGGTGCTTGGCGACAGATTTTCAACTTGAGGGTGGTAGCCAGCCAGTCGGGTACTACAAAGTACCCTACCACCGTGCTATGGTTTCCTCACGATGTTTTCCTTCACCGAAAGCTCATTGTAGGATTAGAACCCACGACCTTCGCCGCGGTAGCCGACGTCACTACCACTGAGCTATCATCGCCATTGTCTCATTATTGGTAGAACGAATCATTTAATAACATTTAGATATTGTTTCGATTCGTCCGAAGCATTTCTTTGTCGGTTACAAAACTATGACATAACGTCGACACTTATAATGTTGCCCCTATTAAAAATAGCTTTTGTCAATTTCACTTTTATTATTGCGTGTTGCCACATTTGGAGATTTACTTCCTCTTGCGTGAAAAATTAACTTTAGTTGTTATGAATACTAAAGATTTTCGGGTAAATATATATGGATGATAGATAATAAAAAAGATACTAGCTGTCCCCCGCGGTTTCACCCGTGTTCCCGAGGGATCTTATCCTTTCCCGGGATAAAAAGTATTTTATGTGTTATTCCAGGATATGATCTACCTGTGTGCCAAGTTTCATCAAAATACTTTCAGCCATTCTGGCGTAGATGAGTAACAAAAATCCAAACTTTCACATTTATAATATTATAGTAAGAAGTAAGATAGTAGGATAGTGGGATAAGTGGGATTCGTACACATATGTTTACGTTTGACCACCAACTCGCCTGATGGTAAGCGACGATGTGGCCGAAGATGAAGTACTCAAACTTAGAAGATACCTGTTCACCCTGACCTTGAATAAATCCAGGTTATATTTCTCAGGAAACAAGGAAGTCATATAGGTACGATACTAGCTTCTTTTTTATTCTGGATAAGCTTGTGTTTGACCACAATCTCACCATGGTAAGTGATAATGTGGCTGAAGGTGGTAAACACACAAAGCCTAGATGGGAACTGGCTCTCAAGTGCAGCTGTCGGAACACACCGATAGGTGCTTGGTGACAGATTCTCAACTTGTGTGTGGTAGCCAGCCAGTCGGGTACTACAAAGTACCCTACCACCGTACTATTGGTTTCCTCATCATGTTTTCCTTCACCGAAAGCTCAAGCTCATTGTAGGATTCGAACCCACGACCTTCGCCGCGGTATCCGACGTCACTTACCATACCACTGAGCGATCATCGCCTTTTTAATTTGAAAGTTTTATTTCTTACTGCATTTCGCAACCATAATTGGATTGGATGTATAAAAACAAACACTGAAAAGGCAGATTGTGTAAAACTTAATTGGGAAATATTGACATCGATCTAATAAAATAACGTTGTAAGATTTGTATTTTTGTTTGAAATGAAATGAAATGAAATTGTTTATTCATCCAAATAGGCCTTCACGGGCACTTATGAATAGTCAGACTCTAAATGCTCGGTTCGGAAGGTTGTTTTTGCTGAGAAGAGCCGGCAATAAACTCAGCAATTACTCTTTTCAAAAACAACTTACACCTATTACATTCAATAATTATTATTTATCTAGTCTCACTGACAATATTTGCGTGTTTTCGTTTGCGTTTGAATCGAATAGACTTAAAGACCGATTAAAAATCACAATTAGAAAGCTACATTATCCCTGAGTAACATAGGCTATATTTTTATCCCGGGAAAAGATGAGATAGCATGGGAACGCGGGTGAAACCGCGGGGGACAGCTAGTTTGAAAGAAAGGCGACTATAAGATTCCTATTAATATTCGTTTACATGTTAATCGTAGGCTACGTACTAAATTACAGTTTTCTAGGACTTAAATGGACTTACATAGTAACAAGCACCTATCGGTTTGTTCTGACAGCTGCACTTGAGAGCCAGTTCCCAACTAAGCTTTGTGTGCTGTTGTGAGTTGGTAACACTGACCACTCAATAATATGGCGTCCAAAAGTATATGCAATTGTACTCCAAAAGATAAGACCAAAACATGTGCTTACAACCTTCGGCCACATCATCACTTAACATTGCGAGAGATTGCGGTCAAACACAAGCTTATCTGGAATAAAAAAAAAAGGAAATCCATCTGCGGTTAGTTACATTTATAACTCAAAAACAGCTTAATGGATTTTGATGAAACTTGGCACACAGGTAGATCATATGCTGGAATAAAACATAGGATACTTTTTATCCCGGGAAAAAGATCCGTCGGGGACGCGGGTGAAATCAAAGGCAGCGTTAGATTTTAAGTATAAAAGCTAGATAAATTAAACATAGTAGACTACCTACTATGTTTAATTTATCTATTTAATTTATCATTAGCCTACTGAGAATTTGGGCTCTCTAGTGTTATCCAAATCGTAAAAATAAAGTTTTAAAAATACAAAGAAACGCTTCTAGAAAAGGTGGCAGCAACAGCGTAAGAAATATTAATTACAAATAAAAACTCATAAAATATTCGATAAAAATTCAAATAAAGAACCAGCGTTACCAAACCAACAATATTTCATAGACAAGATAATTTTTTTTTAAATAAATTAACGCAATAAAAATAACATATTTTCGAATTCCGAATGCCGTGGCGAAAGTGGGTACGATTCTACAATGACCTTGAGCTTTCATTGAAGGAATTATCATGAAACTATTATGTATGGAAAATAGGTATTTCAAGATCTAAGTTGAGGTGTGGTACCTAGCCAAGTGTACCATACCTTACCATTCACCGTGTGCTACATTTCAAACACATAATACTTGAAGTAAAGGTAATATATTTAAACCAAATCATTGACCCGATATGGCCAAAAACCAGTCGCTGCATTTTACGATTGCGCATAACTGTTTTATATTCAATCAGGTTTTTAATCTAAAATTGTCGATAAGCTGGAAAATTAAATCCAATGTCACTGGGTAACTATATTATAATAGAAATTTAACAGCTTAAATTATAGACAGCAAAATGAGCCACAAAGTTTTAAAGGTCACACGTTGTTTAGAAACTGAAACAATAAACACGCAACGAAACGAAATACCTAGTAATGTTAAAAATTACGCAAACTCTTAAAACACTCACTTATTCTTCTATTAGATTTCACATAATCCACCATGCGTGATACGGAACGCATCGCCATCTTGTTAATTTGAAATTCGAAAACAGAACACAAGTGAAAAGTTTAAAAAACTTTTTTAAAATTGGAATTCCACGTAATAATTAACGCGGCATTTCGATGCGGCGCGGCGGCGGTGAACGCGCGGGAGTGACTGGCCAGCACTATAGTGGCGAAAAGGCATTGCTTCTCTTGAAATTGTGTTTTTTTTTCCACAAGCCGCCCGAGCGATCTGTCCGAGTTTTCGCAACTCGACTATTTGCAACTTGACATTATATGGAGCGATAGACTGTGAAATGTAAAAAAATAAATTGAGAAATACATTCAAAATGTTTGTTTTGTTACATAAGCTGTAGAAAATATAGGGCTTAGGGTACAGCGAATAATATTGGGGACTTGATTATAAATAACCTGGTCATGATAAATAAAGACAATGTCACCACAGAGGATGCAACAGACCGCGCAAAGTGTACATTGAGCCGGAGAGCGGACCCGCACACACAACGATACGTAGAAGAAGCGCTGGCTCGACGTCGCTCGGCAGACATGAGAGACAATGTCACCACAGAGGATGCAACAGACCGCGCAAAGTGTACATTGAGCCGGAGAGCGGACCCGCACACACAACGATACGTAGAAGAAGCGCTGGCTCGACGTCGCTCGGCAGACATGAGAGACAATGTCACCACAGAGGATGCAACAGACCGCGCAAAGTGTACATTGAGCCGGAGAGCGGACCCGCACACACAACGATACGTAGAAGAAGCGCTGGCTCGACGTCGCTCGGCAGACATGAGAGACAATGTCACCACAGAGGATGCAACAGACCGCGCAAAGTGTACATTGAGCCGGAGAGCGGACCCGCACACACAACGATACGTAGAAGAAGCGCTGGCTCGACGTCGCTCGGCAGACATGAGAGACAATGTCATCACAGAGGATGCAACAGACCGCGCAAAGTGTACATTGAGCTGGAGAGCGGACCCGCACACACAACGATACGTAGAAGAAGCGCTGGCTCGACGTCGCTCGGCAGACATGAGAGACAATGTCACCACAGAAGATGCAACAGACCGCGCAAAGTGTACATTGAGCCGGAGAGCGGACCCGCACACACAACGATACGTAGAAGAAGCGCTGGCTCGACGTCGCTCGGCAGACATGAGAGACAATGTCACCACAGAGGATGCAACAGACCGCGCAAAGTGTACATTGAGCCGGAGAGCGGACCCGCACACACAACGATACGTAGAAGAAGCGCTGGCTCGACGTCGCTCGGCAGACATACCGAAATTGATTCGAAGTATCAACCAGCGAGCGAATAAACGATAGCTAAACTATGACCCAAATCCATGTTTTTGTTGATATACTTCAGTCACGATTTCTTTGACATTGTCTTAATAGTTTTTGTTGGCGACTTAACGAAAAGGTCGATTATCCAGCCATTACCTTATTTAAGTATTGCGTGCAATACATTTTTTTATCTGTAGAGTCTAGTGAGATTGGTGGTGTCCATTATTAGACATTAGTAACAGGGGTCAGGGGGATTGATGATATGCTATCGACGTTTTACAATGCCTGGAAACTGGAAAGCAATTGAAAACCAGCGCGAGGGTTAGTGCTTTTGCTAACCCTGGCTTTATGCTGAGTCGGGACCTATTCCAGGCATCACGCAACATTACATTATCATTTGTCCCTTTTGTATTCATGTTTCTGTGTTAGTAGGTTAAGTTTACCGTAATGTTGTGTGTTGTCGCGAATAAATGTATTTTCTTTCTTTCTTTCAATTGGTTTTAAGTGCAGTTTCTTGGCGTCACATTTGCAATTTGAGGGTGGCACCATAGCATGATGCTGGTTGTAGTAACTACCTGGAATAACGACACTACCATTGAAATATCAATGCTTTAAAGTGTTGAAACTTGGATAATCTGCGAGAAGCTATTTAAAATCGCACGTTACTATAAATGGAAGGGATTTGTGGAGGCCCTTTCATTTTACCATGTTAGTTAAACTAGAATTTAGAGCAGAAACCTTGAGATAAAGATTCTTGTAAATTGGCTATAATTATATGTAGGAAAAATGAATTGTGTGACAATTTAGGTCACATAACATACTTAAATAGATTTTTTTTTAATTTTTAACCCTCATAACACGCAAAAATGTCAATGAGACTAGATAAATAAATGATTGAATGTTATAGGTCTAAGTTGTTATTTTTGAAAGAACAATTGCCGAGTTTATTACCGGCTCTATCTAGGCTTTGTGTGCTTACCACCTTCGGCCACATCATCACTTACCATAGTGAGATTGTGATCAAACACAAGCTTATCCAGAATAAAAAAAAAAGATAAATCAAAAATGTTTGTTCATAAATTTAATGACACTAAAAAGGTTTTTTCGTCTTCGGAACTACAAAAAAATACGGTGGGGCTTACGACCTTCTCATTCCATGACCTTGCAAAGATGTCTCTGATATTGGGGTACAAAGCTTCTAAATTTTCAATTGTTGTCCAAACAAATATTTGTTTAATGACAATGTATGGCCTTCCTTACGCATATGTTATGAATATTTAAACAAAATATTTATTCGTGAGTGTAGTTAAAAGTGGATCTTATTACAAGCGCTATATGCACTGTAATTGGATGAGCGAGCGAAGCATGTTAGTTACAGCTTGAGGAAAAATTATTTGGTATGTTTGTCTATCCGGTTGTTCTCCTCTACAGGTCGCATTTCTCAACCGTATCTTTTTTTTTGTTCTTGATATGCTTGTGTTTGACCACAATCTCACTATGGTAAGTGATGATGTGGCCGAAGGTGGTAAGCACACAAAGCCTACATGGAAACTAGCTCTCAAGTGCAGCTGTCGGAACACACCGATAGATGCTTGGTGACAGATTTTCAACTTGTGTGTGGTAGCCAGCCAGTCGGGTACTACAAAGTACCCTACCACCGTGCTATGGTTTCCTCACGATATTTGAAAGCTCAAGCTCATTGTAGGATTCGAACCCACGACTTTCGCCACGGTATCCGACGTCACAACCACTGAGCTATCATCGCCTTCTGAATTGAATATCTGTGATAAAATCTCACCTCCTACCAATGATGTTAATAAGTAAATAGGTGTATAATAGATTGTAGCGGGAGGCTCAAAAGTGGGTAATTAGCAATAGTTAACTGACCTGTGTGCACTTGTGACCAGAAACTACATTTTTGGCCATCGTGTGTTATGAGATATCGAAATGTAGTATGGATATAAGGCGATACCAAAAAAATAATTGAGCTTTTTGAAATAGTTTTATTTCACTATGGCATAATTAATAGATATTTTTTTTTTATAATATGCTTATTGACTATTTGATTAATGTTCTGGTAGACGTGAAAACACGATTGGATTATATTGCCTCGATAGAATATAATTGCGAAAAGACCTCTTCTTTCTTTTATTTTTGCATTTTATTCTAAAATCATAACGAATTTCATAGCTTAACTCCATTCAAAATATGGGTATTAGGTATTTGAAAACTCTGGTCGAAAATCTTTTTGATAAATAGCGTTATTAATTTTTAATCAATTTTTATTTGGTTTGGCGCTTACGTTGTTTTATTTTGGGAGCGAGCGCATTGTTGCGCTCTCTTTCTTCGCATATGGAAGTAAATAACTCAGTCACTTTCGTAGCTCCGCCCAGTCGGCCTGCCATCAAGCTTTTTTACGTTGTTGTGATCATTAGAGTGACATTTTAAGGCGATGATAGCTCAGTGGTAAGTGACGTCGGATACCGCGGCGAAGGTCGTGGGTTCGAATCCTTACAATGAGCTTGAGCTTTCGGTGAAGGAAAACATCGTGAGGAAACCACAGCACGGTGGTAGGGTACTTTGTAGTACTCGACTGGCTGGCTACCACCCTCAAGTTGAAAATCTGTCGCCAAGCACCTGTTGGTGTGTTCCGGCAATTGCACTTGAGAGCCAGTTCGCCTTAATAAGGTGTACAACACATTAGCAATCCCCTGGTATTGCCAATGTCTATAGGCGACGGTTGTCACTTACCATCAGGTGACCCGCCTGCCTCGTTGTCACTAGTGACATAAAAAAAAAAGTGACATTTTGTAAGATCGAATGCTGTATTACATAGGTAACCTTTCTACGTATTTTACTTATAATAAAAATAAATATCATTGCCGCCTACAAATTATATACCTATTGAAAGTGTCCTAGTAATTGTAAATATTGTATCTGTAAAAAAAGCTGGCCACGCAAAAATTTATAGTGAGACTAGGATTTGTTTGTTTACCAATGTTCCCTAGAAATCCTATCTGTCCCCCACGGCTTCACCCGCGTTCCGTGGGACGGGTCGGTTGGTGTGGTTGGTTAACACACTGCCTATCACGCCGCAGGTCGTGGGTTCGATTCCCATCCAGGACACACATTTGTGTGCATGAACATGTCTGTTTGTCCTGAGTCCAAGTGTAATTATCTATTTAAGTATGTATTTACAAAAAAAAAGTAGTATATATAGTATATCAGTGATCTGGTTTCCATATTACAAGCTCTGCTTAGTTTGGGATCAGATAGCCGTGTGTGAACAAATGTCCGAGGATATTTATTTATTTATTATTTATCCTTTCCCGAGATAAAAAGTATCCTATGTGTTATTCCAGGATATGATCTACCTGTGTGCCAAGTTTCATCAAAATCCGTTCAGCCGTTTATGCGTGAAAGAGTAACAAACATCCATCCAAACTCTCACATTTTATAACATGGATACAATACTATTAAGGCATTATTGAATAACAGACACACAAACTTTTGTATTTTAAATACATTAGAATGACTTCATATCAAATAAAACGACGACTGTCGCGTCGCAATCGTTTAGCAAACGTTTACCTAATATGTTTAGTAAACAATCACGTTTAGAAATAAACGTGACTAAACATCAAGTTTAAATCAGCCTGTAGGTACATTGTTATTTTACTAAACAACCAAATCTACACTCGCCCGCAAAAATTAAAGGGTCACCTTTGAAAACAGCAATATCTTCTTTTATCAAGATAACTTATTTTGCTTATGCTTAAAGGGCATTGTTCATTTTCGGCTTGGCGTGAACAGAATTGTTAGAGAAAAACATTTGTACCAAAAAATATCTTTAATTAAACCATGAATATTGGTCATTTTTAGTTGTGTAGATTTACACTGATAAAAACATCAAATAAATAAGTATTTTAAATCATAATTACTTTTTCCTGTCGGCATTACGACTGCGTCACATTGCCAGCATAAAAAAAAACAATTACAACTAATAAAAATCGATTTTAAAATATGTATTTTATATCGATTACAATAATACTATTTTATTTAACTTCATAAGAAGGATGTTTAATTATTCAAAACATTTAACAAAGGCATTAAAATCGTGAAATCACGTTGTACTGCATTCATATATTTACAAGTAAAGAAGTAATGTTACTATTGAATTATTGCATTTCGATTATTCAAGATAATCGATATAATTATTATTTTTATGGCAGCCCTGGTTTAAGCAGTTTGACAGCTTTGACAGAGTTTGACTGAGGTTTGATTTGACTTGTCTGTCATTTCAAGTTATCGTAATCTCTTGTTTTGTTATTATTTATTTGTGAATATAATTATTTTATTTACAACAAATGTACAAAATATACAAGCAAATGTACAACTATAATATATAAAAAACTTCTTCGAGGCTGCCGCTGCTGCCGATCAGCAAGGTTCCCAGAAGGCTGGCAGCGTTTCCTCTTTATTTGTTGTTTTTCCGTTTTATACCTCGAACTTTGCTAATCATAATAGACACCGATGACGCTATTTACGACAACACTGGCATTCCTACTAGAACGTGGTGATTATATCCTCTTTGATTCCTACCGATACTGTTCCAAGCCCAAATGTTGACTTGATTCCTACTATTTCCTACCATGGATGTAATACCTATGGAAGGTACGTCCGATGCTATGGAATTGAGATGCAACAATTGTAATTCCGACTTTAATCAAAGGAAAAGGCATAACCTTGATCTGGTGGAGGTGATGTCGGTAATACAGTGGATCTCACCCCAAGTGGTAAGTGTTTAATTCGCTATTTGTTATCCAACAAATCTTTGAATAGTATCATGTCCCCATGCAGCCTATTTTTTTATGGTGTGGTATATTTGCTTTGTCAACAGGTGACTAATAGCACTGTAGTATGGCATTCTTGCTGGACTCTGGCTTTGAACATTTCGACTGTGGCTAATGAAGAGTCTTCTACTAGTAGTGGTTGGCAACGTTGTTTTTGTGTTAGCTATAAATGTTCTTTATTAAGAACAAGATCTCACGTCTACGTACTGATACAAAATGTGAACTGGTGTTCTTGCAAAGATGCATAGATTTGCACTTAATAATTGCTATGTTCTAACAATTGCACACAGTCTCTGAAGCCCTATCAATCATAAAAATGTCTCTAGACTGAAAATATTATGTAACAGCTTTGATTCATAATGAAATAATTTGATGTGATATTAGCATCTGATGTTGTAGCTGGATAGGGGCTTTATATATCTACATGTTGGTTATAGGCAGATATAAAATTAATTATTGTGATTGGGATTTTGTTAATTCAATCCAATAATGGACTAAATCTTCAGACATGTCTGCTATATGCTGAGCTTTTGTAAGTTATGAATCTGATTAAAAAATAAGATGAGGAAAAAAATATTTTATTTCAAAAACCATTAATGAATGAATGAATGAATGAAATACTCTTTATTCTATACACCAAAATACAAATAATTCATGACACAAAAATAAAAAAATATATAAAAAAGTGAATACAATCTAGGCGGCCTTATCGCTTAAGCCATTTATAAATGTTTCCTAAAAAACTATTAGAAACACCTGGATACAAAACCTTATTATTTTTGATATTCCTACAGGGTAAAGCTACCAATTCTACATATTGTTTTTATTCTCAGTGACTGTTCACTCCAGGCCAAAACCCCATACAAAGTGGACAATGCCCTTTAACCAAACGATGATAATATGCGAACTGTAGGTATGCAACCCTTTTTACTAGACGGGCCGGTTGGCGTGGTTGGTTAAGACACTACCTATCACGCCTCAGGTCGTGGGTTCGATTTCCATCCAGGACATACATTTGTGTGCATGAACATGTCTGTTTGTCCTGAGTCTGGGTGTAATTATCTATTTAAGTATGTATTTACAAAAAAAAAAGTAATCTATGTATTATATCAGTGATCTGGTTTCCATATTACAAGCTCTGTTTAGTTTGGGATCAGATAGCCGAGTGTGAACAAATGTCCGAGGATATTTACTATAATGGCGTAAAATAATGCTTTAATAAGTAAACAAGACCTGTTTTCAAGTTGTGATTCATTTTTCTATTTCAACTTCTTAAATTTTGTATTAATATGGGTTTTGAAATTGATTTTCCTTATTCAATGAAGAATGTTACTAGGTATGCCAAATCGGTTGAAAGTTTGTCACAGTAAAGCTTGTATGTATACAAATGCACTAGTTTTTGTTGTATTCAAAAATACCTATTAGTTTTGATTTTACAGGCATTTAAACTTATGATAAATATCGAGTCCCGCTAACAGTCACGTGACCCCATGTGACGTCTTACTGCAACGCTCCGCTTACGCCGCTTAGTAGCAAGTCGCCAGCGGTGACAGTACGTCAGTGGCTAAGGAGCTTGCGCAGTATTTTGTTTTGTTTTCATCCGCGCATTACGTTAATAGTGTTAATATTCGATTAATGAAATGGATGAAGGATTCGAAAAAGGGCAATCGGATAATTTGCCTAAAATAGATGCACTAATGGTTGCTCATTATTTATCAACAAATATGATTTCGTTGCCGCCAAAATGCGAGGAATAAAAATGCTAAGGTAATTTTTCCTAAATGGAATAGGTAGATTCATATAAAGGTGGAAAGTATACAAGGATGCTATAGCCGGAAGAGTAACCCTTATGATTTTAGTTACAGAACTAGTCGACAAACCAAAATCTAAGGCCAGAATAGTATTAGGTTGATACAAGCGTATTTTTTTAAAGTTATCATTATATTTCGCGGAGTACATTTTGTTGTTTCACATAACATATTTATACACAAATAGCATTCTTTAGGTAAACCTAACAACAGTTGCGGCTCTCTAGATATGGATAAAAGAGCAGCCTTTTGCATATAGTTTCTAAAAAACTGTGTTTCGCATTCCGAGTTCTCCATATCTGAATCTTGATTAGGATTCTTTGATTGATGATCAATGTTATACATTTTATGTGAAGAGGCGTTAGAAGATGTGTCGTTCATACTACCAACTGATACTGCATCTGGTGAAAATATTATTTTCCTCTCTTTTTTGAAATATTTATTAACAGTCATGGTTGATTTATGGACACTTTTAGCTTTCAGCTTTACTTGCACTCCCTTACTTTTTTTTGATATTTCTAAACACTGATCATTATTACCGACATTTATTGGATCCTCTATTACTATTTCGTCTTCACAGAAAGCAAAAAATATCTCTTCAGGCTTTTCTAACGCCGAAGTTACGTCTTCGTTGAATAGTTTCTCATAAAATTTTATTCGATTACGTTTTAGCACTGCAGATCTTTCAGGTTTATCTTCCTTTTCTTGTTGACATTTGAATTTGTGAGGAACTATACCCTTTTTTAGTTTAATTCTTCCCCCAACCATCTTATATTTAATATAGTTCTCCATATCATTCTCAACCCAAAACAAGAAAAAATCTCATAAACCAGATTCTTACTCAAGCAGAGCAGTAAGCAAAGTCTAGTATAGATTATAAGTTGTGTAGAAAACAAAGGATAACGCAAAACAGTTGCATTGTTCTCAAAATATTATATTAATAAAACATAACGGTAAACCTAAAAGTTCTGATACCTAAGGTTTTGCACCTCTGACCTGATTTTATGTTTATACATAAGTACTAAATAAATGAAAGCTACAAAGGATTATAATAATCATTATTATGTACCTACATTAAAGGATGATTCACGCTACACCATGTCGCGACCGGGCCGTGCCCCGGCCGGGACACGTCCACTGTGCGCCGGCTGGGCCAGTCATTCACGCTATACCATGTCGCGACCGGGCCGTGCCCCGGCCGGGACACGTCCACTGTGCGCCGGCTGGGCCAGTCATTCACGCTACACCATGTCGCGACCGGACCGTGCCCCGGCCGGGACACGTCCACCGTGCGCCGGCTGGGCCAGTCTGAGCGTTTGAGGTTGACTGCACGGCGGGCGCATATGTTCATGTTACAACATGTCGCGACCGGGCCGTGCCAGAGCCGGGAAACAATACCTACCGACATTTCAACGCCGTGCCCCGGGGCACGGCCGAGCCACGGTCAGGCATGAATAACTTCATACAAAAAGTATGCCATAATGTTTGACTGTGCCACGGCCGGGGACCGGCCGGGGCACGGCCCGGTCGCGGCACGGTGTAGCGGGAACCATCCTTAAAGATTATCAGTATAGGTACTTTCGTCAAAATGATCTTCACAACAATAAACGTTGCTTTTATCTCCAAATGGATCTAACCTCTTCATAGCTTTTAACCATTTCTTTCTCATTTGGACGTCCCTTGGAACGATAAAAAACTATTTTTCAGACGCATTGGTGGTAGTATTAGTACATTTCGGCACAACACATGATTTTCTAGTATTTAGATTGGACATTTTTGAAAGTATTTATAATTTCTAATGAAACGTAAGATGTCGACCGTGCTGAGAGCGCGAGCGGACTGAGCGAGTGCTGGGAAATGACGTCACTCCGTCACATGCATCGAGTACGAGACCGTATCGCACGTTTACTTCTATAAATCGGAAACTAATAGACGTATCGAAGTAATTCTTTCACTTATATTTTTTTATTTTTGACAGAGAATATGGAGAGCTAATATTCAAAATTAGTTAACATTCTTCATTTTGTGCAAAATCATGCTTTTGACTTTGGAAGAATGCACCAGAATTATCAGCATGTTAGAGTTTGGGTTTAGCCAGCGCAGAGTGGCCAGAAGTAGAGGTGTGACCACAGAAATCTGTGGGTGTCCACGGTCCAAAGAGTGCTGAAAAGATATGAAGAAACTGGACAACATCTGAGAAGACCAGGCAACGGCCGTCCAAGATGTACAACAGCCAGAGTAGATCGCTGTAGCTTCGCCTCGGAATCGACATTTATCAGCAGTTGCGATCCAACACCATCTTCTACGCACCAGGATAGATTAGGTACATTAGTAATGCTGATGATTCAGTAAGAAGAAGAGTTTTTTTTTTAATTTATCTTCCAAGTGGTCCCTCGGGAACGCGAGTGAAACCGCGGGGGACAGTTGGTATGCAATATTAGTAGAATCAACTCACTGACTCAAATCATATAGCAAAATGTAGTTTGATTGAAAAATATTAATTATACAAACGGCGCTTTATAATTTGATATTTTTTATTCTTTTTCAATTGAATTTCAGTAGTTTCGTAGATCAGGGGGGGGGGGGGGGAATGGTCAATTTCCGTCTTCTTTCATGAATCAAAACTATTTATTTTACAAAAATAAAAATTTGAGATCCTCCCGCGCCCTAAGCTTTCATTTGATATAGGTAATATGATACAGTAAGGTTAACAAATCTTTTTTTATAATTTCCTAATTTTTCCCCCAAAAAAGACCCTTATTTTATTTATACTTATCTACTTTGCACATCTGTGTTTGGCTAATGTTATTGGGTCGTCCGGTTTGCTAAGGGCGAACCTTAGCGTACGAATTTTATCACAGTAACAACGCCATCTTGTGACACCAATACAAAACAATCTCAATTTGGCTCCAATTTCAAACATGTTTTTTTTAAATATTAATAAAAGTTTTTATATGTTCTTTTGAATTAAAATTGGCGCGTTTGGGGTGACGTGTAAGCCTGTAGCGAAATCAATCCTCAACCATTTGGATAACTTAAAGAGATATCACATCAATGGAGAGACATAGACATTGCGATGTAGGTAAGTGAGGATAGGAAAACATCGGTTTACACAACAGTTCAAATATTTAAATGGATTGGACTTTATACTTATCTTGCGTACCAAGAATTTAAATAGAAAACTGGTTTAACAAGATCAGGTATTACAAGAAACGTATAATTATTTTATTATTACACTGGCTTTCCGTTTATGTAGTTAAACTTGTTCTTTACCCGGGATAAAAGTATACTATTATTCCAGGATATAATCTATTTGTGTGCCAAGTTTCATCAGAATCGGTCGACAATGACACAGAAATTTGGACTAGCTTTCTCCCCGCGGTTTCACCCGCGTCCTACCCCTTTTTACCCATTTAGAGGTTGAATTTCGAAGAATCCTATCTTATTCCTCGTCTTAAAAAACAACACCAGTGAAAAAAAAACATCTTTCTAGGTCCAAGCTGTTGTTTTTGTTGGGCGATGATGAGTCAGTGAGTTCTTCTCTCATACAGGATGTCCGGTAAATACATAGTACGACAAACTTAAGGGGGAGATAGATGGATAGGGTTTGACTGAGCATATGGATGATGCCTAAATTCAAGAAAAAATATCTGATACTAACTAGTGTCTTTTTCTCCACAAATTATTTAATTCTCAGAAGTCCATAGTTTTATGTGGAGATTTTAATATTGATATTCTAACCAACTCAAATGAAAAATGTAACTTTATTGCTTTATTAAAATCATTTAACTTAGATTTGTTGTTCAATGAGCCAACACGGTCAACACCCACTTCGTCTACTTGCATAGATAATATAATAAGTAATAGCAGTATATTAGGTAAATCAATTATAAGTGGTGTTCGCTCTGATCATATGGCTCAAATAGTAAAATTACCCTATGAACTAAATGTTTCTAAGAAAGTAAAGGAAATTCGACCTATTACAAAGGTGCGATTAGATAACTTAAAAAATAACTTAGAGTTCAGACTAAACTGTAAGACAAAAAATAGTAATGAGCCCAATGTTTTATATGGAAATTTATTAACTAGTATTTGCGATGAACTAAATAAAACCTGTCCTATCAAAAAAGTGAAGGTAAACGGTAAACTAGAGTTTAGTGATTGGGCCACTAAAGGAATTCGGAAAAGCAGAGATAAGTTGTATGAAATTTATCATTTAAGATCATTCACTCGTGACGAGGCATTCCATAAATATGTTAGAAATTATTCAAAATTATTTAAATTAGTATGTCATCAGGCAAAATCAATATACTTAAGTAATAAAATAGGTAAGGCTACCAATAAAATCAAGGCAGTTTGGAATGTCATAAATACGGAATCTGGTAAAATTAACAATAAAAACGAGCAGCTCACGTTAAAAATTAATGATAAAATTGTGTCAGATAAGTTGGAAGTAGCCACTGCTTTTGAAGATTTCTTCACAAGTATACCAGAGGAAACCACTAAAAGCCTTAACTCGTGTCCCGAAGCGGCTGAAGCACTTCTTAGGCAACATATTCAAAAATCTTTTCCCAGTTTTAAATTTTGTCACGTCACTTCTAGTGATATTTTAAAATTATTTAATAGCCTTAATTTAAAAAATACAGAAGACTTATGGGGATTGTCAGTAACGATTTTAAAATCAATAATAACAGTAATTGCACCTATTTTATCGGATATTTTCAATGAATGTATTGATCAGGGTTCTTTTCCTGACCTAATGAAGTATAGTAAAATAGTTCCAATATTTAAATCAGGCTGTAAAGATAATCCTTCTGATTATAGACCGGTATCTGTGCTTCCTGCACTTAGTAAAATCTTTGAAAAACTGTTGCTCAATCAAATGTTAGGTCATTTCAATAGTTGTGAGATACTGCATGGTCATCAGTTCGGTTTCACGAAGGGGAGATCTACATCAGATGCGGCAGCAAAATTATTGAAGCACATCTATGAAGCCTGGGAAAACTCACAGGATGCCATAGGCATTTTTTGTGATCTATCAAAGGCGTTTGACTGCGTTGACCACCGTACTCTGCTCCTAAAGCTTAATTATTATGGTATTCGTGGAACTGCTCATGAACTTGTTTTGTCTTATTTAACTAATCGCCAACAAAAGGTACGAGTTGAAGGTACAACGTCCAATGGTTCTGTAGTCAAAATGGGGGTACCTCAAGGTTCCATACTTGGGCCATTTCTATTTCTAGTATATATTAATGACTTACCGTCGGTCGTAAATGGTCTCTCAGATGTAGTCTTGTTTGCTGACGATACTTCATTCATTTTTAAAGTAGATAGAAAAGACAAAGAACTTACTAGAGTAAATGATACTTTGTCAATAGTTTCTAAATGGTTTGCTGTAAATAATCTTTTATTAAACTCAAAGAAAACAAAATGTTTAAGATTCGCTCTTCCAAACGTACCGCAAGTAGACAGTAGGGTATTAATAGATGACAGCAGCCTGGGACTAGTTGATAAAACTGTATTTTTGGGTATAACACTTGATATTAAACTACAGTGGGGTTCTCATGTACAATCTTTAGCTAGTAAATTGAGTTCTGCTGTATTTGCTGTTAAAAAAATTAGACAATTGACGAATGTTGAGACGGCCAGATTAGTTTATTTTGCATATTTCCATAGTCTTTTATCATATTGCGTTTTACTGTGGGGAGCTGCTGCAGATATTGAAACAATTTTTGTATTACAAAAAAGAGCCATTCGTGCAATCTACAATATGGGTCCACGTGAATCATTAAAGGAAATATTTAAGGAAATAAACGTAATGACTTTACCTTCACTGTATATATATGAAAATATTATGTTCATTCGAAAAAATGTAGATTTGTATAAATCAAATGTAGAGATTCATAATTTCAATACAAGACAAAAAGATAAATTAGTTGTTCCGTATTTTAGATTAGCTAGAGTTAAAAAGTCATTTCTTGGGAATAGTGTTCGCTTTTATAATAAATTACCAGCATCTGTTACCAAGATGACTGATTCTAGATTCAAATCGTACATAAAAAAAGTTTTGAAAGAAAAAGCTTATTACAAGGTAGCCCAATATATTGAGGATAAAGATGTCTGGAGGTAGCTGCACTCTGTACAAGTACCTACACATTGTTTTTTTTTTTTACTGTTAATTACCATTTTTTTTTTAATACGCTGTTATTAGCTTGGTATTTTTTGTTTTAGTTTACTATGTAGGTAACTAATGCGGGTTATAATTTTTTATGTATTTTTGTATTACTTTAAGAATAAAATTGTTAAACATTTGAAAAAAAAAGCCAATATAGTCAGATGGTCCAAAATGTAACCTTGCTGAGTTTCTTGCCGGTTCTTCTCAGTTGAAGGCTGACTTCCGAACCGGTGGTAACTTCTGTAATTCGACCTTCATAAGTGCCCTTCTAGGGCCTAAACTGAATAAATGGTTTTGACTTTGACTTTGAGTGTATTAAACATCTAAAAATTCATCCTTTTTATGATTTTTAAGTGCCAAATTAAAAAAAAGAGTACTTATTTATGACGTCACGAAACGAGTCAGTATTTCGTTAAAACTGCATAATATAAACAATCGTTTTGACATTTAATTAAAAGATGTCAGGAAATATCCCAATTATTTCTGAGATCCGGTAACTACTGTATTTTAGTTAAAACCACATAAACATGGTGCACCATAAAATTCTACCATGATAGAAAAAGGGGAATCAAATTTCCGAAGCCTGACACATAGGAAGGGCAGGTGATGGTAAGTGACTACCATCAATAACATTACCAGAGACATTGCTAATGTTTTCTCGATAATTTAACAAGTCCTTTTCACAACCAGATTTTGTAAGACTTAGTTTGTTCAGGGTTATTCAAAGACAATGGTTTCTTAATCACTGCGGTACCCTAACAGCTAATGACGCGGAGTGTAACCCTGACTCGTAAGAACACTTGAACTTAGAACCTCACGCTTCAAAGGCATTGTAATTGCAAGGTCCTTCGTCAAAATTAATAAACGAGCATTAGGAAAATATGCTTCCTTATTTGCAAGACAAATGTACAAAAACACGGCCGTCTATATTGTAGGTATTTTTTTTTTATATTGGATAAGCTTGTTTTTTACCGCAATCTCACCATGGTAAGTGATGTCGTGCTCAGACGGGAACTGGCTCTCAAGTGCAGCTGTCGGAACACACCGATAGGTGCTTGGCGACAGATTTTCAACTTGTGTGTGGTATCCAGTCAATCGAGTACCACATAGTACCATACCACCGTGCTTTGGTTTCCTCACGATGTTTTCCGTCAACGAAACCTCAGGTGCATTATAGGATTCGAACCCACGACCTTCGCCACGGTATCCGACGTCACTACCACTGAGCTATCATCGCCGGATGAGTCTAGTGGAGACTAACATGAAGGAAAGTTACTCAACGATACAATCACTACATAGTATAAAACAAAGTCGCTTGCGCTGTCTGTCCCTATGTATGGTTAAATCTTTAAAACTACGCAACGGATTTTGATGCGGTTTTTTTTAATAGATAGAGTGATTCTTAAGGAAGGTTTATATGTATAATACATGCATAATATAGTAGCGAAACAGTGATAAATTTAGAGGTTTCTAATGTGATGTCGTAATTAAACATTTTTTTGGCTTATATTGCAAACGCTGGCTGAACCCTACGAGATAGACCAAAATAATGTACTACAGTATTGTCCACCTTAAAAAGTTCAACAAAAATGTCCGCGATGGTATATGTCTATCTCTTAGGGATAGCCCACCATAACCATTTTTTATCCTTTACTAAAAAGTGATTATTTACGAAGTGATTTTAAACAATACAGCACAGATATAGAGTAGACCTTGGGAGAGAACATAGGCTATCTTTTATCCCCCCTCCACCACCCCCACTTGCGCGATATAACGTGTAGTCCACGCGGGCGAAGCCGCGGGCGGGTCGCTAGTTGAATAATAACCAAACAACGCAACATTGTAAAACTCTTTAGTGACTTCAAATGTGGGTGGCTGATTTAGAAATAAGTTTAGAAATAAGGCAGTTAATAAATAACGGCAAAAACTGGCTAATAAAATGATTATTGTTAGGGCTCTAGCGTAAAACTTAGCGTTTGGCCTAAAAGACAAATAAAAGTTTCATTTTTGGGTTTAGAGAAGATTGCCCACAACTTGCAACGTGTGAATGGATTTACACTTCTAAAATTCTAAAACAAAGTCGGGTTAATTACACTATTTATAAATCAAGAATGGTTGTACGGATTGTAATGATCATAGATTTGTTGGATTTGTCTCCGCCACGAATAGCAGAATGACTATTAAAAAAAGGAAAAATTCACGAAAAAATATGTTATGAAGAAAATTATTTTTGTCATATATTTAGTATTTTTTGACAATTTATTGACATGTCTCGAGATCGGATTGATTGATGGTTGAAATTCACAATTCGATCAAGTAGGTGGCGCTGGAGTCGGGTTCTAAGTTTTTTATTTTTTCAGGGCAGGACAACGTCTGCCGGTTTCTTTAATTGTAACTTTTAGTCAATTTAGCCTTTGATAGAATAGACAATACATATAGTAGCGACATCTACCGGTATTACCTAAAGACCTATAGCGCACTAGAATGCTGACTGAGTCATAGACAGGAAATTGAATTTTCTATGTTATCTGGCAGCAACTGTTGGGTCCAATCCAAATTCAAAACTGAACACTTGGTTCCCCCATTAAAAAAAAAATTGAAAGCACTAATATTTTTTATCTCAATTGTTAAGTTTCAACACCTATTAATATGTCAATTTTGAATAAAACTGTGTTTATAAAAATATTTTAAATTACTTAATTAACTGCCATTGTACTTTAAGTTATGGCCTTTAATTAAAAACTGAATAGAAAACATTTTCGCGTATTTATTATACGTAAATATTTTGTAGTTGATTTCTATCATATAACTTGGGATTTAGATACATAAAAGAAATTTAAAATTCACGCAATAATAATTTTCTTTCAATTTGTCGAACAATTTACAGACTGTTATAGAAGTAGTCACATTATCATATAGATAAAAAAAGAGACGCAAAACAATGGAACATAAAAAACCTATAAAACTTAAAAAGAATAGTACTTACACCATTTCCTTAGGAATGCGCTAGAGAGCTTAGCGCAAAGTTTATCACGTCCCTGCATATTGATTTAAAAAGTTGTATATTTTTAATATAAACTTCACTAGCACAGACACACTGACATATCACATGCACAACACAAACACGGTGTATATTTTATGTATCCATTTAATTTGTGTGTTTTCTTTCACTGAGCTACCACTCTCTGCGACAGCCGGCCGTCAACTGACGCTGGCTTCACGGTAAACGTGCGTTTGCGCAGATCCTGTAAAAGGAAAAATTCTTAAGGTTAATACATACTGTAGACGATGGTTAATAGTCCCTTTAATAGGCAGTGTACTAGTGTAATAAGTAATTGTGACCTTGCAGTAAATACTGAGATACAATTGGAACAAAATATGTAGGTAATGATAGTGCCACAGCCAGTCACAGGTCAAAAAGACGTTTTCCTTGAATTCAAATCACAAAACAAGTAAAACTACTATGAAATATATTTTGTAATTAAAAGTCAATTTGTTTCCTGAATTAATTAATGTTAAAGAGCTACTATAAAAATGTTTTTTTAACAGAGACACTTTCTTAGTTCATTTTTATTGTAAACTAGCTGTCTCCCGCGGTTTCTTATGTTTCTGGCTATCTTATCTTTTCCCGGGGTGAAAATATAGCCTATGACAATCATAAATAACGTGGCTTTCTATTGGTAAAAAATTTTTCTAAATCGGTTCACTAGATCCAGAGATTACCCCCTACAACCTCACAACACTTTACCTTTTTATAATGTTATATAGATTAGTATGTATAGATATGACATTTATATATATATATATATATATATATTTATATATATATGTATTCTAATCTTAAATAAGTAAATAAGAGTGAACGAAGTGTGACTAAACCTTAATTGAAATGTCAACAGTTGAGCGCTCTATGAATGCCGATTGGTTTATTAATGATAACGAACTACCTACCTACCTACCTACCTACCTACCTACCTACCTACCTACCTACCTACCTACCTACCTACCTACCTACCGTCAATTATTTATTCATCAATATCGTTTCTTAATGTTCAACACTTGTACGACAAGTTTATGCTTAAAAACTAGTAAGGAATTTGATGTATCAAACAAAATAATTTAATTTTTTTAATTATTATAGGATAACTAAATAATTTCGTTTTTTTTTTTATTTTTGATAAGCTTGTGTTTGACCACAATCTCACCATGGTAAGCGATGATGTGGCCGAAGGTGGTAAGCACACAAAGCCTAGATGGGAACTGGGTCTCAAGTACAGCTGTTGACAGATTTTCAACTTGAGTGTGGTAGCCAGCCAGTCGGGTACTAAGTCGGTAACTAAAGTACCCTACCACCGTGCTGTGGTTTCCTCACGATGTTTTCCTTCACCGAAAGCTCAAGCTCATTGTAGGATTCGAACCCACGACCTTCGCCGCGTTATCCGACGTCACTACCACTGAGCTATCATCGCCTTAATTTTGAATATTGCGAAGACAAAGATCATGTCAAACGTCCATGTTGTGCCCACCCCATTATCAGTTGGGAACTCTACTCTCGAAATAGTCGATGAATACGTCTACCTGGGATAGACAGTCCCATTAGGTAGATTGAACTTCGAGAGAGAGGTCAATCCTCGAATCCAACTCGGCTGGGCAACATTCGACCAGCGTTTTTTCGTTCGAATAACCTCAGTGCCTAAAGAAGAGAGTCTTCAACCAATGTGTGTTACCAGTGATGACTTACGGCACTGAAACGTGGTCGCTAACTATGGGCCTCATAAAGAAGGCTCAAGGTCACTCAGAGAGCTATGGAGCTGTGGGAGAGGGCTATGCTCGGAGTTTGACTACGAGATCGAATACGAAATGAAGAGATCTATGGACGAACAAAAGTCACCGACATAGCCCAGCGGATTAGTAGACTGAAGTGGCAGTGGGCGGGGCACATAGCTTGAAGAGCCGATAGCCGATGGGGCTAAGGTTCTGGAGTGGCGACCACGCACCGGAAGACGCAGCGTGGGCAGGCACCCTACCAGGACCGACGACCTAGTGAGGGTCGCGGGAAACCGTTGGATGCGAGCAGCTCAGGATCAGTCGATGTGGAAAACTTTGAGGGAGGCCTATGTGTAGCAGTGGACGTCTTTCGGCGTATTAGCTGGGGCTTAGAATAGCAGCTACGTTGCTCCCCTGACTAAACGGGGACCTTTCGGGGTCTTGGGCAATCGGGGTGGGGGCCCTGAGCGCCTGAAAGCGACCCCGAGGAGGGCGATGGGTCGTCGTAATTACGACCCATCGTGTGATAACACAGCGAGAGTGCTGGGGGGAGGTATCACACTTCCCCCGGGACGGGCTATCTCAGCGCCGCGAGTGGAGAGGGTTGAGTATGAGTTCTGTACGAGAACCCGACCCCCTCTACAGCACTGATGGTGACCACTGTGGGGTTTTAGCCAGTAAGAATCTGTCATAACCCATAGGATACCCGAACGATCGGGTATCCTACGAAGATATCCCCACGTTAAAAAAAAGGATGCATTTTTATCCTCGTATTTTATTAATTCAAAAGAATCACTAATATTGTTTCTAAGAATTTAAGTCAATTTGCCTGCAAAATTTGAAGTTTTATATTTTATGAGATTTCGCTTTTAAATTGTTTGTTTTTTACAGTTTTGTTTTTCGTTTGGCGTCACACGGCTTGTGTGTTTCGCCGGTATCAAGTAGGTATATAATATTCTTCTTGTATGTTACATAGTCACGTTACATCACATTCACTGTAAAGTCTACCTCGTCCATACAAGTCCAGGTTTTAGTGAAATTGGCGGCTGTTCCACTATTCACGGATTTTTTGGGACAACCTGTAAAGTCACGATACACGCTTTCATTTCACTTCACCCCACTTGTGCACTTAGATTTATCTTTATTGGACAAAACACCACCGATTATTCAATAAAACTCAAAAAAAACTAATTTTATAAAAATAAAATGAAAACGCAACGTCACTTCGCACGTTCGCTTCTTTGCAATCGATGTATATTTCAGCAATATAATTGTATTCTACTATGAAATAACTGGTGCAGAGTATTGTAGAGCTGATATTTCAAACACAGCTCAAAAGAATGGCTGTTTATAATAATGTCTAAGTCATAATAACAGTATTTCTAGTACCATCGGAAATCAATATAGTTAACCAGTTTCAAGGTTTATTCATATTACCTTCATAATTATGTCCATAGTGTTCAAACAGAAAACCTTGGATTTATTTAAATACGGAACTAATTTTTGTGTATTTATTTTTCTTTTCTGGTAATCGTCCTTAAAGATATTTCTGCCAATGTCAACACAGTATTATTCTTCTTCTTTTATGATATACCACGTTTACAGTAAAGTTAGACATAGTCTGTACTGTACAAGTCAGTCAGGGTGGCCGTTTCACTTAAACTTTTTGAGACAACCTGAAGTCACGATACACGCATTCATATTATTTCACTTCACTTCACCGATACAAAACGCTAACAATAATCACTACATAGTATAAAACAAAGTCGCTTGCGCTGTCTGTCCCTATGTATGCTTAAATCTTTAAAACTATGCAACGGATTTTGATGCGGTTTTTTTTAATAGATAGAGTGATTCTTAAGGAAGGTTTATATGTATAATACATGCATAATATAGTAGCGAAACACTGATAAATTTAGAGGTTTCTAATGTGATGTCGTAATTAAGCATTTTTTTGCGCTTATATTGCAAACGCTGGCTGAACCCTACGAGATAGACCAAAATAATGTACTACAGTATTGTCCACCTTAAAAAGTTCAACAAAAAAGTCCGCGATGGTATATGTCTATCTCTTAGGGATAACCCACCATAACCATTTTTTATCCTTTACTAAAAAGTGATTATTTACGAAGTGATTTTAAACAATACAATATTAATCCTTATCCAATTAAGTACCTCTAATAAATTTATTATCCCCCCTCCACCACCCCCACTTTCGCGATATAACGTGTAGTCCACGCGGGCGAAGCCGCGGGCGGGTCGCTAGTATTCAATAAAACACTAAATTAAAAAATTGTACATTATATTTTTTTCTGACCTATATGAGGTGGGCAATGCCCTTTCAGCCAATCAAAACCATGAAATAGATAAGGTTCTACAAATCTATATCTACTAAACTAATATTATAAAGAGCGAAAGATTTGTATTTTTGTATGTACGGACATAAAATTCATGTTGTTGCCGTTGTCATTTTAGATAAACCAGTTATTTTTTTTCTACGTTTACATTGCCAAGAATTCAATGCTTTCTTGTAGCTAAAAAAACAACGTTTATAAATTAACAATAAATCAGACCTCTTTTTAATTAATTTGAGGATACACCCCTCACCCCAATTCAGAATAAAAAAAATCACTATACATATAAATATCTCGGAAATAGTGTCAATTTGACTGAGGTAATTTTTGTATAATATGTTAATAGGTGACTTGCCCACCTATCTCCCCCGTTTTAAGCACTACTTACCGGACCTGTATATTTTTCTTTATTCTGGATAAGCTTGTGTTTGACCACAATCTCACCATGGTAAGTGATGATGTGGCCGAAGGTGGTAAGCACACAAAGCCTAGATGGGAACTGGTGCAAGTGCAGCTGTCGGAACACACCGATAGGTGCTTGGCGACAGGTTTTCAACTTGAGGGTGGTAGCCAGCCAGTCGGGTACTACAAAGTACCCTACCACCATGCTATGGTTTCCTCACGATGTTTTCCTTCACCGAAAGCTCAAGCTCATTGTAGGATTCGAACCCACGACCTTCGTCGCGGTATTCGACGTCACTTACCACTGATATAATCATAATGACGAAGATATTTCTAGTAGAAACTAGTCTCTCACAAATAAGCGAAACAAACTTGTTATTAAATACCTAGTCTACATTTGTAATTTAGTATAAAATCATCACATTTTAATTCACGTGATAAAATTAGATATTTATAATCAAATTATTTACAAATTAATATCACATTAAGTAAATTATTATAGACGATTGTAAATCTAATTGAGCGTCTATTTGGCGCCATATTATGTCATACACGAAATTGTCACGACACAAAATTGTCCTTTGATTGACAAAAGATCTTATAAATCATCTCAAATGAATTCCCCCACCGCCTCTGTCTGTATGTTCGCATTAAACTCAAAAACTACTGAACGGATTTCAAAGATTGTTTCACCATTAGATAGCTACATTATCCCTGAGTAACATTGGCTATATTTTTATCCCGGTAAAAGATAAGATCTGACGGGAACGCAGGAGAAACCGTGGGGGACATCTAGTTATCCCACTAATATTATAAATGAGAAAGTTTGGATGGATGGATGTTTATTTATTTATTTATTGGTTAAAGAACAGAAAGAAACACAGAACAGATACAAGATTACAAAGGGACAGCTTATTTCTGGTAGAAATTTCTTCCAGCAGCCCTGCTTGTTACTCTTTGTTACTCTTTCACGCAAAAACGGCTGAACGGATGTTGATGAAACTTGGCACACAGGTAGATCATATCCTGGAATAACACATTGGATACTTTATATTCCGGGAAAGGATAAGATCCTGTTATAAGCTAGTGTTATATTAGACTGCTGTCCCCCGCAGTTTTAACCACTGTGGGGAAAGCTGTGGGGTTTTCGTCACATCTTTGGAGGTCAGAACCGATAGAACGGAGGTGAATAGGTAGTTCTGGGCGTGCAATGTCCTCGGCCTTTATATACTTTTGTCTTTTCAGATTCGCTTTGCTTTTGTAAATGTATTAACAGTCCAAAGTGTCAATGAACCGTTCCAGTACATCGCTTTCCCATTAATTAGAATGCTCCGTACGTCGAAATGTCATTTAAATTCCAACTTTCTTTGCATGGAATACTTTCGTACATTTCATACGAATTTACCTATAATTGTGTTGCAATTTTATGCCTTTGTTAGTAAATTTAAGCCTATGTTACTCAGGGATAATGTAGCATTCTAATGGTGAAAGAATTATTAAAATCGGTCGCATAGTTTTTGAGCTAAATCGTAACAGACTAAAAATCAAATTCCTCTTTACAATATTAGTTTAATTTGTTCCAAAATATTGCGCACAAATATAAAACCGAAACGAACCGTCTGTCTGTCTGTCCCACTGTGCCTGTACTGTGCGTAATTAACATAAAAACGTTTACGTAACTTTGACGTGAAAGTTTTGTAATCATTAAATATTGCTACACCATGCTGTTTTAAACTCTATCATTTGATGTGAACAGTGAATTTAGATAAGATCTTTATACCACAAGTGACAAGGCAGGCGGGTCACCTGATGGTAAGTGACTACCGTCGCCTATAGGCATTAGCAATACCAGGGACAATGCAGATGTGTTGTAAGTGCAGCTGTCGGAACACACCGATAGGTGCTTGGCGATAGATTTTCAACTTGTGTATGGTCAAAGTCAAAACCATTTATTCAGTTTACGCCCTAGAAGGGCACTTATGAAGGTCGAATCACAGAAGTTACCACCGGTTCGGAAGTCACACAACAACTGAGAAGAACCGGCAAGAAAATCAGCAAGGTTACATTTTTTAAATTTTTTGGACGTTCTGACTATTTATATGGTAGCCAGCCAGTCGAGGTGTCGAGCAGTGGACTAATACGGGCTGATGATGATGATGAACCGGCCCGTCAGTCTTCGGAAAACCGTTTAGTGTAAAGGTGATCCCAACATGCACGAATAAAAAATATCTGCTACTAGCTGTCCCCCGCGGTTTCACCCGCGTTCCCGTCGGATCTTATCTTTTCCCGGGATAAAATATAGCCTATGTTCATCAGGGATAATGTAGCTTTCTAATGGTGAAAGAATTTTTCAATTCGGTCGAGTAGTTTGAGAGCCTATTCAATGCAAACAAACAATCAAATCTTTCTTTATAATCTTATAGGTATAAAAGAAAGTCGTGTTAGTTACACTATTTATAACTCAAGAACGGCTGAACCGATTTGTCTGAAAATTGGTGGGGAGGTAGCTTAGAACCAGGAAACGAAAATAGGATTAAAAAATACGAAAAGTTCACAAAAAAAAAAGAATAATGAAGAAAAAATGTTGACATGTCACGAGATCGGACTGACAGTTGGTTTAGTTTCACAATAGGTGGCGCTGGAATCGGGTTCAAGTTTTATTTTCAGGGCAGGACAACGTCTGCCGGGCCCACTAGTATTAGTATAAACAACAATTAAACCACGTATTTATTGAAAATTACACAATAAGGAAGCTCAAATCCTTCGCGATACAGGATAATACAATCAACACAACACTACGCATAAACCTATTTGTAATTAAATGCTAATTATCGATTCTGTTTTGAAATACCAACGTAACGTTTCGACATTGATCCTTCGATTCAAAGGCTAAATATAATTTCGATCGATTACGAAATGACAATGTAAACTGGATTACCTACAATTACTTGCACGGCTTAGGTATTCCAAAACTAGTTTTCCGCCCCGCGGTTTCACCCGCGTTCCCGAGGGTTCTTATATTTTCCCGAGATAAAAAGTATCCTATATGTTATTCCAGTATATGATCTACCTGTGTACCAAATTTCATTAAAATCCATACAGCAGTTTTTGCGAGAAAGAGCAACAAACATCTTCACATCTTCACACACATCCAAACATAAGATGTGAAAGGATGGATGGATGGATGTTTGTTACTCTTTCACGCAAAAACGGCTGAACGGATTTTGATGAAACTTAGCACACAGGTAGATCATATCCTGGAATAACACATACATATAATACTTTTTATCCCGGGAACGGGTAAGATCCTACTTATTTCTCTTTTCTCAGTATCTTATATCAATGAAATTCATACTGTTGACTGGCATATCAAATCAGCTTTTTTTTATTAAATGTCAAAACTATAGTTTATACGGTGTTTTGTATTAAATACTGACTTGTGACGTCATAAATATATACCATCAAAAGGGTCACCTGATGGTAAGTGACTACCATCGCCTATAGCAATACCAGGGGGATTGCCAATGTATTGTACACCTTAATACAATGCAAAGGCTGGCTCTCAAGTGTAACGACAGTTCAACTTAAGGTATCCAGTCAGACGAGTACTACAAAGTTGTGTTAACATTTAAAACTGTCAATGAAAAGTGATCAATATACAATTAGATCGATGTATCACGAGATGCGCGCGCGCAACTTCTCGGTCGAGCGAACGCGTTCTAAATTCAAATGCGACCGCGCTATTGGTCCACTTGTTTTAGGGTTCAGTTGGAACTTATGTTTTTTTTTTTTTATTCTAGATAAGCTTGTGTTTGACCACAATCTCACCATGGTAAGTGATGATGTGGCCGAAGGTGGTAAGCACACAAAGCCTAGATGAGAACTGGCTCTCAAGTGCAGCTGTCGGAACACACCGATAGGTGCTTGGCGACAGATTTTCAACTTGAGGGTGGTAGCCAGCCAGTCGGGTACTACAAAGTACCCTACCACCGCGCTATGGTTTCCTCACGATGTTTTCCTTCACCGAAAGCTCAAGCTCATTGTAGGATTCGAACCCACGACCTTCGTCGCGGTATTCGACGTCACTTACCACTGAGCTATCATCGCCTTGAAATATGTTTGTTTAATTCATGCTTTATTCGCATTCGTAGAACATATAGTACAAGTTTCTATTCTCTTTTCTATCCACTGTACTTCCATCTGAGACCACCAAAGGTGCCAGCTGAAAATCAGCGCTGCTGGTATCAGCAGCACATGCTGAGCTGGTATCCTTTTGACAGCACACCTTCCGTTAACGGCGCGAAAAATGTATTTGTCTTTTTTTTTTTTCTAACTTTCTTATTATTATTTTTTTAGAATTTATTTTTGTTTTCTCCTTTGTTATATTTTTTTGCTGTCAATAAATGATTTTCTATTCTATTCTATTCTATTCTATTCTATTCTATTCTATTCTATTCTATTCTATTCTATTCTATTCTATTCTATTCTATTCTATTCTATTCTATTCTATTCTATTCTATTCTATTCTATTCTATTCTATTCTATTCTATTCTATTATATTCTATTCTATTCTATTCTATTCTATTCTATTCTATTCTATTCTATTCTATTCTATTCTATTCTATTCTATTCTATTCTATTCTATTCTATTCTATTCTATTCTATTCTATTCTATTCTATTCTATTCTATTCTATTCTATTCTATTCTATTCTATTCTATTCTATTCTATTCTATTCTATTCTATTCTATTCTATTCTATTCTATTCTATTCTATTCTATTCTATTCTATTCTATTCTATTCTATTCTATTCTATTCTATTCTATTCTATTCTATTCTATTCTATTCTATTCTATTCTATTCTATTCTATTCTATTCTATTCTATTCTATTCTATTCTATTCTAAGTTCTGAGCTATCCTACTATCCCACTAATTCTACTAATATTATAAATGTGAAAGTTTGGATGGATGTATGTTTGTTACTCATCTACGCCAGAACGGCTGAACGGATCTGGATGAAATTTGGCATGGAGATACACAATAGTCTGGAATAGCACAAAGGCTACTTTGTATCCCGGGAAAAGATAAGATCCCTCGGGAACGCGGGTGAAACCGCGGAAGATAGCTAGTATTATAAATGCGAAATATGTTTGGATGTATGTGAAGATGTTTGTTACTCTTTCACGCAAAAACTACTGTATGGATTGAAATGAAACTTGGCACACAGGTAGATCATATACTGGAATAACATATACTTTTTATCCCGGGAAAATATAAGATCCGTCAGGAACGCGGCTGAAACCGCGGGCGGAATACCTGTATTTTATAACTCGATTAAATTATAGAGTTTAACTTCCATAAATAAGACATCAACGAGTTTCATTCAAAGTATACACTTTTTTAGTTTTTTCACATAATATGTATATTATACCAAATAAATAAATTAATGGTAATGGGAACCCCCAAAAGGTGTGAACAAATACAGAGACATCACCCAGTTCATACGATCTAGATATCGTGACCAGTTTGATGTGCAGCGAGCGACGGCGACGACGACGACACAACTCAGCCGGACATTCAGATGGAATAGAGGCCTTAGGATAGATAGATTAAAACAATATCTACTGCCTCTAAATACTATAAGAATGGACGTGAGGTAACTGGAAAGTCTTATTTTAAAAATAAGAAAGAAAGAAAGAAAAATAAATTTATTTTGGACTCACACACACACACAAAGACGGCAAAAAATAGATGCACATTATACAAAACAGTTGTTTGAGGCCAAAAACGGCAACTATCTCAGCATATGATGCTGCATATGATGCTGCAGCGCTGGTTTTCAGATAGTGCCCTCAGCACGGTCAATCGCGGCACAGACATGAAAATATATATATGAATATATCAATGTAAAATAATAAGTAAATAAATAATAATAAAAATAAGTGTAGGTATCATAATAATAATTCCAACTTGAACAGGCAACGACTAGACTTTACTGTGAGTGAGATATAACGTGACCATAACATGAGGAATATTGAAAAAAAAGAGGAATATTGCAAATAAAGAAAACACTAACTTGGGTTAATGCACCTACAGTGAGCTTGAGCTTTCGGTGAAGGAAAACATCGTGAGGAAATCATAGCACGGTGGTAGGGTACTTTGTAGTACTCGACTGGCTGGCGACCAGACTCAAGTTGAAAATCTGTCGCTAAGCACCTGTTGGTGTGTTCCGGCAATTGCACTTGAGTGCCAGTTGCCCTTAAAGCATTGTAATAAGGTGTACAACACATTGGCAATCCCCCTGGTATTGCTAATGTGTATAGGCGACGGTAGTCACTTACCATCAGGTGACCCGTCAGCTTCGTTGTCACTTGTGGTATAAAAAGAAAGAGATTTTGATGTAGATCTGCATTTTCACTAGTTTCATAGTACCTTACTATCTACTATTAAATGTTAAAATTATGCTAGGTTGTGAAGATATTTGTTACTTTCACGCAAAAACTGACGAACGGATATTGATGAAACTTGGCACACAGGTAGTTCATATCCTGGAATAAAACATAGGATAACTTTATCCTGGGATAACGATAAGTAAAACCGCGGGGGAGAACTAGTTGTTAATAAAACAGTATGAATAAGCTCAAAAAGCAATAAGAGTAATTAAGACGTTGTCTCAGCCCGTGGGAGCCACTTGCGCCACACAGATAACTATTAGACAATCTATTGTGTTTGTCTTGTTCCCATATAACTCGAGAACAGGACGTGAATATATGTCTAAATGTGTTTTTTACTTATTTACCACACCGATAGGCGCTTGGCGACAGATGTTCAACTTGTATGTGGTATGGCGCCAGTCGGGTACTACAAAGTACCCTACCACCTTGCTATGGTTTCCTCACCATGTTTTCCTTCACAGAAAGCTCAAGCTCATTGTAGGATTCGAACCCACGACCTTCGCCGCGGTATCCAACGTCACTACCACTGATCTATCATCATAGCTTGACTTAGTAATATTAAGTGTAATGTCTCCCAGTGTATTTGTAATGTTTATACGGCCTACCTACTAAGCTGGATTGATGGAAATTGAATCTTGGATAGTTTGGACATAGGAGATAAACATATAATATATAAAATCGACTTATACATGTCGATATAGACATATCGTCAGCACTATAACACTAGCAAAAAGATTCACACTTGCACTGTAAGGGATTAGGAAAAAGAGTGGGACGCGTCTTCGTGGATATCACTACATGATAACAATTGTTAGAGAAACTGTTTTTTGTATACCACTAGGTGGCAAACAAGCTTACGGCCCACCTGATGGTAAGCGGTTACCGTAGCCTATAGACGCTTGCAACACCAGAGGCGTCACGAGCGCGTGGCCGACATGGCATAAACCTTCTTACTCCTCTTTTGAAGAACCCCATGCTGTAGTCTCTAGGGAAAACGGACAGGGATCTCATTCCACAAGCCCAAACTGGCTCTCAAGTTCAGCTGCCGAAACAATCAGCTGTATATTCACCTTGCAATTTGCCCAAAAAATCTCTCCACACAATTAAACTGTCCGTAAAGAAATAAAATCCAAAATGACCTCCATAAAAACGAATTTGCATCACACTGTAGGTATATAGGTACGATACGACCTCTTACAAAACTGAAAGTGAATGGTAATTTGGCGTAATTTGAGTTAGCTATATGCATAATTATTATACGAGATAAAATCGAGATGGAGCCATTGAAATGCCTAGTTTTAACATGTGAAAATGAAAATGAAAAAGTTGTTTTTATTCAAATAGGCCTTTACAAGCACTTGTGAATAGTCTAGACTCTAATGCTCGGTTCGGAAGGTTGCTGTTACTGAGAAGAGCCAAGGCGATGATAGCTCAGTGGTAAGTGACGTCGAATACCGCGACGAAGGTCGTGGGTTCGAATCCTACAATGAGCTTGAGCTTTCGGTGAAGGAAAACATCGTGAGGAAACCATAGCGCGGTGGTAGGGTACTTTGTAGTAACCGACTGGCTGGCTACCACCCTCAAGTTGAAAATCTGTCGCCAAGCACCTATCGGTGTGTTCCGACTGCTGCAATTGAGCCAGTTCCCTTCTAGGCTTTGTGTGCTTACCACCTTCGGCCACATCATCACTTACCATGGTGAGATTGTGGTCAAACACAAGCTTATACAGAATTAAAAAAAAAAACCGGCAATAAACTCAGCAATTACTCTTTTCAAAAACAACTTACACCTATTACATTCAATCATTATTTATTTATCTAGTCTCACTGTTAATATTTGCGTGTTAAAGCGGGAAAATAATAATAAATGGAATTTAATTATGACTGATTTAGTAAATAACAAACTCGCACAGACCAGCCCCCACAAGCAGCACATGTTCACAAGTATGACGCGTGTGGCAGCCACCGCCCTCCTCGTACGTATTGTAGGGAAGTGAGCGACCCGCCACACGACGCCGCCGCAAGAAAAGGCCAAGTGACTACCATCGCATATACTCATTAGCAATACCAAGGGGATTGACAATGTGTTGCACAATGCCTTAAAGGCAACTGGCTCTCATCTCAAGTGCAACTGCCGGAACACACCAACAGGTGCTTAGCGACAGATTTTCAACTTGTGTGTGGTATCCACCCAGTCGAGTACTACATAGTACCCTACCACCGTGCTGTGGTTTCCTCACCATGTTTTCCTTCACCGAAAGCTCAATAGAATTCGAAACCACGACCTTCGCCGCGGCATCACACTAACGAATATAATGATCATTGGATTAAGTACCTAAGAGCTTGCAATCTTAAATTCATTTGACAATAGCAGATTTTCCATGTAATACATATTTGTGGCGAGTTACTATACTCATTGTATGCAAAATCATTTTAATGATTGTTTCCAAACGTAGGTATATTACGTGACCTTTTAATACCTCTGCATTAAGCTGTCACCGAATGATTTCTTAACCTTCCATTCTGTGTCTCGTAAATTGTCTAAACTCCAGGCTTTTTATTTTATTATTCTGGATAGGCTTATGTTTGACCACAATCTCACCATGGTAAGTGATGCTGCGGCCGAAGATCGAAGCCGAAGGTCAGTCGGGTACTACAAAGTACCCTACCACCGTGCTATGGTTTCCTCACGATGTTTTCCTTCACCGAAAGCTCAAGCTCATTGCAGGATTCGAACCCACGACCTTCGTCGCGGTATTCGACGTCACTTACCACTGAGCTATCATCGCCATAAAATTCGTCATTTAGTACAATAATTGTTTTCAAAGGGTTGTTTAAATATCAATATGCATTGTGCATTCAGACAGTTAAAACAACCGTGATTTTATTATCATTATAATTATCAACAGTGACCCAGATAATGTATTGAGTATACATTATTCCCATCTAGGCTTTGTGTGCTTACCACCTTCGGCCACATCATCACTTACCATGGTGAGATTGTGGTCAAACACAAGCTTATCCAGAATAAAAAAAAACCTTCAATTGAGATCTGAAATATCCTACTAATCTCACTAATATTATTAATGTGAAAGTTATGGATGTATGTTTGTTACTCATTTACACCAGAACCGCTAAACGGATCTGGATGAAACTTGGCATAGAGATAGATTATAGTCTGGAATAGCACATAGGCTACTTTTTATCTCGGGAAAAGATAAGATCCCTCGGGAACGCGGGTGAAACCGCGCGGAACAGCTAGTAATATTATACATTACCTAGTCGCAGACACAGAACAAATAAATAAGGTAGAAGGAGCGTACGTTAACAATAGTCTCCAATGAAGTGAAGCAACGTGCACCACCTGCACCTACGTTACACTACGCCCGCGTCACTCGCGTTGCAGAGGAACGAGATCGGCTTCCTTTTTAATTTTCGGCTTCCTCTACTGTGCTTCACTTTAAGTGGGGCTCTGTCTACCTTTTTATTTCGTCTGAGGTCGCAGACAAGTCAAAGTTGTAGAAATCATTATTTATCGAGAATACAATTAAAAATATAAATATGTACTAATTGTCTCCCCCGGTTTTACCCGCGTTCCGTTTTTTCCGCGGGCTGAGACCAAATAAAAAAGGTAGACAGAGCCCTACGCACTTAAAGTGAAGCTCAGTAAAAGAAGCCGAATCTGAAAAAGGAAGCCGATCGCGTTCCTGTGCAACGCGAGTCACATTGGCATTCCCCCTGGTATATAATGGCTAATGCATGCCTGATATAATAACTTGTGGTATAAAAAATTATAGGTTTTTTTTAAAGTAAATAGTTGACCTGGTAGGTAAGTCGTACAGATAACCTTGTAATAGGAATATTTTAAATTGCATTCCATAGACAAAACTAGCATAATATTCAATATGTATCGTAGAACGTGAATATGACAAGCGGTTGTCGATCGTCGGTTACCCAACACGTTAGTTGCGCAATAATCACTCGGCTGATTGTGAGATGCCTAACCAGTTTTGTGGTAACACCTGAGATTGTGCCCATCCGTTTTATTTTGTAGGTACCACCACTTTGTTACAATGGATTAATAATGTCTTTTTTAAATAAATATCTATCACATACGGCCGTCTGCCCAAACTAAGTAAAGTTTGTGCTATGATCTACGTGAAGAAACAACTTTGTACCCCATTTTACGAAAATTACGCGGACGGAGAAGGAGTGCAGAAAGCTAATATTTTTGTAAAATATGCTTTAGAAATAAATTAATAAAAAGATAATTACACACTACCATGCGTTTCACACTCTCTCTCTCTCTCTCACACACACACACACACACACTCTCTCTCTCTCTCACACACACACAAACACACACACACACATGAATGAATGAATGTTTCAAGTTGGCTTGGATGGCCCAATCCTAAACAAGGGAATAGCGAAAAATGCTGAAACGAGTCTCGAGGCCGCTTTTGATTAAAACTAAAGCTGCATCATGGTAGGGGAGGCATTGATGCTAAATTTGTAGTTACTCGAGCGTCTTTGGGACCTACTGGAATTTGAAGATTAGGTGGAATAAAGAAAAAAAGGTTATGTGATATTTTCCCCTTCAGCGGTGGGGGGAGCGTCTACAGGGTTTCAAAAATGTAAAAAAAAACAGTCACCAAGAAATACTCGAGCGCGTCAGATATTAATAGGGTAGTCGCGCCACGTCTGTCTGATAACGGAAAAATAATAATCTGCCGTTTTGCGTGGTGGGGGTGGCCGTACGAAGGGGTCGAAAATATTTAAAAAAAAAATTTACTCGAGCGCGTCAGACATTGATAAGGGATGTTAAGTGAACCCTCCAGTAGCTCCTATTTTAAAGACTGACGATTTGGACGCGACCATCAGTCAGGGCCGATTTTTGAAAATGCAAAAAAAAATCGTGACCTTGATTTACTCGAGCGCGTCAGATTTTTATACAGGCGGTTCTTCTTGATGGCCTTGTTGTACTGACCCATAATCTGACAATTATGTTGAGGGATTGAAAAAAAAAATATGTAAAAAATATCGAAATCTCGAAAATGGTTCAAGATATCGAAAAAATGTTTGTGCAAAAGTTGTAGAGAATTTAACCTTCTACAATATTTATCATGAATACATATACCAAAAAACCCATAGGAAACGAGATATTTGCAATAAATGATTTTTTGACCTTTGACCTTGAAAAATCAGTAGTCGCGGGCACCCTAAGATAAGTAGCTTTTGAGACAAGTTTTAGGGTGTCAAAATAAAGGTTTATACAAGTTAATAGCTGACTATTTCTCATTCTGAGGTGAAACTCATAATATTCCTGGACTATACACTTAATAATGATTTTAGCCACTTCGGCTTGTGCAAATCGGCAGATTAAGATATTTCCGTGATTCGTGACTAATTTCCTTCAAAATAAAAAAAAAACCAATCGCGCTCGAGAAAATCCAGGTGACGTTTTTTTTTGCAACTTTGCGAGTCTCCAATTTTCTTTCGTCACGCCCAATTTGTCAGATTATTGAAATGTACACTATTTTGCATGTAACTAACTTACCTTACCTTAATCTGACGCGCTCGAGTATTTCAAACCATCGATTTTTTTTTACTAATCTGACGGGCTACCCTAGGCGTTCGACACTACATAGAAGGCTCAGATTTGGTGAGAGTACTTCACAAGGTGCAAGGTTGCCCCCCTTATGTTAATCTGACGCGCTCGAGTAAATCCCGAAATCCCCTATTCGCCTCCCCTACCATCATTAGATATTCGAAAAAATATTTCCCCAAGCCAGGAATCGAACCCGATGAATTTGAAAAAAAAAATGCACAGCCTCTATTATTACACCATCCGATAATGTTGCTAATAAGGATCAAATTCTCAGAAGTAATGACATACGGCAAACTAAAAGAAAGTGCTATTTTAATAAAATTAAATACTAACTATAAAAATCTCGTTTCAGATGTTTGTCCAAGCTAATTTCTGAAATTAGTATCCGATCTTGAGGAGGAGGTCATATTCTGAACTACACCAACTAACACGGGGTCCGTGGTCTCTCGCCTCGCGTGACTTCGTGCTTACAAGTTTCCTCACCACGAAAATCCATAATTCCTTGTCTTCCGGATGAAAAGGTTAACTTATTAAATCAAACAATTTATGATCTTAGTATTTTCCCAATGTGGCAACCCTAAATTACTGTATTGGATAACAAAAATCTAACGAATTCTAAATTATGTACAAAATTACTGAGAAATTATTGCACGGATTAGTGTATGGTACAAGGTGTAAGACATTTTAGGTGTACTACATATGTGACGTCATAAATATAGGTATACTATCAAAAGATCTACTCTGTCTCCAAATTGGGAATTAAAAACATTAAATCGACGAATTATACAAGGTATTTTGAATGTCTTTCATTAACATGTAGCTATTAATTTAGAAAGTGTGTAAAACCGCAGTGCGGAAGCTAGTCTACTATAAAATCAGCTATTTATTACTATTTTCGTTATTAATCAGAAGAATAGATATGTAAAATCTTGATAAAATGGGAATATCTTAACCTACTTATCTTAAAAAAAAACTGTGGTTCATATTCAGTGCTAAATACCCGTATAAGCGTCAGTCCCATATAATCTCATGAGCTATTCGATGTGTGTAAGCAATGAGTTTTTAAAGCGATGATAGCTCAGTGGTAGTGACGTCGGATACCGCGGCGAAGGTCGTAGGTTCAAGCCTACAATGAGCTTGAGCTTTCGGTGAAGGTAAACATCGTGGGGAAACCACAGAACAGTGATAGGGTACTTTGTAGTACCCGACTGGCTGGCTACCACCCTCAAGTTGACCATCTGTCGCCAAGCACCTATCGGTGTGTTCTGATAGCTGCACTTGAGAGCCAATTCCCATCTAGGCTTTGTGTGCTTACCACCTTGGGCCACATCACCACTTACCATGGTGAGATTATGGTAAACGCAAGCTTAATCCAGAATAAAAAAATATAATGCACGAACGCACAGACCCGTCTAGTGGCATTATACGGCTTAAAACTTTTCTTAAAAGTTCTGACAATAAATACAACAGGTCGCTCACTTCCCTATAATATGTGCGAGGAGGGCAGTGGCTGCCACACGCGTCATACTTGTGAGCTGGTCTGCTTGAGTTTGTTGTTTAAGTCAGTCATAATTAAATTCTATAGATTACTATTTTTGCCGCCATAACACGCAAATATTGTCAGTGAGACTAGATAAATAATTATTGAATGTAATTGGTGTAAGTTGATTTTGAAAAGAGTAATTGCTGAGTTTATTGCCGGCTCATCTCAGCAAAAGCAACCTTCCGAACCGAGCACTTAGAGTCTGACTATTCATAAGTGCCTGTGAAGGCCTATTTGGATAAATAAACAATTTCATTTCATTTCAATAAACTTCACTATTTTGACACAGTACCTATCACGACACAGGACTTGGGCTCGATTCACATCTAGAACATACATTTGTACGCATGAACATGTCTGTTTGTCCTGAGGTGTATCTATCTATTTAAAAAAGTGGCAAATGTATATCAGTGTATCTGGATTCCATAGTACAAGCTCTGCTTAGATTGGGATCAGATAGCCGCGTTAATTGTTTATCGCTTATGCCTTACACCACACGTCACATCGGAGCTGCGACCGCTTTCACCGAACACTATTTTTTGCGAGCCTCATCACTTCTAACCACTTATTTACAATTCTATATCTGCTATTGTAGTATCTTATCTTTGAGGAAACCACAGCACAGTGGTAGGGTACTTTGTAGTACCCGACTGGCTGGCTACCACACACAAGTTGAACTGACAAGCACCCGTTAGTGTGTTCCGGTGATAAATAAGATACTGGTTCGGAAATTCGATAACAACTGAGAAGTACCAGCAAGAATAATATGTAGGAGCCAGGTGTTCGACTCCTCCATTGAAAAGGTAAGATCTTCCGCCAGGCTAGGTCATCGTGCCTGAGGACCGCGGTCCAACTGTAGATGTTGGAATCTTGTACATATGCAGATCGCATAGAAAACTTCGATAGCGCGATGTAGATTATTGGAGCGCCATCTATTTAGGAGTCGTGCGATCTATATCTGATTGAAGATAGATGTCGCTACAAGATTATCACCATGGTATTTTTTTTAAATACCTTCAGTAATTTCCCGTTATGCTGACATTATTGCTTATCAGCCTTCTGGAATTCATCATCATATCAGAAGACGTCCACTGCTAGACAAAGGCTTCCTCAAGGATCTCCACGATGGCCGGTCTTGAGCTACTCGCATCCAGTGGCTTCCCGCGACCCTCACAAAGATCGTCGGTCCACCATGTGGGAGTTAATAACCTAACCTAACCATTGTTTGATGAAATCAAGGGTTTGCTGTGATTCATTCTACAAATATTCTCTTATGCGATTAGCATTGCAAATTGGATAAACAATAATTATATTAGTCATACTTGCAAGATGCAGGTGTCTTTGTAATCATCACAATAAAGATGTTGCCAATATATAAAAAAATTACAATAATTTACAAATACTATGCAGTGGATAAAACACCTAACTAAATAGGTAAAAACAAGAAAAATGACAATACAGTCAGATGGTCAAAAAATATTAAAAAAATGTAAATTAACCTTGCTGAGTTTCTTGCCGGTTCTTCTCAGTTGAAGGCTGACTTCCGAACCAGTAATAACTTCTATAATTCGACCTTCATAAGTGCCCTTCTAGGGCCTAAACTAAATTGACTTTATAAAATTCAGCTTAAAAACACTGGTCATGTCAGGGTTCTAAGTTCAGGGTTTTCACGAATTTATAGATGGCAGCCATTCGTAATTTTTTGGCGGGAACTTGTGAAGTGACGTTGCGTCTTCATTTTATTTTCATTTAATTGGTGTATTTTGAGTTTTATTGAATAATATCGTTGGTATTTTGTCCAATAAAGATCACTCTAAGTGCACGTGAAGTGAAGTGAAATGAAAGCGTGTATACATCGTGACTTTTCAAGTTGTCCCAAAAAGTCCGTGAATGTTTTAGTGGAACAGCCGCCATTTTCACTAAAACCTATCAGGACATGTATGGACGAGGACTAGACAGAACAGTGATTGTGAGAATGTGACTATATCACAAAAGAAGAAATTAAAACTGAAAAAATGTATGCGACTGAAAGACTTTGTATCTATGGTCATGACTAAAAATTGTCATTTCACAATCAAATCCTAAATCATCATCCTTGCAAGGTTGATGATGAATCACTTAAAACAAAGGCTCCGGCAAGGCTCAGGAAGTTTGTGACATTGGCGTTCAAAAAGGTTGTATACCCGCTTTTATCATTGTGTCTGTTTGCTTATTGAAAACAAAATAAAAATGACATTCCACCTTTTTGCACGAAGCGATTTGCTTCGAGTTTTGTTATGCGTACTGCTAATGAGTGAAACTCCTTGCCTGAGCCTGTGGTTCCCGATAGTAACAACCTGGGAGTCTTCAAGTCACGAGTGAATAGGTTACTTCTAGGTAAGCGTGTACTATAATATTGTAGACCGCATCATCACCTATCATCAAGAGATATAGTGGTCAAGCGAACCTACATACAATAAAAAATAACATTAAAGTGTAGTCCCAAATACATATTACAAAAATTCACTACAAATTCAATCCGGTATAAATTTTCTCCTATATATAGGGTTACCAGATCAAATAATGATATTTCCTGATAAAGTCTCAGATTTTTCAGTAAATTTCAAAATGTTGATCATTGAGGCAGCGGTATTTAACTTTTTGGTACCAGTATGATTAATACTAATATTTGTTTTATGGCTTATAACATTTTCCTCTTTCAATAAAAAAAAATCCTGTCTATTAAAAGTTTCAGGAACATTCTTGACGTCTGATAACCCTAGGTGTTCTATTAATACATAAATACATTTACTGTCGTATATCAACCACATATCATACACGGCTCATTTCTTCTTAGCCGTGTTGAATTCCACACAATAATGACCCGACAACATGATTTTGCTACTGAAGCGGATCTGTAATATTTTGCTGTTTGTCACCACAGAGGATGCAACAGACCGCGCAAAGTGTACATTGAGCCGGAGAGCGGAACCGCACACACAACGATACGTAGAAGAAGCGCTGACTCGACGTCGCTCGGCAGACATGAGAGACAATGTCACCACAGAGGATGCAAAAGACCGCGCAAAGTGTACATTGAGCCGGAGAGCGGACCCGCACACAAAACGATACGTAGAAGAAGCGCTGGCTCGACGTCGCTCGGCAGGCATGAGAGACAATGTCACCACAGAGGATGCAACAGACCGCGCAAAGTGTACATTGAGCCGGAGAGCGGACCCGCACACACAACGATACGTAGAAGAAGCGCTGGCTCGACGTCGCTCGGCAGACATGAGAGACAATGTCACCACAGAGGATGCAACAGACCGCGCAAAGTGTACATTGAGCCGGAGAGCGGACCCGCACACACAACGATACGTAGAAGAAGCGCTGGCTCGACGTCGCTCGGCAGACATGAGAGACAATGTCACCACAGAGGATGCAACAGATCGCGCAAAGTGTACATTGAGCCAGAGAGCGGACCCGCACACACAACGATACGTAGAAGAAGCGCTGGCTCGACGTCGCTCGGCAGACATGAGAGACAATGTCACCACAGAGGATGCAACAGATCGCGCAAAGTGTACATTGAGCCGGAGAGCGGACCCGCACACACAACGATACGTAGAAGAAGCGCTGGTTCGACGTCGCTCGGCAGACATGAGAGACAATGTCACCACAGAGGATGCAACAGATCGCGCAAAGTGTACATTGAGCCAGAGAGCGGACCCGCACACACAACGATACGTAGAAGAAGCGCTGGCTCGACGTCGCTCGGCAGACATGAGAGACAATGTCACCACAGAGGATGCAACAGATCGCGCAAAGTGTACATTGAGCCAGAGAGCGGACCCGCACACACAACGATACGTAGAAGAAGCGCTGGCTCGACGTCGCTCGGCAGACATGAGAGACAATGTCACCACAGAGGATGTAACAGATCGCGCAAAGTGTACATTGAGCCAGAGAGCGGACCCGCACACACAACGATACGTAGAAGAAGCGCTGGCTCGACGTCGCTCGGCAGACATGAGAGACAATGTCACCACAGAGGATGCAACAGATCGCGCAAAGTGTACATTGAGCCAGAGAGCGGACCCGCACACACAACGATACGTAGAAGAAGCGCTGGCTCGACGTCGCTCGGCAGACATGAGAGACAATGTCACCACAGAGGATGCAACAGATCGCGCAAAGTGTACATTGAGCCAGAGAGCGGACCCGCACACACAACGATACGTAGAAGAAGCGCTGGCTCGACGTCGCTCGGCAGACATGAGAGACAATGTCACCACAGAGGATGCAACAGATCGCGCAAAGTGTACATTGAGCCAGAGAGCGGACCCGCACACACAACGATACGTAGAAGAAGCGCTGGCTCGACATCGCTCGGCAGACATGAGAGACAATGTCACCACAGAGGATGCAACAGATCGCGCAAAGTGTACATTGAGCCAGAGAGCGGACCCGCACACACAACGATACGTAGAAGAAGCGCTGGCTCGACGTCGCTCGACAGACATGAGAGACAATGTCACCACAGAGGATGCAACAGATCGCGCAAAGTGTACATTGAGCCAGAGAGCGGACCCGCACACACAACGATACGTAGAAGAAGCGCTGGCTCGACGTCGCTCGGCAGACATGAGAGACAATGTCACCACAGAGGATGCAACAGATCGCGCAAAGTGTACATTGAGCCAGAGAGCGGACCCGCACACACAACGATACGTAGAAGAAGCGCTGGCTCGACGTCGCTCGGCAGACATGAGAGACAATGTCACCACAGAGGATGCAACAGATCGCGTAAAGTGTACATTGAGCCAGAGAGCGGACCCGCACACACAACGATACGTAGAAGAAGCGCTGGCTCGACGTCGCTCGGCAGACATGAGAGACAATGTCACCACAGAGGATGCAACAGATCGCGCAAAGTGTACATTGAGCCAGAGAGCGGACCCGCACACACAACGATACGTAGAAGAAGCGCTGGCTCGACGTCGCTCGGCAGACATGAGAGACAATGTCACCACAGAGGATGCAACAGATCGCGCAAAGTGTACATTGAGCCAGAGAGCGGACCCGCACACACAACGATACGTAGAAGAAGCGCTGGCTCGACGTCGCTCGGCAGACATGAGAGACAATGTCACCACAGAGGATGCAACAGATCGCGCAAAGTGTACATTGAGCCAGAGAGCGGACCCGCACACACAACGATACGTAGAAGAAGCGCTGGCTCGACGTCGCTCGGCAGACATGAGAGACAATGTCACCACAGAGGATGCAACAGATCGCGCAAAGTGTACATTGAGCCAGAGAGCGGACCCGCACACACAACGATACGTAGAAGAAGCGCTGGCTCGACATCGCTCGGCAGACATGAGAGACAATGTCACCACAGAGGATGCAACAGATCGCGCAAAGTGTACATTGAGCCAGAGAGCGGACCCGCACACACAACGATACGTAGAAGAAGCGCTGGCTCGACGTCGCTCGGCAGACATGAGAGACAATGTCACCACAGAGGATGCAACAGATCGCGCAAAGTGTACATTGAGCCAGAGAGCGGACCCGCACACACAACGATACGTAGAAGAAGCGCTGGCTCGACGTCGCTCGGCAGACATGAGAGACAATGTCACCACAGAGGATGCAACAGATCGCGCAAAGTGTACATTGAGCCAGAGAGCGGACCCGCACACACAACGATACGTAGAAGAAGCGCTGGCTCGACGTCGCTCGACAGACATGAGAGACAATGTCACCACAGAGGATGCAACAGACCGCGCAAAGTGTACATTGAGCCGGAGAGCGGACCCGCACACACAACGATACGTAGAAGAAGCGCTGGCTCGACGTCGCTCGGCAGACATGAGAGACAATGTCACCACAGAGGATGCAACAGACCGCGCAAAGTGTACATTGAGCCGGAGAGCGGACCCGCACACACAACGATACGTAGAAGAAGCGCTGGCTCGACGTCGCTCGGCAGACATGAGAGACAATGTCACCACAGAGGATGCAACAGACCGCGCAAAGTGTACATTGAGCCGGAGAGCGGACCCGCACACACAACGATACGTAGAAGAAGCGCTGGCTCGACGTCGCTCGGCAGACATGAGAGACAATGTCAGCACATAAGAAGCAATAGACCGTGGAACATAGACTACAATTTGTACGCAACTACTACGGCGAAAATGTACGACCTAAAATTCAATTAAAAATTATTAGTATTCAGTGTTTGGAGAGTGTTTCCGCGCTGGTTCATCTTGTAATTGCATCGCTGCGCGCGTGCTCAAGCTTTACGCTTGCCCCGTCACGCGTCATGCTATCACTACACTAATGCCCTGGTGACTTCAAGTATCCGTATTAGAAACGTCATCATTAATTTTTACTACGACGTTTACTAGATTAGAGCTGTGTTTTTTTTTTGCCGGCAATCGGCCTTTAGGATATCTCTGCCAATTTCATGTTATTATCGATTTCTTTAAGTTATATTCGCGTTATGGTCACATTCAAAGTATGTCATCGTCCGCAAAATCCATATAATCCATCCATAGGTTTTAGTGATATTGGTAGCTGTTCCACTAAAACTTTTCAGACTTTTTGAGACAGCCAAAAGTCACGATTTTCCGTTTCATTTCACTTTATTTTACAGGTGCATTTAAATTGAACTTTATTGGGCAAAACGCCACCGATATTATTCAAAAAACACTATTTAATGAAAATAATAAGAAAACATAACGTCACTTCACAAAATCCCGCCAAAAAGTCCATGTATGTTGTTGAATGAAGCCGAAATCTCACGATAACTCGCGATTATCTCCGAATATCCACTGCATGTAGAAACAAAAATGTGAATTTATGAAATCTCATTTCGTAATTAGATTGTCATTGCAAATTATGAAATTAGCCATCAACATTGGCAACCATGTTTCCTTACCGGTTGATCGAAGGTCACAACTGTCATCCATGAATTTATTCATAACTTTTTAACATTTACTTTTTGAATAATTTAATTCGGCGTGTGGTTTAATATAGCATCTCGGTGAAAGAGATAGAGTTAAATGTATCTATGACCTGTCAAATTACAAGAAAGTGTCATGGCGGATCCATATAATACGGATGTTGATGACATATCAAATCAGCATCTTTTTATGAAATGTCAAAACGATGATTCATATGGAGTTTAATATGCAATACATACTTATGACGTCATAAATATGCACCATCAAAAGACCTACTCTTTGTCGTTAAATTGGTAATTAAATATCATGAAAAGGCGTTATTTTACGTGTTCGCTATTTTTGAGTATTTTTTAGAAGTTATTATTATACTAGTTAGTTAGTGTTGGGTATTTTTTTTTTAATATTAGACATCATCCCAATTAACGAATCGTACGACATAATATAAAAAATCCGGCCAAGTGCGAGTCGGACTCGCGCACGAAGCGTTCTGTAAAAACGGTAAAAAAATAACGTTTGTTGTATGGGATTTATTTTAATTTTATTATTAAAGTAAAAATACAACTGAGTATTTTGTGAATATTTCAATTGCCTACCTGTTGCCATTATTAACATAGGTAATCTAATTTTCATTTGTAATTTAATTCTAATTTTCATTTGTAATTTAATTCTCATTTGTAATTTAATTTTATTTGTAATTTTTCATTGATTATATTGTAATTTAATTTTTATTTTAATCTGTATATCTCATAGTTTGTATCTTTTATATATGGACAATCTGTCTGAAATAAAGAATTTGAATTTGAATTATTGATATTGAGCAAAAAAGGGCAAAAAAACGCGTTTGTTGTAAGGGAGCCCCCCTTAAATATATATTTTTTTTGTTTTTAGTATTTTTTGTTATAACGGCAACAGAAATACATAATTTGTGAAAATTTCAACTAGCTATCGCGGTTCTCGAGATACAGACGGACAGACAGCGAAGTCTTAGTAATAGGGTCCCGTTTTTACCCTTTGGGTACGGAACCTTAAAAATCATATATTTGTGACCGCTAAGCGATTGATAGGCTTGAAACTTTAACAGGAGAATTTTACATTCCTACTTTATTTCGAATTTCCTACGGACACGGCAACAGAGCGTTTTGTGAGGGTTATAACAACCGTTACCATGGCAACGGTTATTTAAATCATCATCATCAGCCGGGAGACTTCCACAGCTTGACAAAGGCCTCCCCAAAGGATCTCCATATATTTACTAACTTATACCCACAGTCTACGCTAAATGCCATAGTGCAACCTATCAGGGTTTAGCTAGTAGGTATTTCATTTATATTATTTTAGAAACTCGAGTTTTATGGCGGCTGCGAAAGGTGCTGAAAATTCTAAATTTAAAAAATACGCCTGTATTGGTCACAATTATCAATTTATGCCTTTTACGTTCAAGACCATGGGTCTGTGGGGGTCTGAAGCTCGTCGTTTCACAAGTATTTTATATAAGAAATGAATCTCTGCTTCGGGAGACCGGCGGGCGGGCAGCTTTTTCTTCCAACGCATCAGCCTGGCCATCCAAAAAGGAAACGCTGCCAGCCTGCTGGGAACCTTGCCGATCGGCAGCAACGGCGGGCTCGAAGAAATATTTTATAAGTAAGTATAATAATATTATAGTTTGTATATTTTGTACATTTGTCTATCTATACTAATATTATAAAGAGGAAAGATTTGATTGTTTGTTTGTTTGCATTGAATAGGCTCTGAAACTACTGGAACGATTTGAAAAATTCTTTCACCATTAGAAAGCTACATCATCCCTGGTGACCATATTTTGGCTATATTTTGTCCCGGGAAAAGATAAGATCCCACGGGAACGCGGTTGAAACCGCGAAGGACAGCTAGTTGTAAATAAATTGAAACTCGATGTTAAACCATCTTGAAATCTATTTCCAATAGCCGTTAAATTCAAAAACCAAGCCCGTCCCATCAAACGATTAGGCATGATTAGACAATCCCATCACGTAGATAGTTGCACAACGGTCGCGACGACCTCCAATCGTGAGCCCTTGTCGTGCCTTACCGATCGCTCTTACGACATACGTGGTTGAAGGTTACTAGTAAACAGTTTATACTATTGCAACTAAAACTTACTTGAGACATAACGGATGTCACTTTTTTTTTAAACTTAGATCGAGGCTATGGTCATATAATCTCACTAATATTATAAACGTGAAAGTTTGGATGGATGGATGGATGTTTGTTACTCATTTACGCCAGAACATAGATAGATTATAGTCTGGAATAGCACATAGGCTACTTTTTGTCCCGGGAAAAGATAAGATCCCACGGGAACGCGGTTGAAACCGGGGACAGCTAGTAATTAATTATCTACATATTTATAGCGAAATACCACAGACTGATTAATCACGATATCTCAAAAAGTATCTTGAATCAAACATGAAATTTGGCAGGTAGATTCTTCATAGGAAGTAGGTACCCAACAGATGGACAGGGCTGACGTGACAATAGAAAACAAAGGTTGCAACCCTAAAAAGGAAATAGAAAATGTATCCTTATATACATTTTTTTAAACAATGGTGTGCATGTCTGCACGAGAAATTAATTATATTACAGAGTATATAATGTAGCGTACAATTACCTGCATGCAATGAAATCTACCTATATTTTCAAGGAAAACGTGATTTTTATACATACGTCTCAGTTTAATTGCTGTAATAAGAAATGATATAAAAATAGATATTACGAACGTTTTCCTACCCTTTAATTTGCTTGTATTCAAAAATATAAAGTCTGTATGAATTTAATAATCATACCACATGTCCGGTTTGTATTTTTATTCAAGATTTCTATGCGTTGAAGAAAATATTTCTAGCGCTTCAATTTATTACGTTTATTTCAAGCGCCTTTGAGACTAAAGTGTTTGCTCACTAGTCTTAGTTATGACAAGACTTAGGTACGTTAAGTTTTCTTTTTGCATATTTAATATTTAACTATGCGCCTGTTTCTTATGTCCGTTAATCTATACTAATATTATAAAGAGGTAAAGTTTGTGAGTCTGTGAGGTTGTGGGGGGTTTAGAAAAACCGATTTAAAAAAATATTTTAACAATAGAAAGCCACTTTGTTTGTGAGTGTCATAGGCTATAATATTATCCCGGGAAAAGATAAGATCCCACGGGAACACGGGTAAAATTAGCTTATTGATTAGGAACCAATGTATTATTTTACAATATTTATGATATCACAGTATCTCATACAAAACCCCATTCTCATTATGACATTAAATAAAAAGAAACTGATTTGATATGACACTCCACATCTCTAAAGCGTTTTTTTTTAAATACCATAAATCTTAGCCTTCACTAAGTAATTTTATGACCATATCGCACGGATTTACCTACTATTGACACGAAAAGGAAAACATCGCGAGGAAACCACAGGCATGCATGACAAGTTTGGAAGCATGTAGGCATGTTGCAATCGACGTTGGACTGAATATCTGTTATTGCCTCTCATTTTATTGAATGTAGGTACTCGTATTTGGTCGACCTCTTTCTGAGAGCGAACTACGACAAATAAATTAATGTTTCTTGGAGTATTAATAAAGTTGTGATACTATTTTCATGTAAATATTGTTGTAAACAGTTTATAATAGACACCATTAAAATACTTTTTAATTTAAAAAAGTTTAAGTTGATACTGAAAATGTTAAATGACAAGAAAATTGTATTTCACTGTCAAATTATATTAGTTTACTTAGCTCAATTCTGCTAAGTTTTAGATATGTTTGCTGAAGATATTCAACGCAGATCAAGTAAGATAACTTTTGTTTTTTTTTTTCGACAATGATTCGTGGTAAGCAATAATCTACTAGATTAATGTAAAAACGTCCGTCCACATATAACATATGACGCAAAATGTATAGATTAAAAAGCCCCAGTTATTACACAGTATGGTTGCGAAACGTCCACGTAACACACTCCGTAATAGCTGCGTAACTGACACACTGCTTAAGGCTCAAACTTGCTCTGGCCTCCTTACTGCTAGCCTCTTTCCAATAGTCATGGTTTAAAAAAGAGAGCTGTCAAAAATTGGCGCCGACTTTGGATGACGCTTGCGGAAGTAATATAAGAGATGTCAAAACTTTGGCGGCAAACATAACAACATTATTTTAACTTGTTCTTGGGTTTGGGGTCGAATAAGTATTCCGATGAAATGATATAAATTACAACACCATTAAAATTTTGTGATAATCTTCAGGAAGGTATAGGCCCAAACTATGTATGTTGACGGTTTATTTAAACACGTAAGTACCTACACACATAAAAAATTCGTGTCACATTGTTTGTCCACGATGAACTCCTAAACTAATTAGATCTAGGTATATACTGTGTGACTTTAGTCCAACTTAAGAGATAGGATAGTTTTTATTCCGGGAATAAAAAGATCCCTCGTTAATGCGGCTGAAACTGCGGACTTGAAACTAGCTATCCAGCTAGTGTTCTATAAAAATAATTTAAAAAAATATATTTTCTGCTAAGCGGTTTGATTTAAGAATTGCTTTTGTAATTAAACGACTTCACAAAAGGAGGAGGTTATTATGTTCGACTGTATGTATTTTTTTTTTGTTACTTTATAGTCCAAATAAAATTATTTTTAAAAATAAAAAACAAAAACCGACTTCAAAACTGTAACCTATAGGTACCCATGTACAAACATAAACTAAAAAGTAAAGAATAATATTTTAATTTCAAAGTAAGAGCCTTAAAGGACAATCAACAAAATTATTGATATTTATAAACAGTTATTTTTGGAGTCGGTGCCAGCCAAGAAGAAGGACAGTTTTGAACTGGACACGAAGTGTTCATACGAGAAAACGTCTTACGACACCTCTCCTTACGGTAATGTTCCTTAGGTCTGCGCCGTCGCTCCCCTACTTTTCGAAGTTTGTTACAAAGGCAGAATTAAACTGTCCTTCTTGGCTGGCACCGACTCCAAAAAGAACTGTTTATAAATAACAATAATTTTGTTGATTGTCCTTTAAGGCTCTTACTTTGAAATTAAAATATTATTCTTTACTTTTTAGTTTATGTTTGTACATAGGTATAGGATACAGTTTTGAAGTCGGTTTTTGTTTTTTATTTTTAAAAATAATTTTATTTTTCAATTTTTTAAGTTTATTCCTTATTATATGTTGTCCTAGGCAAAACTAGTTTATCCTGAAATCGTCTAACTCGAACTAGTCGGGCCGGTAAAATATAATATATGTATAACTAGCGGGCCCGGCAGACGTCGTCGTCCTGCCCTGAAATTGAAACAAATCTTGGAACTCGATTCCAGCGCCACCTACCGGGTCCAATTGTATTTTAAAACCATCGAAGAACCCATTGAAGTATACACACAAAATTTCATCCAAATCCAAAAAGTCATGCTCAACGACTCAGTTTGATTCACTAAGGTTTATCAAACGAGATATATTTTTTTTGTTTTTGTTGATTTTCTCAAAAAGTGGTGAATCGATTTCGATAAAATTTAAATGGGACCACCTCTGAAGCATGATCTACCAAACAAAAAAAGAATCATCAAAATCTATTCATAATTGACAGAGAAATCGCGTAACAAACATACAAAAAAAAAACATACAGTCGAATTGAGAACCTCCTCCTTTTTTGAAGTCGGTTAATAAGGTTTTTAGGAAAACAAAAATGGAACGAAAAATTAAAAAATTACGGAAAAGTTTTACGTTTAAAGCCGATTTACTAGTAAAACCGCGGGCACACTAAATTAAGTATTATAACAACCATAAGCAATTTTAACCATGCTTACTTTTTTTTTATTTATCTTCAACTCGGGAAGTGTTTTGACTTACGACCTTTTACGCTTAAAATTATGCTGTCAAATTATTTTGACCATGGAAAGATCATGGAAAACGTGATTTATATTTACATGCTGCTCACCTTAATGTCTTTTTAAGGCTGCCGATAATTGACTTCCGATTTTTAATGTCAAGTATTTTAGTAAAGGGCTATTTCTGTGAATTAAGGCTGCCGCAGTGATTATTGCCATATATAGTTACCAACCAATATCAAAAAGTATATAACTTTAGTAGTTATTTTATATCCTCAAAGAGATAATCAGCTTAAAGTAAATACTTAAATAACTAATGAGCTGTTACCACGCTGCAACTGTTATATTTTTTTTTTCAGTTATGCCAATGAGCAAGTGGATCATGGCCTATAAATGCCAGTTAATAAGTGAACTATAATGTTATATAAAAAAAGCAGTGAAAAACTTTGTTTTGCATGCAACTATTCACTCGTAAACATTTATGAAGCAGGTTTTATTAGTAACAAAATTCTTAGCTCGATAGTCATACAGGTAAAACATCTGATTAAAAAAAAATAAAGCCTGTATGGAGCCTGTACCCTGTACAACAAGTACCATAGCCTCAGATCACCTCAGATGGAGTCAATAAAATATGATAAAAATAACTGACCTCACTTGGCTTATAGAAGATCTAGTGGTTGTTCTCATAAATTTTGTGCAATTGCTGCGTTTAATTTATAATTTTATAGCACAACACACACAATTTTAGTTACACAAAAAAAAAATATTCAGCCACAGGGAATTTTGACAGATGTCAAGCTGAAGTTCGCGCCACTTTCGGAGATTTATTTCTCTTTCAGGATTTCGGCCAGTTCGTATATTTTTAAATTGTCCTTTTTGGTTTGGCGATCATACGCGGCACGAGCGACGCGGACTATATCGCTCCACTGACTGTTGTATGGCCACTTTCCAATCTTGCGCTTCTACTTCAACCAACTTACTCTTTCCAATCAGAATGCATTCAAGATAATTATTACTTAGGATATAAAGTTGAAAATCGAGTATCAAGCTATTTATGAAGGTAGTGAAAATAAACGTGTTATGTATTAATAACAAATACTATCGTCTATTAAAAACGATGTTTATGCAGACTGATATAAAGTGCACATTTCTTTGATAGAAAAATGTAGGTAGAAGCTATCCAAAGATGGATGTTTGTATACGACAATAAAAATTCTCTCTCTGTGTCCAAGTTATATTATATGAGATGGGTGCCTCTGCGGTTCTTGAAACCTTATACTTCTTACCTAATATTTTTCCTACTTTATGTAAAATATTGAAAATAAATTGGAACGGATTTCTTTTTTATCACTACGCGGGTAGACACCATAAAGACCTAATGCCTCTACTCCACTTTATAGGTGAATGTTAAGAGGTTTTTTTTGTTAGTAGAAACATTTTATAATTTATCAACATCCTCGAAGGTACCTATCAAATAAGCTTATTTTTTCAGCTTGTCCATCCAAAGAGGAAACGCTGCCAGCCTTCTAGGAACCTTGCCGATCGGCAGCAGCGGCAGCCTCGAAGAAGTTTTTTATATATTATAGTTGTACATTTGTTTGTATATTTTGTACATTGGTTGTAAATAAATATATTACTAGCTTTGTAAAATAACCTGAAAAAAAGCTTATTTTTATTAAATGTCAAAACGATAGTTATATCTTTGATTATTAAACTCAAAGGTTTAAGTGGACTAATCCTAGAGCGAAAAACAATTAAATAAATAAAATAAAAACATCCGACCATAAGTTTAAAAGCAAAATATTGCTATTTAATCCATCGATATAGGTATAGACATATCGATGTATTAATCTGTTGACTCGCGACATTAACCTGTCAAACAACTCGTCTACTCGCGCACAGTTTTCAAAATGTCAAAATTCGCGCCCAATTTTCAAGTAAATGTCATCGTCCCGATTGAGAACCAAGTGTGCGGACTCTGAAACCCCGATTGTCCCAAGAAAGAACTGACAGGTTTATGGCACTTGTTAATTGAATAAAAATTTAGTTTTTTTAGTGGTTTATCAGTGGGTACTATAGAATCTATTTGAGACACTTTTCAAAAATGAGTGTAATACCCTATTGGATAATACAATAAATATACAGGTGTCCGGTAAGTAGCACGACAAACTACTTACCGGACAAAATGGGGAAATAGGTGGGCCTTAGAGCATTAAATAATCAAAGAGGTGGGGGAGTCACCTACCAAATATATAAAATTGATCTTTGTAAAAGTGTTACCATTTTCAAGATATTTCGAAATTTCCGTTATTTTTTAAATGTTCTCCCGCACTTTTCCCGCAAATCTGGACTTTTTGGCGGGAACTTGCGAAGTGATGTTGCGTTTTCGTTTTATTTCATTTGTGTATTTTGAGTTTTATTGAATAATTTCGGAGGTGTTTTGTCAAATAAAGATCAATCTAAGTGCACAAGTGAAGTGAAAGCATGTATCGTGATTAAGTTGTCTCAAAGTCCGTGAAAAGTTTTAGTGGAACAGCAGCCAATTTCACTTGAAAACACCAGTGAAAATAATCAGCTTTCTAGGCCTAAGGGTTTAGGCTGGGCGAAGACGAGGCAGGCCTTCTCTTTATACCTGTAAAAGTTTCGCCATTTTAGAGACATAAAGCCTTAAGTTTGTCGTACTAACTGTCTTATATCAATAGACTAGCTGTCCGCCCCGCGGTTTCACCCGCGTACCCCTTTTTTATCCTTTTAGGGGTTGAATTATGAAGAATCCTTTCTTAATACTCGTCTTCGTCTTAAAACAATACTTTATTTATCTCCCCTCCCGTACCCCAGTGACGCCTACATTGCATATTATGGTGTTGCCTGGCAAGCCGAGCGGGGTGAGCGGCGACCACGCGCCTTTTTTCTAATACTTACATTTTTATTTATTTATTATTTTATTTATTGATCAAAACATTTTTACAAGAATAGTTACATACATACATTCATCACCAAAACGAAAGCCTGAGAGGCTTATGTGCTCGGTGAGAGTTCAAGTTTAAGAAAATATAATATCTATACTAATACAAATAATTAAATTGTCCCCCTTCCATTCCCAGCATATACCTTTTTATTGACTTTACAGTTTTAGCATTTTGCGTATATTTTGTTTGCAGTTCGTTAGGTAAGCTATTAATATTAATTATCTTGGGCAGCGTGTACATAAAGTTTCTCATTCCATAAAAATTATTACATCTAGGTAGTAAGAACATTTTAGCATCCTTGATAGGTCTTAAATTTTGATTTCTTTCATACATTTTTAAGTTGCTGACATTGCAATGTTCATCTTTAAGAATAGCTAATCTTATTTTATTATGAATTGGCAATACTTGACAGAACTTAAATAACTCAGAGTAGTCTTCCTTATATTTTGAACTTATACGACGTGGAACAATAGTTTTCAGGATTCTAAACTCGTCATATCTTTTGAATGGAATGTCCGAATTGAATAATCCAAAAAGTTATATTATAAAGGTATTGAAGCAGTCTTGAATATGGAGTAGGTAATTTATTTTGATAAGGAGAGGAAGGGACAAATAAAGAGCCTTTTCTAGCGCCGGCATTCCAATTAAACTTTAAAATAAAAGAACACTTATTGGACATAACTATATGACATATGCTGTCGCGACATTTTTTGTAGATAATGATGTGTTCTGCAAAGACGTGGTACATTATTTTGTTCTAAGTATCATCAATAGTTTTCGCAGCGCACGCGATGTAAGTTTTTTTTAGGTCAATTTTTGACACCTCGGGTTACATTATTAGAGTTTTAGTAAGGATCCCTATTTTTTTTTAAATATAATATAGCCTATGTTCATCAGGGATAGTTTAGCTTTCCAACGGAGAAAGAGTTTTTGAAATCGGTCCAGTAATTTCGGAGCCTATTCAATGCAAACTAACAAAAATCTTTCCTCTTTATAATATTATAAGTACCTATAGATAAATAGAAATAAAACATATTTACAATAACAAGCTATTTATTCAACATTATCTTTGTAAGTCTGTTCTACTTCGGTCTTCCACGATACCTTATGTACTTTCAACTTATGAAGCCGTAGACTTTTCAATATATTATATGTCTTACCACACATATTGCATTCATGCAATGTACCAGAATGTACTTCCTTCACATGCCTGTTTCGGGCACTGCCATAGACTTTAGGACAAAACTCACAATTATAAGGCCTATCTGTATGGTTACGCATATGCTTTTTTAAATCACTAGAATTTCTATTACATATCGTACATTTTTCGAACTTCTTTTTAGGTTTTGGATTGTGTGCTCTCGTCATGTGACGGAATAAATTTTTTTTCTGAGTAAAATAACTATTACATAGGTTGCACGAAAACTCTTTAAGTTTTGTATGGACTACCATATGCCGTCTCAGACAGTATTTTGACGAGAAATAATTGCTACATATCTCGCATTTAACGCTTGTACTTTTTCCGTCCAAGGACTTTAATTTATTTTGATTAGTTTTATGCGTCACTAAATGACTCAGGTATACGCTACGGTCCCCATATATAGCCGCACACAATCTGCATTTAAACTTGCTCTCATGTTTCAATGCATGAATTTCAAGAGATCGTTCAGATGCGTATGTTTTCTCACATATCCTACACTTATACATTTCAGACTCTTCGTGGACTCTTCTATAGTGTGCTTCAAGGATTCTTTTAGTTGTAAATGATCTTGCACAAATCTCACAGGTAAACGGACGAAGTTTTTCATGCACAGATCGTATATGGTTTAAAAGGTTTGTTTTATCATTGAATGAGTGGCCACAGAGATCGCAGAGGACTTTTTTGTTTTTACCGTAATGCCAAAGGATGTGTCTTTTCAAACAGCTCTTACGCCCAAACACTTTTTTGCATAGATCACAAGTATACGTCGGTTCTGTGTGCCTCCTTTCATGTTCGTAAACATCAAACGCATTGTTATAAGATTCGTCACAATGTTTACATTTGTAATCACGATCATCCTTGTGTGTCTTCAAATGATTTAAAAATTTCGTTTTCGTTTTAACCGTTTCGGGACAATATTCACATTTGAATGGTCTAGTGTGGACCAAATTGTGCAGTTTTAATTTTTTTTCGCATTTAAATTCCTTAACACATAGCTCACATTTGATTAAATCTTTCTTAGGTTGTTCGCTTTTGTTTTCTCTTTCAACTTTGGAATTTTTCAATCGTATTCTTGGTTTACCTAAAAGAACATAAATTATTGTATCACAAACATTTTAAATATTTCAATAAAGCCTTTGACATAAATTATCATGTTATTTAACTATAAACACACTAAAAATATTTCATACACTTCTAATTACTATCCTACTAATGTTATAAATGTGAAAGTTTGCATGTTTGTGAGTTTGGTTGTTTGTTCCTCAATCACGCAACAACGGCTGAAACGGATTATGATGAAACAGTCTAATTCTGGAATAAAACATAGGTTACTTTTATCCCGGTAAAATATAAGATCCCTCGGGAACGCCGGTGAAACCGCGGGGCTAATAATAAATAAAAAGTAATTGTGGAATAACAAGAAAATAACAAAAAAGCCTGTCACCAAACCAAAGCTGTTCGATGTAGCATACCACAGGGTTGCATATTAGTTCTCCTATTTTATATTAAACAAACATCAGGTAACCCGCCTGCCTGATGTCAGACTTGTGGTATAAAAAAATGTCAGGTCCACCAACCAAACTACACTGATCATATTTGAGTATTAGGTACCAAAATTGGTGAAATGTAAACCTCTGTGGTTTGACCAGAAGCTAAAGCTATAAGTGTTTTAAATCTGGAATTAACTTATAATACATTTTTCAAATGTCAATTGAATTGTCATACTCTAACACAAGGTTCGGAAGGTTGCTTTTGCTGAGAAGGGCCGGCAATAAACTCATCAATTACACTTTTAAAAACAAACTTAGAATTATTACATAAGATTATGTCCTGCAAGAGCGAGCGCTACACCCAAGCATTGTAGTCATTTAAATATTCATCAATATGGTAGTACGTCTTCTGTACTAAAACATTCTTAATTAACACGTTCCTGAAATTTATGTATAGGCAAAGCGTGCACCTAGACCTAAAAATGAACCTTGCACTTTATGGAGTCTTTAAGCTACTTATATTTATTTAAACTATTCAATTCATACCAATTATTAGCTACCTATGTGTGAACGCATCACATAATAGGGAATATAATACACAGTAAAAAATATTAATACTGTTACGTTCACATTCATTTAAAAACTTCGTATAAAGAAACGTCATACGCCACGCTGTGTTTCTTTTCCTCTGAGAGTTAGTTATTTCATGCAGATTTTCAGTTTCAATAACTATTCAGACCATGGAATAAGCTAAAAAACCATTTTATTTTGGTGTCTTGTGCCAACTTAAATAATAACATTTTTTACACAGTAAATTATATCCAATACTACATATTGATGATATTTATTAAAACATTTTGATCACATTTAATCGTCTTCAGGGCATTATTTAACCATAGTAGCAGATAATGGCACGATGATCACATGTCCCAAAAAACCACACTGACCAGTAATCCTGGCGAGATGAGACGCTTAGAAACCAAGTCAAGTTCAGGCAAATCAGGTGGCCTCGGATATTTAAAGCCAGTAGATTTTGAGTGTCGATGCCAAATGACACCAACTGCAGACGCAAGCAGTTTCAAAATCCGTGATTAGTTCTCTTGCCCGTGGAAGGGTTTTCATATTATTTTCGTAATATGGACGAATTATTGTCCAAAAAGGTTTTAAACACGTTAGCGGTACTGAATTTTTGATGATCGTGATCCTGATGAACAATCGAATTTACATGTTCCACTGGTTCATCTCGAACCACTCTTTCTTGTCAGGGCACAAGTGAATTTCTGCAGGGGCTGTTGATGTAGACGGAGTAGAAAATGGCAACGATGGCAATCGTAAAGTTGTACGATTGACAATCAGATTTGGTAAAGCAATAGTTGGGTAGACCGTCGATATCTGTGAGACCACTAAGTTCGCTGCACGTGCCCGAAAATCCCTGTTACGTTGATTTGCAATTTTTTTGGCTTTACCTTTCCAGCTTTTATTTTTTCCTCACGTTTTTTCTGCCGGTAATCTCGCATATAACCTGCTCTTGATTTACCCATATCTGCATGTCACTAAATTATGTCTGTATGTTCGCGATACACTCAAAAGCTACTGAACGGATTTTAATGCGGTTTTCATCATTAGTGAGATAATTTCTTTCGGAAGGTTTATACAAGGTGGGCCAAAAGAAGTCATCCGATGTTGTTTGGCTCTAATTTTTTTTTTCTAAATGAAAAACTTCGATTCTGTTTTTTGATTATGTTTATTTTAACCTTTAGAATTTTATTGGTCAAGTCGAGAAGATGAAGATCGGCCAAATGGGCGCCGCCAAAATTGATTGCTATACGGGCTCGTTTTATGGCATTTTTCATCACTTCCGCGAGAACTTCGGACAGATTCTCGCACTCGTGTCGAATGTTGTCCTTGAGGGCTTGTTCACGAAAACACGGAACTTCAAAAAACCCAACAAAAAAAAGTCTGGAACGGTTAAATTGGAATTGCGGGCCAGTGCAAATCGCCAAAACGAGAGATGAGGCGACCCGGAAACGCCGCCTTCAGAGTATCGGTTGTGGCTCGCGCAGTGTGTGCCGTCGCTCCGTCCTGTTGGAACCACAGTCATGTCCTCAAGACCTAATTCGTTTAATTGCGGCAGAAAAAACTCAGTTAACATGGCCCTATAGCGCGCACCGTCCACTGTTGTCGTTTGACCAGCGGCGTTCTCGAAAACAAATGGCCCGATGACTCCTCCAGCGTGAACAGCGCACCATGCAGTCACTTTGAGCGGGTGTAATGGCTCCTCGTGCATCACTCGTGGATTTTCGGTGCCCCAGAAGCGATAGTTTTGCTTGTTATCTCAGCTAAAGTGTATTTTATTCATTTATTTTGGTTTACCAACTATTGTTACAGTCATACATACACAAAACACAGTAAACAAGACATAGTTACTAACTGAACAATCTTTACAGGTAAACACCGCTTGCAATTTAGGACATGATTTTACAATAATAATTTCTTAGGTACATTTAAAAAGATAACAAAAATATTAGTTAAAATGATTAATTAAAAGTTAAATATGATTTTGTAAAATTCCTTAAAAACACAAACATACACATACATATTCCGAACCGGTGGTAGAGTCAATTGTAACGTTCATAAGTGCCTTACCAGGGCCTAAACTGAATAAATGAGGGGAGATATTTTGAATCCAAGCGCAGGAGTTGAAGCATAAGTTTTGGGGGGGGAGAAGAAGTAATTTTTGATACCACTCCCGCGCCGCAGAGATGCATAGTTTCCGAAAAATTCAATTTTGAATTTTGAGGTAAAGTTTGATGAAATGCTCAATATTTACCTGGTAGATGAAAAAAAAAACCACGAATTGAACGGTGATCGTTCGCTGCGCTTAACGATCGCCGTACACTTCTAACCTAATCAAGCCATGTTGATTCTGAATAGAAAAGATTACTTAATTAATATCTAAATACTTCAAAGAAATCTGAATATTGATGAATGACAACAGCTGTCAAAAGTTAGCAACATTTACTTACATGACTACAGAAATTGCGTTTCGTTTTTCACAATTTTTGAAAAAAAAAACTGTTTTTATTTTTTTTAAGACGAGTTAACAGTTATTTATTTACGACAAATCTTATTTTTAATCGTAATAATATCATTATTTCCATCATATTTTGAAAATAAATCAAAGTTAACGAATCAATCAAAAACTCTTTTCCTTGGAACAAAATTACGTTCCTTTTCACGCACACTAAAATAATGATAAAAAAAACCAAGCATCGCCACGAGCCGAGATATATCACAAATGAAAGAGGGAACCAACCTCTACAAATGACAATCCTTACTAGCTCCCAATTCCTGCGCTTGGATTCAAAAGCCAACCCTAAATGAGTTTTGACTTAGATAATAATATTCTAACCGTTCACTGTAACATCTTCGAGAGACGGCTATGGTATTATTATGACATATTTTAATTGAAAACATGTTACAAGTAATGTGTGTATATAGTCTTAGTACACTATCTGTGTCTATAGATATTAATATAGGTTAAAACTCACTTTTTATCTTCTCTGGAGCATCTTTAAGATCAGTTTTCTTTACGCTAGCCTTTTTAGCAACATCTTTCTTTATAACAAGATTAGGTTTCTTAGAACTTGTAACAACAGTCTTTTTTGTGGATAAATTAGGCTTTTTAGGTTCTTTGAATATTGTACTTTGTACTGTCGGTTCTAGAGATATTTCAACTTTACTATCTGAAACGGAAATATAATAATTAGAATATATTAAATATCCTTTGTATTGAAATATAAAAATGCACTCACCTTTATAGATAGTGTCATCTGGGGTCACCGGTACAACATCTACGCTCAAATCTGTAAAAACAAATGTTCATGATTCAAAGTTATATTAGACATACCTGGAGGTTTTTTTTTTTATGTCACTAGTGACAACGAGGCTGGCGGGTCACCTGATAGTAAGTGACTACCGTCGCCTATACACATTAGCAATACCAGGGGGATTGACAATGTGTTGTACACCTTATTACAATACCTTAAGGGCAAGGGCTACTGGCTCTCAAGTGCAAATGCCGGAACACACCAACAGGTGCTTGGCGACAGATTTTCAACTTGAGGATGGTAGCCAGCCAGTCGAGTACCACATAGTACCCTACCACCGTGCTGTGGTTTCCTCACGATTTTTTCCTTCACCGAAAGCTCAAGCTCATTGTAGGATTCGAACCCACGACCTTCGCCGCGGTATCCGACGTCACTGGGGTTGATGAGAATTTTGGTAACTTCAAAAGTTGCTAAAGAACATCACCTGATTAATGGACCCCCCAACGATGCGGATAACCCCTATAGTGTTTGCGGTACTTCTATCTAATTTATTCTTAATTTTTGCTTACCTCGTTTGCAAGTGACCAAACACAGTTTACTTTTATCTTCAACACAAACATTCTCATGAGAATAGTCAGCCCCAATATCATTATCATCTGAAATACCATCATTAGAAATATATCTTTTAATGTTAAAAGCACCTGAAGATCGAATGTTGTGTAGGTAACCTTTCTGTTGATTATAATGTATTGAAGGCAAGATACTAAATTAGCTATAGCAATAGTAGCAGTATTATAATTCTGTATCCAAGCCCATGTCCCGCCAGGCGCCACTATATAGCAAACCACTTGCACAATACTATTTTCTACTATCTATGGTATTACAACAGATTCTATGCATACTTTACCATCGTCGGGATCGTTATCTATCTCTACTTTTATATTGTCTGTATTAAATTTCAAGGACATTTCATCTGAAACAGAAGGAGCTATATTTATTATAGTCGGTGTTTATTTTAAATGGCCGCGGCCACAAGGTAGTGTGAATGATGATTTTCTTGGTCAACCCCCTTAATATGTATAACAAATGAAAGAGCTTGACGAGTAGAAAACTATAAGTTAGTGACATCACACTCAATATGGCCGCTGATTTTCAGAACATTTTAAAATATTTTTTTTACCATTAATTTATTAAGAGTCAATCTAATGTCAGCAATTTCGCATATTCTCATTCATTCTTTTAAGAAATAATTTCTTAAAAGAATGAATGGGAATATATATATATAATATATATAATATGTCCAGTATGGACTCAGCAGCTACGGTCGTACGTATATGACATATCTAAATAAAATATATAAGCTACAATTAAAAATCAATTTTATAATAATGATATTGGTCTATTCAAACATTGTAAAACTTTACCGGTTCACTCCCAGTTTAAGTATATGATACTTAAGGAACATTTCTTTAATGGAACACTTATCAGGGAAATTAACCATCCTGTATACACGCGGGCAGTTGCTCGAAGATACCTACATACAACGCGTGCGAACAATGCTTAAACTACCCTCTGATTTACGCGATAGTATCACAGAAAAAAATATAAAGGTTAAATTAAAATCTCATTTCCTAACAAAACTAATATCGAAAAATTGAGATTGTATTTACCCAACTCCAGTTAAAATTTGAATGAAATTATTTTACCATGTCAATTTTATTGTTTTTATCTAATTATTTGTTTATTGTTTGATTTGTTTATTTATTAATTTTTTTTTCCTTATTTTTTGCTTTTTATATAGCTTTTGTTGGTATGAGTTTAATTACAAGTAGCACCTATTGTTCTTATAACTAGCACTAAATAGCTTATATGTATAAACCTTTGTGGTTTTATGAGCTATTCTATATTGAAATTGTAAAAATTATTAAATCGATAAATAAATTAAAAAAAAAAAATATGTAATCACTAATATTAGATTGACTTTTATTGATAAAAAGTGATATGGTCATACCATGAAACAGTAATTTTAATTATATTGAGCTCGTATCTGTCAGTTTAATCCAGCTAATTAAAAATCCGACAATATACAGGCTTGCAAACTTAAATTTCCGCAAAGTACAAGACTAATTTTGATATTAGGTATAAAATGAATAAAGTTTGTTACTATTGCAGTACTCCTTAAACTTTCTCTCACAGGATAGCACGAGGTTCTTAAACTTAGTAGCCTCTCTCAGTTTCAGGATACAAGGATCACATATAGTGTAGCTGGCTTCAATTGGGGGTGGACTTATCTGGAACAAACACAATTATAAATAGCTTATCACTCTCTCTAATTCTCTATTCTGGCTACATTCATTTTAGTATACAGGGTTAGTTGACCTATGTATATCTGTTAACAGCTGTAAGAGATCATCGGTCTACATGTGTCGGTTTGTCTTGAGCAAAGTAGTATATTATAATATATGCAGAATATCAGTTACCTAGTTTTCATAGTACAAGCTCTGTATAGTTTGGGATCAGCTGGGCTAGGCGGAATTAAATTGTGTAATTCCATCACACACTCGCAGAAGTGATCCGATAGAAAACCGATAAACTGGCAACTCTGCTCAATGCTCTGAAGTCTTGCCTCGACCAATGCATCGCTGCCAATGAGCCTCTTGGCACGTCTCTCAATTGACTCCAGTGCGTCTAGCTGATATATGGCCGAATCGTCCCAAACATGAGAGAGTACTCCACACACGACCGAACTTGCGCTTGGTACAAATTGAGCAGCTTTTCTGGTGTACTTCACACCGGAAAAGCTGCTCAATTTCATCAGTAGGATGGCCGCTAGAGGGCCGCCCCAATAAGGTGCCACATTTAATCCGCCTCTGGGATGGATGTTTCGTTACTCTTTCAAGTAAAATATACAGAACTGATTTTGAAGAAACTTGGCACACAGGTAGATCATATCCTGATATAAAACATATGGTACATGCATGTTATACACTTTTTATTCCTGGAGAAGATAAGATCCCCCGGGAACGCGGGTGAAACTGCGGGGGACAGGTAGTAGGGACATCAAATTTTTCTTACAACGAAGAGTACTACATGAAAAAAAATAAGTGAAGCCCCAAATCAGCGGGCGCGATTGTACAGTGGAGCCGGTGTGCGATACTTTACTCACCTGAATTCCCAATGTCTCGTTCAACATACAAGAGTAAATTTCTATATGGTTCTCCACGGCATACTGTATTTGTAGACTTTTAAAATTGCCGTCAGAGTGGCAACAGCGGCACAAAGCACTTAAATTCCATATTTCGGTCATTCTGAAACACTTTTTTAACTCCCCAAATCAATTTTCTTTCATTTTCCTTCCCAAAGAGTATATAATCACTACGTGTTCCTTTGTTCCTTCCCTCCATAATTTATTTTCAGTTTATTATTATTTTAATTATTTATTTATAGGCTTTAGTTACAAGATTATCAAGCCTATCCATTTTTAATATTATTATTTTTTGTCAGTCACGTTATAATGTCACATTCACTGTAATTAAAAATAAAGCTTTCATTTTAGTGAAATTGGTGACTGTTTTTGGGTCAACCTGAAAAGTCACGATAGGTATAAAAAGCTACGTTGCGTTTTCGTTTCATTGTAATAAAATTCGTGTATTTCAAATTTTATTGAATACTAGCGGTGTTTTGTCCAATAAAGATCAAAGTGCACAAGTGATGTGAAATGAAATGAAAGCGTGTATCGTGACTTTCCAGGTTGTCCCAAAAAGTCCGTGAAAAGTTTTAGTGGAATAACCGCCAATTTCAATAAAACTAGACAGGACTTTTATGTACCGACGAGGACTAGACTTTACAGTGAAAGTGATAATAAGACATGACTACTTATAACATGAAAGATGAATATTTAAGATAAACTAATGGCTTAAAGAACTAGAAACCAAGCCAAAAACCTTCTAAAAAAAATTGCATAGTCTTTGTAGTGGGAAAGGAAAATGAAAATTGGGAGTTGATTCTCGGAACAAGTTATTGTTCCGAGGAGTTGATTGCTTGCATAGACAAAGTATTGTCTCCAAAGATTGTCTTTGGATTGTCTCTTTGATATTGAGCTAGCTACATATCAGTAATCTGTGATATTGATTGCTTGGGACTTGTGGGACTATAATTTGACTTTAATCAAAGAGTTGGGAGTGTGTAATCACTACGTTAAAATAAATGATAATTGGGAGTGTAGAAAATTGTGTTTCAGAATGACCGAAATATGGAATTTAAGTGCTTTGTGCCGCTGTTGCCACTCTGACGGCAATTTTAAAAGTCTACAAATACAGTATGCCGTGGGGAACCATATAGAAATTTACTCTTGTATGTTGAACGAGACATTGGGAATTCAGGTGAGTAAAATATCGCACATCTCTTTATTGTTTACACACTACACTTTATTTAGTTTTATATAAATGAATTCTGCTACAGATGCGTAGTTTCCATAAAGCAAAAAGGGGTATTATCTTTCATCTCTAACTTTTCTCTTACTTAAAATCTAGATAGCATAATATAGGTAGGTACGTAGTGCTCAAAAGTACTGCATATGTACTAGTATACAGCGTCATATATGTCCCTTATATTTAACCTGTTAGTTCTTTTTTGGGACAATCGGGGTTTCAGAGTTCGCACCACTTGGTTCTCAAATGGGACAATCGGGACGATGACATTTACTTGAAAATTGGGCGCGAATTTTGAAATTTTGAAAACTGCGCGAGTTGACGAGTTGTTTGACAGGTTAATGTCGCGAGTCAACAGAGGCGATGATAGCTCAGTGGTAGTGACGTCGGATACCGCGGCGAAGGTCGTGGGTTCGAATCCTAATTGGTACTTGTTTAACTTGACTGGCTGGCTACCACCCTCAAGTTGAAAATCTGTCGCCAAGCACCGACAGCTGCACTTGACAGCAAGTTCTCATCTAGGCTTTGTGCGCTTACCACCTTTGGCCACATCATCACTTACCATGGTGAGATTGTGGTCAAACACAAGCTTATTCAGAATAAATTAAAAAAAATTGGGATTTAAGTATCCTATGTTATTCCAGGAATTGATCTGTCTGCATGCCAAGTTTCATCAAAATATGAAAATAGCCTAACTAATTTCTGAAACTAGCTTAACTTAATTAAAGAGAAAACACAACAATAATATTCTTGGACATTATTCACCCACAGCTGATCCCAAACTATACAGAGCTTGTACTATGGGAACTAGGTAACTGATATTCTGCATATATTATACTACTTAACTTTTTAATACATATTTACCCTGAGACAAACCGACACATTTAGGCACACACATGCATTGTCAAATCTGTCTGAAATGATCTCCTACAGCTGTTAACAGATATACATTGGTCAACTAACCCTGTATACTAAAATGAATGTAGCCAGAATAGAGAATTAGAGAGAGTGATAAGCTATTTATAATTGTGTTTGTTCCAGATAAGTCCACCCCCAATTGAAGCCAGCTACACTATATGTGATCCTTGTATCCTGAAACTGAGAGAGGCTACTAAGTTTAAGAACCTCGTGCTATCCTGTGAGAGAAAGTTTAAGGAGTACTGCAATAGTAACAAACTTTATTCATTTTATACCTAATATCAAAATTAGTTTTGTACATTTTAGTTTGCATGCCTGTATAGTTAGATTTTAAATTGTTTCCTAAAAGAATGAATGAGAATATGCGAAATTGCTGACATTAGATTGACTCTTAATAAATTAATGGTAAAAAATATTTAAAAATGTTCTGAAAATCAGCGGCCATATTGAGTGTGATGTCACTAACTTATAGTTTTCTACTCGTCAAGCCCTTTCATTTATTATACATATTAAGGGGGTTGACCAAAAAAGTCATCATTCACACTACCTTGTGGCCGCGGCCATTTAAAATAAACACCGACTATACTAAATATAGCTCCTTCTGTTTCAGATGAAATGTCCTTGAAATTTAATACAGACAATATAAAAGTAGAGATAGATAACGATCCCGACGATGGTAAAGTATGCATAGAATCTGTTGTAATACCATAGATAGTAGAAAATAATTGTGTTGTGCAAGCGGTTTGCTATGTAGTGGCGCCTGGCGGGACATGGGCTTGTATACAGAATTATAATACTGCTACTATTGCTATAGCTAATTTAGTAACTTGCCTTCAATACATTATAATCAACAGAAAGGTTACCTACACAACATTCGATCTTCAGGTGCTTTTAACATTAAAAGATATATTTCTAATGATGGTATTTCAGATGATAATGATATTGGGGCTGACTATTCTCATGAGAATGTTTGTGTTGAAGATAAAAGTAAACTGTGTTTGGTCACTTGCAAACAAGGTAAGCAAAAATTAAGAATAAATTAGATCGAATTCTTTTGTGGTAACATTATAGGGGTTATCCGCATCATTGGGGGGTCCATTAATCAGGTGATGTTCTTTAGCAACTTTTGAAGTTACCACAATTCCTCTAGATGTGTCTAATATAACTTTGAATCTTAAACATTTGTTTTTACAGAATTCAGCGTAGATGTTGTACCGCTGACCCCAGATGACACTATCTATAAAGGTGAGTGCATTTTTATATTTCAATACAAAGGATATTTAATATATTCTAATTATTATATTTCCGTTTCAGATAGTAAAGTTGAAATATCTCTAGAACCGACAGTACAAAGTACAATATTCAAAGAACCTAAAAAGCCTAATTTATCCACAAAAAAATCTGTTGTTACAAGTTCTAAGAAACCTAATCTTGTTATAAAGAAAGATGTTGCTAAAAAGGCTAGCGTAAAGAAAACTGATCTTAAAGATACTCCAGAGAAGATAAAAAGTGAGTTTTAACCTATATTAATATCTATAGACATAGATAGTGTACTAAGACTATATACACACATTACTTGTAAGATGTTTTCAATTCAAATATGTCATAATAATACCATAGCCGTCTCTCGAAGATGTTACAGTCAACCGTTAGAATATTATGATCTCGGTCAAAACTCATTTATTCAGTTTAGGCCCTGGTAAGGCACTTATGAAAGTTACAATTAACTCTACCACCGGTTCGGAATACACTTTAGCTGAGATAACTCTGGCAAGAAATACTGCCAGGCCATATTTGTGGACTGTGAAGTTTTGCTTTGAATTGACATTACGTCACTACATTTTTGATCTGTAACATCTTTCCTAATATGTGGGAGTGATTTCGTGAAAAGGGACGTAAGTGTGTAACAGGAAGCCGAGGAAGCGTGCTGATTTGAGCAATGAGCGCGCGCGGTGGTTAAGTTGGCTGTCAGATGGTACCAACCTATTTTCTGAGAGGTTGGTACTGGCAGCCATAAACTAATTTATATTAAATGTAATTCATTGATAAAAATGCAAGTGAGTAGTAATTAATGATTATTCGAATAAATATTGCACAATTAAGCTTGGCTTAGGTTAATTTCTGTCGCTGCTCAATGAAGAAGTGTCAGTATCCGCCGCCGGCTGTACACGGGTAGCATAACATATACGTCCTACATTTTTATTTATAATCTGTAATCTGTATTGTAGATGTAACAGACAACATTCTTGCCGCCCGTGATAAAGGAAAAGGATCAATTTTAGCTCTACTTGATTTTTCCCGCGCATTTGATTGTATATGTATACCATTATTGCTGTCAAAGTTAAGTTTTTGTGGATTCGATGTTAGCTCAGTAAAATGGTTCCCTAGTTATTTGTCGCAGCTTTTGCAACTTGTTGAGATACATAAGAGTTACAACTCAAAATGTGCATCCTCGCTTCGTCCAATTACGAGAGGTGTCCCCCAGGGATCTATACTGGGTCCATTATTGTTTATTTTGTACAGCTCCGATATAATCCGAAGCATTAAACATGGTCATTATCATATCTATGCGAATGACTTACAGTTTTATGTTTCATTTCAAGAAGGAGATACTCATGCCGCCATAGATATGATAAATTCAAATTCAAAATTCAATGTCAAATTACTGTCCACGGAGAGTTGGTAGAGCGTACCTATGAAGCTCGTAACCTAGGCCTGATATTTGATTGTGACCTTCGCTTTGAAAAGCACATTAGTTCTGAAAAAGCAAAAAGTGGTGGTAGTCCGAGTGAAAGTCATTGCTGTTGGTTATTATATATATATATATATTATTATGTGTAAAATATTATATTAAGTAAATTATGTTAGCGCTCAGTCTGCGGTCACACTGGCCCCAGCTGAAAATCAGCGCTTTGACCTTGATGGTCGTAGCATCATGCTGAGCTGACGGCCAATTTATCAACACACATCGCGCAATTTTAACTAAATATACATATTCACAATATTGTGTTTATAATGTGTTTTGATAAATAAATCTATTTCTTTCTTTCTTTATTGGTATATGCGGCGCACTAACGTATTTAATTGGATAAGGAAAGGATTAATTCTGTATTGTTTAAAATAGCTTCGTGAACAACCCATAACTTTTTAGTAATATGTAAAAGATAAAAATGATTACTGTGGGTTATCCTTAGGAGATAGAAATATACCATCGGTGACTTTTTAAGATAATACAATTCCGTAGTATATTATTTTGATCTATATCGTGAGGTTTAACAAGCGTTAGCAAATTATGCGCCCAAAATATGTTTTTTACGTCATCACATTACAAATCATTGAAATTCTCAGCTTTTCTTTACTATAATATGCATGTATACTACATAAAAACCTTCTGAAAAAAAGTATCTAACTGATGATGAAAACCGCATTAATATCCGTTCAGTAGCTTTTGAGTTTTTCGCGAACATACAGTCATAATTTCGTGACTTGCAGATATGGGTAAATCAAGAGCAGAATATATGCGAGATTACCGGCAAAAAAAACGTGAGGAAAAAATAAAAGCTGGAAAGGTAAAGCCCAAAAAAATTGCAAAAAGTTCGACTCAGCGTAGCAGGGATTTTCGGGCACGTGCAGCGAACTTAGTGGTCTCACAGATATCAACGGCCGACCCAACTATTGCTTTACCAAATCTGATTGTCAATCGTGCAACTTTACGATTGCCATCGTTGCCATTTTCTACTCCGTCTACATCAACAGCCCCTGCAGAAATTCACTTGTGCCCTGCCAATATGGAACAAGAAAGAGTGGTTCGAGATGAACCAGTGGAACATGTCAATTCGACTGTTCATCAGGATCACGATCATCAAAAATTCAGTACCGCTGACGTGTTTAAAACCTTTTTGGACAATAATTCGTTAATATTACGAAAATAATATGAAAACCCTTCCACGGGCAAGAGAACTTATCACGGATTTTGAAACTGCTTGCGTCTGCAGTTGGTGTCATTTGACACTCAGTAAAAATACCGACACTATCAAAATCTAATGGCTTTAAATATCCGAGGCCATCTGATTTGCCTGAACTTGACTTGGTTTCTAAGCGTCTCATCTCGCCACGATTACCATTCATAACCATCAGATTCAGGAGACTTCGCTCCGGAAATGGTCAGTGTGGTTTTTTGGTACATGTGATCATCGTGCCGTGCCATTATCTGCTACTATGGTTAAATAATGCCCAAAACGTTGCTATAAATCTTATCGATATGTTGTATTGGACATAATTTGCCATGTAAAAAATTACTGACATTAAAGTGATTTTTACAACAAAACAAACCATTGTTATTATTTTAGTATCTCAGTATAAACTCTGGGACAAGACAATATCTATAAAATGGTTTTTTAGCTCATTCCATGGTCTGAATAGCTATTGAAAATAAAAATCTGCATGAAATTACTAACTCTTAGAGGAAAAAAACAGTGTGGCGTATGCGTCATCCAAAGTCCGTGAAATATGGTGGCGTTCGAATTTTAATTCTAAGTTTGTTTTTAAAGAGTAATTGCTTAGTTTATTGCCGGCTCTTCTTAGCAAAAGTAAACTTCCGAACCGTGCGTTAGTAGAGTATGACAATTAATATGTAAGTGCCTGTGAAGGTCTTTAGATGAATAAACATTTCATTTCATGCACTTCGAAAAGTTATTTTAAGTTCATTACAGATTTAAAACACGTTAAGCTTTAGCTTCTGGCGCAAACCACAGAGTTAGTTACACTAATACTCAAAATATGCTCAAAGTCAAACTCAAAATGTTTTATTCAATTTTGGGACACTTATTGAACGTCTTATTGCTATTTTTAATGCTATTGTTACTGCTACCACCATTTCCAAATAAAGAGCTGTCAGGAGAAGAAACGGCGAAACAAACTCCCCGGTTTTTTTTACAATAGTCCCTCTTTTCTCTTTTAAATATAATAATGGATACATTGTATAATATCGTTTAAGAGGAGCAACTCATTGCCATGCTTTGCCATATGATATGTGTGGTTAGGTTGGTGGACCTTATTTTTTATACCACAATGATACAGGTAGGCGGGTTACCTGACGGTGAGAAGCTACTGTCTGCTATAGACATTAGCAATACCAGGGGGATTGACATGTGTTGTACACTTTATTACAATGCATTAAAGGCAACTGGCTCTCAAGTGCAATTGCCGGAACACAACAACAGGTGCTTGGCATGCTGTGATTTCCTCACGATGATTTTCTTTGACAAGCCAGTAGGTACATGCTAGAAACAAACCCAGGTTAGGTTAATGTATCCATGTTAAATATAAAATAAGAGAACTAATATAGAACCCTGTGGTATGCTATATCGAAGAGTTTCGCTTTGGTTTGGTGACATACAGGGTTTTCTGTTATTTTCTTGTTATTAGTCAATTACTTTTTATTAATCACTAGCCCCGCGGTTTCACCCGCGTTCCCGAGGGAACTTATATTTTTCCGGGATAAAAGGTATCCTATGTTTTATTCCAGGATGTGATCTATCTGTGTGCCAAGTTTTATCAAAATCCGTTTCAGCCGTTATTCAAATCAAATGTAAAACGTAAAACGTTTAGTTTTTTAATTCTCGTTTTATGTATTTTATTTTAAAACAAGTCAAATGTACTGAACATTTGTTTAATATTTAAGTTTTTGAGACAATAAGGTTGTCATTTTGTTGGGATGCTAAGCATTGAATTTTTAATAATAATAATAATAAATATCCTCGGACATTTCTCACACACGGCTATCTGATCCCAAACTAAGCAGAGCTTGTAATATGGAAACCAGATGACTGATATACTACATATACTACTTTTTTTTTTTGTAAATACATACTTAAATAGATAATTACACCCAGTTATTGCGTGATTGAGGAACAAACATCCAAACTCACAAACGTTCGCATTTATAACAATTTAGTAGAATAGTAATTAGAAATGTATGAACAATTTTCAGTGTGTTTATAGTTAAATAACGTGATACTTTATGTCAAAGGCTTTACTGAAAACTTTAAAATGTTTGCGATACAATAATTTTATTTATATTGATTTTAGGCAAACCAAGAATACGACTGAAAAATTCCAAACTTGAAAGAGAAAACGAAAGCGAACAACCTAAGAAAGCTTTCATCAAATGTGAGCTATGCGTTAAGGAATTTAAATGCGAGAAAAACTTAAAACTGCACAATTTGAAACTTCACACTAGACCATTCAAATGTGAATATTGTCCCGAAACGGTTAAGACGAAAAATGTATTTTTAAATCATTTGAAGACACACAAGGATGATCGTGATTACAAATGTAAACAATGTGACGAATCTTATAACAATGCGTTTGATGTTTACGAACATGAAAGGAGGCACACAGAACCGACGTATACTTGTGATCTATGCAAAAAAGTGCTCAAAAATAAGAGCTCTTTGAGGATACACATCCTTTGGCATTACGGTAAAAACAAAAAAGTCCTCTGCGATCTCTGTGGCCACTCATTCAATGATAAAACAAACCTTTTAAAACATATACGATCTGTGCATGAGAAACTTCGTCCATTTACTTGTGAGATTTGTGCAAAAACATTTTCAACTAAAAGGCACTGTGGATCACACTATAGAATAGTCCACGGAGAGCCTGAAGTGCATAAGTGTAGGATATGTGAGAAAACTTACACAACTAAAAGATCTCTTGAGATTCATGCATTGAAACATGAGAGCAAGTTTCAATGCAGAACGTGTGCGGCTATGTACGAGAACCGTAGCGTATACCTGAGTCATTTATTGATGCATAAAACTAATAAAGAGTACTTTAATGGAAAAAATATTAATAAAAGCGTTAAATGCGCGATATGCAGCAATTATTTCTCGACTAAATACTCTCTGAGACGGCATATGGTAGTCCATTCGAACCTCAAAGAGTTTGCGTGCAACCTATGTAATAGTTATTTTACTCAGAAAAAAAATTTATTCCGTCACATGACGAGAGCACACAATCCAAAACCTAAAAAGAAGTTCGAAAAATGTACGACATGTAATAGAAATTCTAGTGATTTAAAAAAGCATATGCGTAACCATACAGATAGGCCTTATAATTGTGAGTTTTGTCCTAAAGTCTATGGCAATGGCAGTGCCCTAAACAGGCATGTGAGGGACGTACATTTTGGTACATTGCATGAATGCAATATGTGTGGTAAGACATATAATTTATTAAAAAGTCTACGGCATCATAAGTTGAAAGTACATAAGGTATCGTGGAAGACCGAACTTAGCACAGACTTACAAAGATAATGTTGAATAAATGGCTTGTTATTGCAAATATTGGTTATGTTTTATTTCTATTTATCTATAGATATTTACAGGTGTCCGGTAGAAGTACTACGACAAACTCAAGGAGTAGATAGGTGGGTCACCTACCAAAAGGTACAAACAATGAGTTCAATAAAAAGGTCACCATTTTCGAGATATTTCGGATTTTTATGTATTGATTTTTAATTTTAGATATAAAATATCCCTAAAATGGTGACAGTTTTACCAAGGTTTTTCAAAACTTTTACAGGTTTAACCTGTCGGTTCTTTCTTGGGACAATCGGGGTTTCCGAGTCCGCACCACTTGGTTTTCAAATGGGACAATCGGGACGATGACATTTACTTGAAATTGGGCGCGAATTTTGAAAACTACGCGAGTTGACGAGTTGTTTGACAGGTTAATGTCGCGAGTCAACAGATTAAAGAGAAGGCCTCCCTTTCATCGTCCAGCCTAAAGCATTAGACCTAAAAAGCTGAATATTTTCACAGGTGTTTTCAAGTGAAATTGGCGGATGTTCCACTAAAACTTTTCACAGACTTTTTGGGACAACTTGAAAAATCACGATACATGCCTTCATTTCACTCCACTGTGCACTAGATTGATCTTTATTGGACAAAACACCATCGAAATCCACCACCACTACACTTAAATTATAAATGTGAATGTTTGGATGGGTGGCTGTTTGTTACTCTTTAACGCAAAAACGGCTGAACGGATTTTGATGAAACTTGACACAGAAGTAGATCATATCCTAGAACACATAGGATACTTTATATCCCCGGGAAAGGATAAGATCCCTCAGAAACGCGGAGGACAGCTAGTTATACAATAAAAGTCAAAACACGAATTAGATGAAATACAACGTCACTTCGTAAGTTCCCGCCTAAAAGTCCAAATATGATGTTTTTTTTTAAATATTTTTTGTCATGACAATAGATACTAAGTCTTTCAGTTGCATACATTTTCTTCAGTTTTAACATCTTTTATCTTATGTTTAATCACGTTACACATTAATCATCTTGGTTGAGAGCCCAGATAACTAAATATACTAGTTGGAAGTCGGAGACAGTATTATGGTTAGCGATTAGATAAACAAATGTACGCCGAATGTGTGTAGTATCATAGATATTATGTAAAAAAAACTTGAGAGGTGTCAAGGGACACCCGGATGGAACGAAGTTATATAAGTCGAGAGAGTGTATATATATGTATATATAAATGTATATATATTTTTTATATATAAATAGAAATGAAAATATCTGGCTTGCTTTCTATAAGAGAGAGAGAGACAGACAGAGAAACATGCGCACGCCACACAGCGGTCGGTGACCTTTGTCACCGACACAAAAAATCACCGACATTAAAGTGTCGGGGATTTTTTTCCGTCTAGCCCCCTTTCATATTTCATAACGCGCGATAAGGAACTTAATTTACTACGCAATGTAAACGTAGTGATTAAATTATCTCTGAGCGATCTTTGCACATATCGGCAATCTGTCGTTCATAGATCACTATTATACGAGACTTTTTGGCGGGAATTTGCGAAGTGACGAGTGATTTTGAGTTTTATTGAATAATTTCGGTGGTCTTTTATCCAATAAAGATCAATTTAAGTGCACAAATAAAGTGAAACGAAAGCGTGTATCGTGACTTTTCAGGTTGTCCCAAAAAGTCCGTGAAGATTTAGTGGAACGACCACCAAATTCACTAAAAACCTGGCTGGAATTATACGGACGAGGACTAGATTTCACTGTGAATGTGATATAACATGACTTCATAAAATAATATTGAAAATAAAGATATGGTTTAGGCATGATAGTCTTTTTAGTAACTAAAGCCTTTAATTTAAAATTCATAAAAAAAAGAATATAAATATGGCGTTGCACTTTCCTTCCTACAACAAAATGATTGTTTTTATTTATTTTTCTACGTTTTATGAATGAATTTTGTTAATTCTTTCTTCTTGATTACGAAAACTTGGACAATGATCGGTTTGTGCCGCTTTTGTCACTCTGAAGGCAATTTCAAGAGTCTTGAAGTATGTTGTTATACTTGTGAGGGGCAAGAAATACTTTATACTATAATGCTACAAGACACCTTTGGCATAAATGTGAGTGATCTGTTACTATATCACCCTGGCATTAGTTATAATCTAAATTCACAGTAATATTAACCATAAAACACAAACTAGATGAGAAACGTCTGTGTCGTCAAAAAATCTTATAGTTCATACTGCTGGAACTAAACATTCCCATACGTCTAGGAGGACTGAGTAAGAGAGACAGTAAGAGTGTAGTGAGCGAATTTCATTCAAGGCATTATATAAAAGGTCGACAACATAATCCCCCTGGTATCGCTAAAGTATATAGGGGACAGTAGTCACACTCACTAAACTTCTAAGCTCTGCATGCTCATTCGCTGGGCTTTTTGTTTTTTCGTGTAGATATTCGAAAGGTTAATCACCTACTTTCTTAACTGTTCTAAAGAGGCAGTTTCCGTGAATCTAGACATTCACTTTCCATAGTTAGATGGTAAAATACAAGGTATCCTAAATTTAAAGATACTAGCAGCCCGGCGATGATAGCTCAGTGGTAAGTGACATCGAATACCGCGGCGAAGGTCGTGGGTTCGAATCCTACAATGAGTTTGAGCTTTCGGTGAAGGAAAACATCGTGAGGAAACCATAGCACGGTGGTAGGGTACTTAGTAGTATCCGACTGGCTGGCTACCACCCTCAAGTTGAAAATCTGTAGCCAAACACCTATCGGTGTGTTCCGACAGCTGCACTTGAGAGCCAGTTCCCATCTAGACTTTGTGTGCTTACCATCTTCGGCCAAATCATCACTTACCATGGTGAGATTGTGGTCAAACACAAGCCTATAGAGAATAAATAAAAAAAAAAAGCCCAGGCAACATATAACTAAAAGTGAGGGAGCCATACTTTTCAGCTATACACTAAGAAATTGCCTTTTACTGGTTGGATTTTGCTTTAACTAATTTGTTTGTTCAAGAAAAAATATCTGAGACTAACCAGTGAATTAAAAGTATGGAACTTATTGTAAAATCCTGTTCTTATGATTTTTAAATACCAATTTAGTGACAAAGAGTAGATGTTTTGATGGTATATCTTTATGACATCACAAGCCACTATTTCATACAAAACTCCATATAGACTGAAGATTTCACATGAAAGAAGCGGCTTATTGATTGCACTTAAAAATTTAATTCTTCATCATCATCATCATTTCAGCCGAAAGATGTCCTCTGCTAGACATAGGCCTCCAGCAAGCAACTCAGTAGAAAAAATTTAGATAGGCATGAAATAAAATTAAATACAAACTAATTTTTACATAGGCCATGATATCCAAAATTTGGAACCACAGTGGTAAAAATATAAGGGTCCTTCCACTGGGGATTACCCTTTAAATAAGATGAGTATTAAGAACACTTCTCTCATAGTCAAAGACTGATCACAGATTAGAACAAAACAAAGAAAAAAGGTACTCCATTGAATAGGGAATATCATCGTATCTGGGGACGTGGTCCAACTGTATATGTTGGAAGCTTGTATATATGCAGATAGCTTGGAAAACTTCGATAGCGCGATGTAGATTATTGGAGCGCCATCTATCTAGGAGTCGTGCAAACTATATCAGTGTTGTAGATAGATGTCGCTACATACATATTATTTTGTTCAGATAACACCTGTGAATGAAAATGCATCTATATACAGCATCTGTGGCAGCTGTGAGTCTCGTCTCCAAGACGCTGCAAGCTTCAAGCAGCAGGTACTGGAGTGTGAGAGGAAATTCATACAGATTTATGGAAACCAACTGAAAGGTGGGGCTTTATAAGTTAATATCTCACCAAATATTCATCTCATTTAAGGCGATGATAGCTCAGTGGTAAGTGACGTCGGATACCGTGGCGAAGGTTGTGGGTTCGAATCCTACAATGAGCTGAAAACCATAACACGGTGGTAGGGTACTTTGTAGTACTCGACTGGCTGGATACCACAAGCAAGTTGAACTGTCGCCAAGCAACTGTTGGTGTTCCGGCAGTTGCACTTGAGAGCCAGTTCCCATCTAGGCTTTGTGTGCTTACCACGTTCGGTCACATCATCACTTACCATGGCTTACCACCAAACACAAGCCTATCCAGAATTTAAAAAAAAATGTAATATAGTTATAATAGATTCTTTACTATTAATCTGGTTTTTCATCACCTCAGATGCCGAGCCCATTGGTGATCAAATTAAAATGGAATTTGATGTAAGCAATGATAATGGTGAGATTTACTTGTACTATAACAGGCTGACTGACTGATCTATCAACACACAGCTCAAACTGAAAGGATTTTACAAAATTCACCCCCCTAGGTGATGAAATGGGGGTCCAAAGTTTTTATGGAGAAACGGGAACGCGGGTGAAACCGCGGGGCGGAAAGCTAGTAATATAAAGAGGAATGATTTCTATTTTTTTCTTATGTTTGTAAGGAATAAACTCAAAAACTACTAGACCAATTTCAAGAATTCTTTCACCATTAGAATGCTACATTATTCCTGAGTAACATAGGCTATAATTTTATCCCGAAAAAGATAAGATGGGAACGCGGGTGAAACCGCGGGGGATATCTAGTACTTATTTTGTGTCGATTTCTCGGGACGACCGGCCCATCTCCGAAACCTACGTTAGGAAAATCTGTGGCCAAAATCAATACCTGTTGGTGTGTTCCGGCAGTTGCACTTGAGAGACTGCCTTTATGGAATTGTAATAAGGTGTACAACACATTGTTAATCCATCTGGTATTGCTAATGTGTGGCAGTAGTCACTTACCATCAGCGACCGCCTGCCTGTTGTCACTAGTGGTATGTTTTTTTTACAATTTCAGATTTTAAACAGGAAGACCAACAATTTAATTATGAATTAAATATATTGGGAGTAAATGGTAAGTTACAATTATAGTATCCTACAAATTCCTACTAATATTATAAACTAGCTGTTCCGCGCGGGATTTTATCTTATCCCGGGATAAAATATAGCCTATGTTCATCAGGGATAGTGTAGCTTTCCAACGGTGAAAGAATTTTTGAAATCGGTCCAGTACTTTCGGAGCCTTTTCAATGCAGACAAACAAACAAATCTTTCCTCTTTGGGGTCGTTCAAATATTACGTAAGCAGATTTATTACAATTATTTACCCCCCCATCCCCCTTGTCAGCAAAAGTAAGCAAAGCTCTTACCCCCTCCCCCCATGCTTACGTAAACATTTTTCAATTATAAATGTATTTTTTTTATATTATAATTATAATTTTAAAAATAAGAAAATAGATTTAGGATAGAGATTAGATTTTACTGATATAGTATTCAACATAGAGTAAGGGACAAAAACATTATAATTTTTGGTATAACTTGGATTTGTGTCTATTTGAAACGACATCTTATTTAAACGTTAAACTTTGGTTAATGGAATCAACGTTGCTATAATAATGCCTAAACGTATGCATTATTTGCGGGAATCCCCGAAAATGCGTTTCGTTTTCAAGCATAGACAATGTGAGGGTTGCCATTCGTGTAAAAAAGTAAATAACTACCGATGATATAATCATCATCTAGACTCCCCTACCCCCCATGTCATCCAAAATAAGCAAAACAAAGACCCCCCCACCCCCCCATAGTGCTTACGTAATACTTGAACGGCCCCTTTATAATATTATTATAGATGTGAAAGTTTGGATGGATGGATGTATGTTTGTTGCTCATTCACGCCAGAACGGCGGATGAAATTTGGCATGGAGATAGATTATAGTCTGGAATAACACATAGGCTACTCTTTGTCCCGGGAAAAGATAAGATCCCTCAGGAACGTGGCTGAAACCGCGGGAAAAATAAACATGTTTCCCTATTTCAGATGATAAACTACCCCTGGAATCCATAGAGACTTCAGACTGTGAAGATCTGCCGTTGTCCACGTTACGGATGAAGACCCAACCTGATGATGATGATGGGATTAATGATGACTGGAATGAGCGGGAAAGTTTTGGTAAATATCTTTGTTTTAGGGTTCCGTACCCAAAGTAATTTGACTCTCATAAGTGCCCTTCTAGGGCCTAAGCTGCTATTAGCTCCCTGTAGAGGTTTTCCCTACAACCTACAGCATGGGGTTTTTCAAAAGAGGAGTAAGAAGGTTTATGTCGGCGGTCGGCAACGCGCTCGTGTCGCCTCTGGTGTTGCAAGCCTCCATAGGCTACGGTAATCGCTTACCATCAGGGCCGTAAGCTTGCTTGCCACCTAGAGGTATAAAAAAAATGTTATATTTTATCAGTTAAACAAACGTTTATAAATATTATTTTAATGTCTAAATGATATTATAAAAAGGCCTATGAATAAAAATGTATTTCATTTCATGTACCTAATGTATTTAAAAAGAATGTGTACAATCGAGATGTATCAGTGATAGAGGTAAGAAGGGCCGGCACACGTGTCATTGATCCGGGTGGCCCGGTGGGTTTGAGCATATATAGTATGTAGGGGAACTCCCGGGTGACGCGCAGAATAATGGCGCGCAGCAATCGGAGTCCTGGTGACACTGAAATGAACAATTTATATAAATAAAAAATAATAAGTTAAAAAAAACTTTTTTAAAAACAAGCTTTGGATTCAGAGTGACGTCACTTTATTTTTCGAGTTATTCTCAGCAAGCCCTTTCATTTGATACCCATATTGTAGGAGTGCATTAAAAAATAATAGTCCGCTATCTTAGGTGTTCCGCCATGTTGGATTTAGAATGACGTCACACAGCTGACCATGCATTGTCATCCAAACTAAACGTGTATACAAAATTTCTGCTCAATCGGTTAAAGATATCTGCTTCAATATTGAGTTGCAAGATTCACCCCGGAACAAACATACATACATTGCAAGTTAATATAAAGCTTGTAAAATGAATCACTAAATGTGTTGCTAAGCTGAACCGATTTGGCTGATTTCTATATTTTTGTGTTTGATGAAGTCTGAGGAAGGTTCTTATGGAGAGAAAAAACGTAAAAAATGCGAGGAAAATAGTAAAACAATTTTCAAACCACTCTATCCCCAGCTGTCAAATATTTGACGTCAATCAAAACAAAACTAAGGCGCGTTTTAGAGAAATAGGGCAGAACAAGTCTGCCGGGCGGGAAAAATCTGGGTTTTAGGGTTTCTAACCCAAAGGGTAAAAACGGAAACCCTATTACTAAGACTCTACTGTCCGTCTGTCTGTCACCAGGCTGTATCTCATGGACCGTGATAGCTAGACAGTTGAAAGGATATTGACCAATCCCGTCCCATCCGACTCGCGCTTGACCGGATTTTTTAATAACACTGAAGCTCATCATTAACTACTGACTTTTTGGCGGGAACTTGCGAAGTGACGTTGCGTTTTCGTTTTATTTTCATTAAATTCGTGTTTTATCCAATAAAGATCAATCCAGTAGAACAGCCGCCAATTTAACTAAAACCTGACCAGAACTGTAAGGTCGAGGACTAAACTTTTTAGAATAGAATAGAATTTTATTTCAAAGAATACGGTACATTTTGTGAAGTAATAAAGCGGCCGACGACGTATTCTACCATTCATCAGTCTTTCTCCACGACCCCATCTATATCTATACCAGAATTCATAAAAAAAGGATCAGTGTTTTAAGCGTGAAAAGTTAACAAGACAGTCAGACATAACTACTTTCGAATTTATGATATTAGTATGGATCTTAGACAGTGGAAATGTAACTTGCCATTTTTTTTAAATTCTGGATAAGTTTGTATTTGACCACAATCTCACCACGGTAAGTGATGATGTGGCCGAAGGTGGTAAGCACACAAAGCCTAAATGGGGACTGGCTCTCAAGTGCAGCTGTCGGAACACACCGATAGGTGTTTTGGCGACAGATTTTCAACTTGAGGGTGGTAGCCAGCCAGTCGGGTACTACAAAGTACCCTACCACCGTGCTATGGTTTCCTCACGATGTTTTCCTTCACCGAAAGCTCAAGCTCATTAGTAGGATTCGAACCCACGACCTTCGCCGCGGTATTCGACGTCACTTACCACTGAGCTATCATCGCCTTTAACTGCAAGCGGCATTCAACCTTAGGGTGGTACACCACTTTCTTGGTGGTGTTTTGGCGACAGATTTTCAACTTGAGGGTGGTAGCCAGCCAGTCGAGTACTACAAAGTACCCTACCACCGAGCTATGGTTTCCTCACCATGTTTTCTTTCACAGTGGCTTCACAGTATATTTATGCAAACATATTATTTCCTACATCAAAATATGAGTAATTTTGTAAAGAAATGTGACATGCACTCAATCAATACTAGAAATAAGCACAAACTTGTGACCTCAGCTTATAGACTCCATAAAGTGCAGGACACATTTTTATATTTGCCTATACATAAATTTAAGGAACGTGTTGTTAAGAATGTTTTAATACAGAAGGCCTACTACCATACTAACGAATATTTAAATGACGACAATGCTTGAGTGTAGCGCTCGCTCTTGCAGGACATACATTTATGTAATAATTCTAAGATTGTTTTGAAAAGAGTAATTGCTGAGTTTATTGGCGGCTCTTCTCAGCAAAAGCAACCTTCCGAACCGTGCACTAGAGTCATTAGAATCTGACAATTCATAAGCGCCTGTGAAGGCCTATTTGGATGAATTAACATTTCATTTCATTTACTTACAACCCAGCCATGTCCTGTACAGGCTTGAACCCCAACCATCGTTGAAATGAATAACAAAATTACAATTAACGCACGAAAATTCGACATCTCTGTTTTATTAACTGCAAAACTGTATCACAAAAATTAACCACTCAAATTGATCCTTGTCCCATGCTCGCAAGGTTTATATACAAGGAGCACTTGAGAGCCAGTGGCCTTTAAAATAAGAAAATCAGGTTTTTAAGTTTCAATGACACACAGTGGCGTAGCTACCGGAGGGATAGGGGGTGCCGTGCACCGGGCCCCCCAAGCTCAGGGGGCCCTCGGACCCTGACCAGCAAACCTCGTATCGAACTACCTAATAATCCCGATAAAAATTGTAGGTAGACCAAGACACCCATAAAAAAAGTTATGGTGGCTAAAAGTTCTTTCAGCAAAAAATAATAATAATTAAAAATTTCTCGAAAAAAAATCGATAAGGCAAGAAAGGGTTAGTTGGGCCAGAATTCATGGCAAATGACTCTAGCTATTCATCCCTACCGTTTGGTACACGTTCTTCCTAACACCCTGTTTAATTTAGTTAGGGGCCCAGTTTTATTTTTGCACTAGGGCCTTTGGTTCCCTAGCTACGCCTCTGATGACATACATATAGATAGGGTCTAGTATGCAATTGTTTTTTTATCAAGCAACTGCAGAAATAAACTACGCCCAGTTTAAACACGAGTAAATAAAGTATGCATGCACAAATTGCAACTAAATAAAAATACAAATCAATCGCGGATGTTTATTATCTTTAAAGGTCGAATAACCGGTCTATAACAATGAATATTGTTAATTTTAGACAAGCTGTCCCCCGCGGTTTCACCCGCGTTCCCGTGGGATTTTCGCTGTATACGTGATGTTACATAGCCTATAGCCTTCCTCGATAAATGGACTACCCAACACAAAAAAAAAACAATTTGAACCAGTAGTTCCTGAGATTAACGCGTTCAAACAAACAAACTCTTCAGCTTTTTAATATTTTTAATATCAAAAAAATATAGAACATAATATTTTTTTTAAATTAAATTTTTTTGTTTTTTTTTTAATTTCAGAAGATACAAAAAGCCTGCGTAAATCAAAAACGAAAAAATTCCCCTGCACAGTATGTTCAAAGAAATTTACATACAACGGATCATTAGAAGTACACATGAAATTGCATAGCGGCGAGAAAACTTACAAATGTCATTTGTGCAATGAAAACTTTAGTAGAAACACAGAATTAACCAAACACATAACAATTGCACACATTATAGGTGACAAATACCCATGTAATATATGCACAAAAACATTTGAAAAGGCTAGACTATTAAAAAAGCATTTACAAACGCATTTTCAAGAGAAATTCCAGTGTACGGAATGTTCAAAAGAGTTTCAAAGGAAAAAAGGATTGAAAGAACACATGAAAACTCATACTAAAGAGAAGAAATTCACCTGTGAAGTCTGCAACAAAGCATTTGGGCACAATCAGACGTTGAAGTCCCATATGTACACCCACACCGGTGAAAGACCATATATATGTGATGTCTGCGGCCGAAGGTTTCCACAGAGAACACATCTAAAAAGACATATATTTATAATTCATGCCGGAGTCAAACCACATAGATGTAATACGTGTAACAAGCAATTCTCTAGCAAAAGCTACTTGGCTATACATGAAAGACAGCATAGTGGACTCAGGCCATACTCCTGTGAGGTTTGCAAGAAGGATTTCACAGCGTATACTACATTAAAAGTCCATATGAGAGTCCACACTGGCCTTAAACCGTACAGCTGCAGTTTTTGCAGTAGACAATTCGCTCAAATGGCCAGTTTTAAGTTACACGAGAGAACTCACACAGGGGAACGTCCTTACAGTTGTAAAGTATGTAAAAAACCCTTCTCAGACAACGGTTATTTAAAAATTCATATGCGGTTGCATTCAGGCGAGAAACCGTTTAGCTGTGATGTTTGTAAGCGATGCTTCAGGGAGACTGGCCAGTTGAAACGGCATATGAGAGTCCATAGCGGCATCAAACCGTATACATGTAAAATTTGCAACAAGCAAATTGGTAATCTGTCTAAACATATGAAAGTGCATTCCGAAGAACGTCCATATGTCTGTCATATATGTAATAAACAGTTCTCTATCAGTGGCAATCTGAAATTACATTTAAGGATACATTCAGGCGAGAAACCTTTCAGTTGTGATATGTGCAATAGTCATTTTACTCAAAGCAGTGGCTTGAAAAGGCATAGGTGTGTGCATGTTGGAAAAAGTGACGTTTGAATTAGTTATCTGTGGACGTGTAGTGACATCTATCAGGAATGGCTTAAAGATCTAGATACCAAGCCAAATACCTTTAAAAAAATCTATCAGGACTTTTTGGCGGGAACTTACGAAGTGACGTTGCGTTTTCGTTTTATTTTCATTTTATTCATGTGTTTTGAGTTTTATTGAATAATATTGGTGGTTTTGTCCAATAAAGATCAATCTAAGTGCACAAGCGAAGTAAAATGAAATGAAAGCGTGTCCGTCGCGAGTTGTCCCAAAAAGTCCGGGAAAAGTTTTGTGTGAAAAGTTAAGTGATCGCTTTGTATGCCTGAAATAAAGGTCTTGTTATAAATTACTGACTCAAGCTACAACTCCAACCAATTTTCATCAAATCAGTTCTGTAATTAACAAGTGAGAGTTGTTCTCGCAAACGGAGGGTTCCGTACAAATAATCAATTTATTTTGAATGCAATAATACATTTTAAATAATATTTATGTGTATATTTTTTACTTTTGTATCTAATAGAATGTTTTAATATAAAATTATTTTGATATTTATTGTCACGTTTATTTGTTGTACTTTGCCATGATTTTCCCTTTCCCTCTACAGCCGTGATGGTAAAAGAATAGAAAGAAAGTAAGTACATGTAGGACCATGCATACCGTAGGCACAGTCCCGTAGGGTTCCGTAGACCGTACTTATTATACCTATTAATAAAAAGTAGATATATTGATCGATTTTAGCTCGTGAACTAAGAAGGGACAGCTTTTCTATTGACTTCAGATTAGTATGTAATGTGTATTTAGGGGGTGGGTGGGGCTAAGCAGTGGGGAGATTATTTCACTTCAGGATGGAAAATGACACTTGGTAGTATTGAAAAGGTGAGAAGAAAAATATGTTCGCGAGGTAAGTACATTTATATTTCGTGTATGAGTAGCATAATAAATGAAGTCATCTTTTTTAATTATACATAAATCGTTATGTAGGGTATTTTACTCTATATGAAATAAAAATCTAAAAATATATTATTGCTTAGACAAAAAGCAGTCGGGAAATATTAGTTTTATTTAGTTCATAAAATTACAAAATAGATATTTAAATTCAATAAGGACTTTTTGGCGGGAACTTGCAAAGTGACGTCATGTTTTCGTTTTATTTTTATTTTGAGTTTTATTTAATAATTTAGATTGATCTTTATTGGACAAAATACCACCGAAATTATTCAATAAAACTCAAAATACACGAATTTAATGAAAATAAAACGAAAACGCAACGACACTTCGCAAGTTCCCTCCAAAAAGTCCATACATATCACTGACTCAAGAAATCAAGGGTCTATTCCGACTCTTGCGTGCCATTATCGCTTTTATAGTGATAGCATCAATAATTTGCGTTCCGATTCATCACTCACGCTTATGACAGCTGAGTGCTATTTAGGATTTGAAGCGATTATAAGCGCGCTCATCAAACAATTTATACCCAAAACTTTGACATCAATCATGATCAATGCGCTGGCATTTCTAATCTTTTATTATTTGACTCGGTATATAAAATATCTCTAACAATACAAAAACACAGTCATAATCTCTAAGATGACGTCATAATAATGTAATGATACTTGATACGTCGATGTCACATTCACTTACGGCGATTCGGTACGCGTCTTGGAGCGATCACTCGCATCGATACCGATATTAAATTATATACTCTTTGATCGATATTAGCATTTAGCGTGATCCGGAATACGCCCTAAGTTTCTTATTGTATGTAGATAAAATTTGATAAAATTATCGATTTATTTACCTAAAAATACATTTTTATTGCAGACGATTGATTGAAAATGCCAGATACGATAGTAGAAAGTGTCCTTACAGGCAAACTAGACACAATATTATTAGTTAAATGGCTAAACAACGAGTCAATCGAGGTGAAAAATAATATAACCTCCAAAATATCTTGTATGAGATACAAATATAGAGTTTTTCATTTTATTTCTTTATTTTTAGGATATACCAGAGGATAGCATATTGTTATGCTGCAACAGAAGTGATTTTGTCGCTTATTTCTTATCTTTTTTACGAAATCAAACTGATAGGTAAGAATCCTACTAATATTATAAATGTGAAAGTTATGAAAGATATTTGTTACTCAATCGCGCAAAAACGGCTCAATGGAATTTGATGAAACTTGGCACATAGGTATATTATGTCCTGGAATAAAACATTGGATACTTTTTATTACGGGAAAAGATAAGATCCCTCGGAAACGCAGGTGAATCCGCGGAGCGGAAAGCTAGTTTTATAAGTTGAATTGTGAATTCTGGAATTCCAAACTTTTGTACTTATGTAGTTTCAATAACTATAATTGAAAACAATAATGAAATGAAGTCAAAATGTGTCTACAAAGACAGTTCAACATAATATTTCTACTGTAGACTAGGGCTCCACCACCAACTGTTATTGCTGTTCAACATATCTAAACTTTTATAACTTGTCCATACATTCTGACATCGTTTGACACAAAAATGATTCAGTTCAGGCCGAGTGGAATCTCTATAAGAGTTGGTGGTAACCCCACTGATGATTAAAGTTCATGATTATCACTCAGGACAAAGAGACATTATCATGCATGCAAATTAACATTTTAAGGAGATGATAGCTCAGTGGTAAGTGCCTTCGGATACAGCGGCAAAGGTCGTGGGTTCGAATCCTACAATGAGCTTGAGCTTTCGGTGAAGGAAAACATTGTGAGGAAACCATAGCACGGTGGTAGGGTACTTTGTAGTACCCGACTGGCTGGCTACCATTCAAGTTGAAAATCTGTCGCCAAGCACCTATCGGTGTAGTTCGGCAGCTGCACTTGAGAGCCAGTTCCCATCTAGGCTTTGTGTCTTTGTGTGCATACCACCTTTGGCCACATCATCACTTAATCAAATCAAATAAAAATCACTCATAATTTAATTCTATTTACTATTATTTTTGCCCCCTTAACATGCAAATATTATCACTGAGACTAGATAAATAATTATTGAATGTAAGTTTTTTCAAAAGAGCAATTTTAAAAGTTTATTGCCAGCTCTTCTTAGCAAAAGCAACCTTCCGAACCGTGCATTAGAGTCTATTCATAACTACCGTCTGTATAATGGGGAGTGTTCTCAAGAACTTTTTTGACTTGGTGCCATCATCTATTCTACCATCGCACTGCTCGCTGGCGATGTGGAGCTCATCCCCATATCCTCGAGCCGCCTCGATCGTCCACCGAACTATTCAGCCGGACGTTCTGCGGACCATTAGGATGTGGAATGAGCTCCCCATTACGGTATTCCCTCCGCGCTATCGCTATGATATGGGGTTCTTCAAAAAGTGCGTAAAAAAGCTCTTCAAGGTCGGCAACACATCGGCAAACACCCTCGTATTGCAAATGTCCATAGGCGGCGGTGACCACTTACCATCGTGTGGACCGTCTGCCTGTTTGTCAACCTAATGACATAAAAAAAAATAGAGTGCCTTAGAAGGCATAGCTTTCAATACTTACGTTTATTTCCAGCATCATACAAACAAACAGTAATGCAGCACAGATCCTCCATCACAGCACACCAGAAAAAATCCTCCACTCGCGTAGAAAGCACCGCAGATCTATCAGCGACCCAACCAGCGATGACAGAACCATGGACAGTCTCACCGTCAAAACTGACCGTCAGAGAAGCCACGAGTCACCAAGCAAAGACAAAAAACGTACTGGACGCAGAGTTAAAACAAAACTCTTTACTGAAGAAAAGAAGGAATGCTCAAACCAATCAATATCTTCTGATGAATCCAGAATAAGTTTAGGAGTCGACCGCATCGCGCTATCTAGTACCCCAATGAAGAATGGAGTGAAGCTCTCGGACTACCCGAATTTAACTAGTCCCGTTACACCACATTCGAAGAGTTTTAAAGAGTTAGAAAGGTGCGATACGCCTCGATTGAGTCACAGACATTCCAAGTCGTCCGAGAAAAGCTGTTTAGGTGATTATTTAGTAACTGCAACGAAGAGTTCTAAGAAGAAAAAGGCTAAAAGCACATCGAATGAAGACGATAGTAAAATCGACTTAGACCTTAGTAACTCTGATATGTTCCCAGAAATAGGTGCGAGAAAAGCAAGTTCATTACGATCGGAAAAGCGAAGAATCAAGCCAACTAATATAGACAAGTCACAAAAAAGCTTATCCTTGAATAGCTTCAATTCAGAGTGTTTTCAGCAACCGTCACCACTGGCATTAGAAGATAACATAGCATTTAAACAACAGAAATTACAACCGAAGGAAACGGCAAGTTTTGAAGTGGAAAGAAATATATTGAAACAAGAACGGCACAAGTTAATGGAGAAATTTAATATTTTAAATACGTCTTCTCCAAAAGCCGCAGCCAATCCACAGATCAAAGTGACACAGAAAGATATGACGGATAAGAATCAAAGTTTCATTGGAGCCGATGCGAACAAAATACTTATGAGAGATAAAATCGATTGTCTAGTACAAATATACGATGTTCTGTTAGAAAACAATTTAATTTTGAGTGTTACCACTGAAATCTACTTTTTAATTAGTATTTTGATATCTAAACAATGTGAAGTTGATTATTTAAATGCAGTAATGAGGTTAAATGACAAGGATATTAATTATTTGCTAAGAACCGTGCATAATAGCACATATTTTGCTGTCAAGTCGTTGTGGAATCAAAGATCTGTGCTGGAAGTTATTTTGGACAAGAATTCTTTGAAGACATTAGGTAAGAATTCACGTTCTATTCTGTGGTGATTTTGTGTGTTATTTATGTCACAAGTGACAACGAGGCAGACGGGTCACCTGATGGTAAGTGACTACCGTCGCCTATACAACACATTGGCAATACCAGGGGATTGCCAATGTGTTGTACACCTTATTACAATGCCTTAAAGGCGAACTGGCTCTCAAGTGCAATTTCCGGAATACACCAACAGGTGCTTGGCGACAGATTTTCAACTTGAGGGTGGTAGCCAGCCAGTCAAGTACTACAAAGTACCTTATCACCGTGCTGTGGTTACCTCACCATGTTTTCCTTCACCGAAACCCACGACCTTCGCCGTGGTATCCGACGTCACTTACCACTGAGACATCATCGATTTCAAAGGTTGTGAAGTAATCATAGCATCTAGTAGAGTTGTGCTAAAAATGTGCTTGGAGACAGATCTTCAACTTGAGGGTGGTAGGCAGCTAGACAGGTATTAAAGCGATGATAGCTGAGCTTTCGGTGAAGGAAAACATAGTGAGCAAACCATAGCACGGTGGTAGGGTACCTTGTAGTACCCGACTGGCTGACTACCACACACAAGTAGAAAATCTGTCACCGATCGGTGTGTTCCGACAGCTGCACTTGAGAGCCAGTTCCCATCTAGGTTTTGTGTGTGTAACACCTTCGGCCACATCGTCACTTACCATGGTGAGATTGTGGTGAAACATAAGCTAAAAAAAATCCATATCTTTCAGGTGAAAATAAGAAAGTCCGTTGTTTTTACCCGGACTTAGCTAAGTTTCTCCTAAACTGGTACGGTCTCAAATGTGATGCGGAGACCCGAGTCAGACCCAGGCGTGAACCAACCTCCAACGGGATGATATGTTTCAACTTTGAGACGGATAACGTGGATAACTTCCCATCGGTTCTCAGCTTTCAGAATTTTAAGAAGCAACGGGACATGTTTTATGAAATTTTGAGGTTAGTTTATACAGGGTGTCTGGTCTGGTGTTTATATTTTATTGAAAAACGCACATACAGATGTTGCATGTATAAGTCAGGGTTTTAATTTAATTCTATCTAGCTTATTAATTCTACTACCAATCCATACTAATATTATAAATGCGAAAGGGTGTCTGTCTGTCTGTTACATACAGATGTTACCTCTTCACACTTAAACCGCTGAACCGATTTAGATGACATTTGGTATAGAGATTGATGGAACCTTGGGGAATGACATAGGATACTTTTTATCCCGGGAAAAGATAAGATTCCTCGGAACTTGACGGGCCGGTTGGCGTGGTTGGTTAATACACTACCTATCACGCCGCAGGTCGTGGGTTCGATTCCCATCCAGGACTGATATTTGTGTGCATGAACATGTCTGTTTGTCCTGAGTCTGGGTGTAATTATCTGTTTAAGTATGTATTTACAAAAAAAAGTAGTATATGTAGTATATCAGTCATCTGGTTTCCATTTTACAAGCTCTGCTTAGTTTGGGATCAGATAGCCGTGTGTGAACAAATGTCCCAGGATATTTATTTATTCTGATTTCGGTTCCATTTTCAACTTATTTATTTATTTATTTTTAGGGATAACAAACAACCATACAATATATTTTACAACATATGTTACAAAAGTATTACTTTATGCATGATCAACAGCATTATCCACATATTACTGTTAAAAGTACTTAATAATAAAAAATAAAAAAACGCGGGTGAATAACTAGTCTTATTATATTATTATTATATAATATTTAAGCGTGAAGAGACACACACTTTCGCATTTATAATATTAGTATGGATAAATCTATCACCAGTTCAGAAAACACTTAAACTCAGAACACTCCGGCAAGAAACTCAGCCAGGCAATTTTTCAACGGATCTCAGTCAAAACTCAAAATAAGTATATAAATTTTAACCGATTACCTTAATTTCAGGTGGTATCAAGATTCTCAATCATCAGGTGGGTCCCGCACAACATTTCGAGCCAGAATCAAAACTCTCATATCTTGTGGCCCCACGCCGGCGAACCACGCTCATCTAGCCGCACTTTTCGTGGCCCACATGCTGGCCGAATGTCTACCTAGGAATACACTGGTGAGTTATTCTATTTACGCCCTAATATTGTACCTGTGAAGGTCGAAATTACAGAAGTTCGTTTGAAAAACTGGCTGCTATAAGCTTGTGTTTGACCACAATCTCACTATGGTAAGTGATGATGTGGCCGAAGGTGGTAAGCACTCAAAGCCTAGATGGGAACTGGCTCTCAAGATATAAAGATAAATGAAGAAGGACCTTGGAGAAGGATATGGGATACTTTTTATCCAGGAAAAGATAAGATCCTTCGGGAACGCGAGTGAAACCGCGGGTACAACTAGTTATCTATAGTTTAATTATTTGATTTATTTATTTATAATAATGTAGTATATCAGTGTATCTGGTTTCCGTAATACAAGATCTGCTTAGTTTGGTGTCAGATGTCTGTTTGTGAAGCATGTGGGTCGGATCCCATTTCTGATGTAGGACGTTAGTCGGATCCCATTTCTGATGTAGGGCGTTAGTAAGATTCCATTTTATGATGTAGGACATTAGTTGGATCCCAGGTAACTAATGCGGGTTAATTTTTTATATATTTTTTTTTAGTAAAAAAATAAAATTGTTAAACATTTGAAAAAAAAAGCCAATATAGTCAGATGGTCCAAAAATATTTAGAAAAAGTTACTGAGTTTCTTGCCGGTTCTTCTCAGTTGACCTTCATAAGTGCCCTTCTAGGGCCTAAACTGAATAATTGGTTTTAGACAATAGACAGAACTTTATTTTGACTTTGACCTCTGGTGTAGGACGTTAGTCGGATCCCATTATCTGAATCGTATTTAATTTCCAGGAGTCCAGGTTAAGTAAGCTACAGCGTCGACTGACGAGTCCGGCGGCGGTGCTCTCTCACAGACTACCACACTTCACTGATAAGGAGATATTTTACAAGTAAACAGATGCATTCATCTTTTTAGGGTTCCGTACCCAAAGGGTAAAAACGGGACCCTATTACTAAGACTTCGCTGTCTGTCCGTCTGTCTGTCCGTCTGTCTGTCACCAGGCTGTATCTCAAGAACCGCGATAGCTAGACAGTTGAAATTTTCACAAATTATGTATTTCTGTTGCCGCTATAACAACAAATACTAAAAATAAACTTGTTTTTTTTTACGGAACCCTTAGTGTGCGAGTCCGACGCACTTGGCTGGTTTTTTAAGACTAGTGGGGCTATTACTTAAATTGTTTCAATCAGTTTCAATCGTGAAAACGGTTTATTAAAACAGTTTTTTTGCATGTACATGCACGCATTGTAATATTTCTATTGACTTAGAGTCTCTAAATTAAAGATTGAAACAAGTTACGTAATACCTATCTACATTTAGAAAATTTCTTCCAATTTTAGGCACATTTAGAAGAAGATAGCTCAGTTTTAGGGACGCCTGATACCGCTGCGACGGTCGTGGGTTCGAAATAGTTCGAATCCTACAATGAGCTTGATCTTTCGGTGAAGGAAAACATCTTGAGGAAACCACAGCACGGTGGTAGGGTACTTTGTAATAGATTTATTTCTTTCTTTCTTTCATTGAATTGTGATAATTTGTATAATTTCTAAATTTTGCATGCTATAATTTGTAGCGAAACACGAAGATCCACAAAAAAACTAAGAACTATGTATGTAACCGTGTTTCAAGCAAATAAAATATCTTTATCTTTTCTTTGTAGTACTCGACTGACTGTCTACCACACACATGTTGAAAATCGGTCTTGAGAGCCAGTTGCCTTCTTTAAATTGTAATACCTTTTTACAATACCTTGAAGGCAACTGGCTCTCAAGTGCATCAAACAAACTAAACCAATACTTTTGTAATTTCCAGGGAATTTATTTCTCATGCAGAATACGAATGTTTTCGCGTACATTTAAAGGACGAGCTCGCGTCAGAGATCACCACCTTAGATGGAACTCATATAGCTGTAGAAGACAGGGGTAATTGTAAGTATTGTTATAATATTGAAGCATATCGGTCCAGCCGTTTTGGAGATTAGACGGAACGTACAGACAGAAAAAAAAAGTTTTTTTTATAAGTACCGTATACAGGTCTCGGAACTCAACGTCAAACGGGCACCGGGCGAGAGGCTAAGCCATACCTGTAATGGTAAAAAAAAAAGAAAAAAAAATTTTGACTAAAATTTCGAAGATTTCTGACCGTAGTTGTGCTTCGGGACCTGTATATGTAATTTCATATGCATTTAGTAAACATACCGATCAAAAACATAACCCTCCCTTTTGCTTCGCCGTAGTCGGGTAGAATGCTGCGATTTTATTTATTTGTATATACATTATGCCCGTTAAGTAGCACGAAAAACTTGAGGTGGAAATAAGTGGACCGGTTTCACCCGCGTTCCCGTGGGATCTTATCTTTTCCCGGGATAAAAAGTATCCTGTGTGCTATTCCAGACTATAATCTATCTCTGTGCCAAATTTCATCCAGATCCGTTCAGCCGTTCTGGCGTGATTGAGTAACAAACATACATCCATCCATCCAAAGTTGCACATTTATAATATTAGTGGGATGAACTTATCTTATTTCTTTTTACAGCAAATAACCCAGACATATCTAGAGAGTACCTACAGTTAGTCAAGAAACTAAGTCTTCTGTCCAAGTTCCTCGGATACCTGACATCTCTACCATACTCGCCGACTGTAGACTCTTCCAAGGTGCTGCATGTGAAGGGCAGAGACAATTACGTGGTGCCCAAGGAAAAAGTACTGGAGAATGATGTCCGGAGACGAAACTATGTGAGTACCTATTAGAAATAAGTAGATAACGAGTGTTATTTTATAAGTGTAGGTATACCTAGCATGTAAAAAAAAAGTGTTAAGGAGCGCGACGCCTACAAACTGCGTTAGTAGTTTGGCGATGTTAAATTTTTATAAAACATGTGAATGGTATTTGGATAAAAAAAAAAAAAAAAGAAAACACGACAGTAAATCATACCATCTAGGCTTTGTGTGCTTACCATCTTCGGCCACATCATCACTTACCATAGTGAGATTGTAGTCAAACACAAGCCTATCCAGAATAAAAAAAATATGAATGTAATAGGTGTAAATTGTTTTTGTAAAGAGTAATAGCTGAGTTTATTGCCGGCTCTTCTCAGCAAAAACAACCTTCCGAACCGAGCATTTAGCGTCTGACTATTCATAAGTGCCTGCGAAGGCCTATTTGGATGAATAAACAATTTCATTTCATTTCAGTAGAGTGAAATGGTCGTAAGAAAGAACCGTTATGGGATCATAACGGTTTTTTTTTACGTGACGATTTTGAAAAAAACTATTAAAAAACCGGCCAAGTGCGAGTCGGACTCCCGCACGAAGGGTAAAAATAGCAAAAAAAAACACTTGTTGTATGGGAGCCCCCTTAAATATTTATTTTATTCTGTTTCTAGTATTTGTTGTTATAGCGGCAACAGAAATACATAATCTGTGAAAATTTCAACTGTCTAGCTATCGCGGTTCTTGAGATACAGCCCGGTGACAGACAGACGGACGGGAGGACAGACAGCGAAATCTTAGTAATAGGGTCCCGTTTTTATCCTTTGGGTACGGAACCCTAAAAACTAGCTGAATCTAGTCAGCAGTTTCACCCGCGAACCCGTGGGATCTTATCTTGTCCCGGGACAAAATATATTCTATGTTCATCAGGGATAATGTAGCTTTTTAATGGTGAAAGAGTTCATCTAATCGGTCCAGTAGTTTCAGAGCCTATTCAATGCAAACAAACATACAATCAAATAAGAGAGAGATAAAAATGTAGTTAGAGTGGTGGCCAGCTAGTTGAGTACTACAAAATATTCTAACACCGTCCTTGGTATGGTTTACTCACCATGTTTCCTTCACCTAAAGCTCATGCTTATTGCAAGATTCGAAAAGAGTATTGAGCATGAGTGTGGATGCATATAGAGGTAGAGGAAGGCCGAAGAAGGTATGGATGGACTGCGTGAAGAATGATATGCATATGAAAGGTGTGAGTGCTGAGACGACTAGTGATAGAGCGGAGTGGAAGAGGAAAACATGTTGTAAGAAGAAGAAGACCTTCGTCGCAGTATTGCAATCGTATCTAACCAAACAAGGTTATACAAAGTTGTTTTGTACTTTGTAGTACTCGACTGGCTGGCTACTACCCTTTTAAGGCGATGATAGCTCAGTGATAAGTAGGGAATGCAATCTCGCCTCATTTCTCAATCTCGATGCATAAAATTACGAGATCTCGGCCGAGATTGACGAGATCGAGAGAAGGCGAGAGAAGACACTTTGAAAGCATGTAAAAGTCCATTCACGTGGGTTACTACGACTACAGACAGGCTAGAGTCGGTATCTCTATGAGTGCAATTTGCTTACAACAGCTAGCTCACGCTGATAACAACTAGTGTTGAATCTGAGAGGGCGTCTTCAGCCGTTGGCTACATAGCGACATAGCTGAGCTATTTCCAAAATCACTCCTAAAACCGTTTGTTTCTTGCTTGTCTCACTTTCATTATTTTTACGAGTCTGAATTGTGATTTGTGTGTTCATTAACATAAATAAATAATTATAAAAATAAATACTTTTTTTTCAATAATTTAATGTTCAATCATGTTTCACTTTTTTTTATATTTTTTGGACTCTTTATTTGTATTTAGTAATTCTTTGCGGATCTTTTTTCAAACCTATTTTATAAATATATTAAATACATTCCTAAAGTATTTAGATCATTCAGTATTATAATTGATACCGAATATTATCAATATAGATGATTTAATTTATTATTATAGATATCTGAATTTTAAACTAACATAGATATTTACATTATTATAACTACAACTAAAAAAACTAATCTGATAAATACCTAAAATAAACTATTGTTTCACTTATATAAGTAAAACAATACTTTTTGAAAACCATTCGAGATCTCGAAAATGCCGAGATCTCGCCGAGATCGAATTTCTAATCCCTCGAGATCTCGACTTGGCGATCTCGTCTCGAGATTGCATTCCCTAGTGGTAAGTGACGTCGGATACCGCGGCGAAGGTCGTGGGTTCGAATCCTACAATGAGCTTGAGCTTTCGGTGAAGGAAAACACAAGCCTATCATGAATAAAAAAAAGACTGGCTGGCTACCACCCTCAAGTTTAAAATCTGTCGCTAAGCACCTGTTGGTGTGTTCCGGCAGTTGCACTTGAGAGACAGTTGCCTTTATGGCATTGTAATTCCCTTGCTTTTGCTAATGTGTATAGGCGACGGTAGTCACTTACCACCAGGTGACCCGTCAGCTTCGTTGTCACTTGTGCTTTGATATCTAATAACTAAAGATACACAATCAGCGTCAAAAAATGGCTTAACCGAATGTCTACCCACTCGAACATTTGGGTGGTCTTTTAATCTAGTAGCATTCGAACGCTCCGACGGTAAACATGCCTCAGTGCTCGTTTAAGATATATTGTGGCTAGCAGGTATGAGTCGTACAATTTAATTTATTTTGTTTTATTTCAGAGCCAACCGTCTATGGATTTAAAAGGAATGCTAACCGACGCTTACTCACAAGGGCGTTTATGTATCACCATACCATGGCTAATACATTATCTGTCCATGCTAGACTATACTTCGTTACGTATAAAATACTACCAAGACGTACTAAAAATACTATTCGAAATATACGAAGTTAAACTAAAACTAAACATGGAATCGACGCTAAGAAAAAACACTATAATATTCCTAAAATCGAATCTCGGTTGGTTATTCGATTTGCCGCACTTCCCCCAAGATCTTTTCTACGAGAATCGACTAAAATTGGGTGTTGCCAGCGAGAATAACGTGGATTGTATGGATTTAGTCGATGAGTCGATTATATTCGAGTTGTGCCCGTGTTTGAAGGACGTCAACATGTTGTTGTCGACTTGCAGAGTTTCTCAGGAACAGAAGGAGGGTAGCTACAGGCATATTACACCTATTAGTCTGAGTTTGAACCCGGAAGATAGACGAAGGAATAAGGAGAAAGAATTACAGGTGAGTTATTCTGGATAAGCTTGTGTTTGACTACAATCTCACTATGGTATGTGATGATGTGGCCGAAGGTGGTAAGCACACAAAGCCTAGATGGGAACTAGCTCTCAAGTATAGTATTTAAGGCGATGATAGCTCAGTGGTAAGTGACGTCGAATACCGCGGCGAAGGTCGTGGGTTCGAATCCTACAATGAGCTTGAGCTTTCGGTGAAGGAAAACATCGTGAGGAAACCATAGCACGGTGGTAGGGTACTTTGTAGTACCCGACTGACTGGCTACCACCCTCATGTTGAAAATCTGTCGCCAAAACACCTATCGGTGTGTTTCGACAGCTGCACTTGAGAGCCAGTTCCCATCTAGGCTTTGTGTGCTAACCACCTTCGGCCACATCATCACTTACCATGGTGAGATTGTAGTCAAACACAAGCCTATCCAGAATAAAAAAAAAAGTGCAGCTGTCGGAACACACCGATAGGTGCTTGGCGACAGATTTTCAACTTGAGGGTGGTAGCCAGCCAGTCGAGTACGAGTTAGTTTTAGAACGAGATTCTTGTGATAGTTGCCTGGTAGAAATCGTCACGTAAGGAAAAAGCGTTACCTTTGTAAAGCGTGGTAGTCAAAGTCAAAACCATTTATTCAGTTCAGGCCCTAGAAGGTCGAATTACAGAAGTTACCACCGGTTCGGAAGTCACACAACAACTGAGAAGAACCGGCAAGAAACTCAGCAAGGTTACATTTTTTAAATGTTTTTGGATCATCTGACTATATTGGCTTTATTAATGTCTATGGGCGACGGTATTCACTTACTATCAGGTGGCCCGTCTGCCTGTGATCAAAGATATATGTCTGTATGGCATTGTAAATGATGGTAATTAAACTTAACATCAGGTGTTTTCTGATATGAAGGAGCGAGGTATTAAGATTTCTATGGTATTTGGATTGATGGTATGGTTTTACGTTTACACAAGCTTATGTTTGACCACAATCTCACCATGGTAAGTGATGATGTGGCCGAAGGTGGTAAGCACACAAAACTTAAAAAGGACCTCAGTAAAAGTGTCACCATTTTCAATATATTTAATATCTAAAATTCTAAAATCAATACATAAACATCAGAAATATTTAAATGTCGCCAAGCACCTATTGGTGTGTTCCGACAGCTGCACTTGAGAGCCAGTTCCCATCTAGGCTTTGTGTGCTTACCACCTTACCATGGTGAGATTGTGGTCGAACACAAGTTTATCCAGAATTTTAAAAAAATGTTGACCTAACTACTTACCGGACACCCTGTATATGCAGATCGCTTGTAGAATTACCTTAGAATGTAATGTAATGAACCTTAGAACCAAATTGGTCGCGTACAGTGCGGTTTGAGAGACATTTCCTCCCGCGCACGATCAGGTTGTGGAATGAGCTACAGCATGGGTTTCTTCAAAAGAGGATTAAGAAGGTTTATGCAAGGTCGGCAACACGCTCGTGACGCCACTGGTGTTGCAAGCCTCCATAGGCTACGGTAACCACTTACCATCAGGTGGGTGGTAAGCTTGTTTGCCACCTAGTGGTATAAAAAAAAACCACTTGTTCCCAGGGTCGGTTGGAGGAGGAACTGCTGAAGAGTCAGCCGTGCTCGAGCCGGCGCGTGGTGGAGGTGGTGGTGGAGCGAGTGACGTCATCGTGCGTGCGTCACCTCGCCGCCGGAGCCCTGCCGCGGGCTAGAGGAGCCGCCGAGAGAGCAGCCCGTACCATGGTGCAACTACAACATCACCAGGTTTATTTTTATTTTTAATCTCACCATGGTAAGTGATGATGTGGCCGAAGGTGGTAAGCACACGAAGTCTAGATGGGAACTGGTGTAAGTGCAGCTGTCGGAACACACCGATATGTGCTTGGCGACAGATTTTTAATTACAGGCTAGCCAGCCAGTCGGGTACTACTAAGTACCCTACCACCGTGCTATGGTTTCCTCACGATGTTTTCCTTCACCGAAAGCTGAAGCTCATTGTAGGATTCGAACCCACGACCTTCGCCGCGGTATCCGACGTCACTACCACTGAGCTATCATTGCCTTAAATGACCAGTTTAAAGGTCGACTGGCTGGCTACCACACACAAGTTGAACTGTCGAAGCACCTGTGTTTTCCAGCAGTTGCAGTTCAGAGCCAGTTGCTTTTAAGGCATTGTAATAAGGTGTAAAAATCGCCCTGGTATTGCTAATGTCTATATATGACGGTATTCGCTTACCATCAGGTGAGCCGCCTTCCTAATTGTAACCTGTGGTATAAAAAATTTTATTGAGCGGTCGGGAGATTTCTGACAGGAGCTAAATTTCTTACATTTTTTAACTCCGTAACGTGCTTTAATATGTTGTTGCGGAGGAGGAGGCTTGCAGAAAACTTCAATGAGTTTTTTGTTGAAAATAATTAAATTGTGACGAAGTGTACAGGGGTGGGGGACAACCAATAGCGTCAGAGTTGCGTTTTTGAAGACGGCTGCGAGCGTCGACAATGTAATTCACTCTCTTTCTCTTACTCTACTACTTCTCTTACTTAATTTGTATATATTTTTTTTATTTTTTCAAAGCAAAAAGTCGCCTGGAAGTTGCGTAACGCATTTTTCTTACGTGACGATTTGTACCAGTTGACTCTACTGAAACGCGCGTAAATGAACTTCGTTACAAACAAAGCTAAGTATGAGTACCCCGGTAGGTGGATCTCCTGGCATCCCTGCAGGCGCTGTACCGGGAGCATCTGTCGCGGCTGCGGACCCTGGCGGTGTCCTCGATGGAAGACGAGATCAGGTCGCGCGTGTCGGGCGCTCTGACGGCGCTGCTGCCGGCGGCTGTTCCTCCCCTGCACGCGCTCTGCATCAGGACATGCCGCTCCAGGCTTGCCAGGTGGCTTGCTGATAACTGGAACACTACTGGTTAGTCAGTCAGTCAAATAAAAAATCTGTGACATTACCATTAATCAAATTATACTTCAGTCAGATTACCATTCATCAAATTATCAGTCAGTCAAATGAAAATTCTGTGACATTACATACAATTAATCAAATTATAATTCTGCCACATTACCATTCATCAAATTACCATTCAGTCAAATTATCATTCATCAAATTACCATTCAGTCAAATTATCAATCAGTCGAATTATCAATCAGTCAGATTACCATTCATCAAATTACCATTCAGTCAAACTAATATTCAGTGACATTAACTTTGTAGCAATCCTGTGCAAAGACATAGAGGCGGAGATGAAAATATTCATAGCGTTATCAGATGTGCCCATCCCGCCAACACCCAATAGTCATGTGGATGTGGAAGCGATGCTATCGCCCTCGCCGCAGTTCGAAGCCATCAATGTCAGTCCCGCAGAATGTATTATTAATTTAAAGGTGAGAACTGGTCACCATCTTTGGATCTGTAACCAACTTTATGTGTAACAAGTAGTGTATCACCATTAAGGCGATGATAGCTCAGTGGTAGTGATGTCGGATACCGCGGCGAAGGTCGCGGGTTCGAATCTTACAATGAGCTTGAGCTTTCGGTGAAGGAAAACATCGTGAAACCATAGCACGGTGGTAACTTACTTTGTGGTACTCGACTGGCTGGCTACCACCCTCATGTGGAAAATCTGTCGCCAAGCACCTATCGGTGTGTTCCGACAGCTGCACTTGAGAGCCAGTTCCCATCTAGGCTTTGTGTGCTTACCACCTTCGGCCAAATCATCACTTACCATGGTGAGATTGTAGTCAAACACAAGCTTATCCAGATCCCCCCCCCCCCCACAGGAGTACGTATGCCAGCTGCTGGATGAGGAGGTGGAAGTGGTGACCCTAGACCTTGGCTCCATACTCCGTGGATGCGCGTTCGCGTGCGCGTCACAGAACGTGTTCGCGCGCACTCCCACGCGCCGCGCGCTGCTGCAACTTAGCCTCGATCTCTGTCTAGTCTATGGTATACACCGTTTATACATATCTCATCTATACAATGTGTATTTTCCAAACTTGATCAAACGAACCTTTTTCTACGTTCTACCTCAACGACCCAGTTTTAAAGATACGGATCAATAATAAAAAAGAAATGGTTTTTTTTTTTATTTTGTTATTTTGTACCGAGTTTCTATTCGATATAGTAATTTATTTTTATCTTGTTTGGAAAATACACATTGTATTTAAGAAAATTAAGAAAGAAAATACATTTATTCGCGACAACACACAACATTACGGTAAACTTAACCTACTAACACACAAACATGAATACAAAAGGGACAAATGATAATGTAAAATAACCAAACTTGAATGTACCTGTCTTATTGTTTTTAATTTTTGTGTAATATTTAATTTTATTTTTATTTTATTTTGATCTGGCCAAGATATCCGTGGCGCCACTAGCTGGCCTCAGCAGAATACCAGCGCTGTAGCACAGATCTGTGCTGCCGCATAATGCTGAGCTGTGGCCATATTTGTCTTTACCTTATGTTTTTTCCATTATATTATTGTGTTTGATGATTGGCAAATAAAAATTATTTCTTTCTTAATGTTGCGTGATGCCTGGAATAGGTCCCTCAGCATAAAGCTTACTTAAACTAACTATACCGTACCTTCTATCCTACATGATATGAAATGAAATTAAATTAAATGTAATTGTTTATTCATCCAAATAGGCCTTCACAGGCACTTATGAATAGTCACACTCTAAATGCTCGGTTCGGAAGTTGATTTTGCTGAGAAGAGCCGGCAATAAACTCAGCAATTACTCTTTTCAAAAACAACTCACACCTATTACATTCAATAATTATTATTTATCTAGTCTCACTGACAATATTTGCGTGTTATGGCGGCAAAAATAGTAATCTATAGAATTTAATTATGACTGACTTAATAAACAACAAACTCGCACAGACCAGCCCCCACAAGCAGCACCTGTTCACAAGTATGACGCGTGTGGCAGCCACCGCCCTCCTCGCACATATAGTATTATATTTAATATCGCATGTCATATAAGAGAATAATAAGAAATCATTTATTGACATCACGTTACAACAACAAAAATAAATTATAATTAAACAACCTTATTAATCTTAAGTCTAACAAAGTGAAGCCACGCTGATATTCTGTGGAACCCCCTATTTATTTGATATCCTATTATCTTATCCATCTACATAATATCTACCCATATCATGACTATGTATATTAAAATCGTTAAATCCTAATTATATCATATCCTACTTAATATCATATCGTACTGCATATCCTACAGCATATCATATCCTATGTATCCTACTTCATATCACATCATATTTATCCTACTTCATATCATATCATATTTATCCTACTTCATATCATATCATATTTATCCTACTTCATATCATATCATATTTATCCTACTTCATATCATATCATATTTATCCTACTTCATATCATATCCTACTGCATATCATATTCTATTTATCCTACTGTATATCGTATCCGACTATAATCTTATATCTTACTTACGTAATATTAAATCTATCCTTATTTTATGTGCCTATATGTACATTAATAATTTCTTTTTACAGTAAGCAAAACGCCCCAAGATATCACGGAGGACTTTCTAAATAAACTACACGCAATCTGGGACACATGTTGTCCTGACAGAAAGAAGTCACCGCCCCAAGAGTTGACTCTACCCGAACGTAGAGACATTTCCCCGGAATTCAGAAACTTTGATGATGATGATAAAGTAACAACACCTGTCAGTGATGATGAAACCGAACATAAAAGTGAAATTAAAGTTATTGAAGTGAACAAAGTTGAGGATAATGCAAATTGTGTTGAAGAAAATAATGAATATCTAGAATTCTTTGATAGAATATTGTGTCCGAGAAATATAGTGTTGCTCAGTGCTTCGAAGTGTAAAAGTTGTGAAGTGTGGGAGGCATTGGCTACGGTGCTAGTGTTTATGTTGAGAAATGACTATTTAAATGAGGATTCCTTGACGGAGCAGTGTTTGGCTGTTTACAGACAAGACTGGCCTCAGGTATGTCAATAAAATACAATTCCACTAATGTTATGGTATAATATTTCACGGGTCGGTTGGCGTGGTTGGTTAACACACCTATCACGCAGGTCGTGGGTTTGATTCTTACAGAACAGACATTTGTGTGCATGAACATGTCTGTTTGTCCTGAGTCTGGGTGTAACTATCTATTTAAGTATGTATTTAGAAAAAAAGTAGTATATGTAGTATATCAGTCATCTGGTTTCCATATTACAAGTTCTGCTTAGTTTGGGATCAGATAGCCGTGTGTGAACAAATGTCTCAGGATATTTTATTTATTTATTTATCCAAGAGTTAAAAAAACACTCTGACATAAGAAATGTTAATTAAGTCTTTCAATAAAATATTTTTTTTCTATTACAGGCAACACTTGAAAGTTTATCTACATGTATGAAATCAGTTTCTTCTCGCTGGTCGCGTTCTTCCACTGGGAAATTCACTTTATTCCTGGACTTCTTAGCAGAGTACTGCGGTGACATGGACTATGAACCGATGGAGTGAATTTAATACAGATAGTGTTTTACTTAAATGGATATGATACTAACAGCACATTAGTGATGACAGCACGGTGGTAGGATACTTTGTAGTACCCGACTGGCTTTGTAGGGTACTTTGTAGTACCCAACTGGCTTGGTAGGGTACTTCTTAGTTCCCGACTGGCTTGGTAGGGTACTTTGTAGTACCCGACTGGCTTTGTAGGGTACTTTGTAGTACCCGACTGGCTTGGTAGGGTACTACTGGCTGGCTACTGCTAAGCTACACTTGAGTGAGAGCAAGTTCCCATCTAGACTTCAATGTGCTTAATCGGCCACATCACTTACCATCACATGGTGAGATTGCAGTCGGCCTGTTTGTCAACCTAATGACATAAAAAAAACTCTACCAAAAAAAATTATGACAGTAGTTGACAAGATTCAATGAATGTTGAGATATTGGGTTTCTTCTATTTCCTTTTTGGTACGGAACCCTAAATAACAATGTTAGTTGTATGAACTAGTCTCGCAAAGTGTATCTTACTTAATATTATAAACTACTGGTTCGTTTTTTTTTTTTTTAATGTTGGATAGCCCATTTATCAAGGGAGGCTATATAACATCACGATATGTTGCAAAAATCCCACGGGAACGCGGGTGAAACCGCGGGGGACAGCTAGTTACATAAATTTAAGCAAACAATTATGACAAATAAATTATAAAATGATTCAACGAACACCAAAATAGTATGTCTTATAAATAAATATTAAAGTACTTAAATATAAAACGAGTACATTAGTAAGTAGCTACTGTAAGAGAATTTAGGAGTTATTGCAAGTTTTACTGCTTTTAGTGTTAAATCGTCCGATTTAAATGACGGGACAAGAAGCTAAGAAAAGGTTTTTAGAGGATTTGTACAAAGAAAAGGATTTTGAATGACGTTAATATTTATCCTTGCTTAAAAGCAAAGTAGCCAGTAGATGTTATGCTATATAATATATTGGAAGACACAAAACCTAAAATGATCATAGAACTATTTATTGAAAAGAAAACAATGCAGCTTCAATAAATTTCATCGCTGCGATTTTTTTTTACTGGTCATAAAATAAGAAAAAGTATGTACTGACTGGCAACGTTAATTTAAAAAAAAAATACAGGTATCATAAACATTAGTTCAACTTTAACCCGTCAGTTCTTTCTTGGGACAATCGGGGTTTCGGTTTCAGCGTTGGTTCTCAAATGGGACAATCGGGACGATAACATTTACATGAAAATTGGGCGCGAATTTTGAATTTTTGAAAACTGTGCGCGATTTGACGAGTTGTTTGACAGGTTAATGTCGCGAGTCAACAGATTAACGGACTGACACTGTATATTCAGCTTTAATATACCTCAATTTAAATGGTGAAAATGAATGGAGTCATATGATGTGTAACATCTGACATCTCACCTTGGTAATACCTCTTTGAGTTTGAGGCTGTATGGGCTTAAAACCTTTGCCTGCACTACCATAGAGGAAATGTCTATTTAAAATTGTGCATCTATAAATACATAGTTTTTTTTAAAAGGATTTGAATTAAGCTTATGCAAAATAACTGCCAAAATATATAGGATTGTACGTAATGTAGATAGTTGGTTTACAATATTTATTAATTTATGTTGTACAAATGTGATTTATTGTGAATTAAAGTTTACTTACTTACAGACTTTTTACTTATTCCGTCTTTTTTATGTGGCGTAGGATATTATCTAAACATGTTAAACTAGATCAATTTCCCTTGGAATTAAAAAAATGCTGCCAATTTAATGCTGTATCTACCTAAAGCATATTATTATGTAATTTTATGTTTCTCTTCAATAAAATAATTGTAGTTTATGTCCACGTAAGCGAACTAATAAGAAAATAAAAAACATAAGTCTGATTTACAAAAAGTTCAAATTCTGTTATGTCACCTTTTTATTTTTTAACTCCAATCCCGCCATTTTGAATGATACTTAATTTTGGATATGATCCAAATGTCGAATAGGTATATCGCTTTTGCGGATGTAATAATAATTATGAAATGTAATAAAACAATTGAAAACTTGAACAAATAGTTTTATTTTTGATTGAACACCTTTTTTTTTCTACTATTACTATTGTGAAAGTTTGCTTGTGAAAATGTTTGTTACTCTTTCTCGCAACAACTACTGTACAGGTTTTGATGAAACTTGGCGCGCATGAAGATCATATCCTGGAATAAAGCATAGGATACTTTTTATTACGGGAAAAGATTTTCTGCTCCACTGAATAACTTTGCAAATTAAACTTTCAAGGCGAAAAGCTTTCTTACAATGCCGTAAAGTCAACTGGCTCTCAAGTGCAACTTCCGTAACCACCAACAGGTTGGCAACTTGGCTTACATTTAAAAATACATACCTATATATTTAATGGAAGATGGTTACAACTTCACTATTCTGAATGAATGATGTGAATGCGGTTACCTCACACGGTCGGGCGCCCTCACCTATGTAAATATGGCCGGGGCGCGGCGGCGATTTGTAACTCTTCTAAGAATGATTTTATTTTTCGAAAATAAGAATTATTAATACATACCTACTTACAACAATCCCATAGAAAATAAAGTAAGTACTCACTTTAAAATTTTCTCCAGTTATTCGAATTTTCCGGGAAACTTTTTCAGAATTAACTTTACTAGTATTATAAAGCTGAAGAGTTTGTGTGTTTGAACCTCAGAAACTACTGGTTCAAATTGAAAAATTATTGTAGAGTTGGATAGGCCATTTATCGAGGAAGGCTATATAACATTACGATATGTTGCGAAAATCCCACGGGAACGCGGTTGAAGCCGCGGGGGACAGACAGTTAAAAATATAGCTATTTAATCAGTCCAGCCGTCCTCAAGTGAACTACTTAAAACAAATTAGAAGCATAGTTTGTAACTTAACGGTAACTTTTAAATAAAAAAAGCCAACATCAATCATTTATATTTATTTTATGACTTTTTTTAACAGTATTCGTGATTTCTATGTAACTTAATATGTTATGTATTTGGAGGGAATGTAATTTTCTCAAAGTAAGCTGCACGACTTGCAATCTCACTAGAGTCGTTCGGAAATGAATAACCGTATCTATATTCAGTACAGAAACCCCTGTACGCTGGAAACCAATCTGAAATATTGGATTTAAAAAATATTTGGGGTAGGTTACCTACAGAACTTAATTTTTTTTAAATAGCATTGTCTATAGACAACAGAATCAGTGTTTTTTTTTTTAATTGTAATCTTTTTCGTACCATCTGGGTGGACCTATTCTCATGAAATCGTGAAGGTAGCGTTTGTAACTCAATTTTAGTTTCATTATCAAGGATCTAATTAACAAGTACCGAAATATAAGTAAGATGATAAGACCGCGTCGCTCTTCCATATATCACTTTTTGGTTAAAATATATTTGTTTTTTGTACTTGCAACCAAAAAAAGCTATGAAAGGCCTAAAAATCCTACTAATCCTATCCTACTAATATTAAAAATGCGAAAGTATGTTTGGATGTGTGTGAAGATGTGAAGATGTTTGTTACTCTTTCACGCAAAAACTACTGTATGGATTTTAATGAAACTTGGTACACAGGTAGATCATAATATACTGGAATAACATAATATGTTATAGGATACTTTTTATCCCGGGAAAATACAAGATCCCTCAGGAACGCGGGTGAAACCGCGGGGCGGAAAACTAGTAGTCTATAAAGTTATTATAAATAAATCAAATCTTATTTAAGCTTCGTAATCCTCGGATCCGTAAACGTCAGTCGTTCGAATTTCTTGTTTTTTCTTCTAATTTTATCGAATGTCATGATTCGTATCTGGGGGCAGGGCAGTGCCCACGCCAAGACAAGCCAAGCGAAGTGTAAGGGCACTCACTACCTATATTTTCTCAATACGCTTCGTCGTTTTTTTAACCTTTCTTTTTACATAAAATCGAAACAAGTTGTTTATACTTACTTGGTCCTGCAAAATAAAACAACAAATTATTATTACATTCCTATAGGTACATAATAAATCATTTTTATAGTCTTATTCTTGACGGTGCCCTGGAAGTCATTCGTTTCAGGGCCCGCCCAGAAATATTTAAAAAATGTTTACAGAGTTTCTTGCCGGTCCTTTTCAGTTTTTGTCTGACTTCCGAACTTTTAGTAACTTACCTAAACTGGAAAAATGGTTCTGACTTTGAAAGATACATCCTAATCATAAAAAATAGCTGGCACCTCAATACAAAATAAACAATAAAAATAGCAGACCATATTAGTGGATAAAAACTTACTTTTATTGGGATACATGCAGTTGTAGAACTTTAACTCGCAAATATTTGTGAAATTATGGTATTCAATTTCCCCAAGTGTTGTATTCAATCTTTTACCGCATACTTTGCCGTAACTGAAAGCACGCCCCCCCACTTGTAGTGACATCTAATAACATGACCAGATAAAGCTCGCATTATTGGATAGATATCGCTGGGGTCGGCAAACCGCGGCTCTTTGAAAGGTCAGTTGCGGCTCTTCAAGTTCCCCTCAAAATCCTTTTTTTTGGCTGCATATGAGATCAAATATTTCGTAAATACCGCGAGCCAAATAATTATCTTTATTTCGAACCTAAACGCAGTTTAACCACAACATTTTACTACAGTCCTATTAAAACGGAAAACTGCGGCTCTTTGAGTTTCCGAGAAGTCGATATTTTTCTGTAATCTGGCTCTTTGTCTAAAAGTTTGCTGACCCCTGAGATAGCGCTACAGTGAATTATCAGTGTTGCAAGTAGTTGAAACACACAAAACATCATCTTAATCATACCTGGCAATAATTCTTGCTCTTTTCACATCATTTCTCCATATAAGTATTTACTACTGTTATAACAAGCAAATCCAATCACAATTCCTGGAACTCTAGGGCCTACTAACTTAGTGGTAGTGACTTCGGATACCGCAACAAAGGTCGTGGGTTTGAATCCAATAATGCACTGCACGGTGGTAGGGTACTCGACTGACTCTACTACCCTCAAGTTGGAAGTCAGTCGCTACGCACCTGTTGGTGTGTCCCGGCAGTTGCACTTGAGAGCCAGTTGCCTTTAAGGCATTATAATGAGGTGTACATCACATTGGCAATCCCCCTAGTATTGCTGATATCTATAGCCGACGGTAGTCACTTACCACCAGGTCACCCGATTGCCGTTGTCAATTAAAAAAAGGAGACTAAACATATAAAGGCATAATATTTTATTAATCAATTTTTATATTTGGCAAACCATTTTTTTTTTTAATTTTGGATAAGCTTGTGTTTGATCACAATATCACCATGGTAAGTGAAGATGTGGCCGAAGGTGGTAAGCACACAAAGCCTAGATGGGAACTGGCTCTCAAGTGCAGCTGCCGAAACACACCAATAGGTGCTTGGCGACAGATTTTCAACTTGAGGGTGGTAGCCAACCAGTCGGGTACTATAAACTACCCTACCACCGTACTATGGTTTATTCACGATTTTTTCCTTCACCGAAAGCTCAAGCTCATTGTAGGATTCGAACCCACGACCTTCGCCGTGGTATCCGACGTCACTAACACTGAGCTATCATCGCCTTAATTATTAATTAGCGTGTTTCACTATGCACACTGGAATTGTTGAGTTTGCTACCATTTGTTTTTTTTGTTAATACTTACTCTCGGTACAAATACACACATCCTCGCTGGCAGGCTCGATATAGACCCATCGGGATAGCTTGTTCAGACATAGGTGTCGTGGGTGGCGTATTTGCTACAATTTCATCATAAAAAAAGTAGGTAATTGATAATATATATACAGTTAGCTTAGCTAAAAATTTAGGCGATGATAGCTCAGTGGTAAGTGACGTCGGATACTACGGCGAAGGTCGTGAGTTCAAATCCTACAATGAGCTTGAGCTTTCGGTGAAGGAAAACATCGTGAGGAAACTACAGCACGGTGGTAAGGTACTTTGTAGTACCCGACTGGCTGGCTACAACACACAAGTTGAAAATCTGTCGCCAAGCACCTATCTGTGTGTTCCGACAGCTGCACTTGAGAGCCAATTCCCATCTAGGCTTGGTGAGCTTACCACCTTCGGCCACATCATCACTTATCATGGTGAGATTGTAGTCAAACAGAAGCTTATCAATAAAAAATACGAGGTTTATTCTTAGAATATGACCACAATCTCTAAGTTAAGTGATGTGGTTGAACGTGGTAAACAGTTTGCTTGGACAGTGTGGTAGTCTTGCTTTGACCTTGCTATGCTTTCCATTACCGAAAGTTCAAGCTCATTCGGAACCCATGGCTTTCGACGACACGCCTACTGAATCATCACATTTGTTACCTACTGCAATAAATAATTTAAAGCTAAGCTATAAAATAATGAAACGTTTGGAGATATAGCGACATCTATCTACAAAACATTTATACTTATAGTTCGCACGACTCCTACATAGATGGCGCTCCAATAATCTACATCGCGCTAACGAAGTTTTCTAAGAGTTTTCGAGTCTCACATCGCTTCTCCATAGATACACTAAAACAAGCAGCATGATGAGGTGACCGTTTTGATAACGCCATTTCTACTACGTGTCAAAAAGAGACAAGCATAACGATTTAAGAAGAGGAACACTTTTTTTTGTCTCAAATGACAACGAGGCAGGCTGGTCACCTTATGGTAAGTGACAACCGTCACCTATAGACATTGGCAATACCAGGAGATTGCTAATGTGTTGTACACCTTATTACAATGCCTTAAAGGCGAACTGGCTCTCAAGTGCAATTGCCGGAACACACCAACAGGTGCTTGGCGACAGATTTTCAACTGTAGTGGTAGCCAGCCATTCGAGTACTACAAAGTACCCTACCACCGTGCTGTGGTTTCCTCACGATGTTTTCCTTCACCGAAAGCTCAAGCTCATTATAGGATTCGAACCCACCTTCGCCGCGGTATCCGACGTCACTTACCACTGAACTATCAGCTCACTAACACTCTTTAAAAAACTCTTGTTTATCGAAACCAAATGCTTATCATTAGACATTTCTAAATACTAGCTGTGCCGCGCGGTTTCACTCGCGTTCCCGAGGGATCTTATCATTTCCCGGGATAAAAAGTAGCCTATGTGCTATTCCAGACTATAATCTATCTCTATGCCAAATTTCATCCAGATCCTTTCAGCCGTTCTGGCGTAAAAGAGGAACAAACATCCAAACTTTCACATTTATAATATTAGTAAGTTTACAAGGGGCTCGGAACATTCATGTAAGGACTAATATGTACGATTTGAGATACGTGTGCGAAGTTTGGTTTCTAACTTGTTAGTTATCTAAGTTAGTAATTACTTTTTTAATTTGATCTGACTTGATTCGTGCGTTCTTTCTCCAACTACATCATACCTAGATGTTGTTTTGCAGATTTTTGGTAGGTACGATGATTATTCATAGAGTAACACCCCAGGATCCATGCAAAATACTATAAGCTCAGTTATGTGTGTTCTTCTGTTATTATTTGTTATTCTAAATTACTGTTTAGATTTAGACATTGTTAGTATTTGTATTTTTTTATGATTTACTTGTTAGTACAGTACCTACTTAATTCACTTGGGTAAGCTATAGTTGTTTTTTATAATTACCTTGCGCGTTGAGCATTTCATCTAAATCGGGGGGTAAAGTTTGACTAGTTGTTCTGTAAACAGATATAAAATGTTAAAATATATTTACAAAATAAAAGTAATTGATTCAGATCGACATCAGAATTGTATAGTTTCAATTGACTAATACCTATTAAGACACCTCTCTTTAACACGAAGCGACTGTACATGTTGGAAACTTATAATCAGGGCCAGATTTAGAGGTGTGGAGGCCCTGGGGCAACAAAGAAGTGCCAACAATTATTTTGCAATAGACAAATCATATTTTTCCTGCAAGTGTTTTAATCTTTTATTGCAAAGTTAAATCTTCGTATTTTTATATTTTGGTATAATTTTTCATAATAAATATAATTTATGTGGAGGCCCCGGGCAGTTGCCCCGTTTGCCCTCCTTTAAATCCGGCTCTGCTTATAATATAGGTGTAGGTCGCCGGTAAAACTTTGATATCGCGATGTAGAATTCCATGAGATTCTGTATCTTGCAATTGTCGTCCATTGCACGACTATCGCGATCATTGTAGTGTTTATAGTCACTTCAACTTCAGTCCGTTAATAGAAATAAGTGTGACTTACCTCAAGAATACCCACTCTCCTCCCTTATGATAAGGTTCATAAAATCCCTCAACTTGGTTCGAAAGATTTCCCATCGGCATTTGAGCGGCCTGTAATTCTTGTCGTCTAAACAATGAATTGAAAAGATTGCTCGAGGTTCTGAAAAAAATGCAAATAAGCTTGCGCTTTTATTAGCTGGTCGTATCTATGTAACGGAATCTTTGAACGTGATTTTCACACCTTTCAAAACGACGGTTTGATTTGAAACTTTGCACACTTATCAAGGTCCGATGACAATGCAATAATCTGGGAGCACGGTAGTGCCCCCGCCAAAACGCGAGCATAAAAGTGTACGGCCGTACGAAGCAGTTCAGGACATGTTCGACCCCCTTTAGCTTCGATGTGGATTTAATTAAACCCAGCATCGCTGGCGCATTAAAATAGGAAAATGTGCCGAATTATTTTATAAACCAAACTAAAAAGTATAAAATAAAATTAATAGTAAAAAAAAAACTATAAAAACACGCTTTTACAGAAAATAAAACTAAAAGGTAAAAAATAATTTTCAATAAATTTAAATTAAGGATAGTGTGATTAGCAAAAAAACTACAGTTTTAGAACAAAAAGGTAAATTACCACGACAAGTAGAGTCAGCAAATGTTTAAGTGTGGAACGCTAATGCTTTCGCTATTATGCAAAAAACATATATAAAATAGGCCTTTACATCTTAAATGGATGTTGTAAATACAACCGTGTGCAGGCTTTAGAATAACTGTAAAGTCTGATACGGGGGCGACAGTAGCGTCCGCATTTTGGCACCTAAACTGAGGGTCGTTTCTTCTCCAGTTGTTGCGGTCGCCAGCAAGGTCTTTCTAAAAATATACCCACAAAACCAATATTTCTGGTTTGCCAGTGAGACAATAGATTACTCGCTAGTTTAGTAGATGTACATCTCTATTAGGTATTACCTCAATAACACTCTTGTATTGTATGTAACCTTGCTGAGTTTCTTGCCGGTTCTTCTCAGCTGAAGGCTGACTTCCGAACCGGTGGTAACTTCTGTAATTCGACCTTCATAAGTGCCCTTCTAGGGCCTAAACTAAATAAATGGTTTTGACTTTGACTTTATTAAAACTCAATATTGTCTAATTTTAGCTGCGGACACAAATATTATGGAAGTAGATTTTTATTCGACTTACCTCCACACGCCGTCATCTTGGCTTTGCACTGTGTTAGCCATATTTGTTTTGTTACTTTCATATTGTTCTCTTGTTAGAATTTCTTCGTATGAATTCGATAAATGTACTGGGGATATAATTATAAAATTGGAATATTATTTTATCATCAATTTTGTGAATAACCTCGAACTAAGTGCTCATAAATTGATGTGACTTTTATCAACTTACTTAAAATTACTATTGAAATAAAAATATTATTTTCATAAAGCATGACTTTATAGAGAAACAAAAGAAAAGTAATGTAAAATAAACAACAATGAGCTGTTTAATTTCACGGTCTTATCAAACGACTCTAAGTAAATTAATTGAATTGCTCTTGTAATGAAAATGAACAATACTTTTTTATTCAAATAAAATTGCCCTTTACAGCCACTTTTATGTCTTGACTCTAGTTTCTGCTTCGCGATTTCAACCGCGTACCGCGAGAGATCTTATTAAATAATCTATGTTTCATTCCGGGATATGATCTATCTTTGTAAGCCATTTTGTAGCTGACTGAGTGTTAACAAAAATCGTACAAAAGCTTTTCATATATTATTAGTTGGATTTAAAAATCCATAAACTGTAATAACGCGTCGTTTGAAATATTCTATGAATAGAATAACTGTGAAATATTTTGATTTAGATTAGGGTTTACAGTACAAATACCTTAATTAATTAATTTATTTAAAGAATGTGAATCTTGTCCTGTCTGGACGCGAAATTGCGTAAAAAACAATTTAATATCTTAAACTTTTTTCGATTTGCTCGTTATCTACCTTTTAATAAATCAAAGGTACCATACCTACCTGCTACCCATTATTTGAGAACTAAAAGGGCCACGCCCACGCCTTTGGTCAAGGCCACATCCAGCGAGCCTATTCACGGTCGTTTATCATCGGATGACCATGGGGCGGGCTGTACAGCAAGATGGAAGATGTGTAAGGCGCTTTAGTAAAGTATCGTAGTGACGTAGTGAAAGTAGCTGGATTTGGGTTTAATGCTTTGATTATTTAATACTCATAGCTTTAATGCGACAGTTTTTCATTCTATATTACCTGTATATTTTTACAGTTTTCTCGAAAATTCAAAATGCACCATTACAAAATATAAATTAGATTTAGGGTGTTTTTTCGTCAATCTAACATTTTTAAAAATCCACTTTAATTTCTATAAATATTTGGTACAATTTCTATAAATACTATAAAAGATTAGCTAGACAAGGATGGTACAGTTGAAAACACTGGGAATGACTGACTGACTGACTGAGGACTTTTGGCGGGACCTTGCGAAGTGACGTTGCGTTTTCGTTTTATTTTAATTTTATTGGTTTATTTTGAGTTTTGTTGAATAATATCGGCGGTGTTTTGTCCAATAAAGATCAATCTAAAAGTCCGTGAATGTTTTAGTGGAACAGCCGCCAATTTAACAAAAACCTGACTGGATATATACGGACGAGGACTAGACGTTACAGTGAATGTGAGAATGTGACTATAACATAAAAGAAGAAATTAAAACTGAAGAAAATGTATACGACTGAAAGACTTTGTATCTATGGTCATGACTTAAAATTATAAAACAAAAATTGACTGAGTGACTGACTGTTGATTGATTTGATTCGATCCGTTTCGAAGCATCATTATTTCAAGATTACCTATTTTTGCTTTGGTTCTGATTTTGCAGTGATTGATTGATGTATATCAATAGCTAAATATCTAATACTTAAAATGATTATTAATTTAGTGATTTAAAAGAAAAAATAATGTCTCTAAATAGTGTTATGAATGAAGAAACCGCTGCGGAGCCTTCAGACCCATCCCAACATGCAGGAAGCAGATCCGCATCCCCTGTGGGAGAGCCTGAATTTATAAATATTAAAGCAGAACCGAGTGATGTTGTGCCAGATAGCAGGTAAGCCATTAAAATTAATTATATTTTAAGTTCTTGCGTGGCTGACCGACATAGTCTTGCTACTAAGAAATGACTTCTAAAACCGGCTCCTAAAGGTATTATCTGACCTATTTTAAGTAAATGATCTAACACGGTCCGAAAATACCTGAATCAAACCTGATTGAGTGTATGAACATTTATATTTTCTATGTTCTAAATATGTGACATACTTTTCTACTTGCTAAAACTTGACTATAATGTCATAGGGTAGCCAGGCATCTAGCTTACGCCGGGAAGGGTAGACTTTTCATCTTTTTGTCTGGCCATCATTAGGTACGGGAATCAAGAGGGTTCTATTTTTGTATAGCTTTTTATCCTGCCCTAATAGATAGCTCAGCGGGAAACAACACCTATTTATTGAGAAAGTATTATTTCTATATCTTCTAAAGTTTGTCATAGTAGATCCAAGTATTATCCAAATGTATAGCTTTTTCAATTATAGTCTAGGGCCTATAGGAAATTTCACCAGCCAACTTTATAGGAAAGTACATAGGAATGTAACTGATTAAAAAAATATGAATGCACAAGACAGCTTTAATAACTTTGAGACACTTTTCAACTTGCCATGTGGTACATCATTAATCTCCTTGCTAATTTGATAAAAAAAATAAAAATAAATGCTTAAGGCTTGTAGGCAGATTAGTGACAAATGTCTTTTCCATGAGCCAAATGAATTTTCTCTCTTTGATTACAATTTTGGGTTGGGTTTGTTTTAAATAGAAAAAAATATAATTTTAGTATTTATTACAATAGATATCACTATTCACGATAATTATTTTAGAAAACTATCTGTGATAACTATCAAGATAATTAATACAGTTTGATAATCCAAATATTTTATTTAAGTAGACTTCAAGTATACAATGTCATGTTTCATAATTGATTTCATATCTATCAACATGATTTTTAATAAAGTATATTCTAAACCCCTAAAAGTAGTTTATTTAGAATCAGTAATATAGGTAATAAAAATTGTATTAAAGTTGTCAAAAAATAAAAGGCCCATTTTGACAGCACAACCATGTGCCAAAAAGAGATGGACATAGTGCGACAAGAAGAGACACCCTCTTGTCAAAACGGGCCTATTAGATTATGGCGACTTTAATATTAAAACTATGTTATATTTGCACCTACAATTTTACTTATTTTTTAATCTCAGCCGGTTGCTTAGGTATCAAGTCTAATCAAAACATATCTGAGTACCTGCTTCTACCTTAGAACTCTTAGAAGTAATGTTGGAGCCAAAGTAGGCAACCACGCAAAGCCTAAAAAGAAAGTAATTTTCAAGTATGTAGTACCTAGGTGATTGGCCACAGTGTTCAACTTGAAGGTGGTAGTCAGCCTGGCAAGTACTACAAGTCCTACCCATATGGTGCTTATTTCTGATTATTATCGTGATAATTATTAGAGGCATATTTATCTTGATAATGTATTTATCATCTACTTAAACTCTTCATCAAGTCAAAGTTGCACCAGTAGGTAGTTTGTAATGCGTCTCGAAAAAATAGCGTCTCACATACTGTGCGAAGCGCTTTTTCCATAGTTATGCAAATAGTAATTTGAAAAAGTCACAATCACACAATACCTTATTATCTCTCAATGTAATAGTTACTTGACAAAACTTAACAATATTGACATATAAGGTGTACAACACATTAGCAATCCCCTGGTATTGCCAATGTCTATAGGCGACGGTTGTCACTTACCATCAGGTGACCCGCCTGCCTCGATGTCACTTGTGACATAAAATATATATATATATATATATATACAATGTTATTCTTAGTCCCAAAGAATCCGTTTAAAATAAATAAATAAATTAACATATAGAAAGAAAAGAAAGGAAAAAGAAAAGAAGGAAGAAAGAAATTGTATTTATCTTCTATGGTATTAATAGGTAAAATGGGTAAGTCAATTCCACAAGTAGAGATTGAACAGAAACAAAATAATGGAGGACAGTGGAAGAAAAATATGGCCCACGGCTCGTTTAAGCAAAACTACATTATGCCAAAATGCTATTTGTCTGTAGAAGCCCAGTACATAAATGCTTAGTATGCTTACAGTCGGCTCCGGATCTATGATAATCCACGAATACGCGCCAACCGTAAAATGTTTAAAAAAAAACAAGAATAAAAAAAGAGCGTTAATTTAAATGGTATTTTTTTCTGCTCACAAAAATGTCACTCATTAGATATTTGTGACTCTTTTTTTACAATTTATCTCAAACGCTTGATGACCTCTCCTGCGCTTGATGACCTCTCCTGCGTTGTTTTTGCCCTTGTTCGAAATAATCGTGGTGTACCGGCTGCAATCTCATCTTGTGCAGAAAGTAAAAAAATAGATTTAATATTTTGATAGGCGCCAAAATTATGTAGGTACAATGTGTGTGTAAATACGTTATCTTTTCTTCCTTTTTGTTTGCTGAAACAAGAGAGTATTTTAATTAAAATATCAAAATGTTTATGTCGCACTAACATATTATTATTTAGAAATAAATGGCGTATAGTTATGGGATTTCTAGTGCTTTATTTTATAATATGTTGGTAGGTGACCTGCCCACCTATCTCCCCCTTAAGTTTGTCCTACTACTTACCGGATAAAAATAAAATAAGTAATTAATAACTAAAATATAGGTCTTGGATATAGGTATATCCCGGTTCAAAATTCATATCACCTCATTTAGTGTTGTCATCCTCCAAAATCCGTATCACGCGAATTGCTTTCTCTTGTTCTTAATAGTGTAGCTTAGGAAACCGGAAAAGATCATGGCTACCAACTGAAAAATAAAAGATATTTTCTGTTAAAAAATAAAAGATATTTTCTGTTAAAAAATAAAAGACATTTTCTGTTAAAAAATATGTGTGTTCATATATCTAAATAATACAACGAAACATGCATGTGACTTCTACTTATAGACTCCCAAAAGTGCAATGTTATTTTGGCACGGGTGTAGGTTGTACCTCTTACCCTCCTGAATTTATGAAATGTGTTAAAAAAATTGGTAAAAAAGTTTGTGAGTTATTCTGTATTATAGTAGAAATAAGGCCAATTCTTTTGCAAATTGCGCCCCTCGGTACTGGGCTCCTGGTATCTTCTAAAATGTCTTAATTTTGGAAAAATCTTTTTTTAGTACCTACTTTGGTGTGTATTTTAACCTCTAAGAAGTAAAGTAGGGAATCGCGAGTTCACAAAAAGAAAGAAAATTACCTCAACAATAATAACAGTGACTATAACACCAGCTATAGCGTCTCCGAAGGTCTCGAAGTAGGAGCCGACCAGCTGGTTGCACCCTTGGAAGCTGTTCCCCAGCGTGCACTGGTTGTCCACCGGGCTGGCGCAGCATGAGGGGGGGATGATGGGCAGGACTCCTTGGTACGAGGACGCGCCTGTTGTGCCGCAACAACTGAACTGAAACATTATGTACAATCTTTATATGTGGGTACTTTCTAATTTCTGTGAGTTTTCTTCGCTACTTTTTACTATGAGAACAACTAGGATTGAAGGAAAGCTGTTACAAGGTAGCTCAAATGAAATTGATGGTAAAGATGTTAAATGCTTGCTATGCAGAATGCTTGTTATCATATAATATTACTGTTTCTTGCCGGGTCTTCTCAGTTAAAGGCTGACTTCTGAACCGGGTCGTAATTTCTTTCCCTTCATAAGTTTCCTCTCAGGACCTAAACTGACTAAATGGTTTTGGTCTTAGATTTCGCGAAATTTTTCCCAATAACTATGATCGAATTCCATAAAATGGTCCTCGTGATAATTTCAGCAGCCCCAATATTCATTGTATTTGGACCATAGATCCCATCTTGACTAAATAACTGAGAATCTATAAGCAGTTATTCCACTTACCAATTGCTCCATAACAAAGAAAACTTGTCTGAGGTTCTCCTGTCCGAAAGCGGAGGTGATCCACGACTCCACAGTCTCTTGTATGTTATCCAAGGATCTGAACAGCACCACTGCTAAGTAAATCTTTACAGCGGCTAAAATAGCCATGAATACTGCATACTGTAAAAAAAATATTGATATGGAACCCGATTAAACACGATAACAACGGCTTCAACCATCGAACTTCTCACGTGGTCTCATCCGAACACATTTGGAACCAATTTGGTCTCCCACTGTGCCATTTAAAAAGAGCCGTGGTTGCCATGGCAGTCCAGAAGGAGATTTTTGAAGGTTTTGCAACGTGCGACCACTGGTGTTGCAAGTGTCTAGGCTACGGTAACTGCTTACCATCAGGCTGTATGCTTGTTCCTTTTATAATAAAGGCACCCACAAAGCTTTTTAAGTGCTAAATAGAACTTACCATTATAAGCATGCATCTGGATTCCTTTATAGCGCCGCAGCAGGCCAGAAAAGCGATCACAAATATTACACATCCAAGGATCACCAGAGATATCGGCACGACGTTTATGTTGATAGGTATCAATCCCAGGATATCACTGAATTGAAGTAATACAGCTACTCCTAGACCTACCAAGACTAAGCCTGCGAGCTGAAATTAAAAAGTTTTTCATTAACGACCTGTGATAAAGTCTTGGAAGTCAATTTTGACCTATTTCTAATTGTTGTATCGAAATGAAACTTGGTATGCGTGTGTGGTTTAGATGACAATCAATACAATAATTTGGTATCTTGGAGCTGATCTGATGATGGAGTCAGATGATGGGTAGTGGAACTCTTCAGTGGCTAATAGTAAACTCGTCGAGTTTAGGGTCGTATGATTCGTTTTGATGAGTCCTTTGTTCATATATGATTTACTAGTTGTTCCCCGCGGTTTAGACCGCGTTTCCGAAAGATCTTATAGTTTCCCGGGATAAAAAGTATTCTATGTTTTATTCCAGGATATGATTTACCTGTGTGCGAAGTTTAATTAAAATCCTTTTAGCAGTTTTTGCGTGATTGAGCTACAAACATCTAAACTTTCCCATTAAAATGTTAGTAGGATGATTAATTTTGTAGCAAAAAGATGCACACTTACACTGTAAGGGATTAGGAAAAAGAGTGGGGCGGCTCGTGGGTGACTCTATCTATATACCTTCTTTTATTCTGGATAAGCTTGTGTTTCACCACAATCTCATCATGGCAAGTGATGATGTGGCCGAAGGTGGTAAGCACACAAAGTCTAGCTAAACTAGCTCTCAAGTGCAGCTGTCGGAACACACCCATAGGTGCTTGGCGACAGATTTTCAACTTGAGGGTGGTAGCCAGCCAGTCGGGTACTACAAAGTACCCTACCACCGTGCTGTGGTTTCCTCACGATGTTTTTTTATATCATAGGGGGAAAGAGATCTTTTTTTTTAGATTTAGGTCACCTGATGTTAAGTGATCCCCACCGCCCATGCATACCCGCAACACCCAAGGGATCACCCAGGGATATGTTGCCGGCCTTTTAAATGGGAATACGCTCTTTTCTTGAAAGTCCCTAATTGGACCCGCCTTTCGGAAACACCGCCGCTGGAAATCGATTCCACAGGTTTAGTTTTCCTTCACTAAAAGCTCAAGCTCATTGTTGGATTCGAACCCACCTTCGCCGCGGTATCCGACGAAACTTACCACTGAGCTATCACTCATACGAAATGTTCATGCAATTGTTAAAAATTTAAACTTACCGCAAACACAACGTTGGCGAAAAACAGCACATATTTCACTATAAACCCAGCGCAACACATTTTACTAGTTTATTTTTGTATGAATTAATTCAAAACGCTATTGCCTTATTCGAAACTGATAACATACTACCTGATTCATATTGCCAGGGTTAGATAACAGTCACTATTGATAATTGATAACAATGATAGTATAAGTACTAAGGTAGATAGGTAATAAGCGCTCCTAAATCGGGAGGCTAAAGAGTGGCTAATTAGCCTAACTTAACCTGTGTCGTGTCGCCGGAATCAACGGCTGCACTTCACGTACCGAGTGCAATTAAAAGTAAAAGTGACACAAAACAAACAAAAAATGTCATTGTGTGTTATGAGATATCATAATGTAGTATGGATATTGTAATATTAAGTTTTGGAACGAAGTTCCTTAGCGCGCGTTGTGAAAGGGGGCTAGACGGAAAAAAATCTTACGAAAAAATTGTCACGACACTTTTAGTGTCAAAAGTGCGTTGACCTGTCTCTCTCTCTCTCTCTCCCTCTCTCTTATAGAAAGCAAGCTAGGTATTTTCATTTCTATTTATATATAGAAATGAAAATTGATGAATACCGTCCTCGGCTCTCTTATGACCCTCACCTAGCGGCTCGGCTCTCAATTGCGCCTCAGCGGTAATGACCAACTTTACACACTTATACCATAATCTACTATTTTGTAGAATAATAAAGTTTATTGAATGGAAAATATTTACATTATCTAGCTACAATTTAAAAACTAATCTAATGTAAAAACTACCTAAAATAAACTATAATAGTGCGTCGAAGGATTCCTCCGCATCGCCGTCGACTGGTGATTCCCAAAAGACTGGCAGCATTGCCACGTTGAATGGCGATGCTAAGTTACTTATGTGTGCGTTAGAGTAACATTTCTCTTTCATTTTGTTAAGATAGAATGTTAGGTAACCTATCTACACCTTTTCTATACATCTATACTAATATTATGAAGAGGTAAAGTCTGAAAAAAGCATTTATTAACTACACAAATACAACTTAAAGCTAAAACATAATATAGCAGAAGGTTAATAATATTTAGTACTCTTTGTGTGTTCATGTAGAACCAGATGTTTAATAACATACATATATCTGATGATCCCCACACTAGGCAAAGCCTGTATCGTGGAGACCTGGATACGATTAAACATTAAAACGACAAAGGAATCCCCAGCTGACATATTTTAACATAACATTTTATCAGGATTAAATACAGCAAATAAAACATAATTAAACAAAAATCTGTGAGGTTGTAGGGGGTAATCTCTGGATCTACTCAACCCATTTTGGAAATTCTTTTACCAATAGAAAGCCACGTTATTTGTGAGTGTCATAGGCTATATTTTTATCGGGAAAAGATAAGATCCCACGGGAACGCGGGTGAAACCGCGGGGGACAGTTGCTTATAATATCGTTGATTGATAAGAGTTATATGGAATGATGTGTCATACGTGTTTTTGCGACGAGGACTTAAGCCATTTGATTAAAATAATGATAAAAGTGTATTAGGACGTGATAAGTATATTGTTTGAGTGAAGCATGATATGAGTAGGTGAACGCACACCTGTTAGCTCTCAAGCGCCGGATCTGAATTAAAATAAATATCCTCGGACATTTGTTCACACACGGCTATCTGATCCCAAACTAAGCAGAGCTTGTAATATGGACAACCAGATGACTGATATACTACTTTTTGAATTCTTTGGTTGAATGTGATTTCGCGCGGTACCCTAATTTAAAAGTAGCCTCAGTTACTCCTTATTACATCAGCTACCTGCCAGCGAAAGTCCCGTCAAAATCGGTCCGGCCGTTTGGAGATTAGTCGGAACAAACAGACAGACTGAATTATCATAATGGTAGTTTTCTATGTGTGAAAGAATTTTCAAAATTGGACCTTACAAATAAATATTGATATTTATAATAATAGTTAGATTAGTCACTCTTTAAGGCGGTTATCTAATGAAAATTATCTGTCCATGATTAATGCTATAAACATAACTGTTTATGTTACGGGAAATCCTTATAAGTGCGTGTTACTGTTCGTTAGTCTCGCTAAAACTCAAAAACGGTTTGACCGATTCGAATAATTCTTAATTTAAATGAAAAAAAATAGGGAAAACCCTTAGGTTAATAATGGGCATCATAATAGGTCATCGCGCGCGCCGCTCTGACGTAGATGCAGAGCTCCCTTTCAATGACAGCTCCCAAAATGCGTCAACTCAATATTTGAGTGTGTATTAGCAAGGATGCTAGTGTGCGTGAAAACATTGTGTCGCGACAACTGAATGGTGACATTTCTTGCAACGAGACTGGGCTCGGTTCGGCTCGGGTACGCTTCGGGTTCCATTTAGGCGTAGTATTTGTTGCCGCTTTTTTCAAGTATGACGGCGGCATCTAGTCAATGCGGCGCGATGACTTTTGAAAGAAAAAATTTAAATTGGTAATTTTCTACGGGAGTCGCCTTAATGACAGCTACTGTCATTCTTTTCGTGCATTTGTCTCCGCCCAAGCTCCGCCCCGAATAGCAGAATAATTGTTATTATTTAAATTATTTTTGTCATACATTTAGTATAGAACGATATTTTTTATCGAAGAGATTTAAAGATAGATACAATAGAGCGGCTATCAGAAGAAATGTCATAGAAAAACTGTGATCCCATTCCATGCCTCAGTAACGCCATCTATCTATGAATAAACTAGACTAGACTGAGCGACTTTTGTCCACTGGACATAAATATCGGATAACGATTTTGTTCGCAATGTCCTGTCTACTAGTATAAGTTAAAAGTCTTTGTTTTTGATAATACTATCGCGAGATCGGATTGATTGATGGTTTAGATTCACATTTGGACCCGGAAGGTGGCGCTGGAATCGTCTATGTTTTGTTTACATAAAAAAAACCCGTTGCAAGTTTTTTACCACCTTGTATAACAAATGTACATATCATTTGATAAATTCAATGATTTATTTTTCGATTTGACCGATATGACTGTCAGTCACTCGTCATATATTCATTTCGACGATTAAAAATGTCTTCAAGGCACTGTAAAAAGGTCGTCAACACATTTTTTTCTTTTTACCTTTAAGCCATTATTTATTTTAAATATTCTTCTGTAAAATAATTCTGTAATGTCTAGTACTCGTCCGTACAAGTCCGGTCAGGTTTTGGTGAAATTAGCGGCTGTTCCACTAAAACTTTTCACGGACTTTTTGGGACAACCTGAAAAGTCACGATACACGCTTTCATTTCATTTCACTTGTTTTTTTTTTTTAACATTTGCGTTTGGCCACTGACCCGTCCATGAAGGACGAAGACGAGGCCTAAGATGGAGCACGCTTGCCCAAAAGGTGCCTATTCACTCTGGCCTTGAAGATCCCCAGATTATAGGAGTCTGGAAACACAGACGCCGGAAGCAGGTTCCACTCCCTTGCCGTTCGCACCAAAAAAGAGGACGCAAAACGCTGTGTCTGCATGGTCGGCATGTCAACGACGTACGGGTGGAAATTCTCCCGGCGTCTTGTGGTTCGGTGTAAAAAAGGGGATGGTGGAATTAATTTGAATAATTCCTGCGCACACTCTCCAAAGTATATCCTATAGAAAACCGATAGGCAAGCAACCTTTCGGCGATGGTCAAGGCCCGTAAGTTTAGCCTTAAGAAGGATCTCATCACCGATAAGTCTCCTGGCTCGGCGGTCTATTGAGTCAAGGGCGTCAAGCTGGTACTTGGCAGATCCATCCCATAGGTGGCAGCAGTACTCCATGCACGATCGGACTTGCGCTTTATAAAGCTGCAGCAGCTGTTCTGGTGTGAAGTACCGCTTGACCTTCGACAGAATGCCAAGTTTTCTAGCAGCAGTGTCCGCCTTCGACTCAATAGAATAGCCAAAGTTTAATTTGGCCGTTAAGGTCACGTCAAGGAGATCAAGTCGATCGCATAACGGCAAGGATACACTTTGGAAAGTTGGAGTCAGGTTGTTGCAGCGCATCTTTATATATAATAGGAGAATAATAACATAATCATTGTATTGCTATTTAATTGTCTCAGGCGTTTAATTATTTATTATGTACTTAGCCTACCTACATACTTTTTATTACACTCTCTCTTGCGTGGCTACTGCTTATGAGTTAATACACATTTTATCTACCAGTTACCAAATTTATTTATTTAAAACCCAAAAATTACCTGAAGAAATTCACCGTCTCCTACATGGTCCTTGCAATCCAGATATTAATAATTGGAAATTATCAGCGCAAGTGGAAAACAATTTATTCAAAAGTGGCTCATATATGAAGAAACGGAGTTAAGAGTCAACGGTTTTAAAGGAAAGTGGTTATGTGATTGGACTTTAGTTTCATTAAAACAAATTAAAATAAATTGTATATTAAAACATTTATTAAATTAAACCCAACATTCCATAATTTACACTTCAGGTAATGTTAAAAATTTGGTACCTAATTACAAAGGTTAAATGAAGGTTAGTACAATATAATTACTGTATTTTATCATAATTTATAGTATATAAAAGGAAATCTACATTAAATAGGTGTACACATTGCAAATATAAATTAAAATTAAAAGGTACAAATAGTTAACAGTGCTTAGATAATCTTACAGTACAGTAACCGTTAGTAGTTACATCAGTTAACTTTTTAAATTGTCATTAATTGAACCTTTATACTATTTGCTTTGTATTTAATTATAAAACCTGCCCATAAAGACACACAGGCTCTTTTACGTAGATTTATACTAAACATTATTTATAGATTATGCTATAGAAATTGTACAATCAACATTAATTATTTAAACTTATACCTAGATAAAATTGTAACTTATACCTACTTATACTAAATACATCTATTAAGTAACGCAAATTAATAATAAAATCTACCTATCTATGTACACATTATAAAATTCAAAGAATATTTGTCAAATCAGTTTAACATCAATACTTAACCTATATTTATACACATTAGTCAATCTTAATATTGTAAATTTCCAGGTCTACGGCACTCATCTCTCATAATGACCGATATTAAAGAACTTAAGAGGAAACGTGGCAGTTGTAAAGGCAGATTAACAGCTTTTGGAAATTACTTAACAACTTTGAATATTTCTGAACCAACCGCTTGTCAGGTAATGGAGTTACAACTGCGTATCGACAAATTAGAGAGTTTGTATGATGAATTCAATGAAATTCAGATACAATTAGAATGTTTATCTGAAAATCTTGATGCCGAGACACTTGAAAGGACTAATGTTGAGTCTCAGTATTATAGTTTATTAGCTAAGGGAAAAAACATGATCAACACTTTTACTAACTCAGATCAAGATGACAACAAATCGAATCGCAGTAGTTCAAAACGTCGATTAGCCAAATTGCCTACTATTCATTTGTCAAAATTTTCTGGCTCATACGATAACTGGCTCGAGTTTCGCGATACCTTTTCCAGTCTCATTCACGACAATGACGACATAGACGAAATTAATAAGTTCCATTATTTAAGGTCATCCTTGGAAGGGTCGGCTGCTGTTGTGATACAATCGATTGAGTTTTCATCTCAAAACTACAACATAGCATGGCAACTATTGTGTGAAAGGTTCGATAATAAAAGACTGTTGATCCAAAATCACGTCACATCATTATTTAATCTCGAACCGATTACAAAAGAATCCTCATTATCATTAAAACGTATGATTGATCAAGTAAATAAAAATATTCGAGCATTGAGTACATTAGGTGAACCTGTTAACAGCTGGGATACATTATTAATTTATATTATTAGTCATAAGTTAGACACAAAAACATTCCGTGAGTGGGAGGAGTGTAAAGGGCACTTTGATAAAGGGACTACAATTACTTTTATCCAATTTATGGATTTTATGCGTAGTCATGCTGATCTAATTGAAACATTGGAATTATCTCGACATTCTAACACAAATTCGAGTAGTAATCAATCTAACACTTCATCTAAGAACAGTTCAAAACTCAAAACAATGTTTTCACTAGACAAAACTTATTCACACGCCCATATTAATTGTCCAAAATGCAACGGTGATCATAACCTTAACACTTGCCCACAGTTCTTAGCATTAAATCTCAACGATAGAATGTCGTCACTTGCGAGTTATAAGGTATGTTTTAATTGCTTCCGTCGCGGTCACTATCCAAATTATTGTAAAAAAACCGGATGCAAAATATGCAAGCGTAAGCATCACACATTCATTCATAACAATGACTATAAACCAAATGTGAATAAAGCATCGAGTGATAGCGCGACAAGCAGCAGTCATAACGAGCGGGTCGACCAGGCGATGACGTCATCCGCCGCCGCCGCTTGCTCCCGAACAACCACAAACACCGATAATAATACTCATGTCGCACTCTCCGCTAGCGTGAACGCGCATCCACATTCGTGCAGCTCTGGCGAGATTCTGTTATCGACTGCATTAATTAGGTGTTATGATGGTAATAATAAGGAACACATCGCACGCGCATTACTTGACTCTGGGAGTTCGTCGTGTTTAATAACTGAAAATCTATTTAATAAGCTCAACTTACCGACGATTAATACAGATAGGTTTATACAGGGAATTAATAATTCAATATCCTCGGTACAAAAAATGTGTCGAGTAAACATCGAGTCTTTGTATGAATCTTATTCAGACAACATTGTATGTTTCGTTTTACCTACGATAATAGATAATATTCCCTCTAGACAGGTACATTTAGATATCCCGTCAAATTTGCAATTAGCCGATCCCTACTTTCACACGCCAGCTTCCATTGACATGATTATAGGAGCTGACGTATTTTGGAATTTATTAGGATCAGAACGGATTGTATTAGGTGATCAAAAACCAACACTTCATCAAACCAGGCTTGGCTGGCTGGTTTGTGGCCCATTAAACGGCGGCCATAACGTGTTGTCACAATCCTTTACATTAAAATGTAACTTTTCTAAATTAAATAATAATAATGATGTAGATAGTATACAAAACCAATTAATGCGTTTTAGGCAGATTGAAGAGGTCTGTCATCAATCTTCTATCTACTCAGCTGAAGAAAAGTTATGCGAAGAGCATTTTTTAAACAATACTTCGCGCTTAGAAGATGGCCGATTTTGCGTCAAGATTCCGTTAAAGGAATCAACAGATATTTTAGGTGATTCATACAATCGCGCCAAGCGATGTTTTCTTTCCTTAGAGCGTCGAAATCAGAATCAGCCTGCACTCAATAAAATGTATAAAGGCCTCATGTCTGAGTACATATCTTTAGGTCACATATCTGAGTGTCATATTGATGGTGACCAACGGTCATACTTTTTACCTCACCATGGCGTAATGCGTGAGAGTAGTTCAACCACAAAATTACGTGTGGTATTTAATGTTGGTGCACCTACCACCTCTGGCATCTCTTTTAATCAAATCCAGATGGTAGGGCCTACCGTTCAAGATGATTTGACAGCCATACTTCTCAGATTTAGGTTGTACAAATATGTAATCTCTGCAGATGTCGAGAAAATGTACCGACAAATATTAGTGCATCCATCAGACAGACACCTACAGAGAATCATCTGGCGTGATAGTGCTTCTACTCCAATTAAGGTATTTAATTTAAATACACTTACCCATGGTACAGCTAATGCTCCTTTCCTCGCCACGAGATGTCTCAAACAGGTTGGCCTTGAATGTCAGGATCAGAGGGTCGCGGATGTCTTCATTCACGATTTCTTTGTAGAAAATCCTTAACCGGTGGAGACCAAATCGAGGAGGTTCAAATGTTGCGACATGGCGTGACTGATGCTCTTGCTTCTGCTTCTATGCATTTGCGGAAATGGAAATCCAATGAGCCCACCTTAATCTCGGAATAGTCCAATCAGACTCCCTTCGATTTAAACATGGAAGGCGACGTCTTGAATAAAACTTTAGGGCTGAGCTGGCAAACGCACACCGATGAACTTTGTTTTCCTATAATGGTTCCTGAGAAGATAGAAAACACAAAGCGAGAAATGCTGGGAGTTATCGCTCGGATCTTTGATCTTTTAGGATTATTGGCACTACAGTCAATAATAATCCAAACCAGTAGATTTGAACGTTTTTCTAATTTCAAGAGATTGCAGCGTAGTATTTGTTACGTATTTCGTTTTGTAAGTTTATGTAAAAAACGCCTTATAAACACCTCACATTTTTCAACAGACGAATTAAACAAATCACTGAACTTAATTATTATTCAGTCGCAAAGGGAATCCTTTCCTGAATACAACTTATTACTTGATACTAAAATTTTACCACATAAAAATAGACTTTTAAAATTAAATGTTTTTCTAGATGAAAACAAAATAATGCGAGTTGGGGGTAGATTAGAAAATTCAGAATATTCATTTGATAAAAAACATCCAATTTTATTACAGTCCACTCATCACTTTGTTAAACTTTTATTTAAATATGAGCATTTGAAGTTAATGCATGCAGGTCCACAACTATTATTGGCCTCTATTCGTGAGACATTTTGGCCGTTAGGTGGCCGCAACTTAGCCAGAGCTAGTTACCGTCAATGCATTCGCTGTCAGCGTCTAAAAGGGAACACTATCACCCCGCAAATGGGTCAGTTGCCATCGAGTAGACTCTCACCAGCAGACTACCCTTTCCAAAACGTAGGCGTTCACTACGCAGGCCCTATTACTTCAGTCAGTCGTCAAGGTCGTGGATGTAAATTGTTAAAAGTATATATTGTCATTTTTGTATGTTTTACGACCAAGGCTTTACATATAGAATTGGTGGGCGATTTGACTAGTCATAATTATATTCAAGCTTTACGCAGGTTCATGTCTCGAAGAGGAAAACCTCTCAATATTTATTCCGATAACGGAACATCATTTGTAGGAGCCTATAACGAAATTTCGAAATTTTTTAAGAGCAGTTGTGACTTCATTTCTGAAAGCGTCGCACATGACGGAATTAAGTTTCACTTTATACCTGCCTACGCTCCGCATTTCGGTGGTCTTTGGGAGGCGGGTGTTAAGTCGACAAAACATCATTTAGTTAGAGTGTTGGGAAATTGTCATTTAACTTACGAAGAACTTAATTCTACTTTAATACAAATTGAGGCTATTTTAAATTCACGACCACTTACTCCTTTGTCATCGAATGTAGAAGATCTTCAACCTCTTACTCCAGGTCACTTTTTAATCGGTAGACCACTCACTTCGCTGCCAGTTAAGGATCTACGTGACTACTCTACACTTCATCTGTCCAGGCATCAACGAATTGAGCAAATAAGACAGCATTTCTGGGAAAGGTGGCAATAAGAGTAAATAATGTTTCCGAGCTTCAACAGAGAGTCAAATGGCAAAATAACTCGGACTCTTTAAAACTTAACTCGCTCGTCATTATCAAGGAGGATAATTTACCGCCATTGAAATGGAAGCTGGGTCGGATCATAGCTCTTCACCCGGGCAAAGATCAAATATGCAGGGTTGCTGATGTCAAGACTGCCACGGGAATATTTCGCCGAGATTTCTCAAAAATTTGTCCTCTAATTGAAGATTGTTGAAAGTCAAGCATTCAACGGCCGGGGGCATGTTGCAGCGCATCTTTATATATAATAGGAGAATAATAACATAATCATTGTATTGCTATTTAATTGTCTCAGGCGTTTAATTATTTATTATGTACTTAGCCTACCTACATACTTTTTATTACACTCTCTCTTGCGTGGCTACTGCTTATGAGTTAATACACATTTTATCTACCAGTTACCAAATTTATTTATTTAAAACCCAAAAATTACCTGAAGAAATTCACCGTCTCCTACACAGGTGGAGAGGACTCCGTTTTGCGGTGAACAGACACGCCTGTGTTTTGGTGGCGTTAAATGAAACCAGATTGGACTTGCCCCAGTCAGAGACTGCCTGTAAGGTCACATTCAACCGCTCGACCATGTCCTCTCGCAACAAGCGGATCTCGTCACTGGTAGCACGTACGCTGGAGACGTAACTCTCCGCAGCAGTGCTGTCGTCTGCATACCCAAAGATACCGGGCTTCAGCAGGTCATTAATATGCAGCAAGAATAAAGTTGCGGAGAGAACCGATCCCTGAGGAACTCCGGCATTGATAGCCATAAGATCCGACGAGCACCCGTCTATAACCACTCGTATAGACCGTTCACTCAGGAAATCGGAAATCCAAGCGCACAAACTATCAGGGATTCCATATGAGGGAAGCTTGCTTAGAAGGCTAGTGTGCCAGACCCTATCGAAAGCCTTGGAGATATCGAGGGAGACGGCAATTGTTTCCCCTTATCTCTCAATGGCTTCACTCCATAGATGTGTGGCGTATACAAGAAGGTCCCCAGTGGACCGTTTTTGGCGGAAACTAAACTGTCGATCACTGAGGAGATCGTTGTCTTCTAGGTACGCCAGGAGTCTTCGATTCAATACACGCTCCATAGTCTTACAGAGTATGGAGGTGATTGCAATCGGTCGATAGTTAGTGGGGTCGCCATTTTTAGGTACCGGTTGTACATTCGCAAGCTTCCAGACTTTTGGAACTTGACCCAATCGAAGAGAGAGGCGAAACAGGCGTGTCAGGACAGGAGACAATTCGGGCGTACAATTCCTCAGGACAATGGCTGGTATGCCGTCGGGACCACTGGCTTTATTCACGTCTAGAGTGCGTAACACCTTTACAACCTCCTTTTGTCGGATACGAAAGTCCGGCATTAGGCAGTCGCAAGAGGGTAGCAATGATGGTGTGTGTGAACCAGCGTCTAGACGTGAGGTTTCCGCAAACAGAGAGGCAAACAAATTGGCCTTCTCAGTGGCAGTATGTGCTAGTGATCCATCAGGCTTCAGCAACGGCGGCAGCGAGGGACGGCAGAAGTTAGTTTCGTGCACTTAGATTGATCTTTATTGGACAAAACACCACCGATGTTATTCAATAAAACTCAAAATACACAAATTGAAATGAAAATAAAACGAAAACGCAACGTCACTTCGCAAGTTCCCGCCAAAAAGTCATACATTTGCAATCCCCGTGGTATTGCTAATGTTTATAAAATAATGGTCCCTTCATTTTGTTCTGGTAATAATAATATTACGCTTGAAAACACAAACCTAGAGAAAGAGAAGTAAAATATGACGGAACAATTAGTGTAATATAAAAAAAAACCTGTCAAGTGCGAGCCAGACTCGCGCACCGAGGGTTCCGTACAAATTTTGTAGTCTTTTTTTTAAATTATAGTTTTTAGTATTTGTTGTTATAGTAGCATCATAAATATATCATCTGTGAAAATTTGTGTGGCACGTCGAAAGATTTAATATATTTTTCACTCCTCTTGCTCAAAAAGACCGTCATTGTGAAGAAGAGCGAAGAAAAAATAGCAATTCTTCCTCAAGGGGAAAAAGTTTTTTTCTTAATTTTTGTGTGTCAAATGACAATGAGCCTACAAAAACGAAAAAGTCTCGACTTATTACTGTTTCATAAAAAAAGAACTTCATTTTTATTTTGAAAATGGAACTAAAATCGTTGATCTCTGGTAGAATGCATGCAATGTGTTGCGGCTACAGAAGAAACAAAAAAAAAGACATTATAAACTACATATTTCATATTGTATTGGATTGTTTTATTTTCTCGCAATCGTAGTGAAAAGTATAGTGTAACACACGGCGCTAAAACCCATTAAAACTCGGTTTCTATTTACTACCTCGTATATAATGGGTCATTTTAGCTCCTCGTATAACAGTCTATTATTAATTCCAGTATTAAATCGGAGCCTCCAGGCCCAGCAGTTGAAGAACCAGAGTCAGCTGTTCAAGATTACGGCAGTTTTGTAGATGTCAAAATAGAACCGGTGGACAATTTTGATAATAATGTAAGTTTAATATAAATATCTTGGGACATTTTTTAAGGCGATGATAGCTCAGTGGTAGTGACGTCGAATACGGCGGCGAAGGTCGTGGGTTCGAATCCTACAATGAGCTGGAGTTTTCGGTGAAGGAAAACATCGTGAGGAAACCATAGCACGGTGGTAGGGTACTTTATAGTAGGTACCCGACTGGCTGGCTACCACCCTCAAGTTGAAAATCTGTCGCCAAACACCTATCGGTGTGTTCCGTCAGCTGCTCTTGAGAGCCAGTTCCCATCTAGGCTTTGTGTGCTTACCATCTTCGGCCACATCATCACTTACCATAGTGAGATTGTGATCAAACAGAAGCCTATACAGAATTAAAAAAAAAAAAAAAACAACTTTTTGTTGATAAAACACCTAAAACGAATGTTGATGATGGAAACCTGAAAAATAAATAAAATGTATTAGTTAATTAAAAATAATTAAAAAAAAACTTAAATAATATGTATACTTACCTTTACTAGTGATGCTCGTACCTATTTAATTAGTTACCCTCTTGTGTATGATGTACTTACTGTTTGCCTACCTACCTATGTTTGAAATAAATGGGCGTTGGTCAGTCGTCTGCACACCGCTACTGTGACTATACGCATTTTATTTTCTATCCAACCAAAACTTACCTTAAAAGTATCTTTCTTTGAACTCTAATCTCAACCAGCACCTACGTCGGTTACAACGAATAAACCACGTAAAACACACATACATATATGTAGGCGCCTGCGCCATCTAGCGTGGATAGAAAGAATCTTGTAAACTACACATAACGCCACCGAGCGCATCATTCGACTCCCCCACTCTGTAATCTTTATAAATAGACGGGGCGATCGCCGTAAAGTCAGTCTTTGCTCGGGCGTGGCCCGATACACATGTTGTCATAGTTAATTTGTGCAAACGAATTAATTATTATTATCCTGACCTACCCTCTATCCGTCATATACTTAGGCTCTATATAGCTCTGTGGTTGTAGTCAAAAATAGAGAAATAAATCCCTAAAGGAGAATTTACCATTATCAGATAATCATTTGTGATTATCTTGATAATAAATAGGAGCATTTACATCTTAAATAGATGATCTAATTATTTTTTTTATGTCACACACAAGTGACATCGAGGCAGGCGGGTCACCTGATGGTAAGTGACAACCGTCGCCTATAGACATTGGCAATACCAGGGGATTGCTAATGTGTTGTACACCTTATTACAATGCCTTAAACTGCCTTTAAAGGCGAACTGGCTCTCAAGTGCAGTTGCCGGAACACACCAATAGGTGCTTGGCGATAGATTTTCAACATGAGGGTGGTAGCCAGCCAGTCGAGTACTACAAAGTACCCTACCACCGTGCTGTGGTTTCCTCACGATGTTTTCCTTCACCTAAAGCTCAAGCTCATTCTAGGATTCGAACCCACGACCTTCGCCGCGGTATCCGACGTCACTTTCCACTGAGCTATCATCGCCTTGAATATCGTGATACTCCTCTTCTGCGTGAAAGGGGATGATCTTGATAATGATCTGTGATTATCATGATAATGATTTGTGATTATCTTGATAATGATCTGTGATTATCGTGATAACATAACTGAATATTTTAATTTCAGTTCCTGAGCGGCTTTGGCAATGAGTTTATTCAACAACCACACTCTTCTCAGTATTATTTTTCTAATGGTAAGTATTCTTCATTAATGTTTATGGCAATATAACTCTTAAACGGCTTAATATATTTGGATGAAATTTAGCACACAGCTAGATAATATCCTTGAATCTATATATGTATAAATAAAAGGAGAAGTCCTGACTGACTCATCAACGCCCAGCCTAAACCCTAGGACCTAGGAAGATGTTTTTTTTCACAGGTGTTGTTTTTAAATTTGACCGAGGAATAAGAACGGATTTTTAAGGGAGTGAAACGGGGTTTGAATTTTTGTATGGAAGTCCGCCATTTTTGAAGCTGTGAATGAAACTGTTTTTAAGCTAATAGTTAGAAATAAAGAAACACGTGTTTTAGAGTTTTTTTTTTAATTCCACCCCTGAGGGGGTGAAACGGAGGTTCAAAGTTGGTATGAAAAATGAGAAGGCCGGACTCATTGACTCATCAACGCCCAGTCTACAACCTTGGACCTAGAAAGCTGATTTTTTTCACAGTACGAAGAATAAGATAGGATTTTTCGAAATTCAATCTCTAAATGGGTAAAAAAGGGATACGCGGGTGAAACCGCGGGGCGGAAAGCTAGTATAATATATGATTGTATACCGAAAAGCTGTTTGAAGTAAGCTAGCCAGGATATGATCTACATGTGTGCCAAGTTTCATTAAAATCCGTTCAGCCATTTTTGCGTGAAAGAGTAACAAACATCCATCTATCCATCCCAACTTTCACATTTATAATATTAGTTAAGTTTTACCTCAAGTATTAATGATTCAGTTTCAGATGAAATCCTAAACCAGAACACTACAATCGACGGAAAATACATCTGTCCTATATGCAACAAACGTTTCGCGAACAAAGGTAACGTACACCGCCATCTAGAGTTACACAACAAAAACATATACAACTGTCAGGTTTGCTTCAAACAATACCGCAAGAAAGAGTTCCTAGATAAACACATGGTCACGCACACAAACGAACGAACATACGCCTGCGACGAGTGCAACAAGAAGTTCAAAACATCATCCAATTTGATGCAGCACAAGAAATCACATTTGACCGTTAAACCGTTCTTCTGCGAGCAATGCCACCGCAGTTTCGCGATAAAATCTAATTTACTCAAACACCAAGGTAAAAGTCGGTGTAGACGGCCTATAGATGAGCCCATAAAGTGTAATATATGCAATAAAGTGTTCCAGAAAGAGTTTTTGTTAAAAAGTCATTTGAGGAGACACGATTCGGAGAGGCCGTACTGTTGCGATCATTGCAGTATGACCTTCAAATACAAAAGTACTTTAATCCGCCATATACAATTGCACGACGGTATACGCCCTTTCTCGTGCAAATTTTGTGAGAAATCTTTCACGCATTCAGCATTACTTAAGCCTCATTTAAGAACGCATACCGGCGAAAAACCGTACAAATGCCTTTTCTGCAGCAAGCATTTTTCCCATAAACACAACATGCAAAGACATGCCCTACGCCACAATAGAGTTAAGAACTTGGTTTGCGAAATTTGCAACAAGAAATTCCCAAAAGAAAGCCGTTTGAAGTATCACATGCGAATTCATGTCGATCAGAAATATTTTTCTTGTTATGTTTGCCCTAAAAAGTTTTCCCATAGGCAGAATGTGTTGAGACATTACACTAGGAAGCATCCTAATGCTACATACGATTGCACTGACACGGACGCTAGCGTTGCTCTCAAAGTTTGGGACGCGTGTATAAAAAGCAAGCAAATTTTAGACGGTTATATTTCCCCGGCGTCTCCGGAAGAGATTTTAGGTTAGGAAAGTGGTTCTCAAAGATTTTTGGGCCCCTTTTTTGCCACAGTCGCGTATGGCCGACATTCTTGCAATTGTGTGTCAATGGTTACGTATGAAGAGCCACTGGTTCTCAAATTTTTGTCTTCAATTTAATGTAAGTAGTAAATTTGTTTTGTATAATGTAACTTTTATTGTTTCTCAAAAAAAATTAAGGTATTCTGTGCTTGGTCGATAAGATACTGGTATATCTGTTACCGGCCAAACCCGATTTCAGGACAAACTAGATTTGCCTAGGCTAAACTAGTTCTTCCTATATGCATATAAGTATATAGCTTTGCAATCAAACACACCACCATCCTTACCATCTCACATAATTACATACACACATACACTCCCCACACTCACACATACACTCCCCACACTCACACATCCTACACTTCCCACACTCACACATACACTCCCCACACTCACACATCCTACACTTCCCACACTCACACATACACTCCACACTCACTCAGCCTTACACACCCTACCATTTCACATAACTTAAAAATTCACGCATTTTATTTAAGATTGTCTGATTTTATATTAAAAAAAAATACTTAATAATTTTAGATTTTGTATACCTACCTACAAGTTTAAAACATAAAAACGGAAAAGCGGGTCTCCCCTAATACAGGTTTTTAAAAACTTAAAAGGGGAGTCCCAACCCTTGTAATTATTGTACTTGTAATGTAATAAAGAAATTTGAATTGAATTAATATACGCGGTCGCTTCATCTTTGTTCACTCAAAATCTTAGAATTGATAAAATTGATGAACGCCGATCATACACTTTTAATCTAATCAAGCTATGTTGATTTTGAATAGAAAGAGACTGAGCGACTGCGTATAGGAAGAACTAGTTTAGCCTAGGCAAAACTAGTTTGTCCTGAAATCGGGTCTGGCGGGTAACATATCTACCAACTTATTCAGTAATACGAATAGGCGTCAAGTTATGTCTTTATTAATTATCTCTAATAGTTATATTGCTAAATATTGAAGATATAGCACATTTAATGCAAGCAATTATTGTAATGAATCACCCTTTCTCGTAAAACGCTATTTGACTGTCAATTTTGACATAAATAGATGATGTTTTTTTTTTATAAAATGGCGTTTTATGAGTTAGGCTTTAAGTTAAAAAGTAGTATATTTAAGTAGATAATTGTATACGACCTATAAGCAACGATAGGTTGTCAAAGAATATAAATCGGACACTGTTTCTCAATCTATATAAGTGTCCCCCGTAAAATTATTTATTGCATTATAATAAAATGTTCCTCTAAAAATAATATTTATTCTAATATTAAATGATAGTGTGTATTAAAAAAGTTATTGCTTATGATTTAAATTGAAATTGTTTTCATTAACAACTTTATTTAGGAAGAGATTAAGTATTAAATGAAATGTTTTAGTTTGTCCGAGTCTGAGTTATATAAGTTTTCGACTGATGTTTTATTTATTCACTTGAAAAACCACTGGATGATTATTATCACACATTTCAGATTGTAGAAATTCAAGCTTAAGCTTTCGGTGAAGGAAAACATGGTGAGGAAACCACAGCACGGTGGTAGGGTACTTTGTAGTACCCGACTGGCTGGCTACCACACACAAGTTGATCTGTCGAGAAGCACCTGTTGGTGTGTTCCAGTAGTTGCACTTGAGAGCCAGTTGCCTTCTAGGCTTTGTAACCCGTGCGCCTAATTGACAATTATGGTACAAAAAAAAAGTTTTTTTTTGATACCCTTTTTAATTGCTCTAAAAAGTTTGACAATCTGTGACCTTGGGCAATATGTCATTTATAAGATTGTCCATCAATCTTTATTATCAAATACGTACTTAAATATAATAATACAGTAATATTACATAAAATTTATTCCCCGTATAGCAACATTCTAGAGTAGGGCTCACCAATTTTGTGCAGAATTTAAGTAAATAGTACATTATTTTTAAATTATCATATACTACCGCGGTTTCACCCGCGTTCCTGTGGGATCTTATCTTTTCCCGGGATAACATATAGCCTATGTTCATCAGGGATAATGTAGCTTTCTAATGGTGAAATAATTTTTCAAATCGGTCAAGTAGTTTCAGAGCCTATTCAATGCAAACAAACGAACAATCAAATCTTTCCATTTTATAATATTAAGGACTTTTCCTTTTATATATAAAGATCATACGTATTATTGAGTAAGTAATTTAAATTAGCCCGCGCTTTGGACATATTTCATAAAATTTAGTTTTTAGTGCAGGAATAAGAAAACGAATGAAATTAATTGGTGATCCCTGGCCTAGAAGTATGTCTGCCACTAATTGTGGTCATATAGATGTGCCAAATTTGATGTAAAATGGTTGTAACATACAGACAGATGGGGTTTCGTGAAGGAATTTGTTTTATATTACAAAATAATTACACATTGCTAGTCTTGTTTCTTTGATGTAAATGTCCCAAGTGTTTTTGTTTTAACAATATTTTGGTGTAATATACTTAATAAAGAAATGTTATAAATATCTGCTTATATTGTTGTTTTTGTTCTTTCCTTTATTAGATAAATAGTTATTTTTACATGAAATAGTTTCTACCGTAATCTATAGTGATAGAGCGGAGTGGAAGAGGAAAACATGTTCACAACCAAAGGTTAAAAAGTCTGTAACGTTCATAAGTGCCTTGCCAGGGCCTAAACTAAATGAATCAAATATTTATTCATCCTAATAGGCCTTCACAGGCTTTTTATTTGTGTTCTGGATAATGTAAGCTTGTGTTTGACCACAATCTCACCATGGTAAGTGATGATGTGGCCGAAGGTGGTAGCACGCAAAGCCTAGATGGGAACTGGCTCTCAAGTGCAACCGCCAAAACACACCAACAGGTGCTTAGCGACAGATTTTCAACTTGAGGGTGGTAGCCAGCCAGTCGGGTACTACAAAATACTCTACCACTGTGCTATGGTTTCCTCACGATGTTTTCCTTCACCGAAAGCTCAAGCTGATAGTAGGATTCGAAGCCACGACCTTCGCCGCGGTAACCGACGTCACTACCACTGAGCTATCATGGCCTTAATTCTTATTACCTATACTGGCCGTTACTGGCCTAAATATCGCGATTATAGCTAATCTGTCACACACACCTTTAAGATATCACTTATCAATTATGTCTGTTCTTATCTAGACCTGAAATGTGGATCAGGTAGTGCATTAACAGGTGTTAAGATCGCAATATCGTTGTAAATAAATAAACAATTATATAAAATGTGTTGTACAGAATTCATTGTGAAATATGTATTGGTTTTTGCCAACATTGTGTTCTCAGTAAGTAAACACCATATCTAAACAAAATTTATGCTTTTATTTCATTTTTTAAACCAATAGGGAATATGCACGTATTTTTATATTGTTTCTAAGGTTTATTACATTACCAAAAAAATATATAACACATCCAAAATTAAGCTAAAAAAAGTATATTAAAATGACTATCATTTTCGGGTGATTCAAACGTGGCCATTTTGGCGCGCTTTTTTTGTGATGTGATATTAGACGAGTTATAAATTATAATAAATTTAAGCGTAGCGGTTACAAACTCTTAGGACGAGTGGAAAAGTGACGTCACGATTACTCTCACGATTTGTTCACGGGGCGTTTTGGAAATTTGCGAGGGAATTTAAAAACAGACACTTTTTGATGATAATACATTAAAAAAATCGCCCATTTTGAAGTCACGTGCATATTCCCTATTCCTTTAGTGAATCATAACAGTAGGTACAGGAACAGAGGCGGTGTCGCGAGCGCAGCGTGACCTCACAAATGTAATGTTGTCTCTGTCGGTTCGTAGTGAAGCTCCTCATAGTTTATGTTTACCTGGTACTTGTAGTATATATTTTATTAAATTTAATTCGTCCTACCTGCACTAGGTGTTCAGCCAAGCCACAAAGGGCGAAGCTCCTTAAAGTTAATGTTTATCTGGTACTTGTACTAAATTTATCAAATTTAATTCGTCTACCTGCACTAGGTGTTCAGCGAAGCCACAGAGGGTGAAGCTCCTTACAGTTTATGTTAACCTGGTACTAGTAGAATATATTTTATTAAATTTAATTCGTCTACCTGCACTAGGTGTTCAGCGAAGCCACAGAGGGTGAAGCTCCTTACAGTTTATGTTTACCTGGTACTAGTAGAATATATTTTATTAAATTTAATTCGTCTCTGCACTAGGTGTTCAGCGAAGCCACAGAGGGTGAAGCTCCTTACAGTTTATGTTTACTTGGTACTAGTAGAATATATTTTATTAAATTTAATTCGTCTACCTGCACTAGGTGTTCAGCGAAGCCACAGAGGGTGAAGCTCCTTACAGTTTATGTTTACTTGGTACTAGTAGAATATATTTTATTAAATTTAATTCGTCTACCTGCACTAGGTGTTCAGCGAAGCCACAGAGGGTGAAGCTCCTTACAGTTTATGTTTACTTGGTACTAGTAGAATATATTTTATTAAATTTAATTCGTCTACCTGCACTAGGTGTTCAGCGAAGCCACAGAGGGTGAAGCTCCTTACAGTTTATGTTTACTTGGTACTAGTAGAATATATTTTATTAAATTTAATTCGTCTACCTGCACTAGGTGTTCAGCGAAGCCACAGAGGGTGAAGCTCCATACAGTTTATGTTTACTTGGTACTAGTAGAATATATTTTATTAAATTTAATTCGTCCTACCTGCACTAGGTGTTCAGCCAAGCCACAAAGGGCGAAGCTCCTTACAGTTTATGTTAACCTGGTACTAGTAGAATATATTTTATTAAATTTAATTCGTCTACCTGCACTAGGTGTTCAGCGAAGCCACAGAGGGTGAAGCTCCTTACAGTTTATGTTTACCTGGTACTAGTAGAATATATTTTATTAAATTTAATTCGTCTACCTGCACTAGGTGTTCAGCGAAGCCACAGAGGGTGAAGCTCCTTACAGTTTATGTTTACCTGGTACTAGTAGAATATATTTTATTAAATTTAATTCGTCTACCTGCACTAGGTGTTCAGCGAAGCCACAGAGGGTGAAGCTCCTTACAGTTTATGTTTACCTGGTACTAGTAGAATATATTTTATTAAATTTAATTCGTCTACCTGCACAGTGGAGAGCCAGTTTCCTTCTAGGATTTGCGTGCTTACCACCTAAGGCCAAACACAAGCTTATCCAATGTGAATGTTAACCAGACGACTGTGTGTGTAATATCCTAAATGTAATTATTCTGTTATATTCCAGCTCGCAGGCTTAACGATAATAGGCCTAGGAGTTGCAGTTTACCAAAAATTCAAAGATATTTTGGAGTTGATCCCTATCAATATAAACATTTTACCAATATCTCTTATAGTTATTGGATGTTTTATATTTGTTATCGCTTTCCTGGCTTGTTGCGGCGCGCTCAGGGAGTCCAGATGGATGCTTATATTGGTACGTTAAACCCTTTAGATCGTAGATGGGACGGTCGTCCTACAACTACACACAAAAAAGTTGAATTAATTAATTAATCAGAAATCTCAAGATGTATCAAATGCTACAAACTTGTTTGTTAGGTAGAAAGAAAGGATTTTTGTTAATTTAACCTCTGAAAGGTTCCCTCGGGAACGCGAGTGAAACCGCGGGGGAGAACTAGTTATTTGAATAAGTAATGTATTTAAAATGTAATATCAATTATTAATTAATTAATCGTGCACCATCAAAGACAAACACTGCTCACCATTTCCTCTGCAATAGAGTAGTCCAGTTTTGGATCCAGCATCAATAAACGCTTTTAAAAACAGACTGGACAACTGGAAAAAAACCAATAAACTGCATAAGTGATAGATGAAGTGCGACCCTTACTTCAACACTGCAAGATGTAGACACATCAGCTAAGCTGCCCCTCTATAAATAAAAAAAAAGAAAATGGTTTGGCCTTGTGTGAAGATTGTCCTTAGGGTTCCGTGCCCAAAGGGTAAATGGGACCCTATTACTAAGACTTCGCTGTCTGTCCGTCCGTCTGTCTGTCACCAGGCTGTATCTCAAGAACCGCGATAGCTAGACAGTTGAAATTTTCACAGACGATGTATTTCTGTTGCCGCTATAACAACAAATACTAAAAACAGAATAAAATAAATATTTAAGGGGGGCTCCCATACAACACATGTGATTTTTTTGCTCTTTTTACGGAATCTTTCGTGCGCAAGTCCGACTCGCACTTTGCCGGTTTTTTTTACCACAATCTCACCATGGTAAGTGATGATGTGACCGAAGGTGGTAAGCACACAAAGCCTAGATGGGAACTGACTCTCAAGTGCAGCTGTCGGAACACTGATAGGTGCTTGGCGAAGGATTTTCAACTTGTGTGTGGTATCCAGCCAGTCGGGTACTACAAAGTACTCTACCACTCCTTCACCGAAAGCTCAAGCTCATTCGATCGCACGACCTTCGCCGCGGTATCCGACGTCACTACCACTGAGCTATCATCGCCTTTAAAATGACCTAGTTTTTATTTTAGTACGCCATCTTCATGGGTATCCTGGCCGGTATAAAGATGTACATAGTGGTGGTCCTATTCAGCTACCTGGGTAACATTCTGAATACTGTGGAGTCGTGGATCACCTCCGCTTTCAGACAGGAGAACCTCAGACAAGCCTTCTTCGTTATGGAGCAATTGGTGAGTGGAACAACTGCTTATCTCGAACCGGAAGACAGCGTGGGCAGGCCTCCTACACGATGAAACCGTTCGAGGATGAACGATCTTGTGAGGGTCGCAGGAAGCCACTGGATGCGAGTAGCGCAAGACCGGTCATCGTGGAGATCCTTAGGGGAGGCCTTTGTCCAGCTGTGGACGTCTTCCCGCTGTTATGATGATGATGATAATGATGTAGTCAAGATGGTGTGGCCCATAATGAAAGTCGGAGCTGCTGAAGTTATCAGGAGTGGGTTAAAGTATGGTCTGAGGCAGCCATTTTGTGTGTCTATAGACCAGCCTGCCTCTGTCTTACGAATTTTCGATCAGGTCACGTGTCCAGACGCAAGTTTAACATTTTTTACCCATCCCAAAAAAAGTGCACAACGCCGCTAAAGAAGTTTTCACTTCAAAAAGCTACCTTGTAACAAACGATTTCCTTCAATCCTAGTTGGTCTCACAGTAAAAAGTAGCGCATCACAGAAATTAGAAAGTACCCACGGATAAAGATTGTACATAATGTTTCAGTTCAGTTGTTGCGGTACAACAGGCGCGTCCTCGTACCAAGGAGTCCTGCCCATCATCCCGCCCTCATGCTGCGCCAGCCCGGTGGACAACCAGTGCACGCTGGGGAACAGCTTCCAAGGGTGCAACCAGCTCGTCGGTTCCTACTTCGAGACTTTCGGAGACGCTATAGCTGGTGTTATAGTCACTGTTATTATTGTTGAGGTAATTTTAGATCCAGTTTTTAGTGAAGCGCTACTAAGCTACAGGCATAAATTAAACCTGGTATCCTACGTCTTCTATATACAGGTCTGGTAATCTCCCCCTCAAGTTAGTCGTATTACTTATCGAACACTCTGTATAAAAGCGAAATAGCACTCACTGATTAATCACGAAACCCCAGAAAGTATAAATGCTACTGACTTGTTTGTCAGGTCTCCGCAAAGAAAGTATTTTTATTTTCTAATTACACATTTGCTTTTATTTCAGTTGGTGGCAATGATCTTTGCATCGTTCTTATGCTACGCCATAATGAACAATAGAACGGAATATGCAACTGTCAAAACGAGATGAGATGATTAATATATACATAGTTAGTTGCACATTTTGTACCAACATGAGAATAAAAGGGCGGTAAAAATAATGTTTATGATATTATTAATTAATATTTTAATAATAAAATTGGTTACGTTTATATATATACGTTTAATATCAACTTTTTTCATATTTTATTTTTCGTTACTTATTTTGGTAAAAATCATTTTTTTTAAATCTGATATTAGATGGGCGTGTGTAAAGAATGTTATAAGTTATTACATATTTATCTATAAAGTTGGCTCTGCGATATCTTCTATATACACTCAGCATTTAAGTAATTCCTTAGTGGTGTTTCTACCAAAACGGGTATCTGTCCTTAAATACGAAAAAAAAAAAATATTATATAGCAATTCAACTTGACCTAAAATGATAGTTTTCTTAACAAATGTCACTTTTACCTAGATAAATTGTGTTTTGTCACAACATTTGAAGAATTTGCTCCCTACAGGACAGGCTTAGCCTAGTGTAGGAGCAATAGCATTTAAACCTTTACGTGAAATCAACAACTCTCACACACACAGTAGATACACTACACACATTTTATTTTAATTCTACTTTATATTTTTCATTACATAAAATAATAATATATTTTTGCTTTTCTTTTTCTCTTTTGTTACTACTGTTTTTGTGTTGTGATGAGATGAATAAATATATTATTATTATCCTCTTTATTTCTCGTAAATCTTAGAAAATATTTTTAATAACATTATCCTAAAAATTAAAACTATTATAAAAAACCTAACCCAATAAAAAAAGATTACATTTTATATAATGTTTTAAAATAAAATAATGTTATAAAAACTAATCCTAGTTTACCGCCGGCAGCGGGGCAGGGCCCAAACAACCGGTGGTTAGGGCTGCAGACTAAGGAACTTCCTGACAATCCTAGCTGTGGCCAGAATAACTGCCTGCCTTATTATTATTATTATTTCATAAGTTGAAACCAAGAATTATGGATACTACCTGGATAGGACGCTCTCCATACCTTCTTGAATCAAATACCTATCAATTGCGAAATAAAAAGATAACACCTACATTGGGACAACCTCTCTTTCTAAGTAGGGTTACCGTATATGAAAGAAAGAGAAGTTATGAACAATTGAGTTGGTGGTGTGTAAAAAAAAACACAAATATACATGACACAAGACTTTAATTACATAATACACAAAAATCATGATTTTAAGTACCTCAAAGCAATTCACAGATATATTTTCTTACTTCTTACGTATGAAAAACTATGTATATTCACTAAGTAATATATTAAACTGTATACAAAAATGTGCGTATGTAAAGACCTTAAATATACCATTTACAAAATCTAAAGTGATCTGTGGTTATCAATCTTTTGAGCCCCCATTTTCTTTAAGAGGTTATGTTTTAAGAATGAAAGGGGCCAAAAAAATATTGAGAATCACTGACCGTTATACAAAAATTAGTTTTTGCAAGGCAAACGCTGTAAAATACTTTAAAGTGTTATTAATATAGATTCAAAATTGAAAATGTCCCTTTATTCTTATTGGAAATATTCTTTTATTGATTAACCTAAGTATTTGAGATAATAAAAGCGCAAGATTTTTAACAAAGATTTCAGTTATCGATAGATGGCGTTGCTTGTTAATCTTGCATTGAATTCAACCCTTACAATTATAGCACGTATTAAAACCTAAAATAATTAAACATATGGACGGAAAATATAAAAAATGTCTTAAAAATAACAAAATTTGTACCTCACCGGAAAATGTATTAGGTAAAACGACAGCCTCCAAAGCAAACCCTGCATTTAAACTGCCTTTAAGCCCTCGGCTCACAATATACTCTTATATTAAAAACTCAGGAATCCTTATTGCTAGGATTTGTTCCTTAATTAATTGTAGTTATATAGAGTCGACTGAATCTTTCTACTATTATTTGTGAAAGTTGGTTAGGGTGTGAAGATCTTTGTTACTCTTTCACGCAAAAACTGCTCAACGGAACTTGGCACACGGATAGATCTTATCCTGGAATAAAAAATAGGATACTTTTTATCCCGGGAAAAGATCCCTCAGGAACGCGGGGTCAGCTAGCCTGTAATATACTTTTTAATTTTTGCCTTTTTGGCATAAAAACCAGTAAAATATTTGCGCACAAAAATAAGTAAATCCCCGACACCACTCATTTCTTTAGACGCCTATTAATTTCGGATACATATTTTTGAATTCTTTCCTAAAACTTAAGACTTAAATAAAAACTGTAATAAAAAATTGCTAAGATATTTTGTACATTTTTTTAATATTTGTAAAGAGGCAGTGTTTTAAATAAACTCATAATACGCTATTTAACTGAAGCACTATACATATAAGTGGTCACATATTCCAGTCATTTTCAAAAATGGAGTCAGTATTTAAGTTAAATACCTGTTTAATAAGTAAGGCGCTGAGTTTGTATAATAAAATAGATAAGTAAACTAAAAGGTAAACTAAAAGAAAGAAAGACAAGCAATTATATTATACGTTTAAAAATGTAGATAGGTTAAGCATTGAAACTTGGCTAATTAACTAAGATTGACGTCGCGTCGCCACCATCAAAAGATGGAACCCAAAAACAAAAATGCCACCGTGCGTGACCAATATCATATTGCAATATTAAGTTATTTATGTCTGCGTTAGTGTGCCGTTTTTGAAGATCGAATGTTGTTGGTAACCTATCTACGACTTTTTGCTTATAATATCATTGACAAGTATACTGAACTTCAACTTTTATGGGCACTATACTTAATGTTAGATGACCAAAAATCATTAAATTATTCACAGTAAAATAAATAAAATAAAAAAATAATGTCGTCAATATAAAAATAAATCAGCACAAATATACAAATTAGCTTTAATAAAACGCACATTTACTTAAACATTTAATTTATAGGATAAATGAGATTATTTAACACTCGATCATATTAATATCACTTTATACAGCATGTAGAAAACAAATTGAAGTACCCTAGCATGACTGAGAAACTAGTGTGATTAGGTACAAGTATTTTACTAAATTTTAATATAGATAAGGCACTTACAAAAGTCTATAGCCATGGTCAGTGATGTAGATGAAGGAACACGTAACATCTAGAATTAAGCTCTATCAAGTTCTAATTAAGGTTATAAATACAACAGTTCAATTCACTGATGAAATAAAATTCGATTTCAATCGCTTAAGTCAAGCAAGAGCCGTATTGAAACAACTAAATTTGGAATCGACCACTATGATATGTGGTTCATTTTCGATGAACACAATATATGTTTATTCGACTATAATTTAAACGGGTCCAAATCTAAGGGTACTTGGTTTGTTTTTAACAGCCTGTATAAGAGATGTAAATAATGGTAATTTAATACGATCGAGTAAAAACTAGCATTAATAGCTCTTTTAATATCTAAATACAAATTACAATTACAAGTAACTTTCTTTTGTTAATAATATCATTATAAAAGATAGTAAATAAATACGTTATTTTTTCTCAATAATCTTTCGGTGGATAATTCCAATTGATTAACAAATTATTGATAATCTGTGATGATAATTATGGTATATATTTCACAGGTATGTTATTAATTTGCACACTGTGATTTATAAAGGTTTCTTTTATGATTTTTTGCTTTTTACAATTGTGTATTATCAAAATAAATTAAGTTCATCCAATGGTAAATTTTTTTTTTTCATATTTTTTACTTCGCTGTTTAAATTAACAACCTGTATATGAAAACAAACTTTTTTTAATTAAGTTTTTTGTCTTGGTATCTAAACCTTTAAGCCTTTTATTTATTTTTCCATAAAAGAAACCACAGACTAAAAACACCTATTCCTTAACTTCCTTCTGTGCCTGGTCGGTGTAAACGATCTCTGCGTACTCTGTGGAAGGGGGCGGGGGCTTCTCAGCATCATTCTGTTCTCCTAGTTGTAGTTCTGCATACACTACGCCTTTCTTCTCTTCAGAGAGAGGCTGGAAATACAATGGAATGCGTATAAAAGACCAAAATAAAAATAATATTCTGTGCGCGAATAGCTGTGGCAGAAACATGCCGTTTTGTTTAATGAAGCTAATTATATTTACAATAGCTGTCCTCCGCAGTTTCACCAGGATTTTCACAACATATAGCCTATAGCCTTCCTCCATAAAAGGGCTATCCAACACTAAAATATTTTTTCAATGCTAAATACCTTTATTTACGGAGGCCCTTTAGTATGTATATCTTTTTTTTATGTTACAGGCGGGTCACTTGATGGTAAGTGACTACCGTCGCCTATACACGTTAGCAATACCAGAGGGATTGCCAATGTGTTGTACACCTTATTACAATGCCCTAAAGGCAAACTGGCTCTCAAGTGCAATTGCCGGAACACACCAACAGGTGCTTGGCGACAGTTCAACTTGTGTGTGGTAATCAGCCAGTCGGGTACTACAAAGTACATGGTAGGATTCGAACCCACGACCTTCGCCGCGGTATCCGACCTACCTATCATCGCTATAACATGTTACCTTCTCGTCAGCATCAACGTTGGCCTCGGTAGCCTGCACCTTGTCCTTGTGTTTGGGCAGCACTGCCCTCATGCGAGCTCCGAGCGCGGCGAGTCGGGACCTCTCCTTACCTCCCACGGCACTCTCCGTGTCGCTACTGACCGACATATTCATTATCATTTCGTTTATATGTAGGCCTCGATTGATAATGTGTTACTGTATATCTTTACTATGGCTTCCTCACGATAAAAATAAATATCTTGGGACATTTGTTCACACACGGCTATCTGATCCCAAACTAAGCAGAGCTTGTAATATGGAAACCAGATGGCTGATATACTACATATACTACTTATTTTTTTGTAAATACATACTTAAATAAATAATTACACACAGACTCAGGACAAACAGACATGTTCCTACACACAAATGTCTGTCCTGGATAGGAATCGAACCCACGACTGCGGCGCGATAATATCACGCCAACTGGCACGTGAAACAATGTTTTCAGAAATATCATGCAATTTATTATCTATGATTAGTACTACAGTTTACTAAAATTGTAAATAGTAAAACCAAATTAAAATCGTAGTTAAGAGTTTGTTAAATAAAATATTAATTTAAAATATTTTTTTATTGAAAATTATGATTACAAACTAAAGTAATAAAATTTCACTGTATTATCTATTTTTAATAAGAATAGTATACAAAATGAAGGCATGTATAATTCACGATCAATCCCTTGGTATAGGCTAATTTGTCAATTTATATTTGTATGAAAATTATTTATTTAATTTTTAAATGTAACAAATTATGGATATAGCATAATAATTCAAAATTTACTAAAAATATAATGAAGATCAATCGAACGGTTTTAACTTTATTTTTCCTAATACTGTCTGTCATTAACCGCAGCTGCTTATGACCTATCTTTTTTTTTTTTTATTAATTTAGTTTGTAAACAATGGAAACAGCACCACTTAATTATAAAATATATAAACTTGAGTTAGTAAAAATATATTAGGTATATAAAAAGCTATGCGTGCAATTTTATGAAGAAAAAAATGTATAAAGTGTATTTGGTTAGAAACGTACGTTCTAGAAGGAAGCTGCATCCCACTTTCTAAAAGCACATCCCCCGCAGGCGTCCTTATAAACAAAATTTAAGCTTTATTCACAAGGCATTGAGGTTCATTTCAGATTGACAGACAGTTTCAACTCAAAAGGTTTAATAAGAAAAAAAAAATAACTAGTACAAAATAATTTGTGGAGAAGTGAAAATGCCACAGATAGTTGAATGAAAAAAAAAACAAAATAATTTTGGATATTTCACCAAAAAGTGTTTTTTGTTATTTAGTTGATTAATCTTCTTTATTCTATTATAAATATTTAATTTTAATAGTATCTCAAAAAACAAACCCCCCTAAATGTTATATACACCCAACAGTTTAATAAACCTTTTCTTTTGACAAAAACTTTTCATAAAAAATATTTATGTTACAGGCTATCAATTTACTATGGCAGCATATTTCAAATAAAATATTATATTACAAAAAGCTCTTGTCAATACCAAAATAAAATAAGTTATAAATAATACATACGATTCTCCGGAATGTTTGGTGCGATCGCGTCCTCTTCCTGTAATAAATAATATTGTCGAAATATTGAGGATATAGTTGGTGAGATTATAGTCTGGAATAGCATATAGGCTACTTTTTATCCCGGGAAAACATAAGATGAAACCGCATGGCGGAAAGCTAGTTGAGATGTATACATAAATAATCAAAGAATATATGAAGTTCTTTTATTTTTAAAACGTAAGATAAACGTTAGATTTAAAATATGCTCAATAATTTAAATACAGTTGTCATGTTGTAATGTAAATACAGGCTGTCGTACTATCAAAATGATTTTTTTTTCTATAAACAACTTATTTATGATAATAAATAAAAGAGCAATTATTATCTTAGTTAATAAATACTATTTATTGATTTAACGCCGGTTTTATAAACATTGATTATCATTTATAATTATCGCTTACAAATCGAATATTTTGGTTTTATTTTATTATTTGTCAGAATAATATATTTTCATTGGCAAGCTAATAACAAAACAGCATAGCTAGAACACATTGATATAATTTAGTATTATATTTTTTTTCTTAATTTTAATATCTTCCAGAATTTTCTGACAAACAATAAATTTTATTTTACAATGTTTGGTTATTTAAATGTAAAAAATGTTACAAAAAAATTTAGCTTTATATTCAAAAGCTTTAATTTTGGCAAAAATCGTGCAAAATGGCAGTGTTTCCGAATATCATTTATATATAATTGACGAATACTTACTGTTGAAAACTTAATAATATGTATTCGCTGCGAAGAACAAAGATAGAAACATATTATATCAGTCGGAAAATTTGTTCAAATAAAATTTCCCTTCATACATTTTATATTTCCTTAATTTAATGGGATACGATGTCATAATAAATATCTATCAATGAAAAAAGCAGCGTATAGAACTTAACTAAAAATGGTACAAAAATAAATCCTTAAAAAATGTATTTTAATTACAATAAAATACTTAGAATCACAATATTGGTGACTTAAATGCTAACGTAAATTACGTGTAATAATAATAATATACAGAAAGTAGTAAAAACTGATCAATATTATTTATTATTTTGTGAAGTTTCATAAAAATATACCTAATTTTACGTATTTGCGAACAGCAAATTCGTCGAACTAAATTAAAAAAAATTTTTTTACTACATTTTATATACAAAAGAATATTAAAATGGTGGTACGAACACATTACAACCTATAAAAAAACTTAAAAAATAGAAATTACATTGTGAGTGATTTTCTTGTTAAATGCAAAGTTAAAGAAAAAGACATTGAAAACAGGCAAATCTTAATTTGCCATAAGTTCTTTTTTATTCTAGTTAAATGATACAGTTTAATGTATGGCGGTAATTTTAAGTCGATTCTAAAATAGCAAGAGAAGTTATAACAAAATGTGTATTTTTTTATTCATATTATTTTAGTAAATCACTGCTTATTACTAAAGTTGTGTCATCTAAAAACCTTAAACTGACAAAAGTATTTTTTTAATGACGAAAAATCATCAGTCGCGATAAGTCAAAATATAAAAGTAAGAAATGTATTCCGCATTATTCAAATATTAAATAAAATAATTGCCTTTGTAATATAATTAAAAATAATTCCTAAGGTTTTTAGATATCACGAAAATTTAACGCGTTGGGATTCGTTGTTACTGACAAGTCAAAAACATTTTTAGATGAGATTCTTAATATATTCACTACAATATACATTTAAAAATTATTAGATTAAGTTTATCAATACTATCAGGGGAAAAATACATGATTTTTTTTTAGATAAATGTAAATTTTTCCCTCTATAGTATTTTAAAGATTGAAAATTGGTGGACAACATTATTGAAAAAGACATTTAAATTCACGTTTAACTATTTAATATATTTTTATTAAACAAAATACGCAATTATACGTATTAAAAATTATATTGGTTCAACTTTTATAATCTCTGAAATTCTAAAGTAAGTTTTTAAAATTTCTCGTCAATTTTTGTTGCGAACTTAAATACACTTTTTTTATATTATTAAGTAACAATATTTCATGAAATCTGGCACTAAACGAAACAATATTTAGAAAAACTAAACGCTCTCGGGATTTGAGGTGTTTTAGATTGAATAATATTTAGTAGTAAGTAGTTCGTTCGAGTTATACAAGACAAGCATCCGATATAAGCCACCAAATTATTTGTGTTTAATTCACGTGTTTTTTATCAATTTTACAGTCAATTTAGTAACCTCAAGTTCAAAGCAGCCCAGTTAAAAAACACAAACAATTTGCCGACTTAATAATCAACCGTTTTAGTCATACCCGGGTGACAATTCCACTTACAACTTAAACGGCAGTGTCCGGCTTTTTCTCGGGGTGTTTCGTATCACCATTGCTGATATATTCCCCGTGGTCGTGTGTTGGGTTCTCAGATCCTTTGACATCGTCGTGGGGGGGCAGGGGGGCTTCCGAGTCCACCCCATCAGGTAAATCCAAGTGATGGGACCGCCCTGCCACATACCAACACGTTAAGCGATCAAGAACTTTATGCTACTTGTTTTTAGAGTGCTGAATGTTAGAAGCTGTGGTTTTACTGCTTGCCATGGATTTCTATATTTCATCGCGTCCCAATTTCGTTTTGAAGGCATATCGATCATTGGGACGTTACGGCCTACATGTTGTGAGAGGTCAGTTTTAGTGACTGAAGCGAAGGCTGTTAATACCACATTTTAATTGTATCTATTTGTGAAACTAAGTGCAGATTATAGTAAGAACCACCGAACTATTTGGCCCCTAGAAATTTTCCGGTAAATCTAAAACCGGTTCTATAAATTACTAATAAGAATTTTATTAGCTAACTATGCTCATAAACGTAGTATCGATTTATGAAAACCTTTTTATGGTCAGTCTATATTGTCTATCGTAGTTTAAAAATAATCGGTTCAGCGCTGTCAGATAGTATGATTGGATACAAAATGTGTATTATATCTTGTGTATCCTGTGTGTATAGCAGTGGATACACAAATAAAAAAGTTTCAAGTAAAATATGCGTGAAATATGTGTTTTTTTATGATATACACGCTCTTTTTTCAATTGCAAATAGCCCTCTTTAGATATAATTTTTGGTTTATTTTTCTATTCAAGGTCAATTTGCAAACCCTTTTTGATCTAAAACCGGTTGAAAACGATAAGAATATAAAAAAAGAACCGGTTTCTAAGCTCTGCCTAGAATCTAAAATAAATACCATGTACACACTTGGGGAAAATATAGTAAGCATTGATTGGTTAACCCATTTATTAACCACTAACTAAACCTCAGTTATGTATGTGCATAATTATTGACAGCATTTTAACCGGTTTTTGTTAAATAGATAACTTAAACCCAAAACCATGATAATTAACAGTTTGTAGTCTGGGAGCCAATGTTCGAAATATTTAATACAGTGTAATATTTTTTTTAACTTTTTTGCAATATACTTTTTTCTGTTGTATACAAAATAAACTAATTTAATGTTTTTTATTTCTTTCTGACATAGCACATGAGATAAGGAAAGAATTTTAGTCCTGTTAAGTAAGTTCAATAGCTTGTTTTATGGGCACTAGTATTCTCTCATACATGTCATTAGAATAGGCTAACTTGACACGACTAAGGTTTTCTCTCCTTTTCTTATGGTTTTATTAGAAAGAGACATAGTGAGACTAAATTGCTTTAGTTTGTAAACAACAAAAAATATAATACAACACTTTGCGTTAACTTATTATATTTAAGAAACTGATATTATTATATTCTAACATTGGCTGCGATGATCTTGCATTAAACTTCAGTTAATTTTAGCTCATTGATAAGAATACACCAACTAACAGATTTATAAAATACACTAAATAAAACAATAAATATCCGTCACCATTTATGGAAGTATATGTAAATTTTTGTTAAAACAAAGACATGGATTTATTGATAAAATAAAAAATTACATAATCATGCATATTTAGTAGAAATTGAGAATGTGTCATGCTAAGTCGTTAGACGATCGATATATAGTAAAAATACATTCAGACATGCGCCTTTTTATCGAACAGACATTTTCCATGCACTTCTATGGAGTTAAAGTTAATTAATATTCCAAAAAACGTTCTTGATCGCTCACAATGTCGATATGCGGCAAATATAACGATTTTTCAAACTTAATTTTAATACAAATATTATAAAGTCAAGCACATGGACGAAACATTGCCAAAATTACACATTTTCATAAATAAATTAATTGTTTCTATAACTACGTAACAGCCAAACATTACTACTAAAGGACCATCCATAAAATAGTGTACAAAAATATAGACCTAGAGCAGTATTTTTCTGTTTACTTTATAGTTTTTGAGATCTATTATTATAAAAAATCTAGTATTCTATGGACAGTTCTTAATTTCTATTATTTTTGTATTGAGGCATTATAGTTTGCATTAATAGAAGTGCAAGCCTCGATAAGTCAATCAGTATTGTGTTAATGTGTTGATTAGGTGATTTTTACTACTTTTTTTCTATTTTTAAACATTACCTATCGAACGACAGCCCGTGAGCCTGCCGAAAAGGTTCAAATTAATAATGTTTTGAATAAATAGAATAGGATTATTTAGCATGCCTAATATACTTTCAAATAGGGGAATGTAAAAGCGTTCGTAAAAGCATGGTCAAAGATGCATAGTTAAATGTAAAATATTGACTCATTTTGAAAAAAAAAAAACCCATAAAACTGAACAGAAAAGTAATTTTAATATGATCTACAGTTTTAGAATATAATTTATTAATAAAAAAAATACAATCAAATCAAAGAAGCTAAATATAAGTCAATATTTTACAGTAATTTCAAAACGGTAAACAGCTTTGGGATATCGTAAAATATTTGCTGCACCGCTCTCGGTCTATAATGTAGAAGTAAATAAAAATCATTCACAGATATTCAAGTAAAATTAATTTGTTGAAATTGTTGGAGCGTTCATTTTAAGTAAAACTTAGCACGTTTCTACAACATAATCTTTCATTTTTAATATGACCTGATCTTTTGTTTCAAAGTAATATATTTTATAAATTGCAAAAATAAATCATGGAATAGAAAAAAAATCATGTTCCAACAATCTAAACAACGAAAGAAATGGTAAAATATTAAAAAATTATAACTTACCGGCGAAGCACCATCTGTCGGTAGCTAGGGCGAATACGACGAGGCAAATCGCTGCCAAAATGATGAGCACAGTTACCACGATGCCTACAATTGCGCCTGTGTCGAGCTCCACACCTGGAGAAACGTTAAAGTAAAATGTCACTAATATTTGTATTGCTTTTCGATTTGACATGCCATTTAGAACTAGTCACAAAAATATTAAATAAAATAAGGTATTTATGATGATTCTGTTGTTTGCTAAACTAATTTTAATCTTTCCGACAATAGAATATTATAAAGATAGAAACTTTTATCTATGCCAATATCATTAACGGGAAAAAAGTTTGTCAGCACTTGAGTTCTTCTATCCCTTTCTTATGGTTTTTGTTAGAAAGAGATATAGTGACAATTTATTAGAGATATAGGGACACATTTTAACCGACGATTTAAAGGATGATGTAGATATTGAACGCGAGCGTAAAATTTCGTAGACAATAGTCGCTATTTTTTTTTAAGAAAAAATTAGTTTAGTTCGTAAACAACAGCGTCGCCACTTTTTTTAAGAAAATACTATAAACTAAAATTTTACTTAAAAGTAAAGTAAGTCATTTTTAAGTAATTAATAATAATCTAAGTTTGCTGAACTTTATACATTCATAATTTACAAAGACCGCATTCAATAATTTAAAAAAAGAACATGATTCAAATAGTTTTTATCATGCTTTAAAAATGGAAGAAAATACTAAAAGATTGAAAAGTATAATTCTGAAAATAAGTAAATTCATGCTCTTATCTTACGAGTAATTTTGAAAAACATACGAAAAGAGCTGAAAATCATCATGCACGTAGAAAAATAATAAAGGAAAATTCCACCGACATGACAAAACCTCCAATATGTTAAAGAAACCTCCAATTTTACATTTACATTTATAAACTCATTCTAATTAAAAATATACACGAGCTCCTGAACTATGAATACAAAAAATAAAACCAGGCTTAGTAGGTACATCATTCTCTCGGATTTCTTACCAGAAAATATATCGCTTAACCAAAAGGACGACATTGCTTTGCGAACTGTTGGAAATATTCATTTTTATCAATAGCGGTAGGTCCATTACGAGTCATACATATTATGTAAAAAAAAAGATTTTCAACGTCCGAAATATCTAATTAGTTATTAATTCACAGGACCCCAGACTTTATTGACACCCCAGAAGGTCAGCGCGGCAGGTATGCATAGATTATTATTTTTTAGTTTTATTTTAATTAATTTGACTCTACCAACGGTTATACAATTAAACTGAGAACACTCCGCCAAGAAACTCAGCAAAATTATCCCTGTCTTAGGTCAGTTATTTTTATTCCCTAAAGAATGCGGGTGAAACAGCGGGGTGAAAGTAAATAGATCTTACCAGCAGGTTCGTCCATAGTACTGATTCTGATGGCGATATCATCATTGCCCAGGTCGTTCGAGACGCGCAGGTAGTAGGTTCTGTCCACGTCTTCCTTGGCGACGCGGGCCAGGATCAGGGTTATGTTGTAGAACCCGTCGCCCTGATGATGGGTAAATGGTTGAAGCACAAAAAGAAAAAACATCCGCCATGCCCTTGCCCTTAAGGCATTGTAATAAGGTGTACAACACATTGGCAATCCCCCTGGTATTGCTAATGTCTATAGGTGACGGTAGTCACTTACCATCAGGTGACCCGCCTGCCTCGTTGTCACTAGTGACATAAAAAGAAAAAAAACTTGGATTTAGAAATAGATGTCTTATTCAAAATCAGTATTCCCAAAAACCCAAGAAATTACACCTATATAGAATTCGCGGCCGCCATCTTGGCTTTAGAAATAGATGTCATATTCGAAATCAGCATTCCCAAATACTTCGAAAATGAACATTATTGCTTTACAATAAGGTACATTTGTAACATACTATAGTAAAAGTCTGGTGTAACGCTTTTTCATTACGTGACGATTTGTATTCAACTCAAGCAAGCCGCGAAATTCTTTCCAATAATTTAATAGTTGAACAACATAATTACTGTGGCACTTTTGTATAAATACTCGACAGTCTGTGGCAGCCACAGAATAACTATATTGAATACTTGGTTAACACTTACCAAATGCACCGGTTCCATCGCAGTGACAGTGGCATCATCGTTACTCACTGGCGCGATAAGTCTCTGACTGTTGACTGTCCACTCAGCGAGGGGTGGTGGGTTCGCTCGAACTGTCACGTTCAATTTACCCTCAGCATTCAATTTCAAGCCGAAGATTGTTATTGTTGCCGATTCTTGGTGTTTTGGCGGGTCTGAGGGTAAACAATTATTTCCATAAATCGGAAAGTATATTATTTAAAAAGATTCGCATTAAAATATATCTTGTGGCAGCCGCATAAAGAGATTTTTTATTAAATGTTATTTTGTACTGATTTTAAATACAGAAGGCTAGAAATGAAATAACTATAAAAGCCTTATCTATGTTAATATTATCATTGTATAAACTTTTAACTACTATTATAAACAAAATGGTCACCAAGTTGCACTTCATAGCCTAGGCATTGTAAAAGGTTGGCACGCATCCATTGTCCAAAAGCAACAGCACTTACCATCAGGTGACCCTTATTATACTTCTGTAAATATATCAACACTCACAGTGCACAACCAACTGCCTCTTAGCTTCTCTCGGCTGGTCCAACGCCTCGTGCTCCGCCCTGCAGATCAGCATCCTTCCTCCATCATCATCCTTCAACCTTCTGCTGATGTTCTGGCTGATCGTCTCCAAGTCACTACCAGGGTCTGACGTCACGGACGGCTGGTCCAGGTCTATTAGGATCGGCTGGTCATCTGGGGAATGTTGTCACATGTAATGGGGACACAGTTCGAAGAAGTTTAAAGGAGCCAAAGTATTAGCCCAAGAAACTTTGGCTATGAGGGATTTTCAAACCTCATTTATTCAATTTAGGGCCTGACCTTCAAGCATTGCACTTTTCGTCTGTAGGGACTCATCCTTACATTTGAACCAAACTAGTCTCGAATGAGCTCCCCGCTATAAGGAGTACAGCATCTTCAAGAAGGATGTGAGAAGTTTATTGCTGGTTTGGCAATGTGGAAAATTTATAAGGCCTTTGTAAAAATCATACTACTGTAAAATGTTCCTTCGCGCAAAAACTATTGAACGGATTGTAATGAATCTTGGCACACAGGCAGATCATATCCTGGAATAAAACATAGGATACTTTTTTATCCCGGGAAAGGATTAAATCCCTCGGGAACGCGGGTGCTCGGTTCAAACAGTAGAAATTGTAAGACTGTGAAATAAAGATGTTGTATATAATTACCCAGAAACCACGAGATCCTGGCTGCAGGTCTTCCATTAGCCACCAAGCACTGTGCTGAGAACACTTCACCTTCCTTGAAGGTTGGTTGTGGTGGTCCTATCAGTTGGGGATCTGCTGGGGCTCCTGGAAGAACAGGGTTAAGGCTTATATTTGAAATGAAATAAATTGAAATGAAATGTTTATTCATCCAAACAGGCACTTAAGAATTGTCAGACTCTAATGCACGGTTCGGATCGGAAGGTGGCTTTTGCTAAGAAGAAGCTTTTCCAGGTTACAGTTTAACCAAATAGCAACAAGGACTCACTCGCAACAAGCAGTTTCATGGTGCCTGTGATCTCGATGCTGCCAGTCTTTGGGGGCAGGTTGCAGGATATGTTGCCGTTCCATTCCTGCTTGATGTTCTTGATAGAGGCCCCACATTCTCCAAACTGTAATAGCAATTCGTGCAGAAGTTCTGGATTATTCTTCCAATTGATTTTTTTAAATCAGGGTATTAAATCCATTTCTAGTCACTTTTCTATATTGTGATATATATTTTTTTTAATTATAGTTAGCATAATGCATGTAGTTTGCGCCCAACATTATTTGCGCATTATTCTGATAACATAGTAATTGTATTGGCATTTTATTTTGGTAAAACAAAAACTAGGTAGGACACGTAACGTTTTATGTCGCTAAAAACAGTCAAAGAACCTGAGAAAAACGAAGTAGTGGAGTAGTGTAGTAAAGTATACTACATAATATTTTTTTTAGTTTTTTTAGTTTTTATATTGAACACTTCTAAATGTTGCCAAACATAAGTAGGTAAGGAGCAGACCATTATAGCATTATTAAAGCAGACCGTATACAGGCTTTGCCTACCATAAGAAGAGACTTCAACTTTAATTGTGTTCATTTTATTTGGTCAAATAAAGATTTATTAAAAGTAAATTAGGGGCACATAAACTTTAAAATTAATTTTAATGACATACATTTATTTGCAACTAATTAATTAAATAAAAATTACTACAATATTATAGTACTTATATTTATTACAACTAAAACCTAAAAACTTATAAATAAAGGAGAATTCTATTTTAATTATAAATTAAAGAAGATACGGCGTTGCCTCAATAAAAACCATAGATACAATTATGCTGAGAATGTTGCTACGTACCGATAATCCCTGTCCAGAGTATATCACGTCTCCTTCAGAGCTGCCAGGTATGAGTCTGTATTGAAGTGTGCCCACTGTCATGCTGGAATCAGATTTTTTTTAAATTAAAAACTATCTGTCACTTTTTTTTTCCTTTTTTGGGTGAGGACTTCGCGGGCATTCGTAAAATATCTCTAAAGATCATCGCAATCGGTTTGATTGATTTTAATGTACCTTTTGCTTGTCTATCTATTTGGTTGTCACGACTGAACGGATTTTGATGAAATTTGTTATGGAGCAACGTTACCTAGGGGAAGTGAAATGAAAGGTACACGTTGAAAGGGACCTGACATCTCTCTTACACAAAGGTGATGATTGATATAATTCTTATTTAGTTTAATAAATACCTATTATTAACTACACAATTAAGCTTATCGCAAACACTCATATAATTTGACAAAATACTAAATAAGATTCCGAATTTAACCAACTTTATGCACATTTATTAGGATAGTTAATTTTTACAATACAATAAAAAAATAAAAATGTGCACTAAATATATCTTACTTAACTAAAATACCTATAAATAAAACTAAATTATAAATAAAACATAGAATTTAGATCGCTGTCCATGGGTAACGTGCCCAAAAGACTGGCTACGTACTGGATTATTTAGTTTAGTTTTTTTTATGACTTTTTTACATTTCAGGCTTACACATCCAAATGTGAACGCTGCATTTATCTCTGAGTTCATTAAATTGCCATATAATGTTATATTATTATTATTTTTGCTTTCATCAATGTGCTTTCTTGTATTTGTTTTTATATTTTATATTTTTGTGGCAACTTTTTTTTTTAATTTATGCAGGATGTCCGGTAAGTATTACCACAAACTTAAAGGGAAGATAGGTCACCTACCTTATATGCAAAAAATTACCTTAATAAAAGTGTCACCATTTTCGAGACATTTGATATCTAAGATTCAAAATCAGAAATATAAAATGTCTCAAAAATGGTGACATTATAAGTTTGTCGTAATACTAACCGGTATTCTGTATACATGAGTGTTACCATAAAACAAAAATAGTATTGTTTTGAAACGATATTAATTTGCCCAAGATTTTAAGTGTCCCATTCAACATGTACCTTTCAACGTGTACCTTTCATGCTCCCACTCCTAATACACTTACCGACAGGAATCGATGGAGTAGGGTACTTTACACAGCACGTTGAGGCTATCACCAACTCGTCGAACTGCCTTCAAGGGAGTCACATCCACGTATTGACCTGGAAAGAAAACATGAATTAATTTGTGTTCATGCTAGAAAGATTTGACCACTTAGGTAGTCAAATGGTCAAAGCTATTTGTTAAGATTAGTCCTTAGGGCTCTTATGAAGGAGCTACAGAAGTTATCATCGGTTCAGTCAGACAACTGAGAAGAACCGACAAGAAACTCGGCAAGGTAACATTTTTTAAATGTTTAACAATATTTTAAAAAGTAAAGTATGTATGAAGCAGAGTGCTATGATAATATACTTTTCATAAAAATGTGAGTGAAGCCGCGTGGAAGTAGCTAGTAACATAGAGATCTCGATCGCAGCTTGTGGACGCCACACGTGTGCAGTAAGTGCCTAAGTGTTAACTTTTCTAGTAAGCTACTGTTAAGTTAGGTACTACCGTCTATCTGTGATTGGGAGATTCATATTTAGTAAATTTGGGTTTTCCCCGATTTCCTACATACAGGGGGATTGTATTACATAATATATTTTGAAGTACGGCTAAGTTAAGTTAAAGCTTAGATCAAAAACTACTGGATTCCCAACGCACTCGAATTCGCATGTGAACCCCCTGTACATAACTATACTCTGTACGATAGGGCTGGCACGCCACAGTTTGAAGCAAACACTTTCGCATATCTACTATTATAAATATGAGAGTTGATTAGGATGTGAGGATGAATGTAATGATGTTTGTTACGCTTTCACGCAAAAACCTTGAACGGATTAAGATGAAACTTAGCACACAGGTAGATTATATCCTGGATAAAAAAATAGAATACTTTTTATCGCGGGAAATGATAAGATCCCTCGGGAACGCGGGGAACAGATAGTTATAATACAAAATCTCTTATGTTCATGGTACAATAAAAAATAATAACATTTGTATTTGTTTAAACGAAATAAATAAATAACATAGAAAAAACACATCTCTGGCAACCCTAAGCCAGTCTACGAACGCACAAAGCTCAGTGCATGCATTCCCGTTTAAGTCCGAGGTACATGCATGCCATTTGGATTACGTGTACCGCTTTGAGTCGGTTATATCCGGTTCCAACCGGTTCTGAACTGGATAACTTTAACATACAGCGTGTTGTTTCGCTCGGAAGGGAATTTGTATCTCTTGCGTTTATATTTCAGTATTGTATTTAAATGGAGCAAATATTTGCAAATACATTTAAAAAAAAATTTAGTTTAAATTTTCATAAAAAAATAATCTGATAGTGATATTTCGGTTTGAACCGCGGTTTTTGAGATGAAAAGTAGAGCATAGCACTCAGGGATCATATTTAGTTTCATGTACTGAAACAATTATCAAATTCGCATCATTAATGATGGTGATTACCTCCTCTCCTACATACAAACTTTATCTTTTTATATTAATACTTAACTACTGCTCGCCCTCTACCAAAAAGTTTTTATTTAACTTCAATAACTGACAATAAAAAAAAAATATCGGTTGACAAACATGAAAAAATGAAAAATGAATTTATTTCAGCAAAATACACACCAAAGAAAAGATTAGGCATATCATTTACAGATTACACAGAAAAATAAAATATGCATAATGCTGGAGGTTTTTTCTAGCAAAATGTGCTAATGACTTTTACACTAGGCAAAGCCTGTAACGCGAAAGCCAATGGGAAACTTGCCCTGATAGAAGAAACCTCGGGTATAAAAATCATTACAAAAAATACAAAATAAATAGCAATTAAGATTACTATAATGCCTATAAAATCCTAGGTTTAAATTAAAAAGACAATGAAGACAACAAACAGAGGAGGATAATGACATGTGTGTGTGTGTGTGTGTGTGTGTGTGTGTGTGTGTGTGTGTGTGTGTGTGTGTGTGTGTGTGTGTGTGTGTGTGTGTGTGTGTGTGTGTGTGTGTGTTTCAAACGCAAGGTAGTGTGTGTAATGAATTTTTTTATTAATTTAATCTATCTCTAAAACATATTTTATAAAAATATTAGCTTTCTGCACTCCTTCTCCGCGCAATTTTCTTAAAAAAGGGTACAAAGTTTTTGCTTCACGTATTAAATATTATAGCCTCTTATTACCATTTCTATAGCTTTAACAAACCAGTTAGTAGAATTAATTACAATATTTATTGATTTAACTAAATCGTGTTTACTTTTAGTTGTCGGGTGAAGTGAAGGCCTCCTCCAGCATTTTCATGCATCTGTTTTTTCATGTGCTTATCCAGTTATTCCTAGAATTTGCTATTACCTATGTCCACCTTTTGTACGGTCTACCCATATTTTTTTTCCATTATATTAAATTAGTGTCAATTGTTAAAAAACGACAGTAAAATCTGTATGCCTTCATAAAACTTTAATTCAAAGAAAGAACAATGTTCCCAAGGAAAACCAGTACATGATACTAGTGTCAAGCAAACAGCCGAACTATCTGATGCACTATAAACTTATAATGTCCTCAGGGCAGTTTCCGAGTATATACATACATACAGTCTTACACCCGGGAGAACTTTCCACAGTTTTATGCAGTATTACTAAAGTTTTGCGCGAGTTTAATGTACTTGTGGTGATGAATGAATAAAGATATAAAAGCTTTCGGTGAAGGAAAACATCGTGAGGGAAAAATAAGAACCGTGTAATTTTTGGTCAGTTGGCTTTACTTTTTATACCACAAGTGGCAACTGGGCCGGCGGGTCACCTGATGGTAATGAAATGAAAATGTTTTTTATTCAAACAGGCCTTTACAAGCACTTATGAATAGTCTAGACTCTAATGCACGGTCCGGAAGGTTGCTTTTGCTGAGAAGAGCCGGCAATAAACTCAGCTATTACTCTTTTCAAAAACAACTTACACCTATTACATTTTTTTAATCATTATTTATTTATCTAGTGGGAAGTGAATACCGTCTCCTATACAGGGTGTAACGGAAAGGGTATACACATATCGAGTGCACACTTCACAGGATGATGATAACAAACTACGCGGCATGGTTTTTTGTAGACATTAGCAATACCAGGGGGATTGCCAATGTGTTGTACACCTTATTACAATGCCTTAAAGACAACTGGCTCTCAAGTGAAACTGCCGGAACACACCAACAGGTGCTTGACGACAGTCAGAAGGCCTATTTGAATGAATAAACATTTAATTTCATATGTAACATATCTTCGACAAACTTTTGACTGTTTCGCTCTCATAGTCAAAGAGCTCAATACTCTTCTTCTATTCTCCTGCTCCATTCTTTTAAAAGAGTACCTTAAAAGCATTCCTTTGACAAGGAATAACAAGTGAGGAGTACGCGAGTCATGAGGGGCATTTTATTGCTTTCCCGCCCGCAGGCGACGCGACGCATAACCTATTTGTAGTCTAGGTCTGAGAATCTCAAACTTTTGTTTGGCCCCCTTTCTTTGGCCCCCTTTCTTTTTAAGAATTAAATATAATAAGTCTAAGTTGCTTTTTTTTAAAACAGTAATTGCTGAGTTTATTTCCGGATCTTCTCAGCAAAAGCAACGTTTTGATCCGAGCTTTAGAGTAAAATAAAATGGTAATATACCTATCAAACATGTGACTATTAAAAATACTTGTAATGAGTTCATTTAAAAAGAGATTTTTGATTAATTTGAGTGACCGGAGCCAAATAAATCACATATCCAAACAATCATAGTCAAAGAGCTCAACTGATCAAAAGATTATCTTGCACCGCTGTAGTAATTCTTTAACAAATGAGAGCTACACGGAGTCATGAGAGATATTTTACTGTATTACCAACCGCCGGTGACACTTAACCTATTTGTAGTCTAGACATGTGTATCTCAAACTTTTGTTTGGATCCTTTAGCTAAAATTGAGGTTAAATCTACTGGTAAAATATCAAATAAAAAGTGAATATTGTGATTTTTATGATTAGCGTACAGGCAGTGTAACATTATGGTACATAAAATAACGTTAAATACAGCTCTAGGTCAAAGATAAAGTCAAAACCATTTATTCCGTTTTGGTCCTAGAAGCCCTTATGAAGGTCGAATTACAGAAGTTACCACTGGTTCGGAACTCGGCCTTCAACTAAGAAGAACTGGCAAGAAACTCAGTAAGGTTTCATTTTTTTTAAATATTTTTGGACGATCTGACTATATTGGCTAATAGTTAAAGAACAATCAGCAGTTCTTTTTAATAACAATATCATTTATTTGCCAGAAAAATGGTAAATACATTCATTTAAAGAAAAATAATATACATTCAGGTCCATCATGTTTTGCCAGGATGATGGCGAGCTACATTAAATTACCTACTAATGGAATACTAAATTAACGATTAAGTAAACAATTAATTATTTTGTCGTCCTTTATTATTAAACAAAGTAAATAAATAAATTGTTTATTTGAGGGGGCTTGCTCGCCAAACTTTGAGAGCCGCAGCCACCGTAACCATGTAGATCTCGAGACACGGCACGATATATTAAAGTGAAGTCTTCGAGAAATGTCCGGATTTATAAAGAAAAATGTGACGCGGAACATTGTGTGGCTATCACAATAATAATATTATTAAAATAAGATTGGTTTAAGGCGGTAAACATGACAACTATGTAATAAAAGTAACTTAATCTATACTAATATTATAAAGAGGTAAAGTGTTGTGAGGTTGTAGGGGGTAATCTCTGGATCTACTGAACCGATTTTGAAAATTCTTTTATCCATAGAAAGCCTTATTTGTGAGTGTCATAGGCTATATTTTTATCCCGGGGAAGATAAGATCCCCGGGAACGCGGGTGAAACCGCGGGGGACTAGTAGTTGCATCGCGAACAAACGTATGTATTTACAAAGTATGAGGTTGACTTACTCTATTGAATTGGGAAATTCCTGTCAGAATAGAAATAAATACAGTTTGTTTTCTCCTCAAAAGCTCCTTCTAGTCTTAATATTAGAGTCTAATAAATAAAAGTGGCTGCGAAGAACTATATATAAACAATAAAAAAAATACTAAGCGACTCCATATCTCCGGTGTTTCTATAACGATTTTTGTTCAAAATTCTTTTTCATCTCAATTGGTAAAACTTTGAGAACTCTCATAAGAACTAGGCTGAATTCAATGACACCGTAATTGCCAAGGTTGTGGCAACTCATATAAATGCAGGCAATTGACCAAAAACTCTGTCGTATGACTTCATTGTAATCATAGACTGTTGACACAACGTGCGTGACACAAAAAAACTATAGAGTCGCTTATGACTTTGTAAATGAACTTGATTTTACGTCAATAAAAATTATATGCAAGAATTTAAATGGAAAGAAAAACTAAGTACTAGTCAATGAAACACATAATTAATTTTATTGAAATAAAATAAATAATGAGATATGAAGAAATGATTTTATAATATTTGTGTCAATTTCTTTATAAATCCTGCTATGGAAGAGCAAATAATAAAAATCGAAAAAAAAATACACACTGTCGAACATATAACCTCCTCCTTTTTTGAAGTCGTTTAAAAATGCGTAAGTTTATGTATGTCTGTAACCACTCAGCTGTAGTAGGATGAAACTTGGCGCAGAGATAGACCATATCTTGGAATAAAACATGGAATACTTGTTATAATGGGAAAACATAAAACCTTGGGAACGCGCGTGAAAACGCGGGGGACAGCTAATAATTTAAAGTTACTGTAAGTACCACAAAAACTATATTTCCTATTACCATATTATTATTAAATGACATGTAATAGTACATTATGGTACAAGTGTGTAAAGTTGGTCATTACCGCTGAGGCGCAATTGAGAGCCGAGCCGCTAGGTGAGGGTCATAAGAGAGCCGAGGACGGTAATCATCAATACACACGAGTATTATACGACGTTTTTCAACACACTTGCGAAGAAAATAAAACTGAAAAATATCGGATCGACCATAGACAATTTTTTTTTGCAAGTACACCGGGTGCAAATATTATTTTGCTCCCTTATGATACAATCTACTATTATAACTCACGTTGTGAATAATAGTAATGAAAAAGTCACAGTTTGATTATAGCCTTATAGGTGTCATTACGTGCCTAATTGCGGTGAAATAAAAGCCACTTTATGAGCAAATGTGTTGAAAAACTTATATATACCTACTCTACCATTAGAAACTTGGAATAATTTCCTCCCAAGTGTTAGCTTTCTTTATAATCTGTGTTATGATAATAATATTGTTGATAATTATTATATTATATTATTTATTTGTTACTAATTATGATACTATTTGTCATTCGGAAACAATCTAAATTGAACATTTAAAACAATACCGGAAATATTAGTATTATTATGTTGGTAAGCTGGTGCCCCTAAACGAGGCACCATACTGTAACTATCACTTTCTTTTAGCGCCATATTGAGTTCTCATTTTTAACTACAATTATTCATTGAGTCAGTCTTGTAAAGATATTAAAGGTGGAACATATTCTGAAGTGTCGATTATAATAAAGCAAATAGTGTACAATTATAAGGTGTTTTCTTTCGGTTCTACACAAGCGAATAATAAAAGTTTTAATAACAAAATTATTAATGCAGCTCCACAGTTTCTGTGTGCGTGTTTTTGTGTACAAATTGGTTTCTCTATTAGGATATATAGCTTGAATTGTCTGTGCTTATTAAATGTTATATTGAGGACTGACTCCTAGAGTGCAGATGTCTGAACACATTTTTTTTTTATGTCACAAGTGACAACGAGGCAGGCGGGTCACCTGATGGTAAGTGACAACCGTCGCCTATAGACATTGGCAATACCAGGGGATTGCTAATGTGTTGTACACCTTATTACAATGCCTTAAAGGCGAACTGGCTCTCAAGTACAATTGCCGGAACACACCAACAGGTGCATGGCGACAGATTTTCAATTTGTGTGTGGTATCCAGCCAGTCGAGTGCTACAAAGTACCCTACCACCGTGCTATGGTTTCCTCACCATGTTTTCCTTCACCGTGGTAGTGACGTCGAATACCACGACCTACCACTGAGCTATCATCGCCTTAAAAAGCTTAGTATTTCAACTATCCTATAGTATAGAGAACTTGCTGAAAATACAGGCCAAAGCTTTTAGGCTAAGTCTGAAACTCGCCAGAAGCCCATTGAACCGTTTTTAAGCCAATCCAACATTTCAGTTCCGATAATACAGGCAGGAAATAAAGTGAAAAATACTTCTGTGAATCCAGACTTTAAATGAATACTATATACCGCTTGGTTTCGCCCGCATTTTTGTCGTTTTTTTTAGTGAAAGGATTTTCATAAACCGATCTGTAGTCTCGGGGATAATCTGTAGAGATGTAGAACATACGAATTTACCATCTTTACATCTCAATAATTTAGTATAGTTGGACATTTTTAACATAAAACGAGTATTGTGAATTAAAATTTTATTTTATTTGAAAAAAATCGAAATTTTTATATATTTTAGTTGTACATTTGCTTGTATATTTTGTACATTTGTTGTAAATAAAATAATTATAGTATGAATAAAGTTTTAAATTAAATATTTTCATGAGAAAAATAATTAATGCTTAATTTGATTTTATACCTTATTTTATAAAAGCGAATATGATTCTTCTGGAAACAATTTTGACTAAAAATTGTAGAAGAATAATATAGACCCTGAGCGGATTAAAACTAGGAACTTCTTAACTGGCATGAGTGTGTACCTGGCAAGATTAGTATTTTGCGCCCTCTATAATTTATTTCCTTGATATGTTTCTTTTTTAATTTCGTATTTAGGCATTGGTCGCGTTCTACTGCCAGCCACTTAAATCGATGTATTTCTGTAAAGCTTATACTAGTTTTTTTACTCTAGCTACCCTCTTGTGATCAAGTCCCCAAAGTGATAATGATATTACATCACGGTCATATTTCATCCGCAAAACGGTGCACAATTTGTTTTTATTACGCGCCACCCCTCGTTACAATTACACTTTACATCCAGGGCTGCCACCTAAGGTTTATCTAACATACATTTAATAAAATAACAATAATAATATTAGAGATTTAAAAGATTTACTGACAATAATTATAATATAATTTTTAAAGAGTTTTTAATGAAATAATGGATATTTAATTCGGTAGGGAGTTACAAAATTTTAACCAAGTTGCTCGCTATTGGGACGGTCGTCTCATAACTTCATTGTTTATCAGAAATTGCTATTCAAGCTTCTTTTAAACCATGGCGGTTGAAACCGTGAAAAATGCGTTTTTTTTTGTCACAAAACTTTTACGTCTCAGAGTCACTAGTCAAATTAAAATAAATGTTTGTTTGTCATCTTTGTGTCCCTAAACCCTTCATATGATGATATACTTTGGTGAGCCGCGTACGCCCGCGAAGTGTCCTAGTTAAAAAAAGGTCTTTTTATTTTATTTACGCGGCATTGTAATATCACAGAAACTTAAAAATAAACCATAGGTACCAATAGTGGCAGCCCTAACAACAAATCGTTTGACCGCACCGCAAGTACACAAATAAGAGGGGGTTCCGTACAAATTATAGGAGAACAATTTATAATAATAATTGTCATTTGAGAGAGTGGGGGTTTGAATCCCTGGCCACCGCAAATATCTTTATTGAATTTGGCCACCTGTTCTATTATATAAATTCTATATTACTTTAAAAAAAAAAGATACCGTCACCAGATCTTAAAAATTTAGCTTTTTTTGTTTTTTTAATTATAAATTTCTAGGCGTCCCCCTGCCCCTACCCGCTTCGCTATAATATGTATGTATTATACATAAAACCTTCCTCTTGAATCACTCTATCTATTGCTGAAAACTGCATCCAAATCCGTTGAGTATTTTAAAAGATCTGAGGGAACAGACAGCGGATGCGACTTCATTTTATACTATGTAAATATTTTAATAAATAAATGAAATGAAATAATTGACTGAGCATATGTGTGGATGATGGATATATCCATTAAATAGATAGATTAGATTATTATTAATAGATTAGATTAGATTATTATTAATATATTAGATTAGATTATTTTAACGACAACTTTCAACGACATAAAATAATAAAATAATCTGTGCGGAACCTCAAACTTGCACGGTGGTAGGGTACTTTGTAGTACTCGACTGGCTGGCTACCACCCTCAAGTTGAAAATCTGTCGCCAAGCACCTGTTGGTGTGTTCCGGCAATTGCACTTGAGAGCCAGTTGCTTATAAGGCATTGTAATAAGGTGTACAACACATTAGCAATCCCCTGGTATTGCCAATGTCTATAGACGACGGTAGTCACTTACCATCAGATGACCCGCCTGCCTCGTTGTTACTAGTGACATAAAAAAAAATAACTAGACACCCCTTTCCAAAGTCGGGTAAAAGATAAATATAAAAGGGATACAATAAGCAATAAGCAAATGCCTCGAGCGCTCCTTTATTACACAGAGGGTGTTCTAAAAGTGATTTTATTAGCACTCTCTATGTACAGGGTGCGTAGATTAGCAATTAGGATTCCGCACCCCGATACTTACATAGACATTGGTAGGGATGAATATATTATAAGGGTGAGTGGTTTTAGTATTTTACAAGCTATTTAAGGCGATGATAGCTCAGTGGTAGTGACGTCGGATACCGCGGCGAAGGTTGTGGGCTCGAATCCTACAATGAGCGCTTTTGGTGAAGGAAAACATGATGAGGAAACCATAGCAGGTAGGGTACTTTGTAGTACCCGACTGGCTGGCTACCACCCTCAAGATGAAAATCTGTCGCCAAGCACCTATCGGTGTGTTCCGACAGCGGCTGCTGTGCATAAGCTTTGTGTGCTTACCACCTTCGGTCACATCATCACTTACCATGGTGAGATTGTGGTCAAACACGAGCTTATCAAGAATAAATTTAAAAAAACGCCATTTTGTATGACTTGTTAAATTAAATCTTGTTTTTTTATCATGGTAAGTGACTACCTGTCTATTAGACATTAGTAATAACAGAGGGATTGTCAATGTGTTGTTAAATAAAGTTGCAAGTTGAATAAAACCACAGATATATTTATAATTTAATACTAGCTTTGCGGTTTTAAGCCGCGATCCCATTTCGCCATACAAACTTTGGACCCCCGTTTCATCCCCTTAGGGAGTGAATTTTGTAAAATCCTTTCTTAGCGGATACCAACGTCATAATAACTATCTGCGTGACGAATGTCAGCGCAATCCGTTCAGTTTGAGCTGTGCGTTGATAGATCAGTCACTCAGTAACGATTGCCTTTTATAGACTAGGTGTCCCCTCAGTTTCACCCGTGTTCCCGTGGGATCTTATGTTTTCCCGGGATAAAAATTCACCTATGACACTCACAAATAACGTGGATTTCTATTGGTAAAAGAATTTTTAAAATCGGTTCAGTAGATCCAGAGATACCCCCTACAAACTCACAAACTTTACCTCTTTTTAATGTTAAATATAGATATAGAGGACAGATTTACAGATGCAATCCAGATACTGGTTTCATTGAGTGACAATTCAAAATGTGCAATAATATATGCACCCTTATAATATATAATCAGCCTGTACCGTGTAGGAGCCCCATGCTTTGAGATTTTATTAAATTATGTACTAATATTACAAAGAGGAAAGATTTGTTTGTTTGTTTGCATTGAATAGGCTCTGAAACTGGACCGATTTGAAAAATTCTTTCACCATTAGAAAGCTACATTATCCCTGATGAACATAGACTATATATTGTCCCGGGAAAAGATAAGATCCCACGGGAACACGGGTGAAACAGCGGGAACGGCTAGTTTTTAATAAAGCATTTTTTTTAATTCACTTAGGTATATTAACCTAAACAATATGACACAATTATTCTAGATTTTCTTCACACACAGCTATTTGCAAATAGAGCAGCTTGTACAATAAAAACCAGATAACTGATATACTACTTTTAAATAGATAATAATATTTTTTTAGATATTTAATATCTAAAATTCAAAAAAACTCGAGAATAACGACACTTTTTCTAAGGTCATTGTTTGTATATTTGGTAGGTTTCCCCCTCTTTACCTCACACCCTGTATATTTCTTTGTTAAAATAAAGAAGTCAAAATGCTACAAAACGATTTAATAAAATAAATTCTTAGCGTTCCGTTAAGATTAATAATACACATCGCTCAGAGAAGACATTTTGATAAGCGCCCATAAATCGCGGACAACGATTCTATCGCTCACGCTCTTCAATTGATTTGTATGGCTGCCATTGAAACATTACACTGGTAATTGAATTTGAAATTCGAAATAAGATTTTAATTTTTATTAAAAAGTTTTTCAACTTTTAAGTGTAATTTATTTTTTCCTAAAAATATGTCGACCTTGCAATGTTTTTTTTTATAAATAAACCATTTTTATTACAACTAAATTATGTGCAATTAAGTAGCCTAATTAAATAAATAGATGTGTGAAAATTTATTTAATTATATATTTTGTTTTATTTAATATTACAATAAAATCAAATTATTTAGTGTTTCTGTCCATTGTTGAGGCATATTAAAATAAGGAAAAAAAGGGTTAAACGAAGAGCATATTAGGCTTCCTCGATACAGACTTGCCTCGTGAGGAATCCTAAAGACAATTATTACCACCTATGAATATAAACATGTCTGCAAATGCAAATTCTAAACTAAAATTATATATTTTTATATTTTGTAATTATTGTTATATGTACTTTACTTTATAATTATTGTTTGTAAACTTTATGAGATGTAAATTGATTTGTATTTTGCAGTAATAAACATATTTCTATTATATTCTAATTAGAGTCAAGTTCAATATTAACAATATGCGTTGTTGACTTTGCAGACACAAGAATTGAGATCTAAATGGGCGCCAAGTTCTGTAGATATATCATACAACATTCTAAAATACTTATTACACTAGCTGCACCTGTTGGTGTGTTCCGGCAGTTGCACTTGAGAGCCAGTTAGCCTTTAAGTCGTTGTAATAAGGCGTACAACACATTGGCAATCCATCTGGTATTGCTTATGTCTATAGGCGACGGTAGTCACTTACCATCAGGTGACCCGTCAGCTTCATTGTCACTTGTAGTTGTAGTATATAAAAAAAAACTACAATTTTTTTTATTTATTTGAACGAAGTTCCTTATCGCGCGTTGTGAATGTAAAAGGGGGCTAGACGGAAAATTTGTCACGACACTTTTAGTGTCAGTTGTCGGGTAGGGTCGGGTAGGGTCGGGTGACAGTTGCTGTCACCCGACCAACTGACACTAAAAGCTGTGCGGCGTGCGCATGTTTCTCTGTCTGTCTCTCTCTCTCTCTCTCTCTCTCTCTCTTATAGAAAGCAAGCCAGATATTTTCATTTCTATATATATATATATATAGAAATGGGAACCTTACCGATCGGCAGCAGCGGCAGCCTCGAAGAAGTTTTTTATATATCATAGTTGTACATTTGTTTGTATATAATAGAAAATATAGATTTTATATATACATATATGTATACTTTCGACTTATATAACTTATATAACTTCGTTCCATCCGGGTTTCCCTTGACACCTCTCAAGTTTTTTAAAGATACAAACGGTTATTTCATAATCAAAAGTATAAACATGGAACATAAACAAACCTGGAGATCTAACTTTAAAAAAAAGTTGCAAATAATCTCGATGAAAATCATGGTCACCCCACTATAATCCCTCAAAACAAGGTGACCCCAATCCTCTACACAAATAATATGCGGTTATTTGAACTAAGATTAGTGGCGTATAGAGAGCGCGCGGCGCGTGTCCAATTATTGGTCACCCTAGTTTAAAAGGACAGCTCGTTGGGACTTTGAGTACTTATAGAGATTATGGTCACCCTACTTTAAAAATAATAAATATCCTCGGACATTTGTTCACACACGGCTATCTGATCCCAAACTAAGCAGAGCTTGTAATATGGAAACCAGATGACTGATATACTACTTTTTTTTTGTAAATACATACTTAAATAGATAATTACACACAGACTCAGGACAAACAGACATGTTGATGCACACAAATGTGTGTCCTGGATGGGAATCGAACCCACGACCTGAGGCGTGATAGGTAGCGTGTTAACCAACCACGCCAACCGGCAAAATATACTTTCTTTTATTCCATATGGCAGTTGGATCGTTTTTGTGTGTTTGTTTCTCTCAGGCATAGATAATAGAAGAATGAAATTTGATTGCAAGTGAATCCGCGGTACGGAAGAGGTTTATAGACGGGCACTTATGAAGGTCGATCTAAAGAAGTTACCACAGGTTCGGCAGTCAGACAGTAAACGAGAAGAACCGGCAAGAATCTCGCAGCAACCTTACAATCTATACTAATATAATAAAGAGGTAAAGTGTTGTGAGGTTATAGGGGGTAATCTCTGGATCTACTCAACCGATTTTGAAAAATCTTTTACACATAGAAAGCAACGTTATTTGTGAGTGTCATAGGTGAATTTTTATTCCGGGAAAAGATAAGATTTTAATAAAGCTTATACGGTCTACAAACAAACAAAAAAAGGTAGAAGGAGCGTACGTAAACATAGTCTCCAATGAAGTGAAGCAACGTGCACCAAGTTGTGTTTATCCCGCGTCACTAGCGTCGCACAAAAACGCGATCGGCTTCCATTACTGTGCTTCACTTTAACTGCGCGGGGCTCTTTTATTTGGTCTAAGATAATTATAATTATACGGTCATACATAATTCAAAACTATAAATCTACTCGGATTTCATTCGACCACATGACAAATCTAAACAAAAAACAGTAACGCGATATAATATGTCAACAAAAAATAATGCACATCTGCGCTATTAAGTACCCATTGTGACAAATTTGAATGGGACATGTCATGGGGACATGATCGGAGTAACAAAGCGGTCGACAATTGACGCGGTAGCTTAATCTGTGGTTGCATTATTAATACTTTTTTGTATCTGTGGTTTGAGGGTCGTCAGTGGTACAGTTATTATATAAAACAGTATGGAAACTAGGTCCAATTGTTAGGATTGTCCCCGTAAGTTATGTCTCATATCTAAAAAGTTGTTTTTTCATAGCAACATCGAGGGGATAAGTGGGCTGGTCACCTACCAACATATACAACAACGATCTCAGTAAAAAGTTGCTTTTCTCGCTCTACCTTTTTTATTCGGTCTAAGATTATTAGAAATAACCTCCTTTTAGAAGTCGGTTAATACTAGCCCGCTAATTAAAATCACTGCATTAATTCCACATTCAAGTTTCCGAGTTCCATCAAACAAATGAACGGACATGTCACTTCAAAGCTATAACCACGCTTGGTTGGCCCTGGAGGGGTAAGCAGAGTGAATAGACTCGCACACCCGGAAAATTATTGCCACCCAATAATAGATGTAGGGAGCCATTTTGGAACTTGAAAAAGTTTTATCGTTTTTATTAGGTGCGTAATTTTTTTACGACATCATTTTTTAGACTCGGACCAAATAAAAAAGGTAGACAGAGCCCTGTGCACTTAAAGCGAAGCACAGTAAAGGCGAATTTGAAAAAGGAAGCCGATGCAGTATAACGTACGTGTAGGTCACGCACACTACTTGGTGCACGTTGCTTCACTTCATTCAAGACTATTGTTTGCGTACGCTCCTTATAACTTTTTTAAAGAGTAAAAACGGTAAGCGGAAGACTCTACTGTCGGTCGGTCTGTCTGTCACTAGGCTGTATCTCATGAACCGTGATAACTAGACAGTTGAAATTTTCCCAGATCATGTATTTCTGTTGCCGCTATAACAACAAATACAAAATAAAAACTACAAAATTTGTATATGGAACCCTCGGTGCGTGAGTCCAACTCGCACTTGACCGGTTTTTAACGTAACGTTTGCAACATGCACTTAGTTGTGTGCGTGACTTTAGATATTGTGCTTCACTTTAAGTGCGCGGGGCTCTGTCTACCATTTTTATTCGGTCTGAGATTACATAGCTTATTTTTTTTGGATCTAATGCCCCCGCGTCACGTACCGAATACAAATAAAGTACGTCACAGATAATATTACAAGATTACTACCCCTTTATATAAAATCCTTTTGAGGTTGAAGCTCTCACGAACGCTGCGGTCTGTTAATCCCATTTTTATTACATAGATTTTGAACTTAAATTTTAAACGTCAAAATATATAATAATAAAAAATAATAATCTTTGAGGCGGATCGTTCATGCCATAGGTCGGGGGTTTGATTCCCAGCCATGACAGATAAAATCCTCCGGGTAAGCGGGTGAAACTGCGGGGCTGAAAACTAGTATTTTATTTAAAAAAAACTAATTTGAGGATTTATTTACATGTACATTAAAATCCCATAGTAAATATAAGATAAAAACAAGATTTGAAGTCGGTTAAAAAAAAGCTCCATTCCAATCAACGCACGAAACCAATGACAGAAATGAAAATTCAAATGTAACTCAACTTTCCCCGTAACACAAACCCCCGGGGATTTCGCAGAACAACTAATTTAGACATTGCCTGTGAGGTAATCTACCTACCCAGTGCAATATACAACAACTATCTGTCTCCCGCGGTTTCACCCGCGTTCCCGTGGGATTTTCGCAACATACCGTGATGTCATATAGCCTATAGCCTTCCTCGATAAAAGGGCTATCCAACACTAAAATAATTTTTCAATTCGAACCAGTAGTTCCTGAGATTAGCGCGTTCAAACAAACAAACTCGTCAGCTTTATAATATTAGCATAGATAATTCATTGACTTGTGAATTCCCACTGACATGAGCGGGAGAGGAGAAATGAAATGTTTGACTACAGTTGTTTTTTGCATGAGCTTGTGTTTGACCGCAATCTCATCATGGTAAGTGATGTGGCTGAAGGTGGTAAGCACACAGAGCCTATAAGGACACTGGCTCTCAAGTGCAGCTGTTGGAATACCGATAGGAGCTTGGTAATAGTTCAATTTGTGCATGGTAGCCAGCCAGTCGGGTACTACAGAGTACCCTACCGCCGTGCTGTGGTTTCCTCACCATGTTTTCCTTCACAGAAACCTCAAGCTCATTGTAGGATTCGCATTTCGTAGATCGGCTTTAATTGAGTAAACGATTCGAACCTACTACCTTCGCCATTCGACAACAGTCATGGAGATATAATCTTACCCCTCCAACTTAATGTCAAAGAAAACCCATAACTGCATATTGTAAGTGTTTGTATGTTTGTCACATTTTTATTTATAGTGACTGACTATAGTGTTTACATCATAAATTACAATATCCCTTGAAGCGTGAGTCCGTATGTTGATAATGTAATTTTAGCAACTGATTGCTTCAATCGCGAAAGGGTTACGATCGCTATTTATTTTTCAAACTATTACTGTAATACTTTTAATGGATTTCTGATTTATTATAAAAGTTTAATGGCATATTTTATTGGAAATAAAAACGTAAATATGAAATCGTTCGTAAAGAGTTTTATAAAGTACTTTGCTTTGTCGAAGGCGGATCGCAGCTCCATTAAATTAAACTAATAATGTCTCGGCAGTTAGTTTCCCATACAAGAATTACATACTAAATTAGTGTGTATGTAATTAGTTTTATGATTAAATATTTAAATGAAAAAGGACTTAAAGAGACGCTCCTTCTACCTTTTTATTTGTTCTGTGATTACAACAAAAACATTTTCATTCTAGTCAAAGAAATTTATTTAGTTTTGGCCGTAATTATGAAGATCGAATTTACCAGAGACAGTCTTCAACTCAAAGACACTCAGCATCTTTTATAAGTAGTATATCGGTTATCTGGTTTCCATAGTAAGTACAAGGAAGCAAGAAGCAAAAATCCCATGATATTTAAATGACTTTATTTTGACACATAAATTGATGATTCAAATAACCATAAACCAGCAACTGATCGCTACAAAATTGCACAACAATCGCAAATGCATTGCATTCCCACCCAAAACTCAACAGTTATGTCAACATCCTCTACGATACTACCATAAACAAGTAATCGATATCTTAAATAGCTAGTACCTTCCTGTAACGGAAGCCATTGATTTCGGTCTATAAGTCCCCCTCTTGTTTATGGTCGGTGCATCTCGAGCTGTTCATTTCCGGTGTGTTATTTATCGTCTGTAGTCTATGGAGCGTAATTTAGCACGATGAGGGTAGTTCAATAATATATATAGAAAATAAAATGTATAAAAGTCTGAGAGGGACTTTTTTGGTGGGAACTAGTGACGTTGCATTTTCAATTTATTTTCAACTAGCTATCCCCCGCGGTTTCACCCGCGTTCCCGTGGGATCTTATCTTTTCCCGGAATAAAGATATAGCCTATGACACTCAGGGATAATGTAGCTTTCTAACGGCAAAAGGATTTTTGAAATCGGTCCCTAATGGACTTTTGAAGTTTATTCATTACACACAAAAATACAAATTTTTCCTCTTTATTATATTAGTATCTATAGACTACTATAGATAAAAAGTGTATTTTGAGTTTTATTGAGTAACCAGCTTTACGCCCCGCGGTTTCACCCGCGATCCCGTTAAACCATAGCTCGGTGGTAGGGTACTTTGTAGTACCCGACTGGCTGGCTACCATCCTCAAGTTGAAAATCTGTCGCCAAGCACCTATAGGTGTGTTCCGACTTGTGAGCCAGTTCCCATCAAGGCTTTGTGTGCTTACCACCTTCGGCGACATCATCACTTACCATGGTGAGATTGTGGTCAAACACAAGCTTATCAAGAACAAAAATGTATTAAAAATTCACCAGACAATTCAATTCAATTCCAATGTATGTCGCCATTCGAATAGCTACCTTTAACCTACATGACATAAGGTACATAGCGCAATATAACAGCACCTTATATTCCGTTATGTTCCGTGACATTTTTCCCAACTACGTTTATCGGTCCGGTACATCAGCAATTTTCTGTCTTATGGGTCACGAAATAAAGTACAATTTGGACTTTTAGGGTTCCGTACCTCGAAAGGAAAAAATGGAACCGTTACAGGATCACGTTGTTGTCCGTCCGTTCTCAGGAACGCGTAGAGGTATCAAGCTGACATTTATATCAAATACTCATATGGAGGAGCGAGGTGGTAGATCTTCGGCCAGGATAGGTCATCGTGCCTGGGGACCGCACCACAACTGTACATGTTGGAATCTTGTACATATGCAGATCGCATGGAAAACTTCGTAAGCGCGATGTAGGTTATTAAAGCGCCATCTATCTAGGAGTCGTGCGAACTATATCTATGTGTAGATAGATGTCGCTACGCTGTTGTATAAATGAAGATCTAACAAACTAATGTGAAGAATGTAGTTTGGGCAGAGGTTCCACCCTACTATTGTTAACTTCAGCTGCCGGAGTTAGAATGCCGAGCTACGGCTCTGCTATCCATTCGCTAAAACGCTCCCCCTTCCATCGCCATCTTTACTTCTTTTTCATCACTACTTTATGGAATACTTTTAATGACGGTGTTGCCATTTTTGAAATTGATACTTTTATTTAATTTTATCAATAAATTATTATTTTAAGATAAAGTAGCTCTAAAATCATACGATAAACATAAAAATCATGACACTCAGGTCTTGTCCCTTAGAGCTGTGAAAAAATCAAACTTCTATGCCTACGCAAAAGATACAGCCGTTTTGCCACAAATTTCCGAAACTCGCAAGGGATCAAATCCTACAGGGTACTTCCCGTGAACTCAGAATCTTGAATAAACGAAGCAACGTCTTATAGCACAGATAATGGAAAAATTGCGAATACCGTAAATTTTTTGTTAAATCATAAAATAATAAAAATATTTTTAAGTGAACTTTTACTACAGGTTTGTACGGAACCCTCGGTGCGCGAATCAGACTCGCATTTGGCCGGTTTTTGAAGAGAATGTTTTGGCATAAAGATGGCTATCTTAAATTAAAGTACTATTACATTAGAAAGGACATAAATCCTAACTACAAATTTTACTAGGAACCATAGCACGGTGGTAGGGTACTTTGTAGTACCCGACCTCTCTATGGCTACCATACAAGTTGAAGCACCAAGCCGGGTCCACTGATGGTAAGTGACTACCGTCGCCTATAGCCATAGTCTATACTAGGAAGATTGCTATTGTGTTGTACACCTTATTAAAATGCCTTAAAGGCAACTGGCTCTCAAGTGCAACTGCCGGAACACACCAACAGATGTCATGCACTGGTTCGGAAGTCAGCCTTCAACTGAGAAGAACTGGCAAGAAACTCAGCAAGGTTACTTTGGACCATATGACTATATGCTTGGCGACAGTTCAAATTGATTGGTAGCCTCACGTTTGAAAGCTCAATTTCATTGTAGGATTCGAACCCACGACCTTGCGGTGTCCAACGTCACTACCGAGCTATCGCCTACAGATACAAAATGTTAATCCACAAATTCACACACTCATGGACACGCCTGACTGACACGGTTAACTAAACCGTTATGGTATGTATCCATTGTTCCACGTCACGACAAATTAATTGATTGAAAACGCTTCTTGGGATCTCGGTTGATTGGAATGATTGTATGTGACAGTTATCTCATAAATTGATGTTGTGGCATTCTTTTAAGTTTGATTAATTGACTAGACGCACTACATGTTTTTTTTTCTGAATAGGCTTGTGTTTGACTTCAATCTCACTATGGTAAGTGATGATGTGGCCGAAGGTGGTAAGCACACAGAGCCTAGATGTGAAAGTTTATTTAGATGTGAGAATGCTGCCCTTTTGGGTTCACAAGATTAATTAATATTAAGGTTGTTTAATTATTATTATTTTTTGTTATTTTAATCTGATGCCAATGTCTTGTCCAAAAAATGATTTCTATTCTATTCTAGAATGTTTGGTAGTGTTTCACGCAAAAACTGATGAACGGATTTTGATGAAACTTGGCACACGGGTAGATCATATTCTGGATTAAAACGTAGGAACCTTTTTTATTAAAACATAGGGATAGGTGCTAGATTTTCAACCTGAGGGTGGTATTCAGCCAGTCGGGTACTACAAAGTACCCTACCACCGTGCTATGGTTTCCTCACGATGTTTTCCTTCACCGAAAGTTCAAGCTCATTGTAGCATTCGAACCCACGACCTTCGCCGCGGTATCCGACGTCACTTACCACTGAGCTATTATCACATAAAATCTGATAAATACTATTTACGTGACAAACAGACATATTCATGCACACAAATATCTGTCCTAGATGGGAATCGAACCGACGGGTAGCGTCTAAATTAAACAATGGAAACAAACCGACAGACATACAGTATATTCTTGATACCTCAGCGAACTGTGTTCCGAGAAATTGTGATAAACAGACATATTCGATGACTTCGATGAATCCATTGAGAATGACAGTCGACGATTGAGACATTTTATGTAGTTGGGGCACGTCGCGTTTCTGGGTCACCTAAGACTTAAAAACCTACTGATAGCTCAGTGGTAGTGACGTCGGATACCACAGCGAAGGTCTTAAGTTCGAATCCTAGAAGCTTGAGCTTTCAAACATGGTGAGGAAACCACAGCACGGTAGTAGGGTACACAAAACCTTAAAGTCAAAGTTAAAACCATTTCTTCAGGTTAGGCCCTAGAAGGGCACTTATGAAGGTCGAATTACAGAAGTTACCACCGGTTCGGAAGTCAGCCTTCAACTGAGAAGAACCGGCAAGAAACTCGGCAAGGTTACATTTTTTAAATATTTTTGGACCATCTGATTATATTGGCTTTATTTTTAAATGTTTAACAATTTTATTCTTAAAGTATTACAAAAATACCCGCATTAGTTACCTACATAGTAATTAAGCAATAGAAGGAATGCAGCCTAGATTAGTACTGTCTCTCAAGCGTCTGTCAATTTACTGAGTTTCTTGCCAGTTCTTCTCTGTTTTCTGACTGAAGTTGGTTTCTGGAGCTCGACCTTCATAGTGAATAAATGGGGTCTACGTAATTATCAATAGAAATTTATTGTCGAAATGCTTTTAAATTGTTATTTTTTGCGATTCCAGTTAACTCACAAAGTAAAAGTTTGGTAGAAACTCGGAATAAATTCTAACAACCATTTCATTTACAGAATAAACTTATAAGAAGATTCAAGAAACAATATTTATACAAGTTTTTCTGATAAGGTTTCAATAAAGTTATGAAATACATAAAAAATCGTAATGCTATATCTAATTTTTTTGCTCGTTTCCTTTTTTTTATACCATTAGTACTCGACTGGCTGGCTACCACCCTCAAGTCGCCAAGCACCTATGGTGTTTCGGCAGTTGCACTTGAGAGCCAGTTGCCCTTAAGTCATTATAATAAGGTGTACAACACATTGTCAAATTGTATTGTTTATTAATGACCATAGATACAAAGTCTTTCAGTCGTATTCATTTTCTTCAGTTTTAATATTCTTGTTTTATGTAAGTCTAGTCAGGTTTTAGTGAAATTGGCGGCTGTTCCACTAAAACTTTTCACGGACTTTTTGGGACAACCTGAAAAGTCACGATACACGCTTTCATTTCATTTCACTTGTGCACTTAGATTGATCTTTATTGGACAAAACACCATCCATGTTATTCAATAAAACTACACGAATTTAATGAAAATAAAACGAAAAACGTCACTTCGCAAGTTCCCGCCAAAAGTCCTCAATATCTAAACAAACTATTTAAATATTTCTGACGTCTTACAGCGACCGCCATGTTTTAGTTTGCAGACAACTCCCAACAGAACTGCATTATAGACAGGAAATTAAATGCATAACTTGGTGCCGCGACTTCACTCGCCGCAAACTTACTGCCAGCCAGTGTTCTGATTTAGTTATGTAGTTCATGTTGCTTACAATAAAACTGATATGTGTTAACACTACTCTCAAGTTCAAAATACTGTGCTGACAGCACTTGAGAGCCTCTTAAATCTACTAGACGATTTCACTTAAACCTATCCAGACATGTATGGAAGCGGACTAGACATTACAGTGAATGTGAGAATGTGACTAGAACATAAAAGAAGTAATTAAAACTGAAGAAAATGTGTGCGATAAAAGACTTTGTATTGACTAAAAATTATTAAAGAAGTGACAGATAGACCAAGACCATTTCAAATACTTTTTTTTTTTGCTGGCAATCATCCTTTTAGGATATTTCTGCCAATGTCAAAGTATTTGAAATGGTCTTGGTCTATTTGTCACAATTTTTTTTTACATAAGTTTTAGTACTTTTAGTCAATACAAAGCCTTTCAATCGCATACATTTTCTTCAGTTTTAATTTCTTATTTTATGTTATAGTCACAAACTCACTGTAATGTCCAGTCCTCGTCCATACATGTCCAGTCAAGCTTTAGTGAAATTGGCGGTTGTTCCACTAAAACATGCACGGACTTTTTGGGACAACCTGGAAAGTCACGATACACGCTTTCATTTCATTTCACTTGTGCACTTAGATTGATCATTATTGGATAAAACACCACCGAAATTATTCAATCAAACTCAAAATACACGAATTTAATGAAAATAAAACGAAAACCCAACCTCACTCGGCAAGTTCCCGCCAAAAAGTCCCATGTCATGTCCCTAAAAGGATACCTACTAGATACCTAGATACTAGTTTAAAATAGGTTTTTGATGCGTAACATCTTAAACTCGTTTTCCTGCATGTGGGAGTGTCTGGTAGAGTTGGCTGTCAGTTCATGCATTTCCTCTATTGTAGTGCAGGCAATGGTTTCTACCCCATACAGCCTCAAACTCAAAGAGGTCGGTACACGTATGGTATGTACCAAGGTGAGATGTCAGATGTTACACATGATATGCAACTACTGTAAGAATCACTGAATTCAGATTCTAACGCACGGTTAGAAAGGTTGCTTTTGCTGAGAAGACTCAGCTAAACTCTGCAATTACTCACAGAATGTTTTTATGACAGTTTTATAGTCAACTTATGTAATAAAGATTTTGACTCTATTTACGATAGTTAATAGGTATGTAGTATTGTATTAAATACATACTTGTGACGTCATAGAATATACACCATCAAAATATCATCTCGTTGTTGTTAAATTGGTCATACCATCTAAAATATAATTAATTTTAAATATGTAAATACAGAAAGAGAATAAAAATACTAACTGGGAGACCAGCTAATCAAAGAGAGACAGCTGGTCAAAATTGCTGCCAGTTGGTAGCGTGCCCAGAATGCTGGCGGCATTGCCACGCTGTATGGCAATGCTTATTTTTTGGCCATGGTACTCGCCAGCCTTCTGGTCACGGGTTAGCACCGACCAGGCGCTTTGAAATGTCCCGAAACAAATTATCATTATTTGGTCATTATCTAATAATCATAAAAAGTATGAATTTTACAACGTACCTATTCGGTATTTTAATATTATAAAAAAAAAAGATTTTTATGTATGTAACGATTAAACTCAATAACTACTGGGCCGATTTCAAAAAATCTTTCACCATTTGAATGCTACATTATTCCAGATTAACATAGGCTATATTTTTATCCCGGGATAAGGTAAGATCCCACGGGAACGCGGAAACACTGCGGTGCACTTACATAAACCCTAACATTCTAAACACAATTCGATGTAAGTATCAATGCAAAGAGCATGACTAATCGATGTTTGAACAACATTCAATTAGTAAGTAATTCACTTAATATTGACTAACTGCCGGCTCTAGTTGGCGACGAATCAAATTGAAGGTTTGGAATCCAGGGTCCTGATCTAACTATGGTAGGATTATTAGTATTTTTAAGGCGATGATAGCTCAGTGGTAAGTGACGTCGGATACCGCGGCGAAGGTCGTGGGTTCGAATCCTGCAATGAGCTTGAGCTTTCAAACATCGTGAGGAAACCATGGCACGGTGGTAGGGTACTTTGTAGTACTCGACTGGCTGGCTACCACTCTCAAGTTGAAAATCTGTCGCCAAGCACCTATCGGTGTGTTCCGACAGCTGCACTTGAGAGCCAGTTCCCATCTAGGCTTTGTGTGCTTACCACATTCGGCCACATCATCACTTACCTTAGTGAGATTGTAGTCAAACAAAAGCCTATCATTAATAAAAAAAAATTCAAAACAAGTGCAGCCAGTCGAGTAATACTAACTACCCTACCAAAAGACAAAATCCTGGGACATTGCGCTATGATATGGGGTTCTTCAAAAAGTGCGTAAAAAGAGCTCTTCAAGGTCGGCAACACATCGGCAATCACCCTCGTATTGCAAATGTCCATAGGCGGCGGTGACCACTTACCATCAGGTGGACCGTCTGCCTGTTTCAACCTAATTACATAAAAAAAACCACACGATTTCAAATTCGCACGATCATGCCGACAAATATCTGTCCTGGATGGAAATCGAACCCATGACCTCCGCTATCGTTACATTTAGCAAGACAAATGTTTCGCTGTCACTCCCAAAGGAAAACTTTTATATCTAATATTCTCGTCAGATCTAGATAAAATGATATGATATAACAGTTCGAATCCGCAATAACTCAGGAATTCGAACCCCATACCGCGATAATGGCGGCTCGGCACACTCGGCAATAAGCTACGGATCTACGCTCTGAATATATATGCCGTCATTTCTTTTATTGTGGAAACACACGGGAGAGTGTTGCAGGCGGGCGCGCTGCGGGGACTTCTTTTCTTCTCGATAACGCGGGTGAAACTACCGAGCTGAATCGGTTCCAAAATATACTTTTTCACATCCATAAATAGCTAATAATAAATTCGAAATTAATTGTCTGTCTGTCAGATTAATAAATATAGAACCATGTCCCCCGCGGTTTTTTTTAGTTTATTAGGGTTTAACAAACAGTATCACATTAAAAAGTTTGTAAGACACAGTAATTCAAAAAATATAACTAATTGTGAAACCAACACCGCCTTCCCCCGCTTTTACCCGCATTCCTCAGTAATTTATATTTACCCGGTATTAAATGCATCTCATAATCAATTTAGCAACAAATATATAAACTTAAACTTTCATAATTATTTACAATATTTATAGAATGGAGAATGTTAATAGATATGCCAAATCGGTTGAAAGTGTTGTAACAGTAAAGCTTGTATGTATACAAATACACTAGTTTTTGTTGTACTCAAAAATACCTATTAGTTTGATTTTACAGGCATTTAAACTTACGATAAAATCGAGTCCCGCTAACAGTCACGTGACCGCATGTGACGTCACTTTGCAACGCTCCGCTATGAGCGAGTGTTGCGAGATGACGTCACACCGTCTCACGAGTACGTCACATCGAGTACGAGTCCGCATCGCACGTTTACTTCTATAAATCGGAAACTAATTGACGTATTGAAGTAATTCTTTCACTTGTATATTTTATTTTTGACTGAGAATATGGAGAGCTAATATTCAAAATTAGGTAACATTCTTCATTATAGGAGCTGCTACACAGCTTCAATATCATCACATTTTTTTAAAAAGATCGCGTATTAATCGCAGCGGTCCCGTACCGATTTTGCCATCGTATGTTTACTTCATATACAAAGGAGCAGAGAGTATGCATACTGCATTAACTTCAACCGCCAGACTGATCAGAATATCTTTTCAACTCTTGAATCCTATGACTCTTATTATCATAAAAAGAGATTCGAAAGTCAGAAGAACTTATTAATCTACAAATAAATTATAAGGAAAAAGTTTGTGAGTTTGTGAGGTAATCTCTGGATCTACTGAACCGATTTTGAAAATTATTTTTTTAGTTTGTGAGGTTGTAAGGGGTAATCTCTGGATCTACTGAACCGATTTTGAAAATTATTTTTTTAGCTTGTGAGGTTGTAAGGGGTAATCTCTGGACCTACTAAACCGATTTTAAAAATTATTTTTTTAGTTTGTGAGGTTGTAGGGGGTAATCTCTGGATCTACTGAACCGATTTTAAAAATACTTTTGCCAATAGAAAGCCACCTTGTTTGTGAGTGTCATAGGCTATAATATTATCCCGGGAAAAGATAAGATCCCACGGGAACGCGGGTGAAACCGCGGGGACAGCTTAGTTTTATAATATAATTTTTAGAGATCCCTAGTCACAGATAAAGACCCATTCAAGCCTAGAGTGAGACAGCAATTAGTTAATCCTCATAAAATGGAGTCACAGCGTAATTGATAGTGAATTGGCCTCAATTGTCTGTGCGTCTGTGTGTAACGTTCTCACGACTTACTGCTCACTTTATATTGACGGTTGTGAAATTTGATGATAGTTATAGACTTATATGATGACTGTAAGTGATGATGTGGCCGAAGGTGGTAAGCACACAAAGCTTAGATGGTAACTGGCTCTCAAGTGCAGCTGTCGGGTACAAAGTACCCTACCACCGTGCTATGGTTTCCTCACGATGTTTGAAAGCTCAAGCTCATTGTAGGATTCGAACCCACGACCTTCGCCGCGGTATCCGACGTCACTACTACTGAGCTATCATCGCCTTACTCCTGATGGTAAGTGACTACCGTCGCCTATAAACATTAGCAATACCACAGGGATTGCCAATGTGTTGTACACCTTATTACAAGGACTTAAAGGCCGATCAGAATTCACGTATAATTGTTTGCCACCTTAGGACGAAAACTGTGTAAAAGCCAAAGTCGTTTATTCAATTTAAAAGCTAAACCAGTACTGAAGAAAGTTGAAGTTACCTTGAAAATTAACTGTAAATACTTTCGACAACAACGCGTGATGAAAGTTGGTAGTGTACAGTCGAGTTTAAAAGCGTTTCGATGTAATGTACTGTACGGAACACTCGTTATAAAATTTAACGAGCTCGAGCGCGTTCTGCGAACTGTCGACTGTTAACACTTTTGTTGGTGATTGTACTATATGTGTATTTTTTTTTGTATTGTACCATAATGTTGTATGCCTATAAATCCACCAAATATTAGATGATTTAATATTATGTTTTTTAATATCATATTAATGAGGTTCATTTCATGGTTTTCATGAAAAGTTAATAAATGCAAACAGACAGCTAGACAAAAATATATTTTTTTTGTTTTAAATATTACTACCTACCTACTTCAATGTTATTTATTCAGCCAGTCGAGTACTACAAAGCACCACAGATAATTTTCTCGCACGTCTAATGTAGGATTTGAACCCACGACATTCACACAACTATTGAGCTTCACTTAACTTTCTGCAATCATCGAGTGAAACAGAAACAATCGATAATTTTTTAATAACCCGTACTCGTTCAAAAACCGGTCGGATCCCTTTCTCTCAATGCAGATTTACAACATTAACTCCGGTTAATAAACTTCAGTGAATGGTGAAAGTATGACTTGTATCCTTGTATCTAATAACTATCAATCCCAAGCAAAAGTTCTCTTAAAACTGTCGCAAATTTTATTGGGTATTATTTTGGTATGAATTTTTAGGATTCCGTACCCAAAGGGTAAAAACGGGACCCTATTACTAAGACTTCGCTGTCTAACCGTCCGTCTGTCTGTCACCAGGCTGTATCTAAAGAAACGCTATAGCTAGACAGTTGAAATTTTTACAGATTATGTATTTCTATTGCCGCTATAACAACAAATACTAAAACCAGAGTAAAATAAATATTTAAGGGGGGCTCCCATACAACAAACCTGATTTTTTGCCCTTTTTACCCTTCGTGCTCGAGTCCGACTCGCACTTGACCGGATTTTTTTTAAGTTATATTCACAAAGCTAATGTATAAAGGGCAATACTATTTTACGACTCATACATACCTGCTAGCCAAAATATATGTTAAACGAGCACTGAGGCATTATGGAAATTTCAACCCTAAGCAATTGAATCTAATCTATACATCCGTTAAATAATTTCGACTCCCATTACCCTGTCTTTAACACCACACTTCACAAACTCCTCCAAACTCCTGTCTTTATCACAAACTGCCACTACAACTCCTCTGTGCTACAAGATCCTGAATATATCAACAACTTTTTAAGGCTATGATAGCTCAGTGGTAGTGTCGTCGAATACCGCAACGAAGGTCGTGGGTTCGAATCCTACAATGAGCTTGAGCTTTCAAGCATCGTGAGGAAACCACAGCACGGTGGTAGGGTACTTTGTAGTACCCGACTGGCTGGCTACCACCCTCAAATTGAAAATGTGTCGCCAAGCACCTATCGGTGCACTTGATAGCCAGTTCCCATCTAGGGTTTGTGTGCTTACCACCATCGGCCACATCATCACTTACCATGGTAAGATTGTGATCAAACACAAGCTTATCCAGAATAAAAAAAAAATCTCAAGCCTCATTAAAGTTAGTGAGGACGCTCTCCAATTTTTTTTTCTTTTCATTCTATAAAAACATCGTAGAATTTTCAATGTCAAAATCTCTAGGCATTCTCGCCAGAAAACTCAGAGGCGAGTCGACTCTTCTATGTCAAATTGGCAGAATTACTTACTACCCCAAAAGCGCACACAAAATTTCTTCTTTCAATTAACACCAACTTTACCCATCTCAAAGCTGTGGGTCTCCTCAAAAGCTAAAACTTTGACAATTTCAGTGCAGAAGCTCTGATGTCAAAGCTCTCAAAGTGTGTTGTTAATTAGAGAGTCCGTTAGTCGAGCCAAGAGGGTTGTGTGTGTTCTTTTGTAACCTCCAAATGTGGACAAAATTATAGTGGAGTTGCTGTCCCCCCGCGCTCTTCAGGGCTCTTTTCCCGGGATAAAAAGTATCCAATGTTTTACCCCAGGATGTGATCTAAATGTGTGCCAAGTTTCATCGAAATCCGTTCAGTAGCTTTTGCGTGATAGTCAAAAACATCTTCACATCTTTAGTGATGAAAGTAACCTAACTCCGGGTTACAAGTTATCCTTTTGGCAATTTTCATCTATTATTAGATTACTTCTATTGCGAAATACAATTTTATTGAGAAGAAGAGGAAATACTATGTTGCATATTGTTGGAATAATAGACAAGACCTAATCATGTGTAATTAAAAAAAACCGTATCTGGCCTGAGATGGCGCTTAACTATCATCAATGACATTCTTATAACTTTAATTTCTATTAATAAAAACTGTGTTAGTTAGGTTTTTTTTTTTACAACGAGGCAGGCGGGTCACCTGATGGTAAGTGACTACCGTCGCCTATAGACATTAGCAAGACCAGGTGGACTGCCAACGTGTTGTACACCATATTACAATGCCTTAAGGGCAAGGGCAACTGGCTCTCAAGTGCAACTGCCGGAACACACCAACAGGTGCTTTGGCGACAGATTTTCAACTTGAGGGTGGTAGCCAGCCAGTCGAGTACCACATAGTACCCTACCACCGTGCTGTGGTTTCCTCACGATGTTTTCCTTCACCGAAAGCTCAAGCTCATTGTAGGATTCGAACCCACGACCTTCGCCGCGGTATCCGACGTCACTTACCACTGAGCTATCATCGCCTTAAAACCTAATAATATTTATTTAATCACCTACATATATTTGAGTAAAAAGACGTTGACTATATTCAAGAAAAAATATCTTGGTCTAGACTTGAGTAAAAGTAGATCTTTCTTTCATTCATGTATATAGATAAAGCGGGCAGAACTGCAAGTTTTTGATATTAGTACCTAGTTCTCGGTCACTAAATTTCATATAACCTATTCCGAAATAAATTATGAATCCACAGAATTAATTAAAACCACTTAATTAAGCATTAAATATTCATAATAAATTTACAAAAGCCCGGAAAAGGCGCGCCTACAACCTACATTTTGAACTAAAATTTCACAGAATAAATTCATGAAACTTAACACACCTTCGCCTAAATAGGTTAATTGTCCATTCCGAGCGTGACACCTGACCTAGTTGTAAAAAAAAACCTAATTAATTTAATTATGAGTATCATTTTTTTGTGGTGACTCGCCATCTTGCGTGTTTTAACACAGGGATGCATTTGGGCATGCTTATAGGGTGCAAAGTGGATTATAATCATATTATTAATGTAAAGATGTAAGGGTAGATTGTTGATGTGTCAAAATTATCATTGCGCTGAGAATGATTATACAGTTTTAGGGGCTGTCAAAACAGTGTCATAGATAAAAATGTTGTTATTATGCATTATTATTTTGATGCTATCGTATAAATTATTCAGTTTAGTCACGCTGTTTCACATCATTATTATTCAAGACGTTATTTCAACACAAATTATGTCCTTTTAGAAACTGAATAACTCCATAAATTCAAAATATGTTTACATAACACTTAACACTTTGATTCATGTCACTTAGCTCTTATATTCTATAAATACCTTAAAATCCAATCCAGCCCAAACAACATGAACGTACCTGAAAATAAAAAAAATGCTTTGTTAATACACATTTTATATCGAGTCATAATTTTAGTACCTTAAATATTTATTTTAAAACATATGTGTAGCTGTAATTTGGAAGTAATTGAACTGTAATTTTGCCCTAAAATGTTGTCCTAACTCCGACCCAGTAAACAAAACTCGGCAGCCAAATAAAGGAACGCCTAAAAATGATAATTCGCAATTTATTACGACGCGTGTTTATCTTGTGATTTTTGGGACACGCATAATATATTGGTCATTGTCTCATTTTTGGGTATTAGCAGCATAAAGAGCATATTTATTTGGAGACTCGAAAAATCTTTCTTCAGTATAACAGTTAACAGACGCAGCGAAGGTAAGATTTTTAGTTGATGCTTGATCTTTCTTTCGGATCCTTCAATGAGCTTGATACAGGTTAACAATAGCACGGTAGTAGAGTTTTTGTAGTACTCGACTGGCTGGCAAGTTGAACTGTCACCAAGCGTCTATCGATGTTGCACTTGAGAGTCTTCCGAGGTATTGTTAAGGGCCGACAAAAAATTGACAATCTTTCTAGTATTGCTAATGTCTATGCACGTTAGTGGTTGTAATGGCCGGTTGGCGTGGTTGATTAACACACTACCTATCAGGTCGTGAGTTCGATTCCTATCTATTTAAGTATGTAGTATAACAGTAATAAAGTACAAGCTAGAAGAACCCAACATTCACCAACAACAATATTTTTTATTTGCTTTTGGATAAGCTTGTATTTGACCGCAATCTCACCATGGTAAGTGTTGATGTGGCCGAATGTGGTAAGCACACAAAGCCTAGATGGGAAAATGCTTTCAAGTGCAGTAGTCGGAACTCACCGATTTAAACCCACGACCTTCGCCGCGGTATTTGACATCAGTACTAAGCTATCACCTGTACTATAGATTACCTGTCTAGGATTTGTGATACCTTAGGTCACATCATCACATACCCAAAGCGAAAAGGTTCGATTCAAAGTCAATAAAAACATCTAAAGCAGGATTTCAAGGGATCAAATTGAATATAACGGGATCCAAAAGTACCGTTTCAAAAGGATTTCGTCAAAGGACCGCAAAACTAAATGCTTTAAACAAAAATAAAACCGCCTTTATTCTCGAAAACACAAAGTTCAACGAGATTTTGTCCATGGAAATTTGGACTCTAAAGCCTGAACGTTAAGAGTCATTTGGAACAGCGGTCTGAAGATTCAACCTGCTTTTAACAGTTTCTTTTCTCAAGAACTTGCACTTACGGGAAACTTCTTCATTTAGCCGACTGTAGTAAGTAAAGTATTTTGTGGCATGAGATAAGTTTTTGAGTGCATCTTCCAAATAACAAGAGAATATATCGACGAGTGCGATGGTATGGTTGGTACATGATACTACACGCCACAGGTCGTGGATTCGATTCCCATCCAGGACAGACATTTGTGTGTATGAACACGTCTTTTTGTCCTGAGTCTGGGTGTAATTATCTATTTAAATATGTAAAATATGAGTTTCCATAGTACAAGTGGTAAATTACTTAGTTTTACTCGACTGGCGAACTCTCTCTTGAGAGCCTGTTGCTTTAAAGGCTAAAGGCGACGGTAGTCACTTACCATCAGGTGACCCGCCTGCTGCTCACACAGACAATAATAATTTAACAGCTTCCTTTGTCCTCAGTTATGGTAGTACTACGTAGACTTCCCACTCCTCGGTAGCTATTACTTCATTACTATTGACTAAGTTGGAGTCACGCTCGTGAGAAATGGCTGCGTGCTTGCCCGCTGTGACCTGATCAGGGATGGGACATAGCGATTGTCGATATCGATAGTTTTCGATATATCTTCATCGTTTCGATTTATCAAATATATAAAATATTCGTTTTTTGTATGTTTGTTTTTAATGGACTTACTCGAATATAGCTCTGTGTTTAAAAATTCTATCACTGATAGTAATCTTCTTTATACAGCGAGTGAAATAATAAATAAATATATTGGGTCTATCTTCACGCACACGGCCATCTGATCCCAAACTAAGCAGAGCTTGTGCTATGGACAACCAGATATACTACATAATAGGTGTAAAAGAGTAATTGCTGAGTTTATTGCCGGCTTTTCTCAGCAAAAGCAACCTTCCGAACCGAGCATTAGAGTCTAGACTATTCATAAGTGCTTGTAAAGGCCTATTTGAATAAAAAAACATTTTCATTTCATTTCTTTTAATTATACTACATACTTTTTTATAAATGGACACCCAGACTCATGCACAAAAATAACTATCCTGTACATGTCATATAGTAAAATAAATACTTATAGGTAAGCTATTGAGATCTCAAAGTGAACAGTAATGAATTCGAGTTATTTCGAGATAAATATTATCTCTCCTTGTACGGATTCTTGTAATCATTATATTTAAAGCAATGATGTCGTAAACAAGTCTTAAAATAGAGGACAATCGAAACATTCAAGGACTTTATAGGTATATACTGCAGTGATAAGATCTTATTCGACGACTTATTCTTTTTTTTATTTAAAACTAAATGAAAATAATAAGTCTGATTTTTGTTAAACTCAAACTCAAAATGTTTTATTCAACTGTGGGACACTTAAGGAACACTTATTGCACGTCTTATTGCTATTTTAATGCTATTGTTACTGTTACCACCATTTCCAAATAAAGACCTGTCAGGAGAAGAAACGGCGAAACAAATTTTAATAGTTGTTTCCCGCAGTTTTACCCGCATTTTCGATATGAAATGTCACAAGTATGTATTTCATACAAAACTCCATATAAATCATCGTTTTGACATTTGATAAAAAGAAGCTGATTTGATATGCCAGTCACCATCCTTACTGCTTAATTTCAAGTAGCATTTATACTTTCTGAGATTTCGTGATTAATTAGAGAGTGCTATTTCGTAGGCTAAAGCAATAGCAATCCACGTTCCCACGATCGAATTTAAATTGTATTACCTACCCACATTTTTAATACGACTAATCAATTTTGTTGTTAAGCTAGGATGAGACGAATGTGCAGTGCCTGCACAAACTCATAAGGTATTTAGGCACTTAGTTTATTCTATTTTTAAGTAAAAACTGTAAATTAAAATTATATAAAATAAAAAAATTAAACAAATCTATCGACAATCGACTAAGAACAGTCACATCACTACGGACCGCCGCTAACCGATTGGCCAGCTCTTCGCTTTCTCCCTAATAGCCGAGATCAGTTAACTTAGTTATAACTACTTATAACCTACAGTTAACTGTATAAGTTTTTATACCGAGAGATCACTACAACACTAGTTTACAAGGAGTTATGAGGGATTCTGAACTGAGAAAGGTATTTGACGTGCTATTCCTTTTTAATCGACTGTCGAAGGAGGGCAATGTTTTTTCAACCGTAGGTATGTTTATTCTTTGGCACGCTCTACAGCCTAATCTATACCAATATTGTAAAGAAGCAAAGTTTGTGAGGTTGTAGGGGGTAATATCGGGATCTACAGAACCGACTTTGAAAATTATTTTACTAATAAAAAGCCACGTTATTTGTGAGGTTACATTTATACACGCGATATAAATATAGGATATCGTAGAACAGTAAAAGTAATATTTCTAAACTAACCTAATTCCTACGTACCTGTATTCGATAAACTGGGCGAACTACAAAGCAAGTCCGATTGTGATTATGATATAGGCCGTAACAATCAGAGGGCAACGCACGGTATGTATAAAGGATGTTATTGTTTGCGTGACAGACGATTCGTCAATACTGGGAAAAGAAAATCTGATCGCAAAAAAGGTAAACGAGACACCCCGAGGCGATATCCCGTCCTTATCTTTGAGCATAAAATAACAAAGGACAGCAAGATTTTAGTGTATAGATGATGATATTAGCTAGACGGGACTATAAAGTATCACACCACTATGTTTACCACGTCAAATGAGCTGGAATTGTTATAAAGTGCTAGTTGACACCGCGGTTTCACCAGCGTACCCGAAGGAACCATTTAGGAGTTTTTTTAAAGTTTCGGATAAGCTTGTGTTTAACCGCAATCACACCACGGTAAGTGATGATGTGGCCCAAGGTGAAACTCACGAGCCTTGACCACCGCTGAAAGGTTGCTTGCCTATCGGTTTTCTACAGGATATACTTTGGGGAGTGTGCGCAGGAATTATTTAAACTAGTTCCACGATCCCCATTTTTACACCGAACCACAAGGCGCCGGGAAAATTTCCACCCATACGTCGTTGACGTGCCGACCATGCGGACGCAACGTTTTGGGTCCTCTTTTTTGGTGCCGACGGCAAGGGAGTGGAACATGCTTCCGATGTCTGTGATTCCAGCCTCCTACAATCTGGGGATCTTCAAGGCCAGAGTGAATAGGCCTTTCTGTGCAAGCGTGCTCCATCTTAGGCCTCGTCTTCGTCCTTTATGGACGGGTCAGTGGCCTAACGCAAGCCCATTCAATGTAAAAAAAAGGCGATAAGCAAGCACAAAAAGCTTAGATACGGCATCTATCTGCCAAACAAGTTCGTGAGTGAGTTGTGTTTCGCATTTATAGCTCCGATTGCGAACTTTTCGGCTGTACCCAATATAGTGTAATAACACCCTGTATAGTGCGAATAACCTAAACTTATTAGTATTCATGGAGGTCTGTGCATATTCACACAAGGCGGCACATTATTAATTTGAATGCATTTGTATGTTAATAACATAGGCATATGCGGTTAGACTTGATGAAACGTTTGGATGACCCGAGCGGCTGGACGGGAAAGCTGGGAAATTAGGTGAAGGATACGTTATAAAAAAAACTTATATTAATAAACACGTCCATACTCCTTAGAAGGTAAGAAGCAAGTAAGATTATTTAATCAGGTAGTTTTTTTAACAATACAAACGTTGCCCATTTTGCCCATACCTAAATTCGGTTCAACAAACATAAAAATTTATTACCAGTGTTTAGGCTAAATAAATGCGAATACAAAAAGAAATATGTACTCAGATAAAAAGAAACCATTTTATTTATTTCATACTAGTGGGCCCGGCAGACGTTGTCCTGCCATCAAATGAAAATAAAAAGAAACTTGGAACTTCACTATCACATTTAAACAATATTTAGAAAATTGAATATGGTCTCTAAGTTTTCTTAAATTTTATGTTCCGCGCAACTTTCATATTTTCCTTACAATAACAAACACAACAAAAAAAGAATCAGCGATATTGGTCCAGCCGTTCACGCGTGATGCCTAGACTAAGGAAATAGGGATTCATTTTTATATAATAGATTTCATTTCTGCGAACTGAAAATTAAGCAAATTGAATCATATGACGTTTATAATAAAGTTCTATATCGATCAAAGGGCTTGCCTAGCAACTAACATGAAAAATATTAGCACTGAACCTATTTAATGAAGCTAAAAGGGTCTAATGGAAGCCGCTCCTCTTCTGTCTGTCATGTCACCGGCTCACCGCCCTAACTCGTAAACCTGCCGCTTATTGTCCATAAACAGGCGAACTGTTTTTTTGCAATAAAATTTGACTTTTATTATCGTAATATTTAATATGTTTTTAATACTAAGTAACTGAGCCTGTATCATATGTTTGCATGAATATTTTCTTCTGCATAATAAGGTTATAAAGCGATGATAGCTCAGTGATAGTGACGTCGGATACCGCGACGAAGGTCGTGGGTTCGAATCCTACAATGAGCTTGAGCTTTCGGTGAAGGAAAACATCGTTAGGAAACCATAGCACTGGATGGCTACCACCCTCAAGTTGATAATCTATCGCCAAGCACCTATCGGTGTGTTCCGACAGCTGCACTTGAGAGCCAGTTCCCATCTAGGCTTTGTGTGCTTACCACCTTCGGCCACATCGTCACTTACCATGGTGGGTCAAACACAAGCTTATCCCGTATAAAAAAAAAATATATCCTGGGATAAAGTTAATTGGTTATAATCATATAAATCAAGCGCATTGTAGGATTCGAACCCACTACCACTGAACTATCATGGCCTTGAATCATAGCATTGAATTGTAGAATTTTGGATTAAAGTACATTGCATTTTGAGCTTTATCATCCTAACATAGCGTACAAATTCAATAAGACCAAGGCAGCTCGATGTTCTGGGAATCCCCGAGCAATCTTAACCGTCAGCGACTCAGACCGACCGCGTAAAGAAATTTAGACCTTAACTCTATAGATATAAAACTCAATATCCAATGAACCCAATTCGCCCTTCAACTCTGCAATGTAAATTGAGCCTTATTGCGCCGAACATACTAGTGGTAATCCAGAAAGTAATTGAATGCGACCATAAATATTAATTATTTTTTGGTTGCGTGTCTCACAGAACGCACGCAACGATGGGACACGCTATATAACATTTTTATATAGAATATAATATACCTAAACAATTATTTGTCTAGACATATCGTTTAGCTAGATTATCTTTCAACTATTTTACCCCCTAAGGGGTTAAATATTTGAATAATTATCAATTTATGCCTTTAGCGGTTGAGACCGGAGAGATGGGTCCGTGGGGGTCTGAAGCTCGTCGTTTCGCAAATATTTTATGTAAAAAATTAATCGAGGCCTCGGGTGACCGGCGGGCGGGGAGCTTTATCTGCCAACGCATCAGCTTGGCCATCCAAAGATGAAATGCTGCCAGCCTTCTGGGAACCTTACCGATCGGCAGCAGCGGCAGCCTCGAACAAATTTTTTATATATTATAGTTGTACATTTGCTTGTATATTTTGTACATTTGTTGTAAATAAAATAATTATATTTCTGATCCTTCCTTATATTATTATGTTCTATTTATTAAATGTCAAAACAATAGTCTTGTATTAAATGCTGACTTGTGACGTCATAAATATACTATCAAAAGATCTACTTTTTTTCGTTTTAAATTGGTAATAAAAAATAATAAAAAGGTAAAATTTTACAATGTCTTCTTCTTCTTCTCTTTCTTATCCCACGCCAGGTGTGGTCGGCACAACATGTTTTCCTCTTCCACTCCGCTCTATCACTAGTCGTCTCCGTACTCACACCTTTCATATGCATATCATTCTTCACGCAGTCCATCCATATCTTCTTCGGCCTTCCTCTACCTCTATATCCATCCACACTCATGCTCAATACTCTTTTTGTTAAATGCCTTTCATCCCTCCTTATGACATGCCCATACCAAGCCAATCTATTTCCTTTCATCTTTTCAGTCACTGGTGCTACTTTCAAGCTTCCTTAGAATTTTACAATGTAATTTTCGAAAAAAAAAAAAACTAGTATTTTCATGTGTTTTATACGAGTACGCTGTTTGTTTAAATCTACAACAAACGTACAAAAATCTATTATTATAAAGAGGAAAGATTTGTTTGTTTGTTTGCATTGAATAGGCTCCGAAACTACTGGACCGATTTCAAAAAATCTTTCACCGTTGGAAAGCTACACTATCCCTGATGAACATAGGCTATATTTTATCCCGGGATAAGATAAGATCCCACAGGAACGCGGGTGAAACCGCGCGGAACAGCTATAATATATATAAAACTTCTTCGAAGCTGCCGCTGCTGCCGATCGGCAAGGTTCCCAGAAGGCTGGCAGCGTTTCCTCTATGGATGGCCAAGCTGATGCGTTGGCGGAAAAAGCTCCCCGCCCGCCCGAGGCAGTGCTCTGGCTTTCTTTGTTAGAATATGGGGTCCGCCATGTGTAATAATAATAATTAAAAACATTGTTATCTACTTGGCGACAGATTTCACCAAGACCTCTCCCAGTCTGGGTTCCTCACGATGTTTTCCTTCACCGAAAACTCAAGGTCATTGTAGGATTCGAACCCACAACCACGAAGTTCTTTGGCTTAACCTAATGATGATTACCAGATGAAATGTGAAAGTTATTTAAAAATAAGGTAAGTAACATTTTAATATTTTATATTAATTAAGTTGCTTACCTACTTCATCAAACTGTCTTCTTCCATTATCTTAGTAAAGTCAATTACCATTTCATGGCATGAAATGAGGACGAAAGTACTCAACGCTAATATAGATTAATAATCAATCGCTTTTAGCAGAAGCCCGTCCCACTATTTTGTGTCCCCCGACGACGCCATGAGCCGAGGTTCGTGCCCCAACTGGGGCGCCCTCAGCGGTCAGTCGTCTAAAATATGCAGCTCGGTTGAGAGCCCTAAGCGCTCACCGAAAAGTCCGCGTAAGGGTGTCTATGGTCCCTCAGACCTTTAAGTCCTCCCCAAAAAAAAAACGCTTTTAGGGTTCCGCAGCCAAACAAGGTACGCTTATTTTCATGTTCGTCCGTTTGTATGTCACAGCTAATTTACTTGTAAACTGCGAGGCCGTTTAGCAAATAGGCTAGGCTATTCATTGAACGATTAATTAAGCTAGTAGGCTGCGACATAGAAGGTACAAGAAAAACGATCGCGTAAAATGATTCATTCGATATATTTTGCAATAAAAAAAAAACAAATTAGATAAAAATAGTACGGAACCGTAGTAGCATGTTCCTACATGCACTTGACTTGTGTTTTAAAAGTAATAATAAAAATAAACGAAAGCTAAACGGGTTTATGTCGCAAAGTACAGGAAATTCACATCCACAAAAACATTTTGAATATGCGACCGACACGAATAAACTTACCTTAAAAAAAGTATAATTAAATACGATATTAAAAAGTTATAAATAACTGAAGATTCGGAAAGGAGAAATCGATCTGACTGCCTATATGAAATGAAATCATTTCAATCAATAAAATTATTAATATAACTTTTCCTCTGTGTTTGTCAATCGATTTTCTTTCTTTTGTTTTAAAACTTTTTTTACAAAAAACATTTAAATAAAGATTATAGTCGAATTTCGAAATTATCCTCAAGTTGATAATCTATCGCCAAGCACCTGTCAGTGTTCTCAGTTGCACTTGAGAGCGAGTTCCAAAAAAGAGAACATTGGCAATCCAGTATTGCTAATGTCTATAGGCGACGGTAATCACTTACCATCAGGTAACCAATGGTTTATTAGGCTGTTCTGTTAGACTACATACCAATGAAAATTAAAATGATTTTATTCAAATAGGCCTTCCAAGCACTTATGAATAGACTAGACTCTAACGCTAGGTTCGGAAGGTTGCTTTTGCTGAGAAGAGCCGGCAATGAACTCAGCAATTATTCTTTTCGAAAAGCAACTTCGACCATTTGCGGCATACTCAAGCAGCACCAGTTCACAAGGAACGTGTTCAGAAGTGAAGCATTCCTTCTAGGGTTCCCTCAGCCACATCACCAAGGTGCAACGGTCATACAAGTCTATGGTACACAGGAGTCTCACGGCCTTTAATAACTAATCATAAAGCTTGTAAGTACAAACTTTCACTAAAGTAGCCGTCGCGTCGACGCGATCAATCAACTGACCTTCTGTCTGTCTGTCTGTCACGGTTTAACCATTACTGTATATGGACGTAGAAAGTCTTACTTTGTGTTTATAACTTTTTAATGGCGGATTCTTTGTAATGCGTAGTTTCTTGTTGCACAGGGAATCAAATATGGCGGCATTCCATGTCAAAAATATTTAAGAGTTGAAGTTTAACACAGGCTTTATAAGTACAAATTCGCAGAAAACGTCTTTAAAATCAGTATCTTTTAAGGCGATGATAGCTCAGTGGTAAGTGACGTCGGATACCGCGACGAAGGTCGTGGGTTCGAATCCTACAATGAGCTTGAGCTTTCGGTGATGAAAAACATCGTGAGGAAACCATAGCACGGTGGCAGGGTACTTTGTAGTACCCGACTGGCTGGCTACCACCCTCAAATTGAAAATCTGTCAACAAGCACCTATCGGTGTGTTCCGACAGCTGCACTTGAGAGCCAGTTCCCATCTAGGCTTTGTGTGCTTACCACCTTCGGCCACATCATCACTTACCATGGTTAGATTATGGTCAAACACAAATTTATCCAGAATAAAAAAGTATATTTTTTTTAGTTAATCAATTACAAACTATACAAAACAAAAGCTTTCACAGTATATTATTTATTTAGACAAAGTCATAATCACAGCAAAGCAAAGTGGAAGTGGATTGGCCACATTTGCCGCAGAGACGATTCTAGATGGGCCAAGAAAGTCCTCGAATGGAGACCTAGAACGGGACGGAGACATGTTGGCAGACAAGCAGCAAGATGGACTGACGACCTGTCCAGGGTGGTGGGAAGGGACTGGATGAGGAAGGCCCAAGACCTCGAGAAGTGGAGTGCATTAGAGACCTACACTCAGGATTTAGTGGAAGTGGGTTGAAGAAGAAGAAGATAGTCAGAGCAACAAAAAATTACAACATACAAATCTCGGCATAATAAATCAATCAATATGAATGCTAGCGCAGCTCGCAGTGTAAACGCATTAAGTACTCTAATTTAAACACACAGTTAACTTTATTGCGCAGTTAACTTTCAAGTGATGGAGTCATAAACAACTTTTTTAAACATTCCCTACTAATTTGTAAAGGTTAATTACCAGTTTGTCACTTTATATTCCCCTAAATATCATCCTGTCGCCTGGATAACTTAAAACACGGATTCTTAAACATTTGAAAAAAAAAGCCAATATAGTCAGATGGTCCAAAAAAAGTTTAAAAATGTAACCTTGCTGAGTTTCGTGCCGGTTCTTCTAAGTTGTTGTCCGAGTTGCTTCCGAACCGGTGGTAACTTCTGTAATTCGACCTTCATAAGTGCCCTTCTAGGGCCTAAACTTAATAAATGGTTTTGACTTTGAAGACCATTTATCATAAATACAAAAACTACAGCATACATTACATGGGCACAAACCAATAAATCTCCAAACTTCACTCGAAATTCAAAATGAAAACAGTTCGGCGACATGTTATCTAGTTTGACAGTTTTCGGCCGCCATTTTGGAAATATCGACGCGCGGGAAACTGGAATCGACCACTGCCGGATAAACGTCGTAAATTTCCTGAAATTTTGATCAAAATTCTCGAAGCTGAACTAAAAGTTTATAAAAATACCTAAAGCTTGTAAATATGTAATACCAAAATTGGCAGCCCAGCACGTTGGACTGGACACTAATTCTTAGCAAATTGACAATACACCTGGCTAGCACCTATTTGACCCAAACCAATGATTTATCAGCACCAACAATCTTCTAACCATGAACCACCAAACCTATTATCGAAACCAATGAATCGAAAACTCTAGTTTTGTTCAGCGACAACATATGAGGGGAGATTGTCCCCCTATTTATAATATAATGATTATTTATGGACAGCCATATTTATTTCAACAAAGAAAAAGATAGTAGACTAAATAAAAGATAAAAGAGAGAGAAAATGTGAGATTTACCGCTTTTAATACTACTAAAATAACATACAAATAAAAACACTATTCACATCTTAATTAAACATTAATTAAAATATGGAAGCGACGCGTCATATTAAAAATGAAGCCACAAAAAGGCGGGACGTGTGACAGCTGTCAGCAGAAACAAGATGGCGGAATTGGCGCGAGCTCATTAGCGGTGCGTGGAATTAACACAGGCAGGACCCAGGGGCCCTTTGGGACACCATCGTACGTGTATGCGAACATTGTATCCGTTTTGACCGGCTAAATTAGAGTTTAATGTAATTTAGATCTGGCAACATTAATTTATGCGTTGTTTGTTAGGTTTTAGAAAGGACTGTGGGATTAATATGTTTTAATATCTAATTATTTGCATGTGTGTTAGAGCATACAAAATAGAAGAAAACTGGCTCTCAAGTAGCGCATGGAATTCCTCAGTTTATACTAAAATGCTCTTTCAGTCATCATAGGTAATCATCTTAGTTGAAGTTTAAAGCATTAATATTTACCTACTTAAGTAAAAAAAAACAAAAGCCATCCAACGTGGCAATGCTGCCAGCTTTCTGGGCACGTTGCCTACTGACAACGATTTTTTTTAATTAGATTTATTTATCCTTTGTTAGACACTTAATTTGATAGCCTTAAAAATAAATGTTTAATTTATATCTCGGATCAAAAAATTTAAACTTATAAATAAAATGGAAGTGTTTGTTTGTCGACTAATCCGAAACTGCTGGACAGATTTTTACGAGACTTTCAGTAGCTGATAGCTGATGTTATAAAAAGTGACTTCGGCTACGTTAATCCCGCGAAAATCCTTCGGCAACGCGAGTGAAACCGCGGGGGATAGATAGTTTAAAAACAGCTAAATAAATAAAAAGCTAAATGGGAAAGCGATTTTCAAATACCTAAACCACCATATAGCATCAATTAAACAAACTCATGGCCTGAAATAGGCGCCAGTGGGCGCTAACGAGCTTGTCAAATATAAATGTAATTAGGATCCAGTTATATTTAAAACTGTTTATTAATCACAAGCGACAAAGGAATACTAGTGATTTCCAAGTGGTGGACCAACTAATTTTCATTTTTTTTAATGAAAAAACGAATGCTAAATAAATAAATATCGTCGGACATTTGTTCACACACGGCTATCTGATCCCAAACTAAGCAAAGCTTGTAATATGTAAACCAGGTGACTGATATACTACATATACTACTTTTTTTTTTGTAAATACATACTTAAATAGATAATTACACCCAGACTCAGGACAAACAGACATGTTCATGCACACAAATGTGTGTCCTGGATGGGAATCGAACCCACGACCTGCGGCGTGATAGGCAGTGTATTAACCAACCGGCCCGTCATATAATAAGTGGTTTAGTTCACTTTTACATTTATTTATTATTTATTTAACACCGGCGACGCGACACAATTCAAAAACTTTGAATAATTAGCTTGTTTTTAACCTGCCGCTTGCGCTTATAACCTACTAACTATCCGCCGTGGGATCTTATCTTTTCCCGGGATATAAATATAGCCTATGACACTCACAAATACCGTGGCTTTCTATGTGTAAAAGAATTTTCTAAATCAGTTCAGTAGATCCAGAGATTACCCCCTATAAGCTCACAACACTTTACCTCTTTACAATATTACAAAGATCTACATTGGAATGCAATGTTTGTTTGGATCGTTACACCCATTTGTGGGAGGGGGGGGATATATATATAATATGTGTATATCTCACACTGTCTGTATAAAATAAAAATACCATATTCATATTCATTTATTCTGCTACTACTAGTTTTATTTACAACAAATGTACAAAATATACATGCAAATGTACAATTACAATACATAAAAAACTTCTTCGAGGCTGCCGCTGCTGCCGATCGGCAAGGTTCCCAGAAGGCTGGCAGCGTTTCCTCTTTGGATGGCCAAGCTGATGCGTTGGCGGAAAAAGCTCCCCGCCCGCCGGTCACCCGAGGCCTCGATTAATTTTTTACATAAAATATTTGCGAAACGACGAGCTTCAGACCCCCACGGACCCATGGTCTCAACCTGCTACTAAGTGTCATACATGGATCTTATAACATTACATAGGTACTTAAAAACTTAGAGACCTTTTAGGTATAGCTAATTTATAGGTAGGTACACATCTAATACTTATTTATAATAATTAATTTTTAACAATTTACAGTAATAAAATAAATAATTCCACCAATAATAATTTCAGTAAGCAATAATAAGAATAATAATAATGTCACAGTTTATCCCAGTATGATGGTATCGTTTAAAAAATCATTGATGTCGTAATGCCGCGTAGTTTGTTATCATCCTATGAAGCCGTGTATTCGATATGTGTATACCCTTTCCGTTACACCCTGTACATAGTTGGTGTAATGGCATAGCTGATTGTGGTGATCGTTGAATGGCAACGGAATTTGAATGGAGGTAGGTTAGGGACCTAAAACGTTGTGAAATTAACATTATTTGATAAGGAATATTATAATTAAGTAAAGTAAGTAGATTATGAAATAAAGCATCTGCTGTGTTTCTTTTACTTCTATTTAAACTACGACACGATAATTTAACTTAAAACTTTGTATACCTTTTTCTCATCTGCTTGTCAACCGAATATCTTTTTTTTTATTTAATTGACGAGTTTTAGAGTTATCAAATAAAAAAAATGGACACAGTTTTTATTGCTTAAAAAATTATTGGACGAATTTCGACAAGTAGGTGATATATAGTTTTAAAAATATCTACTTATTTATCAGTGAACGATGCATCGATAAATGATATTTACCGATTAATCGAGTTGTGCTGGCTACTGGCTAGTGACACAGATAACGAAGAAAGTAGGTAGATAGAAATGGTCTATTTGATACACATAATGCTCGGTGGAGATTGCTATTTGATTTGATAGCGTTAAAATGTATTTTATAAATAACGATGGGATTTAATAATAATTACAGGTATTTTTCTGAAATTAAGTAGAGATTTTGCATGCAAAAAATAAGACATATTGGTAGGTATAAACTTCGATGTTTTAGAAACACATTCTAGAAATAATATCTAAATTCCCTTACTTACAAAGTTACAAAATTACACGGACTTAAAATTGTTATGTTATGTTTTCCTTCAGCTCAGGGTTCGAATCCTCAACCTTTGCCGCGATATCCGACGTCGCTACCACTGAGCTATCATTGCCCAGCCCCAACAAGAAGCACCTGTTCACAACTATGACGAGTGTGGCAGCCACAAAACTTTCGCGAGTTAAAGTGTTTTATTTTTAAGGTTTATCTATTCTGTGTTGTCGGCAGCACCGTTAACTCAATGGATCGTTAAAATTGCATAACTATGTTTTTTCCCACATATTATATTGTGTGTTATTGTGATGGGGAAATCCCATATTACATTGTTTTTAAATACAGCTCAATGTATTTTGAAAATGTATGTAATTAGATATTAATTACTATGTACTCGTATCTTTTTTATCTTTACTATCCCACTAATATTTTAAATGTAAATGTTTGGAAGTTTGTTGCTCAATCACGCGAAAACGGCTGAACGCATTTTGATGAAACTTGGCACACATGTAGATCATATCCTGGAATATCATATAGGATACTATTAATCCCGGGAAAAGATAAGAACCCTCGAAAAAGGGGGTAAAACCAGTCTATACGACCGGCGGGCGGGGAGCTTTTTCCGCCAACGCATCAGCTTGGCCATCCAAAGAGGAAACGCTGCCAGCCTTCTGGGAACCTTGCCGATCGGCAGCAGCGGCAGCCTCGAACAAGTTTTTTATGTATTGTAATTGTACATTTGCATGTATATTTTGTACATTTGTTGTAAATAAAAACCTTAATAAATTATACTAAACTATTATAAAGAGTTAAGGTTTGTAAGTACTGAACCGATTCTATAAATTCTTTAATCAATGTAAAGTTGGACTTTGCTTTTAAAATGAAAATATCTGCGGAACAAAAAGCCATGGTTTCCTCACGATGTTTTCCTTCACCGAAAGCTCAAGCTCATTGTAGGATTCGAACCCACGACCTTCGCCGCGGTATTCGACGTCACTTACCACTGAGCTATCACCGTCTATATACCGGTGCTTACATATGGTGCCGAAACCTGGGTATTCACGAAATATATAATCAACAGATTGGAAGTGGCCCAGAGGGCAATAGAGAGAGAGCTGGTAGGAGTGACACTGATGGACCGCAAAACAAATAAATGGCTACGAGAACGAAGCAAAGTCGCAGACGTGACCAAACGAGTGGCAAACCTTAAGTGGAAGTGGGCAGGACATGTTGCTCGAAATGATAAGTCTTGGTGCCGGCGACTCTTGGAATGGAAGCCATGGGGGGAGAAACGACCTCAGGGTAGACCACAAATGCGCTGGAAAGATTACGTGAAGAAAGTTGCTGGCTCAAACTGGATGCAAAAAGCCCAGTGCCGCGAAAAGTGGAAACAGTTGAGGGAGGCCTACACCAAGTTGGTAGAGAGAGGCTAAAGAAGAAGAAGAACAAACCATATATTTCATTTCAATTCCATCTGAAACGCGGGTGAAATCCCGGGGCGGAAGCTAGTCAATTATAAGAGTGTAAAAAATAAATTTCAAAGTAATATGGCCAACAACGATTGAGAAATGATAAGAAAGAAAGTATTGAATCGATATCATAAAATCAACCGTTTTAAATGATCACATAAATTCCGGAAACTTTCATACATTCATACATGACCAAACACATATCTATATAAATAAAAATGAATCGCTAAATGTGTTGGTAAGCGCAAAACTCGAGAACGGCTGAACCAATTTGGCTGATTTCTTTTATGTTGTGTTTGATGATGTCTGAGGAAGGTTTTTATGGAGAGAAAAAACGTAAAAAATACGAGTAAAATAGTAAAAACAATAATTTTCTTTTCCCATACAAACCACTCTGTCCCCAGCTGTCAAACATTTGACGTCAATAATCAAAAGTAAACAAAGGCGTATGCCTCCAAGTCGATTAGAGGCATGCAATTTTTTTTTCAATAAAAATAATTTAACGAGTTCTCTCAAATTTGTTTCATAGTCATTTTTATTGTGTACCTAGATAAAAAAAAATAGGGCAGAACAAGGTCTGCCGGGACAGCTAGTTAACTATAAATGTTAAATTTCACTACTACAAAACGTAAACATGAATAATTTAAAAGCACTTTTAGCGAGAATCGGAAGTTACTTATTGTATTCCGTACATTTTTTAACACTTTAGTGAACATTTTTGGAGTCTTTGTTGTAAGGCCTTTTGTACCCCTTTCTTGAGCCTAATTGAGTTTTTTTTTTTTTTAACACACATAAGTTTACGTTTGACCACCAACTCGCCTGATGGTAAGCGACGATGTGGCCGAAGATGAAGTACGCAAACTTAGAAGATACCTGTTCACCCTGACCTTGAATAAATCCAGGTTATATTTCTCAGGAAACAAGGAAGCCGGCAGATTGTTCCATTCCTTGGCAGTACGGATCAGGAACGTGGAGTCAAACCGTTTAGTACGTGTCCAAGAAAAATCCACAGTGTACGGGTGGTAGTGGGCGGTCTTTCTACTTGTCCTGAAGTAAAAAGGGGATGGAGGAATAAGGTCGTACAGCTCTGTAGCACATTCTCCGAAATGTATCCTGTAGTAAATTGACAGACTTGCTACCTTCCGGCGGTGTTCCAGGCTATCAAGTTAGCTAAAAATCATAAACCAATTTACAGCTGTTTAAAGATTTAAAAGCATCTTGTATTTTGAGAGGAAATGTTGTTAAAAATTGGCAATTACCTTTCATGAAAAGGTTGTATGAGATATGAGACTAAACAAGAGTGAAAAAGAGATGTAAGAAAGTATAATATGTATGAGTAAGAGACACTTAAATAACCTGTTTTTTTTTTTATGTGACTAGTGACAACGAGGCAGGCGGGTCACCTGATGGAAAGTGACTACCGTCGCCTATAAACATTAGCAATACCAGGGGGACTGCCAACGTGTTGTACACTTTATTACAATGCCTTAAGGGCAAGGGCTACTGGCTTTCAAGTGCAACTGCCGGAACACACCAACAGGTGCTTGGCGACAGATTTTCAATGTGTATCAAATGACTCTCATTCTATGACATTAGATACCGAATCATTTATTCGTAATTATATTAGAAGAATAAAGAGTAATGGCCTTATTCATAACAAATTCGACGGTGTTAAGAGGATTCTAAATTCAAATCTACTATATAAAAATAAGTCGGGTTTTCCTTCCTGACGCTATAACTCCAGAACGCACGAACCGATTTCCACGGTTTTGCATTCGTTGGAAAGGTCTCGGGCTCCGTGAGGTTTATAGCAAAGAAAATTCAGGAAAAATTCACAAAAAAAAAAAGAATAATGAAAAAATTAGGTTTGTCATACATTTTGTATAGAACGACGTTTTGACATATCACGAGATCGGGACTGACAGATGGTTTAGTTTCACAATTTGTGTCGCTGGAATCGGGTTCAAGTTTTATTTTCAGGGCAGGACAACGTCTGCCGGGCCCACTAGTTCTCTATAGAAAATTCGAATAGGGTAGTCCTGGGTCAATAAAAATGAATTCTAATTAGTCCGTCGGTGAGATTGTCAAAAAATATTGGACACGTATTTTTTGCTTTATCAAATCAATAAAAATATACAAAGTTATAGCGCATCAAAGTATAGGAGTGGGGGCTTGTGACGTCACTTCGTGGTAAAATTTGTACCACGGATCCACGTCATTTTTCGTTTACGGAACAAAATAAAAAATACGTGTCCAATATTTTTTGGTAATCTAACTGACGGACGAAATAGATTTTTTTAGGACACAACCTTAAGAACCTGCTAAGCAGTTGCTAAAAATCGTCCAAATCTTTTTGAATAAGGCCATAAGTCTTTTGATGGCGCGTGTTTTTTTTTCCAAAACTAAAGGTTGCCAGACTACAAAATATGTACAACGTGTAACATTTAGCATACAATTGTTATGCGCCGCTCAGGTGTCGGTGTGGTGATACATATAAACTTTGGCGCAAGATGCAACAGTGTAGAAATGTTAAATACTGAAAGTGTTACAAGATACCGCTACTCTGAGAATCGATGACATTTACTTTTATATCTTCTGATAAACACGTCAATGTAATTTTACACACACTAGAGTCCTAACCGGCTTCGCACGGATAGCAGAGCCTACTTTTTTTGTCGTAGTGTCGTATCAGGATATATAACTCTATTGGTTTACTTCTAAACAGTAAAACTCTCAGTCGGCATGATTTGTTCCGACATCTTCAACAATCATTTGATATCATTCAATATTTTTGATGTTAGGGACGGATATCCTCTATTGTAATGCAGGCAAAGGATTTTAGCCCATACAGCCTCTAACTCTAAACTCATTTATTGAGCTATGATCGCGCGCGGTGGTAAAGTTGTCTGTCAGATGGTACCAACCAAGAATTATGTATTCTAAATGGATAGGTAACTCTAAATACCTATTTGAAGCAAATACCTATCAATTGCGAAAAGGATAAAGATAACAACTACGTTGAAACAATCTCTCTTTCTAACCCTACTTACCCTCAATAAAAGAAAGAGAGTATTTAGAGTTCCCTATCTATTTAGAATATATAATTCTTGGTGCCAATGTCAGATGTTATACATCATATGCGACTCCTGTAATTCTCGGGTTTTTCACCACAATAGAACCCTAAAACAGCACTAAAATTATTTCGACCACCTTTCATTCGAACAGGAAGTGACGAGATAGCGTAATTATAGTAACGGACGTCGTTTCCGGCGAACTGACACGCTCTGCCGATGCCCAGTTAACCACTAAGCCCATGGGTAGTTCAGTTTGTTTTACTTCATCGATTTTATTAGTCGATTGTTTCGGTTGTTATGGATTCAGGCGCGCCTTAGTTGGTTCACTGAACTAACATCTTCAAAAACTTTCAAGATTATATTCACAATCGTATCAGCATATTGCTAAAATATCAACTCCACAATGTTTTAAAATAATCATCAAAATACATAACCCAATAAAATTGCTGAAATATACAAAGATTGCAGAGATACAGTCGGATTAGCAGAATCTAAACGCGCCATTGGACTTTCGGAAAGACAGTTGACATAAAATCGAACGCTTACTTTTTAAATTTGAAACGAGGCTTTGGAATCCATTTATCAAACTCCACCTGTTTAAAAAGAGCGTGGGTGTAAAATAATAACCGTCAGACCGTAAAATAGGGTTGGTAATGCTGTTTGATGGACAGATAACGATTCGACATTAAAAATACATGATGGTAACCCTAAACTTATTGTAGAGTAATTTATTACAGGGGTATTGCGTCCCGTTGAGTTTCCCAAATGTTTGATAAACTGATTGAGGAGGAGCATTTGATAGGAACGTCAAATGTTTGAAAAAAAAAAGACTTTTCTCTTGCTGGCTGCCAGTGTTGCCAATTCAAATTTGTACAAACTAAACTGATATCTCTTTCTAACACAAACTACAAGAAAAGGATAGAAGAAAAAGGCTGTCAAATGATTTTACTAATTAATTGCTTGTATTCGACGTAGATATAGTAGCCATTAATAGTGACATTGCTATTTTAATCTTAAAAAAAAGTTTAAAAAAAAAACTCATTTATTCATTAAACACTTACACTGACGAACACTCCGGCAAGAAACTCTTCGATGAAGCAATGAAGTAGAAGACTAGAGCTATGCAACATGGTGGAGTACTTTCCTGGCTGGCTACCACCCTCAAGTTGAAATCTATAGCCTAGTATAGATGTCTATAGGCGACGGTAGTCACTTACCATCAGGTGACGCGCCTGTCTGTGGTCACAATACTAAAAAGTTTTATAATTTCTACAGCATCTCTATGTGTTGTATACTCAGGTACAATAATGCCATGTATTCACTGAGAAACAATTGTTTATAAACACTGTTTCAGAAACAAATTAAATGTTTCTGAAAAATGTTAAACTGTTGCGGTCAACACAACGTGTTTCTAGCATGTTTCTGTGCTCTCCAATTCCATCGGGGAGCACAGAAACAAATCAGTTTCGCAACAGCTGTATACAAGTGTGGTCGTGTGTTTCAGTTGTTTTTAAACATGGCGGTAGTGTGGGACGACAATAGCATTTTTTTAATAATATAATTATTTCAAACGAAGCAGTTGGCGACATATTTGAAACAACTGATCTCAGTTAGTAGACGGCCAAGACCCCGAAACATTGTTTCTGTAAACATCTACGTGTTGTTCCATGTTTCTCAATGAATACATGACTTAACACACACACTAACAGTAAGTATGTGTGAATGAAAGTTTTTCGCCCCAATTCAATGAAGCAATTTGAAACAATAAAATAAATAAATTAAAACAATAATTGTTCCGTACAGGAACCTAGCTCGCCAATATTTCTGTGTCACAATCACAAGCCAGTAAATCTGTCCCGCGAGATATTTTAACAGTTCAACTGCATTCCCTGCGAACGGTTAATGTGGCTCGGGAATGTGTGGCGCCATCTATCTATTTAATTTATTAACAAGGTTTTACACTGGATAAATAAATGAACTTTTAAAAATGAGGTCGAAATCAAATCCGAAATCTAACTTTGTGTGCTTATAATTCAAAAAGTACTGCACGGATTATGATACAATTTGTACCATTACATATGGTAGGGGAGGCATTGATGCTAAATTTGTAGTTACTCGAGCGTCTTTGGGACCTACTGGAATTTGAAGATTAGGTGGAATAAAGAAAAAAAGGTTATGTGATATTTTCCCCTTCAGCGGTGGGGGGAGCGTCTACAGGGTTACAAAAATGTAAAAAAAAACAGTCACCAAGAAATACTCGAGCGCGTCAGATATTAATAGGGTAGTCGCGCCACGTCTGTCTGATAACGGAAAAATAATAATCTGCCGTTTTGCGTGGTGGGGGTGGCCGTACGAAGGGGTCGAAAATATTTTTAAAAAAAATTTACTCGAGCGCGTCAGACATTGATAAGGGATGTTAAGTGAACCCTCCAGTAGCTCCTATTTTAAAGACTGACGATTTGGACGCGACCATCAGTCAGGGCCGATTTTTGAAAATGCAAAAAAAAATCGTGACCTTGATTTACTCGAGCGCGTCAGATTTTTATACAGGCGGTTCTTCTTGATGGCCTTGTTGTACTGACCCATAATCTGACAATTATGTTGAGGGATTTCCTTAATCAGACGGTTTGAAAAAAAAAATATGTAAAAAATATCGAAATCTCGAAAATGGTTCAAGATATCGAAAAAATGTTTGTACAAAAGTTGTAGAGAATTTAACCTTCTACAATATTTATTATGAATACATATACCAAAAAACCCATAGGAAACGAGATATTTGCAATAAATGATTTTTTGCCTTTGACCTTGAAAAATCAGTAGTCGCGGGCACCCTAAGATAAGTAGCTTTTGAGACAAGTATAAGGGTGTCAAAATAAAGGTTTATACAAGTTAATAGCTGACTATTTCTCATTCTGAGGTGAAACTCATAATATTCCTGGACTATACACTTAATAATGATTTTAGCCACTTCGGCTTGTGCAAATCGGCAGATTAAGATATTTCCGTGATTCGTGACTAATTTCCTTCAAAATAAAAAAAAAACCAATCGCGCTCGAGAAAATCCAGGTGACGTTTTTTTTTTGCAACTTTGCGAGTCTCCAATTTTCTTTCGTCACGCCCAATTTGTCAGATTATTGAAATGTACACTATTTTGCATGTAACTAACTTACCTTACCTTAATCTGACGCGCTCGAGTATTTCAAACCATCGATTTTTTTTTACTAATCTGACGGGCTACCCTAGGCGTTCGACACTACATAGAAGGCTCAGATTTGGTGAGAGTACTTCACAAGGTGCAAGGTTGCCCCCCTTATGTTAATCTGACGCGCTCGAGTAAATCCCGAAATCCCCTATTCGCCTCCCCTACCAATAGAGGGTTTGTTCAGGAATGTTTTAAGCTATGCATAATTGAGGTGTGACGAAAGAGAGCTGCGCAGTGACCGTTTTAGTGTAACAAGACAGATGAAGAAATAAGGACGTGTGGACTGTGGAGCCACCGGCATACCCGTGTTCCCGTGGGACCTTATCTTTTCCCGGAATAAAAAGTAGCCTATGTGCTATTACAGACTATAATCTATCTCTGTGCCAATCCAGATCCGTTCAGCTGTTCTGGCGTAAATGAGTAACAAACATACATCCATCCAAACTTTCACATTTTTAATATTAGTAAGATAGAATTCCATCCGCACCCAGCCATTCGATCCAGCCCATAAAGACATGCATTATTAAAATAAAATAAAATATTAAAAAAAAAACCATCGGCCCTGTGCACCTGTCGCGACATATTGCGGGTTAAGTTCACGTTCACATTGGAATTTTGACCTTAACTCTAAAGAAATAAGGTGGACATTCAAACGATAGATCGTAATTACAGTTTGAAAGGTTTGGGGTCAAATGTTCTGTATAGATAAATTCGAGGTCGAAATTTAAAAATGGCGTTCGATGAAATACTATTTATTGTCTCAATTCAGCTTAAATAAACAAGCCGTTCAAGTTCCCAACTACCCACGGAAGTACCCCGAATAAAAACATACTAAAAACACTCTTTTTCCTAATCCCTTACAACGTGCAAGTTTTAGGCGATGATAGCTTAGTGGTAGTGACGTCGTATACAGCGGCGAAGGTCGTGGGTTCGAATCCTACAATGAGATTGAGCTTTCAAACATGATGAGGAAACCATAGCACGGTGGTAGGATACTTTGTAGTACCCGACTGGCTCCCCTCAAGTTGAAAATCTGTCGCCAAGCACCTATCGGTGTGTTCCGACAGCTGTACTTGAGAGCCAGTTCCCATCTAGGCTTTGTGTGCTTAACACCTTCAGCCACATCATCACTTACCATGGTGAGATTGTAGTCAAACACAAGCCTATCCAGAATAAAAAAGAAGAAGTGTACATCCTTTCGCTGGTGTTTATTGCCGGCTCTTCTCAGAAAAAGCAACCTTCCGAACCGAGCAATAGAGTAATTAGAGTAATTAGAATCTGACAATTCATAAGTGCCTGTGAAGGCCTATTTGGATGAATAAACATTTCATTTCATTCATTTCATAGTGTTGCATATCGATCGACATATACATACAAACATATTGACAGCACTACAACACTAGCGAAAGGATGAATTCTTGCACTGTAAGGGATTAGGAAGAAGAGTGGAGCGCGACTTCATAGATGGCACTGTATATTTGTGTAATAGAATATTCATGTCCTACCCTCCTTCCGTCCCACGCGACGCTTGAATATTTTTAGAGATCACCCTCAGCATAATTAGCTCTTATATCATGTTTTTAGGGTTCCGTACCCGAAGGGTAAAAACGGGACCCTATTACTAAGACTTCACTGTCTCTCCGTCTGTCTGTTATCAAGGTGTATCTCAAGAACCGCGATAGCTAGACAGTTGAAATTTTCACAAATTATGTATTTCTGTTGCCGCTATAACAACAAATACTAAAAACAAAATAAAATAAATATTTAAGGGGGGCTCCCATACAACAAACGTGTTTTTTTTGCGTTTTTTTCTATATTATTTTTAGTAGAAATATGGTAGTTAAAACTCTTCAACAATAGAGCGAAATTATACGATGCAGATTTTTCGGTCAAAGTCAAAACCATTTAGGTATTCAGTTTAGGCCCTAGAAGGGCACTTATGAAGGTCGAATTACAGAAGTTACCACCGGTTCAAGTCAGCCTTCATTTTGAGGACTGGGTGAACGTTTCTATAGAAAAAAAACCGGTCAAGTGCAAGTCGAACTACATTTTTTCGAGTCGAAAAACAATTAAAAGGATTTTCATAAAACTTGGCACTCAGGTAGATCATATCTTGGATTAAAACATAGGTTACCCTTGGAATCATATCATTTCCTAAAGCTAAATTCCATCAAACCGTTTAGTCTAAATAGCGAGCCAAAGAAACATACAAACACTAGAAAATAAAATTATATACCACAACCAGGCGGGCGGGTCACCTGATGGTAAGTGACTACCGGCAATACCAGGGGATTACCAATGTGTTGTACACCTTATTACAATGCTTCTGGCGCAGTCGGGTTAAAAATATATTTCTCAACCAACTGTAGTTCTAAGTAAGAAAAAGTTACTTAACTAAAGTCACGTAAAATTAACTTACATAAGATCATCTCAGACACCGAAACTCCAATTATATCAACTTACCTGTAAAAGAGAAATATTATTATTAGGGATATTTAGGTTTACATAGAACCTACAAGCTCTGCTTAGTTTAGGTAAGCTAAGCTAACCAAGATAAGCTCAGTAAAACGTAGCAAAGGTGATGGGTTCGAATCTTACAAGCTTGAGCTTTCGGTGAAGGAAAATATGGTGAGGAAACCACAGCACGGTGGTAGGGTACTTTGTAGTACCCGACTGACTGGATACCACACACTAGTTGAACTGTCGACAAGCACCTGTTGGTGTGTTCCGGCAGTTGCAATTGAGAGCCAGTTCCCATTTAGCCTTTGTGTGCTTACCACCTTCGGCCACATCATCACTTACCCTAGTGAGATTGTAGTCAAACACAAGCTTATCCAGAATACAAAAAAAATGTATATAGGCGACGGTAGTCTCTTACCATCATGTCAACTGACCACATTGAAGGTGTTAACCAACTAAATGGTCACGGTTATCGAACCTATGACCTTCTCAAAGTCAAACGTCACCACAAAGTTACAGCGAAGACAAAAGCAACAAGACAATGAAGTGCCATTAATTTCGTGCAACATTAGTGTGGAATGCGCTATGAATATTCAAACACGAATTAAAACTGTAATATTTCATAAAAATCACAATGGACAAATTCACTACATAAAATCACCATCAAAATTTTCCATGAATGACAATTGTAAGACGTTTTTAGAAACTGCGAGCATTTCTTATGTAAATCGTGACGACAGTCGTCGCAATGCACGGCCATTAGGCACGCGACTGGATACGCTTAGCGGTTTAAGTGATAAGCGGAAGCGGGAGCGATAGTGATAAATAAGGAAATATATCTTGGGACATTCTTGGCCATTGTAGCTAAGCTAAGCAATTGTACTTTTGATTTTGCTGGGTCTGTCTGGGTAACAAACTTCTACGCTAAAACAACATCACTTGTAGTACTATGGCAAAAAAATGTCGCCAGATACCTTTTTTTATTTATTTCTTGATAAGCTTGTGTTTGACCGCAATCTCACCATAGTGATGTGGCCGAAGGTGGTAAGCACACAAAGCTTAGATGGGAACTGGCTCTCAAGTGCAGCTGTCGGAACACACCGATAGGTGCTTGGCGACAGATTTTCAACTTGAGGGTGGTAGCCAGCCAGCCGGGTACTACAAAGTACCCTACCACCGTGCTATGGTTTCCTTCACCGAACGCTCAAGCTCATTGTAGGATTCGAACCCACGACCTTCGCCGCGGTATCCGACGTCACTACCACTGAGCTATCATCGCCTTAAAGATACCTACAGATGTATTGCAATAGCTGCACTTGAGAGCCGGTTTCCATCTAGATTGTGTGACTTACGGCTACGCCACCTACGATGAGATGATGGTAACAAGCATTATTACTAACAATGATTTTTGAAAAATGACAGAAAATATGAAATCCTATTTACGTTGAAGACTAAAGTATTTTGACAGGACTAAATATCATCTATCCCTCTGGTTGTTGTTAGAAAGAGATATAATGAGATTTAATTAGTACTAGTTTTTCGCCCCGCGGTTTCAACCGCGTTCCCGAGGGATCTTATCTTTTCCCGGGATAAGAAGTATCCTATGTTTTATTCCAGAATATGATCTACCTGTGTGCCAAGTTTCATCAAAATTCGTTCAGCCGTTTTTGCGTGTTTAAGGAACAAACATCCAAACTATCACATTTATAATAGTTGTCAACAAGATAATTGGCACAAATATGAAGTTAAACGCAGTAACTTATAATGAATCACTTACAGAGAGACAATGAACATATTTATTTCCAGAAATAACTTTTCGTTCATGAGATCATTATAGAATAGGTATTTATTTTATCATAAAGGAACAACGACACTATAAACACAATCTAAAAAATTAATCGAGGCCTCGGGTGACCGGCGGGCGGGGAGCTTTTTCCGCCAACGCATCAGCTTGGCCATCCAAAGAGGAAACGCTGCCAGCCTTCTGGGAACCTTGCCGATCGGCAGCAGCGGCAGCCTCGAACAAGTTTTTTATGTATTGTAATTGTACATTTGCTTGAATATTTTGTACATTTGTTGTAAATAAATTTTTTTGAAACACAATCTTGTCAAGTAAATTAAACATATTTATGATAAGGAAGAGGATGATGTTATTATTAAATAATTGTCCCCGCGGTTTCACTTGCGTTGCCAGACGGATCTTTTTTCCAGGATAAAAATTATCCTATGCTCTTTTCCAGGATATGATCCACCTGTGTGCCAATTTTCATCATAATCCGTTCGGTAGTTTTTGCGTGAAAGAGTAACAAGTATCTGCACATTTATAATAGTATGATGTGAAAGTTTTGTCTCGACAGAGGTTTCCCAGGAACGAAAAAAATACAATTTAGATTCTCAGTCATCGTAAGACCTAAGGTCTATGTTAATTAAGATGATAGTACCCAAGAGAGACAGTCTTTATTCACGACTATCTGCCCCCCGCGGTTTCACCTGCGTTCCCGTGGGATCTTATCTTTTCCCGGGATAAAAATATAGCCTATGACACTCACAAATACCGTGGCTTTCTATTGGTAAAAGAATTTTCTAAATCTGTTCAGTAGATCCAGAGATTACCCCCTACAACCTCACAACACTTTACCGCTTTAATATTAGTATAGACTAGCTTTCCCCTGCGGTTTCGCCCACATTCTCGTGGGAATTAAAATGAAACATAGCCCATGTTATACGCGTTAAATAATATTTACTATTTTAGTTTGTCCTTTACAAAAAAAAAGCGAACAAAAATCTAATCTTTTCTCTTTAAGTTTAGATATTATAAAGTTACCACAGTAAAAAAAATATAATGAACCCGCCAGTTTAGTAGCCACACACGGGCAGAAAGAACAATGCGCTGCCATATTGCGTTGTCCGTTGGCGGAATAACAAAATAACAAATACCTATACGATATTAGTAGAAATACAACTTAACTGGAAATAACTTTGAACACACAATACCAAAGACAAAACAGAAAATGGAAAAAAAATTACAATATTTTTTATTTAATAGCGACAACCGTGCTTTTTTAAGGACGGCAACACATCCTGGTATTGCAAATATCGGTGACAGTGACCACTTACCATCATGTCGACCGTATGCCTGATTGTCAACCTAATGACAAAAGAACTCAGTACCTACAAGCATTTTAAGTGTCACGTTACTTGTAAAATAAAAAAGGTATACAGAGCCCCACGCACTTAATGTGAAGCACAGTAAAGGAAGCCGAATTTGAAAAAGGAAGCCGATTGCGTTCCTATGCGACGCAATTCACGCGGGATAACTTGGTGCACGTTGCTTCACTTCGTTGGAGACTGTTGTTTACGTACGCTCTTTCTATCTTTTTAGGGTTCCATACCCAAAGGGTAAAAACGGGACCCTATTACTAAGACTTTGCTGTCCGTCACCAGGCTGTATCTCAAGAACCACGATAGCTAGACAGTAAAATTTTTCACAAATTATGTATTTCTATTGCCGCTATAACAACAAATACTAAAAACAGAATAAAATAAATATTTAAGGGGGGCTCCCATACAACAAACCAGATTTTTTTGCCCTTTTTACCCTTCGTGCGCGAGTCCCAATCGTTATTTATTCAGTACTACACAAGAGAAGAATATAAGAACTGAAGAAATGGCTTAAAGTTTTAGATACCAAGTCAAAATCATAAAAAAAATATCACTTCACTGTTTGTTCACTTACGAGTTACGAGTTCCCTTCTAGTACTTTGAGACATTTAGTCATGAGTTTGCGCTAAAACATAATATCTATAGTAAATGCTTAAATCATATTCCTCTTTAACCGTTGCAACAGTCGGATAAATCCACTTTTAATTTGAAACAGAAATCAAACATGGCCGCTTGTTTATCTCGCTCGACAGTGCCCAGTGCCGTATTTAGGTTCAGCTTTTTAATTTCAAGTGTTTACACAGGGCCGGACTCTGGACGTCTGCCAAATGCAATAACGGCTGCATTCACTGATGCGATGCGATGCGAGCATTTAAATATTTAGCTACCATATTTGCTTTCTCTTTTCAAATTTTTGGAGGGATTTGTTTTTATAATTCGCTAGCTTTCCGCACCGAGTTTTCGAAATTAAAAGACTATAGCATTCAGGGATAATGTAGCTTTCTAATAGTGAAAGAATTTTCAAAATCCAAGCAGTAGTTTCGGAGATTTCCTCCTATATTTATCTACTAGCTGTGCTCCGCGGTTTCACCCGCCTTCCCGTGGGATCTTATCTTTTCCTGGGATAAAAATATAGCCTATGACACTCACAAATAACGTGGCTTTCTATTGGTAAAAGAATTTTCAAAATCGGTTAAGTAGATCCTAGGCGATGATAGCTCAGTGGTAAGTGACGTCGAATACCGCGACGAAGGTCGTGGGTTCGAATCCTACAATGAGCTTGAGCTTTCGGTGAAGGAAAACATCGTGAGGAGACCATAGCACGGTGGTAGGGTACTTTGTAGTACCCGACTGGCTGGCTACCACCCTCAAGTTGAAAATCTGTCGCCAAGCACCTATCGGTGTGTTCCGACAGCTGCACTTGAGAGCCAGTTCCCTTCTATGCTTTGTGTGCTTACCACCTTCGGCCACATCATCACTTACCATGGTGAGATTGTGGTCAAACACAAGCTTGTCTAGAATAAAAAAATAAAAAAAAGATGCAGAGATTACCCTCTACAACCTCACAAACTTTACCTCTTTATAATAATAGTATACATAATAATTGTAAAAGAGCGTGATAAAGGTAAAAACCATGCCAATTCGTGTCGGAATTCAAGTCACGAAATCTTAGAAAGAATAAATACTACAAACCTGAAAGTCATGTAAATTCCTTACAGGGAGTAGGAAAGAAAGGATTTTTGTGAATTCTACCCTTAAAGGGTTCCTTAGGGAAGGAGAGTGGAATTGCGGTGTCAGCTAGAAGTTAGATATAGAATAATATAGGGTCATACAATTTGTGCAGAATTACAAATAGCATTCCAACAAGACTGACTTTATACTGTTGCATACTGTTCTGGAGGACGGGCAACGAATCAAAGTCAAAACCATTTATTCAGTTTAGGCCCTAGAAGGGCACTTATGAAGGTCGAATTACAGAAGTTACCACCGGTTCGGAAGTCAGACAACAACTGAGAAGAACCGGCAAGAAACTCAGCAAGGTTACATTTTTTAAATATTTTTGGACCATCTGACTATATTGGCTTTTTTTTTTAAATGTTTAACAATTTTATTCTTAAAGTAATACATAAAAAAATTATAACCCGCATTAGTTACCTACATACACTGAAGAAATGGTTTTGACTTTTGACTTTGACTTTACGATGAGCTTTCAGTGAAGGAAAACATGGTGAGGAAAGCCGACCAGCAATACGCCGCCGTAAGTGTGACTGAGCGCGCATACTGCACGTTTCTCGCTCGCACTCACGCGGTGTATGAGATAATCTTTCTAAGCTAATATAACGTAGATATTTAGCTTATGTAGTTATAGGAGTGATGTATCTGTTACTTAGAAACTATTATATAATCTGTGACAAAATCACGTAGATCTATTACAAGAATTATGTATTCTAAATGGATAGGTAACTCTAAATACCTACTTGAAGCAAATATCTATCAATTGCGAAAAAGAGAAAGATAACAACTACGTTGGGACAATCTCTCTTTCTTTCGTTAAGGGTAAGTCGGGTTAGAAAGAGAGATTGTCCCAACGTAGTTGTTATCTTTCTCTTTTTCGCAATTGATAGATATTTGCTTCAAGTAGGTATTTAGAGTTACCTATCCATTTAGAATACATAATTCTTGATCTATTAGTTGTTGCGTGAGAAAAGGACAAATTAAAAATCACATTTGCATACCAAGTACGTGTTAGCAACCGACTCCCCATCAGCGCTTGGGCGTTATGGTATTTAGGAAAAACCCTCAATGACTCAGCATAACGAAAAGGAAATATGACAGTGACATTTGATAATGTAAATTGTGACGAGGCAGGCGGATCACCTGATGGTAAGTGACTACTGTCACCTATAGACATTAGCAATACCAGGGAGATTGGAAAAAGAATGGGGCGCGTCTTCGTAGATAGCACTATATATAGATACATTACATTTAAATAGACAAGTATATCCAGACTCAGACATATGTCTGTCCTGTGTGGGAATCGAACCCACGATGACGACTGGAAGATCTACCCACTTCAATGGTGAAGTTAACGTACTCCTCCATATTTTTAAAACAAACTAGCTTCCCCCTCAGTTTTATCCGCGTTCCCTATTTGACACATGTTTTTTTTTCGCGGAACCCTATTATTTTTATAAAATAAACGAAGCCTAAGCTATTCTTTATAACATCAGCTATCTGTCAGTGAAAGTCCCGTCAAAATCCAACCAGACATTTCGGATTAGCCGCAACAAACAGACAAAATTTTTAAAAACAGATTTGGTTTTAAGTCTACATTCATATACATAGTAAAAGGCTTCAACTTAATTCATTTATGTATAAATGAATGAAAATGAATATGTTTTTTGTTCAAATAGGCCTTTGCAAGCAGTTATGAATAGTCTAGACTCTAACGCTCGGTTCGGAAGGTTGCTTTTGCTGAGAAGAGCCGGCAATAAACTCAGCAATTACTCTTTTCAAATACAACTTACACTTACACATTTAATAATTATTTATTTATCTAGTCTCACTGATAATATTTGCGTGTTAAGGCGGCAAAATAATAATAAATGGAAATTATGACTGACTAAGATAAACAACATATTGCCGATGTTGGCCGAACTGCCCGATCGTGTTACCCAGTTATCCTACGCATTAGATAGATCCCAGACAGTACGATGCTAGACTCGAGGGTAACGTCTTGCACAACCTTTACATTGACCTCACATAGTTCATGTTAGAGGTCACTTGTTAATTAATTGCTTAAAAGGATCATAAAGACACTATGAAAAGATGTAATAAAAATTTACATCTTTTCATCAAAAATGTTAAAGGTAAGGTCTTGTTTTCTTTTTTAAACGCTACTAACTGTCGCCGCGGTTTCACCCGCGTTCCCGAGGGATCTTAGCTTTTCCCGAGATAAAAACTATCCTAATTCATCCTCCAAGGTCGCATCTATCTCTGGACCAAATTCATAAAATATGGTTTAAGCGTGATGGACAAACAATATAATAAAATCTTGGAAGGTTTTAATTAATCTAATCTCATTTTTAAATCATTACAAGTAAATTTAACTATTTTATGTCTATTTTTGTGATAAAACCGTGTTTATCCTGGTATTGCTAATGTCTGCTCAGTCTATCTAGCACAAACTGAAGGGTTTACTTCTTGATGCTGAAGTGATGTCACCGTTTACTACTTCAATTGAACAATATAAAGTTATATAATATTATATTTACAAAAAAAAAAAAAAATAGATGTAGCATAGTAATATAAATAATATAGCTTAAATGGTGGTGGGTAGGTTACATGAAAATATTTAAGCGTGTCTCGCCAATAAACGCTTTAGTTTGGCGAGGAGTTTGTACTTAGTATAAGAACTTACCTTTTTGTAAAAATTTGGGAAAAAAAAAAAAACAATTACTAATATTATAAAGAGGAAAGATTTGATTGTTTGTTTGTTTGCATTGAAACTACTAGACCGATTTGAAAAATTCTTTCACCATTAGAAAGCTACATTATCCCTGATGAACATAGGCTATATTTTGTTCCAAGACAAGATAAGATCCCACGGGGACGCGAGTGAAACCGCGGGGGACAGCTAGTAACAAATATTCCGATTCAATGAAATAAAACTTCACATCGTTAACGGCATTCCAAAAGGGGACTCGCACCTTTTTAATGTCAAATGCATCAGACCAGACAACACGCAGCAATATTTAAAATAACTGAACAATGACTAACCTTACACAACAACAAAAAAAGGAGGTATAATATGCCAATGAAATTAAAAGTATTACGACTCACGAGGTGACTCAGCGGGATTTCAACGCCCACACCAGAAAGGTTCGATTTTATGCAAAGAAGGTAAGACTATTAAGGGAAAATTACTTTAAATATTCCTCTGTTGAGATACTCCCACGATAAGTCAAATGCTGGCTCGAAATAGGGCGGACCCACACACAACGATACGTAGAAGAAGCGCTGACTCGACGTCGCTCGGCAGACATGAGAGACAATGTCACCACAGAGGATGCAACAGACCGCGCAAAGTGTACATTGAGCCGGAGAGCGGACCCGCACACACAACGATACGTAGAAGAAGCGCTGGCTCGACGTCGCTCGGCAGACATGAGAGACAATGTCACCACAGAGGATGCAACAGACCGCGCAAAGTGTACATTGAGCCGGAGAGCGGACCCGCACTCACAACGATAAGTAGAAGAAGCGCTGGCTCGACGTCGCTCGGCAGACATGAGAGACAATGTCACCACAGAGGATGCAACAGACCGCGCAAAGTGTACATTGAGCCGGAGAGCGGACCCGCACACACAACGATACGTAGAAGAAGCGCTGGCTCGACGTCGCTCGGCAGACATGAGAGACAATGTCACCACAGAGGATGCAACAGACCGCGCAAAGTGTACATTGAGCCGGAGAGCGGACCCGCACACACAACGATACGTAGAAGAAGCGCTGGCTCGACGTCGCTCGGCAGACATGAGAGACAATGTCACCACAGAGGATGCAACAGACCGCGCAAAGTGTACATTGAGCCGGAGAGCGGACCCGCACACACAACGATACGTAGAAGAAGCGCTGGCTCGACGTCGCTCGGCAGACATGAGAGACAATGTCACCACAGAGGATGCAACAGACCGCGCAAAGTGTACATTGAGCCGGAGAGCGGACCCGCACACACAACGATACGTAGAAGAAGCGCTGGCTCGACGTCGCTCGGCAGAGATGAGAGACAATGTCACCACAGAGGATGCAACAGACCGCGCAAAGTGTACATTGAGCCGGAGAGCGGACCCGCACACACAACGATACGTAGAAGAAGCGCTGGCTCGACGTCGCTCGGCAGACATGAGAGACAATGTCACCACAGAGGATGCAACAGACCGCGCAAAGTGTACATTGAGCCGGAGAGCGGACCCGCACACACAACGATACGTAGAAGAAGCGCTGGCTCGACGTCGCTCGGCAGACATGAGAGACAATGTCACCACAGAGGATGCAACAGACCGCGCAAAGTGTACATTGAGCCGGAGAGCGGACCCGCACACACAACGATACGTAGAAGAAGCGCTGGCTCGACGTCGCTCGGCAGACATGAGAGACAATGTCACCACAGAGGATGCAACAGACCGCGCAAAGTGTACATTGAGCCGGAGAGCGGACCCGCACACACAACGATACGTAGAAGAAGCGCTGGCTCGACGTCGCTCGGCAGACATGAGAGACAATGTCACCACAGAGGATGCAACAGACCGCGCAAAGTGTACATTGAGCCGGAGAGCGGACCCGCACACACAACGATACGTAGAAGAAGCGCTGGCTCGACGTCGCTCGGCAGACATGAGAGACAATGTCACTGCTAGTAGAATGGGTTACCAATTAGGTGTATTACAGAGTTTCATATAAAATAATTGAGAACACGTAGCGTTGTCGATTTAAAGTGCATTGCTCTGAGAGCGTTCACCTCTTGTGGCAGACGTTATGTAAGTCTAGATATAGTATAGAATGACACAGACTTTCCATTTTGTTTACCGTCTGATGTGTTTACAGTTCTTCAGTTTATAGTCATATTGTGTAGATATATTTATTACGGACTCGGACCTTGTGATAATACAAGATTAGAATAATATATTAATTTATTTCGTTACAAAAGTATAAACACCAATATTATTTTCGTTTTGGCCAGAAGTTTGCTATGGCACGTTTGGCCAGAAGAAGCTTATTTTACTATGTGAACTTGGAACTAAAAAGAAACTAACTATTGGCGAGTTTTATTGTTATCATTAAAAAAAGAACCGTTTAAAAAATTCGTTCCAGTTGTCTTCTGAGCTTTGTAGAGATCACCCTGGTATTCATGACTGTAAGCGATGGTAGTCACTTGCCATCAAGTGACCCTGCCTGAAAATAAAAAATATACAACAAGATGTACATATAGAACCGTCTTCAAATACATTCCCTACTGTCGACAGCGCTATATTAAAAGGAGTATAAACATCAAAAGAAACCGCGTCTGTAAAGGTACCCACACACCGGTATAAACAAATGATTCTGTTTTTATTTTTATAATCTAAAAAAATATATTGGCCGTCATGGGACGCAGACTAAAACATTTGTGTTAATATTACAATTCATCTAATATATAAAATTCTCGTGTCACAGTTTTAGTTGCCATACTCCTCCGAAACGGCTTAACCGATTTTGATGAAACTTTATATTTACATTCAGTAGGTCTGAGAATCGGCCAACATCTATTTTTCATCCCCCTAAATGTTAGGGGTAGTCCACCCCAAATTTTTTTTTTTTCTTTTTTTGAGACAAAATTTCTAATTTCTATTTTTTTATGATACAATACAAAAATACATACAATCCCCAATTCTCACCCTTCTACGATCAACCCTTATTTTTAACCCTTATTTAATAGTCATTTTAGTAATTTGAGTAATCGGTCAAGCCGTTTCGGAGGAGTATGGTAACAGGACCGATTTGGATGAAATTTTGTGTGTGTATTTCAATGGGTTCCTCGATGATTTGAAAACAAAATTGGACCCGGTAGATGGCGCTGGAATCGGGTTCTAAGTTTTGTTTTAATTTCAGGGCAGGACAACGTCTGCCGGGTCCACTAGTAATTAATAAAAACCTATAGCAAAATATGAAGTAAAATAAAGAAAAAACAGATTCGTTAGTTTTTTTTTAGATATTTATAGCGGTATCGTGACTTTTCAGGTTATCTCAAAAAGTCGGTGAAAAGTTTTAGTAAAACAGCCGCCAATTTCATTAAAACCTGACCGGACTTATACGGACGAGGACTAGACTTTACTGTGAATGTGATAAAACGTGAAAATAACATAAATTAAAAAATTATAATAACTTGACATTGGCAGAAACCTAAAGAAGGATTGCCATCTATGAAATCTTTAAGCACTATAAAAACAAAATGGAGTCCAGAGCGGTTGCGTAGAGATACGTAGACAGATCTACGTCGTTTCGTTTATTTATATATTGCACAATGTACACAAAAATAACAATAGTACAGGTAAACTTATAACTATCATTAAAATTAAGCACAATGAGCCTGTTAGGGTGTAGCAAAAGTTTACCATCTAAGTTCTTAATACCTAATTAATCTGTTGACTCGCGACATTAACCTGTCAAACAAGTCGTCAACTCGCGCACAGTTTTAAAAAAATCAAAATTCGCGCCCAATTTTCAAGTAACTAAATGTCAGATCCGATTGTCCCATTTGAGAACCAAGTGGTGCGGACTCTGAAACCCCGATTGTCCAAGGAAGGACTGACAGGTTAATAATCTTTTATTAAATCATTATTTTATTAGCTATTCCCATAGGATTCTAATTGTTTAATATATGTAATATAGTAAATTGTGATGGAAATAAGAGTACCATATTAATATCAATATCCTTCGCTTCTTCCTTAATTATTATAATTTATTATAGTTTTGTATGATAAATGATTTTTAATAAATAAAAGTCTTTTGCCACGTAAAACAGCACATTAATGATGAGTAATATAATTTAATAAGTAATTTCTGTTTCTGTTTAAATGTTATCAGTTATTTGGTTTCCATTCCAAGCTCTGCTTAGTTTGGTATCAACTGTTGTAGTTTTTTTCAATGTTGTGTACATCTATAATTGGCCCACATATCAGAATCTGTAAAATAATTATTGCTCTGTGATTGTTTTAATATGTTTGCTGTTGATGTGCCTTTTTAAAAATCTTACCATCTTACTTTTTTTTTTAGATTTTTTTTAGGTTATAAATTAACAATAAATAAAGTATAGGACTATGCTATTATTACAAAAGAAAATCAATTAAAAAATTAATCTAATAATACCTAAATAAAAAAAAACTTGAGAGGTGTCAAGGGATGGAACGAAGTTATATAAGTCGAGAGAGTATATATATATATAAAAAAACATTTATATTTATAGATAGATATATAAATAGAAATGAAAAAAATATCTGGCTTGCTTTCTATAAGAGACAGAGAGAGAGAGAGAGAGAGACAGACAGAGAAACATGCGCACACCGCACAGCTTACAATAAAGTGACAGTGACACTAAAAGTGTCGTAAGAATTTTGTCCGTCTAGCCCCCTTTCACAACGCGCGATAAGGAACTTCGTATTTACAATAAAATATTCTCCAAATGTGACCCATACGAGTAATGCTAGCAGCCTTACTAACTCCTACTATCTTAATATATATAAATCTCGTGTCACAATGTTTGTCCTCAATGGACTCCTAAACCACTTAACCGATTATAATAAAATTCGCACACCATGTGCAGTTCGATCCAACTTGAGAGATAGGATAGTTTAAATCTCAAATTATAGTCGCAATTTTAATTTATTGCTAATTATTTGTCTGTTATTATTTGACAGTCGCAATTATCTGTTAACTCCAAATGATTCTAACAGATGTCGATACCTTTCGACTGGGTTGAGTAAGTAATCAATAGATGGCGCTGCTATGGAAAAAACGAATTAGCTAAAATCATGTAGTCCACGCGAGCAAAGCTGCGGGCGGAAAGCTAGTAATATTATAAATGTGAAAGTTTGGATGTTTGTTACTCATTTACGCCAGAACGGCTGAATGGATCTGGATGAAATTTGGCATGGAGATAGATTATAGTCTGGAATAGCACATAGGCTACTTTTTATCCCGGGAAAAGATAAGATCAAAGATAACAGCTAGTATATAAATAAATAGCCGCGAGTCAAAAATGTCCTAGGTAATACATTTATTTGTCTGGCAAGTCCCTAATCCCTCCCCCCAGAGTGAGTTACCTGCAACAGGCACGTTATTCGAGGCACAACCCTGAGTCGGAGTTAGGGCTGTCACATTCATGCTCGCGAGAATCTGTTTAAGGATTTAAGTGGCGTCTGTCTGTGAGACGTCACGTCTGCTTTTTGTGTTTCATTTTTATTACTCGATATAAAAGACTAAAAGAAGTTTTCCGCTCCGCAGTTTCCGAGGGATCTTATCTTTTCCAGGGATAAAAAGTATCCTATCTTAAATTCTAGGATTTCATCTACATGTGTGCCAAGTTTCATTGAAATTCGTTCAGTAGTTTTTGCGTGAGAGAGTAACAAACATCTACATATCCAAATAACCTAAGATATGAAACTTAGGTAACGCTATTTACAATCTAGTGGAGGGGGAAGGGGGGAATGAAAGGAAGGACAAACGGAAATATAATCTTGACTTAAGTCTTACAATGTCCATTGTAACAAACTGTGGCCAATTGACAATAGGTTGACCGATTATACGCGCGGGTTCGATTCCTAGTTAAGACACTGTCAATGTCACAAGATGTCATTGTAATACTTACGGGTAGTGACGTGGGATACCGCGCTGAAGGTCGTGGGTTCAAAGCTTGAGATGGTGAGGAAACCATAGCACTCGACTGGCGCCATACCACACACAAGTTGAACTGTTGACAAGCACCTGTAGGTGTGAACCGGCAATTGCACTTGAGAGCCAGTTGCCTTTAATGACGGTATTCACTTACCATCAGATGACCCGCCTTCCTGGTGTATAAAGTAATTGCAATACCAGGGGGATTTTCGACTGAACCAAACCAAATTATTATTTTAATTGCTTTTAAAATCCGCCGGATACTTAATTTTGGACAAATGAGGGGAAACACGGACGAATGGCAACCCCATGACTATCCTGACGATGGAATTTTTATAATACTTGCGTGCCCCGCCTCCCCGACCATTACGTATCCCACTACGCATATTATAAATGTGAAAGTTTGGATGGATGGATGTTTGTTACTCTTTCACGCAAAAACGGCTCAATGGATTTTTATGAAACTTGGCACACAGGTAGATCATATCCTGGAATAAAACAGAGGAAACTTTTTATCCCTGGAAAGGATAAGATCCCTCGGGAACGCGGGCGAAACCGCGGAGGACAGCTAGTATTAAAATATATAGTACTAGCTGTTCCGCGCGGTTTCACCCGCGTTCCCATGGGATCTTATCTTTTACCGGGATAAAAAGTAACCTATGTGCTATTCCAGACTATAATCTATTTCCATGCCAAATTTCATCCAGATCCATTCAGCCGTTCTGGTGTAAATGAGTAACAAACATCCATCCATCCAAACTTTCACATTTATAATATTAGTATAATTTATATTCTGGATAGGCTTGTGTTTAACTACAATCTCACTATGGTAAGTGATGATGTGGCCGAAGGTGGTAAGCACACAAAGCCTAGATGGGAACTGGCTCTCAAGTGCAACTGTCGGAACATACCGATAGGTGCTTGGCGACAGATTTTCAACTTGAGGGTGGTAGCCAGCCAGTCGGGTACTACAAAGTACCCTACCACCGTGCTATGGTTTCCTCACGTCGTTTTCCTTCACCGAAAGCTCAAGCTCATTGTAGGATTCGAACCCACGACCTTCGCCGCGGTATTCGACGTCACTTACCACTGAGCTATCATCGCCTAGTATAGAAGAATTTATTTACAAAATCCAATTATATTTTAACAATTTCCAGCTTTTATTGTTAACAAAAATGAAAAGTTCTTGGTAACTTAACTGACAAGTCGAGTCCATTTCTACCGTGGGTTCTTACCCACTGCCCGGGGCACTTTACATTTAGTTAAATGTTGAACGGTGCGGGTGTGCACTGACGCGCCGTTTTTTGAGAGATAATGCTACTCAACAAGTAGTGTAGTATTTATGTCGCAAGTGACAACGAGGCAGGCGGGTCACCTGATGGTAAGTGACAACCGTCGCCTATAGACATTAGCAATACCAGGGGATTGACAATGTGTTGTACACCTTATTACAATGTTGTAGAGACAAACTGGCTCTCAAGTGCAATTGCCGGAACACACCTACAGGTGCTTGGCGACAGATTTTTCAACATGAGAGTGGTAGCCAGCCAGTACAAAGTACCCTACCACGGAGCTGTGGTTTCCTCACCGAAAGTTCAAGCTCATTGTAGGATTCGAACCCACGACCTTCACCGCGGTATCCGACGTCACTACCACAGAGCTACCATCGCCACAAGTGGTCGAATCATGACTATTCACTGATGTACGTATATAAGTTAACCCCAACAAAGATCTATTCGTAATGACGGCTCCGCTGCAACAAATCGCGCGACATTGTGCTGCCTCTCGCATGATACATGAAATCTCAAAGCGTTTCAAGACTCACCAACTCTGTTTTTGTATTATATGTTGTGTGTTATTTATACCTAAGTACTGCACATATTATATGTATGTACATACAAGTTAGATCGTTGCTAATACAATATATTTAAACTAGTTTTCCGCCCCGCGGTTTCACCCGCGTTCCCGAGGGATCTTATCGTTTCCCGGTATAAAAAGTATCCTATGTTGTATTCCAGGATATGATCTACCTGTGTGCTAAGTTTCATCAAAATACGTACAGCCGTTTTTGCGTGATTGAACAACAAACATACAAATGTTCACATTTATGATATTAGTAGGATTAACTAAGAATTTGTAGATAGATTATGGCCAGAATTCCCAGAATTTTGTTCCAAACAATTTAAGTTAAATATTGGAATCAAAGAATGGAGCGAAAGCCATGAATATTGTCTGGCTAGTTTCAGGAATTTCCAAATCAGGTTTGCAGCGGACATAATTTATTAGTGAAGGGAGACTGTCGATAAAATTTTATCGATTTTTTTCAAACTTATCGAAAAAATTACTTACTGTTTTTAAAGGTGTTTGTAAAAGCCATAATTCATCCAGAATTCTTACCTGAAACACAAAAAAAAGTGTTGAGTAAAAAGTAAAGTGGAAACAATAAATAAAAACTTAATTTATAAATGGCACAGTAAAAAGATGAAAATTACAATGGTATTGACACCTCCAATAGCCATATGTAAGAAAGAGAAGCGTTTAGTGCGATTTGCAACAGAATCAGCATCACTGAGGACTTTAGGCGATATTCAAATTACTCCATTTGATTAAGGGACCAAAGGCTCTTAGTATTTTGCGGCTTAACTTTTTATTTTTATTTTGGATACGCTTGTGTTTGATTGTACAATCTCACGATGGTAAGTGATGATGTGCCGGAGGTGGTAAGCCACCGGACACACAGCTGACACAGCCTAGATAGGAACTTGATCTCAAGTGCAACTGTCGGAACACACCGATAGGTGCTTGGCGACAGATTTTCAACTTGAGGGTGGTAACCAGCCAGTCGGGTACTACAAAGTACCCTACCACCGTGCTATGGTTTTCTCATGATGTTTTCCTTCACCGAAAGCTCAAGCTCATTGTAGGATTCGAACCCAAGGCCTTCGCCGCGGTATCCGACGTCACTACCACTGAGCTATCATCGCCTTTAAAATGTGTCTATTGTATAGGCCTCAATGTACAGTTATCTATTAAATACACTACCTCAATTTAGAAACAAAACTTTTCAACCGTTATTATCCAAAACCATTGAAATCCGTCGTGGGTTTCCGGTAATGTGTTTTAAATGTTAACTCATTGTCAAAATATTATGTCGTTTAAATATTATAACGGAGTTCACAATGTGGTTGATGTTTAAAAAAACACCAGGAAACCATAGATAAAATACATCCGCTTTTGGTATTGATTCTTGGCTATTGTGCTTTAGCTACTTTGATAAATAATTTATTGAATGTAGGTGTAAGTTGTTTTTGAAAAGAGTAATTGCTGAGTTTATTGTCGGCTCTTCTCAGCAAAAGAAACCTTCCAAACCGTGGTTTTAGAGTCTAGATTTTCACACATCAAAACGCATATAACAGTAACACTAAATTATGAAAACAAATGACAATTAAAAATACTTGTAATGAGTTCATTTAATTAAGTTTGAGTGCGTTAACATTTTGAACACTTTTGAGGTTATCCTAGCCGAGTGATTAACAGATTCCTACAGCTTTTGTTAAAGGAAACAGAATCACGGTGGTGGGGTACTTTATAGTACTCGACTGGCTGGCTACAACCTTAAGTTGAAAATCTGCTGCCAAGCACCTATCGGTGTGTTTCCGCAGTTACATGTGAAAGCCAGTTTATTTCAAGGTAATGAAAAAAGGTCGATCCCCTGGTATTGCTAATGTCTATAGCAGTAGTCACTTACCATCAGGTTACCTACCTACCTGTTCAGATCTCTGACAAAAAACTCTATAAGCTTCCAAGTCTATACAGTGATGGAAACAGGATAAACGTGTTACATAAAATAAACAATAGAAAATTGTTCTTAATAGAATTTCCCTGGATATTTTCCACCAAAGGGACTGTTCTTAGTGAACCCTCGTCAATTTCACGTCTAGTAGTTCCTTGCTTAAGTCTTACTTAAATATAATTTATAACAACCAACTGCGCCTTTCCCTTGTTGATGTTTATTTTATTTAGTTTCCGAAACTATTAATTAAACCCTTATTTTGGTAATTGTTGTATTGTCTATCAGGATTTACCCAAAATACTGTCTTTATGACCTTTTTCATCCTCTTGGGTTTAAAAAATGTTGTCTATGTCTGTATTTCATCAAAGTTTTGCTTCGAAAACGAAGCAGAAAAAATGACAAATCATTTTTATTTCATCATGTCGACCACAAAATTATTCGTATTATTAAAGGGGATTTAAAGTTGCATGAACATGTCTGTTTGTCCTGAGTCTGGGTAACTAATATTAAAAAGAGGAAAGATTTTTTGTTTGTTACGATTTAACTCAAAAACTACTAGAACCGACGTTGAAAATTCTTTTCCCAATATTTTTTTTTATCCCGGGAAAAGATAAGATCCATGAGAATGCGGGTAAAACCGCGGGGGACAGCTAGTAACTAATCAGGATCATATGAAGACTGTAGCCCATTAAAAATTCAGCGTCCTTCCCTTGCGACGCTCCGAACACGTTCCTAAGCTAACTTTAAGAGCTTAATGCGAACTTACAGAACTTTGACGAAGGTAACATAAGTACGATAGTTGAGCGAGTTGGGTGGGCGATGCCAAATTTAAGTCCTATTGATTTTAAGGGTAATTAGTTTGGTAATTGTTATATTCATTTAGCAACTTATTTGAAAGGAGACTGAGAGCCCAGACTAGAGTATATTCTATTAAATATTACTTACAAATCAAATCAAAAATATATTTATTAAGTGAATTCATTACAAGTATTTTTAATCGTCACATGTTTGATATAATTATGAAAAATTCAAAATTGACTCTAATGCACAGTTCGAAAGGTTGCTTTTGCTGAGAAGAGTCGGCAATTAACTCAGCAATTACTCTTTTTGAAAAAGGAACTTAGACTTTTTACATTTAATGTACGTACGTAGCTAAGTGACAATTTTTCAGGTAAGTATAGCAAAATCATAGGAATCTAATCATAATTCATATCTAACTTATAACATATTAGTTTATATAACAATGTGAAAATAATTAAATACAGCATAATTAATTAATCTATGCCAGTTATTAATTAAAATAAGACTTGAAAACTAACATAACTTATAACATTATAAAGTACAACTAATATTATTAATGTGAAAGTTTGTATGTTTGTTTCTCTATCACGTAAAAACGGTTCAACGGATTTTGATGATGCACACAAGGAGATCATATCCTGCAATAAAACATAGGACACTTTTTAACTGGGGAAAAGATAAAATCTCTCTGGAACGCGGGTGAAGCCGCGGAGGACAGCTAGTAATAAAACAACTAATATTAACAATAATATCAAGTATATATAAAAATATAGGTTCCTAGTTCAACGTGAAAATATATGTTTTAAACTATCGATATATTAAACCAAAAGTATCGACGCCGCCCCATCTCTACAGCGCCACAATGGCGGACTGATGAAAATATCTCTGTTCTCTCGTAAATTTATTGCGTCGCCGCAAAATTGAGCCAATTTCAGCTCGTTTGTCAACCGGTGTGTAACGCCGGAATACTTTATGTTGAATTTAATATAGTTTTCGACACATTTTCAAAGGAAATCGTGATTTTGTCTTCGATTGGCAGTTCACACACCTTACAAGATAAAAGGTGCAAGCATCGTATTATTAAAAAAAAAAGTTTGGGCTCGTACAAATACAACTGTTTTTTTTTAAATTATGGATAACCACCAGCTTGTGTTTGACCACAATCTCACCATGGTATGTGATGATGTGGCCGAAGGTGGTAAGCACACAAAGCCTAGATGGACTAGCTCTCAAGTGCAGCTGTCGGAACACACCGATAGGTGCTTGGGGACCGATTTTCAACTGTTTGTGGTAGCCAGCCAGTCGGGTACTACAAAGTACCCTACCACCGTGCTATAGTTTCCTCACGATGTTTGAAAGCTCAAGCTCATTGTAGGATTCGAACCCACGACCTTCGCCGCGGTATCCGACTTCACTGCCACTGAGCTATCATCACCGGCTAGTGTATAAAGATTGGGTACAATTTCGATTAAATAATAAATCCAAATTAACTAAGCGAATTGCCACAGTATTATGAAAATCGCGGACTTATTTCTTGCGATCCCGGAAAAATCCGCAACATTCTCCAGTCCCGGTACGACGTCCCGGGAGGGAAGCGACGTCGATTGAAAATTCCGGGACAACCTCTAGAACGTTCTTTGGATGTATTTATTTGCTGCTTTTAATAAACTCGAGGATTTATTGGCGGGAAACATTCTGGTTGTTTTAAAAATAAAAATACGAGTCTTGAATTGGATGATCGTGAATTTCGCGGATATTCGGGAGAATTGCACATAACCAGTGCATTGGTTAGCGAGTTACGAAGTCGAAGTCACCTGACATAATCCTACAGGCTTCTTAATGAAGTAAATATAATACTTGAAGCGAATTCAAAGTAGCTGTTGATGGCGACAATTTGTCTATAACGTCCGCCATCTTGGGCATGTTTCCATTGATACACGATATAACAGGCCTCCGTTTAAAGTGCCTACCGCTAAGTAGCTCGCCGGCGAGCCGACCTGCAATACGCCGCCGTAAGTGTGACTGAGCGCGCATACTGCACGTTTCTCGCTCGCACTCACGCGGTGTATGAGAGAATCTTTGTAGGTTAATATAATACGTAGTAACTTTTTTATTAAACGTCAAAACAATCCATACGAATATTATAAATGGGAAAGTAACTCTGTAACCTTTTTACTCCTAAACCGCTGAACCAATTGTGTTGAATTTTGGTATAGAGTTAGAGACAGATGGAACTTCGTAGAAGGACATAGAAACTTTTTATCACGGGAACGCGGGTGAAACCGCTGGTAGTGCATATGGAGTTGAACGAAGTTCCTTATCGCGCGTTGTAAAAGAGGGCTAGACGGAAAAAAATCTTACGACACTTTTAGTGTCACTGTCACTGTCGGTGACAGTTGTGTGTAGTAAGCTATTGTAAGCTGTGCGGCGTGCGCATGTTTCTCTGTCTGTCTGTCTCTCTCTCTCTCTCTCTCTCTCTTATAGAAAGCAAGCCAGATATTTTCATTTCTATTTATATATATATAATAAATGTTTTTTTTTTTCTTTTTTTATATATATATATATATATATATACTCTCTCGACTTATATAACTTCGTTCCATCCGGGTGTCCCTTGACACCTCTCAAGTTTTATTTGAGTACGAAATACTGGCTTGTGACGTCATGACAGCAAACGAGCCGGTAGCCAGCAGAAAAGCAAAACAAACCTTGAGGCAGGCGGGCCACCTGATGGTAAGTGACTACCGTCGCCTATACACATTAGCAATACCATGAGATTGTCAATGTGTTCAAACTTTATTACAATGCCTTAAAGGCTCTCAAGTGTAGCTGTCGGAACACACCAACAGGTGGTTAGCGACAGATTTTAAACTTGTGGTTGGTATTTTCCGTGGTTGGTATTTATCGTATCGTGCCGTGCTCGACAATGGATAACAACAGAACGTGACAACATTCGACGTCATTACGCCCCCCGACACGTCCTTCGGTTTTTCATTCGCACTTCACTAAATACAATGTTTTTTTAGGGTTCCGTACCCGAAGGGTAAAAACGGGACCCCATTACTAAGACTTCGCTGTCTGTCCGTCCGTCCGTCTGTATCTCAAGAACCGCGATAGCTAGACAGTTGAAATTTTCACAAATTATGTATTTCTGTTGCCGCTATAACAACATACGCCATTTTTTGCCAATTTTTGCTCGATATCAATAATGATAACAGGTAGGCACTTGAAATATTCACAAAATACTTAATTGGTAAATATTTATAGCCGCTGCTTGCGCTGACAATCTCAAACGGCGCAAATATAGCAATCTTGATAGTTGCTACATATTTGAGCCGTTTGGGGTTGAGACAATGGGGCCGTGGGTAGCTGCTCATCGCGAAACGCCTCATCGAAGCGTCACGTGACCGGAGGACTGGCGAATACTTTGCCCAACTTATTAGCATTGCCATCCAAAGAGGCAATGCTGCCAGTGTTCTGGGCACGCTACCACCTGACAGCGATCTGGACCAGTTGGCCTATTTAGTGTAGTCAAGTTTTTGATATTTATTTTTATTTGTGTAATTAGATTATCTATAATATATAAGTTAGTCTTAGTTTATTTACCCATCAAATAATGTAATATTTCAAATATTGTATAATATATTTACTTTAATAATAAAGTGTACCTACTGTTGTTTACCTAGTCAATGGTACGGAACCCTTCGTGTGCGAGTCCGTCTCGCACTTGGCCGGTTTTTTTTGTAAAATTTGTATACAAATAAAGCGAAAATTCTCTCATTTATTTGTTTTCGGTAAGTTAGTTTTAAAGGTTCGAACGTGACCCGAAACTCTTTGTGAAAGCTAAAGACTATTCCATTCGCGGAAATTCGACTAGGTACGTATTTATTTAAAATTCAAAAGTCATTTATTCAGATTAGTCTCTGGTAAGGCACTTATGAACGTTACAATTGACTCTACCACCGGTTCAATATATACTTCAACTGACGAACACTCCGGGAAGAATCTCAGCAAGGCTATTTTTCTGCAGTATTCTACACTAGCTGTCCCCCGCGGTTTCACCCGCGTTCCCGTGCCATCTTATCTTTTCCCGGGATAAAAATATAGCCTATGTTACTCAGGGATAGTCTAGCTTTCTAATGGTGAAATAATTTTTCAAATCGGTCCAGTAGTTTTAAAGTTTATTCGTTTCATAAAACAATACAAGTCTTTCCTCTTTATAATATTACTTAGTGTAGATTTCTGTTCAAAATAAACGTATTCAATCATATACTATACACTTCGCTAGGCGATGATAGCTCAGTGGTAGTGACGGATATCGCAGCGAAGGTCATGGGTTCGAATCCTTCAATGAACTTGAGCTTAAGATGAAGGAAAAAATCGTGAGGAAACCATAGCACGGTGGTAGGGTACATTGTAGTACCCGACTGGCGCCATACCACACACAAGTTAAATAAAACAATTTTTTAAAATTTTGAATCCCTTAGAACCTTTTGCTAGTGCTATAGTGTTGCATATCGACAATCGACATATACATAAAGACATATCGATATCCCTACAACACTAGCGAAAGCATAACACTTGCACTGTAAGGGATTAGAAAAGAGTGGGGAGCATCTTCGCACTATGTATCTATACATAGTGGGGAGCATCTTCGCACTATGTATCTATACGAAGTTTTTTTTTAAACTAGTTGAAAAGCGAAACACTAATGTCCTGTGGTAACCCCTGCCACCGACCGTGAAGTTAGGAAGTGTGCCGATGACCGGCTCACTCACCATGACGCTTTTGTCTGCATTGCTTTGCCAAAATAGGCTTTACAGCTTTTGAAATTGATTTGGACGGTGGTAGGGTAATTTGTAGTACCCGACTGGCTGGCTACCACCCTCACGTTAAAAATCTGTCGCCAAACACCTATCGGTGTGTTCCAACAGCTGCACTTGAGAGCCAGTTCCCATCTAAGCTTTGTGTGCTTACCACCTTCGGCCACATCATCACTTACCATGGTGAGATTGTGATCAAACACAAGCTTATCCAGATTTAGAAAATATATATTTAAATATCCTGGGACAAACTGGGCTTGTACTGTGGTAACAATATTTTGTTATACTACAAGTGATTAGTAGTGTCAGCTGATGGTAAGTGACTGCCTATAGATTTTATCAATACTAGGGAGATTGACAACACTTATTAACTGCTCAAGTGCAGTCGGAACACACCAACAGGTGATTGGTGACAGATTTTTAATATTCTTTTTGATTGGCAACCGAGAACTACAAAGTACCCTACCACCGTGCAATGGTTTCCTCACTTCCTGTACTTGTAGCGACATCTATCTACAACTCAGATATAGTTCTCACGGCTCCTAGATAGATGGCGCTCCAATAATCTACATCGCGCTATCGAAGTTTTCCAAGCTATCTGCATATATACAAGCTTCCAACATGTACATTTGTGGAACGGTCCTCAGGCACGACGACCTAGCCTGGCGGAGGATCTTCCCTTTTCAATGGAGGAGTCTAACACTTCGCTCCTACATATATTTCTAAAACAGCTTCAGTTGCGCAAGATTAATAAAATTATTTTTAAAAATAAAAAACAAAAACCGACTTCAAAACTGTCCTATACCTATGTACAAACATAAACTAAAAAGTAAAGAATAATATTTTAATTTCAAAGCAAGAGCCTTAAAGGACAATCAACAAAATTATTGATATTTATAAACAGTTCTTTTTGGAGTCGGTGCCAGCCAAGAAGAAGGACAGTTTTGAACTGGACACGAAGTGTTCATACGAGAAAACGTCTTACGACACCTCTCCTTACGGTAATGTTCCTTAGGTCTGCGCCGTCGCTCCCCTACTTTTCGAAGTTTGTTACAAAGGCAGAATTAAACTGTCCTTCTTGGCTGGCACCGACTCCAAAAAGAACTGTTTATAAATATTTGTCCTTTAAGGCTCTTGCTCCTTTTTTGAAGTCGGTTAATAAACAAATGCAACAGAGATGATTCAGAGATATTGAACGACGAATGTAGGGTTCGCACACTTATATTAAGAAAATTATGGTGATGTATTATGTAAGCTTTTTATAAAAATAGAAAGTTAGTTTAAACACAATATTTTGAAGTAAAAAAGTTTTACGTTTAGTTCCTATTAACACTTATGAAGGAGCTTTTTTTTTTTTTTTTTTATATTCGATAGGCTTGTGTTTGACCACAATCTCACCATGGTAAGTGATGATGTGGCCGAAGATGGTAAGCACACAAAGCCTAGATGGGAACTGGCTCTCAAGTGCAGCTGTCGGAACACACCGATAGGTGTTTGGCGACAGATTTTCAACTTGAGGGTGGTAGCCAGCCAGTCGGGTACTACAATATACCCTACCACCGTGCTATGGTTTCCTCACGATGTTTTCCTTCACCGAAAGCTCAAGCTCATTGTAGGATTTGAACCCACGACCTTCGCCGCGGCATTCGACGTCACTTACCACTGAGCTATCATCGCCTACAGAAGTTACCACCAGTTCAGTCAGTCAACTGAGAAGAAGCGGCAAGAAACTCAGCAAGAACCTGCTGATAATCTATACTAATATTATAAAGAGGTAGAGTTTGTGAGGTTGTAATCTCTGGATCTACTGAACCGATTTTGAAAATTCTTTTACCAATAGAAAGCCACGTTATTTGTGACTGCACGGATTTTGATGCGGTTTCCACAATTACATAGGTGGTTCTTTTAGAAAAGTTTTAAGCTATGTATCATTGCGCTGAGCCTAAAGGGAGCTGCACAATTACCGTTTTAGTGTAACAAGTCAAGTGCAAGTGGAGCTAGCATCATTAAGTATGTAGTTCTATTGTACCTAGCCTAGACTTACAATGACTCAGTTGGGTACTTAGAGGCATTACATCACCTTAATCAGTACAGTTAACCGGTTGATTCACTATTGAGTCAACATCATTGATTTTACTAGAAAAATCCAATACTGTAACTATGGAAGGCATGTGAAACACTAGATTTCCGCACCGCGGTTTCGTCCGCGTTCCCGAGGGGTTTCATCTTTTCCCGGGATAAAAAGTATTCTATGTTTTATTCCAGGATATGGTTTACCTGTCTGCCAAGTTTCATCGAAATCCATTCAGCCGTTTTTGCGTGATTGAGCAACAAACATTCACATTTATAATATTAGTAAAAAAAAAACAATCTTTCTGATGATTTTTAATTTCCAATTTAACGATATTTTGAAGGTATATATTTATGACGTCACAAATACATAATAAAAAAGCTTACTTGAATCGACATTGACTCGATGACTCGCTAGTAAAGCCGAAATTAACTAGATTTACTTGTAACCACAGACAAAATAATGAAGGATCTTACGTAAACAAGTCTCCAATGAAGTGAAGCAACGTGCACCAAGTTGTATACGTCACCTGCACGTACATTATCCCGCGTGACTCACATCGCTAAGGTACGCGATCGGCTTCCTTTTCCAAATTTGGCTTCCTTTTCTGTGCTTCACTTTTTTTATTTGGTATAAGTAACATAAAACTTGGTATTAAAGCGTTTGCCGCTATCCGATTCACATTAGAGTTATTTTTAAACGGCCGGTAAAAAACGACCTACCTCACTGCCACTGCCACGGTCAACTTGATCTTAAACAGATGCCGCTACATATTGTGTATCTTTTTACTCATTACTGGACTTATACAGAGTCGACTTTGGTATAAACATTGAAAAAGTACGCTGTGAAGTTTTGACGCGCCGATTGGCGGTTGGTAAGAAATCTATCATTCCTCGTTGGTTCGATTCCCGTCCAGGAAAGATATTTGTGGGCGTGAATATCTGATTGTCCTGGCTTTGGATGATTTATATGGTTATTTGGTTTCCATAGTACAATATATACAAAAATATAATTTAAAATTATTGAAATCCACTGCTTCATCTATACTTCTATATCTATACTATGAGAAACCACAAGGGCCGCGACAATTTGTGTTCAAAATAAAGAAACGATGTAATATTAAATAGATACTGATTGGCAACAGATTCTCCGAAATTAAGAACAACATAAGCGGGACTTACCAATATTTAGGTCGTCAAATTCTACAGCGTGTTGATCTTAATCTTGCAGAGTTACGCCAACGAGCTCTTCTTCTGATGATAATTGTGATAAATGTACAGGCAGACGAGATGAAGATATCAATACGTATTTTTTATGTGCTTTTTTCTGTATCGATTTTTTCTAGTAGTTTTCTAATAATGACGTTTTACGAATTCAAAAAGAAGAAGTTGATAGTTTATTTTTGCTGTTATAGCAAAAAGGTTAGTCCCGCGTCAGTTGATTAAAAAACCAACCTTCGTATCTTAGTTTAGAGAAAATGTGCCAACAAGTGTGTAGAATAACGAAAATAACGGTTTTTACTTAAAATATATTTCTGGTAAACGATACATATCCTAATATTTTAATAAAGTGGAAACATTTGTATTTTTGTGTGTAACGAATAAACTTAAAAACTACTGGACCGATATTAAAAATTCTTTCATCATTATCCCTGAGCAACATTTAAGCTATATTTTTATCCCGGGAAAAGATAACCGCGGAGGACAGCTAGTTCACAATAAAATTCCAATGTAAAAAAAAAAACATTTTTAACCATCCTGTATAACCCGTTGCATTTATTGTAAATATTTATAACGAATGTTATGTTAAACGTATTCTGTAAACAGAGTGAGTTGTCTATGGTTGAAAAGTGGCGGGAAGTTACGGCGGAAGATTCTGTTTACGTTTGCTATTGTCGATGACAGATATTTTTGGGGGGATTTTTATTTTTTTGGAAGCAGATGCACTGTTTTTAGTCTATGGTCTCCAGGTAAGGAAATAACGGTCAGTGATTTAAAAAAAACAAAGGCATATGTTTTTTATTTTGTTTCTGGTCGAAGTACACAAAGCCTAGCAGGGATCTGGCTCTCAAGTGCAGACAACGGAACACCAGTAGGTGATTGGGGATAGATTTCTAACTAAAACCTCGTAGCCAGCCAGTCGAGTACTACAAAGTACCCTACCAAAGTGCTATAGTGTTCTATTAAAATATGCATTTAAATACAGATCAACAACTGCATTCCCGCTAAACTATCCAGAGATAGTTGACCTCTTTCTTCGTAACATTCAAATAGCATTATTTCAAAATTGGAACACAAAATTTGGTGACATTAAAAAAACATGATGCCAAAAGAAATATGGCCACTCGTTCGGGAATAACATAAATTTTGTAGGGGTACGGGTGACGTTCGAAATATCCAATTTCTTCCCGCGCTTTATTGTCTCAACGTGTCGTACGTTTACCGGCCGACCTTGGCAAGTTACTTACGCCGCAAAATACCGACGGAGGCATTTCTTAAATGGGAGATGCGGAAGACGCGGGAAAAACAATGAATTTATTTAGTAAGCCTGCAGGTTTCTCATTTTACATTCTACATCCAAACTTTACCTCTCTAATTATTAGTGTAGATAAGTATGGAAAAAAGTATGAATATGAATGCGGATGGATATACAATACAGGCAGAGGTAAAAAAAGATGGAAAGGACTGAATATAAGAATAAGATAAGAATACATATTGCGCCGACCACAAATAATTGGGCAGGACAGGCTGATGACGTAGGTATTTATTGAAAAAAGTAAAATGTCTATGGCTTAATGGTTTTTAATGTTTGCTTATAGGAAGAGAGGATTGGTATCGAAGGTGAGAAATATTTTAAAAAATTCAAAATAATTCCATTTCAATATAACGGTTAGAAAATTGTAAAGCTATGAATAGATATAAGCATTACCTGATACTATAGCGGCCATTAGCAAACAAAAAACGGCGGGAATCACGGCCATCTTGAACACTTAGTAACACTCGAAATTCAAATTCTCGTAATCAAATCACAAACACAGCACTCGAAATTGAAACTCGGGCATAACTAGACGATGCGTTCGGAACACACTTTTTTCTTTTCTTCAAAAAAAAAACGAATCCTTCAACCGGTTCCCGAAGTGGACACTGTTGATGATGTCCCGCTCACACGTGCTGGCGTCTTGCAGCTATCTCACTCGCTCTGCAACAAAAAACGCAACTATGTAGGTTCGTTTTCTTATTATTATTTTATAGGGGCAAGGTGTTCATAGTATTATTCCAAGGATTACGTAATTTGACACATCCAAAAATCGATGGTCCATTTCCTCGAGATATTTTAATAAACGGCCAAGGGAGAAGGAGGCCTTCTTAAATTGGTCGTTGTTTATGAAGGATGAAGGCATAAATATTCCCCTAGAAAATGTTGTTGTTTTTTTATTATTATTTAACGTAAGGAATCGCCTTGTACAGCCAAATTGGATAAAGAAGTATGGTAATTTTTTACGGAACGAATTTACGCAATCGTAGAGGCAATGAATATATATAAAATAAAACACAGAATTAATCGTCCTAAAACCTCACTAACCGTCTGTGCTCTTAAAACTCAAGCAATACCTACACAGATCTTGATGTGCTGTTCACAGTTACCTACCTACTTTACGGGTGTTTTTAAGATGTATCGCTGTGATTGACAAAAATAGCTCCATAGTGACCACTTTAAGGCCACGACAAGGTTTTTAACATGAACAGAGCCGTGGGCAAAAGCGTACCAGTATTCATGACATCACGCAACATTATCAACAATAATCATATTTTATTTGTTTTATTCCAGGATATGATCTGACTGTGTGCCAAGTTTCATCAAAATCCGTTGGGCCGTTTTTGCGTGATTGAGGAACCAACATACAAACTTTCACATTTATAATATTAGGAGGTTATAGTTTAAATAGTAATAGAGAACAGAATTCGAGATTTAAATAAAAACTGTTAAAATGATTTCCAATTTAAAAATAATAATTATAATTAAAAAGGAATTGAGAATGAGTATGAAATGGTTATGCACTATGCAACAATCAACCGCTGCGCTGGGGTACTATCATTAACTAAAATTATATAGATTTTTTTCATGTATTTGTTCATTTTTAGACATCCTCGGAGGTTTAATATAATACCCTTTCTTAGTGGAGTTACAATTCTAAGTTAACAAGGTTTAGGCTTTGAGTTGACAGATCAGTAATTCAGAATACAAGTCTCTTTATACGACTTGCGTGATATGTTCACTCTCATAAGAAGCGTTTATTTCTATACGCTGTTAAGTAAGTTAAGGACTAACTATAGCTGTCAGCGCGTACTTAGCCAATAGCGCGTACTTAGCCAATAGCGCGTCCTACTTGGTCAGGCCTTTATGTATCTGCTTTCAATCATGTAAATCCCAGAAGATTAACCTGTCATTCATAGACGGTTTATGTCAGCCTATGAAGGATTTCGTTGTCTATGGTAAACTGTTCAAAGTGTGCGAGATTATAATGATCGGTCTGTCTGTATCGACTGTGTGTTTTCGTTTCTTTTCGGATTTTCAACTTGCGGGTGGTAGCCAGCCAGTCGGGTACTACAAAGTACCCTACCACCGTGCTATGGTTTCCTCACGATGATTTCCTTCACCGAAAGCTCAAGCTCATTGTAGTATTCGAACCCACGACCTTCGCCGCGGTATCCGACGTCACTACCACTGAGCTATCATCGCCTTACCGAATGTTATATCAGATTCAAGCACTCTTCAGCATCAGCTTGGCCATCCAAAGAGGAAACGCCGCCAGCCTTCTGGGAACCTTGCCGATCGGCAGCAGCGGCAGCCTCGAAGAAGTTTTTTATGTATTGTAATTGTACATTTGCATGTATATTTTGTACATTTGTTGTAAATAATAAATATATTAATTTTTAGCACTCTTTATAAGAGTAATATTATTATTATATTATAACTTTTTATTTTGCAGACCCTCAAGGGAACCTCAAGGGAGGGATCAAATTTAATAAAACTAGTGTAATATTTGTCTAACCTCAGTAAGACGAGAGCTTGAAAAATTCAATTTTGTAAGAAAACATCAAGTTGAGTTTCGTGCACGCTGACAGTGACGTCACGTGACGTGACATACGTGTGACGTCACTTCCGTGACACGTTTAATATAATATTATAGAGATGGCGTAAGATACAGGCATCCTTTTTGGTAAGGTATTGGTGCTTTCGTACAAAAAATAATGAAAATGGGTATAAAATATTCAACAAACGATGCGACTTATTTAACAGCACTTTTCTTGTATTTATTGACAGAAAGAGATTAGAGAGAAAGGTTGGCTACAACTCTCATATTGAATGCGTTCCTTGAGAGCCTTTCTAGGATTTGGTACGATATTGTGAAACAGACACTGCACTGTCTAGTAAGAACACACCACTAGATTATTGGCAACACTTATGTGGACAAAGCTGGCACTCGTCAAACCATAATTACAGCAAACCCAACTAATTATGTAAACAAATTGTTAAAGGCAAGTAGAACCAACGTGGGCGGTCTAACTAACGATCTGAGAAAGCTCGCGGAAATTGCTTGGTTAGTCTTGGCATAATGCCGTACCTAGCTGCCGAATAAGGTACTTCACCTTATTGGTACAGCTGATTTGATTTCAGAACAAGATGGCGGGCTCTAATATGTGTATAGCGATTTAAATGAATTTTAATTTAGGGTGAAAAAAAAAGTCAAAATAGTCAGATGGTCCAAAAATATTTTAAAAATGTAACCTTGCTGAGTTTCTTGTCGGTTCTTCTCAGTTGAAGGCTGAACGGTGGAAACTTCTGTAATTCGACCTTCATAAGTGCCCTTCTAGGGCCTAAACTGAATAAATGGTTTGACTTTCACTTTGACTTTGGGTTTTGTACTATAACCTAATCTAAAATTTTATCCTACTTTACGTACCCTGTTCGTTTATTTTCAAATACCGTGGCTTTCTATGTGTAAAAGAATTTTCAAAATCAGTTCAGTAGATCCAGAGATTACCCCCTATAACCTCACATCACTTTACCTCTCTATAATATCATCGCTTCCCATAGCTATCTAATGCATTTCCAGGATAAAAAGTATCATATGTGATCAAGAATACATTCTATCCGTGTACCAAATTTCATCGAAATCCGTGCAGTCGTTTATGCGTGATAGAGTTACAAATTATGACTATAGATATACAAAATGGAAGATCGCATATTCACATTTAATGAAAGACCTGACCAGAGGATGTGGACACTGGACGTCCTCACACATACTTTAATGGACAGTTACTTAACTAGTACACGTTTTAATTACCTCAAACTGGCCTTTCCTCCTTACATCCTAATTAATTATCCCGCCTCCTCAGCCGTAAAGGTTCGCTTTACAATTCAATTTGATTCAGCAAAGGATCGACCCTAACCGCTTACTGGAATAGCGGTTTTGCGAAAATTGTATTTTGAAATTAATGACTAATATTTATAAGGGCGAAATTAAGAAAACTACATATTAGAACTGAGTTTCTTGCCGGTTTTTTTTAAAGTAACTTTTGGATAAGCTTGTATTTTACCGCAATCTCACCATGGTAAGTGATGATGTGGCCGAAGATGGTAAGCACACAAAGACAGAAGGAAAGATTACAAGTGCAACTGCCGGCACACACCAACAGGTGCTTGGCGACAGATTTTCAACTTAAGTGGGTTACCACCGTGCTGTGGTTTCCTCACGATGTTTTCCTTCACCGAAAGCTCAACCTCATTGTAGGATTTCAACCCACCATCGCTGCGGTATCCGAAGTCAATACCACTGAGCTATCATCGCCTTAGATTCTGATTGGTTTACGTTGACCTTCATAAATTGAATAAACAAAACTCAACAAGAGTGAAGCAAGAAATATAAACGAATATTAATTCGATGACGCATAATTAAATTAATGTTCCGAACATGACCTAATTGTTCAGTCCACCGGCCATGAATGAGATCCCTGTCTGGTCATCCAGAGAGATATAATTTTGTTGATGATGGAATATAATAATTAAACACTAGCTGTCCTCCGCAGTTTCACTCGCGTTCCCGGAATAAAAAGCATCAAAAAGGGCGCAATCACCCTGGTATTGCAAATGTCCATAGGCGGCGGTGACCACTTACCATCATGTGGACCGTCTGCCTGTTTGTCAACCTAATGACATATAAAAAGAAAAAAATAATCTTATGTTTCCAGAATGTGATCTATCTCCGTACCAAGTTCCATTAAAATTTGCTAAGCCGTAACTAATGGATCAGTTGTAATAGACAATCATTTTTAGAGACATGATACTGCAGTGGTGTAATTTACCTACTGATTAAGAAATAATATAATAATAATCTCAATCCAATAAAATATATATTTTCTGTAGTGAAAAAACAAAACAATAAATATAGAAAAAGTAATAGCCCTCGTCTTCATGGAAGGTACTCCTCCAAGGAGTATGCAGCCTTAACACCTACTACTCTATCGAATACCAAGGTCGGCATACCACAGATAGTCCAAACATATGTCAGCACAGCACTTAATGAGTAACGAACGACTTCACAAACAAACACACAGTTCAGAACTGAACAGCTCACGGTCACAATTGAAAGACGTCCTTCTTTCTCAACGCGTAGAATCTAACTGATTACGTCGCTCTCTCTCATGCCGCGACCATCGACGAGTTTTGTGTTGAATTTACAACTACCCGCAATCGTACTATAAATAAAACTCAACGGATTTTAATGAAACTTGGCACACAGGTAGATCATATCCTGGATTAAATATAGGATATGTTTTATTTCGGGAAAATATAAGATCCCTCGGGAAAGCAGGGCAATTGCAGTGATATTTTTTTTTTGTAACAATGATTAAGTGAATAGGTGTAGATAGGTTACCTACACAACATTCGATCTTAAAAAATGGCCGAGAAATGTCACTCTAACGCACACATAAAAAACTTAATATTACAATATCCACATTACATTAGGATATCTCATAACACACGATGACATTTTTAGGGCTCCCTAAGACTAGACGTCCGTCTGTCTGTCACCAGGCTGTAGTACCTATCTCAAGAACCGTGATAGCTAGACAGTTGAAATTTTCACAGATGATGTATTTCTGTTGCCGCTAGAACAACAAACGCTAAAAACAGAATAAAATACATATTTAAGGGGGATTCCCATACAACAAACGTATTTTTTTTTAGGTCAGGCTAGCCACTTTTTAGCCTCCCACTTTCGGAGCGCTTATAACCTATCTACCCCTTTTTACTTATGATATCATTGATTAGTAATATATAGTATATTCATTGACATTCCAGTGTTATTTACTAATGATAATTATGAATAATTAGAATGATGACTAAGCACTATGAGTCTATGACTTAACCGACAATAACTAACTTAACCAGCTATCTAATGAACTCATTATTCAAATGACGATATTGTGACTCTTTTTTTTTAAACGTAGACTTGCCTAAGTCATAGTATTTTATTGGTAAACTTAATTGAGAAAAATAATCATCCGGAACCCTTCCATTAATAAAATAAAAGTACCAGGAGTGAGAGCTAGAAAATAGAAACCTTGACCTAGAAATTGACCAACTTAAGGGTTTATTTTGCTTATCTCGAGATACTATTCGATGATTGAAAGATAATATCAATAGCTAAATGCTGCAAATACAAAATTGAACTTTAACACTAGTGACTTTGCACGGTGGTAGGGTACTAGGTGGTACTTGACTGGCTGGCTACCACCCTCAAGTTGAAAATCTGTCGCCAAGCACCTGCTGGGGCTGCTGGTGTGTTCCGGCAGTTGCACTTGAGAGCCAGTTGCCCTTGCCCTTAAGGCATTGTAATAAGGTGTACAACACGTTGGAAGTCCCCCTGGTATTGCTAATGTCTATAGGCGACGGTAGTCACTTACCATCAGGTTACCCGCCTACCTCGTTGTCACTAGTGACATAAAAAAAAAACTACACTCACAGTCGCTCGCTGCGGGAGTGTTATTAAAATAGAAGTAACAATATAAAACTCGATTCAGGCTAGATAAAAGACTAAACAAGAGACTTTTTGGCGGGAACTTGCTAAGTGACGTTGCGTTTTCGTTTTCGTTTTATTTTCATTAAATTGTGTTTTTAATTTTATTGAATAATTTCGGTGGCGTTTTGAACAATAAGTGCAGCAGTCAAGTGAAATGAAAGCGCGTATCATGAATTTTCAGAATGTCCCAAAAAATCCATGAAATGTTTTACTGAAAGGCAACTGAAAAATGGTTTAGGCTTGATAGTCTTGGAACTGAAGCTTTTAAATAAACAAAAAATAATAAAAAAAAACAACCAGTTTAGTTTGACGTCACGAACAATTGTTCCAATTTCAAAATCAATTTTAGCGTCTTCTTTGTGGCGCGAAACACAACGGCGTAGGTTTATACGGTAACAAAAATTTGATAACAAAATTCAATTTAAGTAATTTAAATTAAACAAGGGACTAAAGTTTTACACGTAATTTACGTAAAGGAAATTGAGTTATTTTTTCGAGTTTCGAGGTTTCCCGCGCGTATCTTTATATGAATATTAGCAATACCAAGCTAATAACAGTTTGGGCTTAATATCTTGAATCGAGATTTGTGAATTTACAATTTGACTGGCTCTCAAGTGCAACTGCCGGAACACATCCTGGGATGGATGGTTCCAAGGTAGCCCATAATATTGATGATAAAGATGTCTGGAAGCAGCTGCACTCTGTACAAGTCTACACCTTGATTTTTACTGATAAATTATCATTTTTATTGTTTTAGTTTACTATGTAGGAACTAATGCGGGTTACAATTTTTTATGTATTTTTGTATTACTTTAAGTAAAATAATAAATAAAATAAATAAATATCCTCGGACATTTGTTCACACACGGCTATCTGATCCCAAACTAAGCAGAGTTTGTAATATGGAAACGAGATGACTGATATAATACATATACTACATATTTTTTGTAAATACATACTTAAATACATTACACCCAGACTCAGGACAAACAGACATGTTCATGCACACAAATGACTGGCCTGGATGGCAATCGAACCCACGACCTGCGGTGTGATAGGTAGTGTGTTAACCAACCACGCCAACCGGCCCGTCATTGGTTACACATTTGAAAAAAAAGCCATTGCTGAGTTTCTAGCCGGTTCATCTTAGTTGAAGGCTGACTTCCGAACCGGTATCTTTTGTAATTCAACCTTCAGAAGTTACCTTCTAGGGCCGAAACTCAATAAATGTTTTTGTTTTATGTCACTAGTTACAACGAGGCAGGCGGGTCATCTGATGGTAAGTGACTACCGTCGCCTATAGACATTAGCAAGACCAGGTGGACTGCCAACATGTTGTACACCATATTACAATGCCTTAAGGGCAAGGGCAACTGGCTCTCAAGTGCAACTGCCGGAACAGATTTTCAACTTGAGGGTGGTAGCCAGCCAGTCAAGTACCACATAGTACCCTACCACTTTGATGGATACATTACTTTTAAATGTATCCTTAAATAAGATAAGTATCCAAACTCAGGTTTTTTTTTTTTTTTTTTGGGTAGGACTTAAAGCTGGAGGGCGAACTCAGGTCTTAGACGAAAACTTAAATTGTAAAGAACAAGAGAGCCGTGTTAGTACCTACCTACCTACGTACATACAATGACGTACAGAATGCAGTGTGTATATATATATATCCTTTGTTTTGTTTGTCTGTTTGTGTGTCTGCGCCGCGCCGGTTCACACGCATATGCGACTGTACCGTCAGCATATAATGCGGATGATGCCCATATTCAAGAAAATAGCGTTTTTTGTAAGGGGCCCTGAAATATTTATTTTATTTTGTTTTTATTATTTGTTGTTATAGCGGCAACAGAAATACATAATTTGTGAAAATTTCAACTGTCTAGCTATCGCGGGTCTTGAGAGACAGCCTGGTGATAGACAGACGGACGGACGGACAGACAGCGAAGTCTTAGTAATAGGGTCCCGTTTTTACCCTTTGGGTACGGAACCCTAAAAATATCTAACACTAACTAGTATATAAAACATCTATAAAATACTTAAAAATTGCAACAACGTAAAATTCCGCCCTTTTATGATTTTTAATTACCAATTTAACGACAAAGAGTTGGTCTTTTGATGATGTATATTTATGACGTCACAAGTATGTATTTCATACAAAACTCCATATAAATAATCGTTTTGACATTTAATAAAAAGAAGCTGATTTGATATTATGTCAGTCAACATCCCGATTATCATTAGAATATTTTGTTACACAAAAACCTCACACGATGTTTGTTACTCTCTCACGCAAAAACTACTGAACGCATTTTGATGAAAATTGGCACACAGGTAGATCACATCCTGGAATAGAACATTGAATACTTTTTATCCCGGGAAATAAAATCCCTTGGGAACGCAGGTGAAACTGCTGGGGACAGTTAAGAGTATAAACACACTAAAAAACCCGCAAAAAAAAAAGTTCTCCTTATTTATGGTCGCTTAGTTTGGAAAGGCAACCCTAAAAGAGACGTAAACACAAACATTGGAGGTATAGACTATAGAATAGACCATAAATTTACCGCGAAACTTTTCTTGCGTCTCCATTTCTTTTACTGTTCAATAATTCCGTAGGTAAGTGTTCAAAGTAAATAATTATTTACCCGGGGGTTTTTACTGATATAAAACCTTAGGGTTGCTATACATATAATGAGGTACTTATTAGATTAAAGAAATCATATGAACCGAGAAACAAAAAACTGAAACGTAAATATTGATTACTAATATAAAAAAATACTTTCTTTTCATACATTTTCGTTCACTTCACTTCCCTACAATACAATTTGGCGAGGAGGGCGGTGGCTGCCACACGCGTCATACTTGTGAACAGGTGCCTGCCCATGCTAGCCCCGCTGCTTGAGTTTGTTGTTTACTAAGTCAGTCATAATTACATCGTATAGAATACTATTTTTGTCGGATTTGTACAGACGAGGACTAGACTTTACAGTCAATGTGATAATATACCTATATATAATAGATAATAGAAGTGACTATAGCATAAAAGAAGAATATAAGCTAATAAAAAAAATGGCTTAAAGGGATAGGATACCAAGCCAAAAACCTTAAAAAAAATATATTTAAATTGTGCATTAATTAATTTGCTGTCTCTCCATTGTGTATGGATGCGCCGACGCATCCGGCCGCCGCGCGCCAACATCGAGATACTAAAATAGCATCACTTTTGTCCCAAACTGCGCCCGATTGTACACCAACTCATATAAAAAAAACATAGATACAAAGCATAATATTTTTTGCATGTTTTATTGTTTAATTGTAATAAAAAACTACATTTAAATAAACTCCTACTATCCCACTAATTCTACTAATATTATAAATGTGAAAGTTTGGATGGATGTATGTTTGTTACTCATTTACGCCAGAACGGCTGAAGGGATCTGGATGAAATTTGGCATAGAGATAGATTATAGTCTGGAATAGCACATAGACTTTTTATCCCGGGAAAAGATAAGATCCCTCGGGAACGCGGGTGAAACCGCGCGGAACAGCTAGTATTACAAATGTGAAAGTATGTTTGGATGGATGGATGGATGTTTGTTACTCTTTCACGAAAAAACAGCTGATCGGATTTTGATGAAACTTGGCACACAGATAGTTCATATCCTGGAATAAAACATAGGATACTTTTTTATCCCGGGAGAAGTCGTTCTTTTTGTGTGAAAGAGTATCAAACATTTTCCAAACCTAACAAACTTTCACAGGAGAAAGAGTCTATAGAATCATAAGTGCTTAAAAATAAACTAATTTTTATTCAATCATTTCAATATAAAAGTAAAATTTTCGTTAAAAAGATTTAGTTATAGTACCTACTTATTACCGCTTCAATATTGACAAAAAAAGAAGCTAATCAATCTACGCAATCACCTCGTTTTGTGTGGCGAAATGGAGATCGAAGCGAAAAATATGTAATAAAAGTAAAAAGAGAAATTAATTTCAAATTGAAACTATTTGTAATTGAAAATAGGTACGTGTCAATAATTTTGTAAACTCACGGATTTGTACATCGGACGGCCGCGATGCGGTTTAACAATAAGTATTTATGTTATATAAATTGTATTTTAGCATGTTTAAATGAGATATTTATTATTAATATTATTTTTTATACCACAAGTGACAACTAGGCAAGCGGGTCACCTGATGGTAAGTGCCTACCAGCGCCTATCTGTAGACATTAGTAATTCCAGGGATAATGCCAAAGTGTTGTACACCTTATTACAATGGCTTAAATGGCAACTGGCACTCAAGTGCAACTGCCGGAACACACCAACAGATGCTTGGCAACAGATTTTCAACTAGAAGATACTAGCCAGCCAGTCGGGTACCACCGTGCTGTGGTTTCCTCACGATGTTTTCCTTCACTGAACCCACGACCTTCACTGCAGCATCCGACGTCACTACCACTGAGATATCATCGTCCTGGATGTATATATTTAAGGTTTTGAGTGCAGCTACGCCAACCGGACAGTCAAATAGGTTGACAGCGTTTTTAGCAGACAAAGTATTTAATTAAATAAACCGCATCGCGACCGCTCCAACTTAGTCCCCGTACATTCCAATAAAGCGAAGCCCATTAAGAGTTCACTCCACCTCGTCACGCTTCACCACACTCAAATTACTACAAAATGAGTACATTGCTACTTTTGTAGGTATCTCATTAATTTTTACATAAACAGCTTCACTGATTTCTATAGCTTTCACCCGCGTTCCCGTGGGATCTTATCTTTTCCCGGGATAAAATATGACCTATGACACTCACGAATTGGCTTTTTATTGGTAAAATAATTTTCTAAATCGGTTCAGTAGAACCAGAGATCACCCCCTACAACCTCACAACACTTTACCTTAAATTGGTTAAGCGGTTTAGTAGTGAATTGGTAATAACACGGCGGTATGGTATTTTGTAGTACTCGACTGGCTGGCACTGCTTATAGGCGACGGTAGTCACTTACCATCAGGTGAACTCCCTGTAGATACCACAGACAATGTGTCAGAACCAGCTGTGTCAGTTATCTCAAATACGTGTTTATCATTCAATTGACGAAACAATTAATTTCGATGTATTTTTTTGTTACGCAATTAAGTGCAATTATTGTTAAGTGCACAATTAAATTTAATCATTATTTCGAAGGCTCAATCGTTCGAAGTCAAATCGAAGTCATTTATTCAATGTAACATCCAGGGCACTTTTGAAGGTCACAGTAATTAAAGCAATTTTCAGCATTAGGCATAGATAAGGATACTTTAAGGCGATGATAGCTCAGTGGTAGTGACGTCGGATACCGCGGCGAAGGTCGTGGGTTCGAATCCTACAGTGAGCTTGAGCTTTCGGTGAAGGAAAACATCGTGAGGAAACCATACCTGGCTGGCTACCACTCTCAAGTTGGAAATCTGTCGCCAAGCACCCATCGGTGTGTTCCGACAGTTGCACTTGAGAGCCAGTTCCCATCTAGGCTTTGTGTGCTTACCACCTTCGGCCACATCATCACTTACCAAGGTGTTTAGCCAACAAGCTATAAAGTTTTTTTTTTTACTAAAAACAGAATAAATTTATAAATTTATACAAATTAAGAGTGAGGTAAAATAGGGGTTCGCCGGAACGATTAAAAAGCTATAGAGGTGATGTCATTGTTGTGACTTCGTTGCTTAGCAGCCCCTATTGATCAGGACCAACAACCCTTCAGTTCTGTTACCGACGGGGGCGGCTTAATGGCCGAAGAGTTACAATACAATACAATACAATAAGAATACAAATATTGGGTCGGTGCGATGATGACTGCAAGGCATTTTATAGGTAAGTTACTTATTTTTCTTTCTAGTATATTTTCTACTAACTATTCCCGCGATTTCCGTGGTATCCTATCTTATCCCGGGATAAAAATATAGCCTATGTTAATCTGTAATAATGTAGCATTCAAATGGTGAAAGAATTTTTGAAATCGGCCCAGTAGTTTTTGAGTTTATTCGTTACATACATACAAATCTTTCCTCGTTATAATATCAGGTTTCAGGTTCCACCCGAATCCCGTATGTAAATAAAAGATGGCGGACATTCGATTTTGGCGCCAATAAATAAGAGGAATTAACCGACACTCCGATAAATTGCTACAGATTTGTAGGGGTGTCACATTAAAGTTTAAATCCCTCGGGAACGCGGGTGAAACCGCGGGGCGGAAACTAGTCTTCTTCTTCTCTTTCTTATCCCACGCTAGGGTCGGCACAACATGTTTTCCTCTTCCACTCCGCTCTATCACTAGTCGTCTCAGCACTCACACCTTTCATATGCATATCATTCTTCACGCAGTCCATCCATACCTTCTTCGGCCTTCCTCTACCTCTATATCCATCCACACTCATGCTCAATTCTCTTAAAACTAGTAATTTATAAAAAGACTTGGACTAAATAAAGTTTTTGTTCGAATCGAATAAGTAACTGAATTTGGTAACCCTATAGAACGTTCCAAAATTGAATTTCATAAATGGAATTGTGTATATTCTATGTTCCATCAATCCACACGTGAATGTCGTATTGTTATTACAATTAATATTATTTATTTGTTGTTATCACTTTTTTATGTGAAGTGATATCATAAATGAAGCAGACGGTGTAAGTGAGGATACAAAAATTTATATAATATTTTATTATTTTGCCGCCTTAACACGCAAATATGATCAGTGAGACTAGAGCTAGCTTTCATGCATATCATCATCTCAGCCGAAAGAAGTCCACAGCTGAACATAGGCCTCCCCAAAAGTTTTCCACAACGACCGGTCCTACATTATACACCCGAAAAAAATCTTGAAAAAATCTTCGAGACTCGATTCCCGTGATAAAAGAACTATGTATTACACTTACAAGTTTGTACGGAACCCTCGATTCCGACTCGCACTTGACCGGTTTTTTTATCAATAAAAATACCACCAAAAAGCATTATATTATCACCATTTGAACACAAACACTTGTGTAAATTTAATTTAATTAAACTCCAAAAGACATTGACACAAAAATTCATGCAGATAATACGAAAAGCATATGAATTAAAACGCGATCACTCGAAAAACATATAAAGTGCTGAATATTGAAGCATGAAGATAAAATTGTTTATTGCTAACCTGGTTACCATGGCGACCCCAATAACACGTTAATATAAACCGATAACACCGTAAAACCGGTTAACGAGTGCAATATTTTAACTTTCACCGGTTTTCGTTGCTTATCGTACGTTTTTGTCTAATTGACAAACATAATTTTTTTTTATTTTAGGTCCCCCGTGGATTCCCGCGTTCCCGTGGGATCTTATCTTTTCCCGGGATAAAATTATAGCCTATGGCACTCACAAATAACGTGGCTTTCTATTGGTAAAATAATGTTCAAAATCGGTTCATTAGTTCTAGAGATTACCCCCTATCACTTCACAAACTCACATAGATAAGCTTATGTTTGACCATACTGGCAAGTGATGATGTGGCCGAAGGTGGTAAGCACACAAAGCCTAGACGGGACCTGGCTCTCAAGTGCGACAGATTTTTATCTTGAGGGTAGCTGCTGTAGTTTCTTCACCATGTTTTCCTTCACCGAAAGCTCAAGCTCAAGCTCATTGAAGGATAACCCACGACCTTCGCCGCAGTATCCGACGTCACTACCACTGCGCTACCATCGCCCTAATTGAACCGGTTATTTATGAAAACCTGAAAAAGGGACTGAGTTCCCAACGAATGAATCTGTTGGGCATAACTAGCTTTCTCAGGTTATCAACAGTGTGACCTACATAGATTGGAATTTAACGATTCTTTGTGATAAGGCACGTCTTGTTGATTTTTACACTGTATGTATGTCTATGTGGGTCATTCTACGAACCGGTTCATAGTACGCCTTAAGTGAGGCAAATTGATGAGAGTTTGTTGCTATGGACATGTTTCAGTAGCTGCACTTGAGAGCGGAAACTGGCTTTCTGGGTTTTTTTTTAATATAGGATAAGGTTTACTTTACAATACATCTTGTGATCAAAATTCGTTAGGCTTTACTCACAAAACGTAGGATGTGGCATTTAAAATCTAAATCACCAAGTATTAATCATGGGGTCATCGTACTCAATATAAAGACATAGCTTTTTTTTGTGACACTTTGTGGTTACCGAGTGCAAGATGGCGGCTGGTACTGCGCTTAGTCAGGGAGCTGCAGTCCATTGTTACATATTTTTTTAATGTTCTTCGATGAGTACAGTAAAGTCATTAATCCAAAAGTGTATTAAAATTGTCTTACATTAAACTTAATTCCTAACCTTACCCCATGCTTAATCCATATCCATCCACACTATAAATGCGAAAGTAACTCTGCCGTTACCTTTTCACGCCTAAACCACTGAGACAATTTTTATGAATTTTGATAGAGCCAATTTGTATGAATTTTTCATAGAGGCAATTTGTATGAATTTTGATAGAGCCAATTTGTATGAATTTTTCATAGAGCCAATTTGTATGAATTTTTCATAGAGCCAATTTGTATGAATTTTTCATAGAGCCAATTTGTATGAATTTTGATTGATAGATTGCCAATTTGTATAGAGACAGACGGAACTTGGAGGAAAATATAAGAACCCTCGGATGAAACCGCCGGGAACGGCTAATTTTAAATAAAGTTTCGTTTAGTACAAATTTTAATATAATCGTTTGAACAACCTTTGATATAATCTCAATATAGTATGAAAGTCCAAATGAGGAAATAGTTGTGTCAAAATATTTAATTAAAAAAATATATTTCGAGTACGTGTTCTAGCCTACATCGCTGTGGCGTGATGCGCGCGCGCCGGCCGCCTTTCACTCCACGACGGCGGCCGACGGCGGCCGAAGGGCAGCTTCGGATTGCGACCATACGCCATACTTGTATCGTGGCCTATAAAATATCTACCGCTTATGTCCTATGCATAATTATTTCAAGCGAAAGTTTGTTCGCAGTTAGTCTTTTTTTTTTTTTATACTGGACAAGCTTGTGTTTGACCACAATCTCACCATGGTAAGTGATGATGTGGCCGAAGGTGGTAAGCACACAAAGCCTAGATGGGAACTGGTTCTCAAGTGCAGCTGTCGGAACACACCGATAGGTGCTTGGCGACAGATTTTCAACTTGAGGGTGGTAGCCAGCCAGTCGGGTACTACAAAGTACCCTACCACCGTGCTGTGGTTTTCCTTGACCGAAAGCTCAAGCTCATTGTAGGATTCGAACCCACGACCTTCGTCGTGGTATTCGACGTCACTTACCACTGAGCTATCATCGCCTGTTTCTTTCTTGAAAATATGAATTAAATATGAATTAAATATGAATTAAATATGAATAGAGATGGTGACTGACAAATGTCAAAACGATTATTTATATGTAGTTGTGTATGAAATACATACTTGTGACGTCATACAATATGCATCATCAAAATACCTACTCTTTGTCGTTAAATTGGTAATTAAAAATCATAGAAAAGCGGAATTTCACAAAGTGTTCGCTATTTTCCTTATTTTAGGTATTTTTCTTGAATATAGGCATCATATCATCCCTATTAACAAGGCCTGTACCGTGGCTTTCACTACTATAGGTTTACATGATTATACTCACTAACAAGAGATATGGTAAGTATTACTAATAATCATCATCATGTCAGCTGGAAGATGTCCACTGCTGGACAAAGGCTTCCCAATGATCTCAACGATGGCCGGTTTTACGCTACTCCCATCCAGTGGCTTCCCGCGACCCTCACAAGATTATCGATCCACCGAAAAATATAATAATACTTGATAGAAATATGGTTGCAAGCTGTATTCACATCTAGTAGGCTACAGCAAAACTTGTTTTAAGTTTGTTTTTATAAAATTTATAAACCAAAAATTATTGTATCCAGTTTTGTGAATCAATAAAAAAAAATATGGTTGCTGTGTATTTGTGTTTATTTCCCTCAGGAACCCGTTTAAAACCGAGGGGATCTAGTTTTTCATAATTTCAAAGTCGATCAATCAATCGTAAAAAGCATTGGTTTTATTTTTAAAGATATGAATGAACTCGATCCCGTATTATCTAAGTCTAGGTCGCTGATAACAGTGATAGTGGAGATAAGCTGATAACAACCTCACTGCAAATAAATAACGTATGATACATCAGACCCATACACAAATATTATAAATGTGAAAGTGTCTATTTAAGTATTTAAAAGTAGTATATCAGTGTATCTGGTTTCCATAATACAAGCTCTACTTAGTTTGGGATCAGATGATGCGAAATGTCCCAGGATATTACTTGTTTGGCGAAAGCATTATGTTTTTATGCCAGAAATCTGAAAAACAGGTGGGACACCTTATGGTAAGTGACTATATCTTCTTTCGGTGCCGGAGATCGGTTATGATTAAAGCTATCTTTATTTTGGAAAGTTTTTAAGTGACTACTATCGCTTATAGACAGCAATACCAGGAAGTTGCCAATTTACTGACGGAATCTTTACAGACTAGAAAGAAACTCTAGTGCAGCATCCAAAAGCCCACACCACTTAGTTGGAGCTAGACGACAGTCAACAGTACCCTACCAAAAAGGCCTGCTCCCTCGCGATGCTTTCCACTAGAGCCCACAGACTTCACGGCATTTAACAGAGCTATCACGCACTGAGCACCATAATTACCCGGTCCAAAAGTGGGTCAATCCACAAAGACTGCTGCTTCGTAAATTGGCACCAATTCGGTAACGACGGACAGATATGGAGATTTTATTGGGGCGCATTTTATAGGTTTTATTATCCCATTGTTTTTGTTGTCATACTTTCTGTTCCCTGAGGATTCGCCTGCGAAGTATTTTATGTCCAAATTTGGGGCTCTAACTATCAGTACAGTGAACAGGTGCTGCTTGTGGGGGCTGGTCTGCTTGAGTTTGTTGTTTATTAAGTCAGTCATAATTAAATTCTATAGATTACTATTTTAGCCGCCATAACACGCAAATATTGTCAGTGAGACTAGATAAATAATAATTATTGAATGTAATAGGTGTAAGTTGTTTTTGAAAAGAGTAATTGCTGAGTTTATTGCCGGCTAGTCTCAGCAAAAACAACCTTCCGAACCGAGCATTTAGAGTCTGACTATTCATAAGTGCCTGTGAAGGCCTATTTGGATGAATAAACAATTTCATTTCATTTCAATTTTATTTCATTTCAGTATGCCAATTTTATTCTAAATCATTCGGAAAGTTTTCTCTGAATACAAATCTACCAACTGTGAAGAACCTGAAAGAACCTCAGCTTAGTATTAATTTTCTTTATTGGCTTTCTGTGTACTATCTGACCGAACAGAGGCTAGACGTTGTCCTGTCTAATGAAATCCCATAGAAAAGGCACTTTTAGTTTTTTCCCCAATTCTCCATTGTTCCTGGAAATTTTTCCATTTGTTTTTCCATTAAAATCAAATTTGGACTATTACGATCATTTTAAGACCAAAAATAGCCAAATCGGTCATCGAACAGCCTTTCATTTCTGTTTATATAGATTATGCCCATAAATTCCTGTTAAAAATATTGTAAAAATTCAAACTCCAGCATGATTCCCACATGTGCTCAAAGGATTATTAATATCATTTTAATGGGATCCGCATCCTTTCCATAATGTGTTTTTAATCTTGCATCTCTTTCTGCTAATAGACTTGACATCGTGAAACATGAATCCGCGGTAATGTTCAAGATTAGCACATTATTGTGTTCTACTCAAACAGAAAGATGTCGAGTCGAGATAGATAAATTAGGATACGTTTTAATTCGGTTCTCTTGTCGTTCATTTTCAAACTCAAAACTCATCTATTCAGTTTAGGCCCTGGTAAGGCACTTATGAACGTTACAATTGACTACCACCGGTTCGGAATACACTTAAACTGTGAAGACTCCGGCAAGAAACTCAGCAACAGCAACGATGAGTGCTCGTATAGTCACATCCATAGACTTTATTAAGTTTTACCAAATACCATAAACAATTTACGCAATAAAAAAAATTGCAATGGCGGTTAAACCGACCAACGAACGGTCTGTCAGGCCAGCGAAGCGTTTAAGAAAACAAAAGTGGGAAGGTCACGTTGCTCAAATAAACAGTTACGTTTTAATTGACTTTTAGATTCGCGTGCGTTAAATTCCTTTGTTGTTGTAAGGCATGCGAAAGTCTATTTCGTTTTTTATTCTATGGAGCTATTTCTGGAATCTATGACGTAATGGCTTAAAGGTCTAGTAACCAAGCCAAAAACTTAAAAAAAACAAAAACTATGACGGATTTTTTTATTATACAGTTAATAACTATTATTATGACTTTAATTGATATTGAAATACTTACACTAAAATCAAGACAAACTACTTACGTCAAAACCAACATGAAATAACCAATAAAACTAGCTAAAAAAGTGGGGCTTCGACATTTTATGGACTAAAAACATCCGTGACAGGATTCCTGATACTCCAAGCTATTAGAGGGCTGAACTACGTTGTAGACAAGGGAGTATATTTATGAAGTTGGGCAGAAAGCCTTTGTTCCAAATAGTCGGTAAACACGCAAAATTGTCTATGTTGAAATTCAGAACTCCATTCCATTTACGAATTGGCTTGGTTGATTTGAAATTAGAATTCTCTGATAATGATTCGATGAGTCAATAATGTCAATTGTCTTGTCTAGAAAGTGCATAACGGATCTTTGAGTGCGATCGATATCTTACTTAATCCCAGAAATCGTTCAATATTTTTGCAATTAAATTGTATTTTACATTGTTAAGATAGTTGTAGAACATTGTGGAGGTAATATTTCTAATACTTCAATTCGAAGTTTCTTAATCCTTACGTATCTAATTTCTGCAACGTGCTCTAAACTACTACATTGAAAAAAAAGAATACTCGTAACAATTTTGTTCTAACAAAACGCAGTTTCTAACAAAGAAATCATTAGTAGCCATTGAAGATTCACTTCTATTTCAACACCATTAAGATTCAATGAGACCGCAGAAACAATGTAGCAGGCAAGGTCTTTAACCTACTGGTAACGGTACACCGTTAGTTCCCGCGCAATCAATATGGCGGACAAAAGTTTCGCGCGCGAAGGCAAAAGCACTATGGTTCAAGTCCTTTGTAAAGTATCTTTTTACAATTTATTTTTAATTATAATTTTATGGTTGTTGTTTTCTTGGAAGCGTTGTCATTATGCACTTTGATTTTTAAGTCCTTTTCATGATTTTTGTACCTTCAAGCGCTTATTTTAATATTGTGAAACTATTAAACTACAGTAGAAATTCAAAAAGACAAAAAGTCACGCAAAACGAAGTAAAAGTTACAGCGAATATTTCATCAGTTAAATATTTAATTAACTCACAGGACGTGATCGTCCAGTCGAGATCTTAATAATGATAGCCGAATTGCTGATGGCGTTGCCAGAAATTAAATTAAAAAGTTTGCCAAGTTAACTTAAATTTAATTTCGAAAGTTAACCGTACGGTTTGTGCTGCTGTCTATGGATAATCATGGACTAGGGTAGTTCTAATGTTATAGAAGTGGGAATATCAATATGCTCTCGATTGATTGTATCTCTGCTACAAATATCACAGAATATTTCCATTTCACGTTGATTTATGGAAGCCACTGTCTTGGAAAATTAAGCTAGACAGACTCAATATTATAATTTGACTTTGGCAATTCAGTTATAGGACGTGAAGGCTTTGTTATCTATGCTAATATTAAAAAGTGGAGATTTGAATTTTTGTAACGAATACTTAAAAACTACTGGACCGAATTGAAAAATTCTTTCACCATTAGAATGCTACATTATTCCTAAGTAACATAGGCTATATTTTTATTCCAGGAAATGATCCCACGGGAACGCGGGTGAAACCGCAAGGGACAGCTAGCCTTTTATATCTCTTAAAAAACAATGATCCAATGTTTCATGAGGTCATATTATAACTTATGTTTTCCTGGTACTTCAAATGTAAATGGCAGACTGGCTACCACTCTCAAGTTCCACACAAGCACTTAAGAGCCAGTTGCCGTCAGGTGACCCGCCAGTTGTCATTTGAGGAAAAAAAATCAATAGATACTGCCAACTCTTAAAAGAAAACATCCAGTACAGAAACATTTCTCTCGAGTTCATCAAACCTCGTTTTATCCCAAGAGAAGTTCATTTCGCTTTTGTTGATTTAATTAAAACTCGAAGTTATTAATCCTTTGTTTTATTTTTAAATCTTTTCCCTTGGTTTGGACGGCCGCTTACTGAGTTAAGGATGATAAATATTTCGTCTGCGTAAACAAGAATTTTGGAAATGTTTCTTTTAAATTCGAGAGATATTAGATACTCCTCTATTGAATGCAAATGATTGGGAACTACTCTATCTATACCTACGCTTGTTATTCATGGTAAGTGAAGAAATAGCCGCACTAAAAGTCTATAAGAGAATTTGCTCTCTATTACGCTGAAACACATTTTGCTGATTCTTAATAAGTATAAAAATACGTACGCTTTTCGCCAATTCTGTAAATTCTTAATATTTGTGTACACTACCACAAATTAACCGTAGCCAAACTAAATTTCCAACATTCCCGCCAACGCCAAACGTTTCGTGAAACGTAATTCGATTTATGAACTATTAAATTAAGAATCAGCCGAGATTCTTTCGTGATTTCATTTATAGAACTACTGTATCGACCTTGTTTTGAATTTAAACAATATATTATCTTATTTTTGTTTGTGCATTTATTTATCAAAATCTAAGTAGAGATAGGAAGAGTAATAAAATGCAGAACGCACTGGTTTATGAAACTATTGAACGGGTTTTCACTAACTTGAATCGCTAAAAAAATAGATTCTATTGTTATCTTATTGTTTTCTTACTTTTGTCCCTTTGATAGCCAAGTGCCCCTTGGAGCGAGCGAAGCTGCGGGTATTTAGCTAGAATGATATATGTCTTGACAAACTGAACCATCTGCGCCATGACGAAAGTCCTAATGACATTCTAAATTTAATTAATATTAAACGTCATCTCTCCCAGGCCCATTAATTGATGAATCAATAAAGATAATCCTTCGGCTCTTCAAAGTTTGTAACGAATCTTGCAAGATTAGGGCTCAACAAACTTTAAATATTTCATGTCTCACGGATTTTCTATCATAGGTCTGCCTTTAACTTATTTTATAGTCATGCAAATCTGCAAAGTACCAAAGTATTAAGCACATTTATTAAACGAAAGGGTAATTTTAAGAATAAAATAACAATATTTTTTGATGCTGGTCACACATGCTTCAGTGGCCGCGCCACTCACAGCTGACGACGACGCTCGAACGCTTCCGAGGGAAGGAATTTTAAAAAAGGATTCCTCCGAGAATTTCCCGCATGTCATTGACAGATGCTACAAAATGGCCGGCGACGGTGTTGCCACTTCAGGGTAATAAATATTCAACGATTTATTAGGCGCACACTATTTGTTTAAGATCTTTTCCTTTTTTTGCAGTCTTCCGAGCGAATAAATGACGTAAATTGAGGTTTAGAATAAATGAATTGAGACTTTTTTATGTACGATTAGATCCTTGTAGGTTTTGAAAGAAAATAATATTTACAAGTTTTTATTTATCGTCACATGTTATGATAATGTACCTAACTTAGTATTTAATACAAATGGTAACATTAGGTAGTTACTGAACTTGATAAGTGCCCTCCTTGTGGTTTATTAGTCCAAGGTGCCTCCTAAGGACAACATTTTAATACATGGCTCAGACAAATTTAAGGCAAGAAACGATAAATTTCGAGTTTTAATGGTCAGACCTCACAAGTGCGAAGTATTGGGTCAGCAAAAGTATTTTCTAAATCTTATCAGAGGTGAAACAAAAGCTCACGGACTCTTTTGGTCAGAGGTGAAACAAAAGCTCACAGACTCTTTTGGTCAGAGGTGAAACAAAAGCTCACAGACTCTGTTGGCTCGGCCACGTCGAGAGAATGGCAGAAGATCGTGGTGCTAAGAGAGCGTACTTGGGTCAACCAATAGGGCGTCGTCCTGTCGGTCGGCCCAGATACCACTGGAAAGATGCAGTGGAGATGGATCTGAGGGAGCTTCAAGTTGGTGATTGGCGAGAAGTGGCCAAAGTGGCGTTCTCTCGTATCAGAGGCCAAGACACATTTTGGGTCGCTGAGCCAACGGAGTAGGTATCAGAAACTTTACCTCTTTATAAGTATAAATGTAGATTACAAATTAACTTTATCATCATAAAGCTATCTTAATAAGGCTTCTCTTGTTTCTAAATAAAAACATTTTAATAAGATTTCAAAGAAACGCATTCTTTCCGCGCTCCCGACTGCGACTCTCAACTGATCTTTCGCCATTCACGTTTGTACACTGCACTAATTTAATTCAAAAAACGAACGACGCGCTCCTCAAACAAAACACTAAGCACCCGAGACTGCAGTATTTCCCTCATTAAATTTATAAAACTGGCAACACAGAATCTTTTTCTTCTCCATTCATTCGTTCTCTATTCTATTTTTAATATTTGAATCCAAGGCGCGCCCATCCATGGATGTTGGTTTTTTTTTATCTATTTAGAGGCATTTCCGAGGGAGCTTAGGTCGTAATTAATTGCCGGGGTTGTAATTAATTTGTAATGTCATAATTGAAGGTCGTCGGTTTCGGATCGTTTCTTAGAAGAAATGATGGACGATTTAATTGAAACATTGAAAATTAATAAAGAGTCTTTGATGGCTTTTTAATACCGTTCAAATTTAATTAATTAATTATCTATAATAAATCTATAATTGTATACTTAAAAACATAGAGAATATTAATTTAAGCTCAAGATTTAGCAAAGGCCACCAAACTTTATAAGCCGTAAAAAATATTTAAAAAGCGCTACTTATGCTAATGTTAATAAAGCAACATACTATGGCAACCCTGAAAGAACAATGAAGTTACGCGCAAACAACCTTTCTCCGCTAATTATATTAGCAGTTAAATGTTAATATTTTGTAAAACGCGGTGCAAACAGCGGCACAAAGCTGAAGTCTTTTAAACCAGACTCAGTGAAAAATGAAGAAAAGTGTAATTAAGTTAATTGGGGCGCCGTAATGAATTCTAAATACGGCCCTGTGGATTCGGGGGGTGGGGTTGCCAGATGCGAATAATTTTGTATTGGTTGTTTTTTATCGAGTGTCTGTTTCGCATTAAAATGTAAATTAAAAACTTAAAAATTCGTGATTTCTTCGGCAGATAAACGTAACATTATCTTGGTTAGCCAATTCAGTAGCTTAAGTTTAATTTGAATCTAAACTCAGTAAAGAGCCGCGCGCGTCCTATGCTAACAACTCACAAACTTAGTTGACACTTTATAAAGTATAAGTTATAACTTAGCTTCAGCGGTGATGTCTAACCCTAACAAGGTGATGGTGGGATGATACACGCAAATATTGAGATGAGCTTTAGCTTTTTGTGAAGGAAAGCATCGTGAGGGGTGCCTCTAGTGCAGTGGTAGGGTTTTTATTCTGGATAAGCTTGTGTTTGACCACAATCTCACCATGATAAGTGATAATGTGGCCGAAGGTGGTAAGCACACAAAGCCTAGATGGGAACTGGCTCTCAAGTGCAGCTGTCGGAACACACCGATAGGTGCTTGGCGACAGATTTTCAACTTGAGGGTGGTTGCAAGTCGAGTAATATAAAGTACCCGATTTAAATAATTATTGAATAGTCTTAAGTTTTATTTTTAAAAAGCGTTGTCGCTGAGTTTCTTGCCGGTTCTTCTCTGCAAAGCAACCTTTCGTACCGTGCTTTAGAGTCTAGATTTACACATGTCAAGACGCATTTAAGAATAACATATAATTATACTTGTCATGAGTTAATTTAATAAAAATATTTTGAGTTTGAATTTTGTAAGTGAAGATCGCTGGGAAACCATAGCATATTTTATTCGAATCATTGTGTTTATAAACTAAAATACCAACAAAATAATTCACATAATAATTTATAAAGGGAAATAATTAGGTATTAATCCAAAATGAGCAATCAACACCCCAAATATGATTAATGTCATTCGATATTCATTAGTAATTCTTAGTTAATTAGTCGATTATGCAAATCATTCCCGTTCCTATGACGTGCGATAGAAAACGTCATGTCATTCCAGTTTTGTTTCCCGCCAACGTGGAACTTATTAAAATAACGTTTGAAATTCGAACAGTCATTTTATTTTCTCTAGCCCCCATTTATCATAGACGCCCTGATGCACGCGGCTCTCAGGGCTGCCAATTAAAACTTTTTTTATCGTTTTTTGCTGACGTCTCTCTTAATAAGAAAAATTACTTATCGATAAAAAATCTTTGATAATAAAACCTATAACCTAGATAATATTTTTCTTACCAAACATCACTGACTAGTAAGTTATAGTAGATATTTACCTGTAAAGGAATAAAAACAATATTAATAAAACATAAAAAAATCTCTGTTAACACATCAAACCATACAAAATCAATACTTAAGCGTGTTTTAAAAGATTAAAATTTATAACAAGTAAAATACTTGATTCGTTATACATAGTATATTTTTTTTATTCTGGATAGGCTTGTGTTTGACCACAATCTCACCATGGTAAGTGATGATGTGGCCGAAGGTGGTAAGCACACAAAGCCTAGATGGGAACTGGCTCTCAAGTGCAGCTGTCGGAACACACCGATAGGTGTTTTGGCGACAGATTTTCAACTTGTGTGTGGTATCCAGCCAGTCGGGTACTACAAAGTACCCTACCACCGTGCTATGGTTTCCTCACGAAGTTTTCCTTCACCGAAAGCTCAAGCTCATTGTAGGATTCGAACCCACGACCTTCGCCGCGGTATTCGACGTCACTTACCACTGAGCTATCATCGCCTAGTTATTTGTTATACAAGAGTGTAAAGTTGTTTATTAACTGCGTGCTCTATTTTGATGACCGAGCAAGCGAAGGATTCTAAAATTGATCACGAGTGATTCAAAAATTAGAATCCTGAGCGTAAGCGAGGGAATCAAAAGAGCACGAGGTGAAAAATCTTTGCACTCAAGTGCAACACGTATCTTTTTATCCCACCTCAGCGAGGAAATGCAAAAAAAAAATGGCGCGCGCAAAGCAAATTAAAAAAAAGTACAGCAAGAAGGTTCCGATTCTGAGTTTTGAACAAATTAAAAAAGGATGTATGATAAATTTGGCACCATGGAGGGAGAAGTAAATAGGTTTAATGATGATTTGAATTCACAAACTTAGTGCACACATGTTCTATTTACTTTATCCTCTAGAGGATAATAACGGCTTTTACACTCAGATATCGAAGAGCAAAAATACTCTTTCCGAGATGGGGGGATGAAAAATAAATGTTTTGTAACTAATAAGATTCGAGTAACTCGACTGACTGGTGCCATGGAAACGTGAATTTGTTCTGAATAATGCCTTCTCTGTTTATGACATATTTATTAGATAGTTCGATATTGATGAATATTTTATGTGTATGTACCATACGCGGTATCCGACGTCACTTACCACTGAGCTATCATCGTCATAACATTTATAAACTAATGAACTAATTTGATTGCAACTTATGGTTAGTTAGTTAATTGGATACATACTTGTTAATAATTTGCCCGAAGGATCTGTGTAGAAGCTTAATAAGAGGAGTTTATAACTATGAGAGGCTTGTGTTTGACCTCGAACTCACACAAAGAAGGTAGCTTGTCGAGGTAATTCACTTTATCCTTAAAATTGTCGCTTAAAAAAAATGTTTTTTTTTTTTTCAGGCCGTGGCGCCATATCTTATATTAGCCCGGAGTTTTAACATTTATTTTGTATTTTTTTTGTATACCTAAACAGGTTCTTCAACTTAAACGTTTTTTTTTAGAACAAGTACCTGGACATTTTATTATGTACTTACTGTCCCACGCGGTTTCACTCGCGTTCCCGATATATCTTATCTTTTCTTTATTATCTTTAGTTTTTTCAAAATCCGTTCAGTAGTTTTTGCGTTAACATTCACAATTATAATATTAGTAGGATTTCTGATATCGTACTAAAAAAAAACATATTTGAATCGCATACGCACGCATTTTGTAGTGGTGGCAGCCCTAAAACACTGGATGGATGAACTTGCTGTCACTAATCACTTTCCAAGTTTATTACCATTTTACTCAGACGTTTCGACTTCGACTTGACTTACATTCAAAGCGCACAAACTACGAATGAGTATTGACTTCGGTAATCCATCTTTAACTTCTAAACGTTTGACTGAAGCGCGTCTGTTTAAAATACTTCTTTTTTTTTCAGAAAAGCAGGCTTACGCTCTAATTGAATATACCATCACTTTGGGCATTATCATTACCAAATTCTGTGTTAATTCACAACCGTATTTTCCCTTATTTGTTTAAATGTAAGATACGCAATATAATTTGCGCAAGACTCAACATAACACCTCGAAACCCGTGTAAAGATAAAATCTAATTACGAAAAGAAAAATGGCGGTTAATTACATAAACATATTACATAGTAGACAATAGAGCGGAACGGGCGGCCGCCTGCAGACAATCACTTTCCACGACGCATGTTATTTTTACCCGCCAATGTGGGAACTTCTTTTGTTATGGCAACACTAAATATTGACAGCGCTTTATTAAGTTTCTAATCGTTAAATACCGGAGAATAATTACTTTCTTTGTTAAAAGATTATTATTTGATAGCAGCATTTTTAAACTAGCGCATCGCCTCGCGTGTCCACTCGGCGGTAACTTATCTTATCACCATGTTATAAAAAAAACAAATTTTATTATTATTTATCATTAATAAAATGAGATGACTTTTATAAGGGTCTCCTGATGGTAAGTGAATACCGCCGCCTATTAGCAATATCAGCGGGATTGCCAATGTGTTATATGTAGGTACACCTTATTACAATTATTTCAAGGCAACTGGCTCTCAAGACCTCAAGTGCAACTGCAAGAACACACCAACAAGTGTCAGTCGAGTACTACAATGTACCCAACCACCGTGCTGTGGTTTCATCATCATGTTTTCCTTCATCGAAAGCTCAAGGTCATTGTAGAATTTCCGCTGCTACCGATGGTTCCTAGCAGGCTGGCAGCGTTTCCTCTTTGGATGGCCAGGCTGATGCGTTGTCGAAAAAAGCTCCCCGCCCGGCGGTCTCCCGAGGCAGAGATTCATTTTTTACATAAAATACTTGCGAAACGACGAGCTTCAGACCCCCATAGACCCATGGTCTCAACCGCAAAAGGCATAAATTGATAATTTTGACCAATAAAGGCGTATTTTTATTTAATTTTATTTTTTTAGTTGTTTACCTCTATTGAAACCCGAGCAAGCGAAGGCTTCTAAGATAGATTCCTGAGCGTCAGCGAGAAAAACAGTTTATGGAGGAGCGAGGTAGACTCCTCCATTGAAAAGGGAAGATCTTCCACCAGGCAAAATCATCGTGCGTAAAACGCACTATAAGCGATGATAGCTCAGTGGTAAGTGACGTCGAATACCGCGGCGAAGGAGGAAACCATAGCACGGTGGTAGGGTACTATGTGGTACCCGACTAGCTGGCTACCACCCTCAAGTTGAAAATCTGTCGCCAAGCACCTATCGGTGTGTTCCGACAGTTGCACTTGAGAGCCAGTTCCCATCTAGGCTTTGTGTGCTTACCACCTTCGGCCACATCATCACTTACCATAGTGAGATTGTAGTCAAACACAAGCCTATCCAGAATAAAAAGAAACGCAATTTTGCAAGCTAAAATAGAATGAGAAACAAAACCTGTCCGGGCGTGAGAAAAATACATTTTTATAAGCAATCTGAAGGGTGTTTATGAAACGCTAACGACATCTTGTGACGTGACCACGAACTAAAGGAAAGAAATCTCAGCTCAGTAAGTAAACTAGTTTGTCCACAACCGGTTGTAATCTGGTTTTATTTTTACATCCTCCTAGGATAGACTCAGGTAGGAGCCTCTCGCTCTTAAACTATCTGCGTCCCTCTCTATGTTACTATTATTTTTATCTGGAGGTTTTTGTTTGTGCGTTCGATTTGAAGTGATTCTATATTCAAACTTCGGGTTCAACCGTTTTTATTTCTTTTTCTAATGTTTGAAAATGGAATAGGAAGCTTAAGTGTGTTACCATATTTAAATAATGTTCCAACGTGGACTAATAAATTTTAGTTTATTCGCCGAAAACAATCAATACTAAAGTAAAGTAGCGTGTGTATTTTTCTAAATTTAAAAAACATTCCGGTCTTGTTCTCAATTCAAATAAAGTATTATAGTAGGTACATAGACAAACCACCTATCATAGAGATGAAAACAAACTGTTTAAATATTTCATCAAGTCCATCGCAAAACCCGAAAGGTAAAGTTTTTTACATAACTTTATCTTAAAACAACCGCTTCAAAATGGCCGTTTAAAAAAAAGGTCTAAATAACAAAATGTGTTGGAACCGAGTCGGGCAACAAGTGGTAGATATAAAACAGAAATTAAGTGAAAAAAAAACATACTTTGAGGTACAATACAGTCGAAAATTTGGAGACTTTTTTTACTGGCAATATTTTTATCACACTTGAAATATTGCCCGTTGTAAGTATGGTAGAAACGTAAAATTTTTACGCATCCTTAAATATGTATTTTCTGACGTTGTCTATATTCAAGAAAAAATATCTAATACTGAAACAGTGTATTAAACATCAAAAAATACTCGAAAATAGCGAATCATACTTTTTATTTACCAATTTAACGAAAGAGTAGATCGTTTGATGGTGAATATTTATGAATATTACGACACAACTCAGTTTTTTTTTATTTTTTTTTATTTCACTAGTGACAACGAGGCAGGCGGGTCACCTGATGGTAAGTGACTACCGCCGCCTATAGACATTAGCAATACCAGGGGGACTGCCAACGTGTTGTACACCTTATTACAATGCCTTAAGGGCAAGGGCAACTGGCTCTCAAGTGCAACTGCCGGAACACACCAAAAGGTGCTTGGCGACAGATTTTCAACTTGAGGGTGGTAGCCAGCCAGTCGAGTACCACATAGTACCCTACCACCGTGCTGTGGTTTCCTCACGATGTTTTCCTTCACCGAAAGCTCAAGCCCATTGTAGGATTCGAACCCACGACCTTCGTCGCGGTATTCGACGTCACTTACCACTGAGCTATCATCGCCTTAAAATCGCCGTATTTAATACAAGTCTTCATATAAACTATCGTTTAGACATTTAATAAAAGGAAGCTGATGTGATATGTCAACTTACCTATTGAAACAAGAAAAGCAGAAAGGATTTTAATGAAAAGAGCCTCGTTTATATACTGGATTAATAAATATGTACAGTACTTTTAGAAAGCGAGTGATATCGCAGGGCGAGCAAGACTTGTCGTGTTTAAAACATATTTTCACCCGAGTGAGTCATTTTGCACCAAATGCTATGGTAGGGGAGGCATTGATGCTAAATTTGTAGTTACTCGAGCGTCTTTGGGACCTACTGGAATTTGAAGATTAGGTGGAATAAAGAAAGAAAGGTTATGTGATATTTTCCCCTTCAGCGGTGGGGGGAGCGTCTACAGGGTTTCAAAAATGTAAAAAAAAACAGTCACCAAGAAATATTCGAGCGCGTCAGATATTAATAGGGTAGTCGCGCCACGTCTGTCTGATAACGGAAAAATAATAATCTGCCGTTTTGCGTGGTTGGGGTGGCCGTACGAAGGGGTCGAAAATATTTAAAAAAAAAATTTACTCGAGCGCGTCAGACATTGATAAGGGATGTTAAGTGAACCCTCCAGTAGCTCCTATTTTAAAGACTGACGATTTGGACGCGACCATCAGTCAGGGCCGATTTTTGAAAATGCAAAAAAAAATCGTGACCTTGATTTACTCGAGCGCGTCAGATTTTTATACAGGCGGTTCTTCTTGATGGCCTTGTTGTACTGACCCATAATCTGACAATTATGTTGAGGGATTTCCTTAATCTGACGGTTTGAAAAAAAAAATATGTAAAAAATATCGAAATCTCGAAAATGGTTCAAGATATCGAAAAAATGTTTGTACAAAAGTTGTAGAGAATTTAACTTTCTACAATATTTATTATGAATACATATACCAAAAAACCCATAGGAAACGAGATATTTGCAATAAATGATTTTTTGACCTTTGACCTTGAAAAATCAGTAGTCGCGGGCACCCTAAGATAAGTAGCTTTTGAGACAAGTTTTAGGGTGTCAAAATAAAGGTTTATACAAGTTAATAGCTGACTATTTCTCATTCTGAGGTGAAACTCATAATATTCCTGGACTATACACTTAATAATGATTTTAGCCACTTCGGCTTGTGCAAATCGGCAGATTAAGATATTTCCGTGATTCGTGACTAATTTCCTTCAAAATAAAAAAAAAACCAATCGCGCTCGAGAAAATCCAGGTGACGTTTTTTTTTTGCAACTTTGCGAGTCTCCAATTTTCTTTCGTCACGCCCAATTTGTCAGATTATTGAAATGTACACTATTTTGCATGTAACTAACTTACCTTACCTTAATCTGACGCGCTCGAGTATTTCAAACCATCGATTTTTTTTTACTAATCTGACGGGCTACCCTAGGCGTTCGACACTACATAGAAGGCTCAGATTTGGTGAGAGTACTTCACAAGGTGCAAGGTTGCCCCCCTTATGTTAATCTGACGCGCTCGAGTAAATCCCGAAATCCCCTATTCGCCTCCCCTACCACTATCCGATCCGGACAAAATGGCCGCTCTAACAGATATGAAATATTGTTTTTCCCTTTCAGCAATATGTTTCCTTTCAGTTTTTCTTATAGAAAAGTAATATGACAAAATGGTCGCGTGTAACGATATTTTTGCGACAAAAAGATATTGATTGATTGATATTTTGTTATGGATATTTTTTACTCGATGTGGTAATTCAAGTGGTTTTGGGTTCGAATCTTACAATGAGCTTGAAGCTTTCGGTGAAGGAAAACATCTTGAGGAAACCATAGCACGGTGGTAGGGTACTTTGTAGTACCCGACTGGCTGGCTCCCTTAAGTTGAAAATCTATCGACAAGCACCTATCGGTGTGGTCAGCTGCACTTGAGAGCCAGTTCCCATCTAGGGTTTGTGTGCTTACCACCTCGGGCCACATGATTACTTACCATCGTGAGTTTACGGTCAAACACAAGCTTATCCAGAGGTAAAAAAGAGGCTCTCAAGTGTAGCCTTAGGAGAGACTGGCTTTGTGTTTTCTGTTTTGTATAACGGAAAGTGTTAAATTGAACCCAAATTGGCTTATTCGAGAATCGCTGCACGGATTTTGATGCGGTTTTCAGTTTTCTAAGTGGTTACTTCAGGCTTGAACATTCAAAAATCCTTTCATAGCGTAGACCTACTTCTATCTATTCTATATTAATTAATTTTTTTTCTAATGTTTTGCAGAAGCTTACGGAAAGAAAAATTAAGAAAATATTTTACTTTTTTAATTCGCGCGTTTGATGTTTTTTTCGCCCCTTTTGGGCAGACTATAGTTTTTTTACCATACTGCCTACTTACTTATATATAAGTATCTAATAGGATATCTCATGAGGACTGTTTTTTTTTGCGTGCGTTAGGCTAAAGGTCCAAAACGTAGAGGCGCCTTTATAAATATTCTTCGTAACTCATCTCATTATTTATTTACCCTACATTTTCCTATTCTAGGTAATTCATTTTACATTAATGGATGCTCTTGTTTAACATTTTACTTTCTTTTAAAGTAGGCGCTTCGATTTAGATAAAATTTCAAGACTAGTAAGTATTCTTACTAGGTCGCAGGAAGCCGCTGGATCCGGAGAGCGCAAGACCGGTCATTGTGGAGATCCTTGGGGGAGGCCTTTGTCCAGCAGTGGACGTCTTCCGGCTGATATGATGATGATGATGAAGTATTATTTTAAATACATAGTAGTACGTTTTTACCTGGACTTTTTACATTTATAAGGTAATAAGGGGACTCGAACTCATGTACGTCAGCCTCAAAAGTCTATCATAACTTAAATACTGTATAAACGCTATTCAGTTTTCATGAAAACTGTTCAGAAATAAATTTGAAGTAATTTGCAGATAAAAACAAAGTGTATTTCAGATAGACAGTTAGGTAGCTGAAAGCAAGGGTGCTTTTCCACTGAAGCGAAGTGGAGAAAACGTATGAGATTTTCAAAAATTTATAAGCATGTTTGACTATAATCTCACCATGATAGGTGATGATGTGACTCAAGGTGGTAATCAATTCACTGCTTAGTCTAACTAATTGTCTAGTTGAATTAGTTGTCCCCCGCGGTTTCACCCGCATTCCTGTGGGATGTTATCTTTTCTCGGGATAAAAAGTATCCTATGTTTTATTCTCTATATTATTATTAGATATGATCTACCTGTGTGCCAAGTTTCATCGTAATCCGTTCAGTAGTTTTTGCGTGAAAGTGACGAACATCTTTACATCTCAAATAAACTGATATTTATATTTGTAGCAAGAAGATGGTCAAGCAACTCTATCCAAAGAGAAAATACCTTCAAACGATTTCAGAGCGAAGTTTACACAATAAACAGATTCAAAAACGACCGACGCCAATAAAATTAACCGCGCTCTTAAGTTGCCGGGTGTAGGTTACTTACCACATCAGTTGAGTTGGCAACACTTTGATTTTAGATGAGTTTTATTCGTTACTAATGTTGCTAGCGGTGAGATGGTAAACACTTGTATATGTGTAGGTCATAGACAATTTAAAATTGTCTATGGTGTAGGTATAGTGCAGCCCTGGATAATTTTTTTTTTCGAACCAGACCATAATCTTGACAGTGGCGCCCTCTCAAGCGTTTGAGATCAATTGGAGATATGTATGTCTATGTTTTATAATCTTAATACTCATGAACTGTAACTCAATCTAAGTATGTACTTAATTTTATTTTGTTTTCAAATAAAGAATTATTATTATTATTCTACATATATCGAATTTTGTTGTCCATTAATTTTTTGATTTTTTTTCAAAATTGTGGTAGCCATATACCTACCATACTATGCTTCGATCCTTCACCGAAAATCTCTAGCTCATTTCGAACCCACGACCACTGCACTGCCACGACACATCACTACTTTGCTACGAGCATCATCACCTTCAAATTGTAAGTAAACTCTGGGACACCATATAACTATTAGAAATAGATAACAGACACACAGACAGACAAATAGACATGTTCATGCACACAAATATCTGTCCTGGATAGGAATCGAACCCACTACCTGTGGCGTGAAGGTATTGTTCTTACTACCACGCCAACCGGCCCGTCAAGTAATAAAAAATAAGTTAACAGGGTAGGGTATTTATTTCATAGTAGTTGAACGGTATCGGATGAAATTTCTGAAGTAAATAGATCATAACTTTGAATTGAAACGTGGGTGGTTGCAGACTACATCGATTAGGTACCATTCTGCTTGAATCTATTAATCTTAAATCTGCCTGAGTGGGTAGATAATTAATTACGTTTCAGTTTTTTTATTTTAACGGCGAAATGGCAGAACATATAGGTAACTTAAGAGATCTACGAAATTGCATTTATATTTGTGTAGGTAGCGTACGAAAAAGTCGATTACATTCAAGGATATTATAATAAAATTAAAAAATATGGATTGGTCCGCTGCATGTGTATAAAGAGAAGCTATTTAAAACCACCACCGTGGTACACGTACTGTCAGACATTTAAATAAAGCTACGTTCGTTTTCTCTTAACGTCGCATCACGAAAACGGCAAATAATAGAAAAAAAAAACCAGGTAGGTAGGGTACCGGCCGGCAAATCGGTCGTTTAACAAAATTTAACAATAAATACTAAGAATATCTCAAAAATATGATAATCTTACCTCGATTGAAAGATAGCGTGTTCCGCGAAATGAGTCACAACGTGCACTTTTATCATCCAAAGTTGTGAAAACAACGGAAAGATGGTTTTGAGAATTGTAACAAAAGTATTTTACGGTTGACCGCGGCACTTTATTCGCCTACGCCACACCTCGAGCACTTTCGAACCGGTTTTCAACAATTCCACGTAAAAGTAGCCAGGACCGCAGAAAGGGGAGAGGTACGTGCTCACCCTGTGAATGTAACCGTCGAACTGGCTCAGAAAAAAAAACTATTGACGGGTGTTGCCACCTTTCTAAACTAAAATACAACATAATGTAGTGTTGTATATTTTTTTATTAGCTTGATTTGTATAAAATAGTGATTATTTTGAACAAAAATTTTCAGTGTTTCTGATCAAGGAATTTTGAAATAGTAAGTAGGATAGATGCACTCAAATGCACTGTAGTTTCTTTTGAAAGTAACTTCCCTTTTATTTTAGGCTAAATGTGCTTACCACTTTCAACCATATTATCTTTTTCGTAGTGGCCAAATACAACCCAAAGTTAAACTAAGGTAAATAAGTATTTTTCATAATTTTTATAGTGATATTAACGATTGAATAAAATGTAATCCATACATGATTGAATCTTGTACATAGTGCTTTCGACATACTTTACTATACAAGCATACTTGTTGGGTGTGTTTGTTGGATTCTTTGTCCTTTTTTGCAACGTCTACGTGACTATTTACATTTAGTCTTGAGAGTAATTTCAATTTCATTCAGTAACATAAGCTAATTTTTATTCGAATAACGCGGATAAAACCACGTTAAGAACTTAATAATTTAGTATTGTCCTAGTATTATTACCAGTCAAAAAAATAATTCTTAATTGGTTGCCTTGGCTCTTTCTCCGGTCCATTGTAATGAAAACATCTACAACCTACCAAACATCCTTAATAACTCAAGTCGCGGGACGCGCGTCCCTCAGCATACCTAACAGCTTAAATTAGAAGTTTATGTTGAATGAGGTACTCATTGTTTCAACTGCGAACATTTCATAATGTCAATGTGCAAGCATTTATTGACCTGTTTCATTCATCACCATACATTTTTTTTTAAATATAGGTACAGATTAAAAAAATTACAAAACAGTAACATTATTTATTAGCTTGCAACTCAAAGATTCAACTTGTACATCGCGCGTTCGCTCGGGTACGGCTGTTCGGCAACGTTCGGTTATTTTCGTCTTCCGCCTGTCTGTGCTACGGTTCACGGATTTATAAAAACGGTCAGTTTATACAAAAGAAAATAAAAGTGACCGTTTTTTGTCTAACCCTACAGGATGTCATCACAGAGATGGCATAGGTCCACCTACCTACACAACTAAAGTTCAAATTTCTCATCACAGTTTTTACATAGACAGTTTAGTGTTTTACTTTCTAAAAAGTTAAAAACTATTACTGAATTAATAACAATGTTTTTCTTTTCGTATCTTTGGTAGATATGTATATTAGAAACTAAATAGCTATTTGATATCGCGAATACCATTCAAATTCTATTCTTGAGTGCATTATTTAACTTTTTTTAGCTATACTTGAATGTTCTTGAATCATATCGAATCTATGTATCTACTTATGATTTAGATTTTTATTTTTTTAGGTCTATCCATGCCATGACCGACCATACCTAAACACTAAAACATTAAAACTAATTAGACTCATTAATGTTTTCCCCCAGCGCTACGTTATGGGCTTTTCAAGGTCAACACATCCCCAATCCCCCTGTAGTCTATAGGCGAGTAGTCAAAGTCATTTACCTAGCGGTGGAAAGTAGGTATATGCATGTCAAAACTGACCTAAAATTAAAGTCTACCTACTGTCCAATCACTGACCAACATTCATACATTAATAATTGCGCACACAATGCTTGATTTCCATGTCCGCTATATTCCCATGGACCTACTTATTACAAAAAAAAATCATAACTTTCTTCACTTTTATTACACAGTAATCTCAAAATAAGCGGATATTATTGAAACGAAAGTTATTAAAAGTTATGTTTGTGTAAAAACTTCGTGTTCGAGAGATAACAAAGCTTGATTTAGGAGCAGCGGGGGGCAATCGATATTGATCGAAATCATGGCGGCGGTAAATGTATTCCATAGATTTATTTTTTTAAATAAATTTGGCGTTGACTTTCAATTTTGGATACCTACCTAGGCTTGTGTTAGATAGAACACAATCTTAGCAAAGTAAATTAGTGTAAGTAAGGCCGTAAATTCATTACAGACTCAGATAAGAGTTTTATTGTTATTTTTTTTTATTTTTCTCAATGCCGTAGGTACATTTTGACTTTCCTTCGGCATTCCGATAAACAAAAAAATAACGGATACTGAAAATAGCGGTCATATACCAACTGTACAAAAAAAAAATTCAAACGAGGAAGCAGGCACTGATGTTTTTTTTTCTAAATTGGATTACAATTAGGCAATAGTAGTAACGGTGTAATGCCTACAATGGCTACAATACAACACCAACTGCACAAACAGTTCGATGTAAAGTTCTTTCAACTCTGTGCTTATTGTCGCGGGAGTTCTAGGGATCCGCTCTGCAGTCAATAAAACCATTATTATTAATGATGACCTTAGGACAGCTTTGTTTTTTTATTAATTCATATTTGTGTGTTCCATTACAAAAGTTAAAGATTCTTACTGACAGACATATGTTTTGATAAATTATTTTTTATCATGAACTGGAGTAGGCTACCTACTTAACAAGCTATGCTTAATTTGCAAGTGTCCTAGAATATTATAATAATAATAATAAGTAATTATTATTTATATTATACTAGAGTTGTAGGTATTTTCTCAAAGGGAAACCAGAAATATTGATGTTGTAGACTCATTTTATGTTTTTTTTAACAACACAACATATGCCTCGTTTACTAATAAAAAATAATGTTATACATGCAGCGAGACACAGTTTCAGCGGCAACATTTTTCTTCCTAAAGTTTTCCTTATACAGGACTCTCAACAAAACATCGAAACAACTCACGCTTGACGGCAAACCTTTTTCCGTTGACATTTCTCAACGGCTCAACGCGTCAGACCGACCTCGATACCTTTTTATGGGTTAAAGTTTATCCATAGTAATATTATAAACTAGCTGTTCCGCGCGGTTTCACCCGCGTTCCCGAGGGAACTTATCTTTTCCCGGGATAAAAAGTAATCTATGTGCTATTCCAGACTATAATATATCTCCATGCCAAATTTCATCCAGATCCATTCAGCCGTTATGGCGTATATAACATCCAAACTTTCACATCTATATATATAAAAGAAAGTCGTGTTAGTTACACTATTTATAAGTCAAGAACGGCTGAACCGATTTGGCTTAAAATTAGTGGGAAGGTAGCTTAGAACCAGGAAAAGGACATAGGATTAAAAAATACGAAAAATTCACAAAAAAAAATTATGAACTAAATTATTTTTGTCATACATTTTGTATAGAACGACTTTTTGACATGTCTCGAGATCGGACTGATAGATGGTTTAGTTTCACAATAGGTGGCGCTAGAATCGGGTTCTAAGTTTTATTTTCAGGGCAGGACAACGTCTGCCGGGCCCACTAGTTTATAATATTAGTAAGATAAGAACACTGTTTATTTTTCTGATAAATACTGTGTAATTAACTGTTAGACAGGAATTTAGCTACTTTGTTTAGCATCCCCTAATTTAAACCAACTTACGTAAAGACTTGTGGGCTAGAGGCTAAAGCTAGCATTTTATATAAAAAAAAAGTATACAATTGTCATTTGGCAGGTGCGCCTTGTGGCATATTTATGTATTAAGAAAATTGGACGCTTGATCGATTGTGGCGCCATCTTGTATTGAGATACAAAACATCTTTCTTAGTAGTGAGTTTAAGGGCGCCAGCTAGTACAATATGGTGTGACTGTAAAGAGCATACCTTAGATTAGAGCATTAAGCCAATAATCAAAGGAGCATACCGATGTACTTCTTTAATTTTGTCTTTTTTGCGTTAATGACGATTGTAACCAGTGGCCCAATACTTTTTTTTTTATTCCACTTGTGACAGCCCGGCTGGCGGGTCACCTGATGGTATGTGACTATCGTCGCCTATACACATTAGCAATAGCCGGTTGCCAATGTGTGGTCGATCTTTTACAATGCCTTAAAGGCAACTGGCTCTCAAGTGCAACTGCCGGAACACACCAACAGGTGCTTGGCGACAATTTTTCAACTTGAGGGTGGTAGCCAGGCGAGTCGTGTACTACAAAGTACCCTACCACCTTGCTGTAATTTCTTTTCCTTCACCGAAAGCTCAAACTCATTGTAGGATTCGAACCCACGACCATCGGAAATGTTCGATAATAATCGACATAGCAAGATATTCATGATTATTAGAAAGTGTAGGTGATGTACAGCATTAAGCCTTTTTTTCATCCAAGACAAATTTAATTAGTTTGTACGGGAATAAAAAAATACTAAAGGAAAAATATGTATATCATTGTCCTGGCCCTGGCTGGTACAGGTCTCCTCCAATTGCTTCCATTTCTCTCTGTCGTTTGCTGTTCGCACCCAGTATCGTCCTGCTATCTTTATAATATCCTCGTTCCATCGAGTTCTTGGTCTACCCTGTGCTCTTTTATTTCCAGGTCCTGTCCACTCGTTTGGACCATCTTTCGTTAGAAGATCGGGCGAAGCGAGATATACTATAGTCTGATTTTTAATTAGCTGGACTAAACGGACAGTTACGAGCGTATTATGGTTAAAATTACTGTTTGTTGGTGTACAATCATGGTTTGACCATATCACTTTTTTATCAATAAAAGTCAATCTAATATCAGTGATTACAGGTATTCTCATTCTGAGTAACGAAATTTTTCTTACGACAACTGTCAAATCGGTTCACCTAATTAAAAATCCAAGTATAGTTAATATATTATTTTCACTCCTCTTGCTCAAAAAGACCGTCATTGTGGCGTACCAGAACGAAGAAAAAATAGCAATTCTTCCTCTAGAGGAAAAAGTTCTTTTTTTTATTTTTGTGTGTCAAATGACAATGAGCCTACAAAAACGAAAAAGTCTTTAGTCATAAGTAGATTAATCATGAATAAAGACTCGACTTATTACTGTTTCATAAAAAAAGAACTTCATTTCTTTTACGACATAAAAATTAACCTATTTTTTTATTTACAACAAATGTAAAAAAAAAATGGAACTAAAATCGGCGATCTCTGGTAGAATGCATGCAATGTGTTGCGGCTACAGAAGAAACAAAAAAAATACATTTTAAACTACATATTTCATATTGTATTGGATTGTTTTATTTTCTCGCAATCGTAGTGAAAAGTATAGTGTAACACACGGCGCTAAAACCCATTAAAACTTGGTTTCTATTTACTACATCGTGAATAATGGATCATTTTAGCTCCTTGTATAACAATCTACTATTAGACATAGCAGTTTGACCACAGATACATATTTACAGTGGCCATGATAAATTATAGTTTGAATACAATAATTATAAAGAGATTATTCAAATGATAAGTGTAGATAAATAACTTTCACCGGCCTGGGATGATTGAGTGTGGGATGGTCTCGTTTATGAGAGGTAGCGGGAGCGATTAGCGGTTTATTACTCATTGATGAGCTGGTTGGCGCTGAGGTGAGCCATGCCACAGGTGCGTTTCATTTCCATCCAAGACAACCATATACAGAGGGTTCGGTAATTAGTACGACAAACTTCAGTGGTAAGTGACGTCGAATACCGCGGCGAAGGTCGTGGGTTCGAATCCTACAATGAGCTTGAGCTTTCGGTGAAGTAAACCACAGCACGGTGGTAGGGTACTTTGTAGTACTCGACTGGCTGGCTACCACACACGAGTTGAACTGTCGACAAGCACCTGTTGGTGTGTTCCGGCATTCGCACTTGAGAGCCAGTTGCCTTTAAGGCATTGTAATAAGGTGTACAATACATTAGCAATACCCTGGTATTGCCAATGTCAATAGGCGACGGTTGTCACTTACCATCAGGTGACCCGCCTGCCTCGTCACTTGTGACATAAAAAAATTAAAAAAAGATAGGTGGGCGGGTCACCATTTTTGTTTTGCTAAAATTTTTTTAAAAATCAGAAATATCTCGAAAATGGTGACCTTTTTATTGAGGTAATTTTTGTATATGTTGGTAGGTGACCCGCCCACCTATCTCCCCTGCAGTTTATCGTACTATTTACCGGACATCCTGTATACAAACAAATAAATAAAATTGAAGTATTTGTTTGTACCTAATGTCAAAACAAGGCGATGATACTTCAATAGTAGTGACGTCGGATATCGCGGCGAAGGTCGTGAGTTCCAACCCTACGATGAGCTTTCGGTGAAGGAAAACAACGTGAGGAAGCATGGTGTTAGGGTACTTTACCGATTTTAACGGGACCTTCACTGGCAGATAGCAGGTGTTATAAGAAATAACGTGGGCCACTTTTATTTTAGAAAAAACAAAAATAGGGAACTGCTTCCGAAAATAAGACTCAGGAACGCGGGTAAAACCGCGGGAAACAGCTACATAGTTACTATTATAGTTATTATACTCCAGCACAACTGCGAAAAAAAATCTGTGATGCTCACCATGAAATTTTCTTTAAATTTATTTATTACAAAGTTGCACAAAATTTACTTTACAAAAATAATAATTGCGTCAAACCGGAGTGCGGTTATTATTTATTTATTTATTAGCCGGTAAACCAGTAGCCTTCGACCGCTTGTAACTTGCAACACTTGCACATCTTAAAAACTCGTAAACCGTTCACTCGATTGTAGTTCAGATTGTGAATCGCACAACTTTCTGTTTTTGCACCATGGCCTGGGAGATGCGGATCGATTCCGTGAACGATGATTCATTGATGTGTATTTTATACCCTAGATACCATCTTCTGTTGTACGTAAAAGGCATTTTCGCTTATTAGCCGGTGACTAAGTAGAAAGTTTAAAAAAATAAGAGCATTATAAAACGACATTTCCAATTCCAATTTGTTGTTTATGGCTACATTGTATCAACCAAAATACTGTTTAAATTTTGTCTTTGTCATTTTGAGAATAAATTATTTTCTAGCACACACGAAAAGTCTTAGCTTTACCATATTTTAAAATAACAATCTCAATCATTACTTTATTAATTTTAATTTAATTATTTTAATAAAGTACTTTATTATATTTTAAAATAAAGTACTTTATAATATTAGACAAACATAAATCAACCTTCCCCTTAAACCTGGACCCTTTACCGCCTGTAAGCCTTTTGCACTCTAGAAGCACTGGCCGACCTGATGGTAAATTAATACCAGGGGGAATACTAATGTGTTGCCACACTTTTTTGCCTTAGAAAGCAACTGGCACAACAAATTTTTTACTTGTGTGTGGTAGCCAGCCAGTCGAATACTACAAGGTGCTGTGACCTACCACCGTGCTGTGGTTTTCTCAAGATGTTTTCCTTCACCGAAATCTCAAGCTCTTTGAAGGACCTTCGCCGGTGTAGCCGGCATCAAATACCACTGAGCTATCTTCGCCTCAAGATTATAGGTATTTTTTGATACTGCGTACGCGGGAGTATGGATAAGTATGCAAACAAAATAGACAATGATGCGTCAATGATTCATGACACAAACAGGATGCAAATGTTGATTCAAGGATCAATGTCATTATCAGATGCAGATTGATGACTGTATTATGTGACTAGCTTCCGCACCGCGGTTTCACCCGCCTTCCCGACGGAATTAAAATAAAATATATAGCCCATGTTAGACATTGATAATGTCTTGTTTTATGTCACAAGTGACAAAGGTCACCTGATGGTAAGTGACAACCGTCGCCTATAGACATTGGCAATACCAGGGGATTGCTAATGTGTTGTACACCTTATTAAGGCGAACTGGCTCTCAAGTGCAATTGCCGGAACACACCAACAGGTGCTTGGCGACAGATTTTCAACTTGAGGGTGGTAGCCAGCCAGCCAGTCGAGTACTACAAAGTACCCTACCACCGTGCTGTGGTTTCCTCACGATGTTTTCCTTCACAGAAAGCTCAAGCTCATTGTAGGATTCGAACCCACGACCTTCGCCGCGGTATCCAACGTCACTTACCGCTGAGCTATCATCGCCTCAAAAGCTTTACATTGATTAATCTGTTGACTCACGACATTAACCTGTCAAACAACTCGTCAACGCGCGCATAGTTTTCAAAATTTCAAAATTCGCGCCCAATTTTCAAATAATGTCATCGTCCCGATTGTCCCATTTGAGAACCAAGTGGTGCGGACTCTGAAACCCCGATTGTCCCAAGAAAGAACTGACATGTTAAAGAATTTTTAAAATCGGTTCAGTAGGATTTTTTTTTAAATTATTATCCCCAACTAACTAAAAACATAGCACTAAGCACATAGCTCGTAGAACCGACTAAAGAGTTGGAACCGACGGCCGATGGGGCAGAAAGGTTCTCGAGTGACGACCACGGACCGGAAGACGCAGCGTGGGCAGGCCTCCCACACGGTGGACGTCTTCCCGCTGATATGGTGATGATGATGACAAACTAAAATCCAACCTTATCTACTTCGGTGAAGTATTTTTTGAGTTTGTCCATTAAGTACAAACAAACATACAAAAAATCTAATCATTTCTCTTTATATTTATTAGTTTGGATGACTAACTTTTGTCAATGCAGGCGTGCGTGATGCACATTGCGCTTTAGGTACAAAACTACAAGTACCTACAATCAGTGGATTAGGTAACCACGCGTTAGAAAAGACATACGCGATAGAAAGAGAAAGAGAAGCATCTTAGAGGCAAAATAGGGCTATTACGTAACTTTTTTCTATCAGTTTCTATTTTCAAAACAGCCTCTAAATCTATAGAAATATTACAATGGCATAAATGGTTATATTCGCTATGAACTACCGTTTGTATTATGCATACATGTATGCAAAAAACAGTTTTAACATGCGAAGTGATTTCATTTTTTATTTTCTATAATTCGTGTGTTTTGAGTTTCATTGAATAATATCTATCGGTGTTGTTTTGTCCAATAAAGATCAATTTCTAAGTGCACAAGTGATGTGAAATGAAATGAAAGTGTGTGTCGTGACTTCTCAGGTTGTCACAAAAAGTGCGAGAAAAGTTTAAGTGGAACAACCGCCAATTTCACTAAAACCTTACCTTACAGACTTGTACGGACGAGACTTTACAGTGAATGTGATATAACGTGACTGTAACATAAAAAGAACTGAAAATGTATGCGACTGAAAGACTTGGTATCTATGGTCATAAATAAACATTAATTAAAAAAAAAACAATGTCAATCCAAGTCAAAAGTAGTTACTGACGTCTGTCATTCATTTGTCAAACGGAAGGACATGTCATCTCAGCAAGAGCTAAGAGTTGTTTTCACGACGGGGAATGCGTTTTCTTTTTATAAATAATTAAGATACCAGTGATAACTTTATTAAATATAGTAAATAAGTCGCTCGCACAACAAATAAACTCCTTAATAGTGATGTGAGAAATCTTCTTTTGGAACTAATCAGTGAGTATTGCGCGTAAATATAAAAACTTTAAAACATGCAAATCATTTCTCGGCTAGGCAATAAATTATGTTGATTATTTAGTTTGTTTGATTTGCGGACGCTGGAGATTTCTGTTTATTGATAGCCCGATGTGCCGCCTACATCAATTAGTCCTTATATTGCGAAAAAATGAAGCTGAATTCGTTTTACACGTTGCAAGTTTACAATAAACTTTTTTGTTATTGACTATTTTTGTAGAATAATATTTATAATAAACAAATGTACAGTAAAATGGGACAGGGAGTAGCTTAACAGGTTAAATGTCCAGATTCCAGACCCAACAATTGAAATTCTAGTAATAAAAAATATATTTATAGATATTATAAAAATTGCTGATATTACATATACCAAGCAACCATCCATCAATATATATCAAACTCAAACCGCATTTATTCAGTTTAGGCCCTGGTAAGGCACTTATGAATGTTACAATTGACTCTACCACTGGTTCGGAATACACTTAAACTGAGAAGACTCCAGAAAGAAACTCAGCAAGGCAATTTTTTTTCAGCAGTGGATCTTTCTTAAATTATATACAGTAACTATATATCAGTATATATAGTTACTTTATGGATGTTTGTCTTTCAACCGGACCCTTTAAGATAGAAATACCCCACAAAAAAACTGCCTATGCTATTCATAAGCTATCTCTATATAAAAAATCAAGATGATCCTTCAAACAATTACAGCAACATAAGTGACATGTATCTCTGGTATGCCTATATTACAGTGTTGAAAGGCAATCATTACTGACTGATCTATCAACACACAGCTCAAACCACTATCAAAGCACACTGATATTTATTAAAATAATAGGTATTAGATAGGTATTTACTAAGAAAAAATATTCATAAATCACCCTTTAAGGGCATGAAACAGGAGTCTAAACTGTGGGGGGGAAATCTTGTAATCAATATTACATTAAACTTCTTTCATATTTTACCCCCTCCCCAGGGGTTTAATCTTTAAGGTCATAGCTCATTTAAACGCCTCTGCTCCAACACCGCTCCCACCCAACACTGCTCTATACTAAAAGTAAACTACCGAGCAGTCTGATGGCGGTAAGCTCGCTGTCAGCGAGCTGTCTGCCAATATAAACTATATCTAAACAGCATGACCTGAAGCCCATATTTAAATGATATTTTATTTGTTGGGTGGGAGCGGAGGCGTGTTAGTGAGCTACGACCTTTACCCTTGGTAGGTACCTATACTGTAGAAGTATAAGCAAGATTTCAAGTTTAACTCCAGCAATTTAGGCTGTCAGATGCTAGGTCAGTGAGTCAGAGAGGTCTGTGTATGTGTGGATAAACAAAACAATGCTGATAATTGTAACTCACATTTTCATAGCATTCAATTGAATCATTGCTAATGATAACAGTAATACTGTTACAAATGTTGTTTAAAGGCGATGATAGCTCAGTGGTAAGTGACGTCGGATACCGCGGCGAAGGTCGTGGGTTCGAATCCTACAATGAGCTTGAACTTTCGATGAAGGAAAACATCGTGAGGAAATCATAGCACGCTCAAGTTGAAAATCTGTTGCCAAGCACCTGTCGGTGTGTTCTGACAGCTACACTTGAGAGCTAGTTCCTTTCTAGGCTTTGTGTGCTTACCACCTCCGGCCACATCATCACTTACCATGGTGAGATTGTAGTCAAACACAAGCTTATCCAGAATAAAAAAAATTATATAGTAGAGTATCTACAGTCCGAACTCCTGCTCCGAATGCCTCTATAATACAAACTACCACTTTCCCCTAGTCACCGTTTCGCAAGACGCTATCAGACAGTGGCAGTACTGTGTTATTTTTTAAGTGTAATTTTAAATAATGTAGCTAAAATACTTATGGCCTTATTCATAAAGATTTTGACGATTTTTGGCAACTGTTTATAAGATTCTGATAAGTACACCATCTAGTTTGTAAGAATAAGGCCATTAATGTTTAAAATATATTTGTACCTTCAATGAAGAATGTTAAGTAATTTTGAATATCAGCTCTCCATATTCTCTGTCAAAAATAAAAAATACAAGTGAAAGAATTACTTCGATACGTCAATTAGTTACCGATTTATAGAAGTAAACGTGCGATGCGGACTCGTACTCGATGTGACGTACTCGTGTGACGGTGTGACGTCATCTCGCAACACTCGCTCATAGCGGAGCGTTGCAAATTGACGTCACATGCGGTCACGTGACTGTTAGCGGGACTCGATTTTATCGTAAGTTTAAATGCCTGTAAAATCAAAACTAATAGGTATTTTTGACTACAACAAAAACTAGTGTATTTGTATACATACAAGCTTCACTGTAACAACACTTTCAACCGATTTGGCATACCTAGTAACATTCTTCATTACAAAAATCTTTGTTTCATTTCAAAAAATACATTTCATAATTAATAACATAACATTGATAACAGTATTTATGTTACTGTAATGGGGATGCTCCATAGATGCTCCATGCTGTACAGGGTATAAAATACATTTCATAATTAATAACATAACATAACATTGATAACAGTATTTATGTTACTGTAATGGGGATGCTCCATAGATGCTCCATGCTGTACAGGGTATAAAATACATTTCATAATTAATAACATAACATAACATTGATAACAGTATTTATGTTACTGTAATGGGGATGCACCATAGATGCTCCATGCTGTACAGGGTATAAAATACATTTCATAATTAATAACATAACATTGATAACAGTATTTATGTTACTGTAATGGGGATGCTCCATAGATGCTCCATGCTGTACAGGGTATAAAATACATTTCATAATTAATAACATAACATAACATTGATAACAGTATTTATGTTACTGTAATGGGGATGCACCATAGATGCTCCATGCTGTACAGGGTATAAAATACATTTCATAATTAATAACATAACATAACATTGATAACAGTATTTATGTTACTGTAATGGGGATGCTCCATAGATGCTCCATGCTGTACAGGGTATAAAATACATTTCATAATTAATAACATAACATAACATTGATAACAGTATTTATGTTACTGTAATGGGGATGCTCCATAGATGCTCCATGCTGTACAGGGTATAAAATACATTTCATAATTAATAACATAACATAACATTGATAACAGTATTTATGTTACTGTAATGGGGATGCTCCATAGATGCTCCATGCTGTACAGGGTATAAAATACATTTCATAATTAATAACATAACATTGATAACAGTATTTATGTTACTGTAATGGGGATGCTCCATAGATGCTCCATGCTGTACAGGGTATAAAATACATTTCATAATTAATAACATAACATAACATTGATAACAGTATTTATGTTACTGTAATGGGGATGCTCCATAGATGCTCCATGCTGTACAGGGTATAAAATACATTTCATAATTAATAACATAACATAACATTGATAACAGTATTTATGTTACTGTAATGGGGATGCTCCATAGATGCTCCATGCTGTACAGGGTATAAAATACATTTCATAATTAATAACATAACATTGATAACAGTATTTATGTTACTGTAATGGGGATGCTCCATAGATGCTCCATGCTGTACAGGGTATAAAATACATTTCATAATTAATAACATAACATTGATAACAGTATTTATGTTACTGTAATGGGGATGCTCCATAGATGCTCCATGCTGTACAGGGTATAAAATACATTTCATAATTAATAACATAACATTGATAACAGTATTTATGTTACTGTAATGGGGATGCTCCATAGATGCTCCATGCTGTACAGGGTATAAAATACATTTCATAATTAATAACATAACATAACATTGATAACAGTATTTATGTTACTGTAATGGGGATGCACCATAGATGCTCCATGCTGTACAGGGTATAAAATACATTTCATAATTAATAACATAACATAACATTGATAACAGTATTTATGTTACTGTAATGGGGATGCTCCATAGATGCTCCATGCTGTACAGGGTATAAAATACATTTCATAATTAATAACATAACATTGATAACAGTATTTATGTTACTGTAATGGGGATGCACCATAGATGCTCCATGCTGTACAGGGTATAAAATACATTTCATAATTAATAACATAACATTGATAACAGTATTTATGTTACTGTAATGGGGATGCTCCATAGATGCTCCATGCTGTACAGGGTATAAAATACATTTCATAATTAATAACATAACATAACATTGATAACAGTATTTATGTTACTGTAATGGGGATGCACCATAGATGCTCCATGCTGTACAGGGTATAAAATACATTTCATAATTAATAACATAACATTGATAACAGTATTTATGTTACTGTAATGGGGATGCTCCATAGATGCTCCATGCTGTACAGGGTATAAAATACATTTCATAATTAATAACATAACATAACATTGATAACAGTATTTATGTTACTGTAATGGGGATGCTCCATAGATGCTCCATGCTGTACAGGGTATAAAATACATTTCATAATTAATAACATAACATAACATTGATAACAGTATTTATGTTACTGTAATGGGGATGCTCCATAGATGCTCCATGCTGTACAGGGTATAAAATACATTTCATAATTAATAACATAACATAACATTGATAACAGTATTTATGTTACTGTAATGGGGATGCACCATAGATGCTCCATGCTGTACAGGGTATAAAATACATTTCATAATTAATAACATAACATAACATTGATAACAGTATTTATGTTACTGTAATGGGGATGCACCATAGATGCTCCATGCTGTACAGGGTATAAAATACATTTCATAATTAATAACATAACATAACATTGATAACAGTATTTATGTTACTGTAATGGGGATGCTCCATAGATGCTCCATGCTGTACAGGGTATAAAATACATTTCATAATTAATAACATAACATTGATAACAGTATTTATGTTACTGTAATGGGGATGCTCCATAGATGCTCCATGCTGTACAGGGTATAAAATACATTTCATAATTAATAACATAACATTGATAACAGTATTTATGTTACTGTAATGGGGATGCACCATAGATGCTCCATGCTGTACAGGGTATAAAATACATTTCATAATTAATAACATAACATTGATAACAGTATTTATGTTACTGTAATGGGGATGCTCCATAGATGCTCCATGCTGTACAGGGTATAAAATACATTTCATAATTAATAACATAACATAACATTGATAACAGTATTTATGTTACTGTAATGGGGATGCTCCATAGATGCTCCATGCTGTACAGGGTATAAAATACATTTCATAATTAATAACATAACATAACATTGATAACAGTATTTATGTTACTGTAATGGGGATGCTCCATAGATGCTCCATGCTGTACAGGGTATAAAATACATTTCATAATTAATAACATAACATAACATTGATAACAGTATTTATGTTACTGTAATGGGGATGCTCCATAGATGCTCCATGCTGTACAGGGTATAAAATACATTTCATAATTAATAACATAACATAACATTGATAACAGTATTTATGTTACTGTAATGGGGATGCACCATAGATGCTCCATGCTGTACAGGGTATAAAATACATTTCATAATTAATAACATAACATAACATTGATAACAGTATTTATGTTACTGTAATGGGGATGCACCATAGATGCTCCATGCTGTACAGGGTATAAAATACATTTCATAATTAATAACATAACATAACATTGATAACAGTATTTATGTTACTGTAATGGGGATGCTCCATAGATGCTCCATGCTGTACAGGGTATAAAATACATTTCATAATTAATAACATAACATTGATAACAGTATTTATGTTACTGTAATGGGGATGCTCCATAGATGCTCCATGCTGTACAGGGTATAAAATACATTTCATAATTAATAACATAACATAACATTGATAACAGTATTTATGTTACTGTAATGGGGATGCACCATAGATGCTCCATGCTGTACAGGGTATAAAATACATTTCATAATTAATAACATAACATAACATTGATAACAGTATTTATGTTACTGTAATGGGGATGCTCCATAGATGCTCCATGCTGTACAGGGTATAAAATACATTTCATAATTAATAACATAACATAACATTGATAACAGTATTTATGTTACTGTAATGGGGATGCACCATAGATGCTCCATGCTGTACAGGGTATAAAATACATTTCATAATTAATAACATAACATAACATTGATAACAGTATTTATGTTACTGTAATGGGGATGCTCCATAGATGCTCCATGCTGTACAGGGTATAAAATACATTTCATAATTAATAACATAACATAACATTGATAACAGTATTTATGTTACTGTAATGGGGATGCACCATAGATGCTCCATGCTGTACAGGGTATAAAATACATTTCATAATTAATAACATAACATAACATTGATAACAGTATTTATGTTACTGTAATGGGGATGCTCCATAGATGCTCCATGCTGTACAGGGTATAAAATACATTTCATAATTAATAACATAACATAACATTGATAACAGTATTTATGTTACTGTAATGGGGATGCTCCATAGATGCTCCATGCTGTACAGGGTATAAAATACATTTCATAATTAATAACATAACATTGATAACAGTATTTATGTTACTGTAATGGGGATGCTCCATAGATGCTCCATGCTGTACAGGGTATAAAATACATTTCATAATTAATAACATAACATAACATTGATAACAGTATTTATGTTACTGTAATGGGGATGCTCCATAGATGCTCCATGCTGTACAGGGTATAAAATACATTTCATAATTAATAACATAACATAACATTGATAACAGTATTTATGTTACTGTAATGGGGATGCACCATAGATGCTCCATGCTGTACAGGGTATAAAATACATTTCATAATTAATAACATAACATAACATTGATAACAGTATTTATGTTACTGTAATGGGGATGCACCATAGATGCTCCATGCTGTACAGGGTATAAAATACATTTCATAATTAATAACATAACATAACATTGATAACAGTATTTATGTTACTGTAATGGGGATGCTCCATAGATGCTCCATGCTGTACAGGGTATAAAATACATTTCATAATTAATAACATAACATTGATAACAGTATTTATGTTACTGTAATGGGGATGCTCCATAGATGCTCCATGCTGTACAGGGTATAAAATACATTTCATAATTAATAACATAACATAACATTGATAACAGTATTTATGTTACTGTAATGGGGATGCACCATAGATGCTCCATGCTGTACAGGGTATAAAATACATTTCATAATTAATAACATAACATAACATTGATAACAGTATTTATGTTACTGTAATGGGGATGCTCCATAGATGCTCCATGCTGTACAGGGTATAAAATACATTTCATAATTAATAACATAACATAACATTGATAACAGTATTTATGTTACTGTAATGGGGATGCACCATAGATGCTCCATGCTGTACAGGGTATAAAATACATTTCATAATTAATAACATAACATAACATTGATAACAGTATTTATGTTACTGTAATGGGGATGCTCCATAGATGCTCCATGCTGTACAGGGTATAAAATACATTTCATAATTAATAACATAACATAACATTGATAACAGTATTTATGTTACTGTAATGGGGATGCACCATAGATGCTCCATGCTGTACAGGGTATAAAATACATTTCATAATTAATAACATAACATAACATTGATAACAGTATTTATGTTACTGTAATGGGGATGCTCCATAGATGCTCCATGCTGTACAGGGTATAAAATACATTTCATAATTAATAACATAACATAACATTGATAACAGTATTTATGTTACTGTAATGGGGATGCTCCATAGATGCTCCATGCTGTACAGGGTATAAAATACATTTCATAATTAATAACATAACATAACATTGATAACAGTATTTATGTTACTGTAATGGGGATGCTCCATAGATGCTCCATGCTGTACAGGGTATAAAATACATTTCATAATTAATAACATAACATAACATTGATAACAGTATTTATGTTACTGTAATGGGGATGCTCCATAGATGCTCCATGCTGTACAGGGTATAAAATACATTTCATAATTAATAACATAACATAACATTGATAACAGTATTTATGTTACTGTAATGGGGATGCACCATAGATGCTCCATGCTGTACAGGGTATAAAATACATTTCATAATTAATAACATAACATAACATTGATAACAGTATTTATGTTACTGTAATGGGGATGCACCATAGATGCTCCATGCTGTACAGGGTATAAAATACATTTCATAATTAATAACATAACATAACATTGATAACAGTATTTATGTTACTGTAATGGGGATGCACCATAGATGCTCCATGCTGTACAGGGTATAAAATACATTTCATAATTAATAACGTTCGCATATCCTACATTTAAATCAGCATTTCTACTAATTAATTTATCTTTTTGTCCATAGGTTACCTGAAAATGGATGAGATTAGCACCGATGAGATCCGAGCGTTAGTCCCACAATGGAGCCTCGCAGGAGATGATAAACTTCTTACTTTATTACAAAATACACATCAGGTAACTGTTCTAATTCAAAATACAAAAATACACATCAGGTAACTGTTCTAATTCAAAATACAAAAATACACATCAGGTAACTGTTCTAATTCAAAATACAAAAATATACATCAGGTAACTGTTCTAATTCAAAATACAAAAATACACATCAGGTAACTGTTCTAATTCAAAATACAAAAATACACATCAGGTAACTGTTCTAATTCAAAATACAAAAATACACATCAGGTAACTGTTCTAATTCAAAATACAAAAATACACATCAGGTAACTGTTCTAATTCAAAATACAAAAATATACATCAGGTAACTGTTCTAATTCAAAATGCAAAAATACACATCAGGTAACTGTTCTAATTCAAAATACAAAAATACACATCAGGTAACTGTTCTAATTCAAAATACAAAAATACACATCAGGTAACTGTTCTAATTCAAAATACAAAAATATACATCAGGTAACTGTTCTAATTCAAAATACAAAAATACACATCAGGTAACTGTTCTAATTCAAAATACAAAAATATACATCAGGTAACTGTTCTAATTCAAAATACAAAAATACACATCAGGTAACTGTTCTAATCTTCTATAATATAAAAATGAATCGCAAAATGTGTTGGTAAGCGCATAACTCAACAACGCCTGGACCAATTTGGCCAATTCTTTTTTTTAAATGTTTGTTGAAGTCCAAGGATGGTTTATACGGCGAGAAAAATTCGAATAATTGCCGGGAAAACCCTAAAAACAGCCCTTTTCTTTTTCCCATACAAACACCCAGCTGTCAAACATTTGACGTCAATCGAAACAAAACAAAGACGCGTTTGAAGAAAGACGCGAAATAGGGCAGAACAAGGTCTGCCGGGACAGCTAGTTCAAAATACAAAAATACACATCAGGTAACTGTTCTAATTCAAAATGCAAAAATCTCTTTATTAAGTAAACTCATTATAAGTATTTTTAATTCTACATTCTATTTAACAATACACTTACTTCTATAGGTGACGGTAGTCACTTACCATCAGGTGACTACCGTCGCCTATAAACATTACAATGTCAGCATGATTGCTGAAATGTGTTGTCGACCGTTTTACAATGCCTTAAAAGCAACTGGCTCTCAAGTACAACTGTCGGAACACATTCATGGTGGTAGCCAGCCAGTCGGGTACAACAAAGTACCCTACCACCGTGCTATGGTTTCCTCACCATGTATTCCTTCACAGATAGCTCATTGAAGGTTTTGAACCTACCTTCGCCGCGGTATCCCACCACTGAGCTATCATCGCCTCGAACGGGTTCATATTCTACAATGACCTTGAGATTTCGGTGAAGGAAACCACAGGATGGTGCTAGGGTACTTTGTAGTACTCGACTGGCTGGCTACCACCCTCAAGTTGAACTGTCAACAAGCACATGTTGGTGTGTTCCTGCTTCCAAAATTACATACATTATATAAATGTTTAAATTGTACAAATAATTTCAGAAAATCTTATCTCGAAGTGAGGAAGTGAACGCCAAGTTGGAAGTGATGGTGGCTGGTCTCGATAACGCCACCATCAGCCTACAAAATGTTAACAACAAGTTAGTTAAGTTATATTATCTATCTATGAAATGAATGAAATGAAATGAAATAGTTTATTCATCCAAATAGGCCTTCACAGGCGCTTATGAATAGTCAGACTCTAAATGCTCGGTTCGGAAGGTTGTTTTTGCTGAGAAGAGCCGGCAATAAACTCAGCAATTACTCTTTTCAAAAACAACTTACACCTATTACATTCAATAATTATTATTTATCTAGTCTCACTGACAATATTTGCGATTTTAAAGCGAGCATGACTAACTTACTTATACATTATACAACTCACTAATTAATAACGAAGTATCTGAAAGTAGCTATTAGATTCCTAATAGGGAGTAGGTGTCCGCTAAGAAATGGATTAAACAATTCAACCCCTAAAGCTAAACTAAGTCTTTAACTATGGGCTTCATAAGAAGGCTCAAGGTCACCGACATAGCCCTACCGATTAGATAGATTAGTGTTAGCCCTTGGTGTTAGATATTTTTAAAGGTAGTAGTAAAAAATACTTAAGTCATCTTTTTTTTTCAGATTCATGGCACTAAGCAACAGTCAATTCATAGAGAGTAGAGTATACGACGACGATGAAGATATTGCAAAAGAAACCAAGTCAATTCAGGTAAAAAAAAAAAACTGAGCGGTGACGTCATCTATATATATAAAAAAAGAAGGCGTGACTCACTGACTCATCAACGCTCAGTCTAAATCCTTACACCTACAAAAGCTGTTTCTTTTTTCAGGTGTTCTTTTTAAGACGTAGACAAGGAATAAGAAAGGATTTTTCTAAATTCAACGCCTAAAGGGGTAAAAAGGGGTACGCGAGGGAAACCGCGGGGCGGAAAGCTAGTTAAAAACAATATTTTATGTATTCAAAGTAAAAACAAAAAACAATTTCTATAAAATCTCTTCCAATTTTGGGATATAAGGTTGCTGTTCCTGAAGAACCGGTGATAAACTCTAGAATTTGTCTTCCATTATAGGAGCCATCAGTTCCATCAGCCGAATCTGAGGTGACGATGATAAAGAACAGCCTCTCAGTCCTGGAGAGTATGCACGACATGGTCACCATACTGCGGGACAGTGACACCGAGTCCGACAGTGATGATGATGCTGTACCCAGGTATGTAATTGAATAAAGAACAGCCTCTCAGTCCTGGAGAGTATGCACGACATGGTCACCATACTGCGGGACAGTGACACCGAGTCCGACAGTGATGATGATGCTGTACCCAGGTATGTAATTGAATAAAGAACAGCCTCTCAGTCCTGGAGAGTATGCACGACATGGTCACCATACTGCGGGACAGTGACACCGAGTCCGACAGTGATGATGATGCTGTACCCAGGTATGTAATTGAATAAAGAACAGCCTCTCAGTCCTGGAGAGTATGCACGACATGGTCACCATACTGCGGGACAGTGACACCGAGTCCGACAGTGATGATGATGCTGTACCCAGGTATGTAATTGAATAAAAAACCAAATATCAAGAAAATATAACCTTAAGTTTCTTGTCGGTTGTTCTCAGTTGTTTTGTGACTAAACTGATGCCCTTCTAGGGCCTAAACTGAATAAATGGTTTTGGTTTTGACTTTGAAGTCTTCACCATGCAAGGTCTTGTATACAAGATGTCCGAACAGATTTTCAACTTGTGTGTGATATCCCAGTCGGGTACTACAAGTACCCTACCACTTTGCTATGGTTTCCTTACCATGTTTTCCTTCACTGAAAGCTCAAGCTCATTGCAGGATTCTGTGTGTTCCGACAGCTGTATTTTTGTATTACTTTAAGAATAAAATTGTTAATCATTTGAAAAAAAAAAGCCAATATAGTCGGATGGTCCAAAAATATTTAAAAAATGTAACCTTGCTGAGTTTCGTGCCGGTTCTTCTCAGTTGTTGTGTGACTTCCGAACCGGTGGTAACTTCTGTAATTCGACCTTCATAAGTGCCCTTCTAGGGCCTAAACTGAATAAATGGTTTTGACTTTGCTGCACTACACTCCACCTTTGGCCACATCATCACTTACCATTAGATTTTTAGACTTTTTTATATACCGAGTTATAATGTTGCTATAATTAAATAATTATGTGCTACTCTTGATTCGATTCGAATGCCATTGCATTTTGACACTACCATAGAGTATGACATATAATTTTTATTATTGTAGGGTGGTTATGAAGCCAAAAGACTTGTACGCGCATCGTCCGCTTCCGTACATAATTGGCTCTCAAGCGTGGAAGAACAAGTGGCACGCCGGTAAGTACAAGAACAACTTTTACTATATCACACTAAACTCAAACTATAACCGTTGCCATGGTAACTGTTGTTCTAACTCAAAAAAACAAAACTGTAGTAGGTATACAGGTGAATTTTTCAACTGGGCGTGGATGGCCAAATCCTAAACTAAAGGGAATATCGAAAAATGCTGAAAGGAGTCTCGAGGCCGATTTTGATTAAAACTAAAACTGCATCATTCGATTTTCGAACAAATGTTTTCCCAAGCCAGGAATCGAACCCGATGAATTTGAAAAAAAATACACAGCCTCTATTATTACACCATCCGATAATGTTGCTAATAAGGATCAAATTTTCAGAAGTAATATCATACGGAAAACTAAAAGAAAGTGTTATTTCTTTTTAGTGCCAATTTCAAAATTAAATAACTTAAACTAAATAAATGAGTTATGATTTTGACATAGTTTTATATGGTTTCTGAAAATAGATGGCAGCACGTTGAATCTCCTTTAAATAGACTTTAAATCTTTTTTTGGGACTTTTTGGCGGGAACTTGCAGAGTGACGTTGCGTTTTCGTTTTATTTTCATTAAATTCGTGTATTTTGAGTTTTATTGAATAATATCGGTGGTGTTTTCTCCAATAATGATCAATCTAAGTGCACAAGTTTAGTGAATGAAATGAAAGCGTGTATCGTGACTTTCCAGGTTGTCCCAAAAAGTCGGTGAAAAGTTTTAGTGGAACAGCCGCCAACTTCACTAAAACCTGACTGGACATGCACGGACGAGGACTAGACATTACAATGAATTTGAGAATTTGACTATAACATAAAAGAAGAAATTAACACTGAGTAAAATGTATGCGACTGAAAGACTTTGTATTGACTAAAAATTATAAAAAAAATATTAAAGGAGTGACAAATAGACCAAGACCATTTCAAATACTTTGACATTGGCAGAAATATCCTAAAAGGATGATTGCCAGTAACAAAAAAAAAATTTTTTTTAATGTCCAGGTCTACTAGTGGAGGACTCAGATACGGACAGCAGTACCTCTAAGCCGGACAGGGTGTCCGAACAGTACTCGGACTCGGAACCTGAACCGGAGAGGGACTTACACACGGACACACTGAACTTGCCTGATCGGACGGTATGTAATACTGTCCGCCGCGGTTTCACCCGGGGATCTTATCTTTTACCGTGATAAAAAGTATCCTATGTTTTATTCCAGGATATGATTTATCTTTGTGCCAAGATTCATCAAAATCCGTTGATTAGTTTTTGCGTGAAAGAGTAACAAACATCTTCACATCTTAACAAACTTACACATTTATATTTATTAGTAGCTGTTCCGCGCGGTTTCACCGGCGTTCCCGTGGGATCTTATCTTTTCCCGGTATAAAAAGTAGCCTATGTGCTATTCCAGACTACAATCTATCTCTATGCCAAAATTCGTCCAGATCCGTTCTGGCGTAAATGAGTATCAAACATACATCCATCCAAACTTTAACATTTATAATATTTATTTATTATAAGTTAGATACTTACTTACTAGTAAGATAATGAGGTTGTTTTTTATTCTGACCACAATCTCACCATGGTAAGTGATGATGTGACCGAAGGTGGTAAACACACATAGCTTAGATGGGAACTGGCTCTCAAGTGCAACTGTCAGAACACACCAGTAGGTGCTTGGCGACAGTTTCAACTTGAGGGTGGTAGCCAGCCAGTCGGGGACTACAAAGTACCCTACCACCATGCTATGGTTTCCTCACAATATTTTCCTTCACCAAGCTCATTGTAGGATTCGAACCCACGACCTACCACTGAGCTATCATCGCCTTAAATTTATTTTATTTTTAACCCACTTCAAAAAAGGAGGGTCTCAATTCGACTATGTTTTTTTTTTTAATAAACAGATATTCATTATTCTCCACTATTCTCCAGATATCAGAAACAAGTTCGGTACTAATGTCGGAACAAGACACACCAACACCGGTAGCACCAGTGCTTCCATCTCCTGCAGACATTGCAGCTCAGCTGGCGAGGAGACTCGGTGGTCACCTGCCTCATGTAAGTTTTACTAACTCTCCCCCGCGGTTTCACTCGCATTCCCAACATTCCTTATCTTTTCCCGGGATAAAAAGTATCCTATGTTTTAACCTAAGATATGATCTACATGTGTGCCAAGTTTGAACAAAATTAGTTCAGTAGTTTTTGCGTGATTGAGTGACAAACATATCACATATTAACCCCTTCGCAGTCGTAGATAGAAACAGGGTATTTGACAGATTTTAGAAAAGTATCTAAAATTTTTCATTATAGCATTATACATTTGCAATTTGCTTAATTCTTTATGAATTTCTCGATTTTCTTTAAAATATACCATCAAAGTTTAAATTAATAAAAAAGGCCACCAAAACGCTAAGACGTCAAAATGCCTAGGTCACATGATATCATGACGTCACCTGCTCGTAAACCAGATTTTAGTTGACAAAATATCTTTCATAATTTTACCGTTTCAATTTTGGTGTTTACAAGCAGGTGACGTCACACTCAGAATCGTCCAGTACCGAGCGTTTTCAATCATCAAACGTGAAAATTTTATCATATTATTTATGATATATATGTATAAACATCATAGATTCTTTCAAATATTACGATGGCTAAATTGGTTTACAAAAAGAATTACAGTTAAGCTAACAACAGTTTTATCAATATTTTCATTGTAGTCTAATACACTTTTGAATTTGAGCAGATGGTGGAACAAGCGGAGGTACCTGAGAGCGTAGCACAGAAACCGACTGTCAGAACTGTTTATAGACCACATCAACCCACTCCTGGTAAGTTACCCCAGTACTTGGGTACTTGGTAGTCCTTCTCAGCTAAGAAGAACTGGCAAAAAACATTTGCGATGTTACCATCTAAATTTATTTCTCTATGGTGTTTTTATTGCGCCTCCTATCGCAATTTTTTTTGTTTAAAATTAATGATTAAAATACAATTTTATCCCCGCTATTTGTGAAAAATAACAATGAATTTTTATATAAATGACAGCTGTTAGTTAGTCAAAAAGCTGCGACATTTCGGCTGCTGCGAACATGTGAAGTGACGTAATATTTTGATTAAAATTGTGTATTTTGAGTTTTATTGAATAATATCGGTTGCGTTTTGTCCAATAAAGTTCAATCTAATTGCACCAGTAAAGTGAAATGAAATAAAAGCGTAATGTAAGCCTTTACAAGTTGTCCCAAAAAGTCTGCGAAAAGTTTTAGTGGAACAGCCACCAATTTCACTAAAACCTGAATAGACTTGTCACAAGGACTTCACTTTGACTTTGCAAATGTGATATAACGTGAATATAATAAAAATAAAGAAATATGTACATGGTTAAGCTGATAGTCTTGTAACTAAAGCCTTTTTTCAATAAATAAAAAACATAAAAAGTGCCATCTATAATCAATATTTTAAGTATTATGTCAATAGTATTAATAATCTGTAATACGTGTCATTTACGTTTTTTTTCTCCACACCAGGTACTATATTCTCGGACGAACCTCCGCCAATAGACAATTACGAGTCCTCATCGTCTGAAGAGGAAGGTGACATATTCGCGGAGCTACACAAAAAACAACCGTATAGACAGAGCACTACAGACAACAGTCGCGTGACGGAAGATCTATTCGATTTCAGTAATAAAAATGAAGGAGATATTTTCAGTGATTTTGCTACGACTAAGGTATGTTATATTTTTGTTTGTTTGTCTTTTAAAATTAGTATATGTAGTATGTCAGTGTATCTGGTTGTCCATATTACAAGCTCTGATTAGTTTAGAATCAGATGGTGTTTGAAGAATGTCACAAAATATTTATTTATTTCATTAATCGGTCAAGTGCGAGCCGGACTCTCGCACCGAGGGTTCCGTACAAATTTTGTTTTTTTTTTTGTATTTGTTGTTCTAGCGGCTACAGAATTACATCATCTGAAAATAACAACTGTCTAGCTATCACAGCTCATTAGATACAGTCTGGTGACAGACAGACAGATAGACAGACAGTACAGTCTTAGTAATAGGGTTTCCGTTTTTACTCTTTGGCTTCGGCACCCTAAAAAAGACACTTGAATTCATTCAAATATGGTTTGTTTCCTCAGGTACCAATTCCTAGTGTCAAGCCAAAATCGACTCTTTACGAAGCGGATACAGAGCCAGAATTGTTTGCACCAAAACCTGATCCAAAACCGTCGAATAAAGCGCCTACAGATAGCAACACGAGTGCTGTAAAGGTATTCGTAACTTTTTTTATTATATTTTTTCAGTTCTTAGTATGGGTAACACTAAAAACTTAATTTGCATAGAGGATTTGCTTTCTAGAATTAAAATGAATATTTCTTACTATCACTTTAACTCATTTGATGTCACGAAGAAGTACTGCGGATTCAATTTCTCTTTTTAATAATGCCAATGACGGGCCGGTAAACATACCTATCACGGCACTGGACGTAGGTTTGATTCTCGTCCAGGACAGACACTTGTGTTCATTAACATCTCTTTGTCCTGAGTCTGGGTGTAGTTATCTATTTAAATATGTTTTTTTTTATTCACGATAAGCTTTTGTTTGACCACAATCTCACCATGGTAAGTGATGATATGGCCGAAGGTGGTAAGCACACAAAGCCTAGATGGGAACTGGCTCTCAAGTGCAGCTGTCGGAACACACCGATACGTGCTTGGCGACAGATTTTCAACTATGGTAGGTAGGTAGCCAGCCAGCCAGTCTGGTACTACAAAGTACCCTACCACCGAGCTATGGTTTCCTCACGATGTTTTCCTCCACCTAAAGCTCAAGCTCATTGTAGGATTCGAACCCACGACCTTCGTTGCGGTATCCGACGTCACTACCACTGAGCTATCATCGCCTTAAAAGTTATCTGGTTTCCTTAATACAAGCTCTGCTTAGTTTAGAATTAGATGGCTGTGTAGAGAATGTCACAGAATAAATATTTATTTATAATTTACAGAAGCCTGTCGGTGGTATTTCACTATTTGGTTCCAATAAAGGTGCTGAAAGTATAGGAGCAGCTATCCTTAAACGTAATCAAAGAAAATCATCTTCTAACGATGAGAATGAAAGTGACGAACCTTCAAAACCACAGACAAAAACAGAGTCAAAGCCTAAAACCATAGAGCCAGCTAAGCCAGATGTAAAAATTCGTCAAACTATCAAACCAGTCAAGAAAGAAAAAGATATATTTGACGATCTATTTGCTAAATCTGAGAAATTGCAAAAGAAAGAAATCGTAGATAAAGATAAAAAAGTTGATCTGTTTAGTGATAATCTTTTTGATGATATGGACGATATTTTTACTACAAATATTGTTAAAACGAATACTAAAACAGATAAACCTATATTTGATGTAGACGAAGATCTTTTCGCTGATATAACTGTGTCTAAAACTATCAATAATAATGATAAAAAGAAAGAAAATAGAGGCTTGTTTGATAGTGATGACGATTTGTTTGCAGAAACAACTGAAAATGAGCCTATAATAACTAAGGTTAGTGATAAACATGAAACTAATGAAAGTGATTCGGAATCACCTACAATGACATCCAAAGTCAAAGCTGAAGCTGCAAAAGTAACTCTAGAACAGAAAATACAACTGGATAAGTCTAAAATAAAAGATACTGAAGCAGTTAAAATACGATCTACTGATGAATCGAGAAAAAATCTAGAAGATAATAAACAACTCAATAACTCTAAAGGCGTTGAAATAACAAAACAGGCTAAGAGTATTTTTGATGACGAAAGTAGTGATAATGACATATTTTCTAGTTCAAAATCACCTGAGCCTAGACCTACTAAACTACAAGAAAAGGAACATCCAAATCCAGGTTTTATTAATACAGTAAAGGCAGTAAATGATAAAGCTAAAGAAACCAGTACAAATCATAAAGTAGTGGAAATAACTAAAAATCCAGAAATTACAGAACAGAAAATTAAAGATACTGATGAAGTTACAATACAATCTAATGATGAATCGAGAAAAAATATAGAAAAAAATAAACAACTTAACAAATCTAAAGACGTTGAAGTAACAAAACAGGCTAGAAGTATTTTTGACGATGATAGCAGTGATAATGATATATTTTCTAGTTTAAAAACGCCTGAACCTAAACCTACCAAACTCCCTGAAAAGGAACATTTAAATACAGGAATTATTAATATAGTGAAGGCAGTAAATGATAAAGCTAAAGATAGTGTATTGGGAATTACTAAAAAAACAGAGGTTACTAAAGTCATAAAAGAAAGTAAAAGTATTTTTGATGAAGATAGTGATAGTGATATTTTTGCAAATATAAAAACTACACCTAAAAATACGGAAATAACTCAATCCAAACATTTTCTTGACACTGATCAAAGTAATAATATAAACCATAATAAAGCCACAGATAATTTAAAATTACCGTTGAACAGCCCGTCGCTATTTGATGATGATGACGAAGAATTATTTGCTAAGAGTAAAGAATCAATAATAGTAAAAAAAGTTACATTAGATGTCAAAGAAGATAGCATATCTAATATTCTACAACCTAGTCAAGTGGTCAAACCTACAGTTACACAAGAAAATAATAATAAGACAGATATTTTTAACACAAAAATGAATAAACCGTCTGATATTGTAGAAACAATACCAGAACATAATGATTTAAATCCAATCTCAAATGAAACTGTAATAAAAAATATAGCTGATATCCCTAAAGTGATTGAGACTTCTGTAGAACCACCTTTTGAAATACAAAGCAAAGTACCGCTTGCTGATGAAGAAATAGAATCCAAAACTCGAGAACCAGATATTTTTAACGACGATGTAGCAGCTCCCGATCCAGTAAACAACAATGAAGAAGAAACCTTATTCGCAGCTAAAAAAGACTCAGCTTTAATTAAACCAGACATTTTCAGTAATATATTCACCGAACCACCAGCTTTTGAGAAAATAAAAGAGCCCAAAGAAAGTCAGAATGTTAATGCTTTATTTGGTGATGACTCTGATGATGAAGCGTTATTTTTCAAGAAGGATGATGCAATATCTGATGATAAGCCTGATATTTTCGTTCCAAATGCGAATACAGATATGTTTGGTATATTTGTAGATGAACCGCCCGCTATTGATGTTACAAAAAGTGATCTAAATGACGGAATATTTGATTCAAATGATTATTTATTTCAATCAACAACACCTCAAGAAGTTGTTAGCAAAAAAGACAGATCTGTTCCTAAAAATATTGAAACACAAGCGGAAAAGGACAAAGAACTACCCAAATCTATTTTTGGAGATACTTCGTCTGAATCAGACAAAATAGATGGCGCGCAAGCCATGAACAATGAAAATAAAAAAGTTGGCAAACTAAAAGCTATGAATTTTAAAATAGACGTTAACGCTTTACTACCGGGGGGGTCACCAAAGAAGAAACTTATCGAACAAGTGGATGGACAAGTAATGTCTGTTAGCAATGAAGAACTACCGACTGATGACGACAAAGTTGAATCAAAAATGGTTAAATCTGTTAGCTTTGAAGGTAGTCCTGATTCAGAAGTATTAGACAATAAATTATCAAAAGAAAGAGCTAAAATACAAGTGAAAAGACGACCATCTACTAGAAGAGCCAGGCGAGAAGCTGTCAGAAAGTCGGTCATAGACCTAGACAATGATTCTACTGATAATTCTAGTTCCATAGACGATCTCCCGAAATCAAGATCAGTTTTAAAAACAATTGAAAATAAACTTGAATCTAATATAGATAAAACTGAAAATGATCCAATTAGAAATGTGAAATCTAAAGTAGTTTACATTTTGAATGATGAAGATATTTTTGATACGAAACCTGATGTACAAACTGCAAAAGAAGAGGCGCCTAAATTAAATATAGTAAATAGCAATAAGTCACATAAAACTGAAATATTTCAACCGAGAGATATTACAGATGGTATAACTACATTAGGAAGTGTTTATAAAGATAGCCCTACTGCTACTGCTGAGAGTTTAAATTCAAATGGCAAATCAAAAGAATCACAAGCTGTAAAGGCCAAATCACTTTTCGGTGAGCTTAGTGAAGACGATGATGAACTATTTAGTAAAAATAAAGCAACAGTTAAGAAAACTTTTGAATCGGATGATGACGATTTATTTACTGGTAAAATTAAGAATAAGATCAAAAAAGAATCAGTAGAGAAGAAGAGAGAGGTGATCGTTAAAGGGTCGCTATTTGGTGATGATGGCGATGATGATTTGTTCATGGTGAAGAACAAAACTATTTCAGGTGAGTGATTTTTTAGTGATGTACTTTACTTGTTGATTTTTATAATCGACTAAAAATTTAAACGTTGATTTTTTATAAAATTATTAATTTATAAGCAATTCTCACCATTACTAAAATGTCTAAACGAATAATTTTTTCAAGAGAAGATATTTCATTTTTTTGTATGGATAAATACATACCTATCTGATTTTGAAAATTCTTTCAACTACGTAAAACTATAAAAGTAGTGAAACCGCGGGAAGCTAGTCTATACTTAAAGAGGAAAGATTAGTTTTTTTGTTTGTTACGATTTAACTCAAAAACTACTCGACCGATTTTAAAAACAATTTCACCATTAGAAAGCTACATTATCCCTGAGTAACATGTGCTATATTTTTATCCCGGGACTAGATAATATCCCACAGGGACAAAGATAATAAAAAGGATGCCTATTTTTATAACTAACATATTTTTTTTAGATCCACTACCACATTCTTCAAAACAGTCTTCAAAATCTACCACATCACGAGAACAAACTAAAGCTACAGAGCCAGTTTTTGATGACCCACTATCAATGCTTGAGGAGGACTATTAATGGCTTTAAAACTATGAAAAAAGCTGTACACATACTTTTATGAGAAATATTGAGAAAGGCGATAATAGCTCAGTGGTAGCGTCGTCGGATACCGCGGCGAAGGTCGTGGGTTCGAATCCTACAATGAGCTTTTTCGGTGAAGGAAAACATCGTGAGAAAACCATAGCACGGTAGTAGGGTACTTTGTAGTTTCCGACTGGCTGACTACCCCTCAAGTTGAAAATCTGTCGCCAAGCACCTATCGGTATGTTCCAACAGCTGCACTTGAGAGCCAGTTCCCATTTAGGCTTTCTGTGCTTACCACCTTCGGCCACATCATCACTTACCATGGTGAGCTTATCCAGAATTAAAAATAAAGTGTTACATGTCCAGTGTATTTGAAAATAAAATCCTTTTGTAATAATTTTTGGAGAATGTGGAAAAATCATGATGAAAATTATCAATTTTAGTGTAATATGCATGACATTCTATTTACATTCCATTATTTGTAAGGGTGACCAAACATCAATGAATCTGATTTTAAAGGAATATTTGTTTTTAGTAAATATATATATTTTTCATCTAAAGCGCATACATTAAACTTATTTAACTTCTGAAACTTACTGTTAGGACATGTGCCAAATTTATATAAATAAAAATTGATCTTCGAAATGTATGTACGCTCATAACTTTCGAATGACTGCACCAAATTGGATGATTGTTTGTTTTATGTATTCGTTATTTTTAGGACATGGTTTGTATAAAATAAAAATTTCCACGGGAACGCGGGTCTCTACGCGGTCGGGATAAACTAAATTTTGTCTTAGTCCAAAAATATTGATATTTTCACAGCTAACATATCGATTTGAGCGTATGCGTAGCTAGTTTATATTATAAGATATTGTTATTTAAATTAATATATTTCTTTAGTTAAAGTATTTAATTAAATGTAAATAAAATATGCTCATTACTAATAATTATGTTATAATACTTACAATTTATGTTCTAGTGTTGCCTAAAAAGTTTGTTAGTCGATTAAAATTTTACTTATTGATTACACATTTCGATTCTGAAATTAAGTTTCAAATTATTATATTAATTATCTTGTGTTATGCTGTTAATAAAGTGCCTGGAAACATAACGATCATAAAATATTGTAAATTAAAATGGATCAAAATATAAAGATTATACAGTTTTAATATGGTCTTTGATTATTTTATTAACATCCCTACAACCCGCTGTAATATCACAGCTAATTGAATAAATAAAGGCGATGATAGCTCAGTGGTAAGTGACGTCGGATACCGCGGCGAAGGTCGTGGGTTCGAATCTTACAATGAGCTTGAGCTTTCGGTGAAGGAAAACATCGTGAGGAAACCATAGCGCGATGGTAGGGTACTTTGTAGTACTCGACTGGCTGACTACCACCCTCAAGTTGAAAATCTATCGGTGTTTTTTTATTTTTTTATATTACACTGAAAGCGCGTTTGTCCTCAATTACGCCTGATGGAAAGCGGTAATGAGGACGAAGATGAAGCATGCGCAGTCAGTAGATGCCTATTTACTTTAGCCTTAAAGGCACCCAGATTGTATCGTCTACGAAAAACAGACGCCGGAAGGCTGTTCCACAACACAGCTGTTCGCACAATGAAGCTAGACGCAAAACGCTTCGTGCGCACACACTGGGTGTCAACAACATAAGGGTGGAAGCCCTCCCGGCGTCGTGTAGTTCGATGGAGAAATGGGGAGGGAGGCACTAAATCGTGCAACTCCTGGGCATACTCTCCGAAGTGTAATCGATAGAATACCGACAAGCAAGCCACCTTGTGTTCCAACAGCTGCACTTGAGATCCAGTTCCACCTAGGCTTTGTGTGCTTACCACCTAAAGCCACATCATCACTTACCATAGTGAGATTGTGGTAAAACACTTCAGCTTATACAGAATTTTAAAAAAATATGTGACACATTTGCGGAAATGAAATAAAACACCCTTATCCAATCCACAGACCAATTAACTTATATACAAATAATAAATTAATAGACGTAACGCATATACTCGTAAGTAGTTTAATGTTGTGTTATAAATCAAACATAGTCGCAGTGGACGTGTGTTCGTTCGTTGGTATGTCTGCTGTGAAGATAAGGTATAAGGTTGGGCCCAGTATGCTACCCTGCGGGACACTTGATTTGATTTCGTGAAGGTCAGAGTACCTATTCCTCGTTATGCTTCACCCAATAGCTCCTTTTATCTAGGTACGATTTGAGTATGTTAAGAAAACAGTGTGGGAGCGTATTTTTTAGTTTAAAGATAAGGCTGTCGTGCCATACCCTATCGAATGCCTGGCTGATATCAAGAAAGATGACCAGTGTAGTTTGTTTTCTAGGCTTCTGCTGATAATGTCGACAATACGGTGAACTTGTTAGAGATTGTCCCAATGTAGTTGTTATCTTTCTCTTTTTCGCAATTGATAGGTATTTGCTTCAAATAGGTATTTAGAGTTACCTATCCATTTAGACCTTACTGCACTACACTTAAAGCTCAATTTCAATTAACATACAAGTGCGCCGGAACCAGTCATCCTACCTTACCTTACTAATTGTAATGCTTGCACTTTTCTTCTCGCATCCTTACCATTTTGACTTGACAGGACTTTTTAGCAAAGTGACGTTACGTTTTTGTTTTATTTTCCTGTATTTTGAATTTTATTGAATGATATCGGTGGTGTTTTATCCAAGTGAAATGAAAAGAAGGCGAGTATCGCGACTTTTTAGGGTATAAAGTCCGTGAAAAGTTTTAGTGGAACAGCCACCAATTTCACAAAATCCTGTCCGGACTAGTAGGGACGAGGACTAGACTTTACAGTGACTGTATCAATAATATAACGTGACTATAACATAAAAGAAGAATATTTAAAATAAAGAAATGGCTTAAAAGTTTAGATAACAAGCCAAAAACCTTTAAAAAATTTGTCATGTCAAACAAACAAGTGACAGTTGAAATCTTGACTGACACTTGACAGTCGCGTGTAGTTTTGTTGTTTTTTTTAACACATTACAATATGAAAATTACTAAGAAAAGTAAAGAAAAAATGGAAAAGTTGAAGAAAAAACGTGGTACTAAACCTAAGAAAGAGCACGTTCTGATTGTGGCGCAAGAAATAAAGTTCGCTAGGTTACTATCTGGAAACGAAAAGAAAACTCGTGATCGAGTTCTGAAAACGCTGAAGAAATGGCTTTTGAACTGTTTCCAGAAAGGATACGGTATGTTTACTGTATATTAACACCTTCTTATTCAATAATTCATGTAAATTAATAAAGTTTCCTTAGTGTTTAAATATAACCTTAAAAAACATGTCGCATATTTTGACCAGCAATTATTTTATAATTTAACCTATTATTTCCTGTACAATATGCTTATTTATCTACATTTAATTATTTCCGAATTTTGATGCAGAATTCAAGGAAGACGACTTCACGCGCGTGTGGAAAGGACTTTTTTATGCGGTCTGGATGTCTGACAAGCCTCTAATCCAGGTAAATTATTGAGAACTAGCTGTTCGCCGCGGTTTCACCCGTATTCCCGTGGGATCTTATCTTGTCCCGGGATAAAATATAGCCTATGTTTATCAGGGATAATGTAGCTTTCTAATGGTAAAGGATTTTTTCAAATCGGTCCAGTAGTTTCAGAGCCTATTCAATGCAAACAAACAAACAATCAAATCTTTCCTCTTTATAATATTAGTAATTTAGTATATATTTAAATAGATGAAGACCTAAACAGGATAAAGCTTGAAGGCCTTTCAAATTGAATTTAGAGCTTTATCCTGTTTAGAGAATATTGTATCTAGAATTAAATTGAATAGCCTTTATCTACTGTAATTTTTATACAATTGTTAATTAATGATTCCTGATCAGTGTGTCCCTTTGACACAAAGGCCTCCTCCAGAAATGCCATCATCTCCGGGACTTTAACCATTTTTAAGTAGAGTGACAGCTTTATGCAGTTTGCTAGGAGTGGGCACTTCATCTAGATGAAATAGATATTTTCTTATGATGAATATAATTTAGACCGATAACACAGTATATGATGTCATTTTTTTTTCTATTCTGGATAATCTTGTGTTTGACCACAATCTCACCATGGTAAGTGATGATGTGGCCGAAGGTGGAAAGCACACAAAGCCTAGATGGGAACTGGCTCTCTCAAGTGCAGCTGTCGGAACACACCGATATGTGCTTGGCGACAGATTTTCAACTTGAGGGCGGTAGCCAGCCAGTTGGGTACTACAAAGTACCCTACCACCGTGCTATGGTTTCCTCACGATGTTTACTTCACCGAAAGCTCAAGCTCATTGTAGGATTCGAACCCACGACCTTCGTCGTGGTATCCGACGTCACTACCACTGAGCTATCAGCTTAGAAGAAATCTGGCTCCCCAAGTGTTTCCAAAACTCATAAACAGACTTTCAATAAAATATATGTAAAATGCTTTTTAATTACCAGGAAGAGTTATGTGACAACATAGCAGGTATATTGGATTTGTTCCCACCGGAACAAATCCGGCACGCCATCCTCATGATCAAGGCTGGCTTCAAAGTGCTCGCTACTGAGTGGTACGGGATTGACAACCATCGCATGGACAAGTTTCTTATGGTGAGCATTCCTTTAACATTTTATTTAATTATCCAATAACACAGGTGTGGGTTTGATTCCCACTGAGCTAGCGTAGCTGTAGAGTATACTTGATGAAACAATGTTTCTTTGATAGTGATAATGCCATTAATAAATTGAATTGCTAGAAAATATATTCTATTGTTGCACTTTTGTCCCAATGATAGCAAATGTCTTTTATGTTCCTAACCTATGTATTTTGTCAACAAATAAAAAATAATAAAAAAAAAAACATAAACACGTACGGACCCCTCGGTGAGCGAGTCCGACTCGCACTTGACAAGTTTTTTTAATATTATCGTATGAAAACAATATATCTTTAAAACAGTAACCTTATCTTCATTTGCATATGTACTTGTCACTGTACAGTTGGTGCGCCGCTACTTGAGAGGCAGTCTCCGCTGCCTGCTGCGCTGTGAGTGGAGCTTGGACTGCTGCAACATGTACTCAACCATGCTGTCTGCGAGCGACGGTAATGTCTTACTACTGATGACGTTTGTTACTCTTTCATGCTCAAACTACTGAACAAATTCTGATGTAAATTGGCACACAGGTAAATTATATCTTGGAATATTATATCTTGGGTAAGAATAAGATTTAATTAAGATCTTGGAGGGAAAAATATAGTTGGGATGCATTATTTATTATTAAAGTAAAAATATAACTGAGTATTTTGTGAATATTTCAAGTGCCTACCTGTTGCCATTATTGATATCGAGCAAAAAACGGCAAAAAAATTGTACGCGTTTATAAATATTTATTTTATTTTGTTTTTAGTATTTGTTGTTATAGCGGCAACAGAAATACATAATTTGTGAAAATTTCAACTGTCTAGCTATCGCGGTTCTTACAGCCTGGTGACAGACAGACGGACAGACAGCGAAGTCTTAGTAATAGGGTCCCGTTTTTACCCTTTGGGTACGGAATCCTAAAAACCAGCTAAGACCCCATCATGGTTGGCATAATGTTGTAAAATCGATATAAACATCGATTTTTTCGCTCCTATATTATTGGTTGTATCGATATATAATTGCAACCATAGCATGTAATGACTTAGTTATTTAGTTTATTTTTTACGTGTTTTAGGTTTATTCGCCGTGAAGACTCCACACTACGCACGGAACGCGACCTCCATGTTGTTGCATTTCATCGATTGCTATTTAGAAGAATTAGCCAAGGTATACTTGCTGTTTCTTTTTAAATTCTGGATAAGTTTGTGTTTGACCACAATCTCACCATGGTAAGTGATGATGTAGTTGAAGGTGGTACGAACACAAAGCCTAGATGGGAGCTGTCTCTCAAGTGCAACTATCGGAACACACCAATAGGTTCTTGTTGACCCTACCACCCGTGCTATGGTTTTCTCACCATGTTTTCCTTCACCGAAACATAGAACCCGATTGCAGCGCCACTTACTGGGTCCAATTACAAGCTAAATCAAGTGAGATGTGGTCAAACGCAAACCTATTGAACAATAAAAAAAATAAAATAAAAAAAAAATAAACCATCAAGGTTTATCTATAACATTCCATTAAAAAAAACATCAAAATCGTTCCAGCAAGATTAGGATGTCTATATTCAAGAAAACTATGTCAATAACCAGTACATAAAACACTAGTTCTCCTCCGCAGCTTCACCCGCGTTCCCGTGGGATTTTATCTTATCCTGGGATAAAATTATAGCCTATGTTAACCTGGAATAATGTAGTATTTGAATGGTGAAAGAATTTTTTAAATCGGCTCAGTAGTTTATGAGATTCGTTACATACATACAAATCTTTCCTCATTATAATATTAGTAAGAAGAAAGATATACAAAGAAATATATCTTATTTATGATTTTTCATTACTTTAACAACAAAGAGTAGATCTTATGGTGTATATTGTGTGACGTCACAAGTCAGTATTTAATACAAAACTCCATATAAACTATCGTTTTGACATTTAATAAAATAAGCAATTTGACTCCCCCTTCTAGGTGTCATCAGGCTCTATCCCCCCCTCATCGGTATGTGCGCTGCTCCGTCCGTTCTGTGAGTACGTCTGTGCCGGCTCAACTCCTCACCTGTGTGTATCCTCGCGGCGTCTCCTCACAGACCTGATGCGGCAGACAGACCAGGGTCTCGACTATCAGGACAAGACTGCCGCATGGCAGAAGGTAACTATCAGGGTGGAAATTTAGTAAATTTAATCCCCCCCTATGTCAGCAAAAGTAAGCAAAGATCTCCCCCCCCCCCCCCCCCCCTTCTATGCTTACGTAAGCATTGGTATATTATTACACCCCCATCCCCTTTTGGTGTTTACATAATACTTGGAGATGATGGCTCAGCGGTAGTGGTTTCAGATACCACGGCAAAGATCGTGGGTTCGAATCCTACAATGAGCTTGAATTTTCAAACATTGTGAGGAAACCATAGCACGATACTTTGTAATACCCGACTGGTTGGCTTCAATAACTATCGGTGTGTTCCGACAGTTGCACTTGAGAGCCAGTTCCCATCTAGGCTTTGCGTGCTTACCACCTTCGGCCACATCATCACTTACGATGGTGAGATTGTGGTCAAACACAAGCCTGGTAAACATAACGCTTTTTTCTTACGTGGCGATTTCTGCCAGCTGCAATAAATAAATTTAATATAAATAATGAACAGATGGGATGTCCTGAAGGCGGGCCTGAAGCTCTAGAGCTGGTGTCTGATGATGAAGGTGATGTGAATGAGAATGGTGATGCTGGCTCCGATGATGAAGATACGTAAGTTATTTTTACCACTTGGGTGAACATTTTGAGATCAGTTTTTGAAACCTATTTTGGGAAACAAATTCACCCGCGTTCCCGAGGGATCTTATCTGAGTTTCTTGCCGGTTCTTCTCAGTTGTTGTCTTACTTCCGAACCGGTGGTAACTTCTGTAATTCGACCTTCATAAGTGCCCTTCTAGGGCCTAAACTGAATAAATTGTTTTGAATTTATGAAACCCAAAAGGTCATCAAAACCCCTCGACCCTCGAGCTGGTCGCGTGGACGTGGTGTTGCCTACGTTGCCGGTGCCGGCGGACTTGTTGGCGGACATGTTGCGACACTTGCTCGCCAACACAAGCTCGCGAGCACACAAGAGAGCCAAGCTGTGTCTGCAACGGTATGTATTACATGAATCTTCTTTGTAGGGCAGTGAAAATATATATTTTATAAATTTTAGAAGAGAAATATATAGAGAGAATTAGTGAGAGGAAAACAGAGAGCGAGATAGATAGTGAGAGTGGGAGAGAGAGAGATGACTAGCGAGAGATTGGTAGAGATAGATAGCGAGAGAGAGAGAGTGAGAGAGAGAGAGTGAGAGAGAGAGTTTGTAAGAGAGGGAGAGAGATTTAGTGAGAGAGGGAGAGATAGAAAGCGAGATAATGATATTGAGACTTGTGGAGATAGATAGTGAGAGAGTGAGACAGAAAGATAGAATTATATCTCCCACTATTGTGAGATAGCGGTAAAGAGGCATAGATAGAGAGAGTGATAAAGAGATAGAGATAGTAAGAGAGAGAGTGGGCCTTCATGTGAATAAATAAATAACATTTTGCTAATATGTATGTATATTTAGATTCTTCAGTCATTAATATTTGGTCATAACCTATCCAATGTTAAGAGAATGAAGTAAGTTGTATTTGTTAATAGTTTCGAGCAGCTAGCCCACAACGAGTACCCCCTCCGTGTGCCGGGGGTAGGGGGGGTAGACGGGGGACGGGGGGAGGGGAAGATGTCAGCTCGCAACTCTGCACACTCCCTGAACGTTTTGGAGAAGAAACTTATCAACAATTCTGATGAGCTTGCATTGAGAGGTACATAATACATCATATTATCTTTAATGTATTTTTTAACATGATAGTTTTAATGTTAGTGACGTCGTATACCGCGGCGAAGGTCGTGGGTTCGAATCCTACAATGAGCTTGAGCTTTCAAACATGGTGAGGAAACCATAGCACGGTGGTAGAGTACTTTGTAGTACTTGACTACCACACTCAAGTTGAACTGTTGCTAAGCACCTGTTTGTGTTCCGACAGCTGCACTTGAGAGCCAGTTTCCATCTAGGTTTTGTGTGCTTACCACCTTCGGCCACATCATCACTCTTAACATGGTGAGATTGTGGTCAAACACCAGATTCCAAAAAAAAACAAAGTACCTTCACCAAAAGCTTAAGCCCATTGTAGGATTCGTACCCTCGTCCTTCGCCGCGGTATCCGACGTCACTACCACTGAGCTATCATCGCCTAAATTACTAGAATTATGATATTTGGTTTCAGGTCTCAGTAGGAAACATAGAAAGCGTTTATTAGCCAAGTCTCGCGCGGGACAGAGCATCGTTGAAGAGATCGACAAAATAAAACTAGCTAACAACACCTCCACTGTGAGTATATCATCATTTATACAGGGTGTGCGGTAAATAGAACGTCCAACTTAACGGGGAGATAGGCCAAACAGTTCATACACACCAATGTCTGTTGTGAGTGGGAATCGAACATGCGACCTGTGAAAAAAAAAATGTCTATCTATCCTAAAAACCACTGCAAGCATTTTGATGAAGTTTTCATGTTTAAATAAGAGGTCATGTAGCGACATCTATTTTCAACATATAGAAACGTATTAGTTTGCAGGACTCTTAGATAGATGGCGCCATAGTAAACTGCATCGCGCTAACGAAGTTCTCTAAACTATCTGCATAATATACAAGATTACATACAACATGTACAGTTGGACCGCGGTCACACCAATATCATTATTATTATTGCTACAATAGCCATCTTTTTTTAAATTCTGGATAGGCTTGTGTTTGACTACAATCACACCATGGTAAGTGATGATGTGGCCGAAAGTGGTAAGCATACAAAACCTAGATGGGAACATACCGACAGGTGCTTGGCGATAGATTTTCAACTTGTGTGGGGTATCCAGCCAGTCGAGTACTACAAAGTACCCTACCACCGTGCTATGGTTTCCTCACCACGTTTTCCTTCACCGAAAGCTCAAGCTCATTGTAGGATTCGAACCCACGACCTTCGCCGCGGTATCCGACGTCACTTACCACTGAGCTATCATCGCCTTAATCTAGTAATTATTTAATACTTTTCAGGCTGGTAATTGGGAAGTTGAAACATCAGAACCTGCAGCTAAAAAAGCTAAAACAGACAACAAACCAGACGACACTTCAAACAAAGAAAACCAACACAAAAAGAAAAACAAGAAACAAATAGATAAACAAAATAATAAACGTAAAAGCGATAAAGTGACCGTCAATGGAGACGTCAAAAAAGAGATCATAGAGAATCCAGAGAGAAGAGAAGAGAAAGAAGTTAAGGTAAAAAGTGTTGTTAAAGAAGTATTGAATGATAATAAGAATAAGGTGGTTAAAGAAAAGGATAAAAATGAACTCATTTTAAACATTAGCGCAATGCCCAAACAAAAACAGCATAAAACTGAAACGAAAAACCAAGCTGAACCAACAAAAAAACAAATTAAAACGCAGCTTCAATCAGTAGTCGTAAACAAAGTAAAGAAATTCCAGAAACAAACACAGAACAAACAGGAGATTCCAGCAAATATTTCGTATGATACACCGAAAAAGGTGAAGTTTGTGTTAAAGAATAACTCGATGCAAGGACCAGTGGATTACTATAAGAGTGTGCGACAGAGTCCGAGCATACCATACGATAGCAGCAAGAAACCTAGCAAGACTAATTTGAAGCCGTCCACTCCATCACCGATCAATCCGTTCTTTAAAAAGAAGCTAAAAATGAAAAAATGAAAATATTTAAAGGCGATGATAGCTCAGTGGTAGAGACGTCGGATACCGCGGCGAAGGTCGTGGGTTCGAATCCTACTTAGAGCTTGAGCTTCCGGTGAAGGAAAACATTGTGAGGAAACCATAGCACGGTGGAAGGGTACTTTGGCTGGCTACCACTCTCAAGTTGAAAATCTGTCGCCAAGCACCTATCGGTGTGTTCCGACAGCTGCACTTGAGAGCCAGTTCGCCTTTAAGGCATTGTAATAAGGTGTACAACACATTGGCAATCGCCCTGGTATTGCCAATGTCTATAGGCGACGGTTGTCACTTACCATCAGGTGACCCGCCTGCCTTGTTGTCACTTATGACATAAAATAAAATGGCTGTGGTTTCGCTCGCTTGGTAGTTTTAATCTCTTATTTGCTTCACTAAAATGGACAGTACTCCGCTGTCTTGCATATGTTGAAAATTTATATCAAAATCGATTGTAATTATGGTTCAAGTGAAAATATTCGCTAGTGCGGGTAGTCATAAAATTACCGAGTGTATTTGAATGTTTATTCGTGAGCGAGGCAAGCGAATATCGACTTTATTTGTATTAGCCGTAAGGGGTTTATACCGTTAGTATGTTTTTAATTACTAGCATAATTTTGTTATCGCCATTACCATTGTAATAATTGATAAAATAAATATAATTAGTATTAATTTAGTTGTTTTATTATTTACTTAATGTGTCATTTTTTTACATTTTAGTTGTAAAAAGATACGAGCGATCCTTACTGTAGTCGTAACATCTGACATCTCACCTTGGTACATACCAACCTCAACCTCTTTGAGTTACATATTATCCATATGTATATTTTTTATATTCTTTAACTTTTGTATTTCTTTAAGAGATCATTCCTTAAAAGTATCATTTTTACATCTAGTGTAAATAGAGAGGAGAGTTAACTAAAGACTCTGTACTAAAACATGTAGATTAATGATACAGCGTTATTAATTAAAGTATACAAAGTTAATGGCTCGATGGCTGGAGCCAAAGTGACCGCTCGTTGCTAGTCCCGTTTTTCATGCAGCCAACCGTCAATATCCCCTCTCTGCACAGAGTTGCCAACACTAGCGCTTATGAAACTACACCGGGCAATAAAATTATGTTAGCCACCGAATTTGGCAATAGCGATACTTTAAAATATTTCTACTATTATTTCTCTGAAATACATTTCTTATGAGCCGGGTCTGGGGCAATTTTGGCGGATCTCCTTTATTATTAAAACTCACTGCGGGCACGTGTTATGGCTTTCGCGATGAGGGAAGGCAGAGTAGGCAGACTATTCACCCTGATGGTAACTTCTTTCATCGAATTATATGGAGAGTAAATAAAACGACCACAAACTGTATATAATATTAATGTTGCTATAATATGGTACATAATAATTATATTTACAATTATTTATTTATACAGGTGGTCTTTCCTTACAACTACCCTCTTAAATACGTACCATAGACACAATTGTTTGTCTATGATCAATTCTCACCTGGCAACATTACATGAAGAGCTTGGCTTTAAGGTCAAGCTGTTGTCTTAGTTTTTAAAAATCTCGAATTGTTTACCCTCGTTTAAGAAATTGTATCGTTATTTAATAAATATTAATGAGATGAAGCAAGAATTATGTATTCTAAATGGATAGGTAACTCTAAATACCTACTTGAAGCAAATACCTATCCATTTAGAATACATAATTCTTCAGATGAAGTGTTCAAAATTCCGTAAATGTCCCGACACTACAAGAATGAGAAACAAGCCCCTTATTTCTTAATCCTAGTAATATCTTTGTTAGAAAAACAAAATTGATAAAAATATAAAAAACAGCAAGTATAAATAAGTTTTGCGTTTGAGGCTGAATCAGCTAAAACCCTTTGCCTGATATTATACACCATTTAAAGAGTAAACAATCGAGATAAACATTTAAAAATAAACATTAAAACTATATTTACATTTCATTTGTTGATAAAGTTCAGCAAATATGTCAGAATTCATTCACTTTGTACATTACGGAGACAGGATTTGATGTACTACACACACTATATAAAGGCCCAAAAATGGTTTGAACAATTCCTGAGCCTACTTGTACAGACATAGACAAGGTTACATTTCTACATTCTAATTTCCATAGAGTATTTACAATAAAGGAAGTGAATTTTTAGTCTGTGTCCTTTTAACATGCGAATAATCCTATAATTATTTACATAAATGCATTTAATATATTTTTTATTATTAGGTACATTAAACATATAAAATCGAATAATTATGCCACGAACATATATTCATCTAATACATAGATACTTATATTTATATATAATTTGTTTGTTTAATTCATGTAACAACTACAATTTCGTACTATTGTTATTGGCACTGCACAGGTTATTTTTTTTATATATTTATTTATGGCGGGAGAATCTATGATAATAATCATTGTATGCAATAAAATTGTTTATTATTAATATATAAAAAAGCAGTTATCTAGTCACGGTGACTGCTTAGTGCAAATGTGAATGCTCGAACATTTATCTAGTCACGGTGACTGCTTAGTGCAAATGTGGCTGCTCGAGCAGTTGTGTAGTCATGGTGACTGCTTAGTGCAGTCGTAATGTAACGCTATTCTTGTGCAATATTTTGTGATTTTCAAATGTGTAAGTATTTAGGTTTTTGCTAAATTCTCGCCGTTGTATATTTAATTATATAGATTCACCGTCCATATAATTATTCATAATAACAAATTATGGAATGTCTTTAATATTTGTGGTCATAGTTGCGACATTGACCTATACTATACATATTAATAATATAAATAATACATTGAATTTGTTGATCAGTTTATTTAAAAGCTACCTCTACATTGACCCTCTGAATTAATTGGCGTACCTATAGTACAAAGTTTTTTCCAATATTATATACAGTTTCTCAAACTTCAATCAGAATTGAATAAACTTTAAGAAATATAGTATTTGTACTTAATTGTCTATGGGATCTTTATGGATAAATGAATCGATTACGTATTGGTCTCTCTATCTAATTTAGTCTCAGCGTATCTTTCTAACATGAGAAAATTCTTCCATAGTTTCTTAGACATCTTCTTTTCCAGGGATAAAAAATATCCTGTTTTATTCCAGTATATGATCTGCCTGTGTGCCAAGTTTCATCAAAATACGTTCAGTTGCTTTTTTTTAACGACGTACATGACTTTATATTTTACTCTTTCAATAATCCAGTTAAGAAAGAGAATCGAAACTTGTTTATAAAAAAATCTAATCATTTTTTATTTTTGACAGAACGACTTGATAACTTTATGTCAAACTGACAGATTCTTTGCTTGTCATTAATTAGGCCTTTAAAGCATCTAGTATTTACTTATAAAAAAGTAAAGTATATAATAAATATCCTGACATTCACACGGCCATCTCATCCCAACCAGATATGCTACATATACTACTTTAGATAATTTACATCAAGACTTAGGACATGTTCCTACACAAATGTCTGTCCTAGATGGGAATCGAACCCGCGAGCTGTACCGTGAGTGATCTTGCCAACCACGCCAACCGGCCCTATGTTATCAACGCAGCATCTATCCAGGCGACGTCAGAGAGTCAAAATATACATTGATACCTGTGACCAATGATATTATAAAAAAAGTGTAGATAGGTTACCTACACAACGATCGAATCTTAAAAAATGGCCGAGAAATGTCACTCTAACGCAACAAATAACTTAATATTGCAATATCCACACTACATTAGGATATCTCAGAACACACGTAATTTTTGTTTGTTTTGGGTCACTTTTACTAATTGCACTTAATATAATTATAATATTTTTTATTTGTTCAATTCATTTTCGTATAAACAATTTTTTTTTATTATCACAGACTCGGACATTTCACACTCGGCTATCTGATCCCAAACTAAGCAGAGCTTGTAATATGGAAACCAGATCACTGATATACTACATATACTACGTTTTTTTTGTAAATACATAATTACACCCAGACTCAGGACAAACAGACATGTTCATGCACACAAATGTGTGTCCTGGATGGGAATCGAACCCACGACCTGCGGCGTGATAGGCAGTATGTTAACCAACCACGCCAACCGGCCCGTCATACGTGAAGTGCATCCGTTGGTGGCGACGCGACACAGGTCAGGTTAGGCTAATTAGCCACTCTTTAGCCCGCTTATGATCTATCTACACCTTTTTATAGTAATATTATCAGTGCCAAGTATCAATATAAGATATGTTAGAGGGAGTATAGTACAGTATTTACAATGTATCGCAAGTGTAATATATATGTATGGTGTGGTCGTCGATGAGAGTCGTCCTCACCGTGCACAGGGGGTGCGAGGAGAGGGGCGCCGGGGGGACGAGGGGCCGCGGAGGGGGCTACGTGCGTCCCCCCACTGGGGGCGGCTTGGGGGGCAGGCGGGGGGCGATGTTGCTGTAACAAATGTTGAGTTAATATATTATTTTATGGGAAAAAAACAGGTCAAGTGCGAGTTGGACTCGCGCACTGTTTTTTCATGTGTTGTTATAGCGGCAACAGAAATACATCATCTGTGAAAATTTTAAATGTCTAGCTATCACGGTTCATGAGATACAGCCTGGTGAACGGACAGTAGAGTTTTAGTAATAGGGTTTCCGTTTTTACCCTACGGAACCCTAAAAAGAGGGCAGCGAAATTAATTTTACTATACAGGTGAACCAAAACCTCCCAAAGCCAAAAGAGTTATTTTGGATTCTCCGATTTCATTTATAGTCATACATTTTGTTGTGGTCAGCTGATTGTTATGTATGAAAAGTTATTTTTTTGTCAAAAACTAAAAAATGTTATACACTTATCATTACTGGATAAAAAATATCCTATATCTTTCTCCAAGGTTCCATCTATCTCTATACCAAATTTCATTTAAGTCAGTTCAGCGATTTAAGCGTGAAGAGATGACAGACAGACAAACTATATATCTATAGCGATGATATCTCAGTGGTAGTATCATCGGATACCGCTGCGAAGGTCGTGGGTTCGAATCCTACAATGAGCTTGAGCTTTCGGTGAAGGAAAACATGGTGAGAAAACCATAGCACGATGGTAGGGTACTTTGTAGTACTCGACTGGCTGACTACCACCCTCAAGTTGAATCTGTCGCCAAGCACCTATCGGTGTGTTCCGGCAGCTGCACTTGAGAGCCAGTTCCCATCTAGGCTTTGTGTGCTTACCACCTTCACCCACATCATCAATTACCATGGTGAGCCACAAAAGGTTATCCAGAATAATGAGTGTATATACTGACGTGTTATTATGATGTCTCCGCTGCAGTATGGTGGAGTGCGCCGGCCGCAGCAGCTCGGGCGCCGGCGCCGGCCGCGGGGGCAGCGGGGGCGGAACCCCACTGACCCCGCTGACCCCCACAGTGGAGCCGTACACGGGGGACGCCGACGTAGACGAGCTAGCGTTCGTGTTTATCGACTGTATAATAAATAATAATAAAATGTGTACTTTATTTCTCCCACATTAAATTACAGTAATAAATACAATTTATAATCGTCACATCCACTTAAATTGTAGGAGACTGGTGCCTAAGATAGGTAGGGCATGTGTTTCAGGACACCAGGCCTGCCCACGGTTCACGTAATGAACAAATATAAATAATAAATCATTGACAGGACCTTATCAAGAAAATACCAGAAGAATTTTATAACAAAATTAAATTAAAGCATTAAAAAGGTTAAAAAAAAGCTAAAAGCTAGCTAACTAGCTGTTCCTGCGGTTTCATCCGGATAAATATATGTTCTATGTTCATCAGGGATAATGTAGTTTTCTAATGGTGAAAGAATTTTTTAAATCGGTCCAGTAGTTTCAGAATCTGTTCAACGCTAACAAACAATCAAATTTTTCCTTTTTATAATATTAGTATAGAAGTATAGACAAGTTTCATCGAAATCCCTTGAGTAGTTTTTATGTGAAAGAGTAACAAACATATTTATGCAAACAAAATTTATAATTACGTACGATATCAGTTTTTTTATTTTTTTATGTCACAAGTGACATCGAGGCAGGCGGGTCACCTGATGGTAAGTGACAACCGTCGCCTATACACATTGGCAATACCAGGGGATTGCTAATGTGTTGTACACCCTATTACAATGCCTTAAAGGCGAACTGGCTCTCAAGTGCAATTGCCGGAACACACCAACAGGTGCTTGACGACAGATTTTCAACTTGAGGGTGGTAGCCAGCCAGTCGAGTACTACAAAGTACCCTACCACCGTGCGAGTTTGTTTTTCAGGTGATAGTTTTCAACATTGGATTCAAAAACGTAGCTATTTTTATACAGATAGAGAATACTATTTAGCTAAAACCACGATTCTTATACAGGATGTCCGGTAAGTAGCAAATTCGTTGGTTCACACATTGCCTATCACGCCGCAGGTCGTGGGTTCGATTCCCATCCAGGACACACATTTATGTGCATGAACATGTCTGTTTGTCCTGAGTCCAAGTGTAATTATCTATTTAAGTATGTATTTACAAAAAAAAAAGTAGTATATGTAGTATATCAGTGATCTGGTTGTCCATATTACAAGCTCTGATTAGTTTGGGATCAGATAGCCGAGTGTGAACAAATGTCCCAGGATATTTATTATTATTTATTTATTTTATTGAGCTCATTATTTGTATATGTTGGTCTACCGTCTACCTATCTCCCCCTTAAGTTTTTTGTACTACTTACCGTGCGCGGACATACTGTATATTAAATATACTTGTTGTTGAACTTAAAAGTTATAGTTATATAAAGTTACCAAGTGTGGCGTGGGGGGTGCCACCGAGTCCCTCCTCCTGCGCGGGGGCAGCGGGGGCGGAGTGCCACACGACGACGCTGTGTGTAAAAATAAACATATTTTTTAAATGTATTTAGCCAGTATCAAGTACGTTTATAATATTCTTCTTATAGATATGTTACACTAGCTCTCCTCCGCGGGTTCACCTGCGTCCCCGAGGGATCTTATCCTTTCCCGGGATAAAAAGTATCCTATGTGTTATTTCAGGATATGATCTACCTGTATGCCAAGTGTCATCAAAATCCGTTGAGTCGTTTTTGCGTGAAAGAGTAACAAACATTCATCCTTCCAAACTTTCACATTTATCATATTAGTGGGATAGTCACGTTTTATTATCACATTCACTGTAATGTCTAGTCCTCGTCCGTACAAGTCAAGGCGATGATAGCTCAGTGGTAAGTGACGTCGAATGCCGCGGCGAAGGTAGTGGGTTCGAATCCTACAATGAGCTTGAGCTTTCGGTGAAGGAAAACATCGTGAGGAAACCATAGCACGGTGGTAGGGTATATTGTAGTACTCGACTGGCTGGCTACCACCCTCAAGTTGAAAATCTGTCGCCAAACACCTATCGGTGTGTTCCGACAGCTGCACTTGAGAGCCAGTTCCCATCTAGGCTTTGTGTGCTTACCATCTTCGGCCACATCATCACTTACCATGGTGAGATTGTGGTCAAACACAAGCCTATCGAATATAAAAAAAAAAAGGTTTTAGTGAAATTAGCGGCTGTTCCACTAAAACTTTTCACGGACTTTTTGGGACAACCTGAAAAGTCACGATACACGCTTTCCTTTCATTTCACTTCACTTGTGCACTTAGATTGATCATTGGACAAAACACCACCGACATTATTCAATAAAACTCAATATGCACACATTTCATGAAAATAAAACGAAAACGCAACGTCACTTCGCAAGTTCCCGCCAAAAAGTATTTTTTACGTCAGTCATCTGATGGTCTACCGTCAGTGACTACCGTCGCTTACATTGGCAAGACCAACTGCCGGAACACACTATAGGTAGGCAACAGATTGTCAACTTGAGAGTGCTAGTCAACCAGTTGAGTACAATAAAGCATCCTAATCCTCAAACTCATTATAGGATTCGAAGCCACGACCTTCGTTACGGTATCCAACGCCACTACCACTGAGCTACTATCCACATATATTTTTTTATCACAAGTGACAACCAGGTAGGCGGGTCACCTGATGGTAAGTGAAAACCGTCGCCTATAGACATTAGCAATACCAGATGGACTGTCAATGTGTTGTACACCTTATTACAATGTCTTAAAGGCAACTGGCTCTCAAGTGCCGGAACACACCAACAGGTGCTTAGCGACAGTTAGCCAGCCAGTCGAGTACTACAAAGTACCCTACCACCGTGCTATGGTTTCCCCGAAAGTTTTCACGGGAAGCTCAAGTTCATTGTCGGATTCGAAGCCACGACCTTCGTTACTCGCCTATGATGGAGGGGAGGACGGCCCTCTTCTTTTTCTTGATCTCGGAGAAGCGACCGTGTCGTGCGGACGATACCTACCTACTTGCATATTTTTCATACCTTTATATATATTTTTTCTAGATTTAGTGTGTTTTAATTATTGTTGTCAAAACAAAAAAACTCAAATGGAGGTGGGTAGGCCACATGATGAGAGAAAATAGTAACAAATGGACAAAAGACATAACAGTATGGACCCCTAGATTCCAAACAAAAAGAAAAAGAGGAAGACAAAGAAAACGCTGGTCTGATGACATTAAAAAGATTGCGGGTCCACTATGGTACAGAACAACTCAAATAAGAACAGACTGGAAAGAGCTGGAGACCTTCGTGTCGCAAAGACACGCCGACACAAAACACTTTTGTATTGATTAAAAAAAAAAAATCTATACTGTAAATTATGTTGGCAATTATTTTTAATTATTGCTATTTGTAAATTATCTTCTAATGGAGTTTTTTTTTTTTATTCTGGATAGGCTTGTGTTTGACCACAATCTCACCATGGTAAGTGATGATGTGGCCGAAGATGGTAAGCACACAAAGCCTAGATGGGAACTGGCTCTCAAGTGCAGCTGTCGGAACACACCGATAGGTGTTTTGGCGACAGATTTTCAACTTGAGGGTGGTAGCCAGCCAGTCGGGTACTACAAAGTACCCTGCCACCGTGCTATGGTTTCCTCACGATGTTTGAAAGCTCAAGCTCATTGTAGGATTCGAACCCACGACCTTCGCCGCGGTATTCGACGTCACTTACCACTGAGCTATCATCGCCTTAGAGTTTATTAAAATTGTGTTTCTATAAAATACGAGTTTCACTTATGATTTCCAATAATATAGTAAGTGGTGGTAATACTGACGGTGATGCGGCGTGAGTGGAGGCGCCGGGGGGGACGACGAGGGGGCGGAGCTTGTCCCCCCCGCTGCTGCAGCGCCGGCGCCGGCACCAGCGGCGGCACCAGCGGCGGGGAAACTGAACGCGCCCACCCTGCAACAATACATACACATGCCTTTGTTAACATATTGACTAAATTACATCTCTACTAATATTATAAAGAGGAAACATTTGTAGACTTTTTGGCGGGAACTTGCGAAGTGACGTTGTGTTTTCGTTTTATTTTCATTAAGTTCGTGTATTTTGAGTTTTATTGAATAATTTCGGTGGTGTTTTGTCCAATAAAGATCAATCTAAGTGCACAAGTGAAGTGAAATGAAATGAAAGCGTGTATCGTGACTTTCCAGGTTGTCCCAAAAAGTCCATGAAATGTTTTAGTGGAATAGCCACCAATTTCACAAAAATTAGACCGGACTTGTACGGACGAGGACTAGACTTTACAGTGAAAGTGACAATAAAACGTGACTAAACATAAAATATTAATATTTAAAATAAAGAAATGGCTTAAAGGTCTCGATACCAGGCCAAAAATCTTCCTAAAAAAAAAAAAAAAAAGAAAGATTTGTAATTCAAATACTGGACCAATTTAAAAAATCTTTCGCCATTAGAATGCTATATTATCCCTGAGTAACATAGGCTATATTTTTATCCTGGGAAAAGATAAGGTTCCGCGGAAACGCGGGTGAATCCGCGGTGGACACCTAGTCATTTATAAGACTCTAAAATAAAAATATATGATAAAAGTGACATTGCGGTGGAAAAAAAAAATCACCCGCCTTCCCGTGGGATCTTATCTTTTCCCGGGATAAAAATATAGCCTATGACACTCACAAATAACGTGGCTTTCTATTGGTAAAAGAATTTTGTAAATCGGTTCAGTAGATCCAGAGATTACCCCCTACAACCTCACAACACTTTACCGCTTTATAATATTAGTATAGATGCATGTTAAGAAAATGACATACTGTCTATTAGAAAATGAGGCGGTAATATGCGCCATATAAGTTAACTAATTTTCCGCCCCGCGGTTTCACCCGCGTTTCCGAGGGATCTTATCTTTACCCAGGATAAAAAGTACCCTGTGTCCTTCTCCAAGGTTTCATCTATCTCTATACTAAAATTCATCTAAATCGGTTCAGCGTAACAGACAGATTGACATACAGACACACTTTCGCATTTATAGTATTAGTATGGAGTTTTATTGGTTAACGAAACCTTGGTATCTCTCACAGAACACAATGACATGTGTGATAACAATACATACAAACACCAAATTTTAAATTCTAGTTTTCCGCCCCGCGGTTTCACCCGCGTTCCCGAGGGATCCTATCTCTTCCCGGGATTAAAAGTCTCTATACCAAATTTCATCTAAATCGGTTCAGCGGTTTAGACGTGAAAAGGTAACACACAGACAGACACTTTCGCATTTACAATATTAGTAGGAATTAGTAAATTTTGCCTACGTCCACATTTCACCCCTTTTTTTTACTTATTTAGGGGGTTAATTCAAGAAAAGTAGTAGAGTAGTTACCTGTCAGCTTGCACGGAGGGACTGGCGGGGGGCTGCGGCGCGGGGGAACGTTTCGGAGACATCGTCGGCATACTGGGGACAGACACACATACTACATTAAACTATGGAATTGACATTTTGCTTGGCGTAATCTCACCATGGTAAGTGATGATGTGGCCGAAGGTGGTAAACACACAAAGCTGAGAAGGAACTGGCTCTCAAATACAACTGCCGGAACACACCGATAGGTGCTTGGCGACAGATTTGAGGGTGGCAATCACGCAGTCGGGTACTACAAAGTACCCTACCACTGTGCTAAACAATATCTAACGGTTAGTGTTGTATTGTATAAAAAATCAAAAAATATTAGAAAATGGTACGTTGTAAATTCCTCAAAACCAATTGAACGACAAAGAGTAGATATTTTGATGGTGTATATTTATAATGTCACAAGGGAGTATTTAATACAAAATCATATATTCCAAAATAGCAGAAAAAAACACATAACTATTCTTAAAACACATATCTTTTCTTACAAAAGCCCATTTAAGTTAAGAAAAACTATTTCAAATGGTCTAATAAATAATTAATAAAATAATAAACAACAGTACCTCACAATGACAGCATAAAACACTAAATGCTGACAGACGGACAGACGGGCCGTGATATCGTTTAGATACAGAGTTATATTACATAATTACTGTTGCAATTTATCTATTGCACACGTGTGTTATCCACATCTGGCCGACATGAGAAATATTATCTGTTTATGTCAAAATTATTTTTACAACTGCGCAATATGGCCGTAATATCAATAAATTTAGTGATTAAATGCGATGATAGCTCAGTGGTAGTGACGTCCAATACCGCGGCGAAGGTCGTGGGCTCGAATCCTACAATGAGCTTTCGGTGAGGTGAAGGAAAACATGGTGAGGAAACCATAGCACGGTGGTAGGGTACTTTGTAGTACCCGACTGGGTGGCTACCACGCTCAAGCTGAAAATCTGTCGCCAAGCACCTATCGGTGTTCCGACAGCTGCACTTGAGAGCCAGCTCCCTTCAAGGCTTTGTGTGCTTACCACCTTCGGCCACATCATCACTTATCATCGTGAGATTGTAGTCAAACACAAGCCTATCCAGAATAAAAAAAATAAAAAAAACATCCTTGAAAACTTGGTATTAAATTATTTTGTACCCAATATAGAATATGCATGTTATTCAAATAGGTGTAATATTTGTTTTAATAAACTCTATTACTTGAGGCAAAGAAATATCAAAGCTGCCGAACCTACGAATATAACATATACCAACTTACTATGGACTTTGTGACGTCAAAGTCTATGGTCCAAACGCGTTAATCTGTTGATTCACGACATGAACCTGTCATGTCATTTTCAAGTAAATGTCATCGTCCCGATTGTCCCATTTGAGAACCAAGTGGTGCGGACTCTGAAACCCAGATTGGCCCAAGAAAGAACTGACAGGTTAATAGTTACCGTGCGATGAACATGTCGTGATGCTTCGGACTGGGCGGCGGCCGGTCCGGCGGCTCGGGCGGCGGAGACCACGACATACTGCCTGTATAACAATACAATACAATACAATAAACAATCATAGACTTGTAGTACTCGACTGTAGTACTGGCTGGCTACCACATACAACTTTGACGGGCCGGTTGGCGTGGTTGGTTAACACACTGCTTATCACTCCGCAGGTCGTGGGTTCGATTCCCATCTAGGACAGACATTTGTGTGCATGAACATGTCTGTTTGTCCTGAGTCTGGGTGTAATTATCTATTTAGAAAAAAAAGTAGTATATGTAGTATATCAGTGATCTGGTTGTCCATATTACAAGCTCTGCTTAGTTTGGGATCAGATAGCCGTGTGTGAGAAATGTCCGAGGATATTTATACAAGTTGAACTGTCGACAAGTACTTCTGTGCTTTTCTTCTTGTGTGATTACCACCTTCGGCCACATCATCACTTACTATGGTGAGATTGTGGTCAAACACAAGCTTATCCAGAAAAGAAAAGATAAACTTTATCTCTCTCTCTAATTTGCATATATATATTTTATTATAATTAATATATCAGAGTCATAGATAAGACAGAAAGATCGCTTGGAGGAGACATAACGCAATTTCCTTACGTGACGATTTCTGCGAGTACATAAACGTATCCAGTGTATTTTTGTATTAGTTTAAGAATAAAATTGTTAAACATTTAAAAAAAAAAGCCAAAAATGTAACCTTGCTGAGTTTCTTGCCGGTTCTTCTCAGTTGTTGTCTCACTTCCGAACCGGTGGTAGCTTCACATCAAAAAAGTATGTGATCACTAGCATAAGGTGATATAATTTCTAAGATTGAACTTTATTAAGAAAAAATATTTGTTATGTGTTTTCTTTAAATATAAATAAATTACCTTGTTTGAAATTAATAAATAAAACTATTTTTATAAAAAAAATGATGATTTTATCGCAAACTTTTTTTGATGTGTGTAAGTGCCCTGCTAGGGCCTAAACTGAATAAATGGCTTTGACTTTGAATGCAACATGAGTAAACAGTACCGTAAAAGTATATAAAAATAAATACGTACAATTATGTAGGTGTGTTGGGGAGACAGGCCGCCGGGGCAGCACCGGGGGTACATCGCTGGTGCGGTTGGTGTTGGCGTTGGTGTTGGTGCTGGAGTTGGTGCTGGCGAGGCTGGCCACCGACGTGGTGCTGTTGCGTGGTAAGAGGGGAGGGACTCGCTCCTGGAAACAAATATCAGTATTGTAATATACATATTATAAAAAGAAAAGATTGTTTTTTTGATATTGTAATGGAATAATCACAATAAATATTTGACCAATGAAAAAAATATTTTATCTATAGAAAGCTACATTATCTGCGAGTTGCGACTAACATCCATACTAATATTATAAATGCGAAAGTGTGTCTGTCTGTCTGTCTGTTACCTCTTCACACTTAAACCGCCGAACCGTTTAGATTAAATTCGGTATAGGGATTGTTGGAGTGCCGGGAAAAAACATAGGATAGCTTTTATCCTAGAAATAACCCTTTAAGGGGATGAAAAGGGGGGTGGAAGTTCGTATGGGAAATCAATTACCACTGAACTAATTTGATTTTGTCTGTCTGTTACTTCTTTACGCTTAAACCGCTGAACCGATTTAGATGAGATTTGGAATAGATATAGATAGAACCTTGGAGAAGGACATAGGATACTTTTTGTCCCGGGAAAAAGATAAGATCCCTCGGGAAAGCGGGTGAAACCGCACGGAACAGCTAGTATTAAATAGTTTTTAAAAGAGTTTTCAATTTCAATGAAGTTTGTAGGCCGTACTAAAGTACATTCTACACACGTACACGCACACACACACGTACACGCACACACACATAGTTAAGTACAGTGTGAGAGGTGACCTGGTCGTGTCTCCAGGTGCCCAGGTGGTCACCGCGCTGCGGGTAGAACAGCTCCGCATCGACGATGGCGCCGCGCGGGGAGAGCGCCACCGGCTTGCGAGACCACGACGTACTGCACGCTGACGTCAACGTCGACGTCGACCCTTGCCTGGAAGTAACACTACTGTCAACATGTCATCTGACATCTCACATTGAGTTTGAGGCTGTATGGGATAAAACCCTTTGCCTACACTACAGGAGAGGAAAAAAATTAAGCACTTCCATAATCTGACAACTCGACTTCCGGTCACGAAATCACACACACAGATAGCAGGAATGCGAGAATGATATTACGCATAAAAAAGTACACTGTGAGTATATTTTCTACTGTCACATACTACTGCTTACAAATGGGAGAAAATTATGCTGTTAAATACGGGGCAATATTTCGAAACCCCATTGCAAAAAATTGCCTTGGAGAGTTTCTAGCCGGAGTGTTCTCAGTGTATTCGGAACCGGTGCAGTGGTAGGCAATAGGGATGATGAAGAAAAAATACCTATTAACTAGTGTAAAAGACTTCTAAAAATACTCAAAAATAGTTAACACGGTGTAAAAGTCCGCCTTTCTATGATTTTTAATTACCAATTTAACGACAAAGAGTAGGTATTTTGATGGTGTATATTGTATGACGTCACAAGTATGTATTTCATACACAACTCCATATAAATAATCGTTTTGACATTTAATAATCAGGAGCTGATTTGATATGTCGGTCACCATACGTATTGTTAACGTTCATAAGTGCCTTGCCAGGGCCTAAACAGAATAAATGACGTTTTGATTTTGATACACTTCTAAGAAAATCATAACACATTATTTAAAGTTCTGTTTTTGTGGTAATAAATAAAATTAAAAGTAGTATTAATAACCTTTCATGTCTGGGCGAGTGTCGGTCCCTCGGCGAGGGCGGCTCATCTCGAGCGCTGCTCCTGTACACAAATAATACATATTACTACATTTCAGAGTCAAAATAAACTTTTATCTCTCTGCAGCCCAAAAATTACCCTATCTGCATTGATATCTAATAACTAAAGATAAATAATCCCAAGCAAAAGTTATCTGAAAACTGTCTCAAATTGTGTCGGGTAATACTAGTAATTTTTTTAAGTTTTATTCACAAAGGCAATAAAATTTTACGACTCATATCGGCTAGCCAAATATATGTTAAATTAAACGAGCACTGAGACATGTTTACCGTCGGTGCGTTCGAATGGTACTAGATTAAAAGACCACCCAAATGTTCGGGTGGGTAGACATTCGGTAAGGCCATTTTTGTCGCCGACTGTGTATCTTTAGTTATTAGATATCAAAGTGTGCAGCCCAAAAACTACCCTATTTTCAAAATAAAAGTTTACTAATAAATATCGTGGACACTTACATACATACTTAAATAGATAATAGGCTGGTCTGCTTGAGCTTGTTATTTACAATCACTCGGTAACTATATTATACTTCTTTATTCTTTTTTTGCCGCCATAACACACTAGTGTGTTAGTGAGACTAAATAAATATATAATTATTAAATGTAATTTTAAAACGAGTAATTGCGGAGTTTATTGCCGGCTCTTCTCAGCAAAAGCTACCTTCCGAACCGTGCGTTAGAGTTTTTCATAAATAAAACATGTGACGATTAAAAATACTTGTAAGGGGCCGTCCATTAATCACGTGAGACTCGAAAGGGGGGGATATATTACAAGAGGGGAGTAGTAAGATATCACGTGTGTTTATTTTTTTGTCAAACGCCCGATTTCTAAACGAAAAAGCGGCGTGTAGTGTGACCTTGACTCGCCGTTGCCAGGCAACGAACGAAATAAAAAAGATTATTTATAGTTATTAAAATACACGTGATTTTGGGTGGGGGGGGGGGGGTTAGTCTTAAACTTCACCACGTATCACCAAGGGGGAGGAGGGGGATAAAAAAAAATCTAAAAAAACATCACGTGAGGCAGTGTTCAAGTATTACGTAACGAATTTGGGGGGGGGGGGGGGGGGGGGTCTTGTAAAACGTTACGATGCGTTACAGGGGCGGGAGGGGTTTGAACTACGTGTTACGTAACACTTTATTTTAACATTTTCGGTACTTTACGCCACATAATTGTGACTTTTAGGTCAAAATGCTCACTTGATGGTTACGTAACGTCTTACTAGGGGGGAGGGGGGGGGACAGAAAATCGTGACGGCGCGTTACATGGGGGGAGGGGGGGGTCAAAAATCTCCAAATATTGCGTTACGTAATACTTGAACGCTCCCTGATTAATGGACGGTGGCCCCTAATGAGTTAATTTAAATAAATATATCTTTGAATTATCCAATTAGGATTTTTGATAGACAAGACAAACAGACTGGATAATATAGAGGGTAAGTAGTTAGTTACCTGTTGTTAATGTTGGTATTGGCGATGGTGTTGGCGGTGTTGTTGGCGGTGCTGTTGGTATTGTTGGGCTTGCCCTTGTCGAAGAGTGCGAGACCCTTGTCGAACAAACTGAGTTGGCTGAGCGAGCTGCGCTCCAGCCGGGGACTCACCACTTCTTGCTTGCTACCTACAATGCAATACAATAAATGTAAAAATAAAGGTATTATTCTAATTATATTATTGTAATTTTTTTTTCTCGATAGGATTGTGTTTGACCACAATCTCACCATGGTAAGTGATGTGGCCGAAGGTGGTAAGCACACAAAGCCTAGATGGGAACTGGCTCACTGGGACAACTAAAACATTCAACCTAATAATATACAAGTTTTCCGCCCCGCAGTTTCACTCGCGTTCCCGAAGCATTGTATCTATTGCCGGGATAAAAAGTATCCTATATCCTTCTCTGGTTCCATCTATCTCTATTCTAAAACTCATCTAAATCGGTTGATCGGTTTAAACGTGCAAGAATTAACAATATTAGTATGGATAGTATTAGTACAGTATGTATATAAACACTTACCCCGGTGGTCGTCGTGCTGCAGACACAGCGAGGCGACGGACGCACCGTCCCACGCGCTGCCGCTCGTCGGAGACAGTTGGGACACACCTGCACACAAAAAAAAAATACACTAAACATACACCACATTCTGTATACTGGATATTTAACAAAAATCAAAGTCAGGGTTGTCCCAAAATTTTGTGATAAGTTTTATTGGTAGAGCCACCAATTTCACTAAAACCTGACCTGAAATGTTCGGTCAATGACTCACTTTACTGTCAATGTGCTATTATTATAACGTAACATTAAATAAGAATATTAAAATAAATAAATTTCTTAAAGGACTAGGTACTATTGACACTTTTTACTTGAGATATTAAAAAAAAAAAACAGCCAATACTTATATTATAAAAATATAGGAGACTTTTTGGCGGGAACTTGCGAAGTGACGTTGTGTTTTCGTTTTATTTTCATTAAATTCGTGTATTTTGAGTTTTATTGAATAATTTCGGTGGTGTTTTGTCCAATAAAGATCGATCTAAGTGCACAAGTGAAGTGAAATGAAAGCGTGTATCGTGACTTTCCAGGTTGTCCCAAAAAGTCCATGAAATGCTTTAGTGGAATAGCCGCCAATTTCACTAAAATTTGACCGGACTTGTACGGACGAGGACTAGACTTTACAGTGAAAGTGACAACAAAACGTGACTAAACATAAAAGATGAATATTTAAATAAAGAAATGGCTTAAAGGTCTCGATACCATGCCAAAAATCTTTAAAAAAAATTGATTGTCCAAAAAGATGTAACCTAGCTGAGATTCTTGTCGGTTATTCTAGATGAGATCTAGTCAGTTGTTGTCATACTTCCGAACCGATATAGCATTTTAATTATATTTTATTTATATTGTTATAATGAAAATGCTATATCTATATAGCGCCATCTAGTTTAAGTTATGTGTCTCTGTGAACTGCTTAAAAGAAAATTAAAGTCAGTGTTTTGAAAACTACTTAAAACAACTTCTGTAATTCGACCTTCATAAGTGCACTGAATAAATGGAAAACTTTGATACTGAGACTGAACAAGTCTTGGTGCAATACTCACTGAGGTTGTCATCATTGCTGGAGGTGGAGTGGTGCGCGTGCGTCGGCTGGTCGTGGTGAGTGCGGCGCGACACCTTCACCTGCTTCAGAGACAGCTCGGGGTACTTGCGCGGCTGCCGGAGAGGGGTGGGGGGGGGGGGGGGGGGGGAAGGGTACTCATTAATATACACCAGTCGGAACACCCGCGCTCGCGAGGGAATCCTTTAGGAGAATTCCCAAAGATCCTTTCCTAGCGGACTCCTAATTAAGAATCTGAGATTTCGTGATTAATTAGTGAGTGGTATTTCACGTTTTTGTATAAAATATATTATAAATACTAATAGCGGTCCCCCGCGTTCCTGTAGGCTCTTATCTTTCCAGGGATAAAAAGTATCCTATCTCTCAAATTGGACCAAGCTCTCACAGTGTGCAAATTTAATTAAAATCGATTCATTAGTTTAGGAGTTAAACGCGGACAAATAACGTGACACGAAATTTATATTAATATTATAAAGTGTTGTGAGGTTGTAGGGGGTAATCTCTGGATCTACTGAACCCATTATGAAAATTCTTTTACTAATAGAAAGCCACGTTATTTGTGAGTGTCATAGGCTATATTTTTATCCCGGGAAAAGATAAGATCCCACGGGAAGGCGGGTGAAACCGCGGGGGGTAGCTAGTAATATATATTTTAGATATAGACCGTAGTAGATTATAGAACTCAGGAATGATGTAGCAATGGTAACATCCAAAAAAACTTAATAATATATTGTGTCAATGTAGCCGACTATGTGTGTTGTGTACTGATATACTCACAAACTTGGGTATCTGTTTGTTGGGCGGTCTCGGTTCAATCTCCAGACTCTTGGCGTATAGGTAGTTGGTGATCTCGTTGTCGTCGGCGCCCGGGAACGGCTCCAGCGACTCCAGGAACGACTGCACACACACAAACACACACACACACATACATACATAGTGTCGATGAGCTCACGTTTATTACGGTACGATTAATTATACATAAATAAATATCCTCGGACATTTGTTCACACACGGCTATCTGATCCCAAACTAAGCAGAGCTTGTAATATGGACAACCAGATCACTGATATACTACATATACTACTGTTTTTTGTAAATATATACTTAAATAGATAATTACACTTGGACTCAGGACAAACAGACATGTTCATGCACACAAATGTGTGTCCTGGATGGGAATCGAACCTACGACCTGAGGCGTGATAGGCAGTGTGTTAACCAACCACGCCAACCGGCCCGCCAAATAATTACTTCAACAAATGCGATAAAATTTATGTATAAATTGTAAATTTGATGTGATACCTAAAAAGGGGGGTTGCGTAGTGAGAAGTAATGACGTAGCAGTAGTGACGTTACAATATTTCGGTTGCTTTTTGCTTAGAATTTAAAAACGGAGGCGAATAACTCATTCGTACAAGCGCACGTAATTTGAACTGAATTAACATAACAACAAAACTGAACTGCGTTAACACATAAATAAATAAAAAGTGGAAGTCACCAACATATTATACAAACAATGATCTCAGTAAATGTCACCATTTTCAATCGTTCGATGTAGTTTATTCTAGCGCCATCTATCTAGGAGTCGTGCGAACCATTTCTATATGTTGTAGATAGATGTCGCTACAAGTTGTTTACCCCACTATTATTGTTAATGTGAAAGTTTGGACGGATTGATGAATAGTACTTTGAAAACTTTCGCGAACTGAATTCATATTCGTATATTATACCGGTTAGTAAGTCAAAATTATATTTTGGTATTATTCTGTGCGCGAAAAGACCCGGTATAATCTACGAATATGGATGGATGAATATTTGTTACTCTTTCACGCAAAAACGGCTGTACTGATTTTGATGAAACTTGGCACACAGGTAGATCATATCCTGGAATAACACATAGGATACTTTTTATCCCGAGAAAGGATAAGATCCCACGAGAACGCGGGTGAAAGCATATTTTTACAATGCGTTTAAAGCAACTGGCTCTCAAGTGCAACTGCCGGAACACACCAACAGGTGCTTGTCAACAGTTCAACTTGAGGGTGGTAGCCAGTCAGTCGAGTACTACAAAGTACCCTACCACCGTGCTGTGGTTTCCTCACGATGTTTACCTTCACCGAAAGCTCAAGTACCACGTAAATATCACCGGTTTAACAATATTATAGTATAACAAACCCTCGTCCTTGGTTCGACGGTGAGGCAGTAAGGTTGGTTCTGGTACTGCTGTATCTCTCCAGTGATCTCGGCCACTTTTCTCCGTTTGGAGAAGTTTATTAATTCAGAGTTTGGGAGGAAATCTGTTGAAGAAAATACATGATGAGAAACACTGTACAAGATGTTAAAAAAACCCAAAGTTTTTCCACATCAACCGATTCGAAAGGAAATAGTGGAAAATGGCAAAAGGAGTCGCGAGGCCGATTTTAATTAAAAATAAAACAGCACCACCACTGTTTTTGAAAAAAAAAAAAAAAAAAACCTTATTCCAAATCAAGAAATTACCTGTTTTTAAATTACACATCGGTTGTAATTACAATGAAATATGTCGATACCCAAAACCCAGGGGAAGGTCAGTTAGGAGAGATAAAAACAAATAGAATATAATTATGAGATGATGACATACCCAAGTTCCCCTCCTCAATATGCAGTATGTTAGTGAGGTAGATTCCAAAGAAGGGCACGCAGGGCGGGTTGATGCTCCTCAGCCGCTCCTGGTACCGTCGGAAGTGGTCAGAGTTCAGCTCGCGGAACTGCTCCAGGGCACGGATCAGTCGGAGAGGTATTAACTGAAAGAGTGTGAATATTGTAGAATGAAGGGCTGAGGTGAGTGCCTTGAGGGACCTGGATTTATTAAAAATACAATTTTTTTTAGTACACTAACTACAAAGTTTTCATCTTGAGGATATCGATTTATATTTGTTTTTTTTTTACAAAACACATAATTTATATAAAACACGGACTTTTTGGCAGGAACTTGCGAAGTGACGTTGGGTTTTCGTTTTATTTTCATTAAATTCGTGTATTTTGAGTTTATTTAATAATATCGGTGGTATTTGGCCCAATACAGATATCAATCTAAGAGCACAAATAAAGTGAAATGAAAGCGTGTATCGTGACTTTTCAAGTTGTCCCAAAAAGTTCGTGAATTTTTTAGTGGAACAGCCGCCAATTTCACTAAAACCTGACCTGACTTGTACGGACGAGGACTAGACTTTACTGTAACAAAACAACGTGATTATAACATAAATAAAAGAAGAATATCAAAACTGAAGAAAATGTATAGGACTGAAAGACTTTGTATCTATGGTCATGTCTAAAGATTATTTAAAAAAATATTAAAACATCTCCCACTCTCTGCTCTGTGTATGTGTTTACCTGGAAGGTGGCCCTCAGGCGGTGCACGGAGGCGCTGCCACAGGCTGCCACCACGGCGAGGACTCCGTTGAAGTTGTTGAGGTCCCTCAGAGCGATGGCCACCTCCAGCAGCCGGCACACCACTCCCACTCGCTCCTCTATGTTCTCACTCTCCACTATCCATTTCTCCATCCAACGGGTGAACTGGAACATCATGTTGACTCGCATTTTAATACTTGATGGTAAGTGACTGCCCAATAAGATGGTGCGACCTGGTGTCCAAACAACTGGACTGGGAAAATACACTACCCCAAAGTCCCAGAGCAGTGGAAGCGGCTCTATTATGAGAAAGAGCGGGAACATCACGATGCTCAGCAGTGAGCCAACGATTAGAGAAGTAGATCTATAGACTTTAGCAATATCAGATCGATTGCCAATGAGATGTACACCTTATTACAAAGACTTAAAGGCTCTCAAGTGCTATTGCCGGAACACACCAACAGGTGCTTGTGCTCGACTAACATTGGGATATCATCTTTTTTTAAAATTCTGGATAGGCTTGTGTTTGACCACAATCTCACCATGGTAAGTGATGATGTGGCCGAAGATGGTAAGCACACAAAGCCTAGATGGGAACTGGCTCTCAAGTGCAGCTGTCGGAACACACCGATAGGTGTTTTGGCGACAGATTTTCAACTTGAGGGTGGTAGCCAGCCAGTCGGGTACTACAAAGTACCCTACCACCGTGCTATGGTTTCCTCACGATGTTTTCCTTCACCGAAAGCTCAAGCTCATTGTAGGATTCGAACCCACGACCTTCGCCGCGGTATATCTCCATCTCTGTTGTTACTGCCATGTTAAAAATGTAGACTCACGTTGGTGGTATGTTTAATGATCCTGAGTAGATTGGGGCTGGACTTCTCCTTGTCCTTCTTGGTCCACACGGCGCCCACCAGCTCGGAAGGTTTCACCTGCAACGTTACAGGCTGCTCAACACAACAACAAAATACATTCTGTATATAAAACTGGCACCCTTTAAGGCAGAGATTCTCAAGCCCATTTTGAGAAACAATTATTATATAAGCGCACCCCAAAATTTATTGCTTTCATATTGTAAAAACACAAAGCAGCCATCGCCCCCCTAAACCAGTTAACCTTTAACGTCTCCCAAATTTAGCTGGGCCCTTTACCGCCCTTATATTTTGTTTTTATAAAGAGATATCATCATCGTGAGACTGTATAAATAAAATGATTAAATCTAAGTTGCTTTTTAAAAAAGTATAATTGCCGAATTTATTGGCGGCTCTTCTCAGCAAATGCAACCTTCCGAACTGTGCGTTAGAATTATTCATAAATCAAACATGTGACGATTAAAAATACTTGAAATGAGTTAATTTAAGAAGGATAATTTTGAATTTGAGTCAGACACCTGTCGGTAGAGTTGAAACTCTAGCAGGGTGAGTTGTCTGGCCAGCTCGAGCGGGTGCAGCGACAGCGGGTGCCACGAGTGTCGCTCGGGCTCCGACACGTGCCGCAGCACCGGGGGCGGGGCGCGGTCGAACACGTGAGATACCGTCCCACCACCCACACCACCCACACCACCGCCGCACTCCCACTCCGGCGTCTGACCACTCTGGAAACACAACAATATCAGTTCAATAGTTAAGGACCGAGGTGAGAACCTTGTGGTACTCCACAACTAGTTCATCTTAATATATATAAATCTCGTGTCACAATGTTTGTCCTCAATGGACTCCTAAACCACTTAACCGATTATAATAATATTCGCACACCATGTGCAGTTCGATCCAACTTGAGAGATAGGATAGTTTAAATCTCAAATTATAGTCGCAATTTTAATTTATTGCTAATTATTTGTCTGTTATTATTTGACAGTCGCAATTATCTGTTAACTCCAAATGATTCTAACAGATGTCGATACCTTTCGACTGGGTTGAGTAAGTAATCAATAGATGGCGCTGCTATGGAAAAAACGAATTAGCTAAAATCGTGTAGTCCACGCGAGCAAAGCTGCGGGCGGAAAGCTAGTGTTCTATAAAGATTCGCGACGCTTTTTAATAGACTGATGATAGCTCAGTGGTTGTAGGTTCGCATCCACAATGAGCTTCTTAAGAAACCGTTGCAGGTAGGTGCAATTAAGACTAGGAAGGTTCACAAAGCCCTCAGAAAAAATAAAAAACAGAAACGCCCGCGTTTTCCTACTTCGCCGGAGAGGCCCGCTGCGACGTCCTATTCAGACTCAGTCTCGTCCCCCGTAAAAAGCGCCCCGAGCTGCACATTCAGTAATCCGACCCCCCAAAACACCTCTAAATCACTTATGCGAAATCTGACCCCACTTTTTCCCCCCGGCGACGCCCTAAGCCGAGGTTCGTGCCCTAAAGCCCTCAGTCGTCTATAGATTTGCATTCCGGTTGGTCCTAAGCGCTCGCCAAACAGTCCAAAGGCCTTTTAGTCCCCCCTCCCCCAAAAAAATAAACTCGGCACTCGTATATATGGTACCTTTCTGTGCAGCGTCTTGAGCACACTCTGGACCCACTTCTTCATGGGCTTCCCGTCCACTCCCTCGAGGAAGGCGCGCAGCCTCGCCAGCAGCGGCGGCTCGCGCTCGAAGTCGTAGAAGTGCTGGTCCACCCAGTGACGGATCACGTTTATTACCCTGCACAACAATATAAAATATTCAATTTTATTTCATATGTATGTTTGTAATGGATTAAATCATTGAAAATTTTCGACTAGCTGTCCCCCGCGTTCCCGTGGGATCTTTTCATTTGAAGAAGAAGAATATTAGTATAGATATAGATTTATACATGTGACGTCACAATATGTCACCATTTGTTGACCTGCACCTTAACTTATAACGTAATTTGTGGATAGCCCATTAAAAGTACACCCCAGATTCCCCAGCAATTATTATGTAATTCTGGGGTGAAAAGTATCCTTTCCAAAAACTGACAAAAAGAATTCATATACATAATTTATCCAAAATTTCAGAAGATACGGTTGAGAAATGCGACCTGTAGAGGAGATCAGACGGACAGACATACCAGAGCATTTTTACGCAAGCTGAAACGGAGACCCACACTTGGTAGACTAGGTGAGGTGAGGTGAGGTGATGAAACCTGATCCTGACACATACCTGAACTTGACTGGTTGCTGGAACTCCTTGCGGTACCTCTTCCAGTCCTCCCTGGTAGTGTTCTTGCTTAGCTTCTCGGCGTCACTGCTCGCCACGCTCTCTATACTCTCCGCTGTTAATTAAAATAAGCTTTATGAACTATGCTTTAGAGTTGCTATTACACCAGCAGGTGATGGATTTATTATCCATGATGAGCCGGACTTTTTATAAATATATAAACTTTGATGGTAATTTTTAAATAAAATACCAATTTCAATCAAAATCAATTTTAGGTTCTTTTCTAAATCCTGTCATATACCCAATTTTATCATTTAATTCCGTCACCTTGACACCCAAACCCAAGAAAGTTGACTTTTTCTGTTTGTACCTTTTGACAAAATGGAAAAATTATGCTGTTTTTAATATAATGATTACCCATATCAATTTCTAGCAACGAAGAGTTGGGACTGACGTCCTTCTTCGGTGTCTTGATCCTCGTCACTGTCGCAGCGTGCGAACAACAAACACACCAAATAAAATAAACGTAACTTAGCTACGAATGGAAGGACTTTTTTACCTGATGGTAAGTGACTACCGTCGCCTACACATTAGAAATTTACAAAATTGAAGGCAATAATTTGTGGAGGATAGTTTATTATTACACCTTCCATCTTAGAGATCCTTAGATCCCGTCTTCTGGTTGACATGAAGTTTTTTTTTAGTAACCTTGTTCTTGGCCGAAGGTGGTAAGCACACAAAGCTTAGAAGAAAACTGTCTCTCACTCAAGTGCAGCTGTCTGAACACACCGATAGGTGCTTGGCGACAGTTCAACTTGAGGGTGGCTAGCCAGTCGGGTACAACATTTTTTTTTATACCGCTAGATGGCAAAAAAGCTTACGGCCCACATGATGGCAAGCGGTTACCGTAGCCTATAGACGCTTGCAACACCAGACCGTCGTAAATAAAGTCTCTGACTAAGTTAGAGGATAACTCGCGGGCCGGGACGCATTGGCACTCCCGGACTGGGGAAAAAAAAACTGACTATTAGCGGGACTCGATTTTATCGTAAGTTTAAATGCCTGTAAAATCAAACTAATAGGTATTTTTGACTACAACAAAAACTAGTGTATTTGTATACATACAAGCTTTACTGTAACAACACTTTCAACCGATTTGGCATACCTAGTAACATTCTTCATTCTTGGTAAAACTTAATTATGTATTAGTATAGTATTTTCGTTTTGATTAGTACTAAGCTCACTTCATAAGTCATTATATAAAAAAAATAATGGAACTATAGGCCTTATTATGTTATAATTTAAGATATTTTCCTTAACATCCGTATGACCGTTTGTTTCTTTTAAATAAATTAATTAAAAAAACTACCTACAAAGTAACATGTCAAAGTCAAAACCATTTATTCAGTTTAGGCCTTAGAAGGGCACTTATGAAGGTCGAATTACAGAAGTTACCACCGGTTCGGAAGTCAGCCTTCAACTGAGAAGAACCGGCAAGAAACTCAGCAAGGTTACATTTTTTAAATATTTTTGGACCATCTGACTATATTGGCTTTTTTTTTCAAATGTTTAACAATTTTATTCTTAAACTAATACAAAAATACATAAAAAATTATAACCCGCATTAGTTACCTACATAGTAAACTAAAACAAAAAATACCCAGCTAATAACATGTGATGAGGAAGGTAACTGACCAGGTCTGGGAGTGTCGTAAACCTCGCTGGGCTCCGGTATGTTGAACCTCTCTATGAGCAAGTCGAGCAGCTCGCTCGCCGAACAGAAGGAGCGGTAGGTGGTGAGGAAGGTGCGCACCAGGTTCAGGTCCGCGTAGATGTGGTACGTGAGACGTTCCACCAGCTTCAGCAGCGTGGCGCCCTGGTAGCGTCAACACATTTAAAAAAGGCATCTATACTTATCCCACTAATATTATAAATGTCAAAGTTTGGATGGATGTTTCTTACCTCTTGACGCTTAAACTGCTGGACCGATTTAGATGAAATTCGGTATGGAGATAGATGGAACCTTGGAGAGACATAGGATACTTTCTGTCCAGGGAAAAGATAAGATCCCTCGGGAACGCGGGTGAAACCGCGCGGAACAAATAGTATTATAAATGTGAAAGTTTGGATGGATGTTTGTTACTTATTTACGCCAGAACGGCTGAACGGATCTAGGTGAAATTTGGCATAGAAATAGATTATAGCCTGGAATAGCACATAGGATACTTTTTATCCCGGGAAAGGATAAGATCCCATGGGAAGGCGGGTGTAACCTAGTATTATAAGTACGAAAGTGTGTCTGTCGGTCTGTTACCTCATCACGCTTAAACAGCTCGAACGATTTAGATGAAATTTGGTATGGAGATAGATGGAACCTTGGAGAAGGACATAGGATACCTCTTATGTACCGCGGAGGTAGCGTTGCATTTAAGGTAGTGTTTTTACGCCGATCGATTGTCATTATTTGAGTAGATCTCGATAGTATAGAACTATAGATATCTAATGAACATTATATACCTTAATAAGTGGTACGGTCGCGTTCCCCTGATGCCTATTCTGTTGAGGGTCCTCGAGAACTATGTTCTGTGGTGAGTCGGCGACTGCGAACCGGTACAGAGACACCGGCGGCAGCTTGAGAGGGTGTCGCCGCTCCAAGTCCAGAAGGATACTGGGGATTAAAACGTTGCTAACATTATTTAAGATTTTTTTATACTTAAAGTCAGACAAGCAAGCAGATGGGACACCTGATGGTAAGTGACTACAGTCACCTTTAGACCAGGAGGATTGACTTGGTTCTGAAGTGCAACTTGTGGTAGCCAGTCAGTCGAGTACTACAAAGTACCCTACCATCGTGGCTTGTTTCTTCACCATGTTTTCCTTCACCAAATCCTGAAGTAGGACCACTGAGCTCTCATCGCCTTGTGTTGTATATTGTATGTAGGGTAGGAGCGAGTTGTTAAGACTCCTCCATTGAAAAGGGAAGATCCTCCGCCAGGCTAGGTCATCGTGCCTGGGGGCTGCACCACAACTGTAGCTGTTGGAAGCTTGTATATGTTACCGGCCAGACCCGATTATAGGACAAACTAGTGTTGCCTAGGCTAAACTAGTTCTTCCTATACGCGCGCTCACAGTCTCTTTCTATTCAAAATCGACATGGCATGATTAGGTTGGGTTGTTATTTTTTTATGTTTATCTTTTCTAAAATTTTGAGTGAACAAAGATGAAGCGACCGCGTATAGGGAGAACTATTAGCCTAGGCAAATCTAGTTTGTCCTGAAATCAGGTTTGGCCGGTAACATATATAATGCAGATTGCTTGGAAAACTTCGTTAGCGCGATGTACATTATTGAAGCGCCATCTATGTATGAGTAGTGCCAACTAGATACCTGTCGAGCGTCCGGTCGAGCATGGGTTTAGTGTTGAGCATGACGAGGTCGCACATCCAGTTGCGTTTCTCAGCGCACGAGCCGCACGCCACCGACACCGCTCCCCCCACCCGCGGCACCAGCTCCACGCAGTGACGACATTCTACAACAAGATATACATACACCATTAACAATTATATTGTTAAACATTTAAAAATAAAAACAATATAGTCCAAAAATATATAAAAAATGTAACCTTGCCGGTTCATCTCAGTTGTTGTCTAACTTCCGAACCGGTGGTAACTTCTGTAATTCGACCTTCATAAGTGCCCTTCTAGGGCCTAAACTGAATAAATGGTTTTGACTTTGACTTTGACCACAATGTCACCACGCTAAATGATGATGTGGCCGAAGGTGGTGAGCACACAAAGCCTATATGGGAACTGGTTCCCAAGTGCAGCTGTCGAAACACATCGATAAGTGCGTGGCGACAGATTTTCAACTTGCGTTTGGTAACCAGTAAGTCGGGTATTACAAAATACCACCGTTCTACGTTTTCCTAACGATGTTTTCCTTCACCATAAGCTCAAGTTAATTATACTGACTAAAGCCTACAGACACACAAACTATGGCATTAATAATATGTATCAGTTAGTAGTACATACCATCAGTGTCTGGTCTATCGATGAGTTCTAGTTTCCTCACGTGAAGTTTCTCCTTCAGTTTGAGTTGCTGAGAGCCGCTCGAGCCAGATCCTGAGCCGCCGCTGTTCACGGCCACCTGGACAGTGGACATCACATATTACATATACAGGTCGATTTTTTTTCAACTGGGCGTGGATGGCAAAATCCTTAACTAAAGGGAATTGCGAAAAATTCTGAAAGGAGTCAAGGACATTAGATTTTCGAAAAAAAAAACAGGCCATGTCAGGAATCGAACCTAATGAATTTGGAAAAAATATAAGCCTGTATTATTAAACCATCCGATAATGTTGCTAGTAAAGATCAAATTCTTAGAAGTAATGACATACGGTAAACTAAAATAAGTAAAAAGAGATTCCTACTAGAGAGTAAGTATCCGCTAAGAAATTATTTTTGTAAACTAAACCCCTAAAGGGAGGGCGGGTGAAACCGGGCCCTACAAGTATGGTTAGATAGATACTCACCAAACTGGTAATAGGTTTACAAAGAAGAAGTAATCCATCGAACAGAAACGCTCTTCTCTCCGCTATCCTCTTGCCGGGGCCTATTTTAGATAATGTGTCTTCTGCAAACAAAACATATTAATCGTTATTGATTTGGTTAACTATTGAGCGTTCGGGAGACTTCGGTCGGGAACGAACATTATTTTTTTGTCATCCCACTAATATTATAAATGTGAAAGTTTGGATGGATGAATGTTTGTTACTCACGCAAAAACGGCTGAACGGATTTTGATGAAACTTGGCACACAGGTAGATCATATCCTGGAATAACACATAGGATACTTTTTTATCCCGGGAAAGGATAAGATCCCTCTTATTTATTCTGTTTTTAGTATTTGTTGTTATAGCGGCAACAGAAATACCTACATAATATGTGAAAATTTCAAGTGTCTAGCTATCGCGGTTCTTGAGATACAGCCTGGTGACAAACAAACAGACAGACGGACGGACGGACAGAGAAGTCTTAGTAATAGGGTCCCGTTTTTACCCTTTGGGTACGGAACCCAAAGGAATAAAATAGTTGAATTTTACAAAGTTTTCCCTATGAGTATTTTTAGATGTTTCATACATTGAAACAAAACACAAATTTGATATTCTCCCAACATCATGGATTCGAACCCCACGACCTTAGCTACATATACATACCTCTAATGAACTCATTGCAACACTGTCCAATGTCTCTGTTGTCCCAGTTGTCCACGATCCGCGCCAGTTCGTTGCACTTCTCTATGGCAAGTTGACGTCGTGTCCGAGTTGCCATCCTTAGAGTTGCGTCACTATAAATAAAAAAAAATCTGGATAAGCTTATGATGATGTGGCCGAAGGTGGTAAGCACCCAAAGCCTAGATGGGAACTGGCTCTCAAGTGCAACTGTCGGAACACATCGATAGGTGCTTGGCGACAGATTATCAACTAGTGTGTGGTATCTAGTCAGTCGAGTACTACAAAGTACCCTACCACCTTGCTATGGTTTCCTCACCATATTTTCCTTCACCGAAAGCTCAAGCTCATTGTAGGATTCGAACCCACGACCTTCGCCACGGTATCCGACGTCACTTACCATTGAGCTATCATCGCCTTAAAAAATAAGTATACATGGTTGAGAAAAAGGTGGATTACTGGGTTTTTCAGTTTTTGAGTCACATAATTCCACATCCTAAGTAAACGACAAATTCAATATGATTTCATTTGAGCTACATATTAATATCGGTTTCTTACAGTAATCCAATTTTCACCGCACGTATATGGCCTATGTTTGGACACTATCTCATGGTAAGTGATTTTGTGACCGAAGCTGGTAAGCAAACAACCTAGAACAAATGGGATCTTAATTGCAGGTGTAATACTTACATCTTTGGTCCATTTCCTAAAGCTTTAATTAATAATTTCTTGATGGGGTGTAAGTTGCATTCCACCTGAAAAATTAAACAATTTAGAATTATCAATATTTTTAATAATATAATGACAGTGTGCGATTCTACACGAGCCCTTCTGACTTGTAGGCTCAAGTTGTGGAATGAGCTCCTCACCATGGTGTTCCCAAGGGAGTACGAGAAGATTACACAAGTGACAACGAGGCAGGCGGGTTACCTGATGGTAAGTGACTACCGTCGCCTATACACATTAGCAATACCAAGGGGATTGCCAATGTGTTGTACACCTTATTACAATGCCTTAAAGGCGAACTGGCTCTCAAGTGCGATTCACAGAACACACCAACAGATGCTTGGCGACAGATGTTCAACTTGAGGGTGGTAGCCAGCCAGTCGGGTACTACAAAGTACCCTACCACCGTGCTGTGGTTTCCTCACGATGTTTTCCTTCACCGAAAGCTCAAGCTCATTGTAGGATTCGAACCCACGACCCTCGCCGCGGTATCCGACGTCACTACCACTGAGCTATCAACAGCAGCGCCAGCACGTAGGGCTACGCTGTAGGAGGGCACCAGCAGCGCCAGGTAGAAACACCGTGGGGTTTTAGTCTTAAGGAGTCTGACATGACCCGGCCAGCTGCCCCCCTCGAGCGGCCGGGTCTCCATGAGGATTTCCCCACGTAAAAAAAAGGTATACTTAGAATACACAAGGATAAATCACATTATGAATACAGATCTCAACATGAATGCCGCAAAAACAATATCATAAAATATAAACATATATGAGGTAGGCGGCTACGACCGTCCGTCCGTCCGTCCGTCCGTTCGTCCGTCCGTCCTACACGTTAGTTGTACAGTAAGTAATGGTAACATTTGAATATATTATTTCTCAACTATATTTGCCCCGCGGTTTCATCCGCGTTTCCGAGGAATCTTATCTTTGCCCGGGATAAAAAAAGGCTTGTGCTAAGAGGGTTGTGTGGTGTGACGGACCTGTTTGAAGCTCTCCCGGTCGTCGGAGGCGGGTGCTATCTGCAGCAGCGCCAGCACGTAGCGGTGGTAGAGGAACACGTGCGCCACTGGGGCGAGCAGCAGCCTCGGCAGGTAGTACTTCACCGCCAGCAGGAACCCGTGACCAGCCGTGTCCAGACGCTCAGATACCTGCACGGAGTCAAAGTCAAAACCATTTATTAAGTTTAGGCCCTAGAAGGGCACTTATAAAGGTCGAATAGGATATTACAACCATTTTTGAAAAGTGTCTCAATTAAATTCTATAGTCCTAATAAGCCACTAAAACAAACACAAACATTTTTTTCAATCGATAAGTGCCATAAAAATGCATTTAAATTTTACATTTTCAAATTTCGCGCGTAATTTGACGAAAACGCTGATCTCAGCAGTATATAGTGTATTATATATGAACTCAGCTGTGATGACGTCAGAGGGCTTGGTAAACAAATGTTGACACGTTATAGTTTGCTTACATAGCCGTCGTACGTTGGTACGTCATCTCGCTATGTAACATGGCGGCTACTATTTCACTGTGTTAAAAAACAGATTAAAAATACTGAAAACTTAAATTGGGATTGAATTTAAAAATATATTTTGTAATTTTATGAATATGTAGGGTAGGCACACAAATCATATCAATACTCTTCGGTAGCGTGTTCTATAGGTTACGATGACGCACACGATCTGCCGTCAGGCATAACAAAGATTTGAAGCTGTCATTCATTCTTCTATCTATCAAATAATTTTATTGATTTAATATAAGGTATTTTCCTTCTGAAAATAAATTACTAATTGTGTGGACTGCACTGCATTCAGTCAGTGCTTTTATTACATTGACCCTGCAGCCCCCAAAAATATTTCCCGACTGCTTTTTGCCTAAACTATCTCAATAATATATTTTTAGCTTTTTTTTACTGTAATAGTAGAGACAATGACAAAAGCGTACTGAAATAGTAGAAACAATGACAAAAACAACAAACTTTATAACTTTACAAGGATAATAATAGATAATTACAATTGGACTCTGGTCAAACAGACAATAAAATGTTCATGCACACAAATGTCTGTCCTGGATGGGAATCGAACCCATGACCTTTTACACCAAAAATAGAGTAGATGAGGAAAAAAAAGGTATACATCAGACAGTAATAGACCATAAAGTGACCTGCGGATCGTCGACAATGGTCTGCAGCGCGTCCCGCGACTCCTTCCGCGTGACGATGTTCGCGTAGCGGACGTACGCGCGGAACTCCTCCACTTCCGCCAACTCTGCATTGTTCACATATAAATAAAACATGTTTACATTTTGGAATATCATCATTGAGGCTCTTTGGTTACAACTGGGTAATTGATGGACCATTTAAAATATATATATCCTTTGACATTCTGATCTCAAACTAAGCAGAGCTTGTACTATGGACAACCAGATTTTAAATCTAAACTAATATTATACAGAGGAAAGATGTGATATTTTTTTGTTTGTTACGATTTAACTCAAAAACTACTTGACCGATTTAAAAAATTATTTCACCACCAAAGCTACATTATCTCTGAGTTATATTTTTACGTATTCAAAAAGGGAACGCGGGCGTACCGCGGGGGGTCACCTTGTTGAAAATATTATTTTTTCAAAGTCAAACCATTTACTCAGTAAGGCCCTAGAAGGGCACTTATGAAGGTGAATTACAGAAGTTACCACCGGTTACCAAATATTTTTGGACATCATAATATTATAAATGCGAAAGTGTGTCTGTCTGTCTGTAACCTCTTCACGCTGAAACCGCTGAAACGATTTAGATGAAGTTTGGTATAGATATACATGGAACATTGGAGAAGGACATAGGATATTTTTTATCCCGGGAAAAGATAAGATCTCGGAAAACTGTCTGACAATAATTAAATTAAATTAAGCAAACTCATTTAATACATTCACAAAGTCACTCCACGGACATAGATCATTAACATCTGTTTTACACTCGGACAATTGTAAAACTACCCTCTCTGGGGGATCATCTAGAGAAGGTCTCACACCATTTCTTATATCTACCGTTATCTGATACACATATTCAACTTTTAAATAATCATCACTAACGTTAGAACATTTCTGAAACACCACTTTTCCACCGATTGGAAAATTTTACTGCCCAGTCAGATCATAAGGTTTGACCCTTAATGCAGCGATTATAGAGTTCAAATTACTATCATGGCCCACTAACAACGTGAATGGCCTTTGGTTTTTGTTTAAGAAGATGTTTGTCATATAATTTAAGAGTGGGCGTGCAAATTCCTTCGCGACGTGGGTCGTGTTCAACATGATGTCCTGTCTGATTTTTGTTATTCTCATTAACTGCTCCAATTGTTCAGGTTTCGTTATTCTACCCCACCCTATATCTTTTAAGGGTAGGCGTTCGTAGTAACTCATAGATAATGTATCGACGATCATATGAGCGATATACAATGGTCCGCTGACGCGAACTCCTCTACCAACCTCATAGTAGGGGAGGCAATGATGCTAAATTTGTAGTTACTCGAGCGTCTTTGGGACCTACTGGAATTTGAAGATTAGGTGGAATAAAGAAAAAAAGGTTATGTGATATTTTCCCCTTCAGCGGTGGGGGGAGCGTCTACAGGGTTTCAAAAATGTAAAAAAAAAAACAGAAACACTCGAAATACTCGAGCCAAAACCAAGAAATACTCGAGCGCGTCAGATATTAATAGGGTAGTCGCGCCACGTCTGTCTGATAACGGAAAAATAATAATCTGCCGTTTTGCGTGGTGGGGGTGGCCGTACAAAGGGGTCGAAAATATTTTTTTTTTTAAATTACTCGAGCGCGTCAGACATTGATAAGGGATGTTAAGTGAACCCTCCAGTAGCTCCTATTTTAAAGACTGACGATTTGGACGCGACCATCAGTCAGGGCCGATTTTTGAAAATGCAAAAAAAAAATCGTGACCTTGATTTACTCGAGCGCGTCAGATTTTTATACAGGCGGTTTTTCTTGATGGCCTTCTTGTACTGACCCATAATCTGACAATTATGTTGAGGAATTCTGACGGTTTGAAAAAAAATATATATAAAAAATATCGAAATCTCGAAAATGGATCAAGATATCGAAAAAATGTTTGTACAAAAGTTGTAGAGAATTTAATCTTCTACAATATTTATTATGAATACATATACCAAAAAACCCATAGGAAACGAGATATTTGCAATAAATGATTTTTTGACCTTTGACCTTGAAAAATCAGTAGTCGCGGGCACCCTAAGATAAGTAGCTTTTGAGACAAGTTTTAGGGTGTCAAAATAAAGGTTTATACAAGTTAATAGCTGACTATCTCTCATTCTGAGGTGAAACTCATAATATTCCTGGACTATACACTTAATAATGATTTTAGCTACTTCGGCTTGTGCAAATCGGCAGATTATGATATTTCCGTGATTCGTGACTAATTTCCTTCAAAATAAAAAAAAAACTAATCGCGCTCGAGAAAATCCAGGTGACGTTTTTTTTTTTGCAACTTTGCGAGTCTCCAATTTTCTTTCGTCACGCCCAAATTGTCAGATTATTAAAATGTACACTATTTTGCATGTAACTAACTTACCTTACCTTAATCTGACGCGCTCGAGTATTTCAAACCATCGATTTGTTTTTACTAATCTGACGGGCTACCCTAGACGTTCGACACTATATAGAGGGCTCAGATTTGGTGAGAGTACTTCACAAGGTGCAAGGTTGCCCCCCTTATGTTAATCTGCCGCGCTCGAATAAATCCCGAAATCCCCTATTCGCCTCCCCTACCTTCAAGCTCATTGTAGGATTCGAACCCACGACCTTCGCGGTATCCGACGTCACTACCACTGAGCTATCATCGCTGCAGCATATGCTGAGATAGTTACCTTTATTTGCCTCACACAGCTCTTTCGGATAACGTGCGTCTGTTTTTTTGCCGTTTTTGTATGTTTGAGTCCAAATTTTTTTTTCTTTCTTTCACTGTCTTAAAATTGACAAATAATAATGATAATTTGATATAACAAGAGTAGTTAGTGTTTACCTTCGAAGCAGCTACCGATGTAAGGTGTGGGTGAGTCCTGCGACATCTCGATGGCATCTTCCAAGTTCCCCAGCAGCGTCACCGTCAGCTCGTATATGTCCACTATGTTGCCGAATATCAATGAGATCGCCTGAAACAAACAAACATTGTAATTAATTACCAGTAGGCCCGCCAGACGTAGTTCTATTCTGACTTTTAAAAAAATAGACCCCTATTCCAACGTCATTGTGAATCTAAACTATCAGTTTCTCTATACTAAAATAATTTTTCTACATTGTATTTTTTAATGGTTATTTGGGGTTATTTTGACTTTGAGTATAGTTGGTGTTGCAAGTCTCCATAGCTGGTAGCCGCTTACATCAGGTGAGCTGTAAACATTTTTTTATTCTGGATAGGCTTCGATTAGACTACAATCTCACTATGATAAGTGATGATGTGGCCGAAGGTGGTAAGCACACAAAGCCTAGATGGGAACTGGCTCTCAAATGCAGCTGTCGGAACACACCGATAGGTGCTTGCAACAAAGTACCCTACCACCGTGCTGTGGTTTCCTCACGATGTAAAAAACTCAAGCTCATGATTGGAACCCACGACCTTCGCGGCGGTAACCACTGAGCTATCATCGCAATGTCTCAAGCTGTATGTAAGTAGTATATAGAACCTTGCTATCCCTATCGAGTATCTTCTCGAGCTCGTCCTTGAACACTCGTATGATGAGGTGCAAGTCTCGCAGGAAGTGTTTCTCGTCGGCGAGCAGGTCACGCACCAGGTCCGCGTACGAGAGCGACGCGCGCCTCTCGCCTGCACCACCCTCCACCCCGCCCGAAGACACCACCTCCGGCTCTTGGTAGAACATGTCCATTAGCACCTGAACAATACACATACATACTGTCAACTCATTACAAGAAACCTTTAAACGAGCAATCCATACTAATATTATAAATGCGGTCTGTTACCGCTTCGCGCTTACACCGCTGAACCGATTTAGATGAAATTTGGTATGTAGATGGATGAAACCTTGGAGAAGGACATAGGCTACTTTTTAACCCGGGAAAAGATCCCTCGGGAACGCGAGTGAAACCACGCGGAACAGCTAGTTCTTCTATAAATAGGAATGTGAATCTCGGAAACGGCTCTAACGATTTTCATGAAATTTTGTATGCAGGGCGTTTCGGGGCGATAAATCGATCTAGCTGGGTTTAATCTTTATAAAACGTCGTTTTACCCGTGTTTTTAGGCAATGTAAAACTGCTGCAATATCAATAGAATACGAACATAAACTTCGCGACCACCTACAAAGTTATAATAGGCTCAGGTGGGAAATCGGGCGGTCCCGAAACCAGGAGACCCCGGTTCGTGTCCAGATGATTATTTTTTTCCAAGTTCCTTTTATTGTGAGAAAAACTATTATTGGGAGCCCTTTATCAACGCATCTAAAAAAACGAGTCAGCCCGGTACTTTTTATAGATCTGTTCTGTCTTTCCTGCAATCTGTGGGAGTGATTTCGTGAAAAGAGAAGGAAGAAAACGGGTTGTAGACTTGGTTGTCAGACATAGACGAAAGTGTGTAATTTTATTTCCTCTATTGCAGTGCAGGCAAAGGATTTTAGCCCATACAGCCTCTAATTAATTTATTGATCAATACCTGTGAAAAAAGACAGCTTTCTAGGTCCAAGGGTTTAGTTTGGGCGTTGATGAGTCAGTGAGTCAGGCCTTCTCTTTTTATATGCATATAGAAGATGAGCGCACGACGGTAGAGTTGGCAGTCAAATGGTAGGAAAGTGAGATGTCATATGCAACTACTGTTAAATATTATTTTAGAAATGTTAACCCATAACTCAATGAAATGCCGTTTTGTACAATCAGATATGTATTAACATTCTGACAGACAGATTCCTAATCCCACTAATATTATAAATGTGAAAGTTTGGATGGATGGATAGATGGATGTATGTTTGTTACTCATTTACGCCAGAACGGCTGAATGGATCTGGATGAAATTTGGTATAGAGATAGATTATAGCCTGGAATAGCACATAGGCTATTCCCTCGGGAACGCGGGTGAAACCGCGTGGCGGAAAGCTAGAAGGGAATAAATATTTGCTGATCGGTAACGTGGGTGAAACGCGAATAAACTAAATATACAAAAAATCAAATCATTTCTCTTCATAAAAATATTATCTGGTCACCTTATCAGCGCACATGGCAGTCTTAATGTCCCGGCACGTGATGGTCTCGTAGCCCGACTTCTGCGAGATCTTCTTCACGAAGTTCCCCGCCAGCTTCAGGGTATCAGCGCTCACGTACTCCAGGATCGCCGTCATGAATATTGACACCGACACGTCGATCTTGTATAGCAGCACCTCCTGGACATGGGGTACACAATGAGCTCATACCATGACTGAGAGAGGCTCCCGCTAGGAGGCGACTAGTGGAGAGGCGATGATAGCTCAGTGGTAGTGACGTCGGATACCGTGGCGAAGGTCGTGGGTTAGAATGGGCTTGAGCTTCTGGTGAAGGGAAACATCGTGAGGAAACCACATCACGGTGGTAGGGTACTTTGTAGTACCCGACTGGCTGGCTACCACACACAAGTTGAGAATCTGTCGCCAAGCACCTGTTGGTGTGTTCCGGCAATTGCTCTTCAGAGCCAGTTTGTCTTTAAGGCATTGTAATAAGGTGTACAACACATTGGCAATCCCCCTGGTATTGTTTATGTCTATAGGTGACGGTAGTCACTTACCATCAGGTGACCCGCCTCGTTGTCACTTGTGACATAAAAAAAGGACAATGAGTTAAATTCATGACTGAAAGAGGCTCTCGCTAGGAGACTACGGGAGATGATGAGTGGTAGCCAGAGAATAGTGGAGAGGTCAAGAGTGGATATAAGGCAGGTTGTATATAAAATACCTTCTGCAGCATTTGGTGAACCTTGTCCTGCGGCAGCAGCGAGCGGCGGCGGCGCTGCGCCACCATGTCCCGCGCGTCCGCGAGCGCCCACTTGTCCAGGGGGGTGGGGAATGTTCGCGCCACGCGCTCCTCTACATCCTACAAACAAACAGACCTACATTACTTTCAATGTTTACTCTTCCTACACAATAAGCTTGTGTCCCAGGTTCTAGTACACGTATTTTTTGCTTTATCAAATCAATTAAAGTATACAAAGTTATAGCGCATCAAAGTATAGGAGTGGGGGCTTGTGACGTCACTTCGTAGTAAAATTTGTACCACGGCGTGACGTCACGCGAAATTTCAACGCATTGTATCCTCGTAATTTTTCTTGTACTTCCAAGTTGCCGAGGTAATCTAACTGACAGGCTAAATAGATTTTTAGGGCCATAGACCATTTAAGGCGAAGATAGCTCAGTGGTAGTGACGTCGGATACCACGGCAAATGCACACCCTCAAGTAGAAAATCTGTCGCCAAGCAGCTATTGGTGTATTCCGACAGCTACACTTCAGACCCAGTTCCCAACGGGGCTTTGTGTGCTTACCAATTTAGGCCACATCATCACTTACCATGGTGAGATTGCAGACAAAAACAAGCTTTCCAAAAAAATTAATTTATGTCTATAATATATGTATTTGATTACAATGCCGCCATGGTATTCGATGATGACAATTTTCCAAAAACCCTATCTCACCATGCTATTCAAAGGCATATAAACAGTTGATCCCACAATCTTCATCATGGCATTACACATCTCCATCATTGGCTATCATCATACCCCTTGCTTAAAAAAGAGTTTACCTGAACAGTGAGTGGTGAGGGCACTGCACACAGCATGGCCAGCAGCCGCAGGCACAGTGACTCCACATACTGCAGAGCACTCTCCTCTGCCTGCAGTGTCGGGTGGACTTGTTCTAGGACCTGTAACAACACAATTATAATAACAATAATAGCCTTAATTAAATGAAAAGGCCTCCTCCATAGACTTCCATCTCATCCTGTCTCTCAACAGCCTTTGCCAGTGACTTTTTTCAAGTCATTGAACCACTTCATGAGTGGTCTGCCTCTTTCCTTTTCATTTTGTATCAACATGTCAGACACATACAGATAGCTTTTTTTTTCCTCTCACTTTGACCTTCCTTTCAATGTCTTCCCATTTGGTAATTTCACTTATATGTTCTGCTCTTTTTCTATCTTTCAAGGTGTAGGTATCCCAACACACTTCTCTCCATTCCTCTCAAGCTATACTTGTGGGATTAAAGATTAAAACTCCATGATTACATCAATCTTTAAATTAAAACTGGAGTTGGTCGATTCTAAAAATGTGCTCAATGTATTTGATTAGTAAAAGTTGTAATTTAGCTTAAATTGTGGCGCGTAATAAACATTATAGAGTAGACTCTGGCTGTCTCATTGTCTTGCCCTTCATCCCACATACTAATAACCTTTAATAACTTGAAACACATTGGTTTTTATGTAAGTATGTAGATTACGGACAGCTGTCCATCTCAATATTCAAGGGGTTCATTGCAATTCCTACAATTGTTATTTTTTAAGTAGTTTTGGGACAACTGTCCCATTAGTGAGGTAAAAGGTAAAAGGTAAAAGGTACTCAATTTGAATTAAAGATAAATTGAATGTTGCATTGCTGTGGCTGGTATCATAGCTTAAGTTTACTTATTCTTTTTGTATCACAAATCTAACAAACAAGCAGACAGTCGAAACTGATGGTTATTGGCCACCATTACTGACCTATACAAAGTTAAAAAAGGTTATTCAATGTGTTTTTAGACATATATAATACAAGAAGGTGCAATGATAAATGATATGAGCAATATAACTTTTTAATGAAATGAAGTTGCCATCTGTAACTTCATTTCATCATAAGAGATAAAAGCTGTCAATGTTTAGGAATATCATCCTAATTTCTATGGTAATGTAATTTTATTGGATAATGCTTACACCTTGCTAATCAAACCTTATCACTTGATCATTTACTTATCTATCTAAAGGTCAAACTAGAATTTAAACTAATATAAATAATCAAACAAATATAAGGACACAAAAGTAGATTAAACAGTATTATTATAAAGTGAAATTATTAGTTTACAATCGTATTTTTTAATAATATAGACTTATGTGATTCAAAGGCCTTGAAATTTTTGATGTATTAAATAAAGCTGTCCCTACTTTTTATAATAAATCATCCCTCATAATATTTAAATGAAATGAAACACATTATGTGGCTAATTAGAAGGTCATAGGGTTTGAGATAGTTTATGTAAGAATTTCACGATATTTCCGAGAAAATATTGACGTCTTCGACGTGCAAGTTATGTACACATACCTTACGGAGAGCGTTTACGAATAAACCCTGCCATTTCTCCGCATTCTCCGGGTCCTGGAAGTCGTATCCGCGGGTCTCCTCCACGGTCGGCAGCATCGTAACCACCAGGCCCGCGCCGAAATCATGTAAACACTACGTAAATCACTCCAACATAACATAAAGTTTCATTTCGCTTTCTTAGCGAATGTAATAACTTCCACCATTAAACTACGTAACTAAAGCACTCTCAGAATACTCTACTTTAATACTAATTTAGAATCTTGTTATTTCATTAGAATCGTGAGGTAGAATTAATTGAAAAATATACGCTTCGATTCATTTGGACGACTACACGACGCCATTTTCAATTTAACATATCGATGGTTTGGATTTGGATTGTGTTCTCATTGACAATTCCATAGACTAACTGTCCGTTGTGAACACTGAGGTATCAAAGTCAAAAAAATTGTCAGCCATAGTAAACTGTCATGTCAACAGAAAGGCCTACGTACCTATTTTACCTAATAATTGTCTACATTTAATAGTTTTTCTATTTTTCACTCATAAATGTTTGCTACCTCAATACAAGGATGTCATTATACTCAAGTACTGGCTTAAAAAAATGTCAAGTTGAAAAAAAAAATGATTTTTGTCGTTCCGCGAATTAGGTAGAAATGTAGGTAGGTACATTCTGCGTAGTCAAAGACTTTTCACTTATCTAGACACGCGGAGCGTGTCAAGCCAAGTTCAAGAAACAGAACTGGCGAGCCGCACCGTGTGTAAATTACACGAACCATTTGGAGCCACTTTTGACCCCCTCATAAATCAAAAACTATTTTACATAAACGTATCAAATTTGGCTCATATATTGAGACTTGCGAGATACATATGTGTTCTAAATTTCATAAGCTTATCTCAAACGGTTATTTAGATATTAATGTCCAAAATTCCTCATTTTTATCATTGACTGACCTATAGACCAAAACTCTAACCCAGTTCCAGATGACCTAGAGAGTTAAAATTTGGTATTTGGTTTTAGTTAAGGTTTGGAATAATAAAATAAAAACCGAAAGGTAACAGGTTTAGAACATGCGAAGGCTATATAATTCGTATGGGAAAACCAGCCAAGTCAGCCCTTAGACTACATATTTGGATTTTGCATAGAACTTGGCACTCAATCTCAGATCTCCATTCTTTTTGCGGCGAAGCCCACAGCAGAGAATAATTTTTGTATTGAACTTGGCTCTCCTTTTTTACATTTATGTTTTTGGTGGTATATACTAATAGACAGGACATTGCGAACAAAATCGTAATCCGATATTTATGTCCAGTGGACATAAGTCTCTCAGGCTAGTCTAGTTTATTCATAAATAGATAGCGTTACTGAGGCATGGAATGGAATCACAGTTTTTCTATGAAATTTCTTCTGATAGCCGCTCTATTGTATCTATAACTAAATCTCTTTGTGCGTAGTATACTCTTTAATTTTACTGAAATAGGGTTTGCACATCAGTGAAAATAATAATATTTTTTTTATGTTTTTGGGGTATGTTATAATACAGCGTTACTACGGTTCTTAAATATTGTGAATGGACTCTTTATAAGGCCCCATTTAACCTCCTTTCGGCTTTACGGGTAGTTTTGTAACATCCTGTATAAACTATTACAACTTTAGAGTCAATATTTTACGAAAAACAACTGTGGCATTCAGACGTCAGACGTACAATAGGAAATAAGGACATTGAGATCTTAATGCACTGCACACATAGATTAAGAATTGGTCCTCGCTCCGCTGTACGACGTTCTATTCATTTGAAACTGCTGGGCAGTTTCACCCACGTATCACTTTTTTACCCACCTAGGGGTAGACTTATGAAAAATCATTTTTTACCTCGTGTCTTAAAAAAAAGGTCCAAGGGTCTAAGGCTGCGCGAATATAAGTATCGAATTCTACGAAGTAAATTAAGGAAAAAATGAGTTTTTTATGTGTAGCATCTTTTCTCTAGCTTTCCTGCAATCTGTGGTAGTGGTTTCGTGCACAGATTACTGATATCTAGCTACATATCAGTAATCTGTATATCAATATCAGAAATCTCTCGGAACAATAACTAACATGGATGCCGGGCTAAAATAAGAAATGAAATGCATATACTTTACCTTTTTTTACTTTCGACGTTAATAATGCGTGGGAAAGAGACATATAATACCGTTCTGTTTCGTTATTATGCAGGTTGTCACAAGCTATTTTTTGGCTAGTGATGGGCTTATCATCGACATTGTCGTGTCGATATAAGTCATCAAAGCAAACAAGTAAATATAGTTAGTACTAGCTGTGCCCGCGACTTCGTCCGCGTGGAATAGTGACTTTGGGCATATCTTTTGGTTTATTTTGGATTAACAAATGTTCGACGTGATTCTTTAAATTGACATAACTTTTTTACTTAAGAACCGATTGACATGAAACAAACACTAAATGTTAAGCTTACCACAATATATTAGTGAAAACCACATCCGAATACGCCGTTTCTGAGATTAGCTTGCACAAACAGACAAAATTCTAACAATCATTGTTTTGGGTGCTATTGCGTTGATAAAGGACCCAATAATATTTTTTCTCATATTTCTTCCATGTACAGATAGCGATCCGTAACATTTTTATTATGTGTACCTATAGATAGAATAGTTTTCTATTATATATTTTTTAATTAATATAGTTTATCCTTTTCTTAACATTCGCATGTTATTATAATTTATTATCAGTATAGGCGCTGGCTGTCGACGGATAATCTTCCAAGTGTGGCTGTGGTTTACTAACGGATTTACCACGACGGAACTTCGGCGTCGGAATATCAGTCAAGTGTGGTAGGAAAGAGACGATAAGAATTTGACACAAGTATAAATGAAACTACAATTATTAATTTAATGTCTTTATTAATCATTAAAATTCATACTAATACTAATTTACTAATTAATATTATAACTATAAAATATTGTAAATGCGAAAGTGTGTCTGTCTGTCTGTTACCTCTTCACGCTTAAACCGCCGAACCGATTTAGATGAAATTCGGATAGGGATTGTTGGAGTCCCGGGAAAAAACATAGGATAGTTTTTATCCTAGAAATCACCCTTAAAGGGGGTGAAAAGGGGGTGGAAGTTTGTATGAGAAAAACCTATTGATGCACTGACTTCATTTCATTTTCATTTCACCATCATTTGGAAATCTGCAACAGTATTGAAATGATTATCGATAACCATTTTTACATCACTAGTAACCTATACTTGCGACAATTTTATTTTTCAGAAAAATCATAAAATAAAGTAAATACGTGAATTCTTTTGAGTAGATAGGCATAAAGTACTATTTTTATTTATCGTCTATCACTTTTTTTATTTCCAATATTGAAAAATATATCTCTAAACTCACCGATGAAATGTTAAAGTTTCGTTCTCATTTTCTTTTCTCGAACTATGGGCTTTACACCCTTCAACAACACAAGACATCTTGTCCAGGGCACTGTACACCTCTCGTATATACTTTCTGGCCACGTTCTCAGACAGAAATTAATAATTAACTCGCTTTTTTCACTTAGTAAATTCGTCAAACTCCCGACTCGTATCAACAAAATATAAAACTACAAAATTAAGTTGATAGCCAACGTAAGTATTTTGACGTCTTGGATAGAACTTTTGTATTTGTTAGCATTATAAGAGGGCCAAAGAGGACCATTTGACATTTTGCTTGTGACACGTTCAAAAAAAATAAAAACAAACAGCCATGTTTTGTTTCATTCCCACATTACGATATGCTAATTGACATAAATGAATAAACTGTATAGTACTCGGTTTTTATTTTAGCCCGGCTTCCATGCTAGTTATTGTTCCGAGAGCTAGCTAGTTTCGTGAAAAGGGACGGAAGTGTTTAACAGGAAGCCGGGGGGTTGTCAGTACTTGTCAGATAGAGATAGAAGCACGAATTAGGTATAGTACCTGGATAGGACACTTTCCATACCTACTTGAATCAAATACCTATGAATTGCGAAAAAGAGTAAGACTACTACATTGGGACAACCTCTCTTTTTAAGTAGCGTTACCGAATGAAAGAAGAAAATAAAACGAAAGAAATTGTAGGCGACTTTGTATCTATGGTCACGCTAAAAAAAATATTTAAAAAAAGACACCATTTTACCTACCTCGGAACAATAACTAGCATTACCTACCTTACCCAAGAATTATACGTAGCTACCAAAGAGAGAGTATGTAATATATTGTAGCTACAAAGAGGATAAAAACACTACGTTTTACGTAGCTAGCTACATATCAGTAATATGTGATTATACGCAAAGAGGATAAAAACACTACGTTTGGTGTAGCAAAAATAAATAAAAATAAGAAAAGTGCCTAAGAGCTTATACTAAAGAAAATAAATATTCAGTCCCGCATCTTGCATTTCATAGGATACTAAAATACGGGAATGTCCCAGTAATATTTAAATTATAATTTAAAACTTTGAACTTTGTAAATAGTGACTTATGAAAACACCTTTCTCAAGTGATGAAACTACTGACTGTGCATTGATAAAAATATTGTTAGAAACTCAGGGAAAATGTTTAAAGTAATTTTAGTTGCCTTTTTAGTGAAATCTGTGTGTTGTTTGCCAGATAACATTACTCCAGAGCCCGATAAAACTTTTATTTACCATAGGTAAGATACTTCCAACCATATCACGGGTATTTTGATAATGGAATTTGTTAAAAAATATGCCAAAATAGACTCCGTGACTAAGAAAAGTTATTATTTTCTATACTCCAAGAACTTTTTCGTATGTACCTACGTGTTTGTTATATATGTCATATCTGCAATAACTTCTTGATGAGGGAATTCCCCCGATTTACGATTTTATAGCCCATCAATGGATTTATGGATTTCAATATTCATCACTCATCAAAACATAATCCTTTTAAGAATACTGTCCCAAAACTCAAAATATTATATAATTATTATATCTAGGTATTATAGATGTGTAACCATTTGATAAGAGTGTTAAAATGAAAAATAATAATAGCCTTTATTTACAGGTTTTTTTGTCCTTATTTGTTCTAGATAAATTCATTACTGGTCAACAATTTAAAGTGTCTGACTTCCAAATCAGTGTTAAATTCAGTAGCTCGCTTCATAAGTGCCCTCCTAGGGCATAACTAAACTGAATAAATGGTAACTGAATAATTAAGTACTTATAAAGTTTTGCAGTGATGCGGATAGTAGTTCAGTGGTTTGATATGGGAATAGAATGTCAATCCGCCTGATGTTGACAGTATGACATAGGTGACTTTAGTCACTCACCATCAGATGACCCTCTTGCCTGGTTATCATACATCTGATGTGAAAAAGTTATAACTTAATAGTTTTTTTTTTCAGATATGCATATGATGAAAGAATTGTTGTCTTTGTCAATGAAAGTACTGAACATATATTGGATTTCTATGAAAATGTAAGTAAAATTTCCAATTCAATCCTATCCAATGTTTGTTGCTCAATCACGCAAAAACGCCTGAACAGATTTTGATGACTCTTTGCTCACCGGTAGATCATATCCTGGAACGCGGCATACAGTACAGTTAACTGGCAGAAAACATAACCTAAGAAAAAAGTGTTATGCGTTATAATTTTTTCCTTTGAGAAAATTATAAACAAATGAATTTTCTTCCTGACGGGAGTCCTCCGACCGCACAAGTATTTTTTACTTAGACATACTTCAAAAATCCATTTAATGATTGTTCTAGAAAACTATAGGGATGCACTACCCCACTCGTATCCACATGTCTACAAATGACTCTGTGGTTAACGGTCACCCAGTGTTCATCACCGCTACACAGCAAAAAGGTAAATTGTTCTACTGTTTCTCACTATTATTATTTATGTAGGAGGCTGTGGAGACTCATTTTCAGGGTTCCGTACCCAAAGGGTAAAAACGGGACCCTATTACTAAGACTTTGCTGTCTGTCTGTCACCAGGCTGTATCTAGACAGTTGAAATTTTCACAAATTATGTATTTCTGTTGCCGCTATAACAACAAATACTAAAAACAAAATAAAAATAAATATTTAAGGGGGGCTCCCATACAACAAACGTGATTTTTTTGCCGTTTTTACGGAACCCTTCGTGCGCGAGTCCGACTCGCACTTGGCCAGTTTTTATATAAAACTGTCATATAAACAGAAATCTTATAGGAGCACTTTGTTGTCCATCTGTCGGTCTGTCCGTCTGTTAGAGCCCTTCTCTCAGGGACGCGTCGAGTTATCATATTGAAAACTCAAACTCAAACTCAAAATGTTTTATTCAATTTTGGGACACTTAAGGAACACTTATTGAACGTCTTATTGCTATTTTTAAAGCTATTGTAACTGTTACCACCATTTCCAAATAAAGACCTGTCAGGAGAAGAAACGGCGAAACAAACTCCCCGGTTTTTTTTTTACAATAGTCCCTCTTTTCTCTTTTAAATATAATAATGGATACATTGTATAATATCGTTTAAGAGGAGCAACTCATTGCCATGCTTTGCCATCATTCATATATTCTGCTACTGTATAGTAAGCTTTTAGACATAATTTGTGTTTGATGACACGTTTAAAATTTAAAAAAGGTAATTCTGTAATTTCTCGAGGTAGCTTATTAAAAAAACGTATACTTTGCCCCACAAAAGAATTGTTAGTTTTATGTAATCTTACAGTAGGAACATAAAGTTTGTCCTTCTTTCGAGTATTAATATAAATCGCTATTCTTTTTTAAGCTCTTAATATTCTTTCTTACATATATTAAATTTTCAAATATAAATTGGCACGGTACAGTCAATATATCAATTTCTTTGAACTTTTCCCGAAGTGAATCTTTAGATTTCATATTATAAATTGCACGAATAGCCCGCTTCTGCAACACAAAGATCGAGCCAATGTCAGCAGCATTACCCCATAGAAGAATACCATAGGACATTACGCTATGAAAATAACTAAAGTACACTAAACGGGCTGTATTAATATCAGTTAGGTGTCTAATTTTCCACACCGCAAATGCTGCAGAGCTTAGTCTATTCGACAACTTATCTATGTGAGGGCCCCACTGCAGTTTGTGATCCAATGTAACTCCTAGGAAAACTGTTGATTCCACAAGGTCCAACACTTCATTATTTATCAGTATATTGGTTTGTGCTTGTTTAACATTAGGCATTGTAAATTTTATGCATTTCGTTTTCTTACTATTAAGTACTAGATTATTAGCACTAAACCAATGCACGACGTCCGAGAGAGCATTATTTACATCGTCAAAGTTACATTTTTGTCTATCTATCTTAAATAAAAGAGAGGTATCATCTGCAAATAATACAATATCATGTTTATTATTTACCAAATGAGGCAGATCATTGATATATACTAAAAATAGGAATGGACCAAGAATTGAACCCTGTGGAACGCCCATAGTTACGGGGCAAATTAATATCAAATGCTCTTGTCTGTACCCTAGGAGCAGAAAAATCTAACTTCTAAGTCAAAGCAATTAAAACATACGACCGTTAATGCTCCGTTTATGTCGCATATTTTGAATATCGCAAGGGAATCAAAACCTATAGGATACGTACTTCGCGTTCACCTAACTAGAACAATTAAAATATGAAGCAATGTCAAGGAAACGTAAATTTGCTATTATATCAGAAAGAAAAACAACATAATAATAAAAAAAAAGATTACCCTGATGAACGAATTTCCATATCTACAAGTTACGCACTTGACCGGTTATTTTTGATTATGGCAACATTAAAACAGGGCCGTTATTAAAATTGTATTTACAGCGGTGGCTTCTTGGTCGCTCCCGCTCGTGATTCGGACCACACAGTGGGCGTTGGTGTTCACCGACATGGGCCGCACGTTATGTCCACATGATGCAGGACCTGGTGAGGATCTGAGCTATTTTATAACTGATTTGACTCCATAGATTGCAGCGCTACCTACCGAGTCTAATTGAGAAACTAAACCATCAGGGTACCCACTCAAATACACACAAAAAAATCATCAAAATCGTTTGAATAAATTACTATACTTCTGAGAATTTGATCCTTATTTTCCAGTATTTTTTCCAATTTCATCGGGATCGATTCCTGGCTAAGGAAGTAATTTTTTCAAAAATCTTATGATGCAGTTTTAGTTTTCATCAAAATCAGCCTCGATACTCCTTTCAGCATTTTTCGCCATCCACGCCCTCTCGGAACAGTCACCCTGTATATATAAAGATGTACACATTTTATAGATATAACGTCGGAGAATCGTCCCACGCTTCAAGTAACGACATCTAGTCCCAAAAATGTTTCGCTTGACATCAAACTGAAAAGAGTCACCGACTTTTATGTAGAAGTTAATCAGGTATTATTTTTTTTAGCTTTTATATAGTACTAGCTGTTCCGCGCGGTTTCACCCGCGTTGCCGAGGGATCTTATCTTTTCCCGGGATAAAAACTAGCCTATGTGCTATTCCAGACTATAATCTATCTCTATGCCAAATTTCATCCAGATCCGTTCAGCCGTTCTGGCGTAAATGAGTAACAAACATCCAAACTTTCACATTTATAATATTAGTAAGATTTTAGATCTGTTTTATGGGAGTCGAGTGGTAGCGACATCGGATACTGCGGCAAAGGTTCAAATCCTATATTGAGCTTCAGCTTTCGGTGAAGGAAAACATGGTGAGGAAACCATAGCACGGTGGTAGGGTACTATGTGGTACTCGACTGGCTGGCTACCACCCTCAAGTTGAAAATCTGTCGCCAAGCACCTATTGGTGTGTACCTGCAGTTGCACTTGAGAGCCAGTTGCCCTTTAAGGCATTGTAATAAGGTGTACAACACAATGGCTGTTCCCCTGGTATTCCTAACGTCTATAGGCGACGGTAGTCACTTACCATGAGGTGACCCGCCTGCCTCGTTGTCACTTGTGACATTAAAAAGCCATGTGGAGTGCCAGCATTAAACTTGATACTATTTCAGACAGTTGAGCTGGAAGTGAAGCCGAGCACCCCGAAGTACTTCTACTTCTCTTTCAACCAGGACCCTTGGAACATCACCAATGGACACTTGAAGAGTATTCGCTCCACGTGAGTTCATGATATTCCTGTGATTTTTACACTCGGTCCCAAACTAAGCAGAGCTTGTACTATGGGCAACCAGATACACTGGTACTATGTAGGTAACTAATGCAGGTCATAATTTTTTATGTATTTCACCTATGGTACCTTTTTGGGGTTGAATTTTCCAAAATCCTCTCTTAGCAGATACCTATTAGGAACCTGAGAAATTTCAAGTTTATAGCATTTATACTTTTTGAAATTTCGCCATGGGTTATTTAAATTTTATAAACTTTCAACCCTTAATTCATTCTCTTAATGGTAACATTTTGAAAAACCCTTAAAAATATATGTGTAGATTTATTTCTAACCAAAAGCAGGTTAAGGAATTACTTGCTTCTTACATTGAAAATGACGGACTTGTACATAACCGTTCATGCCTTATATTACCCATATGAAAGAGCGAAGTATGAGTTCCTTCCATTTAAGGGGGAAGATCTTCCGCGCCAGGATAGGTCATCGTGTCTGGGGACCGCACCACAACTGTACATGTTAGAAGCTTGTACATATGCAGATCACTTGGAGAACTTCGTTAGCGCGATGTAGATTGTGGCGCCATCTATCTAGGAGTTGTGGAGTTGAGAGTCTGTGCGAGTTTGTTGTTTATTAAGTCAGTCATAATTAAATTCTATAGATTACTATTTTTGCCGCCATAACACGCAAATATTGTCAGTGAGACTAGATACATAATAATTATTGAATGTAATAGGTGTAAGTTGTTTTTAAAAAGAGTAATTGCTGAGTTTATTGCCGGCTCTTCTCAGCAAAAACAACCTTCCGAACCGAGCATTTAGAGTGTGACTATTCATAAGTGCCTGTGAAGGCCTATTTGGATGAATAAACAATTTCATTTCATTTCGTTGCGCGAACTATCTGTGTTGTAGATAAATGTCCCTATACCCCCTTTGGGGAGAAATTTCCAAAAACCCTTTCTTAGTCGATGCCTATGTTATAAAAGGAGCCTGTGTGCCAAGTTTCTAACGCGGTTTAGGCTGTCCGTTTGTTATCGCGCCATCTATGTGCTTGCGGAGTTATCCAAACAACCGGTGTGAAGTGAGAGCCGCACCGGGACAATCAACGGGGGAAGAGGGCGCCACGGTCTCTTCGCACCATGCGCGAACTTCATACGATTACACATAACAATTCATCTCCATTCTACACATTTTTTTTGATGTAAACTTTATCGATCATTAAACGTTTTAAAAGTAAAACTGAAATAAATCAACCATTATCAACTTGACCTACCAAAGCATCACGGCGCTAACACCGTTGTATTTTTATATATGTACTATGTAGCTATTGTTAATTCCACCCAGACTCAGGACAAACAGATCTGGGGCCCTATCACCAACTCTTGTCTTCTCAACTTTACCTGAACTTGATTGTTTTTCTGTCTGTTGTTACTTTTGTCCATACATTTTGACCTCCTTTGCCACAGATGATTAAGTTGAGGGCGAGTTGAATCGCAACAAGAGTTGGTGATAGGGCCCCAGATCTGTTTGTCCTGAGTCTGGGTGAAATTATCTATAGGTAAATAGTACATATATAAAAATCTATAAACGGACAGCCTAAACCGCGTCAAAAACTTGGCACACAGGCTCCTTCTATAACATGGGCATTTGACAGTTTTTTTTTATTTCAGCTTCAACTACACGATACCAAAGAGCGTGATACTGATCATAGAGTCCGACGACGACCTCTGCGCCACAGTCTCCATACAAAATAATTCGGTTAGTTATTCGAAACAAGACCTTATTTAATGGCTCCTGCGATCGATTTTGATCTTGGATATGAACTATCTCTCTCCAAGTTTCATTAACATCGCTTAGCCATTACGTAATGAGGAGATTCGACGAACAAAGGTCACCGACATAGCCCTACGGATTAGTAGACAGGGCGGGGCACATAGCCCAAAGAACCGATGGCCCATAGGGCGGAAAAGATCTGGAGTGGAAGACGCAGCGTGGGCAGGCACCCTACAAGGTAGACCGACGACCTAGTGAGGGTCGCGGGAAACCGCTGGATGCGAACAGCACAAGACAGGTTGTTTTGGAAAACTTTGGGGGAGGCGTAGGTCCAGCAGTAGACGTTTTTCAGCTTTAATGATGTTTTTTTTTATTCTCGATAAGCTTGTGTTCAATCTCACTATGGTAAGTGATGATGTAGCCGATGGTGGTAAGCACACAAAGCCTAGATGGGATCTGACTCTCAAGTGCAGCTGTCGGAACACACCGACAGGTGCTTGGCGACAGATTTCATCAGACATCAGCCAGTCGGGTACTACAAAGTACCATACCACCGTGCTATGGTTTCCTTCACCGAAAGCTCAAGCTCATTGTAGGATTCGAACCCATGTCCTTCGCCGCGGTATCCGATGTCACTACCACTGAGCTATCATCGCCTTAAAAGTCCGAGTTATTTAGTTTTTCAGAGTTACGGGTCAATGAATGTAGTGGTTTGAAGAGTATTATTATTTCAGTGCCCAGTATTTGACAATGAAAAAGAAATACTCTACCAAGGAAACCATCTCACCATGACTACCAAAGGAGGAATCACTCTTACTGTAAGTGTATTTATTTACAATTAATTGTAACTTTATTGGATCTGTGATTAAATGTTCATTTATAATTTCTTTATGTGTAACAAACATCTTTCCTCTCGCTTTCCTTTTAGTTATTGTTCCGAGATCTGTGGAAGTCATTTCCGTGAAGTGTGTCATTTTATTTTTTCTATTGTAGTGCAGGCAAAGGTTTCTACCTCATACAGCCTCAAACTCAAAGAGGTTGGTACATGTATGGTATTTCCAAGGTGTAATGTCAGATGTTACATATCATATGAGACTACTGTAAGACTCGCTCGAGAAAGGGGGCTAGACGGGAAAAAATCTTACGAAAAGTTGTCACGACACTTTTTGCTATAGTAAGTTATTGTAAGCTGTGCGGCGTGCGCATGTTTCTCTCTTATAGAAAGCAAGCCATCATTCATTTCTTTTTGATTGTTTTTTTTTTTATATATATACTCTCTCGACTTATATAACTTCGTTCCATCCGGGTGTCCCTTGACACCTCTCAAGTTTTTTTTTTTTTTAATTTGGATAAGTTTGTATTTGACCGCAATCTCACCATGGTAGGTGATGATGGCCGTATGTGTTCAGCGGCTTTGTAGCCTAAGGAAACTGGCTCTCAAGTGCAGCTGCCGGTAGACGATAGGTGATTGTCGACAATCCAATACTACAAAGTACTGTTTGAAAGCTCAAGCTCATTATAGGAGTCTAGCCCACGACTTCTGCCGCGATATCCGACGTCACTACCACAGAGCTGTAATAATAACCTTTATTTACAATGAATAATTGACAGTATAGATTTTTATTTTTACTATAAGTTTTTTTTTTAATGTCACTAGTGACAACGAGGCAGGCGGGTCACCTGATGGTAAGTGACTACCGTCGCCTATAGACGTTAGCAATACCTGGGGAACTGCCATTGTGTTGAACACCTTATTACAATGCCTTAAAGGGCAACTGGCTCTCAAGTGCAACTGCCGGAACACACCAACAGGTGCTTGGCGACAGATTTTCAACTTGAGGGTGGTAGCCAGCCAGTCGAGTACCACATAGTACCCTACCACCGTGCTATGGTTTCCTCACGATGTTTTCCTTCACCGAAAGCTCAAGCTCATTGTAGGATTCGAACCCACGACCTTCGCCGCGGTATCCGATATAATCAAATTAAATTTTGTTGTTAGGTGTCGGCGTGTCTTTGCGACACGAAGGTCTCCAGCTCTTTCCAGTCTGTTCTTATTTGAGTTGTTCTGCACCATAGTGGACCCGCAATCTTTTTAATGTCATCGGACCGGCGTTTTCTTTGTCTTCCTCCTGACCACTGAGCTATCGTCGCCTTAATGCTTTATAATTGTCCTCCAGCAATCAGAGTTTCCATCTGGTTTCTACGTGGTGTTCATTGTGAAACAGAGCGATGATGAGTGTACAGGAGCGAGTGAGATGGCTGGGCCCGTGCGAAGCCCTAAAGTTTGGGAAAATTCGCGGCTTAAGAAGTTTAGGTAACAATTTCCTACTAATAGTTCTCTCCCCCAGTTTTAACTATGTTCCCGGTTGATGTTATATTTTTATGTCATCCAGTATATGGTCTGTCTCTGTGCCAAGTTTCATCCAGATCCGCTTAGCCGTTAGTGGGCTGAGTAGTAACAAACTTACTAACATCGCATTTATAATATAACTCTCGGTCCCCTGTTGTTTTATCCGCGTCCCCGAGGGATATTTGTCTAATCTTGTTTTATTCCAGGATATGATCTACCTGTGCCAAGTTTCATCAAAATCAAGTTTTGAAGAATAGTTTTTACTTGATGGAGCAACTAACATCCAAACTTTCGCATTTTTAATACTACTAGTTGCCCCCAGTTTCACCCGCGTCCCCGAGGGATCCCTTTAAGGGGTTTAAATTTCATTATCGGATACCTACTCCCTATTAGGAATCTACCTGACAAACAAGTTTGTAGCATTTATACTTTCTGAGATTTGGTGAAAAATACTATCCTGTATAGTCCAGTAAGTGGTAGGACAAACTTAAGGGGGAGATAGGAGGGCGGGTCATCTACCAAATATACAAAAATGACCTCAGTAAAAGTGTCACCATTTTCGAGATATTTAAGATCTAAAATAAAAAAATCAATTAATAAAAATCTGAAATATCGAAATACCACTAAAATGATGAACGTTTTTCTGAGGTGATTTTTATAAATTTGGCAGGTGACCCAACCACCTATCTGCTACTTACCGGACACCCTGTATAACCAGGAGTCCACGGTTGATTATCGAATGACCGCGTCGTTTTTCCCGCAGGTTCAGGATAGTAGCCACGATCTCGTACAAAGAGTACGTGGTGGGGGCTCTACTGACACTGGTGCTGGTCGCGCTGGTTGTTGTTATAGTGCTGCTTGCACTCATACCGTTCACTAGTCGATGTTCTGGTGAGTATATAGTGTTGTTGGAATGTACCGTAGCTACATGTAGATGTTGATTATTATAGATCATTTCAATTAAAGAATTCGTTATTCAAAAAAGAAGGAATAATTAATTAGTTTCTGGATGTTTAGAAGTCGTTTTAAACATTTTATTAAAAAGCCATGTCTGGAAGAAAGAACAAATAAATAGAAGAAAAATTTATTTATGAAAAAAATACTTTTTTTGTTCTGGATAAGCTTGTGTTTGACCTCAATCTCACTATGGTAAGTGATGATGTGTTCGAAGGTGGTAAGCACACAAAGCCTAGATGGGAACTGGTTCTCAAGTGCAACTGTCCGAACACACCAATAGGTGCTTGGTGACAGATTTTTTACTTGTGTGTGGCAGCCAGTCCAGTACTACAAAGTACCCTACCACCGTGCTACGGTTTCCTCACGATGTTTTCCTTCACCGAAAGCTCATTGTAGGATTCGAACCCACGACCTTCGCCGCGTTATCTAACGTCACTACCACTGAGCTATTATCGCCTTATTACTTACTAGACTTGCCACAAAACGGTTCCAGCTCAGCATAATGCTGGTTATTTATAAACCGGCGCTGGTCTTCCGTTGGGACCTCACCAGGTTTCTTTAGAAACACTTAGGGAGTGTCCAAACATGTTGCATCATCAGAAGTGGTGGTGGTGACAGAAACGGAGCCGAGGCCCTCTACATCAGCATCAGCTATAAACGACACTGATGATGATCAGCTCGCCACTGAAGATGCACCCATCGTTCCTACTCACCCTGACGGAGGTATGGATTTAATATTAGTTAGAATTAATTTGCTTATGTATACAGGGTGTCCAGTAAATAGTATGACAAACTTGAGTGAGAGATAGATGGGGGGGGGGGGGGGGGCGTTTCACTTACCAACATATACAAAAATTACCATTTTCGAGATATTTAATATCTAAAATTCTACTCAATATCAGAAATATCGAAATATCTCGAAATGGTGATCATTTTATTGAGCTCATTGTTTGTATATTTAACTCAAACTCAAAATTCATTTATTCAGTTGAGCATGAACGTTTACAATTGACTCTACCACCGGTTCGGAATACACTTAAACTGAGAACACTCCGGCAAGAAACTCAGCAAGGCAATTTTTTTTTCAGCAGTTGATCCGCCCCCCTGTCTCCTCCTTAAGTTTGTCGTACAACTTATCGAACACCCTGTATACATATTGGATAGTATAACTAATAGTATGTAAATAATGTGTGTTGTTCATAATGGTAGAGAGAGCGAGAGGTCGTGGGTACTCGCTGACGGTGGAGCATCTGTGCCGAGCGCCGCCCGACACACTCGCCCGGAGAGCTGACAGGTTACTGACACACACATTTGAACATCTGTCGCGACGAAACCTGTTGGTGTGTTCCGACAGTTACACTTGAGAGCCAGGTGTATTTAAGATATTGTAATAAGGTGTACAACACATTGGCAATCAGGTGACCGGCCTGCCTCGTTGTCACTTTAAAAACTATAAATGACAACAATTTGACAGACAGTGCCCTTCTAGGCTTTGTATTCTTAGTGCTATGGGTGTATAGCACTCTCACATTATTTACCATGATTGTGCTCAAACATACTATAATAAAATCAGCAATTATTGTTTTCCAAATGAGCTATTCATTACATTAATTCACTTTCTGTTCTCACCGACAATAAAAGATGTGGTTAACACAATGAGCCATAATCTTTAATACTTTTTATATTACTGAACTAGAAATAAACTTTCAGGTACTTTTGGGGAGCGCTTACTGTTGCCATAGTATACGCACTGCCAGTAGTCCAACTGTTGTTTACATATCAACAGGTAAGTTTTCATATCGTTGATGTTGTCAGTTAGTCACATCTGAACAGTGTAGTCACATCTGAACGGTGTAGTCACATCTGAACGGTGTAGTCACATCTGAACGGTGTAGTCACATCTGAATAGTGTAGTCACATCTGAACGGTGTAGTCACATCTGAACGGTGTAGTCACATCTGAATAGTGTAGTCACATCTGAACGGTGTAGTCACATCTGAACGGTGTAGTCACATCTGAACAGTGTAGTCTTTTAGGTGATAGTTAAATTAAGCTATCAATTAGAATGCTTTGTTTTTTTGCTTGTCTTTCCACTCAAATAAAAATTCAATTCGCTGCACTCAGTAATCCGACTGATATGAACCTCTTTCGTTGTCTATACCTAGCTATATACTTATATTTTAAAAGTAATTTAACATTGATTGACAATGTCATTATTTCAGTTTTATTACAAATAATGTAGTAACATTTTTGTTTATTAAAACCTTATATTCTTAAAGGTTTTGTCATTTCACCGACCATACCCTAAAACTCCTCTAAATCGCTTATGCGAAGACCGACCCCACTTTTGTGCCCCCGACGACGCCCTGAGCCGAGGTTCGTGCCCCAACTAGGGCGCCCTCAGCGGTCAGTCGTTTTGCATACCGGTCGGCTCTAAACGCTCGCCAAACAGTCCGCGTAAGGGTGTCCATGGCTTCTCAGGCCTCCACCTTTTAGTCCTCCCAAAAAAAATGTATATTATCAGCTATTGAGTGGACCCCACCACATCCAGATGGTGTTCCAAACGGGTAACCAGGACCTGTGCTACTACAACTTCCTGTGCGCCCACCCGCTGGGGTACTTGTCAGACTTCAACCACGTGTATAGCAACGTGGGGTACGTCGTACTGGGGGGAGTGTTCCTGATGCAGGTCAGGGCGAGGCAGTTGGCGAGTGTCAAGAGAAGAGAGGTGAGACTTTTCTTTTTATACCACAAGTGACAAACTAGCAGGTGGCAGTAGTACGACCGTGCTGTGGTTTCTTCATAATGTTTTCCTTCTCCGAAAGCTTTATAATGTGCAGCATCGGATCCTTCGCCTATTTTTTTCTGTTTGTTCCGGCTAATCTGCGAAACGGCTGGACTGATTTTCACTAGCAAATAGGGAGTAACTTGTATTACTTTTATTTTAGAAAATAGTGGGTAAAAAAAATCCCATGAAGTTGTGAACAAAATCTGACTCAAATAGAGAATGCGGGTGAAACTAGTGTCCCCCACGATTTCGCCCGCATTCTCGCTAGTCCTAAATTTTTTTAATACAAAATGTATATGTGAAAGTTTGTATGTTTGATAAAAACGGCTGAATGGATTTGGATGAAACTTAGCACACAGGTAGATCATATCCTGGGAAAAATATAAGGTCCCTCGAGAACTCCGGAGAATCCTACATAATTGTCGGACAATAGAAGCACACAAATGTCTGGCCTGGGCGGGACACTCACGATAATTAGTATTCCTACCAACCACACCAGCCAGCCCGTCCAGATAATAGGCTGATACTCGGACTCTCGTTCTCAGGGCATGGGCATCCCGCAACACTTCGGGCTCCTCTACTCCATGGGGCTGGGTCTCATGATGGAGGGGTTGCTCTCAGCGTGCTACCATCTGTGTCCCAACAAGATGAACTTCCAGTTTGGTAAGTTCATTTTATGCTCAGTCTCGTGGACCATGATGATGATGTGGCCCAGGTTGTGAGCCTTGAAGAAAACTTAGCAGCTTCTGGAACGTACTGGAATACAAATACATTTATTTGCTTGAATATGGTGTATACGAGATGTCAATCAAAATAATATGGATCTACATATCCTGCCAGTAAGCCGTACATTACACTACAAAAAAGGAAAAAAATATTTAACACTAAAATTATATAGTATCATGTCTCTTAACTAGATATTATTAAAATTTATAATCATTGGACCTAGACTAACTCGTATTAAAAAAGTAATCTATGGAGTAAAAGCACTTCATTGCCAGCCAATCATGTAACAGGCGACAAAACTTTGAATTATATGGTAGGTAGTTTTAAAGTCTTGTGGAACGGAGTTAAAAAATTTAGCAGCCATATAAAATCATTTTTTCCTGTACATTTCTAATTTTGGCATAATAAGTGGCAAATGAGTAACCAATCGCTTAGAAGAGTTGTCTCTTTTTTCAAAAAGATGTATGTTTTTTCAGACAAATTTGGCCATCTCTAATATGTAAATACAAGCAGTAAGTCACTTATGTTTTGTAAATATTGAGCGACATGATTCTGCCCATTTTCAACCCCAAATAGCTCGAATACATTTTTGTTGGCCAATAAATACGCCCTGAAACTCGTTTGAGTTTCCCCATGTAACAATTACCATAGCGAATTACTGAGGAAACGTCAGCCTGATAAGCTATGATAGAAGACACAATACTCGCCATTGATTTCTTCCCTCCTTCAAGGCATAGTAAAGGTTCGACAAGACATGGCGAACCCCTTGGTATTGCTTAAAATTTAAATGTCTCCTTGCTGAGATTCTTGCCATTTGTCTGAGTTCCGAACTGATGGTAACGTCTGTAGCTCGACCTTCATAAGTGCCCTGGAGAGAATAAACTGATCTGACTTTTTTTATGGCAGAAACCAGTCGAGTACTTCAAAGTTACCACCGTGCTATGGTCTCATTGTAGGATAACCCCAAAAATCAAGTCAAAGTCAAAACCATTTATTCAGTTTAGGCCCTAGAAGGGCACTTATTAAGGTCGAATTACAGGAGTTACCACCGGTTCGGAAGTCAGTCTTCAACTGAGAAGAACCGGCAAGAAACTCAGCAAGGTTATATTTTTTAATATTTTTGGTCCATCTGACTATATTGTTTTTTTTTTCAAATGTTTAACAATTTTATTCTTAAACTAATACATAAAAATTATAACCATTAAGTAACTTAGGTAACTTCTGTAGCTCGACCTTCATAAGTGCCCTGGAGAGAATAAACTGATCTGACTTTTTTATGGCAGAAACCAGTCAGAATACTTCGAAGTAAACACCGTGTTATAGTGTCTTCACGATGTTTTCCTTCACCGAAGTCTGAAGCTCATTGTAGGATAACCCCTAAAATGTGTGGGTAAGTAGTGGGTTGTTTGTTTCAGACTCGTCGTTCATGTATGTGATAGCGGTCCTGTGTATGATCAAGCTTTACCAGAACAGACACTCTGACATCATCCCGAGTGCACATTCTACTTTCATGGTGCTGGCCTTCATAATGACTATTGGTGAGTTTTACTTCCAATTATATTTCTTGATCACTTAGTAAAGGTTTTGTTGCCTTCCAGTCAGTGTAAAAGGTCGTCAGACCCGAAAAATATATTTAACTAGCTTTAAACCCCGCGATCCCTTTTCTCAATACAAATTTTTGACCCCCGTTTAATCCCCTTGGGGGGTGAATTTTGTAAAATCCTTTCTTAGCGGATACCAACGTCATAATAACTATCTGCGTGACGAATGTGCGTTGATAGATCAGTCAGTCAGTCAGTCAGTCAGTCAGTCAGTAACGATTGCCTTTTATATTATACAGACATAAAAATGTTGTCACTACTAACCTGTACATGCCATTGTCATAGACGACAGCTCTAAATATATTTATTTCCTCCTTTAATCATGTAAGAGATGTAAATTATGTTTGTTAACAAAATTTATCTAGCGCCAATATATTGTTCCTGCAGGACTGTTCGGTATATTGTTCGCCAGCGTGGCGTTCTCAGTTCTCTTCACGATATTGCATCTCTTCACTTGTTCTATACTCACGCTGAAAATATACTACGCTGGCACCTTTACAATGGGTAAGTTATTCTAGTTACTTGAAAATATGTCACATTACTGATCCGTTGTAACTATACTGATCAGTTGTAACTTAACTGGACATTTGTCTCTTTATTGATCAGTTTGACTATTGATTAGTTTGTGACTTTTGTTTCATTTGTGTTTACTGATCACTTGTAAACTATATTGATCATTTGTCACTGTACGGATCAGTTTAGCTTTATGGAGGAGCGATGTGTAATTGCATTGAAATGAAAAGATCTTCCACCTTGCTAGGTCATCGTGACTAGGACCTCAGTCCAGTTCTAGGTATGGAAAACATTTGGAAATCGCTTGGAGAATTTTGATGGCAAAATGTAGAATTCTATGAAATTGTGTGTCTTGCAAATTTATTTCTGTATTGTTGATAGATGTAGTTATTAACTGATCATTACTTAAATTTACTGATCAGTTGTGACTTTATTGACCAGTTTGGCTTTATTGATCTGTTTGACTTTATTGATCAGTTTGACTTCATTGATCAGTTTGACTTTATAGATAAGTGGTGGGTTTACTGGGCAGAGATCAGTTGTGTGATGAGTATAATGTAGCGCTGTTACTATAGCAGTAACAGAAATCCTACATCGCGCTAACAAAGTTTTCTCGGCACTTTGCATATATACAAGTTCTCATCAAAAAATGGTGGAAGATCTTCCCTTTTCGCGGTACATATGACATATCCATCCAACAAATAACATTAAAAGGGACGCACAGATAGGTCAGTGGGTGTTCGCGCGTGGGCAGGCGTGCGACAACATGGGTGGCACGCACTGGTGCCGGCGCACCGCGCGCGCGCGCTGTTGCTGGCGCTCGCTAACCTTGCCAACTGGACCTTTGCTATATACTGGTGAGTACACTACTACACCCATTCTACCAGCCGGGGTCCTGTTACACACTTCCGTCCCTTTTCACGATATCACTCCTACAGCTTGCATAAAGGCGAGAGGAAAGATTTTACATCAAAAATACTTTGTTAATATCTGTCGGCCAGAACATACCGGTGTATTTGAGCAGTTGCACTTGAGCCAGTTCTCCAACAACCAGGGTATAGTGCTAATGTTTATAGGTGAACGAAGGTATTCACTTACCATCAGGTGACACACCAATCTTCAGACTTCTGACAAAAACAATGATATTAATCATGTTTCACGACAGCATCTTTAAACACAACAAAGACTTTGCGCGCCAACTGCTGGCTATACTGATGGGCAACGCCATCCTCTACACCATGTTCTACTTCGTGATGAAGCTGGTACACCGGGAGAAGATCCTGGTGCACACGTGGCTGTACGGGGCCCTCGCTGTGGCCGCCTGGGTGGCAGCCACTATACAGTTCACTGACTCGAAGACGCATTGGTCGGTAAGTGTAGTTGTTGTGCTTTTTCTTGTTCTGAAGATCTAGATTTCTGGCTCTCAAGTGCAACTGTCGGAACACACCAATAGGTGCTTGGCGACAGATATTCGCCGTATCTGTCGCCGCGTTTATTTATATAACTTGTGTGTGGTAGCCAGCCAGTCAGGTACTACAAAGTACCCTACCACCGTGCTATTGATTTTTCACGATGTTTTCCTTCACCGAAAGCTAAAGCTAATTGTAGGATTCGAACCCACGTCCTTAGCCGCGGTATCCGACGTCACTACCACTGAGCTATCATCGCCTTAAACCGCCGAAACGAGGGTGAAACCACGGGTCACAGCAATGATTATCATAAAAGCAAGGTACTGACATGAGCGTGTGGTGTGTGTGGTACAGGAAACTCCAGCTCAGTCCCGGCGCCACAACGCGGTATGTTCGTCGCTCCGGTTCTACGACTCGCACGACGTGTGGCACCTCGCCTCCGCGGCCGCCATGTTCCTCTCCTTCAACATGCTGCTCACTATCGACGACGCGCTGCACCACACGCCCAGGGACCTGCTGCCCACCTTCTAGAACTTGTTCACCTTCTACACCGTCTACATCTTCTACAACGTCTAGTACTTGTACACCGTCTACAACTTCTATATCTTCTACAACTTCTGCATAGTCTAATACTTCTACACCGTCTAGAACATCTACACCGTCTAAAACTTCTACATCGTAAAAATTTTCTACACCGTCTACAATTTCAATATCGTCTAGAACTTTAACATTTTGTACACCTTCTAGAACTTCTACACCTTCTAGAACATCTACATCGTCTAATACTTCTACATCGAATAGAACTTCTACACCGTCTATCTAATACTTCTACACCGTCTAGAACTTCTACACCTAAACCTTATGGATCTTCTAGCTCGACAGACACGATGGCAGAAAAAGGAGAATTCGAGGGATAGTTGACCTGCTAAGTATGGATAAGAAGGTCGTTAAAACATTTTCAGTGCCCCTGGTATTGCTAATCACCAGGGGCGGGGCCATACATAAGTGTTCAGTTCTTTCGTTAACTTGTAAGGTTTTTTGTGACTTTTTAAGGCTTAGAATTGAACTTCCATATAGCAGAGTAGATACTTGATGATACTAATGCAATATTGTATTATTGTGTGAGTACCTCTTTTCGCGATAGCGCGGTTGATCTCGTCCTGTCACACTACAGAACCTGGATTCGATTCCCAGTGCAGATATTTGTGTTCATGAAAATGTCTATTTGTCCCGACTCTGGCTGTAATAGAGAATATGTATGGGGTTATTAAAGGTAATTCCCTATTAACTATTTGAGTATGTATTAGAAATAGTTTTATAATTATCTGGTTTCCATAGTCAAGCTCTTCTAAGGGAGCAGGGATGTTCGTGAAGAATTTAGGATATTTATTTAGCTTTATACAATCGAATATAATAGTGATTCTAAAGATGTTAATGTTAAGAATAGTGTATTTTTACGACTGTGTGATCTTAATTATATTAGAATAAGCAAAGCTTTTTAGATTAGGTTGAATGACTCATAAATTTTGCTACATATTAAAAAAAAAGGTCTAGTGATGAGAGAAAAAAAAGGCAGACATGATGTGTAACATCTGACATCTCACATTGGTAATACCATACATGTACCAACCTCTTTATGTTTGAGGCTGTATGGGATAAAACCCTTTGCCTGCACTACAATAGACGAAATGAATGTCCCTATCTGACAGCCAATGTAGCCAACTATACGTACCTAGCTTCATGTTACACTTTACCTTTAAAAATCACTCGCACAGATTGCAGGAAAGTGAAAGGTCATTCCTTGCTACACATCAAAAGAAGTGTTTTTTCGAATAAGTGTTTAGTTACCAATTTGAATGTAACGTTTGGCGTTTGTAAATATCTATGAATAAAATTATGGATATGTTCCGATATGCACTGCGAGCACTGTAAGGTGAGACGTCATTTAGTTTTTGATTAGTCACTAATTTAACCCAGTAAGACTGGACAGTGCTCGTAGTGTATATCGGAACACCCTAAATATGTCAAACATCCCTGCGTCATGCCTCGTTACGGCATTGCATCAATTGAATTTATATCATATATCCATGACTCATTGGGTTTATTTTAGAACAAGTTTATTCTCGAGACCTCAGCTTTATGATTTTGTATCTGTGTTCAGATTTTATGATATCCTATTATGTAATAACTTAATATTAATATTATAACGTAGATAGTAAGGCTGTGATAATGAAGTCGTTTGTTTTAATTATATAATCGGTGCTAATAAATGTTGCACGAAATATACCTAAAGCTTATGGTTTACTTTATTTACTAGTTTTTACCCTTCCTTACTAGCCATCCACGAATTTGCGCCCCACTCTTTTTCCTAATCCCTTACAGTATAGGCTGTACACTAAACAAATTTCAATTTCATTAAGGGTAAGTTGGGTTAGAAAGAGATTGTCCCATCGTAGTTGTTATCTTTCCCTTTTTCGCAATTGATAGGTATTTGCTTCAAGTAGGTATTTAGAGTTACCTATCCATTTAGTATACACAATTCTAGCGTTACTCTGTGTGCTACTATGTTTAATAATCAAAGGCTACTATACATTCTCGCGGAAGGGGTAGGTATATAATATATAGTTGTCGATGAGGATCACTGCAACCTAAGTTACGTAATCGCAAATTATCGATGGAAGTATACTTCAGTCCTCATCAGTGGATTCATATTGCAATGTTTCAGTAAAGTTACGTAATCGCAAATTATCGATGGAAGTATACTTCAGTCCTCATCAGTGGATTCATATTGCAATGTTTCAGTAAAGTTACGTAATCGCAAATTATCGATGGAAGTATACTTCAGTCCTCATCAGTGGATTCATATTGCAATGTTTCAGTAAAGTTACGTAATCGCAAATTATCGATGGAAGTATGCTTCAGTCCTCATCAGTGGATTCATATTGCAATGTTTCAGTAAAGTTACGTAATCCCAAATTATCGATGGAAGTATGCTTCAGTCCTCATCAGTGGATTCATATTGCAATGTTTCAGTAAAGTTACGTAATCGCAAATTTTCGATGGAAGTATACTTCAGTCCTCATCAGTGGATTCATATTGCAATGTTTCAGTAAAGTTACGTAATCGCAAATTATCGATGGAAGTATGCTTCAGTCCTCATCAGTGGATTCATATTGCAATGTTTCAGTAAAGTTACGTAATCGCAAATTATCGATGGAAGTATGCTTCAGTCCTCATCAGTGGATTCATATTGCAATGTTTCAGTAAAGTTACGTAATCCCAAATTATCGATGGAAGTATGCTTCAGTCCTCATCAGTGGATTCATATTGCAATGTTTCAGTAAAGTTACGTAATCGCAAATTTTCGATGGAAGTATACTTCAGTCCTCATCAGTGGATTCATATTGCAATGTTTCAGTAAAGTTACGTAATCGCAAATTATCGATGGAAGTATACTTCAGTCCTCATCAGTGGATTCATATTGCAATGTTTCAGTAAAGTTACGTAATCCCAAATTATCGATGGAAGTATGCTTCAGTCCTCATCAGTGGATTCATATTGCAATGTTTCAGTAAAGTTACGTAATTGCAAATTATCGATGGAAGTATACTTCAGTCCTCATCAGTGGATTCATATTGCAATGTTTCAGTAAAGTTACGTAATCGCAAATTATCGATGGAAGTATGCTTCAGTCCTCATCAGTGGATTCATATTGCAATGTTTCAGTAAAGTTACGTAATCCCAAATTATCGATGGAAGTATGCTTCAGTCCTCATCAGTGGATTCATATTGCAATGTTTCAGTAAAGTTACGTAATCGCAAATTTTCGATGGAAGTATACTTCAGTCCTCATCAGTGGATTCATATTGCAATGTTTCAGTAAAGTTACGTAATCGCAAATTATCGATGGAAGTATACTTCAGTCCTCATCAGTGGATTCATATTGCAATGTTTCAGTAAAGTTACGTAATCCCAAATTATCGATGGAAGTATGCTTCAGTCCTCATCAGTGGATTCATATTGCAATGTTTCAGTAAAGTTACGTAATTGCAAATTATCGATGGAAGTATACTTCAGTCCTCATCAGTGGATTCATATTGCAATGTTTCAGTAAAGTTACGTAATCGCAAATTATCGATGGAAGTATGCTTCAGTCCTCATCAGTGGATTCATATTGCAATGTTTCAGTAAAGTTACGTAATCGCAAATTATCGATGGAAGTATGCTTCAGTCCTCATCAGTGGATTCATATTGCAATGTTTCAGTAAAGTTACGTAATCCCAAATTATCGATGGAAGTATGCTTCAGTCCTCATCAGTGGATTCATATTGCGATGTTTCAGTAAAGTTACGTAATCGCAAATTTTCGATGGAAGTATACTTCAGTCCTCATCAGTGGATTCATATTGCAATGTTTCAGTAAAGTTACGTAATCGCAGTAATTTACTGCGATTAATGTTCTAGCGTCAGTAGCCTCAGATAGGTGATCATTTCAGAATTTAATGAAAAACTTTTTATAAAAAAATAAAAACGACGACAGATCAAAAGGTATTTATAGAATAATAATTTGAATAGGTGCGTAGGTAGTTTACATAAGTAAAGTTTTTGGTCAATTTAGTTATTGAAATATTTTTTGTCCATTTTATTTAATGTCTTATTCAGTTTATTTTTCGGTTTTTGAAGTAGTTTTTATTTTTTTATAAAAAGTTTTATTTTTTCATTTTTTATATTTCAATGTTTTCAAGAAATATTTAATTGTTTTCGAGCAAATTAAGCCTATTATTAATTTACATTATCTATACTAATATGAGAAAGCTGAAGAGTTTGTTTGTTTGTTTGAACGCACTAATCTCAGTAACTGTTAGGGTCCTATCCTGAGACTTTATAAATGAAAAGCAGTGGACTGTAAAAACTGGTATATATCTTATATTAAAGAAAAGAACAATTCTGATAAATCAGTGGAGACACTAAAAATACGTGCGCTGGTTCGGTGGCGTAAAGGCAAGTGGCTTTCATTCGGACGGGGCACAGCCCCCGGCCCGCGCGCCCGCACAGCTCCATTCCATTAGCTCCTCCTTCACGGCGCACATACTCTCGAACAGTAACTACATAAAATATATAATTGTTGGATAGCCCATTTATCGAGAAAGCCTATAAGTTAAATAACATCACGCTATTAGATGAGGGAATACATAAATAGATTAACTTTTAATGAAAATAAAGAATATTTATCCTAAATGATTAAGGCTTCTTTCTCAGCAGCTACTTGATATTGCGTTTCATTTCATATCTAGGACAACGTATATTCTAACTCCTAACCGATAAAGAGTTTACCTTCTATCATCAGCTCATTTGAATATACAAAGAGACGACGATACGAGTCTAAACGTGACTATAATATTTAAAGAAATATCCCCTAACTCCTAGCCGTTAAGGAGTTTGACCTACCATCATCAGCTCAGCAACATGAGATGATGACTACCAGATGCAAATATCTGAATAGCTTTAGAAAGTATATGAATTATAAATATTAGCCCATAATATTTACAGATTTTTGCCTAAATCCTAACCTTTAAGGAGTTGTACCTTCCATCATCAGCTCTGCAACATAAGATGATGACTACCAGATAGAAATAGCTTTGATAAGTACGTATATGAATGAAAAATACTGTAAATTCTTATAAAATTTGAGGGTTGCCCTCGTTTTCCGCCAGGATCCCATCATTAGATCCTGACTTGGTGATAATGGGACCACCGCCGAAGTATACTCTTTCAAACAAAAAAAAAATTTTGAAAATCGCTTGACAATTGGCGAAAAAATCGATGAACATACATAAAAAAAAAAAAAAATACATACAGTCGAACATATAACCTCCTCCTTTTTTGAAGTCGTTTAAAAATAGAAAACGAAGTGACGTTGCTTCACACGTTCCCGCCAAAAAGTAATTTTTTTTTTTTTTTTTGGGGAGGACTTAAAGGTGGAGGTCTGAGGGACCATAGACACCCTTACGCGGACTTTTCGGTGAGCGCTTAGGGCTCTCAACCGAGTTGCAAATTTTAGACGACTGACCGCTGAGGGCGCCCCAGTTGGGGCACGAACCTCGGCTCAGGGCGTCGTCGAGGGGACACAAAAGTGGGACGGGCTTCGCCTAAGCGATTTAGAGTAGTTTTAAGGGACGGTCGGATTACTGGTGCGGCTCGGGCCGCCGTTAATTACGGGGGACGAGACTGACTGAGTGGGACGTCGCGACGGGCCTCTCCGGCGAGGGCGGAAACGCGGGCGGTGTTGTTGTTGTTTCTTCAGGGCTGCGCGAGCCTCCCTATCCTTAATCTGAGCTAGTGTTATTGGGTCATCCGGCTCGCTGAGGGCGAGTTTAGGCCTACGGATTTTTGAAATCTCTGAAGGAGTATAATTGGCTGAATTTACTATTAATGGGTTCGCGTGGTTTAGGGCACGATCGTAATAATGGCGTGAAGCGCGCTTAATGACTTGTTTAACTGTGGGCAGATTGAGGTCTATGTGTAGATCTAGGTTGCGCATGTACCACGGGGCGCCCGTGGCTTTGCGCATGAAGCGGTTCTGAACCACTTGGAGGCTATGGATCAGCCTGGGGGATGCATGTGCGAACACAGTGCATGCATATAGCATAATGGGGCGGATGCACGCGGTGTATAGTCTCACCTTGCTTTTAAGAGCAAGTTTGGACTTTGGGTTAAGCAGGAAATGAAGGCGACCAGACACAAAGAGGGCGCGTGCGCGTACCTTCTTAATGTGGCTGGAGAAGGTCAGTCGATCATCCAGTGTTACGCCGAGGTATTTGGCTTGCTTTTTCCAAGGGATCGGCTCGCCGAACATGGTAACTGGAGAGGGGAGAGTGGGGCCAAATTTCTTGTCGGTCCTGTAGAACAGGACCGCCTGACTTTTGGTGGGGTTGATTTCGATTCTCCATTTCCTAAACCAAGCACCTAGGGTGTTGGTCGCGGTTTGGAGAACTTTAGCAATGGCCGAGGGGCATCTGCCTGAGTAATAGATTGCGGTGTCGTCCGCGAAAAGGGCTAGCTGTGCTTTGCCAGCTTTGGGGATGTCACTCGTGTAGAGTGTAAACAGCAAGGGGGACAGCACAGAGCCTTGGGGGACTCCGGCTAGAATAGGGTGGGAGGAGGATAGCGCTCCTATTATTCGGTAGCAGAATTGGCGGTTCGACAAAAAGTCTCGTATGATGGTCACGAGTCTGTCAGGCACTCCGAGTTTGTACAGCTTATATATTAAGCCGTTGTGCCAGACTTTGTCAAAGTCAAAGTCAAAGTCAAAACCATTTATTCAGTTTCAGTTTAGGCCCTAGAAGGCTTTAGCTACGTCAAAGAAGAGGACTCCGGTTATTAGACTTTTTTGATAGTTGGCTGAGATGTGTTCAACAATACGATGGACTTGTTGAACGCACGAGTGTTTAGTTCGAAAACCAAACTGCTCGTCGGGAATGAGTTTATTAGCGTCGGCATACGCTTTGAGACGGAGATAAATTAATCTTTCATACATCTTGCCCATGACATTGAGCAAGCTGATGGGTCGGTAACTAGAGGGCTCGGATTTAGGTTTGCCGGGTTTGGGGATCCCAATAACTTGGGCTTTTTTCCACTGGTGTGGGAAAATGTTATTGGAGAGGGCAGCGTTAAAGATAGCTGTCAGGAGCATGATGAGGGTAGCCGGGAACAGCTTGACCACTCTATTTGTGATTTTATCCGAGCCCGGGGCTTTCCTTAGGCGGAGGTCCCGGATGATCTGCTTGACCTCGTCCGTGGTCACGGGAGGTAGGGGGTCTTCCTCTTCGTTGAGAGGCGGTGGGGGTAACGGGAGAGAACCTCGCCGTTCTACTTCAGAATTGACTTCCTCCAGATGGACAGGGTCGATAGGGAGGGAACTGGGTGTACATTGGAGCTCCAGGCTTTCGGCCAGGCATTCGGCCTTTTCTTCGTCTTCGAAGGCGGGTGGAAGGTTGGGCCTTTTTAGAGGTGGAATAGGGGCAACCGTGTCCTTGGTTAGGGCACGTGAGAGTTGCCAAAAGGCTAGGTGGGAGGGTTTGATGTCGATCATGGTCTGGTTCCAGTTGTTTTCGCGTGCCTCAGCCACTCGTTCCTTGACGGCGCGGTGGAGAGTACGCAGACGGACGCGGTTGTTTTCGGTTGGACGACGATCGTAAGCGCGCATGGCTACGTTCTTTTCCCTAATCAGGTCACGTACGTCGTCGGGCAAGCGCCAGCGTCGATTGCTCTCCACTGGTACTGTCCGAGAGCAATCGCTAATAAGCGATTGCACGTGGCTGGTTAGGGAATCGATTGCGCCGACAGCTTCGTCAGCGGTGACTATGCTGCTGGGGATTTGATCGAGGTGGACGGATGAGGCAGACTTGAGGCTTTCGCCCAGTTTGTCCCAGTTCGTCACTACCTTGGTAATAGGGGACTGACCTGAATCGGGGGGGCCTGCGTTCGGTGTAAGCTCTAAGATTACAGGTCGGTGGTCGGAGACTAACTCGTGGTGCACTGTCACATCGTGTATGCCTAGGCTCACATTTTGCAACAGTGCCACATCTAGGATGTCAGGTCTGTGGTTAAGTACGTCAGGAAAATGAGTTGGTTCTGTGGGCGCAACTAAGTCGATATTTAGCGGCCCTAGTAGGGATTCTAGAACAATACCTCTGGAGTTAGTCGTATGACAGTTCCAGAGGCGGTGTTTCGCGTTGAGGTCGCCCGCCACTATGACAGAGCTTCCCAAGTCGAAAAGGGTTTTCAAGTCTCTTCTGAGTGATAGTTGGATGTCGCTAGACTCGCGGGAGGGGGAAACGTAGGCTGAAACCAGAATGATTGACTCATGGCCAGTCATACCGAGCCTGCAGACCGAAGCTTCAATGTACTCGAGAGAGGGCTGATCCATGGGGGAGCAGTACAAGGACTTTTTGTAGTAAATGAGGGTTCCACCGAGGCGGGAATTGAGCCTATCGTTGCGAACTATCTGATAGTTGGCAATCTTTGGGTCCCTGTTAAAGGGTTTGAGGAACGTCTCTTGCACTAGGAGTACGTCAACGTCATGATCTCTCAGGAAGTCTGCGATTTCATCACGTTGACCACCGATGCCGTTGGCATTGAAAAAACCGATTTTTACGGAGCGGGGTTTTATTCTGCACGCAGTTGTACAATCCATTATGGGTTAACTTGGAATTGAGCTAATGACGAGAAGAGGCGCTCGAACCTCATGGCGATTGTAGCGAGGGCACGACCGTTGCCTTCGTTCATCCTAATCTGTTGGGCTAGTTCCCTAACTTCGCTGGGGTTGAAAGCTTCAGCGAATCGTTCCACCAGGGCGAGATCCGGATCAACGCCGAGGGGGGGGTTTTGGTTAACGCGACGAGGTGCCGTTTGCACCGGTTTAGAGACAGCGCGGGGGGCGGATGGTAAGGGAGGGGAGTTGGGCCCAGCTGAGGGCTGGGGCTGTGGAGAGCTGCCAGTTGGAGCTGTAGGTGCGGTCTGAGCCGCGAAAGGGGGGAGGGGGAAGTGCCTGCTATTATAGTCAAACACGCCCCAGGGGGAAGGACGCTGCGGGGCCAGATGGGCCTGAGCAGCGGCTTCAAGGGGTGGTGGGCGACGCGTGGCGTGCTGAGTCGCGTTGTAAGATGGGCGGGGGCGAGGAGCTTTTGGGCACCCGCGGTAGTTGGCGGTGTGACCCAGCTGTTGACATAGCACGCAACCTGGTGGTTCCGTTGTCTCGGAGGGGTTCTTGGGACGCAAAAAGTCATCCCGGCTTAGTTCTTATATACTAGCATAGATGAGATGATTAGATTAATACATATAATAATCGTTTTTATAATGCATATTCACTGGTTAATATAAAGTAACACACACTACTTATACTGTAGATAGAAGTGGTTAATGAATTAAAATGCACTTGTTTTTATCGTGAAATTAAACTACTTTTCCTATAATACTCCGTCGCCGGCAGCGAAATAAACAATAATTTTATTATGTCAAATAATAATGGCGGATGACTGACATTCTTCTAAGAAAGAGACAAGTTTATATGTGAGAGTAGTTCAGAAAACGCTGCCATTTTGTTTCGCACCTGTTTCATACATTAAAAAGTTTACTGGAAGTTGCGCCAGGCTGGACGGATGAGTAATAAGGAAAGTAATAAAGAGCAAGACACAAAGATTAAATAAATATTGCATATCGGCAGGAAGGAAAGAGGATAAAACACTATGATCGGCAGGATATTTTGAACAAGACGTGCCTAGTGAATTAAAATGTTTTAAAAAAACTAAATTCTATTTATAGATTAGCGCGTCTGCAAATAAAGGAAAATGATTAAAACAATTTTGCTTGCGTTTATAGTGAATGATGTGTGTTGTTCGTATCAAAACATTGCACCAAGGCTCAACAAATCATTTATTTACAACAGGTATGGAACTTTTTGGTACTTTTATTTTATATACACATTTACCCGCGTCGCGGGGAAGCGGGGGGAGTATCGAGTAATTTGTCCGTGTTGTAATAACGAAATTATATCCTTAATATGCGCTAATTATGTACATAGGATATAAGTAGACCGGTAGGTACAACACATACTCTTTGGTATTAGTTGTTGTTTCGTTATTTTATCAGCCATGTCCTAAAAGTTTTCATGCCGTCACTACATGCTTCTTAACTGATGTAGTGTAGGTCGGTCATTCTTAGACGGCTCAAATAGGCGTGTCCAGGTCGAAATCCAGTACGAAATGGATTACTAACAACTTGATATTTTTTTCTATAACAGGTATGATTAAAATATTAGGAGGGGCCTGTATTCTTTTTTAAATTAATTAAATATAAGTTGGTTTAAAAAAATAAAAACCTCGAAAATATTGACCTCGGTGCCGCGTCCGGCCCCGTATTGCGGCGGAAATTATATTTTATCTTTTTTTCTCCTATATATGGCGCTATTTTGCATGTGTTCACAAATAACTATATAGTTATTACTTCAATTTATTATATAACTAAGCCATAATACACCTAAGTAGACAAGTTACAACTGGTTGTCTTCGCGTCCGACGTTTAGCATTGATATCAGTGGCGCGCACCGATCCGTTCATATATCCTGTACTCTGGCCGCTGCGAGAATGGTTGTTTGAGTAATACAAACTGTCAGTCGCACCGCATCGGTGGTGAGGATAACACGTCAGGGAGTTTCGGCGCTACTCTTTTATTAAGGTACGTAATGGTTTTCGGTGGCTTGGTACACCCCTAAAATTGATTTCGGTGAATTCATTTTATCCACAACTATTTGAATTAATATTTTTAAATTATAATAAAAGTATGCCTTATGTGTATAAGATTTCAGTAAAAAGGATTAATATTTAGAATTCGGGGTACTTCTGAAAATATCTAGGATTTTGCTAAATATTTTGATTTCAGTGGCATTGATTTCGGTGTTTTCGGTGGAAATAGTTGCACCGAAATCAATTTTAAAATCACCGAAATCAATCAATAGTTATTTATTTACATTTTAAGATCACAAATTTAACTTTCTCATAACCTCTCATGTTCTTTCAGTATTGTGATTATGGGAGATGCAAAAGAAGATCGGTTGATCAAAAAAAGATTGGCTGAACGACGTCGGAAAGCTCGCATCAAAAGTGATCCAGAGCTTTACGCGATGCACAAGGAGAAAGATAGGCAACGGTACTTTAGAAGGAAGAATGAAGGTAAGATAAGGCCTGTAAGTGAATTAGATCCTCGCCAGCAACGATTTTTTAGGGAGAGAAGTAGAATGTCTTCCAACAAACACAATTTGAAAAAAAGGCGCAAAGAGATGAGGTGTCTTGAAGAGGATTTAATAATTATACCAGAAGTAACCAACGAAACTGATGATCCTTTAGTGACTTCAGGATCACAAACAAAACAATCAAGACCACTTCAATCTGAAGCAAGTTCCTATGTTGGTTTGCTACCATCAAAATCATCGGTCGTTTCATCTTCTTTACTTCAGCGTGTTACGGCTTATCGAGACTCGCCAGCACCATTGAGTCCGTCTAGTGACGCAAGTACAATTTCAAGGCCATGTACCAGATCATCAGCTCGTGTGATTGAAAAGGATTTTCCTCCAACTCCAAAGGCAAACAAGAAGCTAAATACCAAAGTTATCGTACGTAGACTTAAATACCGCATGAACAAAATGTTTCAGTTACAGAAAAAGAAGATTGATGAACTGAAAACTGTCAATGAACGACAACGAAAACAGATTTATAGATTAAAATACCAAAGTGCTACATTTAAAAAAAACGAACCTATAAGTAAAATCAATACTGAAGATATGAAACAACAAAGTGAATCAGACGCTATAAAAACAATTAAAAATAATGTGGAGGAGGACATTAAAACATTTCTTGAAGAAGATGAAAACAGTCGTATGTGTTCTGGAAAGAAAGAGTTCATTACCAAGAAAAAGGATAAAAAACAAAGACGCTATTTAAACGATTCTTTAAAAGACTTATATACTAAGTTTAATCAGACAAATCCCCAAAACAAAATTAGTTACTCCAGTTTTTGCAAAAAACGACCGTTTTGGATACTGAAACCTAATGTAAATAAACGAGAAACTTGTCTTTGTATTGAACATGAAAATATGGACTTAATGGTGACAGCGTTAAAAAAAAACAACTTAATTCAAGAAAAATCTACCAAAGATATTTTGTCGTCACTGTGTTGTGACTCTTCGAATGTATCATGTTTAACAAGGAAATGCGATGACTGCAAAGATAAAAGCTTAATTTATAAAGAATTCAACAATGCTGCAGTATTATTTTACTGGATTTGGCAAAAAAGTAAAAATACTTATTCGAAGAATGGAGTAACAAAAACAACCATTCACACAGCGAAAGATAAAGTGACTGCTTTCCCAAGAGACACTATTTTAAAATTTGAAAAAATGTTACCTCCATACATGACTCACTGTGGAGTTATGATTGCACAGAACAGGTTCATTAAAAAAATTAAAGGCGATCTTACTGACGAAGAGTGTATAATTCACTGCGACTTTAGTGAAAATTACAGCACAAAATACGCTAGTGAAATTCAAGCTATTCATTTTGGAGGTAACCGCCAACAAATAACCCTACACACCGTGGTCATTTACTATCGTAAAAATGGAATTCTAAAAGTTCAGTCGATGTGTACATTATCAGAATCTTTACGCCATGACGCACCAGCCATTTGGGAGCATTTAATTCCGATTTTAAAATTTATAGAAGATGAAAATCTCAATATTCTTAGACTACATTTCATTTCTGATAGTCCGTCGGGCCAGTACCGAAACCGTAAAATGTTTTACATCATCAGCAAACTCCACTGGTACCTTCCTAGTTTGACTAGTATTACATGGAATTATACAGAAAGCGGCCATGGAAAAGGAGCCCCAGATGGTGTCGGTGCAACACTCAAAAGAACAGCTGATCGAATAGTTGCTCAAGGCAATGACATTACAAGCTTATCATCATTGATGACTCATTTGAAGTCTGTTCAAGGTATTATAACGAAAACTATTAACGATTCAGGTATTTATGAAAAAGAGTTGCTGATTCCATCCAATCTCAAGCAATTTGCAGGAACTATGAAAGTTCATCAGGTTGTATGGAACGCTAATGAGCTCAACCAACTATCGATGAGAAAAATGAGTTGCGCCGAAGGTGACTGCAAAAATAATTCAGTATCGTGTGAACATGGGTATCATGTAGGATTATACATTATAGGCGAGCAAACTGACAGACTCTTGACTGATAGAACGAACAAGAACAAGAGTGACGAGATGAATCTGATTAAAAAGTCAAGTCAAGCCAAAAAAGGGAATGGAGTCGGTGCAACTAAATCTAATAAGCCTCAAATTTTATCAAATATTCTGATTCAACCTGGTACAAGTAGTAGCTATTCTGTTAACCTTGCTGATGAATTTTATGAAACCAAGCAGCGCCTGTCTCATACCTTAACATCAGATATTGGATTACATGAAAGTGACAGCTTCTGGACGCGTGTGTCGACAGATTGTGAAAATATTGCTCCGACTGTAATGAATGAAGTATTCTCCGAAATAGTAATTTCTAAAGAAAGTAGTGACGAGGAATATAATTTTTTTTAATTGACGATTGAAAACTGTAATTGAAAGTTTTTATAAGAAGTTTATAACATTGTTAATTATTACCTAAATGCTTATTTAATTGTGTCAAAATCAATAGTCAAAGTTAATGAATATACAAATTCTATTAGTTGTAGTTGATTTTTTAAGTGATTTTTATCAGTAAGTCCGTGATTAAGCTAGATCTCAACCAAAATTTATATGTTAGTTTGTAGTGAATTTTATGGTTCCTATAGATATGTTTAAGACTACTTGGTATGTTTAATTACAATAATAGGTACTATAATAATAAACGCTTCCTACCAATGTTGATTTTTGTAAAGTTTTAAAACTTAATAAATGGTACATAAGTCTTAATAAAATAAAATGTTTTATTGTAAAATTAACATGCCATTCCTTACAGACCATAATTATGTTTATATTAAAAATATTCTTTGAAATATATCAATTATTTTATATATTTGATTTCGGTGATAAGAATATTGATTTCGGTGGACAATTTTTTTTAAAAATGTTATCCCTTCATAACCATTCGGTCTACATTATTCCCTCTTCTACTAATATGTTTTAAATTTATTCTAGACTTGATAATTCATGTAAGTAATCCCAAAATTAAAAAAAAAATATTGTCACCGAAGTCAACCAAATAATGAGTCGCCTGATAATGACCCAGGTAATTCCCCCACACAACACAATGTTGATGGTTTTTTTTTTTAATTTGACTTTTTACTAAACTTGGCACTTGAATACTCTTTATAAGGTTTTTATTTTAATTAATGTAATAATCGATTTAATATTTTTATATTAGGTAGGTATATTATCATGTCTGTATTTTTTTTCGATTTCAGTTATCCATATGATGAAAGAATAATTGTTTCTGTTAACAACACATCCGAACATATCTTGGACTTTTACGAGGTGAGTGAGAAACTTGTTAAGGAGGCAAGTGTCCTGGCTGGGAATCGAACTCACGACCTATAGCATTATAACTGATTCACAAATTTCATATTCAAAATCACTACATTATGTTTAATAATAAAACAAAGTAGGTACTCTATAAACTTAAAAACTACCGAACAGATTTTCACACGGTTTTCACCGATGGACGTAGTGATTAATGAGGTCGGTTTTGGTATATAATCATAGAGAAATATAATTAATTAAAGATGTCGGAACAAATAATGCCGGGAGTCTTACAGGCGCCGCGTAAACCAATCCTACTATCCCACTAATATTATAAATGTGAAAGTTTATGTTTGGATGTTTGATGCTCAATCACGCAAAAACGGCTGAACGGATTTTGTTGAAACTTGGCAAACGAGTAGGCCATGCCCTGGAATAAAACATAGGTAACTTTTTTATCCTGGAAAAATAGAAAAGATACAACTCTACTAGGTGTTCGCCCCGCGGTTTCACCCGCGTTCCCGAGAGATCTTGTCTTTTTCCGGGATTAAAAGTATCCTATGTTTTATTCTAGGTTATAATCTACCTATGTGCCAAGTTTAATCAAAATCCGTTCAGCCCTTTTTGCGTGATAAGCAACAAATATGCAAACATTCATTCGCCCGCGTTCCCGAAGGATCTTATCTTTTCTCGAGTTAAAAAGTAGCCTATGTGCTATTCCAGACTTTAATCTATCTCTATGCCAAATTTCATCCAGATCCATTCAGCCCATCCAGCGTAAATGAGTAACAAACATACATACATTCATCCAAACCTTCACATTTATTCGCTATACATAATATTCGCTGATACCAGGGACTTGGGACTTGTGACGTGTCTCTAGAATTGCAAAATGCCCCTTATCTATGTTCAGTACAGACTGACTAATGTAATATTGTTTTATAACCAACATAACCGCATACAACATTGTATATAGCTATTATTAGTATCGTTCCACTGTTCGTTGTTAACTGGCTGTCAACATCCTTCTGCGCAATTCACATTCATGAAACGCGCGAACTTTCAAAGGCGTTTTTACTTTTTGCCGTTTTTACGGAACCCTTCGTGCGCGAGTCCGACTCGCACTTGGCCGGTTGTTTTTATCACACACAAGTTTACGTTTGGCTTGGTTTGCTAAACACGTCGCTAATTATTTTGTATCGTGGGTTCGATTCCCACCCAGGACATACATTTGTGTGCATGAATGTGTCTGTTTGTCTTGAGTCTGAGTGTAATTTATTTAGGTTTGTATTTACAAAAATGTTGTAAGTACCTACTTATATGTAGTATTAGTTTATATTAAACTTATTTAGAAGAAAATTAACATAAATTTTTAATTGCAAAATATCTAATAAAATCTTATCTATAATACAACCCTTCTTATACTAATAATAATTAAATAAATACATTTTAAAACTAAAACTAATAACTAAAATAAATTAAAAAAGTTAGGCCCCTTTGGCATGGTTCCTCGGATGCTGGCAGCGTTTCCTCGCTGTATCGCAATGCTGATACGTTGTGCGAGGAACCTGCCAGCTCTTCGGTCCCCAGTACAAATTCTTAACCTATTAGCCAGCTCTTTAAAGAGTTAGTTTATATTAAACTAGTTTTCCGCCCCGCGGTTTCACCCGCGTTCCCGTGGGATCTTATATCTTTTCCCGGGATAAAAATATAGCCTAAGTATGTTACTCACGAAGATCCGGCAATAAATTCAGCAACTACTGTATTCAGAAACATTCAATAATTATTTACCTAGTCTCACTCACTGATCATATTTGCGTGTTATGGAGGCAATAATAAATTATTAATATAGAATTTAATTATGACTGACTAAGTAAACAACAAACAAGCCCCCACAAGCAGCACCTGTTCACAAGTACGACGCGTGTGGCAGCCACCGGCCTCCTCGCACGTATTGTAGGGAAGTAGGCGACCCGCCACACGACGCCGCCGCAAGCAACGAATAGGTACCTACCTATATTGAAGGATTGTTCCAGAATTCCACTGGTCTGGGTGGCTTCCCCACGAGGGTCCATGTGTCAGTTAACGACGTTACCCTGGGTGCATACCCTGTGTTCATATCTGCAGTGCAACAGAAAGGTAGGGTATCTGAAATACGTATTGACTTGGGTGGAACTCTTGTAAACATATTCTAAACTCAAAACACATTTATTCAGTTTAGTTCGAAATAAGGTACGTTACAATTAATTGACTCTACCACCGGAACACTTAAACACTCCAGCAATAAACTTAAACTCAGTAATTATATGAAATGAAATTGTGTATTCATCCATTTAAGGCGATGATAGCTCAGTGGTAAGTGACGTCGAATACCACGGTTCGAATCCTACAATGAGCTTGAGCTTTCGGTGAAGGAAAACATCGTGAGGAAACCATAGCACGGTGGTAGGGTACTTTGTAGTACCCGACTGGCGCCATACCACCCTCAAGTTGAAAATCTGTCGCCAAACACCTATCGGTGTGTTCCGACAGCTGCACTTGAGAGCCAGTTCCCATCTAGGCTTTGTGTGCTTACCATCTTCGGCCACATCATCACTTACCATGGTGAGATTGTGGTCAAACACAAGCCTATCGATAATAAAAAAAATAAAATAAAAATAGGCCTTCTCAGGCACTTATGAATAGTCAGACTCTAAATGCTCGGTTCGGAAGGTTGTTTTTGCTGAGAAGAGCCGATTATAGTCGTTATAATCCAATAAGCCCGATTTGACAAGATGGTTGCTCTTCTTGTCGCGCTATGTTTGTCTCTTTTTGGCATATGAATGTTTGTGCTGTTAAAATGACGACTTTAGTGCGAGTTATACTTTTATTTATGTATTTTTGTTTTAATTTAAGCATAAAATTGTTTGACATTTGTTTTTAAAACTAAAGCCTAAATAGTCAGTTGGTAAAAAATGTAACCTTGCCGAGTTTCTTATCGGTTCTTCTCAGTTGTTGAGCTCGAGCATCATAAGCCCTCCTAGAGAATAATCTGAATAAATGGTTTTGACTTTAATGAGCTTAATAATTGTGAAACTACATCATTTATTTAAAATTGTAATGTTAAGCAATTGAAAGAACAAAAAAAATACCCAAATAAGATTTTCCTTTACTTGTCTTTGCCCACAAACTCACCAAACCATGGTAAGTGATAAAAAGAAATGCTGAAAGTGGTAAGCGTACAAAGAATGTCGATGGCGATGTAAGGCGATGATAGCTCAGTGGTGGTGACGTCGGATACCGCGGCAAAGGTCGTGGGTTCGAATCCTACAATGAGCTTGAGCTTTTGGTGAAGGAAAACATTGTTAGGAAACCATAGTACGGTGGTAGGGTACTTTATAGTACCCAACTGGCTGGCTACCACCCTCAAGTTGAAAATCTGTCGCCAAGCACCTATCCGACAATTGCACTTGAGAGCCAGTTTGCCTTTAAGGCATTGTAATAAGGTGTACAACACATTGGCAATCGCCCTGGTATTGCCAATGTCTATAGGCGACGGTTGTCACTTACCATCAGGTGACCCGCCTGCCTTGTTGTCATCTTGTGACTTAAAAAAGCTAATGTCATAATTACATTTAATTTATTCACTTACTAGAAACACGGTACATACGAGGTCAATGGTTACAAAGTGCTACATGTTTCGCCTTATATACTATAGACATGCAAGTACATAATGATAGGGTACAATTATATAATAACTTTAGCATGTCAATAAGAATTAGAATAAAAAATAAAAATTAGAAAAATTTGCAGAATGTCAACAAGAATTAAGAAAAAATTCACATTTTGTTAAACAGCCATAACGTCGTGGTCGGTCCCGCTGGTGGTGGCCACTCCGCGCTGGGCGCTCGTGTTCCTGGACACCAGCAGGACGCTGTGCCCCAGGGACGCTGGCACTGGTCAATATCATTATTATTAGGGGCCTTACATTTATTACGTAACACGATTTATGACAGACCGCTCCCCCAGAGCCGGATTTAAGGGAGGGCAAACGGGGCAACTACCCTGGGCCTCCACAAGAGAGGGGCCCTCACATAAATTCTATATATTCATAAAGTTCTAGAATTGTCGTCGAACACGCGGTTTTAGCGAAGGTTTATTTTAAGGTGAAACACTTGCAAGAAAAATGTGTATTATTTATCCTATTTGCAAAATAATTTGGGGCCACTCTTTTGTTGGCCCAGGGCCTCCACACCTCTGAATCCGGCCCTGCCGCTACATAGGGGGATGTAAGAAGAAATAAGAATTAGCCGATCCCCTGTTATATTTATTACGTAAGAATCTAAAGGAACAAATGAATAAACGTTTGCTTTGTTATGATTTGTATTTTTCAATAAAAAACATTTTAGGGTTGTCTGTTTTGTATGATCTAATAATTTTGGTTTTTTGGTAATGATCAATTTTGGTTTTGTCGTATAATCGTTTACCAATACGTCTCCGAGCTTTTTCAAAGCAGGTATAATCTTAAGTTTGCGGATTTTTGTGATCTTACGTAGACTCCTCGGTAAGAAAAAAATAAGACATGGTCGACGCCTCCCCCTAAATCGTCTTACGTAATAAATTAATGGCGCCTTTTATTATTATACTAAGAAACATGAAGGGATTTGTGTAAGTAAGAATTTACTGCCAGATTTTTTTATTTTCCAAAAATCAAGCTATACTTGGGATATAAATTCAAGAAAGAATATTTATCTAAAAACGTTGTAAAGAATAACAACAAAGAGTACCTACATATTTTGATGGTGTATATTTATGACGTCACAAGTTAGTATTTAATACAGATCTCCATATAAACTATCGTTTTGACATTTAATAAAAGGAAGTTGATTTGATTATGTCAGTCAACATCACATCTGTTGTAAATAATTGTAAACATATTGAAATCCCTATTATTCGTTAATAAGTTATACTTATTTTTTTAAATACTGAAATAGATAATAACACCCAAAATCAGGACAAACAGACATGTCTGTCCTGGCTGGGAATCGAACCGGCCCGTCATCAATAAAAGCTTTTCACAGATATACAGTCGGATAATCGTCCATCGGTTCAAATATCTACTTCTAGTCCGAACAACTTGACTGTGGACATCAAACTGAGGAGAGTTATGGAATTCTATGTGGAAGTTAATAAGGTAGGTTCTTCAATATTATTTATTTATAATAACTAGTGATCTGATAGAAAGACCAAAAAGTTTTTAAAAGTCTTTCCAATAATTACTGTCAATAAAAAATAGTTTATGTCAACCGACAAACAGAGGGAGAGAATAATTATGTGTGTGTGTGTGTGTGTGTGTGTGTGTGTGTGTGTGTGTGTGTGTGTGTGTGTGTGTGTGTGTGTGTGTGTGTGTGTGTGTGTGTGTGTGTGTGTGTGTGTGTGTGTGTGTGTGTGTGTGTGTGTGTGTGTGTGTGTGTGTGTGTGTGTGTGTGTGTGTGTGTGTGTGTGTGTGTGTGTGTGTGTGTGTGTGTGTGTGTGTGTGAGTGTGTGTGTGTGAGTGTGTGTGTGTGAGTGTGTGTGAGTGTGTGTGAGTGTGTGTGTGTGTGTGTGTGTGTGTGTGTGTGTGTGTGTGTGTGTGTGTGTGTGTGTGTGTGTGTGTGTGTGTGTGTGTGTGTGTGTGTGTGTGTGTGTGTGTCTCAAACGCATGGTGTGTAATGATTCTTTTTAAATAATTAAATTTATTTTTAAAGCATATTTTATAAGATTACCTTTCTGCACTCCTTATCCATATAAACTTTAACCGTGCCAAATTTCATACTCCTCCGTTCGCGTAATTTTCGTAAAAAGGGGTACAAAGTTTTTGCTTCATGTATTATTCTTATTATTTTTATAAAATTCTGGATAAGCTTGTGTTTTACCACAATCTCACTATGGTAAGTGATGATGTAGCCGAAGGTGGTAAGCACACAAAGCCTAGATGGGAACTGGCTCTCAAGTGCAGCTGACGGAACACACCGATAGATTGGCGACAGATTTTTCAACGTAGCCAGCCAGCCAGGTACTACAAAGTACCCTACCACCGTGCTGTGGTTTCCTCACGATGTTTTCCTTCACCGAAAGCTCAAGCTCATTGTAGGATTCGAACCCACGACCTTCGTCACGGTATCCGACGTCACTTACCACTGAGCTATCATCGCCTTAAAATGATTATGATGATAGATAGATGATAGTATGTATGTATGTGTAATTTCAGCCGGTGGAACTGAAAGTGAAGCCGAGCACTCCGAAGTACTTCTACTTCTCGTTCGAGCAGCACCCCTGGAACATCACCGACCATGGCCTTCTGGGCTCTATACGATCATCGTGAGTTCATATACTATTTATTAACATGCACTCTTGTCTAACACTGTAAGGGATTTGGGAAAAGAGTGGGGCGCATCTTGGTAGGTGACGTGGGTTACCGCGGCGAAGGTTGTGGGTTCGAATCCTACAATGAGCTTGACCTTTCGTTGAAGGAAAACATCGTGAGGAAACCATAGCATGGTGGTAGGGTACTTTGTAGTACCTGACTGGCTGGCTACGTTGAAAAATCTGTCGCCAATCTATCGGTGTGTTCCGTCAGCTGCACTTGAGAGCCAGTTCCCATCTAGGCTTTGTGTGCTTACCACCTTCGGCTACATCATCACTTACCATAGTGAGATTGTGGTAAAACACAAGCTTATCCAGAATTTTATAAAAATAATCAGAATAATACATGCATAAGAATAATATTGCATACATCTCGCCTGATGGTAAGCGGTTTCTGTAGCCTATACGCTTGCAGCACCACGAGACCGCCGACCCAAAAATATCTTCACATCTTGAGCCCATGTTGTATTTACCAGGTGGTCCTTCCGTCAGAACACTCCACTCGTGACCACAATCAATGCAACTTGATCGAAATCTTGACGTTATATTAAGTCATAGGTATACAACAGGTAAGTCATCTGATGGTAAGTGATTACCCTCGCCTTAAATTAGCAAAACCAGGAATCAGGTAATGTGTTGACGGCCACAATTCTATGCGCAAGTATCCCACTAATATCATAAATGTGAAAGTTTGAATGGGTGGATGCGTGTTTGTTACTCGTTCACGCAAAAATGGCTGAACGGATTTTGATGAAATTTGGCACACAGGTAGTCCATATCTTGGAATGAAACATAGGATACTTTTTATCCCGGGAAAAGATAAGATCCCTCGGGAACGCGGGTGAAACCGCGGGGGACAGCTAGTAGTGAATATAATACAGCAAATGAATGTAGTTTTGAAAAGTAATGTTGTTTCAGCTTCAACTACACGATACCAAAGAGCGTGATACTGATTATAGAGTCTAACAGCGACCTCTGCGCCACAGTCTCCATACAAAACAAGTCGGTATGTCCCTTTACAATTAGATGTTTACTTTTATTTCAGTTATTGGCTGAAGCATGCTAAAGTTGTAAAAAAATAAAAGGCCTATGGAAGAGCGAGGTAATAGACTCCACCATTGAAAAGGGAAGATCTTCCGCCAGGCTAGGTCATCGTGCCTGGGGACCGCACCACAACTGTTTTTTTTTTTTTTTTTTTGAGGAGGACTTAAAGGTTGCGGTTTGAAGGACCATAGACACCCTTACGCGGACTATTCGGTGAGCGCTTAGGGCTCTCAGCCGTGTTTGTTTGTGACGACTCACCGCTGAGGGCGCCCCAGTTGGGGCCCGAACCTCGGCTCAGGGCGTCGTCGGGGGACACAAAAAGTGGGACGGACTTCGCCTAGGCGATTTAGAGGAGTTTTTAGGGGACGGTCGGATTGCTGACTCGGCTCGGGCCGTTAACGACTGACTAACGGGGGGACGAGACTGAATCTGAGTGGGACGTCGCGACGGGCCTCTCCGGCGAGGGCGGAAACGCGGGCGTTGTTTCTCGAGGGCTGCGCGAGCCTCCCTATCCTGAATTTGAGCTAGAGTTATGGGGTCGTCCGGCTCGCTGAGGGCGATTTTCGGCCTACGGATTTTTGAGATCTTTGAAGGAGTATAGTTGGCAGTTTTGAGATCCAACTGTTGATGTTGGAATCTTGTATATATGCAGATCGCATAGAAAACTTCGTAAGCGCGATGTAGGTTATTGAAGCCCCATCTATCTAGGAGTCGTGCGAACTATATCTATGTGTAGATAGATGTCGCTACAAGCCCGTTTTGACAGCACATAAACAACCATGTACCAAAAAGAGACGAACATAGTGCGACAAGAAGAGACACCCTCTTGTCAAAACGGGCCTATTAGATTATGACGACTTTAATACATTATTTGTCTCATGTTGGTGGTAGAGTTGTCTGTCAGATGATCTATTCTATGATCTGACACATAGATTAAGAATTGGTCCTCGCTCCGCTCGTTGGTCGTTGGTCAGATTTATTCATGTATGATCTGACGTATTTTGGACTAGTTTCATCTTGAGCACGGCATTCGACGTGATTCCTGTGTATTTTGTTCCAGTGTCCTGTGATGGATAATGAAAAGAATGTCCTATACGAAGGTTATTATCTCACCATGACCACAAAAGGAGGAATCACTCTTACTGTAAGTGGTTTAAAGTCTTTTTTACACTGCCATACAGGGCCGGATTTAGAGGTGTGGAGGCCCTGGGCCAACAAATAGTGGAGGCCCCAAATTACGTGTTTTTGGAAACTAGACAACCAATGAAAAGGGTTTTTAATTTAGGGCGTTGTTATCTCTGCGTCCCCTTTTTTTAAAAAAACATTTAATATTTTATTTCTAATATTTGTTATGGTGGCAAAAAAATTGTAGGTATAAGTGACATAGTAAACAACAAACTCGCACAGATCAGCCCCCACAAGCAGCACCTGTCCACAAGTATGACGCGTGTGGCAGCCACCACTCGCGATAATGTAGGGAAGTGAGCGACCAGCCACACGACGCTGCCGCAAGAGCGAGCATGACTTAAAATTGCTAGATATCACCGTGACTACTAAAGAGTTTGTAAAAATAGTAGCACCACATACAGCACCTGTTCACATTTAGCAATTCCAGGGTGATTGCCAATGTGTTGCCAACCTTTTTATGATTATTATACATTTATTAGACACTAGTTGTTCCCCGCGGTTTCACCCGCGTTACCGGGAGATCTTAAATTTTCCCGGGACAAAAAATATCCTATTTTTTTTTCTTTATGTCACTAGTGACAACGAGGCAGGCTGGTCACCTGATGGAAGGTGACTACCGTCGCCTATAGACATTAGCAATACCAGGGGGACTGCCAACGTGTTGTACACCTTATTACAATGCCTTAAGGGCAAAGGCAACTGGCTCTCAAGTGCAACTGCCGGAACACACCAACCTATGTTTTATTCCAGGTTATGATCTACCTGTGTGCCAAGTTTCATCAAAATCCGTTCATCAGTTTTTGCGTGATTGAGCAACAAATGTATAAAGACACAAAATCTCTCATTTCTAGACGTGATGCCCGAGTATTTAGTTTCAGTGTCCTGTGACTGATCAACTAACTTAATTTATTTTCGATGTGTTTTTCTTTGTCCAGCAATCGATGTTCCCTTCGGGCTTCTACATTGCGTTCGTCGTGAAACAGAGCAACGATGAATGTACAGGAGAGAGCGAGATGCCAAAATTGTACCGCGACCCTGATTGTTGGGATAAAGACCGCTTGAAAGATTTCAGGTACTTTTTTTAAGGTTTTTGTCTTGGTACCTGAACCTTTAAGCCATTTCTTCAGTTTTTATATTCTTCTTTCATAAAATCAAAAATCAACAATGAGCTATTATAATAGTCATAAAGTTTGTTATATTTTAATGTGTTTTGCATAGATTAAGAAGCAGCGGGGCGCGACGTTTTATTCATCTATGGTGTTTTGGTTATAGTTGATTTTTACATTGGTAATGTTTAACATTTATTCTACACAAAGCTTCTGACTCGTCACCTCGTCACCTCGTCACCTCCTCACCTCCTCACCCTGTCACACGATCTCACACTTCATTGACAACCTCCCTCCCCTTAACGTTATACGTAATTTATTGACAACCCCTTATTTATGTATAGATATGTGGTTATTTTGGATAGGTTCAAGATAGTAGCTACGATATCGAAGGAGGAGTACGTGGTGGGGGCTCTAGTGACGCTGGCGCTGGTCGCTCTTGTCGTTGTCCTGGTGCTGGTGTTGCTTATCCTGTTCAGGAATCGTTGTGGTGGTGAGTCATCTTCCCTACATTATTCCTGAAGGAGTAACAAACATTTTCACATGTTAACAAACTTTCATATTTACACTAGTTCTGTCCCCCGCGGTTTCACCCGCGTTCTTTTATCGCGTATCTCTTTCCGGTATAAAAAGTATCCTATGTTTTAATCCAGGATATGATCTACCTGTGTTCCAAGTTTCATCAAAATCCGTTCATCCGTTTTTGCGTAATGAATAATATTAGTGGAATACCCATTTTTGCAAATTCGATCAAAAAGGACCCATGTTGATGTTGTTTCTTTCAAGTCCAAATATGACAATAATATGAATTATTACTTGCACCAAACTTTCGTTTTTTATTTAACAGCACAAATACCAGTATCAGCACCGATACCAGTACCAGAACCGGTACCGATACCAGAACCGGTACCGATACCAATACCGGGACCGATACTAGAACCGGTACCGATACCAATACCGGGACCGATACCAGAACCGGTACCGATACCAGAACTAGTACAAGACGTAGACCCCAATGTGGATGGAAATGTAAACGATGATGCTGCCCTCATACAGAGAGAAAATGTACCAGACAGAGGTAGATAATTCCTAAGATTCTTATCTAATACTATTTGACAGTTATTCTTTGCGACATTTTTGCAGTTTTTTTTATAAGCTTGTATTTATCATTGCAAGTGATGATGTAGCTGAAGGTGATAAGTAGACAAAGTCTCGAAGAAAATTACCTCTCAAATGCACCTGTCGGAACACACCGATAGGTGCTTGTCGACAGTTCAACTTGTGTATGGAGATATCCAGTCGAGTACTACCACCGTGCTATGGTTTCCTCACCATGTTTTCATTCACACTTTCTGACACAAAAAGGCCTTGATTTTACAATCCGTAATCTACACTAATATTATAAAGAGGAATGATTTATTTTTTTATATAACGAATAAACTTAAAAACCACTGGACCGATTTTAAAAATTATTTCACCATTAGAAAGCTATATTATCCCTGAGTACCATAGGCTATATTGTTATCCCGGGAAAAGATAAGATCCCACGGGAACGCCGGTGAAACTGCGGAGGTCAGCTAGTTATTTATATAACTCTCAAATAGGTGCCCACATCTTGACGGTGGACCAGCTGTGTCAGGCTACTCCTGAAAGGCTTGCCTGGAGATCTCACAGGTAACTTTTTTGCTCTTCGTCCATTAGAACATTTTTGCTGGTAATTTTCCTTTAGAACATCTGCCAATTTGTATTTAGTCACGTTATGTCATTCACAGTACAAGCACAGTATAAAGATATCTTTATACTGTGGTACAAGTCAGGTCTCAAGTTTTAGTGAAAATGGGGGGCCGTTCTATCCACTAAAACTTCACAGACTTTGTGGTATAACTTGAAAAATCACGATACACGCTTTAATTTCACTGCACTTTTACACTTAGATTGATCTTTATTGAACAAAACGCCACCTATATAATGGTAGGGGAGGCGAATAGGGGATTTCGGGATTTACTCGAGCGCGGCAGATTAACATAAGGGGGGCAACCTTGCACCTTGTGAAGTACTTTCACCAAATCTGAGCCCTCTATATAGTGTCGAACGTCTAGGGTAGCCCGTCAGATTAGTAAAAAAAAATCGATGGTTTGAAATACTCGAGCGCGTCAGATTAAGGTAAGGTAAGTTAGTTACATGCAAAATAGTGTACATTTCAATAATCTGACAATTTGGGCGTGACGAAAGAAAATTGGAGACTCGAGTAAATCAAGGTCACGATTTTTTTTTGCATTTTCAAAAATCGGCCCTGACTGATGGTCGCGTCCAAATCGTCAGTCTTTAAAATAGGAGCTACTGGAGGGTTCACTTAACATCCCTTATCAATGTCTGACGCGTTCGAGTAAATTTTTTTTTTTAAATATTTTCGACCCCTTCGTACGGCCACCCATTTGCCATTTATTCGCCATTTTGACTATTTATTCGCAAACTATTATTTTTAAATGTATTAAACACTGATTAGTGTTACATATTTTTTCTTGCTCAGGCAACATCCTAATTACTTAAAAAAAAATGATTGTGTCTATGCAGTACTACTATACTAGTAATGCCTAGGCCGCACTCATCGCGATCTAATTCGGGCGATAAACTTTGTCTTCGGTCTACGACGACTGGTCGCGGCCACATCACTGTATGCGCGTTGTAAACGCAGAAAACAAAATGGAATGTGGCAGCGCAAGCGGAGTTCATCGCGATAAAACCCTTTGATGTGCAAGAGTTTACCGACAGCGGAGCGATGAGCCTGAAGCTTCGCCCGAAGTGCCGAAGTATTCGCGAGTATCTGGCTACATACATCGCGATAGCCCGAATATCCGCGTTATCGCGATGAGTGCGGCCTAGGCATAAGTAATAGGCAATGTATTTAACAAAATTCGCAGGTACTTTTGGGGAGCGCTTACTGTTGCCATTGTATACGCACTGCCAGTAGTCCAAATACTAATCATTTATCAACAGGTCAGTTATTTATTTGTTTGCAACACTTACATTATGTTCTAAATGAATGCATTTAGGCCTACATGGGTTAGAATTAGTGTTCGACCGAAAAAAAATCCGAAACCGAAACCGAACCGTGATTAAAACATTGAATAAAATTTCAGTGGGCCGTTCTTTCCAGATATATTAATAATGAAACATCTCGCTGGCCTAGTATTACAGGATTCTATGTTTCACTTTTATCAAATTGAATTTAAACTACCTTAAAATAATTATTCGGGGACCAAACACAGGCGTCACTACACTTAGCTAAGTGATTCAGCGACCGGCGGAATAAGGAGAGCGACGCCATATTGCCAGCCGTGCCTGGCGCACCCGACGTTAGCCGAACGCGACCCGAAAGCACTATGTTGTAAGTTTCGGCACGGCCGAGTTTTTGGCCGAAACCGAAACTACGGTCGGACACTAATTAAAATATAGTCTAGATCAATACCTTTAAATGTATGTAATTGCTTTGTGATTAAATTACTAAATGGGTACAAGACTGACCTAACGGCGATCGCTCCGTCTATAGTATTTAAAAAGGTAGCAAAACAAGTTGCAGAGTGGGGGAATCGAATGACGCGCTCGTTGCGTGGTGGTATGATGTGTTGTTTACAAGATTCTTGCTAGCCACGCTAGATGGCGCTGGCGTTTATATATATATATATAAAAAATATGATCTTCTATATATTTACATAGATAATGCTTTTAAGGTCGTTGGCATCACTTGCTAGAGGGGGAAAAAATATAAAAACCAAACTAGAAGAGGGTATTATTTATTAACTTCTGTAACATGGAAGGGGGGGCGATCGTAAGCTGGGTATGCCCTCAGTTACTTATCTATTTTCAATGTGTAAACTAACGTCTTTTTTTTGTAAACACCTACCTAACAGATGCTAACAGATGGTCTTCCAAACGGGTAACCAGGACCTGTGCTACTACAACTTCCTGTGCGCCCACCCGCTGGGGTACTTGTCCGACTTCAATCACGTGTACAGCAACGTGGGGTACATCGTGCTGGGGGGAGTGTTCGAGGTGCAGGTGTTGGTGCGACAGCGGGCTAGTGCTCGACGGGGGGGAGAGGTGAGAACACTTCAACCACGCGTACAGCAACTTGGGGTACATCGTGCTGGGGGCAGTGGAGGATGTAAAGATGTGACTCTTTCACGCAAAAACTACTGAACGAATTTGGATAAAACTTGATCATATCCTCGAATAAAACGTCCCGGGAAAAGATAAGATTCCTCGGAAATGTGGGTGAAAGCGCGGCTACAGGCAGTCATAGATAACCTTAATAATTGAACCCCTTGTCTCCCAGGGTAAAGGTATTCCTCAACACTACGGGCTTCTGTTCTCCATGGGGCTCGGTCTTATCATGGAGGGATTGCTATCAGCCTGCTACCATCTGTGTCCGAACCAGATGAACTTCCAATTTGGTATGTAAATGGTTTTCTACTTTATTTTCTTATTAATAAAGTCTTAAATTAGCGAAAGTCATTTAAGACCTAGAGTCTTTTACGTAGGCCAAAATAAATCTTGTAAATCGAGTAATAAGTATCGAAAGCTAATAAAATAACAGCGAGACTCTGGGTATATTATAGTTCTAATTGTGTTCTCAAAAACGTATATAATGGTACAATTAAATTTACCAAGTTGGGATTTATGGGGGGGTAAAAATCGATCTAGCTGAGTTAAATTTTTGGAAAAATTGTGTTTGTGTTTTCATTTCATAATTTTTTCTTCGGTTATCTTTTATTTTATAAGACTCAAACTCAATGTAACTATTATAGGCGATGATAGCTCAGTGGTAAGTGACGTCGAATACCGCGGCGAAGGTCGTGGGTTCGAATCCTACAATGAGCTTGAGCTTTCGGTGAAGGAAAACATCGTGAGGAAACCACAGCACGGTGGTAGGGTACTATGTGGTACTCGACTGGCTGGCTATCACCATCAAGTTGAAAATCTGTCGCCAAGCGCCTGTTGGTGTGTTCCGGCAGTTGCACTTGAGAGCCAGTTGCCCTTGCCCTTAAGGCATTGTAATAAGGTGTACAATACGTTGGCAGTCCCCCTGGTATTGCTAATGTCTACAGGCGACGGTAGTCACTTATCAGGTGACCCGCCTGCCTGGTGTTCACTAGTGACATAAAAAAAAAAAGAAATTGTTACAAGTATTTGTTATAAATATTCTCTTTATTATATCTTTATCTTAAAAATACGTTTCACAATATTAAAACATAAAATTACACATAAAATATGTTCTTGTCATGTACAAAATTAAAAACATAGTACCTACCATTTCTTTGTTTGACTAGCTTTAACACAGATAGTTGCAGAATTTATTTGGGTACTTTATTATAGAAACCCATACATTCCCGAACCGGTGGTAGAGTTAATTGTAACGTTCATAAGTGCCTTACCAGGGCCTAAGCTGAATAAATGAGTTTTGAGTTTGATTCCTTTGAAAGACTCCGAGTGGAGTTTCAAAAGGTCAATAATATAGTGATGCAGTGATATCGTTGCAGACACGTCGTTCATGTACGTGATCAGCGTGCTGTGCATGTTGAAGCTCTACCAGAACAGGCACTCGGACCTCATCCCGAGCGCACACTCCACCTTCATAGCACTCGCCATCATTATCGCTATCGGTATGATGCAATCCACAAAGACGCTCCCCACTCATTTTCCTAATCCCTCACAGAACAAGTGTAAGGGATTAGGAAAAAGAAGGGGGTGTGTCTTCGTGGATTCCACTATTTTTTTATACTAAGACTTGCTCTCTGCCACTACCGAGGGGCCTTTCATAAAATACGTTCATAAATAAGGGGGTGGGATGGGTATTGCTGACGAGCTAGGTACTTAATATCTAAGACGAAGAGGGAAGGGAGGGTCCAAAAAGATGAAATTCCGAATCACGTATTTTATGGATGGCCATGGTAAGTGGTAGTGCCATCAAATGTCGTGGTGAACATCCTGCTTTTGAATCCTAATGAACTCGATCTTTCGATGAAGGAAAACATCTTGAGGAAACCATAGCATGGTGTTACTTTACAGCTCCCTTGGCCTGAAAACACGTTACAGTGTGTTCCAGCAGTTGTACTTGAGAGCCAGTTGCCTTCTAGACATTGTAAAAGGTCGGCAACACGATGGTGACCCGTCTGGAAAGATCCCCACGGCGTCCAACTTATCTATCCGCTAAACTATCTATTTGTGCACCTCTAGGACTTGCTGGTATATTGCTGCCAGGAGTTGGGTTTTCAGTTGTTTTTACATTGATTCATCTCTTCGCATGCTTTATTCTAACGCTGAAAATATACTACGCGGGAACATTCAAGATTGGTGAGTAGGTATCATATGATCTTATTAACTAGATTCCGCTTCACGGTTTTACTCGCCATAGATGAATAGTAGACTTACTTAGGGGTAATGTGGCTTTCTATTAGTGAAATAATTTTCAAAATAAGCTCAGCAGTTTCCTATATCGAAGCCGAATTAATTTTAATGAGGCTAATAAAAGTTAATGATTTTTTAATAAATTAGAGGACCCCAGTCTTTTTTGTGTCGTAGATTTCCCAAAGACAAAAATAACGAACTTTTTTTTCATAAAAATGTTGCATTTTGGAGCTTGCTATAAAGATTTCCGCTTCGGCCAAAACGGCGGCCCATTTCCGAAGCCGAAGGTTTGGCCGAAGTCGAAGCCGAAAGTTCGGTCGGACACTAAATATTAGTTTAGATATTACTTTAAATAACGATGTATGTTATGTAAATATATCACTCACTATAGGGAAGTTGACTATATTCAAGAAAAAATACATAAAGATGCAAGTCCGAAAAATACTCTAAAATATCGAACACGTTGTAAAATTCCGCCTTCATACGATTTTTAATCGCTAATTTAACGACAAAGAGTAGGTCTTTTAATGATGTAGGTATGTATTTATGACGTCACAAGTCAGAATTTAATACAAAACTCCATATTAATCATCGTTTTGATATTTAATAAGAATAAGCTTATTTGAGATGTCAACATCCCTATTAAAAACTATCATTAAACTTTGATCTTAAAGACGAGATGGCCTAGCGCTAACCTCCCATACCACAGGGAATCCTCATTTGAGGGATTAGGATTTAGGACCCAAAATGTATTATGATGCTCGATTTAACTGTACTCAATGTATGTATACAGTAGGTACATTATTTATTACTAGCTGTCCTTAGCGTTCCCGTGGACATTTATATTTTATACAAACCATGTCCTAAAAATAACGAATACATAAAACAAACAATCATCCAATTTGGTGCAGTCATTCGAAAGTTATGAGCGTACATACATTTTGAAGATCACGGTATATCCATTTTTATTTATGACGGGCCGGTTGGCGTGGTTGGTTAACACACTACCTATCACGCCGCAGGTCGTGGGTTCGATTCCCATCCAGGACAGACATTTGTGTGCATGATCTGTTTGTCCTGAGTCTGGGTGTAATTATCTATTTAAGTATGTATTTACAAAAAATAAAGTAGTATATGTAGTATATCAGTCATCTGGTTTCCATATTACAAGCTCTGCTTAGTTTGGGATCAGATAGCTGTGTGTGAGAAATGTCCGAGGATATTTATTATTATTATTTATAAGATTTTCAATCAAAGGATTATTATAGCTTACAAACTTTACATGTTTATAATATTAGTGTAGATGATTGTCGTTATGTGGTACAGAATGGTCACTCCTACCTCGGGCGTGGGCTAGAGTGAAGGAGCGTGGCTGGCTCGCTCTCGTGCCCAAGGATAGAGTCCGGGGGACACTGCTGGGGCTCGCGAACGTCGCCAACTGGGCCCTCGTGGTATACCTGTGAGTGTTTCCCAGTTTTTTAACGCCAGTGTTGCCAGCTACTTCCAGTTACCCCTTTTTATATCCACTGTTGTTGGTAAAATAGGACAGACATTTTGTATGCATGAACAAGTCTGTTTGTACTGACGCTGTTTTTAAAAATAATGTATCTATTATATCAGTTAATCGGATTAAATGGCCGTATGTTAAGAATGTTTATTTATGACTAGCTGTTCGCCGCGGTTTCACCCGCGTTCCCGTGGGATCTTATCTTTTCCCGGGATAAAATATAGCCTATGTTCATCAGGGATAATGTAGCTTTCTAATGGTGAAATAATTTTTCAAACTGGTCTAGTAGTTTCCGAGCAAACAAACAAACAATCAAATCTTTCCTCTTTATAATATAATTATTATTATAGTAGGTATAGATAAATATTCTAATGGCTTCCCCCTCAAAACATACAACGACAAACAGCTCCCTCTCAACCTCCTGATTAATGTTTAAACTTTGATTATAAGTTCTATTTCTTCTCCCGGGATTTAAAGTATCCTATATTTTTTTTCCTGGATATGAACAACCTGTGAGCCAAGATTTATCAAAATCCGTGCAATGGTTATTGCTTAATTAAAATAGTAACAACCATCTTCACATAGAATTATTCTATATATTTAAAGTACATTCAAGGATTAAGACTTGTAAACGAAGTAAAAAACTCCGTATATTTTTAAGTTGTGAAAGAATAAGAATATGTTTACAGGCCTGTTGGTAACAGTGACTTCGCGACAAAGATCCTGATCATACTGATGAGCAACACCTTCATGTACACGGTGTTTTACATCGCAATGAAATTATATCACCGGGAGAAGATCCTGATTCACACGGCACTGTACGGCATCCTCGCTTTGGCTGCATGGATATATGCAGCGACGCAATTCACCGACTCTAAAACTCTTTGGTCTGTAAGTAATACAATTTTTTTTGTCGGCTCCGAACCCCCCTTTGTTACTCCGTTAATTTTGTGTGACTTTACTGATAAATTGTAACATTTCTAATTAGTTGTGATTATTACTGATCATTTGTAATATTTCTGGTCAATAGGGATGTGGTCTGTATTCAAGAAAAAATACCAAACTCTAACTAGTGTACATAACACATCTAAAATACTAGAAAATAGCGAACACGTAAAATTCAGTTTTTTATGATTTTTAATTTATTTTTTAACGACAAAGTGTATGTAGATCATTTGATGGTGTATATTCATGACGTCACAAGTCAGTATTGCATACACAACTCCATATAATTATCGTTTGGACATTTTTTTTTTAATTCTGTATAAGCTTGTGTTTGACCAAAATCTCACCATGGTAAATGATGATGTGGCCGAAGGTGGTAAGCACACAAAGCCTAGATGGGAACTGGCTTTCAAGTGCAGCTGTCGGAACACACCGATAGGTGCTTGACGATAGATTTTCAACTTGAGGGTGGTAGCCAGCCAGTCGGGTACTACAAAGTACCCTACCACCGTGCTGTGGTTTCCTCACGTTGTTTTCGTTCACCGAAAGCTCAAGCTTATTGTAGGGTTCGAACCCACGAACTTCGCCGATCCGACGTCAATACCACTGAGCTATCATCGCCTTAAAATTAACAAATAATAAAAAGAAGCTGATGAAATGAAATGTTTATTCATCCGAATAGGCCTTCACAGGCGCTTAAGAATTGTCAGATTCTAATGACTCTAATGCACAGTTCGGAAGGTTGCTCTTGCTGAGAAGAGCCGGCAATAAACTCAGCAATAACTGATACTGGTGTGATATGTCACTCAACATACATATTTTGTTGTAGGAAACTCCAGCACAGTCTCGGCAACACAACGCTGTGTGCACATATCTAACATTGTACGACTCGCACGACATGTGGCACATCGCCTCCGCCGCCGCCATATACCTCTCCTTCAACATGCTGCTTACCATCGACGATAATCTTAAACATACACCCAGGTCCCAGCTGCCTGTCTTCTAACTCCATACTCCCTACTCCCTACCTACTAAATACGGTTAGGGAAAACAAACATTATCCGGTCTCTAGTGTTTTAAAACTTGTGGATAAAATATTACCAGTAATAATTATAATAATAAGTGGCATTTTATTGCATTTAGATAAACAGTTTAATTATGGTAACATAGCCTTTTAGGGCTAGAAAAAATCTGTCACAATGGAGAATGTTAATAGGTATGCCAAATCGGTTGAAAGCAGTAAAGCTTGTAGGTATACAAATACACTAGTTTTTGTTGTAGTCAAAAATACCTATTATTTTTGATTTTACAGGTATTTAAACTTACTATAAAATCGAGTCCCGCTAACAGTCACGTGACCGCATGTGACGTCAAATTGCAACGCTCCGCTATGAGCGAGTGTTGCGAGATGACGTCACACCGTCACACGAGTACGTCACATCGAGTACGAGTCCGCATCGCACGTTTACTTCTATAAATCGGTAACTAATTGACGTATCGAAGTAATTCTTTCACTTGTATTTTTTATTTTTGACTGAGAATATGGAGAGGTTAACATTCTTCGACAGTATCTTAAAATGTATTATTAATGAGCTGGAGAAAATCTGTCTGCTGTTGCCTTTTCTGTATTTTTTTTATAAATGCCTTATCATAATGGTATATTTTTGTAGCATGGCAATACTTAGCTAAGATGACATAATTATTAAGTTGAATCCAGTTTAGTTACTTAAGGTTATACGCTTTTTATATGAATTATATTATGACTTTTGTAGATATATGACCCATCAATAAATAACATCACACGAATTTATTTATTTCTGGATCTCCCTCGTGAGCCACACCCTTAACGTGTGACATAATTTATGGTCGACTCCTTTCCTTATGACTTATGTATTATTAAACTGTGCTTATGTTTATAATTATTTTAATTGATTCTTAATATCATATTTAAGTGAGTGCACTATTTTATGTATTACGACATTTTACATTAAATTCTATTAGCGTTTAATCCACTTAAATATTTTTTTGATACTAAACGTATCGGCAAACGCGAGTGATATTAATGCTGTTGGTTTACTGAATTAAATAAAAGTACCTATGCTATGAAGAAAATTGCAGATTTAGAAAAAAAATGCGTTTTGTAGCGAAATACTCTATAACAATTATTTGGCGGGCAAAGTAACTGTAATTCGATAATAAATAACTAGCTGTCCCGCGCGGTTTCAGCCGCGTTCCCGTGGGATCTTATCTTATCCTGGGATAAAATATAGCCTATGTTCATCAGGGATAGTGTAGCTTTCCAATGGTGAAAGAATTTTCGAAATCGGTCCAGTAATTTCGGAGCCTATTCAATGCAAACAAACAAATCTTTTCTCTTTATAATATTAGTATAGATAACTGTGATAATTTTATCAGATTATTTTTGTCTATGGTGCTAGTGCTAATTGATAACATTTTTGTAATCTAAAAAGATCGTGCGATGGAGATATACAGACATACGGTTACACAATGACAATAACTCTCTTTGTGTGGTATTTTTTACTAATGGATAATTATTAAACACTAAGTATAGGTTCATAAATATAAACTCAAACTCAAAACTCATTTATTCAGTTTAGGCCCTGGTAAGGCACTCATGAACGTTACAATTGACTCTACCACCGGTTCGGAATACACTTAAACTGTGAAGACTCCGGCAAGAAACTCAGCAAGGCAATTTTTTTTTAACAGTGGATCTTTCTTACATTTTTATAAGTACATTTAGATACATTTTCAAATATTTTACACTAAGCCAGGGGGATGCAGGTGCAGAGAGAAGCTACTACAACCATATATTTCTGTCTTCCATGTAATGAGCCACCTTATAGTAGGCTTTGTTCATTAACCTAAGTTTAATAAAATGTTTGAATTTAAAGTAAGACATTCCAGCTACCTCACTCACGTGGGATCCTATTGTATTGTATAACTGACGAGTCCCATATGTCGTATATACGCGACTTACTTACCGACCTGTGTGTGTATCGCATCCATCCAACCAGAGTCCTCTCTATCCGCCTGTTCTCAAAGTATTTTATACAAAAGTTTAGTCGATTGTGTACTTGCGTTATTGTATATAATGTATTTTTAATAATAAATCATAAAATATATGTAGGTAAAGTTATCTGATTTTTATTAAATAAAATTTATATAAAAAATTATCGTCTATGATTTATTTTTATTTAATGTTTGTTACCATCTTTCAAAGAAACTTTTTTTTTTACTTTGATTGAACATACTATTTCTTATAACACTACACGCACCGCAAAAAGGGCGAGAAACATCGAAAATATCCTTTTTTTTACAGAAACGAAATATTTCTCACATTCTGTTCTTAAATTGCAATTACTGATTATATTATAATATGATATAGTTACAATTTGGTTACCATGCTACCCATCACCTACAACTTTTTCATAATAAAAGTGAGGTACAGAACGATAAAATGATGTTGGTATTATTATACGTAACCCTTCACATGTGAGTCCTACTCGTGCTTGTCCAGTTACAAATAACGGATGGAGCACACTTTCATCTGTTGGGACTCGTACTCTTACCGAGGTAACGTTATATAGATACTTCTTATCACTACGGTAAAACATATTGTGAACCTGTCCTCCTAATAGAGGCACTGCTCGGTAGTCTCATCTCATATCAGCGGGAAGACGTCCACTGCTGGACAAAGGCCTCCTCCAAGGATCTACTCGCATCCAGTGGCTTCCCGCGACCCTCACGAGATCGTCGGTCCACCGTGTTGGAGACCTGCCCACGCTGCGTCTTCCGGTTCGTGGTCGCCACTCGAGAACCTTTCTGTCCCATTGGCCGTCGGTTCTACGAGCTATGTGCCCCGCCCACTGCCACTTCAGATTGGCAATTATTCAGGGTTTGTCGGTTACTTTGGTTCGTCTGCGGATTTCGTCACTTCTGAGTCGACCTCGCAAGGAATCTCCGAGCATAGCACATACGTAATAGTTATGTACAATTACAATAAATAATCTATCAATTTGTAAGATGAAACGAATGTGTTGTATGATAGTTTTTCAATTGCATGTTGGCATAAGGCTAACAGATAAGATTCGTTGCCACTGTATAACTGGAACTGTGATAACTGGCTATGGCCAGTACCCCAGTACCTAGTGCAGTAGTATGTCTCACATCCGTATCCGTTGGTGTGAACGAACCTTAGGTTACGTGACGTAGTCAAGTCGTCATATCAAATGGGGGTATTTCAGCAAATTTACATCAAACTTTAATTAAAAATACATCTAAACCTTCCTCATAAATAAATGTTCAGTAGTTTTTGAGTTTATCGCGTTCAGACAGACGCAGCGGGGGGACTTGGTTTTGCAGTATGTAATTTATGTAATACCTATGTAAGGATAGTTTGTTGTAGAGAGATTGTTGACGATCAATTAACCCTGTCTGGGTTTCATTGAAGGTACTTAATTAAATTATTCTATTAACTACAATTTTGAAAAGTGATTGTCTTCATTCAATAAAATAATAATTAGACAAAGTCTAGTCCAGTTATCATTTATTTATTTATTTAATTCATAACTACTGCGATAATATTGTGCAATTTAATTATGTCTTATAAAGAGATAACTATGTAGTACAAAATGCTGTTATATTTTTACCAATGCATGTTAATCTACGCTTCCATTATGAAGTCATAGTGATACGCGATTGGCTTCCAATATTTAGACCAACACCCGACCTACATATATAATTACTATGATGTACATAGTACACTTTGACCTACCGGCCAGGGTAGCCTAGGGACAGTGTCGATGCCCTACTGCCCTAGATTGCCCCAGGTCGCGATCCGCGCAGGCGTCGTGAGGGTTTTGAATGAAATGTCCAACTATGCTGCTTTGGCTGCTATTTGCTGCATGACAATACCTTGCCGTGTATGACGCACAAAACATTGCGAGTTTTCAAGGAGATTTGCGTCATGATTTTATTCATTATTTGTCATATAAATAAAATTGACGCGGAGGAGGAAAAGTCTAAATACTGATGAGCTGAATTCAAAGAGACAGTGTTTCTGATCATGTTTGCAACGTTATAACGAAGTTGCGAAGTTTTGTGTACTGTTATGATAACTGAGGTTTGAAATAAGTGGTTTATGTAACCCATAAACAAAAATACAAAGAGGTTTTTAATAACAATAATGATAGGGTAATTAAAATTAATTTGCTGGCAACATTATCACTTTTGTTGTCGCAAAAGAAATATGGCTGACTCTGCTAATGTCAAAACTTCTAGGGCGAGCGATTATGCTGAAAACGTGTAAAATTTCATAGAAATCGACGTAAAATTATCGTCTAAGTGCAAGTGACGTGTTATTTAGTTGGTGTTCCAGTGAATTGTGGTAATTTTCAATTAATTATTTCATGGTGAACGTCGGAAACGAATGGAAATCTTTCGCTGCTAAATAAATGCACAGTAAGTATTTTTACCTCATTTATTGCTATCGTCATCACATTTAGATTAATTTAAAGTCAAATATACTCTCCGACACTAAATATTCAACGCTCCATGATGTCAAAACGTACGACTTTCGTCTGAAAATAACATAGTTTGCGCGACCGTCTTTTCGTATCCCGTGCTATATTTTGAAGGTTTACCTTCGAGATATGCGTCTAAATGAGCATTTTTAACCTCGTATCTGATGCTAATGAGGTCACACATAATAACAAGACGATATAACGGAAACATACGCTATATAATCATCATTTTCATTTGGTCGAGTTACGCGTAGGTCACATACGGAAATAGATTCATAAAATTGTCGACTGAGATATATATTTTATTATCTACAATAACATAACGTTATCTTGTTTAAAACGCTTCGTGATCGATTAATAATCAGTCAATAACATTGAGCAAAGTTCTGTTTATATGGTAGGGATGTTTCTTGCGCTTTAAGTTGAGTATTGAGTCACCTATCTTACAAGAGCTATTAAATTATCGTTGAGCGATGGCACTCGGCGATTACTCAGCTATCTGAGGTCACAGAGTGATGATCAAGTCTTTGTGTGTCAGAGCGAATGAAATGTCATGAAATGACCTATCCTTTGTTATTGTGAGTCTTACAGAAGAGTTGCTGTACAGCCTTGGCGGTCGGGCAGATACCTATTCTCATTCAAAAGGCAATTGACCTGTAGATAGATATAAACTATTATGAATATATTTTTTTTTTGTTTGCTTATCTGCAATCAGTATGTATTTACTATAAGCAGATGTGTTGTGTAATTTGCGGTCGAGTCGAGTGTGCCTTCCAGCGAAGACATCTACTCAAGAAATTACTGATTGGAATACTGCATCAGTTCTCTATATGCAATTGCAGTATATCTTTCCTCTTCAGTCTTTTGGAGTAGCTTTGTCGGGTCAGTTCAGCTGCAAGTTCATTTGGGTGATTCTTTAGCCGGGCTTGGTATTTTTTAGATGAAGTTAGGATTTCTTCCCTCACTGTGTTAATGTTAAGGTTTTGATGGATCTCGTTGTTTGTTATTAACCATGGAACTTGGGATATTGATCTCAGAATTATATTTTGCATTCGTTGCAGTATTGAGATGTTTGAGGAATTATGAATATAAAAATAAATGTGTTCAAAGATTATGTATGTGTTCTTGTGTGATGTGGAAGATCTATACCAGTTAGCTGATTAAATTCTTACAAATTACCTAGTTTAGAATATGTTTTTATGGGTTCATCATCATCATCATCTCAGCCGAAAGACGTCCACTGCTGGACATAGGCCTCCCCCAAAGTTTTCCACATCGACCGATCCTGAGCTGCTCGATAGCTGGGTTACATAAAGAGATACAATAAGAATCATATTAAGACAATGATAGGTCTGTGGTAGAGATATCTGATGCTGGGGTGAAAATCGTGTGTACATTCTACAGTGTGAGTTGGGTGAAGGAAAACCTTGTGAAGAAACCACACGATGGTGGGGTACTTTGTAGTATTCATCTGGCAGACTACCACAAATCAGTTGCCAAGCAACTGCTGGTGTGTTCCGGCTGTTGCACTTGAAAGCCACCTTCGAGGCATTGTAAAAAGTTTGAAAACGTTGGCAAACCCTCTGGTATTGCTTATGGCTATAGTTGACTATTCATTTACCATCAAGTGACCCGCCAGCCTGGTTGTATCAAAAATAAAATTATTATCTTAGACTGGAAATAGTGAGGATTTTTCATGTGTGTGTATAGTGTTGTGTATGCATAAACAATAATTTGCAGCTTTTTACCTGGTTGCAGTATGTATGTATTGTAGGAAAATGGTTTGTTATCATGTGAGAAATGAAGGTCAGGCTACAGGAAGTTGTTAACATGCATGTACATATTTTCAGTATCACTGCTGGGTAAAAAAAAAAATGTCATAAAGTATCCTTTCCGTATTTAAATTAAAGAATGTTATTGCAAAAGTGCCAGGAAAACAATAGAATCAATTTTCTAGCAATTCAAGTTATAAAAATGTTTATTTTTAATCATGCCAAAAGCAGATTGTCTCTGCAAAGTCACTGTGACGTCACATGGTCGGTGCGCGTGCGCGTAAACGTCAACCATTAACGACAAGCTCAGCAATAAAGTCATATCTGGTCACCATTGATTGAGAGAGAAAAATTATCATCAATGAAAATCCAAAAACTCACTGGTACTGCAAATTTAACTCTTATGTCAAATGTGTATAGTTCAAATCTCATTCAAAAGTGATTTTGGCACACACATCTGAAGACTCACATGAAGAGATCTTTTAGTGAGTTTACATCAAGTAAATAAAGTCTGTTTTCGTATGGTATTTGATAAATGATGTTTTATGTTAAAAATAGTTGATTAACTTTGTTTTTAATGGACTGTGAACTCTATCTTATTGTGATTAGGTTTAGTTTTATGTGTGGGCGATTCTCTGTAAACTCGTAAATGGCTGTCCCAACCGAGTTTTTTTAAAATAATAAAACTGAATAAAACAATTACCACTCTTAATTAAAATAAAACAGTTAAACTTTATAGCGTGGTTGTATTTAAAACTATAGCTATTTTACTTTTTTTTCTAGAAATTATCAAAGCCCTTAAAACACAGTCCCCTGGCTGTCCCATTCCCAGAGTTCCTACTTAGAGATAGCATTTAAAAAAAACTTATTCACATTACATAATTTTGGCTATTAATATCTAAAAAAGGAATAACGGAATTAAATTTTTTTCATAAAAGAAGGTCTAATTACGTATTTTTTAAGTTGAATAATGTCATGTAAATGTTGTCCTGAGTTTTTGCAAACAGTCCTCTGCTAAAAATTCTAAGCTAAAATAAAAAAAAACTAACATGTGTACAAACGTTTTATGGCGTGGAATGAAACGCAATCAGTGTGCAGTTGGTAACATAGTCGAGAACGACAGCGGGCCGCCTTTTTGTTTAGTGTCCGAGCTTCATTTGTGACGGGAGTACGCACCTCAGTCGGTGCGTCACACAGTCCTTTGGTAAGTGATATTATTAAATTTTATTAGTTTAATTATATACAAGTATTATTTATTATTTCCATAAACTGTGCCTAAATTTATCGGTAGTTTCGTAACTAATCATGTTCCAATAGTTTTGTAAATATTATGCAACATAACCAAAATTCACAGTCCCCTGACCGCAGTCCCCTGCCCGGAAATACGGCAGGAGACTGTTCTACATGGCAGGGGACTATAGATTTCTCATAAATAGTCATTACTTAATAGTTTTATTGGTGTAAATTCCTACACTAGTCAAAGTTTCATTAATGTAGGAATCATCACAGCTTTGAAAATATATGATTCGCATTATTTACCTTACTGAACATAAAATATGTTACAGATTGACGTACACTAAGGATGCCTCAAAAAAAAATATATTCCGAGAGGAATTATTAGAAAAAAAAGTGAAGTAGAGCGACTAAGATATATATCAACGTAGAATAAATGATCCTGACTTTATTCTAAAGGGGATCTAATTTTATAAATTCCCTATTGAATGAAATAAATGTTTTTGAGCGCTAAGATTTCCGAATGTTACATTAGCTCACTTTGACTGATATGCCTTTTATGATTAAGAAAAAATAATTTATTTGCAGATTACATTTGATATTACGTGTATTATTGTTGAGAGGAAGATTTTGCAAGATTTTTATTGATCGTAGGTATTTAATTAAAGACTGACACGACATACAGCATTTAATAATCGATATAAATAATAATAATAAGATGATCTAAGGTTAAGTACAAAGTGTTTCTAGTGGTGAGTTTTTTATTGAAAGTTTTTATTCTTATTTTGTCAGAGTTATGTCTATTGGTTTGTTTTGTCTTAAGAAACTTTAGAAATATAATTGTTGTATGTTGTTGCGTTAATATGACATAAACATAATAAATGATTGATACTAATAATATGATTTTTTCTTTTTTTAAAAGTCATTTGTCTCATTTAACCGTCCCAGTAGGGGACTACTATGTTCAAAACAGTCCCTTGCTGCACCTAACAGTCCCCTGTCAGAATTTATCAGAAAACAACAAATAACTTAAAAAATACGTATAAATTCAATTGGCCTCCTTACGTACCAAAAGTAATAGTTACTTTACTAAGCAATCATACCATATTTTTATGACAATTCTAAAAAAAAATGCCAGGACAGCATCTGTATAGGCCATTACAAGTTTACAGAGAATCGCCCGTGTGCCTGAATTAAAGTTTGCCCAAAATCAAAGTGGAGTCGGTCTGCTCATAAAAAATTTAAGAATAAATAGAAGATGTGTTTGTATTCCTATATGGTATCCTCACAATCTCCTATTATCAAATCTCAATACAGTAAGTCTCGGTACATGATCATTGCCGAACATCTACTGTATCATTTGTTGGTAATCCTATTATCTATCTATAATGAATTTTCATTCTTTTTTTCTTTAATTCTAATACCTTTAAACAAGCAATTCTTGTATCTTTATGTCGGAGGAAGTAATCGGAATCGAGTTGATTGTTGTTTTCATGCGAGATATCGTTTAGTTAGTCAAATAGTTTCTTAAATATTAATTTAATTTAAATTGATTTATAACATTTTGCTATCATGTAAAATCTTATTGATTTATTTAAAATTATAAAATGTTATTATTCGTTTAGAGCAGAGGGTAGGCCTCGAGCGGGGTCGAGGCGCCATCTTGACGGTTGTTGTGCACGCATATTAGCGAGTATCGTTGATCGAGGTGGATCATTATTGAGTTGCTTGGTAACAAAGTAAGATCGGTGTCGCGAACCCGCTGCTCGGTTATAATTTATTGATTATCGTTTTAAATTTGTAATTATTTCTTTGGTGTATTGTAAAGCTTTAATTAAATCGTATGTGGCAGTGAAACAGTGTTTTGTGCTTGCATTAATACCCTAATTACGCCCACTACACCCACTACACCCACGACCACAAATAACGATATGGACAAGGACTGTGTTTCTCCGACATATATTAAAATTCTCGTGTCACAGTTTTAGTTATCATACTCCTCCGAAACGGCTTGACCGATTTTGATGAAATTTTATGTAAATTATATGTATATTCAGTAGGTGTGAGAATAGGTTGTTAACTATTTGTTACTAGCTGTCCCCCGCGGTTTCACTCCTCTTGCTGGCTTAATAGTTTGTATGAGTGGTTGTTGTCGGTTGGTTTCAGATGTGAGCGGTGTGGCATGTGGGGATGGGGCGGCTGGGCGGGATGGGGCGGCTGGACGTGGGCGGCTGGCGTGGGCGGTGCGCTGGCGGCCGCCCTGCTGCTGCTGCTGGCGCGCTGCCGCCGCCGCACCCGCCCCAAGCGACTGCACACTGTAAGTACACCACACACATCACACATGCCTCATAGTGACCTTCCAAGATAACATCTATCTGCCTGCCAATTTCATCTAATATTAATGTCTTCATCGAGTAACGAAGGCGATGATAGCTCAGTGGTAAGTGACGTCGGATACCGCGACGAAGGTCGTGGGTTCGAATCCTACAATGAGCTTGAGCTTTCGGTGAAGGAAAACATCGTGAGGAAACCATAGCACGGTGGTAGGGTACTTTGTAGTACCCGACTGACTGGCTACAAGTCTACACCTGTTAGTGTGTTCCGGCAGTTGCACTTGAGAGCCAGTTGCCCTTGCCCTTAAGGCATTGGTGTACAATACGTTGGCAGTCCACCTGGTATTGCTAATGTCTATAGACGACGGTAGTCACTTACCATCAGGTGACCCGCCTGCCTCGTTGTCACTTGTGACATAAAAAAAAAAAGAATATCCGCACAGATTTAGCGGTTATCCAGTTTTTGTAATGTGACTATTCTCTGTTCCAGGTGCACATAGTCCGCGACGCGTTTCCCCCCCGCACGCGTCCCCCCCGGGCCGCGCCCCTGCCCCTCCCGCTAGCCCTGGCGGCGTCCCTGCACGCGCCTCTCCCCGCGCCCCTCGCCCCGCGCCGCGCCCTCTCCGCGCTCACTGGAGCTCCCGCCGACGACCGTGCTCCTCAACCTCCGCAAATTGTTATCGTTCAAAACTCGACACAAAACACGATAGCTCAAGGCCCGAGCCAGCCGAGCTCGAGCTCCCAAAACCCGAGCACTTCGTCAGAATTCAAGGGTATACCTCGGCTGCCGCTGCCTGAGCAGTGGTTGCATAAGCGTCCCCTAGATTGTAAATATACCACTATAATACCGCGACCGCTGGCGCAGATCGTTAATTCTGAGCTAGGTACGGACATTTCGCAGGAATCACGCGCGAAAAAATTCAGCGCTACCAGGTCGCCGTCTTTAGAAAAGGACGACAAGTCCCCGTTCTTATCCAGCGCTAAATCCGATAAAGTATTTGGATTCGATTCGGAAATCGTTAGGAAGTTGAGTGATCAGTCGAATTCGGAGAAAGACGAAGATATGAGTGAAAAAGCCGCCATGAAGTTGCCTCATGAGCGCGAGGAGCAGGACGCGTCTCCAAGCAACTTGAGACGATTTAGATCTGTCAGTACCAGACTCAACATGTGCAGCGTAAACGAGAGTCACCTTTTAGAAGGTCAGCAGGAAAAACTAGAGATGCAAAACTCACCGAGAGTTCTAGAATGTAGTTCCGCGAAAGAAAAATCGACAGCACCGAAATTCGATTTCTCACCCAAAATCTTAGCTGATACAATTATTTCTCCTAGATTTTTCACTCCGCCTGAAACAGTGTCACCAATGTTTTTCGCCGAACCATCGCCTAAATCTGTTTACTATGACACTGTGAGATCGCCTAAGTTCTTTCCCGAGACGCCGCGAGATGCAGAAGTACCACAGTCTCCAAAAGCGCTAGGAGACCATATACACAGGAGTAATGGTATCGAAATGCCTAACAGCCCTAGAGTCTTGAGCGCACGTCCCAGCCCAAAAGTGCATAGTTACAATAAAGAAAACTACTTCACTTTTGAGCAGTCGTGCTTAGTTGAAGAAGGGGCAGTGGCTGTGAGATCTCCCAGACCAAGGAAGTATGGAGGAAGGAATTCGATAGAGAGAGAAAGATTTACGCCACCCGCTGATAAGGAAGTCCGAAAATATAGAAGACATAATAGCTGTGATACGAATTACAAAACAATCGAAGTGAACATATCGAAATGCGATGATAATAAACAAATGGAAGCCGAAACAGATGAAGATGTCGTAGATTGCTGTGCCAAAATAGACTCTATGGATATAGATACGAACATTGAAGAGAAAACAAATGAATTAATGCCCAGTCCGTCGAGCACGGCACATGCAAGGCGACAGAGGCTAAAGTCTATATCTCTAGATTCAGATAATGCAAAAATTATCGAACAGAACTTAGGTCTGCCCATAGCGAAACAAATGAAAGACCAAATGAATGAAGCGTACAAAAATCAAGATGTTAGTGCGTCTTGTGAAAGTGTAGAAAGACATCAGAAAACTCCGACCAACGATCGACCAATTTTCAAATTCGAAGACGAGCAAAGAGATAAAGTTTGCGAAGAAGAGGAAGAACCTAAATCACCAGATCTGAAACTGAAGAAGAGTCTTAGGCAGAGCTCAGATGTTCAATCGTTTTTAGACATGCCTAGATTCTCGCCTAAAGAATTTGAAATCACTATCACATCCGAAGAAGGCGCGACGACGTCTGCCGACACTCAAATGAAACGGAAAGGAAAGAATCTTCGAAACCTAACCATTGACTTGACAAAGCGTGATAGTGATCTGGAAAAAGAACTATTAGAATTCGAGAAACTATACACTAATGCAGAGGAGAAGAAAGTCAAAACCCCCACTCTGAAAGTGAAAGCAACATCTCTAGACTCATCTGAAACTGTTAACCTTTCGCTACCACAGAAAAAGACGTTAGAAGTGCCACAGAATTCGATATCAGTCCCCAACACTCCAAAGCGGCAATTAAAAAGGATTCTGGCACAAAAAAGTATGAAACACGACTTTTCTGGCAACAAAATAGGGTACAACTCGATACAAGCAAATGCCGAGCAACGTCGTCTGTACATGAAAGGACAGGACAGTGGGATATATTTGAGAGAAAACCACGCCAGTCTCATGTTATACCAACCCGGTACTTCACGAATGGGGCCTCGCACTATGGGGTCATTTGACGAAAACATGACCGACTACTCAGAAACGACTCCAGAAATAAATATATCTGGAGCTGATAATAGATCTGATAACAGATACCATTTAGATACAGGCCAGAATCTCGGTTCAAATCTGCTGAACTATAAACAGAATCTGAGCGTATCTAGCACCAATTTAAAGACGCTTCCAGAAGGTGTTCCTTCAGATGATTTTGAACCTAGTGCTGAAGATGAGAAGGTTATTAAAAAGTTGCACAGAAGGAATTCAAATCAAAGTTTAATGCTAAGCACGCATAGCCTTCAAGGCTCGAATTGCTCGCTCAATAGCTCCGGGGCGTCGTGCCACAATTTGAATACGGTTCGGACGAGCATATCGAACTTTAGTCTCAATTCTGACAATCGACAGAAGAAACTGTCTTTAGACCGACGTGATTCTAACACGTCGTTAATAAATACGGATCACTTGACGCCTACAACTCGTGTTATATGCTCATCGAATACAAACGTTTCCGGGGAAGGGTCTAAAAATTGTCTGTTACAACGGCGTGGTTCGAATAACAGTTTAACATTAAATATTCTATCAAATAATAATTTGAGTCGACATTCAAGCAATAGTTCTCTAAATAAAGATGCGAAACCTGGACAGAAGAAAGGTCTTCTCGAACGTAGAAGCTCTAATACTTCGCTAACCTTAAATATAAACACGTCTAATCCCCAATTGTCAGTGAATAAAGGACTAAGCATATCCAACTACAACTTGAACGGCTCGACGTGCACTTTAAGTCGATACAACAGTAACTTTAGTATTGATAACCCTGCGGAATCTAAAAAAGGTATTCTTGAGAGACGAAGTTCGAATACGTCTCTTACACTAAACATACAACCGCAGGAACCAAGAGACTTGGAAATCGATGAAACGTTAATAGAGAGCAACTTAAAAGATCTGCCGCACAGAGACAAGCATCGAAAATCGTTAAGCACAGAGAATCTAATACCGAAATCATATAAGAACCGTACGCGACTGAAAACAGAAAAATGTACCAGCTTCGGTTCCCATGACAACTTGTGGTCCAATTCCTATACAGAGCAGGACTATCCGCAGAATTTAACTTACGTGTGCGGTGATCAAGAAAATGAGATTATATACGCGTTTGGTAGGCAGGAAGACCCTAATTTCCAGCCAGGATTCGTTCGGAATATAACCACGAAACCTCTGAGCCCTCAGAGCACTTCTGAGGACTTTAGATTGTATTTGGCTAATATGCAACACCTCCAGAACGCATCGAGCGTGCTACCGCGACACCAATTGAGAGATTTAAATAACGTATTCCAAAATGGGTACTCGAAAGTGAAATGCCACAGTTCGGTGGAAGGCCAACATTGCTGTTCCGGTTTAGTCGAAGATAATTCAAATGAGAACCCTCAAATGGTAATACCTGATCCTGTACCCTCGCAGCCATGTTCGGAATACCAGAAGATGTTGCTGCGAAACCTCCACCAGGAGTTTTGGGATATGCCCACGAATTTTCAGGAAAAGCCGATAGTTTCCGGGTCTCATCCGAAGAACAGATACAAGACTATACTGCCGAATGAACACTCGAGGTTCATTTTGAGGACGGACGATGGAGGGAATAGCGAAGCTTATATTAATGCCAATTTTATAAAGGTTAGATATTTTTCTTTGTATTTGATGTTAGAGGTCTGGCAAGAAGGGTCACCTGATGGTAAGTGACTACCGTCGCCTATAGACATTAGCAATACCAGGGGGATTGCCAATGTGCCTACCTTTTTACAAGGCCTTGAAATGCAACTGCTGGGACATCAATAAAAATATAACAGATTTTTAATATCTAGAGCCTGCCAGTAGTACCCTACCACTGTGCTATGGTTTCCTCACGATGTTTTCTTCCACCGAAAGTTCAAGCTTATTCTAGGATTAGAGCCCACGGTGTTGGCCGCGGTATCCGAGTTATCATGGCCTTAAAATATTAGAGCTATATTGCTTGGCGACAGAATTTCAACTTGATGCTGCGGTGCCTTGAGGCAGGTGGTGCAAAGTGCACAACCACCATGTTATGGTTTTCTCACAATGAATTTTTCTACCGCAACTGACGACAATTGATTAAAAAAGCTTATTAATGTTGATTTTATTCCAGGGGCATGAATACACAAAGAACAGCTACATCGCAACCCAGGGCCCTCTGCAGAACACCATATACGACTTCTGGCTCATGGTGCACCAGAACTGCTGTGGCTTCCACAGTGGCCGGCAACAAGATCATGCGCCACACACAACCGTACAGAAAATCGTAATGTTAACCAACTTCATTGAGAACAATCGACAAAAATGCGAGAAATACTTCCCATTAGAATTAAACGAGGAAGTTGTGGTGAATTCAGAAGATACAGAAGACAGTGTGTTTGTGATAAAAAATTGCGGCATGATAAATAAAGCGGGTTATACTATCCGCAAACTAGAAGTGAAGTACGATGAAAAATGTTTTAGTTTCATTGTGTACCATTACTGGTTCCACAACTGGGCTGACCACAAGTGTCCTAAAGATGTGAACGCATTACTTAATTTAAGTTTGGACGTGCTAAAAGTTAGTGAATATGACTTTGATAAGTTTAGTGAAGTGAGCCAAGGTATTTGTAAGTGCAACGACAGTCCCAAGCCGGATTCCAAGTTCTTGTTTCCACCGTTGGAGAACCAGAACGTACCGTGTGATGTTAAAGTGGAAGTATCGAGCCCGTTGGATTTATCAGTGGAGTGTCTCTCACCGCCCACCATTGTGCATTGTTCCGCTGGTATTGGCAGGACTGGGTGTCTCATAGCTATCTTAAATGGTATTAAGCAGTTGACAAATGAACAGAAAGTGGACGTGCTAGGCATTGTATGTAACATGCGGTTAAATAGAGGTGGTATGGTACAAAATTCAGAGCAGTACGAATTGATACATAAAGTGCTGTGTTTGTATGAGCAAGCGTGTTTGCCAGAGTTATAGTTTGGATAAGTTTTTTTGTGAGGATTTCTGACTGGTTTTTTATTCAGGGCTTTTTGGGACGAGGAATTTTTCAAACAAATTCGAGCATTCGGAATCGTATAGTATTTCGGTACTTGGATATATTTACCTTAAATTGAAAGGGGATTGTTTTGTTTATATATACAGGGTGTTTGTATAAACTTAAGGGGGAGATGGGTGAGCGGGAAAATCAGAAATATCGAAATATGTCGAAAATGTCAACACTTTTATTAAACTTATTGTTTGTATATGTTGGTATGTGACCCCCCCCCCCCCCCCCTATCTCTCCCTTCAGTTTGTCGTACTACGAACCAAGCAACCTGTATATACGAATTCTATGAAAAAATAATTGATCCATTCAAATGTTTGTTAAACATCCGTCTGTCTTAAACCTTATGAGAATTGAATGACCAACATAAGTTTATTAGCAAGGGAACGCTAAGTTACTTTGATTGTCAACTCCAAATTATGGAGAGAAACAAGTTTTAGCAGTTCTTAAAACACAATCAAATCTGTACTAATTGAACGCCCTAATCTCAGGAACTGGTTCCAATTGAAAAAATATTTTAGTGTTGGATAGCCCATTCATCGAGGAAGGCTATATAACATCACGCTATGTTGTGAAATTCCACGGGAACGTGGGTGAAACCGCGGGAGACAGCTAGTTCTTAATAATCTGACTAAAACATGAGCGAGGCGTGATAGCTCAGTGGTAGTGACGTCGGATACCGCGGCGAAAATCGTGGGTTCGTATCCTACAATGAGCTTGAGCTTTCTGTGAAGGAAAACATGGTGAGGAAACCACAGCACGGTGGTAGGGTACTTTTTAGTAGGTACTCGACTGGCTGGCTACCACACACAAGTTGAAAATTTGTCGCCAAGCACCTGTTGGTGTGTTCCGGCAGTTGCACTTGAGAGACAGTTCCTATCTAGGCTTTCTGTGCTAACCACCTTCGGCTACATCATCACTTACCATGCTGAGATTGTGGTCGATCAAGCTTATCCAGAATAAAAATAATAAAAATTATAATAATTAGTAGGAGTGGTTTATTCGTCCAAGTACTTCGTAGGATTAAAAGGAAGTAAATATAAACGTTGCTATGGTAACAGTTACAACTCAACCAACCGCTTCTAAATTCCCGTTTCCGTAGGAAATTCCAAATAAAAAGTATATAACACACTCCTATCAAAATTGCAACGCTGTTTTTCAAAGCTAATTTCATCGACTACTTCTCAAGTTATGTAGACAGAATGCATTGTCAAGTCAGGGATCACCAATTAGTTTCATTTGAGGTCGCGGTCCTTTTGGCCTAACATATATTGTATTGTTTACCAAAGGGCCGCACTAAATAACTCAGCGGTCCGGACCTGGACCGCGGTCTGTCGTTTGGTAACTCCTGTTCTAAGTTTAAATGTTAAGTGGTCAGCAAAAAGTTGTCAAACACAATCGACAATGAGTACATAAGTGCTTGTGTAGTTACCAGTACCGGATTTGTAGCAGAAGTAGCGAATGCTAAGGGCCCCGTGCATTTTGGGGCCCCGCGCGTCCACGCCTTTTTCACAATTAAGATTGGAGCGTTAAAAATATTTTTTAAATTGAGATAATTTATAGATAGTGCCATCCGCTAAGTCCCTTACAGTGCAAGTATGTAGTCCTCCATCGCGATCGATCTTGCGCTTCACATCATTCCGATGGTCGTCGCTTCTGCCAACACGGTGCGGCGCCAGGTTTGATGAGGGCCACGCTTTCTTTTGCCTTGTGGATTATCGAACGCTTGCTTGGGAAATACGTTAGTATTTGAAATGCACGCAAGTTGGCACCTCCATAAAACTAACAGGGATTCCAAAATGTTTACGGTGTTTTTGCTAAGGGCCCCACATTGTCTTAATCCGGCACTGTTAGTTAGGTAATGACTAAATGATTGTTTCAGCAAAATAACTATAATATAATTGGATGCTTATGTCGGTGGATATTATTGTACAACTCATTGACATCTTTCGCTGTAATAGCAAAGAAATTGCACTACCAAAATTGATGCATTAAAATTTTCGCATTTTTTTAAATATTTAACAGAGATCATGCAAATGACATTAGCAATACTAGGAGATTGACATTGTGTGTGGTAGCCAGCAGCCAGCCAGTCGAGTACTACAAAGTCCCCTATTTACGTCTTAAGGTTGGATTCAAAATGCTTGGTAAATACCTGTTATAGAAAGAATCTGTGATTTTTAGTTTCTAACTTATGCGGTTTAGGCAGTGTTAATAGATCAGTCAAGACGCCATTTTACATGTAAAGATTATTTTTTTTTTCCGCGGTTTCACCCGCGTTCTCGAGGGAATCAAAATAAAATATAGGCCATGTAGCTTTCTATAATAGGTGAAAGAATTTTAAAATCGGTTAAGTATTTATTGAGTTTATTACAAAAAACTATTAAAAAATCTAATCTTTTCTCTTAATAATATTAGATTAGAAGTTTAGATAAAGAGTTTTCTTAGTCTGATATGTATTTTTGTCTACACTCTGTAATGTTTTGATTATTATTACATAATTTCAACCTACGTTTTTAGGGTTCCGTATTTATATTTTTGTCCGCCATAAGTTAGGATTTAAATTGCATACTATAAAGTTTAGACGAAAAGCCCTGAATATTAACCTAATTTTAATTTGTTATGCAACATTGCCGTTATTTGAACCTTTTTTCTGTGGAAATGTCAATTTAGTTGTGCATTTAAAAATGCTTATAATTTTAAAAATTGTTATGTGTTTGCAATTTATCTGTTCTAGTGTTGTTTTTAGGAAAACATAGGAATTTACATTTAAACTAAAGAAAAGGGTAACAAGTTTTTATTCACGTCTTAATAGATATAATGTTTTATTACATTTTTAATATACACAATATTTTACTTCATAAATTACTATTGTTTTCCTTTTTCTTTCAATAATTTTGTTATTTTTTTCTCTATGTGGCTGGCACAGTCATCTTACAAGCTAAACATAATTTGACAGGACTAAAAATATACCTGTCCCTTTCCTACTACATGAAGATGATAGAGATAACGCTATTTTTAGTCATGTAAATTAGTTTTAGTTTATTTAGTAATTTGTAGTTTATTTTAGCACAACCAAATCGACAGAAACACTAATATTGAAAATTCTGAGAGATGATTAACTATTATTATGTTCAAAGAAGTTGCAAACAAATATGACAACTCATCTCCAACAGTAAGTGAAATATTACTCTTATTAACACGAAAATAAGGTTCATTCTTGAATATCAGTTTGACAGATTGTCTATACAATATTTTTAGTTTCTAGAAAAATCAACCGCACAAATTTTTTATTAGATTTAAGTTGACATCGGAACTTAGTGTAAACTAAATAAAATATTTAGGGGGTTTCCGCGCGAGATATGACCGTAACATTACAGTAAGTGTCAATGTCATTAGTTTCATATTCAGGCTAATAGATGGCGCTGTATAATACCAATAAATATCAGCCAGTATAATTTTTGTGAAACCCGGCTAAATTATGTTGATGTTTATGAACATAATATTTAAAAGTGTAAAATTACGCCATTTCCATATCCGCCCGGTATGTGTCGGTACGGTTACTGTCATGCTACGGTCCCGTGCGAATAGATTTAGTTGTAAATCTGTCGGGATAATAATTTATTTATTTGTGTGTAAGTAGATAAATGTTTTATATAAAATAATTTATTTTGTTTTATATTTTTTTTGTCTAAAATGATAAGTAGATTTAAGCGGATTTTAGTCAGCATTTAAATGATTGATTTATATATAAAAGTGTATATAAATATGTACCTACGTGTGTAAATTTATGTTTTATTTTTTTCAAATTTTGCGTTGAAATATAAAGTATAGTACAATTTTTTTTTCTGTTTCTATTATTTATGAAGCTTTTTCTCTGTTTTATTATATTACTCTACATTTTCAAGGACGCATGTGTAATTTTTTTATATTTCACTAGATTGCCGCCGCGGCTTTTCTCGGGAAAATATCCGTGACAGCTTCCAAAATGCGTCAGATCCATATTTGAGTGTGTATTCGCAAGGATGCTAGTGTGCGTGAAAACATTGTGTCGCGACAACTGAATGGTGTCATTTCTTGCAACGAGACTGGGCTCGGTTCGGCTCGGGTACGCTTCGGGTTCCATATAGGCGTAGTATGTGTTGCCACACTTTTAGGGTTCCGTGCCCAAAGGGTAAAAACGGCACCCTATTACTAAGACTTCGCTGTCTGTCCGTCCGTCTGTCTGTCACCAGGCTGTATCTCAAGAACCGCGATAGCTAGACAGTTGAAATTTTCACAAATTTTGTATTTCTGTTGCCGCTATAACAACAAATACTAAAACAACACAGGGTTCCCATACAACAAACGTGATTTTTGCCGTTTTTACAGAATCCTTCGTGCGCGAATCCGACTCGCACTTGGCCAGTTTTGGCATCTACTCCGAGCGCGCGACCTATTTAATAATCTATGGTCTTTTCAATATTATCTTCGCTAAGTTAGGAATCAAAGGTAGTGGGTTCCGTTTCGTACATTCTCAAATATTGCATTCGTCGGGCCATGACCGTCGCCGGATTAGTAACAGCAAGGCTGCGCGTGCGCGTGCGCGTGCGCCGGCCGCCGGCCGCCGATCGCATATATTACATAAACGTTGCGAAACACGACCTTTTTATTATGATATCGTTGGTGATTGTTATTAATTATTATTGATATTAAGGTTGGATGACTATTGAAAATTATATGCATACAATACGAATATCATTGATGTATGTAAATAGAGCTTGCTGAGTTTTAGTCGATTCTTGTTAGTCGAAGGACTTCCGAACCGGTGGTAACTTATGATTGTGGTGATTTCAGTTTCCCCTAGGTCATCTAAATAAATTACTGACAGAGATAGGTCGTAGACATTTATGAAAATTTCACACATTACATTGCTTTATTTCACCCGCATACCCGTTATCTTTTCCCGGGATAAAAATAATAGCCTATGTTACTCGGGGATAATGTAGCTTTCTAATGGTGAAAGAATTTTTCAAATCGGTCCAGTGGTTTTTGAGTTAATAGTACTTAACAAAAATATCGAATCTTTCCTCTTTATATTAGTTTAGTTAGATGTCCTAATGTGACACAGAGAGGATATTCGCTAACTCTCTCAATATCTCTAAATATAAAACTAAAGTCATGTTGCCCGAACCGAGGACCTCCGGTCATACTGCATCAAGTGTCCATAGGCTACGGTAACAGCTTACCATCAGGTGGGCCGTAAGCTTGTTTGCCATCTAGTGTTATAAAAAAAATCGACTGAAGCAATCCATTTATGGATAAATCTAAACATAATATTACGAAGCTGTGTAACTATATAAAAATTGCGTTAGATAATCCGTTTGTTGAAGGTCTAAAGGAGTAACCGCACGTAACGCGGGCGAAACCGTGTGCTCCCCCAGTCTAAATAGAATCAACAAAATATTTACCCCTCAAATTAACATAAACAAACTATCATGATGTGACTAACTGTATTAATCTTTTATCTAAATTCGGTGTTTCCGTATTGAATATGGTAGGTAAGTATTAATTATTATTCTGTCATCTCCATATAAATAGAATGTCACCAAATATCGATCAAGTTCAAACCGGATTTAGAATATTTATGGACTCCAACATAAACACGTGGAAGTGTTTCATTGTGGCATTCACCTTTACATATTCTAAGAAGAGGTATATCAGTTTTTTTTTATTCTTGATAAGCTTGTGTTTGACCACAATCTCACCATGTTAAGTGATGGTGGCCGAAGGTGGTACTGGCTCTCAAGTGCAGCTGTCGGAACACACCGATAGGTGCTTGGCTTGCAGAAGTTAACACCGGTTCGGAAGTCAGCCTTCAACTGAGAAAAACCGGCAAGAAACTCAGCAAGGTTACATTTTTTAAATATTTTTGGACCATCTGACTATATTGGTTTTTTTTTTCAAATGTTTAACAATTTTATTCTTAAACTAATACAAAAGCGAAAATCTGTCGCCAAGCTACTGTTGATGTTTCGGTCAATCCCCCCCCTGGTGCACCCCTGGTGCAAGTACTGCTCATGTCTATAGGTACTCGTAGTCTCCATCAGGTGACTTCATGATACGGTAGATCTTATATGCCTTGTCGTAAACACAATAATATGCGGATATGATATGATACGTGAAAACACATTGAATAAACTGTCTTGTATCAACATTAACTTGTCAATTATGTTTAGGTACGGTCAAGGATGGGCATTTTTAATGTTTTTAGGGTTCCGTACTGCTAAAGGAAAAGACGGAACCGTTATAGGATCACTTCTGTCAAGACCCTTTTTCTCAGGGACGCGTGGAAGTATCATGTTGAAATTAATATTAAATACTCAGCAGCAAACTCAAGGAGCAGTGAAAAAATCAAACTAAGTTTCTAAGTCAAAGCAATTATAAGATTCGGCCGTTTTTGTCGCATATTTTGAATCTCGCAAGGGAATCAAAACCTATAGGGTACTTCCCGTTGACCTAGAACCATCAAATTTGGCAAGATGCAATGTCATGTAGCACAAGTCAAGGAATAAATCCGAAACCCGTAAATTTGAAATTACATCCGAAAAAATGACCGAGATGAACGAACTATTTACATAATTATCTACAAGTTTGTACGGAACTCACGTTGCGAATCCAACTCGCACTTGAACGGTTTTTTTCTTCCGTATTATCCATTGAAATGAACAAACGTGAGAAGACAATGAGTACGAGAGTCTTTTAACCAACTCAGCCATCAAACGGCCCTCAGTTTGCCAAAAATGCGGACGCTACTGTCGCTCCCGTATCGGACTGTACAGTCATTCTAAAGCCTGCCACACGGACGCTGTTTAGATCTTCTATTTAACATGTAAAGGCCTATTGTGAATGAGTCCTACCATGCCGCAGGTCGTGGGTTCGATTCCCATCCAGGATATACAGTTGTGTGAATGAACATGTCTGTTTGTCCTGAGTTTAATTATGTATTTAAAAGTAGTATATCAGTCATCTGGTTTCCATATTACAAGCTCTGCTTAGTTTGTGATCAGATAGCCGTGTGTGAACAAATGTCCGAGGATATTTATTGATAATTATTTGAATCGCGATTTTTGAAATAAAATGTATTTTGTTGTAAGTTTTGGGACGACCGTCCCACTGACGAGGCAAGGGGTCTAACTTAACATAGTTTAAAAATCACCTTACCTAAGTAACTTATGACGAGGCATAAAGATACATTTAGATTAATTAAGAATAAATTAGAAGAAACATTCTAAAAATTGTAAGTATGTTATGACGTCCTTTTCTAGTAAACGTGACGTCATATATGTTGTTTTCGATCGTGTGTCATGTGTTATCTATGGAACAATTTATAGCTTCCAACAAAGTCGTTAATGTTGAAAGTATTATTGGGTATCAGTCCCGGATCTACATTTTTTTCGAACCGGGGCAAAGACTTGATAGTGGCGCCCCCTCTCCAGCGTTTAAGATTAATTGGAGATGTGAGCAGCTTCGATAAATTATAAGGATTTTTTTTGTCGGTTAAGTATTTGTTTTTATTTTCAAAATGGCTGGGACATGGTGGTTGAAACCTAAGGAATGCGAAAAATTTTCAAGAATATCACAAAAATATTTTTATTTCAAATAACGTTGTGACTACTGCCACTTACAAGGTCTGGCTATATTAGAGTATATACAATATTATATGCAATAACTATTTAATTAATAAATTATGATTTTGGCGTCCTCAAAACTTGGCGCCCCTTAACTTGGCGCCCCTTAACTTGGCGCCCCTTAACTTGGCGCCCCTTAACTTGGCGCCCGGGGCAGATACCTGGTGGATATTTCCACTTATATTGTTATTCAAGTTTTTAGAACAGATGGCTTACTGCAACAAAAACAGTTTTTTTTGTTTTTTTTTATTCTGAATAAGCTTTTGGTGAAGGGTAAAATCGTGAGGAAACCATAGCATGGTGGCAGGTTACTTTGTAATACCCGACTGGCGCCATACCACACACAAGTTGAAAATCTGTCGCTAAGCACCTATCGGTGTGTTCCGACAGCTGCACTTGAGAGCCAGTTCCCATATAGGCTTTGTGTGCTTACCACCTTCGGCCACTCTCAAATTCTTTAAACGTAGATAAGAAAGAGTAATTGCTGAGTTTATTGCCGGCTCTTCTCAGCAAAAGCAACCTTCCGGACCGTGCATTAGAGTCTAGACTATTCATAAGTGCTTGTAAAGGCCTATTTGAATAAAAAAACATTTTCATTTTCGATACAATATACTCAGGTAACTGACGTTATTTCTTAGAATGACTATTAGTTCATTTCCAAGCCACGTCCATTATGATCCATGTGACACACGTTGGTACATCAGAATTTGCTCTCTAATCATCTCAATCAGAATCATTAAATATTGTATGCAATATATAATCTATCGATGTTTTATGTTGAGTAATTTACTGTCATTACATTACCCACCAGCATTGGTGTATGATGTCAGAAAACTGTTTTCCGATGTCTAAAATATCCTGGTACATTGTTCACTCGGCTATCTGATCCCAAACTAAGCAGAGCTTGTACTATAGACTACCAGGTTTATAATACTTTCGTTAAATAGGTAGGTCCCTACATCTATACGTTGTGTAGGATATTAAAAACCGGTCAAGTGCTAGTCGGACTCGCGCACCCAAGGTTCCGTACAAATGTTGTAGTATTTGTTGATATAGCGGCAACAGAAATACATCATCTGTAAAAATTTCAACTGTCTAGCTATCACGGTTCATGAGATACTACAGCCTGGTGACAGACAGACAGACGGACGGACGGACAGTAGAGTCTTAGTAATAAGGTTTCCGTTTTTACCCTTTGGGTACGGAACCCTAGAAATGAAAGCCTATTTCCCTTGGTAACGCCATAACTTGAGAAAGATTTCGTTCATCTTTTCTTTTAAAGTTGTCTTATTTAAGAAAATTACACAGAAAATTTAAAAATTACAGACTGCTTCAATGATTAATCACGAAATCTCAGATAGAATAAATGCTACAAACTTGATTGTCAAGTAGATAGTAGATTCTTAATACGGAGTAGATATCCCCTACGAAAGGATTTTTGAAACTTCAACCTTTGAAAGGTTGATTCGGGAACGACCACTAGTAGGATTACACCCAGACTGAGGACAAACAGACATCATTCATAAAAATGTCTGTCCTGGATGGAAACCGAACCCACGACCGGCCTGGCCTGACAGAAAGTGTGCAACGCCAACTGGCCGGTCAAGTTTAGTATCCTTTAGGTGTTGAAACTTTATGTGTGTGGGCGGACGAACGACCTCCAACCTACTTATATGTATATGTATAAACCCCAAGATCAAATCTAATCTGAGAAAAATGCCAATAATCCATCTAACCTTCCAATCAAACCACATTGAGTTTAGCACAAGTGTCTAAAGGTCAATAGGTATTATAATAATTAGAATTAGGTTGTAGTGATGCGACGTGAGCGACTCGACTTTAGAAATTGAGTACATTTTTTTTGTAAAAATATGAGGCATTGATAATATTATTTTCGACTTTATTTAACGAGCTGTCCCCCGTGGAATTTTATCTTTTCCCGGGATAAAAATATAGCCTATGTTACTCTGGGATAATGTAGTGTAGCTTTCTTATGGTGAAAGAATTTTTGAAAATCGGTTGAGTATTTTTTTGTTTATCCATTATCAAACAAAAATATCAAATAATATTAGAAGTATCTATAGGTATCGCACTATCATGTTTAATTGAACGAGTCCTGAGTATCGACTAACTGTTTTACTTAATAACTTATTTTTATAACAGTCGCATCACTGTTGTTTATTAGTGAAGCCACCTCTAATCTTTTTACAAATTTTCTTAGAATTAAATGACGCTTTAAATACGTAGTTTATGGTCAGGTGAACAGTTTAGTTAATGGCTTACGGTAATATTTATATTTATTTACTACCCGGACAGACTTCGTTCTGTCAAAAGTTAATAGTAAAAATTAAATATATTGTTTTTACTATTGACCACGCAATTTTTTTTATAGTATTAAAACCTTCCGTGGACCTTAAGGATCATACAAAAAAATAAATTAGCAGAATTGGTCCAGCCATTCTTGAGTTATGCGCTTACCAACATTCATTTTTATTTTTTTATTTATTTTATTTATTTTTATTTATTTATTCGTTATTAAGTAAGTAGTTTACAATATGATTATAATGGTGTATCATAAACTCTTTCAAGTTTTACCGTACACCAGAACAGTCTCCTATATAGATCTATAAAAATTTATGTAATAGTCAACCCCTATTTTTTATTCATGTGTGGTCAACCCCTATTTACTTCTCTAGTATTCCCAATTTGTATTTTTTTAAAACACGGGTTCGGCAACGTTCGGTTCGTCTCGGGTTTTATATACCAATTTGTGATGCGCTGGACAAAATTTAGGTATATTAGGTATGGATGAGCACTTTAATAAGAAAGTGTTTATATTTCCTACAAAACGGGAATCTCAAAACGTTTTGTGAGTTACCATGGACATTGTTATATTTACTTTCTTAATAGATTTTTATTTGTATTTACCATACAGGCATAGGGAATGGAAAATCAATCATTTATTTGCATAAAATAGATAAATAATGTTATTATGATATTGGTAAAATACTTACCAATAATTCAATAGGTACAATATTTTATTAAATAATTACCGTGTTGTTAATATCCGCGCCCAATCAATTTATTACTTAGTGAACTTTATTCGGCAAAAAGCTTGAAAATGTCTTCACGACTTCTTATAATATAGGTAGGTATACCCCTCAGGGCTCAGGGCTCAGGGCTCAGGGCTCAGGCGACTGAAAAGGCTACTCGAACAATACTGCTATATATAATTAATTTCCCTTTAGAGCATCCTACTTGATTTCATTTATATTTTGACGATTTTTCAAATTTATTTAATTAACATAAGTACTTTATATATTATCATTTGAAATGAGTTGTTGCGTATTATTAATGTTTATTTATGTTAACAATTTACTATATTTAAACTGTTAATATATTCGTCAACCCCTATTTTTCTATCCTGCTCAACCCCTATTTATTGTATTCCCAAATTTTATTTAACAAACAACTTTCGTTCGGTTACGTATCTTATTTCTACTTTTCTCTGTTATTACTATGTATATTATTTGAGTGCCCTTCAAATCCCCTGCAGCTGCGGCTCTACCATTCATTCTTATAGCGGTTCAACTCTACCTAAACATGATTGTTTTTCTCTCAATTGTCACTTGTCCATATAGATAGTTCCATCCACGAAGACGCGCCCACTCTTTTTCCTAATCCCTTACAGAGCAAGTGTGGATACTTTTGCTAGTGTTGTAGTCAGGGCCTTTAGAAGTGTAGAGGCCCTGGGGCAAATGAGTGGAGACCCAAAATTATTTTGAAAATGGGATAAACAATACATATTATGTTTCGTGAAAGTGTTTCAATTTATATAGCGGAAGAAACTTCTTTCCTAACGTGTGTGAAACGACACCTAGCCCTTTTTTAAATAAGTTCAATTTATGTGGGGGCCCCTCTCTTGTCGAGGCAATTGCCCCTTTTGCCCTCCCTTAAATCCGGCCCTGGTTGTAGTGTTGCATATCGACATGTTGATAGCACTACAACATTGTTCGTGGGTGGCACAGCACAGCTGCACAGGTGCACAGGTGACATGACACTGAGGTGTTTAGACACAAAGTGGTCAGTTCAGGCCGAGTGTTCGTTATGATTATATATAACATAGGTCCGAGATTATATTCTACACAGCTGTTAATAAATCTATCACTAGAAATTATACACTAGAATAAAAGATTTTGCTAAGTTGTATACAATATTCGATACTATACTTAGGTATATATATCATTGGTAAATATACTTATTATGTAAATATGTATTAACAATTACAAATAGTATTAAAAATTAAAGAACACCAAATCTATAGATTGTAATTTATTTATAATTTATGATACAAATTAGATGTTGTATTGTAAGTTGAATTGTACAATTATTTATAATAATTATATTAATTATACATATAGTATAGTACCTAATGTCACGTGACGCTAAATAAATATTGATTCTAGATATAATACTTACCTAAGTATAATTGATTATTATTGAAGAATGATTATAAGTAATGAATATGTAACAGTAACAGATATTTAAAGATTTAATGTGTGTGTCGTCGACGCGAGTCAATATCATGGAATTAATTATAATATACTTTTTAATATTTTAAATATACTATTGTACTTAACTGAAGGAAAACATCGTGAGGAAACCACAGCAAGGTGGTAGGGTACTTTGTAGTACTCGACTGACTAGATACCACACACAAGTTGAAAATCTGTCGTCAAGCACCTGTTGGTGTGTTCCGGCAATTGCACTTGAGAGCCAGTTCGCCTTTAAGGCATTGTAATAAGGTGTACAACACATTAGCAATCCCCTGGTATTGCCAATGTGTATAGGCGACGGTTGTCACTTACCATCAGGTGACCCGCCTGCCTCGATGTCACTTGTGACATAAAAAAAATAACTACTTGACATGCTTATTTTAGTGTCAATTTTTTTTAAAGATTTTTTGGAAATGTATGCTTAACAGACAGAGCAATGATATTTATTATTTTATAATTTTTTTTTTGGAATCAGATTTATTTATTATAAGTAAAAAGGTGTACATAGTTTATAAGCGCTCTGAAAGCGGGAGGCTAAAAGTGGCTAATTAGCCTACTTTGTCCTGTTTCGCGTCGAGTACAATTAAAAGTACAAGTGACACAAAAATGCCATCAATTGCCAAAAAATGAATATTACAGCGTTAGAGTGACATTTCACGGCCGTTTGTTACGAACCTTTTTACTTATAATATAATTGCCACAGAGTATATATCATGGAGAAAATAAAACAATTATATTATCTACTATATCGTGGATAAAAAATATGTTAATCTTATTGTAATTTATTAACTATATGGTAAAGTTTATTTTATGATTGTTCATGCAATATTTGTATCTATAATCTTGTGTATACAAATATTATACTTATTTATATGAAATAAAGCTTTCTAACGTCGACGAACACAAAGAAAAATGCGCTTAAACATACATTTAAGATGTACAAGTTACGTGCACACAGTTCTAATATTGCATGTCGCTGTCACTGTCGCACATACGACTTTTTAATATTGTCCAATCGTAATTAAATACATTACAAGAAGTAATCGAATACAAATCGATTATTTACTTATCGTTGTTTTGTATCAATTTAAATAATAATCGTTCAGTTTATAGGTAAGCAATTTACGATGATTGTTAACATAATCATTATGTTATATATAAATATAAAATATTTAATAGTTGAGACGATTGGATAGTAATTATATTTAATAATACTAGGAACAAGCGGCTATCGGTATGTTCCACCAGTTGGACTGAAGTCTACTAGGCATTGTAAACACGTTGGCAACACGTTGACAACACTCCCACCATCAGGTGACTAGCCAGCAGACGTAAAAAAGGAAAATAAAAAAAATGTCCTCAACAAAGGTATCATTAAAACAGATATTTTATTGTGAACCATAACGAAATGTAAAAATAAATGGAGAAACTATTTGAAGATATGTTTCCAAAGCATCTCTCTCGCAGCTACAGTTAAAAACGACTTTACTATCTTGTGCATTGTCCTTGCTCTTTTGAGGGTTTAAATTAGTAGGTTTTTAATTGAGTAACGATCTAGGATCTATGCGAAGGCTAATGCCTTTCAAATTTAACTACCATGGCTTACTTTTGAAGTATCATTTTCAACTATTATAACTCTAATCATCGCGTTGGTCAAACGAGGTGGTGACCTTGGCTTTACCGTTTCGATTTAATGATTTATTGGCTTTATCCGCTGACTACACTCTCGGACATAGGTGTTTTTTGGATTTTGTTTTCATGATCCATGCTAAGTAGGTACTCTATCTGCATCATCGAGTCGAAAATATGTCGCCAAGTAACAATCAGACTGTTTCGGCTTTTGGATTTGCAAACTTGGCCTACTTTATCAATTACCATTATGAGAATATGGTCAAGCAAAAGCCTGCGTTAAAATGTAACACGTTTATGAAATTAAGTTTCTTAAAACTGATATCTTGATTTCAGAACTTTACACTAAGATTATCCAATATACTTACATTTATATGTGTTTTTCTTAATATTTTTGTAGCTTTATTAACAATATTTAGGGAGGATTTTAGTTAGAAATTGAATTTGAAATTCAATTTGGCTAAGGACCTCTAAAATGTGCATAACTACAGTTGTTTTTTTATGAAGAAAGTAAACTTATTTTGCTTGTATCGTCTGTGTGAATGTGGACAAAACACAAATAACACATAACTTGAGTCGCTATTCCTAGAATTATATTATTTACTAGCTGTTCCACGCGGTTTCATCCGCGTTCCCGAGGGATTTTATCTTTTTCCAGGATTAAAAGTAGCCTATGTGCTATTCCAAACTATAATCTATCTCCTTGTCAAATTTCATCCAGATCCATTCAGCCGTTCTGGCGTAAATGAGTAACAAACATACATCCATTCAAACTTTCAACAGGATTTGAAATGGTAAGCGTACCTCGTACGTCAGAAATATGGCACTGTGGTGACGGTGAGCGGTGACTAAACGCGTCACTATATTGGGCAGTGTTATTAATAATTAAAAACTCTTGCGATGGCTTCTTTCGTCAGCTATTTAGCCGATTTGTTTTTAAAGGTTTTCCCAAGAATGTTATGGGGTAATTCCATTCACATGCAATAATCTGTAATAAAATGACCATACATCATTCCTGTATGTTATGATTTTCTAAATACATATTTCTATATTTAACTAAAGTTCTATCCCTAACTTAACTTATGTTATTATTATATTTATTATGAATATATTTTAGTACGCTCGGTAAAGGAAAATGTTATTGCTGAAAAAAGTCGGCAATAAACGCGGCAATGAAGTACCTATTCTGTTCAAATTAATAGTCTCACTGACTACAATTGCGTGCTCCGGCTACAAAACGATATATTATTATAGACTCGAAAGTATTATCTAACTATCGGGATGTCAAATCTATATTTTAGATACAAAAATAGAGTATAAAAATATTTCGTAATATTATATCAAACATGTGACGATTAAATATACTTATAATGAGTTCACTTAATAAAGAGATTTTTTAATTTTAATATAATTAATGAAAAGAACATGTTAGATTTAATTTATCATACTTGAATTAAATATTAATTTATTACATATCATTGAGAATGAGATAAAATTAAAAAATGATTTATGGAAGAACTAAGTTGGTTATTTTTTTTAAATTTTGTGATTCTTCAGCTTAGTTATCTACGTTACGTTTTTCGCCATAATTCTTTACGAGATACATTAAAAATACATTACATGAATTATTATAATTTTGGGAATTTTAAATTCCGCCGATCAACAAATAGTCTGATTGGTGACAATGACAGCGACATGAAACAATGCGTGTTCTTCATGTGATGTGATGTACGTATCTCCTGGTAATATTGTGACATTTTTGATTCCTTTGTATATCTGTATGTGCTATGAATAAAATTGACAAATATAAATGAAAATAAATGTTTTCTTATTTTTTTAATATTCAACCAAAATGTAGATGGTCTAGTTAGACTATGAGCTAGACCAATGTTTATCTGAACTATGTAAACGACCTTTATAGCACTACCCCAGGATCATTTGTCACACATAATATAATTTGTCATACATTAAGAAGTAGGTACAGTGAGAAAAACTGTTCTCAGCGGGCCATTGTTGCAATGCAATCAGTTTTTATTTGAAATAGGTTTAATATTGTGGTTTTTGTTGTAACTGCGTACATTATAAAATACGCTGCTTCATTGCAAACAACATTTTATTCTATTTATAGATAGATTTTAGAAGGAAATTGTGCTGACGCCTTTTAAAACACTTTATGTGAGTAAACATTTTTCCTCAATCATTATGGAAAGATTCGGGCCAGCTCATCCTAAGAAAAAGGAGGTTTAAAACACATAAATATGTTGCGCATATTTCAGAGGCTGTATAACTGTGGACCATAGCACTGCACGTGTGACGGTGTGACGGTGAGAGCGCCGCGCTTCCCGCCAACTTTCAGCAAACGCCAGCGGAAACGATCGCTCGACAGTCTACAGTCGACAGTCGACAGTAGTACCGCGAATGTCACGATAAACACTCCTGACTCCCGCCATTTTGCAATACGTGTTATTTCGCTAATTAATTTTGTGTGCCCTTATTGAAAAAGGATTTTGTTCGTTTTTTGTTTTTGGTGAGTTATTTTTTTTAAATTATTATTCTTTTAATTTTTTATTTATATTTTTATACCTATATTTTTTTAATGTTAATAGAAACATATTAATAGAATAACTTTATAAAATAATAGAATTATTACATAGCTATACGTGTTATTTCGCTAATTTATTTTGAAGGAGTTTGAGCGAATTTAAATTTTTGGTTGTTTTTTTATTTGTAAATAACTTTTTTTTAATTTCTTTTTCCGTTACTAGTAACTAATAAAAAAAACGTTAAAAGTTGAAAGCTCAGGTTATAATATAAGTTTGATTAACAATTTTACATAAGAGGCATTAACTCCGAAAACACGCGCTCTATTTACAATAATTTCAGCAACAGAAATTTTAATAACATTAATAAAAATAAACTTACCTACCGATAAAAAAGAAAAAGAACTTTGTAAGGTTTTCGTTAGTTTTAATTCCAAAAAGAATTACTGAATCGATTCTAAAAATTAATTCACCAATGAATAACTTCGAGCAGTCTAACATAGACTATATTTAAATTCCTCTGGCACGCGGGTAAACCTCGGGGTGGAAGCTAGTTACATATATTTGCAAGGTCGGCAACACATCGGCAATCACCCTGATATTGCAAATGTCCATAGGCGGCGGTGACCACTTACCATCAGGTGGACCGTCTGCCTGTTTGTCAACCTACTGACATAAAAAATAAAAAAAAAAAAAAAATATATTTATTTATTATAACCCACAACACCAATCTATCAATCAATCTATGATGTGCCCATTCGGCATTTGTATATTCTAATCCAAGCCGAAAAAACCTTTAAAAAAACACTTCTATATACCTACTTAATGCAAAAACCAAACGTTTTATCACGATTAGCTTTAGTACTTCAGAGGACAAAATAATGTTATAATGGAAACAAACAGACAAGTTAGTGTTATGACATGTTCTCGCTAAGTAATGTTCTATGTAAACATATGTACACCCACACTGGGCTCTTAGGCAGTGGAAAATCATCGTTGTTTATGAAAACTTGTCATATTCTAACATTATTATATTTATTCTGGCAACAAACAGTCATATCATGAGATTAAATAATATTAAAAAGATAAATAGAGTCCAAAATAATTAAAAAACCGGCCAAGTGCGATTCGGACTCGCGCACGAACGGTTCCGTTAAAACGTTAAAATAATCACGTTTGTTGTATGGGATACTTTAATAATAAATATTTAAGGGGGGCCCTTAAATATTTATTATTAAAGTATAAATATAACTGAGTATTTTGTGAATATTTCAAGTGTCTACCTGTTGCCATTATTGATATCGAGCAAAAAAGGGATCTATCATTAAGACATGGCAACAATAGTTTTGCGACTGTTTTACTGACTTTTTACTGAATAATAGGTAACTATGTAAAAAGTACAATATCATAATTAACTTAAACTTATGACATGGCCACTAAGTGTTCATTTTTAGAAATATTCTCATAATTACTTTAACCTGTTGACTCTCGTCAAACGAACTTGTTAACTAATTGTTTAAAGTCAAAGTCAAAACCATTTATTTAGTTTAGGCCCTAGAAGGGCACTTATGAAGGTCGAATTACAGAAGTTACCACCGGTTCGGAAGTTAGACAACAACTGAGAAGAACCGGGTAATACATTTAGTAAGTTGGTAATTCATAAATAATTATGGATATTATAGTTTTATAACCTTTCCAACGATAATAATAAAAAGAACAGTCATTTTACATTTTGTTGGTCTTTGTTTGGGCCTGTTGAAATTAAACTATGAATTACTACTTGTTTTATTTAATTGGAAAATATAATGATATAAAAAAGGTACTCTGTGAATATAATTAGTGCCAGAACAAAGACAAGAACCAAAGAGACCATAGATTAATATATATGGCTGACATTTCTTCAGATAAACGGAACGCGGCAATTTTAAACTACAACAGGGCCAATATTAATAGATTGGTTGTGAGGGTCTTCCTTCATGTTAGGGTAAAAATGTGTGAATGGCTCGCTCAAATTTCACGCCAATACGCCTGCCAATCCGGCTCGAAGGACCAAAGATGAGTAGGCCGAAGCCTGGAATATACCTAATATAGGTATATTTTATTATAAATTAAAGTAAGTCGGACAGCTGGGGCGTAATCTGATACTTTAGACGGTTGTGCAGTGAAAGGCTCACTCACTCCGCGGCGAAGGTCGTGGGTTCGAATCCTACAATGAGCTTGAGCTTTCGGTGAAAGAAAACATCGTGAGGAAACCATAGCAAGGTGGTAGGGTACTTTGTAGTACTCGACTGACTGGATACCACACACAAGTTAAAAATCTATCGCCAAGCACCTGTTGGTGGGTTAGTGTGGTAGTCACTTACCATCAGGTGACCCGCCTGCCTCGTTGTCACTTGTGTGTGACATAAAAAAAACTAAATTTTTAACCAAACAACAAATGCTATCGCTGGGATGCACCTTCACCTTCACCTTCACCGGGATATTACCTCAGACCAAATAAAAAAGGTAGACAGAGCCCCGCGCACTTACAGTGAAGCACATTAAAGGAAGCCGATCGCGTTCCTGTGCGACGCGAGTGACGCAGGATAATGTACGTGTTGTCACGCACACAACTTGGTGCACGTTGCTTCGCTTCAGACTATTGGGTAAAGAAAGACACAAGGGTAAACTGAAAATCAGCGCAGCGTACACAGGCAAATGAGAACGCTACAATCGCTGAGTCTATCCTATTGCCATATTATGTTTTATTATTATTTTTGATTTAATGTTTGTTACTGTACAGACTTTATTAAAACTAAAAATCTAAATAACTTAAAAATAAATAACAACTAAACTACAAATAAAAAACTGAATTTAAATTGGTGCCCGGGGAAATCGTGCCGAGGACGCTAGCGGCGTTACCTCGTTGAATAGCCAGACTGAGGCGTTGGCCGAGGTAACTACCAGCCCTCCGGTCACCAGTGGTATCCACCAGCCTGGAGGAAAGGTCTTTATAGAACTTTTGGGTACAGGGTCCCCATGAGCCCATGGTCTCTACCCCAAACGGCACAAATATATAATTGTCACCAATAAATGAATATTTGAGCCGCTTGAGGTCCTCCGCGGCGGTGTTAAATGTTTTTTTTTTTGTGGCAATAAATTACATTTTTATTTTATTATTAATTTTTTTATTGTTTACGTACGCTCCTTCTACCTTTCTTATTTGTTCAGTGTATATTACTATATTAAATTACTTATTAATTATAATTCAACCGAGTGCTCTCTCTACTTATAAGTAAGTGCCCTCGACGCCTTCAAATATTAATCAGATACATAGTACAGAAGATGCAGTAGTTCAAGTTACATAATGTCTCTGAGATTCATATTTTTACATTGAGCTTTTTTTTTTTTTTTTTGTGTTTTTATGTAATCAGCAATCAGTCCTGGGACTATGAGCGGATGTGATGTTTCAGCTGTTCGCGTGCAGAGTGGGCTCTCCAGCAAGAGCACCAACTCATATTTGGTAGCCTAATTGATGCTACTATCGGTTATGTAGCTCTAGGATATTGTATCGCTTGAGCCGATTGGTATAGTCTTGAATGGTCAACTGGCGTGCCAGTTCATTAGGGTGTTTTGTTAGCCGTTTCTTATATTTTTCAGAGGAATTTCGTATTTCCTCCTTCACTGTATTGATGGACAGGTGTTGGTGCAGTTCGGCATTGGTGATATACCATGGTACGTTTGCTATAGACCTCAGAATCTTGTTTTGTACTCTTTGTATGGTATTAATGTTGGAGTCTTTTGCAGAGCCCCATAGTTGAACGCCATACATCCAGATCGGCTTTATAATTGTCTGATATATTAGAAGCTTGTTGTCCAGAGACAATTTTGAATTTCGTCCTAACATCCAATGAAGATTTCGATGTCTGGTTGAGATCTCATCTCTCCTGGCTTTAATGTGTTGTTTCCAAGTCAAGCGGCGATCAATATGCATACCCAGATATTTGACACAGTCGCTGTGTGGTAGAGTGCTATCTCCAAGTTTCACTGGTGGGCAGTTGCCCTGTCTAAGAGTAAATGTTATGTGTACTGATTTAGCAGCACTTGCTCTGATTTTCCAGTCCTGGAGCCAATTATGCACTTTTTTTAGTGCAGTTTGAAGTACATCTGAAGCTCGCTTTGGGTCTTTATCACTCGCAAGTAGTGCTGTATCGTCAGCAAACGTTGCCGTAGTGACATCAGGTGAAGTTGGTAGATTAGCTGTGTAAAGTGTGTACAAGGCAGGTCCAAGTACTGATCCTTGGGGGACACCTGCCTTGATTTCATAAAAATCTGAGCTTTCCCCAGCTTCTTTAACGTAGAATATCCTTTCAGACAAATAGGATTCCAGGATCGTGAAGTAGCTGTGCGGTGCTGCTTGATCTTATACAGTAATCCCTTGTGCCATACCTTGTCAAATGCCTGTTGGATATCGAGAAATGCCGAAGAGCAATACTCTTTGTTCTCCAAGGTTTTTCTTATAGTTGCACAAACTCTATGAGCCTGTTCTATTGTTGCGTGTTGCCTCCTAAACCCAAATTGGTGGTTTGGGATTATATTGCGTTCTTGTAGGATTGGCATTAACCGGGTAAGTAAAATTTTTTCAAGTATTTTTGACATCACAGGGAGCAAACTGATTGGTCTGTAGGATGATTTATCATGTGGTGGTTTCCCATATTTGTATATCATTATAATCTGTGAAACTTTCCAGAGGCTTGGAAAGTACTGGACTCTCATCATAGCATTATACAAGACAGTCATTAACACAATGGCTTTCCTTGGCAGTTCCCGGAGAATCTCCTTCGTGATGAGATCAAACCCTGGCGCCTTTTTGCTATCGAGTTTTCTAATTATTCGCCAAACTTCTTGTGGAGTTACCTATTTCAAAGGCTCTTCAGGTCTAAGATCAGTCCTTAACACAGATTCCACAAGAGATTCGAAGTTATCATTTGGTATTTCATTTGGTGTGAAGACTGTAGAAAGGTGCTTAGCAAATACATCTGCTTTTTGTTTGTTTGTTCTTGCCCATTCGTTTTCGTCACCTCTGATAGGAGGTCTTGCCTCTTGTGGTCTATCGTATGCTTTTGCCATCTTCCACAGAGAGTAGTCAGTGGCACTAGTTGCTGTTAGAGATTCCAGCCTATCTTGCAGCGTATTTTGATCGGCTTCTTTAGTTCAGCTATTGCCCGATTTAGAGCGGTTTTGTCTCTAGAATGTCGACTTATATGCCATATTCGACGCAGTCTGCGCTTTTCGAGGATTTTCTCCTTTATTTCCAAAGGGTAATTTACAGTAGACTTATTTTTAAATGTGGCACAAGTATTTTTCCAACAAGCTGTTTGGATCAGTGTAGTAAAGCTTTCCAGTACAATATCAATGTCATCAGCGGATTTGAGTTTTACACCCAGCTGTATTGAACCCTCAATATAGTCACGAAACCCATTCCAGTCTGTCCGTGGGTTACTGAGAGTAGCAGGTTTTTCAAATTCAATAACAGTATGACTAACAGTTAATATTACTGGTGTGTGATCAGATGAACTGTCCAAGCACGATTCCGCTTTAAAGTAGTGTTTGGAAAGACCATTGAGCTTTTAACTTAAAAAAAAAGAACTTGTCTGGTGTGTACAAACTTCACGAATTCTATTTTTTCGCTATTTCTCTTTCTAATATAAAACTTAAGAAAGGGATATAAGGACTTTTTTGCTGTCAAATAAATTCTTTTGCGTATTTTTATCGTGTTTATAGTCGTCATTAAAGGTTTACCTGTAAATGACAATTGTATAAACTAATTTGATAGATAAATATTGTCTATTAATTCACAAAGAAGTTGATTGCGATTTACTTCGGAATCAACACCAATGTATTTATAGAAACTTATAATTTCCTATACATATAACTCTAATATAAGTACTTAGATTCTATTTTATAATACTTTAGCGGTTTCACGCGGTTTTACCCGGGGTCCCGAGACATCTTATATATTACCGGGATAAAAAGTATCTTATGTTTTATTCTAAGGTATGATCTATCTGTGTGGCAAGTTTCATTTAAATACATTCAGTATTAATTTGCGAAAAAGAGTAACTTCACATACAGGTGAAATAAAGAATTGCACATAGGAAACACTTTAAAAACTAAATAAAAAATGTACCTAGCGTTTAAACAATATTAACTGTTAACCATAAAACCGGCAGATCGAATAACAAATTAATGTGACACTTATATTTTGCAATTGTATAAAGTTTCTCACATCAAGTGAACTATGTAATGTTCTTTTGAGAAATAAATTCATTAAACCGAAACCGAAAGCAAAAATATAAAAAGTATAATGTGTAAATATCAAGTCCTAGGGTACTTTGTAGTACCCGTCTGGCTGGCTACCACCCTCATGTTGAAAATCTGTCGCCAAGCACCTATCAGCGTGTTCCGACAGCTGCACTTGAGAGCCAGTTCCCATCTAGGCTTTGTGTGCTTACCACCTTCGGCCACATCATCATTTACGATGGTGAGATTGTGGTCCAACACAAACTTATCCAGAATAAAATAATAATATGTTGGCATACTGATATAGCTAACACGTGTTCTGTGTCCATGATGGCCGTCTCATGCGATGTACGTTGCGCCCGCGCAGCCCAGGCAGCGCAGCGTACGATGCATTCACACACAGTGACAGCTCTCAAGGTCATCGATACTATACAGGGTGTAATCGTTAAGTGTGTCCAGGCGATTATTTCCTAACTATTACAGATATCCAAAAAATAAACAGTTTCCTTTAATCAGTAGTAACCTAAAATAACCTTTTAAAATAAGGAAACTGAAACCTTTCTACTAATCCCATACTAAATGTATGGGAGCGTTTAATGTCAAAATTATAGATATCAGTTTAAAGTGTTTTGATATCTGTAATAGTTACGGAATAATCGCCTGGACACACTTCACATCAATATCACTCATCACTCATCCTCGATGTCGTCATCGTGTCTTCCAGACAACTAGCTCCGTCTCTGTCTGTCGTTTCCTTGTCACACTAAAAGCTGGTTTCTAAGTAGGCTCACCCTAAATGAAAGAAAGAGAAGTTGTCTAAATGTATTTCCCAATTTGATTCAAGTAGGTATGGAGAGCGTCCTATCCAGGTAGTATACATAATTCTTGGGTACGAATAAGAACTATGTATTCTAAATGGATAGGTAACTCTAAATACCTACTTGAAGCAAATACCTATCAATTGCGAAAAAGGGAAAGATAACAACTACGTTGGGACAATTTCTCTTTCTAACCCAACTTACCCTTAACGAAAGAAAGAGAGATTGTCCCAACATAGTTGTTATCTATCCAGATAGTATACATAATTCTTGGACGGAAGAAATTTTATTTCGTCTATTGTAGTGCAGTTAAAGGGTTTTTCATCCCCCCATCTCGGAAAGAGTATTTTTGCTCTTCGATATCTGAGTGTAAAAGTCGTTATTATCCTCTAGAGGATAAAGTAAATAGAACATCGTGTGCACTAAGTTTGTAAATTCAAAACATCGTTAAACCTATTTACTTCTCCCTCCATGGTGCCAAATTTATCATAAATCCTTTTTTAATTTGTTAAAAACTCAGACTCGGAACCTTCTTGCTGTACTTTTTTTAAATTTGCTTTGCTCGGACCATTTTCTTTTTTTGCATTTAGTCATTTTCTCGCTGAGGTGGGATGAAAAGTAACGTGTTGTACTCGAGTGCAAAGATTTTTCACTTTTCAAACAGTTTTCTCTTTTGATTCCCTCGCTCACGCTCAGGATTCAAATTTTAGAATCCTTCGCTTGCTCGGTCATCAAACTTGAGCACCTATTATTGACCAATGATCGCGTGCGGTGGTAGAGTTGTCTGTCAGATGGTACCAACACATGATGGGAGAGGTTGGTACATGCATGGTGTGTACCGGTGAGATGTCAGATGTTGTATTCTGTACCTGTGTATAATAATAATAAACAACGTACCTACCTATATGCGTGCTGTATTGAGAGAGATCCAATAAACCCATTCCTCATCAGTTGATTTATTTTATTGAAATCGTAGACTCAGTCAAACAAGTCTGTAGATATTTCTATTTTAAGGCGATGATAGCTCAGTGGTAGTGACGTCGGATACCGCGGCGAAAGTCGTGGGTTCGAATCCTACAATGAGCTTTTTTTTTTTTTTTTTATGTCACTAGTGACAACGAGGCAGGCGGGTCACCTGATGGTAAGTGACAACCGTCGCCTATAGACATTGTCAATACCAGGGGGACTGCCAACGTGTTGTACACCTTATTACAATGCCTTAAGGGCAAGGGCAACTGGCTCTCAAGTGCAACTACCGGAACACACCAACAGGTGCTTGGCGACAGGTTTTCAACTTGAGGGTGGTAGCCAGCCAGTCGAGTACCTCATAGTACCCTACCACCGTGCTGTGGTTTCCTCACGATGTTTTCCTTCACCGAAAGCTCAAGCTCATTGTAGGATTCGAACCCACGACCTTCGCCGCGGTATCCGACGTCACTTACCACTGAGCTATCATCGCTTTCGGTGAAGGAAAAGATCGTGAGGAAAGGAAACCATATCACGGTGGTAGGGTACTTTGTAGTACTCGACTGGCTGGCTACCACCCTCTAGTTGAAAATCTGTCTGAAAAACGATTTTAGTTAAGTCGCGGGTAAATTGTAGTTTTCTAGAATTCTATATACAAACTTAGTGAACGTTAGAAGGCATAGCATGTAATAAAATGTGTAAAACATAAAAGGACATTGTCTCGTTCCGTCAGTCGCCCACTCGTCCACTCGTCCACTCGTCCACTCGTCCACTCGTCCACTCGTCCGCCATTCATTAGAACCAACAATGGCTCGTAATGATCACGTTTCGTCAACAACTGACAACGTGCAACTGTCGCTGACGGTATCTACTCACTTTATGATTACACTAGCTGTTCGCCGCGGTTTCACCTGCGTCCCCGTCGGATCTTATCTTTTCCCGGGACTAAATATAGCCTATGTTCATCAGGGATAATGTAGCTTTCTAATGGTGAAAGAATCTTTCAAATCGGTCCAGTTTCAGAGCCTATTCAATGCAAACAAACAATCAAATCTTTCCTCTTTATAATATTAGTCTAGAAGTATAGACTAGCGATCGCCCCGACTCCACTCTACCCTTATATTATAAAACGGAAATGTTTCTCTGTTTGTTTGTTTGTTTGAACGCGTTAATCTCAGGAACTACTGGTTCGAATAGAAAAAATATTGTAGTGTTGGATAGCCCATTTATGGAGGAAGGCTATAGGCTATATGACTTATAGGAGCGGAGCATCAATGAAAAATGTTGCGAAAACGGAGAAAATTTATTCCTTTTGAGAGCTTCCGTCGCGTGCGCTGCGAAAACTGTTAGAGATACGCAACAATCATGTTGGACGGAATTGTTCCTCTTAAAAGAGTTCTATACTTTATATCCTAAGGATACTTTATATCCCGGGAAATGATAACATCCCACGGGAACGCGGACCTCACGGGAACGCGGACCTCACGGGAACGCGGACCTCACGGGAACGCGGACCTCACGGGAACGCGGACCTCACGGGAACGCGGACCTCACGGGAACGCGAGTGAAACCGCGGGCGGGGGGTAGTTTATAATATTAGTAGGATTGGATTAGTTGAGACATCTTCAACTATTGTCATTATATTTGAAACAATTAGGTAAGTACCTAGCACTAGTACCATCAACTGAAAGGGGGGATAGGGGGGATAGGGGGGAGAGGGGGGATAGGGGGGAGGGTCACCTACCAACATATACTAAATCTATCTATCTTCTTCTATACATATAAAATTCTCGTGTCACAGGTTTAGTTTTTTTTTTTTTTTTAATTCTGGATAGGCTTGTGTTCTCGGGTACTACAAAGTACCCTACCACTGTGCTATGGTTTCCTCACCATGTTTTCCTTCACCGAAAGCTCAAGCTCATTGTAGGATTCGAACCCACGACCTTCGCCGCGGTATTCGACGTTTTTGATGAAACTTTATATTTACATTCAGTAGGTCTGAAAATAGGTTGTTATCTATTTTTTACTAGCTGTCCCCCGCGGTTTCACCCGCGTTCCCGAGAGGTCCGCGTTCCCGAGAGGTCCGCGTTCCCGTGAGGTCCGCGTTCCCGTGAAGACCGCGTTCCCGTGGGATCTAGCGTTATAAAAAATAAATAACAACCTATTCTCAGACCTACTAAATATACATATAAAATTTCATCAAAATCGGTCCAGCCGATTCGGAGGAGTACGGTAACAATGGACCGATTTGGATGAAATTTTGTTGTGTAGGTATTTAAATGGGTTCCTCGATGATTTGTAAACAAAATTGGACCCGGTAGGTGGCGCTGGAATCGGGTTCTAAGTTATATTTTAATTTTAGAGCAGGATGACGTCTGCCGGGTCCGCTATCTCAATAAAATGGTAAAATTTTCGAGATATTTCAATATTTCTGATTCAGTATAATTGAATTTTAGATTATATGTATGATTATATGTAGGTAAATGATCCGCCCACCTGTCTCTCCCCCTTCAGTGTGCCGCACTAGCTACTTACCGGACACCTGTATAATGTATAATGATGGTTCTTTGGTAGATACAAAAGCCACCTTTTTCGTAAATCATTCCTTTACTTATAATAAATAATAAATCAATAAAATAAATATCCTGAGACATTTGTTCACACACGGCTATCTGATCCCAAACTAAGCAGAACTATTTTGTAAATACATACTTAAATAGATAATTACACCCAGACTCAGGACAAACAGACATGTTCATGCACACAAATGTGTGTCCTGGATGGGAATCGAACCCACGACCTGCGGCGTGATAGGCAGTGTGTTAACCAACCACGCCAACCGGCCCGTCAAGTTCATTTTAGGATTCGAACCCACGACCTGCGTCACAGCTATCGACGTCACTCCACTGAGCTGTTGTTTATTGTCTATTGTCTATTACACAGAGGTTTTCCTCGAAAGTGTCACACTTTATGACTTCTAGATACTTACAGGTTTGTGTTATTTTCGTCACTTACTTAGGTACTACAAGTTTCGCTTTCCACGTCTATCTGTCTGTATATCCGCTAACTCCTAAATAACGCCACGGATTTTGATAAGGTTTTCACTATCATTTAGATAATTTCTTCCGGAATGTTTACATGTATGATACTGAAATATGATGGTAGAGAAAAGCCGAGAAATTGAATGATTTGTAATGTGATGACGTAATAAATATATTTTTGAGCGCTTACATTACTAGTTCATTACTACAATGAACTTGAGGTTATGGTGAAGGAAAACATCGTGAGAAAACCACTTAGTAGTACCCGACTGGCTGGCTACCACCCTCAAGTTGATCTGGGGTGTAAGGGGTCATACCAACACCTTTTTGACCCAAGCCAACCTCACCTGCACGCGGTGCACCCTGCCGATCAACTAACGAGGCTCTGGCATACACTGACTCCCTCTCAGGGTTGTGGTGGATCGGGTGGCGGCCCCACATAATTCCTACGCTGCTTAGCATGGTGGTAGGACCTCGGTCCGACTGGCTAGCGACCACCCTCGTGAGTGAGTCTGTTGCAAAGCAGCTCCCGCTGTGTTTCAACAGGGTTCACGAGAGCCAGCCCCCCTCTTTTCCGAAGTGTGCAGTCCGTGTGTTGGCGGGGTCCTGCGACGTGTTTCCGTCGGTCTTCCTGGGTGTGACGTGTTGGGTTGACGTGGGGGCCAGTGAGACCCGGTGAAACGGTTATCCGCTGGCCGCCCGCCGGTTAGTTGGGGACCCGAACCTGGGCACAACTTCCAATCTCCGGCCCAGGAGGCTGTCCCGCCAACTGGTGTAAAATCCTGGCGAGTGTTTGTCGTGCCGGGGTAGGAGACCGGAGTGGAACCCGACAGGCACTCCCGGGGGGGACCGGGGGCCCTCTCGTCCCCCATGTCAGCCCCACAATACGTCACCTCATCAAGATCGACGCCCAACCTTTGCTCTTTGCCCCCGCTAACGCACGAACTGCTCACTTCCATTCATTCTCTTTTTCCCCACTTTTAATATGGTTGTCAAGAAAAGAAAAAAGCATTTTTCAGCGGCTACCCCATCCACACTTCGAGTGGACTTTTGCAATATCAGGGGTCTTCATAGCAACATCACCGCTGTCCATCACCATCTTGAGACAGCGGAGCCGGCCTTGCTCTTTCTGACGGAGACACAGATATCCTGCCCGGCCGATACATCATATCTTCATTTCCCTGGCTACAGTCTCGAACATTTGTTCGTTCCAAAGGCCGGGGTTTGCATGTTCGTCCGGGAGGGTATCTGTTGTCGCCGTCTAAACAACCTCGAAGACAGAGACCTGTCTATTCTCTGGGTGCGCGTAGACTACGGCGGGTCCACCCGTATATACGCGTGCCTCTACAGGTCTCATCGTGGCGACGCTGAGACAACTCGCTTCTTTGAGCGCGTTCAGGAAGCGACCGACAGAGTGCTGGAACAGTATCCCACGGCCGAGGTGATTGTCCTCGGAGACTTTAACGCTCACCATGTTGAGTGGCTGGGGTCTTCGCGGACCGACCACGCAGGGAAAACTGTTCACAACTTTGCTCTGGCCTATGGTTTCTCGCAACTGGTACAGGATGCAACCCGCATACCTGATATCGAGAACCACGAGCCATCTCTGCTGGACCTTCTGCTGACCACTCACCCAGATGATTATCAGGTCTCCGTCGGCGCTCCTCTTGGATCGTCCGACCATTGCCTGGTTCAGTCTGATGTGCCTCTCACGCGACCAGAAAGATCTCGACCCCGCGAGACGCGTAAAGTTTGGCATTACCGGTCAGCAGATTGGGATGGACTGCGGGAGTTCTATTCGTCCTACCCATGGAGGCAGCTTTGTTTCTCGTTGGATGACCCGGACAGCTGCGCAGACTCGGTCGCCGATGTCATACTGCAGGGCATGGAATGTTACATTCCAAGCTCTGTAGTGTCCATTGGTGGTCCCAGTCAGCCCTGGTTCGATAGGCCCAGTGCTTTGGCTACTAGCCTTAAGCAAGATGCCTACCGGGCTTGGACAAAAGCGCATGCTCAAAATGATCCGGAGGAATCCAAATTGAGAAAAATATACAATTCTGCCTCTTGGTCCAGCAAGAAGCAAATTGCCAGAGCGAAGTTCCAGCACATCGGCAGAATTGGCGACCGACTTGCAAGCTTCCCTTCTGAAAGTCGAGCATTCTGGTCGCTCGCCAAAGCTGTCGAGGGTAACTTCTGTCGGTCGTCGCTTCCGCCGCTACGCACTCCGGATGATTCTCTGGCCCACACTGCAAAAGAGAAAGCCGACCTAATGGCAGCTCTCTTTGCAGACAACTCGACACTTGACGACGGGGGAGCCACAACGCCTACCATTCCGCATTGTGGCAGCTCAATGCCGGATGTTCGCTTCACGCAAACAACGGTTCGGCGAGCTCTGTTTTCCCTTGACGTCCGAAAGTCGAGTGGGCCAGACGGAATCCCCGCCATTGTGCTAAGAACGTGTGCTCCAGAGTTGTCTCCAGTGTTGACGCGCCTATTCAGGCTTTCCTATACCACCGGACGTGTTCCTTCTTCGTGGAAGACTGCCCTTATCCATCCGATCCCCAAAAAGGGGGACCGAACAGATCCGTCCAACTACAGGCCGATAGCGATAACCTCCCTTCTCTCTAAGGTGATGGAGCGAGTCATCAACACTCAGCTCCTCGGGTATCTAGAGGAGCACCAGCTGATTAGCGACCGCCAGTATGGCTTCCGTAATGGTCGTTCAGCTGGTGATCTTCTTGTATACCTGACGCATCGATGGGCTGAAGCCATAGAGAGTAAAGGCGAGGCATTGGCAGTTAGCCTAGATGTCGCTAAGGCCTTCGACCGGGTCTGGCATAGGGCACTTCTATCGAAGCTACCGTCATACGGACTTCCCGAGGGATTATGCACTTGGGTTTCCAGCTTTCTTGCTAATCGGAGCATCAAGGTCGTCGTTGACGGATGCTGCTCCGATATCAAGAACATTAATGCTGGTGTACCGCAAGGCTGCGTGCTATCACCCACACTGTTCATCTTGCATATCAATGATTTGTTGGACATTTCCAACATTCATTGCTATGCGGATGACAGTACCGGTGATGCTCATTATACCGGCCGTGCTAACATCCCTCGGTCCGTGGTGGAAGAAAGCCGAATACGACTTGTGTCTGAAGTCGAGACCTCTTTGGAGCGGGTCTCGGAATGGGGGAGTCGCAATTTAGTCCGATTCAACCCCTCGAAGACACAGGTCTGCGCGTTCTCCACGAAAAAAACCCCATTCATAGCAGCACCAAAGTTTGAAGACACTCCTCTCACCATCTCTAAGAGTATCGGGATCCTCGGTGTTGACATTGCGAGTGATGTCCAGTTCCGAGGCCATCTGGAAAGCAAAGCCAAACTGGCTTCAAAAAAGCTGGGTGTGCTAAATAGGTCCAAGCAGTACTTCTCACCACTCCAGCGGCTGCAGCTTTATAAAGCGCAGGTTAGGCCACATATGGAGTACTGCTCACATCTCTGGGCTGGCGCACCCGCTTACCAGCTTGATCCACTTGCCTCGGTGCAAAGGCGGGCAACTCGTATCGTTGACGATCCCGAACTCACCAGCGGTATAGAACCTCTCAGCCTTCGGAGAGATATTGGCTCTCTCTGTGTGTTCTACCGTCTGTATAATGGGGAGTGTTCTCAAGAACTTTTCGACTCGGTGCCAACGTCACCATTTTACCATCGCACCGCTCGCCGGCGATGTGGAGCTCATCCTCACATCCTCGAGCCGCCTCGATCGTCCACCGAACGATTCCGTCGGACGTTCCTTCTGCGGACCATTAGGATGTGGAATGAGCTCCCTATTACGGTATTCCCTCCGCGCTATGATATGGGGTTCTTCAAAAAGGGCGTTAAACGAGCTCTTCAAGGTCGGCAACACATCGGCAATCAACCTGGTATTGCAAATGTCTATAGGCGGCGGTGACCACTTACCATCATGTGGACCGTCTGCCTGTTTGTCAACCTATTGACATTAAAAAAAAAAAAAGATCTGTCGCCAAGCACCTATCGGTGTGTTCCGACAGCTGCACTTGAAAATTTTCTTCTGAGCTTTGTGTGCTTCTCTAACGGCCACATCATCACTTACCATGAGATTGCGGTCAAACACAAGCTTATCCAAAAGGTGTTAATATTTGAACAAATATTAAAAGGTCCTTCACACGGTCATTAATTTGTGTTTACCGTCGACTGTCGACTGTCGACTGTCGACGCCTTTAAGTACATAGTCATACATATATTATAGTATATAGAATATCATAAACATGGAGACTGGTAAAAATAAAAAGGAAGGTGAAACAATTAATCTTAAAGTAAATGAAAAGCTAATTACAGACAAACTTAACGTAGCTACTGCTTTTGAATCATTTTTTTCAACTATTCCGACTGAAGCTACAAAAAATCTTGCATCATCTCCCACTAAAGCGGAATGTCTACTTAAAAAACATTTTTCTAATTATATTCCAAATTTTTCATTTAAGTATATTGAAACTAGCGACTTGAGCGCTTTTAAGTCTTTGAATGTAAAAAATACTGAAGACTTATGGGGATTATCAGTTAAAGTTATCAAGTCTATGATCACTAGCATAGCACCTGTTCTGGCAGCGGTTTTTAACCAATGCATTGATAAAGGTGTTTTCCCTGACTTAGTGAATACATAGGTAGGTACATAAGTGAGGCGACGCGCGACGTTAACTGACTTCCAAACAGGAGGTTCTCCATTCTCAGTAGAATGGAGAATGATGTGACCGAAGGTGGTAAGCACACAAAGCGTAGATGAAAACTGACTCTCAAGTGCAGCTGTCGGAACACACCGACAGATTTTCAACTTGAGGATGTGGTCTTAAATAAATTAATAGAAATAAAATAAACACCATAAACCATCGCCGTAATTTTAATTGACAGGATTCTTTAATATAAAACAAAGTCAGGTACTGTATATAACTCAAGAACGGCTGAACCGATTTTGATGAATTTTGGCACACAGGTAGATCATACCCATAGAATAATAAAAGGAAGTATTTATAAACGCTTGCAGGTAATGCACATGCATAAAATTATTACTCGTTTGTAATAACAATAATGCATATGTAATTGTGTTGATGATTGATCGATTAAATATAATCGATTACTTACATAATATTATACATTATTCAAATAAGTATTTAAGTGTTGCAAACGGGAAATAAATATTAGCATAATAATAAATAAAATCGACTTCAAAATAGATTTGAACTAAATATTAGATAGGTAAAGAACATTAGGTATCTGACCCGATCATAGCTCAATAAATGAGTTTGAGATAGAGGCTGTATGGACTACAACCCTTTGCCTGCGTACTGCAGATTGTGTAATAGAGGAAATAAAATGACACATCTTTCGTCCTTATCACGAAATCACTCCCACAGCTTGTAGGAAAGATAGCTCAGCGGTAAGTGACGTCGGATACCGCTTCGAAGGTCGCTGGTTCGAATCCTACAATGAGCTTGAGCTTTCGCTGAAGGAAAACATCGTGAGGAAACCAAAGTTGAAAATCTGTCGCCAAACACCTGTTGGTGTATTCCGGCAGAGTTGCTCTTGAGAGCCAGTTGCCTTTAAGGCATTGTAATAAGGTGTACAACACATTGGCAGTCCACCTAGTATTGCTAAAGGCTAAGCGACGGTAGTCACTTACCATCAGGTGACCCGCCTGCCTCGGGTATAAAAAGACATGTATCTAATTTATGAATACTTAGAAACCATGGATAATATAAATATTGATGGTGTCTCGTGTTGTTCGTGGCGTGAGGTTAACTTTGTGCAATGCTTAACTTGTTATCTAATGTTTTTGTTTGTGTTGTAAACCTTTAAAGTTCAAAATCGTACGGCAAGTAGGAGTAGGGGGAAGGTAATGGTGCCGGTAAAATCATCTTTATTGCAATGTTGGTCGACGTACTACAGATCGTAAACAACATGGTGGTCTCATGTTGACTAGTGGGAAGGTATTGTGACTGAGTGGGTTCACCACTCGACTCTTAGAGGGGTTTTCAAGGACCAATGATCATATTTGTGCGTGCAAAGGCCTTACCACAGTCTGTATATACATGTAATTATTATTTCCGTAGTGCTTTATTATTTTACTTGTATATTGTTTTTTTTTGCATGTGGTGCTTTCTTTAATAAGTATTTATGTTTTGTTAACAATCTATAGTTTTATATAATGTAAATACTTCTGATAAGCCTAATAAATAAAAAAAATATATATGTATCTCTTAAATAAAACGAAAACGCAACGTCACTTCGCAAGTTCCCGCCGAAAAGTCCAAATTGGGTTGCCATAATAAAGTAATTTTTCCTAAATAGTAGAAATTAAAAAGTTAGAATCTCCTGCGATACAAGCTTCGCTTAGTGCAGGGACCGTTGTAATCTATTTGCTTGTAATTTTTTTATTGAAAATAAAAGATTTATTATTATTATAAAAAATAATAGAGATATTTATCTATTTTGCGTCAGTTTACATCGACCGACGCAACATGATGCTGAGTGGTCGCTGAGTGGTCGCTGAGTGGCCGCCGGATTCACTTTTAGTTGTTGTAATATATTGAGATGATTGGTGTTGTCAATAAATAATTTTCATTCTTTCTTCTTCTTTCTGTTATAAAGTGGTTAGGTTAGTTAGGCGATGTCAAGGCGATGATAGCTCAGTGGTAGTGACGCCGGATACCGCGGCGAATGTCGTGGGTTCGAATTTTACAATGAGCTTGAGCTTTCGGTGAAGGAAAACATCGTGAGGAAACCATAGCACTGGCTGGCTACCACCCTCGCCAAAATCTGTCGCCAAGCACCTATTGGTCTGTTCCGACAGTTGCACTTGGGAGCCAGTTCCTATCTAGGCTTTGTGTGCTTACCACCTTCGGCTACATCATCACTTACTATGGTGAGATTGTGGTCAAACACAAGCTTATACAGATTAAAAAATAAAACAAAGGTTCACTGGGGATATAGTAGAATTAGTTAAATAGAGGAAATGTTTAGGTATATTGAGGTAACACTGTATTTAGTTATTTATGTAGATAGTTTGAAGGTGATTTTAGTTTATATTCGACTATGAAGGAAGGGAAACAATGTTTGTGTTATTAGCTTACTTCAATATTGACATGTTCATCCAAGCACAGCATAGAATAGAAGTAGTGTTTGTTTAGGCGCCACATTTGACATTGGTCTTATTTGTTTGTTCATGCGACTGTGAGTCTGTGAGTGAGGATGTCATTCGAATAGTTTATTTCAAAGAATACGGTACATTTGTTTATAAAGTAATAAAGCGGCCGACGACGTATTCTACCATTATTGATGGTGTAGAAATGATAAATGATGATGATAGCTCAGTGGTAAGTGACGTCGAATACCGCGGCGAAGGTCGTGGGTTCGAATCCTACAATGAGCTTTCGGTGAAGGAAAACATCGTGAGGAAACCATAGCACGGTGGTAGGGTACTTTGTGTTACCCGACTGGCTGGCTACCACCCTCAAGTTGAAAATCTGTCGCCAAACACTTATCGGTGTGTTCCGGCAGTTGCACTTGAGAGTCAGTTGGCTTTAAGGCATTGTAATAAGGTGTACAACATGTTGGCAGTCCACCTGGTATTGCTAATGTCTATAGGCGACGGTAGTCACTTACCATCAGATGACCCGTCAGCTACATTGTCACTTGTGGTATAAAAAAAAAAAGGTTGTCCATAGTACAAGCTCTGCTTCTTCTTCTGCTTCTGCTCCGAACCATGCACTAGAGTCATTAGAGTAATTAGAATCTGACAATTCATAAGCGCCTGTGAAGGCCTATTTGGATGAATAAACATTTCATTTCATTTCATATAGTTTGGGATCAGACGGACGAGTGTGAAGAATGTACCGTCTCAGGATAATTATTTCATTTTTGACCATACGAGCGAAGAATCCGTTTCAACTTGCGCAAAAATGCTTTGGTACGTCTCTCTGGCGGCAGTTCTTCTGTCCGGATTATGGTTGAAAATTTAGAAAATATCATATTTCAGCCATTTTGAAAAATGTTCAAAAACTTCATGACTCGTAAGGTCTACAGCTCTAGTATAACTTTTGATCTGTTTTTTTTTATTGTCAGAAGATAAGCAGGCAGGCTGGTCACCTGATAGTAAGTGACTACCGTCCGCCTATATTCATTAGTAATATAAGCTGGATTGACAATGTGTTGCCAACTTTATAGAAGGCAACTGGCGATAAAGCGATAGGTGTGATGCGGCATGCACTTGTAATTACGCAAATAACAACAATATAAAACAAATAATATTGTACACGAGAAGATTGTTCATTAATCATTATTTACTCATTAGTATTCATCTATGACTTCTCACACGTTTATAGGAAATCGTGTCTTTTCCTTACATTAACAATGTGAATAACGAAATGTGTTGGTCATAAAATAGTTCCCTGAGAAACTCCGAATTTTATTATACAATAAATCTAATTAATATCGTTATGATTTAAAATATTTAACGATTGATTTCTTTTGACTAGGTGCTTCTATACTAATACATTCATAAGTTTATTTTTTTAATTAAATAGAGATATGGATAGCACAGTGGAAAGTGTCTAAAGCTTTAGTGTGATCATTGTTTTTTATTATTACTTCAACAGTACACATACAAAAACAATATTTTATTTCATACTAGGTCCGGCAGACGTTGTCCTGCCATGAAATGAAAATAAAAAGAAACTTGGAACCATCAGTTTTAACTGTCACACAACTGGCAGTTATGTCAAACGCCATGTTTATATTAAGGTTAGGGTTTTTATCCAAGGAAATAGGGATTCATTTTTATATAATAGATAATATCCCTTCCCTATGCTAACCCCTAATAATAATGATGACAATGCTGTTAGCTTTTGACTTGAGAATAAAATTGAGTTCACAGTAAGCCCTAAAGGCTGCTGACTGGCTTTATGGTTGAGTTACCAATGCCATTTTCCCTTTTATTCAGCAGTCTAAAGCCACTATAGAGGATGGTGCCACGCCCCGTCTCCCCGAGTCCCGCGGAGCCGCTAATCCCGCAGTTCTATGCGGGACGCTCCATATTCATTACCGGCGCCACTGGCTTTATGGGCAAGGTTCGTATCTTTATTTTTGTTATAATCATCTCGTGGACCTTTGGCTTGCGTTCTGCATTCAGTTTTTTTTCACGATGTTTTGTGGTAATTGGCGATGGTAGTAACGTCGGATACCGCGGCAAAGGTCGTGGGTTCGAATCTTACAATGAGATTGAACTTTCGGTGAAGGAAAACATCGTGAGGAAATTATAGCATGCACGTTGGTAGGGTACTTTGTACTACCCGACTGGCTGGCTACCACCCTCAAGTTGAAATTCTGTCGCCAAGCACCTATCGGTGTGTACCGACAGCTGCACTTGAGAGTCAGTTGCCAGATTTTATGTGCTTCCCACCTTTGGCCACATTATCACTTATCATATTGAGATTGCAGTCAAACACAACCTTATCCAACAGTAAAAAAATACAGTAAAAAATCATTTATTCATTTCGGGCCCAAAGAGGGCGACAGATCACCAACTTGAGGGCAGTTGGTATCATTCATCCAAAATATAGCTAGCCTTAGAGGTACGAAGACTTGATGAATTTTAGTCCTATTTATCACCAGGTGCTGGTGGAGCGGCTGCTGTCGACATGTCCTGACATCGGGCGGCTGTACTTACTGATGCGGTACAAGAAGGACGTCTCGCCAGAGAAGCGTCTGCTGCTACTCAAGCAATCACAGGTACTGACGATTTACGAGAATTTGAGAGCCAGTTGCGTTCTAGACATTGTAAAAGGACATTGGCAATCCCCCATTGCTAATGTCTATAGGCGACGGTAGTTATTTACCTTAGCCTAGAGATGCTGGTAACACCACTCACGCATTATTTGAATCTTCTTTCCCTTTCATTATTTCTTGTAGAAATGTATGTTTAGGACTTACTGGTAATTTTGATCGTGTATCATGATGCAGGTGTTCGACGTGGTGCGGTCGCGGTGTCCCACACAGCTGGACAAGCTGAGGATCGTGCCTGGAGACACCGCGCTGCCGAACCTCGACATCAGTGACGAGGCTCTCCAGCAGCTCAGAGAGGTTCGTGCCACCTGATCTTATTATTAGTGTTTTTTTTCTAGATATGACAGCACAATTATTGTACATGTATACCTTACAGTAGTCACATAATAATATGATAAACTTCTGACATCTCACCTTGGTAATATCACTATCATACAATGTTCCAACCTCTTTGAGTTTGAGGCTGTATGGGATAAAACCCTTTGCCTGCATTACAATAGACGAAATGTTCCTATCTGACAGCCAACTCTACCAGGTGGTTTCTCGTTACCTCGGAACAATAACTAACATGTTCCGAGCTCGTTACACACTTCCGTCCCTTTTCACGAAATCACTCGCACAGATTGCAGGAAAGCAAGAAGAAAGAGAATAAATAATACAATGATGTTTTTATTACCCCGCCCTTAATATTTATATAAATTATGCCAAACTTATCGTATACATAGACAATATATAATATTATGTAAATCCGTGTCATAGTTAACCTCAATATTGTTGGTCAGGTATCTATAGTATTCCACTCGGCCGCGACGCTCAAGTTCGACGAAGCTTTAGGGAAGGCCGTTGACCAGAACGTACGCTCAGTCATCAGGCTGATGGACATCTGTGATCGACTGCCTAATATTGAGGTGAGTGGCTCTTGAGTATTTACATCCTCACTTATACTTAGAGTGAAGATAAATAAATAGATAAAAAATAAGCAGAGAATGCACTGTTTCTGATAGGCGATGATAGCTCAGTGGTAAGTGACGTCGGATACCACAGCGAAGGTCGTGGGTTCGAATCCTGAGCTTGAGAGAAATGAGCTTGAGCTTTTGGTGAAGGAAAACATCGTGAGGAAACCACAGCACGGTGGGGTACTTTGTAGTACTCGACTGGCTGGCTACCACCCTCAAGTTGAAAATCTATCGCCAAGCACCTGTTGGTGTATTCCGGAAATTGCACTTGAGAGCCAGTTCGCCTTTAAGGCATTGTATGTACTGTTCTTAGCTATTGATAGATAGCGCAAGACTGGCTATCGTAGAGATCTTTGAAGGAGGCCTTTGTCCAGCAGTGGACGTCTTCCCGCTGATATAATGAATCACCATTCAGACCAAAGGGGGTTTGGTGCTGACGTAATTCTTGAACATAACAAACCCTTCAGCCTCATAACTTGCCATGGCGAGATCAACGTAAAAGAAATAGAGTTGATGTGTATGTATGTGTGTGTGTCAGGCGGTAATCCACGTGTCGACGGCGTACAGTAACGCGGAGCTATCTGTGGTGGAGGAGCGCGTGTACCCCGCGCCGGTGCCGCTCCAGCAGCTGCTGGCGCTCGCAGACTGCGTGCCCGAACACTTACTTGCCGACATCACTAACAAGTGAGTACTCAATAGTAGAGTAGCGACATCTATCTACACATACAAATAGTTCACACGACTCCTAGATAGATGGCGCTCCAATAATCTACATCGCGCTACAGTGCTTGAGTGCTAAATGATTGACGCAATTTCACAAGTCTTTGTACGTCATACTTAATTATAGGTTTGATATTTATTTGCAGAAAATATTGACTTTATATTGACATCTCATAGGAGTCAATAAACAGATGACTAATAGTAAAAAAAAACCATTAAACAAGGTTTTATTTTATAGAATCAAACCCATCAATTCATTAGGTACACAATTTATCTACATAATATTATAAAGAGGAAAGATTTGTGTTGTTGTATGTAACCCTACCTCACCATTAGAAAGCTACATTATCCCTGGGTAATATAGGCTATATTTTTATCCCGGGAAAAGATAAGATAGCACGGAAACGCAGATGAAACTGATATAAAACCTTGTCGCGAGATTTCGTAAACTATAATTCCACAGTTGTTATATTTAATACTTTTCTTTTCTCCATATCTATCATCAAAATGTATTTCCTACCTTATTAATCGATCGTTTTTCCGGGATATCACTTATATTTTCCCGCCATGTACATTTTTTTTATTACCAGGCAAAAGTAACTCTCCATTCAGCCTCAAGATATACTTGTTAACGATTGTTATATTTGTTTAGGTACATACACCCCAAACCAAATACATACACGTTCACGAAGGCTTTAGCTGAGAATGCGATAGAAGAGCACAACACCAGAACATATCCTGTCGCTATATTCAGACCTACCATAGGTGAGTCAATAGTTTTTTTTTTTTATTTTTTTTTATGGCAATATTCAAGAACATTCTTTACAGAATGGTCATTTGATTCCAAAATACGTAGAGCTTGTTATATGGATACCTTCGCTGAGCTACTTCCATGAATAAAGATACCTGAATACCTGGCTTCCACCCTGAAGTTTAAAAACGGTCATAAAGTACCTATAGGGGTATTCCAGGTTTAAAAACGGTCATAAAGTACCTATAGGGGTATTACTTAGACTTTTTAATTTCAGAAGTTTGAGAAATATGTGGGCGATGTCAACCGATTGTATGTGACTCGCTTATGGAAATTAGCAATTCTTGCCGAACTTTTACAATATTTAGAAGGTGTTGCTCTTAAGTGCAACTGTCGACTCACACCAGTACCTCTACCATGAGTTTACTATGATATCGTAATCGATACTCGCTAACGAATATCGTAACAAACTTTGTATGAAAAACTATTGTCACAACTGTCCGTTAGAGGCGCTGCACAAATCTTCATACTAAATGTTTACCGTAGTCGCTAGCGAGTATCGATTACGTTACTAGAGCAAACTTATGGAAGAGGTACAGTGCTTGGTGATCGATTTTGAACCTGAGGTGGGTAGCTAGCCAGACGGGTACTACAAAATCCCCTACCGCTCCGAAAGCTATAAGGCGGTGATAGCTCAGTGGTAGTGACGTTGGAATACCGTGGGAAAGGTCGTCGGTTCGAATCCTACAACGAACTTGAGCTTTCGGTGAAGGAAAACATCGTGAGGAAACCATAGCACAGTGGTAGGGTACTTTGTAGTACCCGACTGGCTGGCTTCCATCCTCAAGTTGAAAATCTATCGCCAAGCACCTATCGGTGTGTTCTGACAGCTGCACTTGAGAGCCAGTTCCCATCTAGGCTTTGTGTGCTTACCACCTTCGGCCACATCATCACTTACCATGGTGAGATTGTGGTCAAAAACAAGCTTATCCAGATAAAAAAAAAATTGTAACGAATGCTCAAATTCGACATCATGCATGACACTGTATTGTGTACACCTCAGTAATATCGTCCCACCGCGAGCCGTTCCCGGGGTGGGTGGAGAACCTGAACGGTCCCAGCGGCGTGGTGGTGGGCGCGGGCAAGGGGCTGCTGCACGTGTTCAGTTGTCGAGCCGACGCGCGCGCCGACATGTTGCCCGTCGACCTCGCCATACACACGCTGCTCGCCGTCGCTTGGGAGACCGCGCTCGACAAGTTTGTATATCATTTTATAGGCAAAGGATACTAGTCCATACAGCCTCGTTATTCTTCCTCGAAATCTAGTCTCCATTTTGATTATCTATGCCCCCTCTGTCGTTGGACTATACTTTTGAAGGAGTTTTTGAGGCTTGGAATGATGAAATGATGAAAGACAAAAATATACGTTTTTAGTAGCTTCTCTCTGCACTTGCTACCCCTCAGCGAAGTGTCAAATTAGATATTCTATAAAGAAATAATGTTGTTAGAAAAAATAATACTACTAATTTGGTAGTTTCTGGAATTCATAATAGAATGCACAGTATGCTTATCAAGAAGGATAGTTATAATTTTTGAATTCGTAATATCCCAGATCACCTGAAGTGAAAGTCTACAACTGCAGCACAATAGAGAACCCGACAACATGGCAACAGTTCGAGAGCGCGCTCCGCCTACAGCTGCGTGATAATCCTCTGGATAACACTTTTTGGTACCCTTCGGGATCCTCTGTGGAGAATAAGTACGTAATTATAATACTTAATTTTATTCAACCTAATAAAATCAGTATTTTTTAATACGTGTAAGTAATAGACAATATCAAAAAGTTTCAAACTTTGGATAGGTATTTTTTTATTATAAGGTCAAATTCTTTTACTTTATATTGTAATTTATATTTTATTAACAGATATGCTCAGAAAGCGTTAGAGTTAATATTACAAACAGTACCGTTACATCTCGCTGAATATATCGCCCGACTGCTTGGCATCAAGACGAGGTAAGTGACGAGTCATTTTATTCTAATAATGTTTTTTTGTTATTTTTTTACTTTTGTATAAGCTTGTGTTTGACCACAATCTCACCATGGTAAGTGTTGATGTGGCCGAAACACACAAAGCCAAGATTGCTGGCTCTTAAGTGCAGCTGTCAGAATACGCTGATAGGTACTGGGCGACAGATTTTCAACTTGAGTCGAGTACCTACTACAAAGTACACTACCACCGTGCTATGGTTTCCTCACGATGTTTTCATTTACCGAAAGCTCAAATTTATTGTAGGATCCGAACCCACAACTTTTATCTTGTAACCGACGTCACTAACACTGAGCTATAAAATTATACCTTTATTCCTAGGGAAAATGTATGATTCGCACTAAGATTTTACTTTCTTTCTTTCTCATCTCTTCAAGATCTTTTTAAGAATTATCTTCCTATTTTAGCAAGTCAGGTCATCACTTACACAATGAAAGATACCTACCCTACAAATTTTTTTTCTAAGCATTTCTTAATATATTTTTTTTGCAAAAATCTCTTTTTTTTTTCAGATTAAGCTTAATAACAGTGAGCCAGAGGTTAAGCTCGATGACTGAAGTTCTGAGATTCTTCTCACTCCGCGAATGGAACTTCACGACTACCAACGTTCAAAAACTCCAAGCGAGACTGTCACCGCAAGATGCCGCTATTTATAACATGGATCCGAAAACTATTGAGTGAGAACTGATTCTATACATTTAATGCGTAATTTTATACAAAATCTTAATTACTCAATGATATAATATATCTGAAGTATTCTGAACGTTATTGATTGTATTTAGTAAATAGTCACACTTCAATTATCTTTCCCTGAAAATTTATCAAGACCTTTCTCCAGCGTTAGTAATTCATTAGTTTAATAAAAACAATACACATAATTAATTAATTTCCTTTCTGTGATAGTTGGGACGACCATTACAAAAACTTCGTGAAAGGAACGAGAAAATACTTGCTCAAAGAAAAGGATCAGGATATTGCTGAAGCTAAACGCCATCTCCGCAGGTGAAAATGCTATAAAATTTTATTTATAATTAAAATTCCTTTAGTAATTATTGCATAGTGCATCATAAATGTTTTTTTTATCCTGTTTAATCTTGTGTTTGACCACAATCTCACCATGGTAAGTGATGATGTGGCCGAAGGTGGTAAGCACACAAAGCTTAAATGGGAACTGGCTCTCAAGTGCAGCTGTCTGAACACACTGATAGGTGCTTGGCGACAGATTTTCAACTTGAGGGTGGTAGCCAGCCAGTCGAGTACTATAAAGTACCCTACCACTGTGCTATGGTTTCTTCACCGTGTTTTCCTTCACCGAAAGCTCAAGCTCATTGTAGGATTCGAACTCTCGACCTTCGCCGCAGTATCCGACGTCACTACCACTGAGCTATCATCGCCTTGATGTTCTAATGATGTATTGTTTCTGATTTCAGAATGTGCTTCGTTCATTACGGAGTATTTTTATTTGTCCTGGTGCTGCTTTTAAGAATCACTCTGCAGAATCCCTTCGTACGGACTTTTGTGTACGGAATCTTTACATTTATGCTGTCTCTTTTCAACTCAGCTTACTCAAGACTAATGCCACCTATGTTGAGGATAAATTAAATATTTATTTATTTTTAATTATATGAAGAGCAGCTATCCTGAATATTAAATTAATTTATTTTTCTACCTTGCCTCTTACATAGTTGTTATATTTATGTTGGTTGTATAATGTTAGACTATGTTCATGTCGATCACTCAATAACTAATTCTACAAAATGGTCATATAAGTTTTACTGTGTGCATGTTTCATACTTAACATCTGATGTTTAAAAGCTCAATATAAATATTATATACTCATTATTGCTCAAACAATGTACCGTAGAAATGTTTGTTTTATATAGTTAACTCTTGTAATCAATAATATTATAAGTAATAAGGTGAAGATAGAAATGGCGCACCGATAAATAACTTAATATTGCAATAACTTCACTACATAACGATATCTCATAACACACGATGACACTTTGGGTTGTTTTGGGTCACTTTTACTTTTGAATGCACTCGGTACCTGTATCCATTGATGCCGGCGACGTGACACAGGTCAAAGTAGGCTAATTAGCCACTTTTTAGCCTGCACTTTCGGAACGCTTATAACCTATTTATACCTTTTCACTTATTATATAATTGCTTGTAAAAATAAATAAATCAACAATCAACAAAGTATTACTTGAAATAGAATTAATTATTGTACAATATAAAATAATTAAGTCGATTTTGTTGAGTAAATGAAGATCTAACAAACTAATGTGAAGAATGTAGTTTGGGCAGAGGTTTCACCCTACTATTGTTAACTTCAGCTGCCGGAGTTAGAATGCCGAGCTACGGCTCTGCTATCCATTCGCTAAAACGCTCCCCCTTCCATCGCCATCTTTCCTTCTTTTTTCATCACTACTTTATGGAATACTTTTAATGACGGTGTTGCCATTTTTGAAATTGATACTTTTATTTAATTTAATCAATAAATTATTATTTTAAGATAAAGTAGCTCTAAAATCATACGATAAACATAAAAATCATGACATTCGGCCATCCGCCATCGTACAGCCTCCGGCGTACGATCAAACAACACAAAAACTGGGGTAAATGAAATGCAATAAGATATAAGTACTTAAGAATATTTTAAAAACTTTGTTTCAATTATTATTAATAATAAATATAATAAAAAGATACAATTTTATCGAATCATAATCATGACATTCGGTCTGCATAAAAATATATTTTAATAATCTGACTCTGTAAGTAGGCGAATCACAGGCACTGGAACTAAATCAGATCAAATAAGTTATAACATCAGAATCATGGCGATATGTGAAGTCAAACGAAAATCTCGCTCACTGTGCCAGCAGAGGTACATCGGCAACACAGCTTCAAGATCATTTGCTGTGGTGGAATAGGCCCATTTGGCTCTCAAGATTTAACATTAACTTTGATACTGAGTAACCAGAATATTTCACAAATCAAGAGACGAAAAAAAAATCAAAGGCAGTTAATGTCGTCACAAATCAAGAAAGAAACGACATTATAGAAACGCTGATTACAAGATTCAGTATTTTAAATCGTAGTAGCATGGCTACGTCAGAGTATTCACTCTTAAATCAAAGAATGGCTTCATAAAACGTCCTATTAATCAACGATCTATTTTACCTACAGGGTGAGAAAATCATCAACAAACGCAATCAAATCAGTGCACTGAGCCAAACGGCGTTACTCATTTAAATCCGCTATGATGGCGTTGCTCTTTTGAAAATGCATCATGTTTGAATAATATGTCAGAGTTCAAAGATAGTCAAGTGATGTACTTTGATAAAATTTACAGCATGGGACTGATAAAAGATAACTGGAAAATACTTGCATATTACAACATGAACTCCAAGCAAGGCATAGCTGCATTGAATAAGACTAAGTATATAAAGCATCTAGATGAACAAAATATTCAATGCGAAGTCCTATGGTTTCAGTTACGTCATGGCTGTTCAGAGCTCGACTACTACGATCATAATATGTTGCAAAGTCAACATTCCGACGGCTCCTCCGGCGACCTCACCGGGGCCTTATCGACGGTGTTGGTTACGTCGCCAACCGCCTGTTCGGTTTATTTGATCAGAGTTTTGCGGAACCGTATGAAATGGATGTCGAACTGCTTCGAACTAATCATACATCTATTATAGATCAGAATACAATGTCTTAAAAATAACTGAAAGGTTAATCGATAAGCAAACAAAGCTTAACAATCAGCATTTGATGAATTTAGATGCTACAACAAATGTTTTAAACAGGAACTTCAATAAAACTTCGACATGGATCTGTTTACATTAACAGCAAACAATATGCTACAAAACCTAAAGAGTACACAGAAGATGCTAGCAGATACCATCATTGACCTCTATCATGGTCGATTCAAACCTCATTTATTGTCTCCTGAACAACTAAAAAGAGAGCTAAGTACTATTGTTAAACATTTAGCACTGCCTATAGATGACATACAAAACAATCTCAGAAACATCTATCAGCTATTAACAGTGTAAACAACGACTTCAGAACAGTACCTACTGTCTTTTTGATATCAGGGTCCCTCTCGTGAGCCAGAATCGAATCGAACTTTATAGGTTTATACCTATACCTCAACAATCAGGAAATAACAAGATCAGAATTGTGGCAAGAACAGACTTCGTTGGTTTTAATTTACGGAAAGACTTCTATGTAATAATGATAAAATTCGATCTGGAGTCGTGTTTAGACAGCAGAGCTCAGGAACAGCTTTGTGCCGTTTACAGAAACCAACATACCACCTTAGAGAAGATAAAGATCTTTTTGAAATGAACTATCAAACCAATCAAAGTGTGAAACCAAGGTGGAGACATGTACTAATCAATGGATTAGAATGAGCAATACAAATAATTAATAGTAATAAATGTTTGCTGTAATCAGTGTCAAGGTTGAATCATGTGCGAGGATCAAGTTTCCGCACAACAATTGACTTTATCATTTCAAAAACATTCAATATACCTTGCTGGTACAGGCACACATAATTTTACCCATAGATATAGGTATAGCCATAGATATCGAGTCACGTACAAAATCCAAGCTAAATGCTATCCGCGTGAGTATACTTTTACAGCTACATTTGTTTAATAACAAAGGGAGAGAAATGTTTTAAAACAGTTTTAAGTTCAACCTAATTACAACCATAGCACCCAGTATTAAAGTCACAAATCTTCAAAATATTCTCTAATACTTTCGATCATTAGTCACATAAAACGAGCAAAGCAATAAACTACTCCTGTCACTTAATAGAAAAAGACATAAGTTAAAGAACATTTAGTGTGAAATCAACCTTAAAGAGCAACAAATAAAGTATGTTTTCCCGTTATGTTGCCTTGAGAGCTACATCGTTTTGTTTCGTTTATTTTTTTCTTCTTCGAAGTTTGTGCGTGTGTTGGCGAGTTTGGCCAATCATTTGTAGCGTTGGTAGCGTGGTATAAAATATGTAATTTTGTTCAAAATTGTATATTATTTGTTAGTTTAAAGCTTAAAATATATCTTATTCTTTATGTTCTTACCGAAAGTAAGATACCCCGGCCGTTAAATTGCTTTTTCGAGCATTATTTTTGCAACTTTTGAATACACACTGCGGCATTGTGAGACGTGTTTATATTGGCTGTGTTCAAGCAAACTAAACAAAATAAGAGCTCACTTTTCAAGTGCGCTCTTTTTTACCGAGACGTATATTTTTGTGCCGACCCTAAATCTATAGCTATTGTGGATCGAAGATTTTACCTCATACTTATAATTATAAGTCTATACTAAAACTGAATGTATAACAAATAATACATTATCTCTTACTTCATTATTCATGCGTGTCGCTCATTCTAATCTTAATCTCAAATTACAATCAATTTCTTCACAGTTTGTGATTATACCTATCATCATTATTACATTTATTTTTATTAAAAATCAAAACTCACTCAATCAGTCTAGGGTCCGGCATGGCACCAATGAACGTTTACAATTGACTCCACGTTCTTTTTTTTTTTATTCATTCGCAATTTCAAAAATATATAAGAAACATTTCCCAAATACAAAACAAAACATTCCAGTCACCCCACGTGGGATCCCATTGCAGAAACGAACACAGTTCCCGAGAAAGACCTTTTTCGACTTTAGCTAGCCTGAATTCGGGTGATGAGGATTGCTATTGACCTCAAACAAATTCAAATACCTTCGAACAAACACAATGTTTTAAAATAATAGATCCACTGCTCATGGTAGACACCCTGTGGTAGGCACTGGCAACCGTAAATTATTTACATTGAAAACTATAGTGTCAGGCTTTAACCACGTTTCAGTAAAACATAAAACATCAACTTTCATCACAGTATAAAGATATATTATACTGTGCTTTCATTTTGTTCAACAAGTTCAACATCATGTATTTTGCCAGAGAAGCGATTTATATTCTGATGCAATAAGGTGATATTCTGCCTATAGGCTTCTCTATTGTCAAAACTATATATTTAAATAATTAACCACAATAATATTATTAGTATGACTAAATAAAAGGCTGGGTCACTTCACCTACTGTTTGTTATACTCACTATAACCATATCAATATGATATGCTATCAATGTAGCCATCAAGTTAAAAAAAAATCTTCTTTAGCGGCGTTGCGCACTTTTGGGATGGATAAAAAATGTTAAACTCGCATCACCGTCATTTTTAGGGATTTAATTCCACTAACAAACTTATTAGTGTCGAAAGATATAAAACTGGCATTAAGACAGGTCAACTTATTAATGTGTTATTTAAATACATAATATAACTATATTGTTTGTCAGTATAGTCAACTGACGCGGGGAAAGCACACAATATATCTTTCATTACCCCCAAAATTTTTTTTTTTTTTTTTTTAGGGACTCATAAACTATTAACTAGGTCTTTCCTATGTATATTTATGCCTTGACCAACTAATATAAAAATATTGGTATACCTACTTGTCCAATTTCATTTGAATAATTATAACAATCTGTATGAATGAAGCACCTGGCATACAATAATTAACCACTGGTTGTTTGGAATGGTTATTTAGAATTGAACCAAAATGAATAGGTATCTATTTTATCCGTAATAACTACTGTTTTATATTCAATTGAGAAAGAGCATACTTCAACAATGGCAAAGATTCCTCAGTAGGTAGTAATGTGTACTACAGCTACAAGTATGGTTATTAGAGAGTGACTCAAATCTATCCTCATTATATTTACACAGATCTAATAATTGAGTCGCAGCCAATATATGCTCTTTTATTTATTTTTGTGAACTCGCATACTTGATTACCAAATCATTTAAGTAAAGCTCTTTATGCTGTAAGTCAGAGAGCAACCGCCGTGCACTCCACAATAAACCTTCAAACGCACACAATCCAGCAAGTCTAACCAGTTTCACATAGGCTTTTATGTCTCAAACCTCAACGAATGTACACAATCACAATTAATTTCAACAGTGTCTCAATTTTGTCACGTACATTTATTTAAAAGAAAAACAACACACACATAATATTTAAATAAGTTATAAGTTTAAAAAAACTTTTTATAAAAACAAGCTTTGGATTCAGAGTGACGTCACTTAATTTTTTTGAGTCATTCTCAGCAAGCTCTTTCATTTGATACCCATTTTGTAGTATTGCATTAAAAAAATAATAGTCCGCTATCTTAGGTGTTCCGCCATGTTGGATTTAGAATGATGTCACAAGCTAACCATGCATTGTCATCTAAACTAAACGTGTATACAAAATTTCAGCTCAATCGGTTAAAGATATCTGCTTCAAAATTGAGTTGCAAGATTCACCCCGGAAAAACATACATACATTGCAAGCTAATATAAAGCTTGTAAAAAGAAACACGAGACGTGCTCTCGCGTCTACCGATTCTCAGCAGAACCACATTAACTCACATTTACGAACCACGATAAGTACTCTCACGTCTAGCGATTCTCAACAAAACCACATTAACGCAGAGCGACCACATTTATCGAATAACACAAATCTGATTACCACACAGGCTATTACCATACAGGATAGACAACACAAAAGCTATTGCCACACAGGCTATTGCCACACAGGCTATTGCGCCACACAGGCTATTGCGCCACACAGGCTATTGCGCCACACAGGCTATTGCGCCACACAGGCTATTGCGCCACACAGGCTATTGCGCCACACAGGCTATTGCGCCACACAGGCTATTGCGCCACACAGGCTATTGCGCCACACAGGCTATTACGCCACACAGGCTATTGCGCCACACAGGCTATTGCGCCACACAGGCTATTGCGCCACACAGGCTATTGCGCCACACAGGCTATTACGCCACACAGGCTATTGCGCCACACAGGCTATTACGCCACACAGGCTATTGCGCCACACAGGCTATTACGCCACACAGGCTATTGCGCCACACAGGCTATTGCGCCACACAGGCTATTGCGCCACACAGGCTATTGCGCCACACAGGCTATTACGCCACACAGGCTATTGCGCCACACAGGCTATTACGCCACACAGGCTATTACGCCACACAGGCTATTACGCCACACAGGCTATTGCGCCACACAGGCTATTCTCACACATGGTTAATTTTACTACGAGCTTTCACACTAAACAAGTTAATCTAGCTGCACAACTCACGTCTACAACAGCACCACGCTCGCTCACGTGTGCGAAACCACCAGACGCGCTCTCACGTCAACAAGATAGTACAAAATAAAAAAAAAATATCACTAGCAAGATATTAAAATGATGATAAAAGCTTAAAAATTATTTCAGTTGCCAAATATTGGGTTTAAGTATGAAATTGCCCATTTGTATGTGGAATTAAATAAAAAAACCATTTCCAATGTGTTGAACAAATAAAATTATTCAACACTAAACTCACTCACTAAATGCCACATGTTTAAAATAAAAGTTATGATTAGTTATAAATGGCAAATTTTGCTAACAAAAACAAGGAATCACTTATTAGAACCGTTTCAACTATGTAACGTTCTAGGAAGTTTTTCTTCATCACTTTTGTATTTTTCACAGGATTCGAACCAGCGAATAAAATGGTTGTACTATTTAAGATAATTAATTCTCTAATTCTCCTCGTGAAAGGGTTCACTAAACAATACATTATTCCACCCACCATTACGTTGCTGCTTTTTTTTTTTTTAATCATTTTGAATAAAAAAATAATTTCAGCATATTGTTAAACGACAGTATTAAGATTATACAATATTGAAATAATTATAAGCGAAAGTAACGATTGACACCACATAGCAACGCGGTTTATTTCCAAGCATATGGCGGTACCTTTTAACTTTGGTCGTAACTATATTTGCAAGTTCTTGATATTATCGACGATGTAAAAGAATCTAACGCAATTTGTAAAATATCAATATATCGTTCATCAATTTGAGTGGAATAGTCTACATTGAACTTCAATTAACATTCTAACACATTTATATTTAAAAATAAGGAGGGTAGTGAAACTTACATGAAATAATTCTTGATGTGGGAGTAGATTACGAACACTTCTGATATGTTGAGTAAATGAAGATCTAACAAACTAATGTGAAGAATGTAGTTTGGGCAGAGGTTTCACCCTACTATTGTTAACTTCAGCTGCCGGAGTTAGAATGCCGAGCTACGGCTCTGCTATCCATTCGCTAAAACGCTCCCCCTTCCATCGCCATCTTTCCTTCTTTTTTCATCACTACTTTATGGAATACTTTTAATGACGGTGTTGCCATTTTTGAAATTGATACTTTTATTTAATTTAATCAATAAATTATTATTTTAAGATAAAGTAGCTCTAAAATCATACGATAAACATAAAAATCATGACAATTTGTATTTAAATCTGTGTGTCGTTATTGATATAACAAAAATATTACAATGTGGACATTTTCGGGTAAGGTTAAGGTAATATTTAAGTTTAACAGTTACATTTAGGTATAAAAAGCTTTAAGATGTTTTTTTATTACAATCATTTATAAACAAATGATGATAATGTTGTTTAGGATAAGAGCAATAAAGATTAAGACAACGTATGGTACACATGTAAAGTGATATTTTTTTAAATCATCGATGTAACTAAATGTTCTATGATTACGTTTAGTTTTTTAATAAAATTTACAAAATCCATGATTTATTTCCTTGTTTTGCCTATTTATTCGTAATTAACGAAATATTGGTCGTGGGGTTGAATCTTATAATGAGCGCTTCCAGCGATGGAAAGCATTGTGAGAAATCCCTACCACGCGGGTACTTTGTTATATGTACTCGAAAAGCTGGATACCACCCTTAACTATAAAATCTATCGTAAAGGACGAGGTTAACGGTGTGATCAGGCAGATGCACTGAAAAACCAATTGCTCTAGGTGTTTTAAAAGGTCACCAACAAATTCACAATTTCCTAAAATTGCGTATACGTTGCGATAGTTGTTTGTGATGTCTTCAGGCTCCCCGGGTCAGTATTCAGGATCTTACTTGCTTCTGACATGAATAAAAGACATAGATGTAAGTTTTGATAAATATGTAATTATTAAGAATTTACTTATGGCAGCACTAAAAAACAAAACGTCAGAAAAGATTTAAAAAAAAAATACAGAATTGTCAATGTCAAAATATGTGTGATTGCGTGAGGATGGAATTTGCGTTTTTCAACTAGAAAAATGTTTAATAAAGTGTTCCAACGTGCCTTAAAATTTAGATTAAAGAAGACTTATCCCACGAACATTTATGATTTATCTCGAGGGTCTGCGATCGCGGTGAGAAGGCCGTATAGCGACGAAGTGCGTCGTGCCCAAGCGCAGAGCGTCGCTGCACCGGGACCAACCATATTCGACAAGATATTATCGAAGGAAATAAAGGCCGATATAATTTATGAAGATGATCTATGTTTGGCGTTCAACGACATATCTCCACAAGCCCCCGTGCACTTCCTCGTGATACCGAAGCGCAGGATCCCGCGGCTGCAGGATGCGGAGACCAGCGATATGGAGGTATTTATAACCCGATTAAGTTATGTTGTACATTTTGGGTCTAGAGTCGGCTACAAATAGGCGCCAATAATTTTTTAGCCCTTTTTTAAGACCTTCATTTTTATATATATTTTTTATTATTCAAATTCTCCTGCACATACTGTAGGTACCAAATTAAAACACTCCACCTGGGGTATTGTAAGGTGATTTTGAATCTTGGTCAGTTTGCTTCCATTTTTGCTTAACTTTTGAAAATTAAAGTTGTTTGCAGAGTCCCTCTGAGAGTTATAAGAAAACTAAAGAGTCCAGATATAGATTTAGTTTTATGTATATGAGAAATGAGACGAGCAGGCATGTGGAGTACCAATGGCAACATGAGTAGTTACCTCCACCTCCACCTACACTCGTGTAACTCAAGTTTGTTTTAACAATTGCTCAGTTTATTGTCGCTCTTAGCAAAAGCAACCTTCTGAATTGTGTGTTAGAGTCTGACAACTCATAAGTGCCAGTTGAGGCCTATTTGGAAAAGCAGTAGAAAACTAGTTACTGCCCTATGGTTTCACCCATGTTAACTGTATAACACTGTAAAAGTAATGTAACTTAACTTTGTACCAAATTTCATAAAGATTGTTAGCTGTTGATAGAACCGAGTGGTGAAAGACCTTTTCCTAATTTTATCTATTTTAGCTATGGTATTCACACACGGCTATCTGAATCTAATCCCAAACTAAGCAGAGCTTATGCAATGGGAACCAGATAACTGATATACAACTTTTTTAAATACATACATAGATAATTACACCCAGAGTCAGGACAAACGGACATATTCATGCACACAGGACACATTTTTAGGACTGGGTGCACGCTTCTATAATAAGATACCACCTACACTATTAAATTTGCCTATACATACATTTAAGGAACGTGTTAAGAATGTTTTAATACAGAAGGCGTACTACCATATTAACGAATATTTAAATGACGACAAGGCTTGGGTGTAGCGCTCGCTCTTGCAGGACATACATTTATGTAATAATTCTAAGATTGTTTTGAAAAGAGTAATTGCTGAATTTATTACCGGCTATTCTCAGCAAAAACAACCTTCCGAACCGAGCATTTAGAGTCTGACTATTCATAAGTGCCTGTGAAGGCCTATTTGGATGAATAAACAATTTCATTTCGAATTAGAGTTTAACTAGTGGCATGTTTAAGACAACCTTTTTGACAAGGTGTCCCACTCAGATTCAGTCTCGTCCCCCATAAGGCCTGAGCTGCATTCAGTAATCAAACCTCCCTCTAAAACTCATCTAAATTGCTAATGCGAAGTCTATCCCCATTTTGTGTCCCCCGGCGACGCCCTGAGCCGAGGTTCGTGCCCCATCTGGGGCTCCCTCAGTGGTCAGGCGTCTAAATTTATCCCTAAGCGCTCGCCGAACAGTCCGCGTAAGGGTATGAAGGCCTTTAAAGACAACACCTTGTTCCCTCCAAAAAACAAAGATAGTGTCTTTCCTTGTCTCTTTTTTTTATGTCACAAGTAACAACGAGGCAGGCGAGTCACCTGATGGTAAGTGACTACCGTCGCCTATACACATTATCAATACTATAGGGAAGGCGGTGATAGCTCAGTGGAAAGTGACGTCGGATACCGCGGCGAAGGTCGTGGGTTCGAATCCTACAATGAGCTTGAGCTTTCGGAGAAGGAAAACATCGTGAGGAAACCATAGCACGGTGGTAGGGTACTTTGTAGAACTCGACTGGCTGGCTACCACCCTCAAGTTGAAAATCTGTCGCCAAGCACCTGTTGGTGTGTTCCGGCAATTGCACTTGAGAGCCAGTTCGCCTTAATAAGGTGTACAACTCATTAGCAATCCCCTGGTATTGCCAATGTCTATAGGCGACGGTTGTCACTTACCATCAGGTGACCCGCCTGCCTCGTTGTCACTAGTGACATAAAAAAAAATAGGGGATTGCCAATGTGTTGTACACCTTATTACAATGCGTTAAAGGCAACTGGCTCTCAAGTGCAATTGCCAGTGCTTAATCAGAAACAGAACATGCTGTCAAAACGGCAACGTGTCGCTACTATAGTGAAATATAAACCGACTATAGTCTGATTTTTAATTAGCTGGACTAAACTGACAGTTACGAGCGCAATATGGTTGAAATTACTGTTTCATGGTTTGATCATATCACTTTTTATCAATAAAAATCAATCTAATATCAGTGATTACAGGTGAAAGAATGAGAATCATTCTTTTAAGAAATAATTTCTGAGTAAAGAAATATTTCTTACGAAAACTGTCAAATCAGTCCACCTCATTAAAAATCCAAGTTTAGATCCGTGATAAGACAACAGTCAGCAGACGTATTGTACGGTGCTAGTGGTGCCGTGCGACCTTCTAGTCATACACAAACAATGTAATGTAATGTAAGGAGTGTACTAAATACCTGCGTTATCTTGTTAATCAGCAATCTTGTGATAGCGCACTGTTTGTGCACGTTGCGATCCACATGGGCATCATGACTTAGGTACCTACTCAGTTATAGTCTTTTATTTTATGTCACAAGTGACAACGAGGCAGGCGGGTCACCTGATGGTAAGTGACAACCGTCGCCTATAGACATTGGCAATACCAGGGGATTGCTAATGAGTTGTACACCTTATTAAGGCGAACTGGCTCTCAAGTGCAGTTGCCGGAACACACCAACAGGTGCTTGGCGACAGATTTTCAACTTGAGGGTGGTAGCCAGCCAGTCGAGTACTACAAAGTGCCCTACCACCGTGCTGTGGTTTCCTCACGATGTTTTCCTTCACCGAAAGCTCAAGCTCATTGTAAGATTCGAACCCACGACCTTCGCCGCGGTATCCGACGTCACTTACCACTGAGCTATCATCGCCTTAAAAGTCAGTCTACTCATTTCACACAATATAATGATATCGTGGAAGGTACTTCTTGTTTTGTCGGCTTTCTTTCTGTGCGGTATGTGCGGTTGGAGTGAGTCACCAAACTTTATCACTTTGGGGGCCGTCCATTAATCACGTGATGTTTTTTTTGCATTTTTTAACCCCCTCCTCCCCCTTGGTGATACGCGGTGAGGTTTAAGACTAATCTGAGATTAATGAATCGAACGCCGATAGAAAGCTTGTGTAGTACAATTTATAAACCAAGTTTCAACCGCACTATAGTAAATAAAAATGAAGTAAAATCGTAAATAATTGATTACGACAAATAGACATCCTAGTACAAATATTTATCTCTGTGTATTTGATCGAGCTGTTCAAATCAGTCAGAATAGCGAGTCATAAATTTCGTGATGCCACATCATCACCACGCCGTATTGGTCCACTGCTGGACAGCCAAAAGTATTAACGACAAGTATTTGCACCTGATGGTAAGTGAATACCGTCGCCTATAGATATTTACTACACCAGCGGAATTGTTAATGTCTTGTACACCTTATTACAATGCCTTAAAAGCAACAGGCTGTCAACTTAGCCAGTCAAGTACTAAAGAAAGTAATTGCTGAGTTTATCAGCACTCTAGCTCTTCTGAGCAAAAGTGCTGAGTTTATCAGCACTCTGGCCTCAGCAAAAGCAACCTTCCGAACCGAGCATTAGAGTCTAGCTAGACTATTCATAAGTGCTTGGAAAAGGCCTATTTGAATAAAAAAACATTTTCATTTCATTACCCTACCACCGTGCTATGGTTTCCTCATCATGTTTTCCTTCACCTAAAGCTCATTGTTGGATTTGAACCCACAACATCTGTGGCATGGCGTCAAAGTAACTTCTAAATCGTATTCCAGCTCCTGGGTCACTTGATGCTGGTAGCTCGTTCGCTCGGCGCCCAACGCGCGCCCTCAGGGTGGCGCCTCGTTGTCAACAATGGTCGAGATGGCGCCCAGTCCGTCTACCATCTTCACTTGCATGTGATGGGGGGACGGCAGATGGGCTGGCCACCGGGGTAATGTAAGCGGCTCATGACGACACATGTTTGGACAGATGTTTGTTCAAATATTTGGAGCCAGTACTGAGCTAATATTTGTCCAAATATTTGGGACCAGTACTGACCTAATATTTGGGGCCAGTACTGGCCCAATGTTTGGATAAATGTTTGTTCAAACTGTTGCCTATATTTGGGGCCAGGTTTTTAGGGTTGAATTGAAATTCTGTTTTAGTCTATAGCTTCTCGGGGTATATAAAACTATGATTTATATGATGGAACACTAAAATAGAATTTCAATTGAATTCCGTCAATTGTGCTACAGTGAAACGGAATGTCATCAGTTTCCGACAATTTCGTTTCAATGAAGCATTACTATGTCCAGCACTGAGCAAGGTATTGTGAGGAACAAGCATTCAAACTGCACATATATTATTACGGAATACCGAAAAATTATTTGAGATGGAATCTTTTGTTACCCATTATTAAACTATGGCAACACTTTGTGTCGCGGAAAAAATCAACCGCAATCTCACCATAGTATGTGATATTATGGCCATAGGTGGTAAGTAAATGGCTCTCAAGTGCAACAGTTGAAACACACCCATAGGTGCTTGACGACAGATCAACTTGAGGGTGGCCAACCAATGGAGTACTACGAAGTACCCTAGCACTGCTAAATTCCTTTTGTAAAATGAAAATCCATCTCAAACCGCCCGGCGTACTTTATGACATTTACTTTAGATAAAATGACATTTAAGTTAAATACAATATTAATTATACAATTTACCTATTTCGATTAAGTACCGGCTTAGTCTTGTATATGGTGTTACTAAATTTTTACAACATTTTATACAGATTGTTCCTGCAATTCCTTAAACATTGTAAACGACAGCGGTGGTCGTTCTGTTGTTTACCTCTTTCTCACATAGAAGTAGAAATTAGAAAAGGATGACACGAAATGTAATCCTGCCAAGTACATAATACAGTCGCCGTTCAATTGGTCACGAGTATTTTAAAGAGACAGCAACAGAATCATTGCCGTCGTTGTCAGCAATTGCTGACAGTTACGGTAAAGATAAAAATTATTGTTACATATGCAATTTTAATCGATTCTTTATGTATTAACTAAAATTTTGATTCTTGCAAGATTGCATATGTCACGATAGTTTATAAGCCCCAAAAACAACGACTAATGCAATGTTAAAAGGTAAATCGTGTCATAATGAAGCCATTGTTTATGTTAAGTTAGTTTTAGTGCAATACTTTGGCCAAATTAGTTGTTAAGAAATTATAAAAAAATGTATTTGTGGAAGTCTCAAAAGTATGGTGAAAGCATAATGCCACAGTTTGGAGTCGATCTGATCCGACAGGTTCATGGGGGCGATCATGTGCGTTGTATAGCATACAATTATTACCAAAATATTACACGTAGATACACTGGCTAACTAAAGTTGATACTTTGATATACAAATTGATAAAATATATCTAATAAATTAAAATAGACATAAACTAAATAAAGATTTGGTAACGATTTTAAATAGGATTAATGGGAAGTAGAATTTTCAAGTATCTTTAGCCACACTATAAAATAACAATCTTTTGCCGCCCACATTATGTCCGCACAAGCATTTCTTACATTTACTTTCTGCATTTAATTTACCGTTTTTGTCAGCTTTTGATGACAGAAACGGTTAACCCCCTATTTACCTATATTCTGAACGTACAAGTACAGATTTCAGTATTTTAGTTTCCGCCTTTAATATACTCTTTGCCTCCTCAATATTATAAGTATTTAATAGCCGTAAGTGTTACTGTTTTCATATCAAATAGACTGATTATACATTTAGACACCCCTCTATTTATTTTTATTAATGTTTATTGCAATTTGACTCTTAATTTTTTATATACAAGACACATTATTGCTCCCCTGTTATAAAATTCATATCCAAAGATAATTTCTCAATTTTTGTTTTTCTCAGATCATAAAATTTTAATTTTTAGGTTTTCATTTTTTTTTTTATTTTGTTCAATATATTAATTATTATCTTATTAGCGAAGTTTAATATTGTTAAATAAGTTACTACCGTGCCATCTAGCTGCCAAATATATTGTTATGATCTGAGATATAATTAAAAAAAGTCTAGAATCTCGATTGAATAAACAACTCAATATAAATAGTCAATTGTTATTAATTTGGTTACGAATCTAGTCAGAGAGGTCGCGCAGTCGCAGAACCTACGATATAAGTAAAGTGCGCGGCTCGTCTCGTCTCAAACTGTGGTATTTAAAGGTATATTCACACTGTATCAATCACATACATAGATAGATATATAGATAGATAGATAGATAGCGTGTGACTGTGTGCGTTTACCTTTACTGTTGTAGTATTTCGTTATAATGACGTGCTGATTTATGCATATCTCTAGGTTTACATTGTTTGCAATTATTACATTTTATTATTTTTAAAGCTCTTGGTACTCCTGTTGCTTGTATTGGACTTAAAAGTTGTCTGTCATTTTAAATTATCAATATTGAAAATTATTACAAAAAATTAATTAGTAAAATTATCTAATCATTTTTTTGATGAAATCTAACAAGATTAATTGAGTTTTAACCGGATATGAGTGCAACTTTTAACGTTTATGTTGTCTACACTGTATGGACAGTGTAGACAGTGTAGACATTGGAGACAGTGGTGACAGTGGTGCCAACAGTGGTAGTAGTGTAGAGATGGTTGTGGGAGCGGCGCCGCACGCGTTTGTTTATTTTTGTTAATTATTTATAAAATAAAATGTCAACGTTGGCGCGCCGATCAAAGTCTGTTTAGAATTTAAAATATTTTTAAATTCTGTAACCAAAGGTTTATTAAATAAATGATTTTTATTATTACATTGATCGTTTCACTAATTTACTGGCAACCCAGTTTTTTTTTACCGTCTTCTTATTTAAACAATGTGATTCAAAAGCTTCCAGAGGCCATAATACGCTTTGGAACTTATGCTATCCTAGTACCTACCAGAAATCTGGGTTTACTATATCATGCTTTACTAGATGTCAATCGCGGTTTCACCCGCGTTCTTGATAATAAGTATCCTACGTTTCATTCCAGGATATGATCGACCCGTGAGCTAAATTTCACCAAAAGTAATTTTTGCGGGAAAGAGTAACAGACAAAAATAAACATTGAAATTCCAAAAGTGTTTATTTATTTATTGACCGCAATCACAAATCAACAACAGTAAGGTGAAGCGTATGCGGGCGCAGCGGCATACACGAGCGGCGCGGCGGACGCGGCGTACGATACTGGCGCCGGGGGGGGGCACGGGCTCGGGAGCGAGTAGGGGGCGCACGTGGGGGGGAGGGAGTAGGCGGGCAGCGACAGGGGAGCGGGCAGCGCTATCGGTGCGGCAGCGGGGAGCCCATAGCTGTACGACGCGGCAGCGGGGAGCCCACAGCCGTACGACGCGGCGGGCAGCGCTGCATCTAACAACGGACCTGCAATATCATATTTAGGTAGTTTAGCGTCTAGTCATGTCGGCCATTAATGATGTGAAACATCTGACAGACAACTCTACCACCGCGCGCGTTCATTGGTCAATAAATGAGTTTGAGGCTGTATAGATCAAAACCCTTTGCCTGCACTACAATAGAGGAAATAAAATTACACACTTTAATCCGACTGTTACACAATTCCGTCCCTTTTCATGTAATCACTCCCAGATTGCAAGAAAACGAAAGGAAAGATGTAACACATCAAAAATACCGCAGGATAAGACAGACATCCCAAAATAAAATCCAAAAATCGCAATTCCAGGTTTTAACTTTTTTTTTACACTAAAGACAATAGCTTTTATAACTTACCAGCTGCAGCTAAAGCAGAAGTGAGCACAGTTGGCAGCGCAGCTTCCAGCAGAGGTGGTAAGGTAGCAGCGACCGAGGCGGACAGTGTGGTGGCTAGAGTGGGGGTCAGAGTGGGCAGCGCGGGGGCCACGGCAGCGAGGGCAGCGGGCAGGGGCAGGGCGCCACACGCGGGAGCGGGGGCAGGGAGGATCAGGGGCGCGGGGGCAGGAGGGAGACAGTAGGAAGCGGCTTGCTGTGGACCATAACAAGTTTAGCAAAGAGGCTTTAGATATTTTGAGGGTAGATGTAATGTTTCAATATAGTAGGTAGCTGATGTTATGATGAATTCAAGCTCTTTCTACTCCAGTGGAATAATTGTTTAACAGTCCTTCTTTTTTTAGACATATGGAAAACTAAATAAAATTTCTGGGAAGAGGTTTTTTTATTCTGGATAGGCTTGTGTTTGACTACAATCTCACTATGGTAAGTGATGATGTGGCCGAAGGTGGTAAGCACACAAAGCCTGGAACAAAGATGGGAACTGGCTCTCAAGTGCAACTGTCGGAACACACCGATAGGTGCTTGGCGACAGATTTTGGTGGGTGGTAGCCAGCTCAAGCTCATTGTAGGATTCGAACCCACGACTTTCGCCGCGGTATCCGACGTCACTTACCACTGAGCTATCATCGCCTTGAATTCATCTCATCAATAATTCTAAGAAATACCAAATTAAATGCTTACCTGCGCCAAGGCAACCACGAAGCAAAGTGCTAATCCGTTCATGTTGAGGATCGGAAGTGTTCAGTGAGGAGTACTGCCAGCCCCCGCCCTATATTCATCGCCTTATCAACGTCCCCTACGTTTGCGCAATTACCTACTTGAACTCTATTCCAATAACTAAAAAGATCAATTTAGAGTGATTTCTTTGCAAGAGTACAAATTCGTAAGTATTCAATTTTCGAAATAGGGTTACAATTACTCTTGATAATGGACCTTATAACAAAGCGATAAGGTTTACTTTGTTCAGTTTCTGTTGTTTTGATTTTTTTATTAAAACATGTAATATAGGTTAGCAAATATTATTATCTGTTGGAACGTGACTTGTCGTTGTAAAGAAAGTATTGTACCAATAGTTCAATTAGTAAGACATCGGGTGGTGACCGCGAGCACTGAGCACTGAGAGACCGTCAGAACAAACAGATGTTCCGACTGATGCCTGATGGTAAGGCTGTATGCTACATTAGCTATTCCAGAGGGAATGTGTTGTGAAGGCACGAAGCAGCTTTAAGGCGATGATTGGTGGGTTAGTGTGGTCGGATACTGTGACGAAGGTCGTGGTTCGAAGGGCTTTCGGTGAAGGAAATCATTAGGAAACTACAGCACGGTGGCAGCCTGGTAGGGTACTTTGTAGTACCATCCCCGAGTTCAAATCTGTTTACCGGCAGTTGAACTTGTTTTTTTTTTTTTTTTTTTTTTTTTTTATGTCACTAGTGACAACGAGGCAGGCGGGTCACCTGATGGTAAGTGACAACCGTCGCCTATAGACATTGGCAATACCAGGGGGACTGTCAACGTGTTGTACACCTTATTACAATGCCTTAAGGGCAAGGGCAACTGGCTCTCAAGTGCAACTGCCGGAACACACCAACAGGTGCTTGGCGACAGATTTTCAACTTGAGGGTGGTAGCCAGCCAGTCGAGTACCACATAGTACCCTACCACCGTGCTGTGGTTTCGTCACGATGTTTTCCTTCACCGAAAGCTCAAGCTCATTGTAGGATTCGAACCCACGACCTTCGCCGCGGTATTCGACGTCACTTACCACTGAGCTATCATCGCCTTCTAATCTGAGATCTACTATGTAGGTAACTAATGCGAGTTATAATTTTTTATGTATTTTTGTATTACTTTAAGAATAAAATTGTTAAACATTTGAAAAAAAAGCCAATATAGTCAGATGGTCCAAAAAAAATTAAAAAATGTAACCTTGCTAAATTTCTTGCCGGTTCTTCTCAGTTGAAGGCTGACTTCCGAACCGGTGGTAACTTCTGTAATTCGACCTTTATAAGTGCCCTTCTATGGCCTAAACAGAATAAATGGTTTTGACTTTGATCCTTTTGCCTCCAAGGCATTGTAAAACGTGGGAACTAAAGTTAACATGAAATATTGCAGAGAATTGCACTTAGGAGTCAGTTTTATCCAAGCTTGGGTGGGTTTCCAGCACACCTCTACTTTCGCTACAACTGCAGTTTAAGGCGATGATAGGTCAGTGGTATTGACGTCGGATACGTCGGCGAAGGTCGTGGGTTCGAATCCTACAATGGGCTTGAGATGTGAAGGAAAACATTGTGAGGAAACCATAGCACGGTGGTAGGATACTGTAGTACTCGACTGGCTGGCTACCACCCTCAAGTTGAAAATCTGTCGCCAAGCACCTATCGGTGTTTCGATAGCTGCACTGGAGAGCCAGTTCCCATCATGGCTTTGTGTGCTTACCACCTTCAGCCACATCATCACTTACCATGGTGAGATTGTAGTCAAAAATAAGCTTATTCAGAATTTAAAAAAGTTTCATTGTACCTCCGCATGCTTTTTATGTTCAACAAATCAGTCTGTATGTGAACAGTACGAGACTCAATTCTATCATTAACTTTCATAACAATTTTTAAATATCAATAAAGGTTGGGCAAGCTGTCCCCTACGAGGCCTGGTGTTTTTATCTTCGGCCATTTCATCACCTACTACGATATGCAAAGCAAAATAAGTAATAATAAATGAACAACGTGTTTAATTATCCGTGTGGCGGACACACGACGCAGCCTTGTAATCAGTGGTTGCCACAGAAAGCCTTACGTTTAAGGGTGGCATTATAATAAATAAAACAATGTTTAACGGCATCCGTACAAGTTTATTTATATATAATATGATGGTTTCGGTTACAGTACACCAGTCAGTACCTACTGGTAGCCAGAGCAGCCACTACACTAGCCTCCTCACCCGACTCTACCTGCGCTACTCAAACAAAACACCTACATTATTCCGGATTATTTACTCTTGTATCAAATTACAATCTTTATAATTAAAAATTGCTATTACAATAACTCCAGCCAGCAGCAGACCAGGCGAGGACTAAGGGGCTAAGTCCCTGCCCAAAATCATCTTGAACCATCCCGTGACAAATCTTAAACTAAACTTGGTATTATTACCCGACTGCGACAGAATGAGGGTTATGTTAAAGTGACCTACCCTCGGTTGAGACGAGCCCCTCCTGATTCCGCTGCTGACTTCAGCCACCTATTTGGATAATTTAAAGAACACCTTACAAATAAACCGCCATCTTAAATAATTTGACAGCAGTTACTTAGAAAATTGTCCACCAGATGTCGCTACAACAATCCGGAACAATGTCCAACAATCATTCATTATCTATTAAATATATTATTATTTTAGCCTACAATGTACAACAGTTCTGTTCTGTAGAGTATAAAATAACACACAATTACAATATAAAACTCGGCTAAAAACGGTTACATCTAATCAATTGAGTTCAAATCCGGGTTTTTAACCGTAAATTGGTTTTAATTGGAGTAACCACTGGCTAACACCCTCAACTTGAATTGTCAACCGAGAGCCTCAACTTGAAATGTTCACCCGCGTTCCCGTGGGATCTTATCTTTCTTACGGGATAAAAGAAAAGATCTCAGGATTTCGGGGAAGTAATGCAGCTAACCCAAGACTTACCAATTTACGGTCAAAATATTTTATCTGAACGGTCTGAGTGGCATCCACCAATAGCAACGCGTCATTAAACAAGGCAGAAAATACCGATCCCTGATTGGTTATTAAAACAGGTCGTTATCATTAAGAGGTCACCCATAAAATAAGTTGAGTCACACTTAAAAAATCATAAATTATATTTGTTTATTGAAGCACTCACACCTTTGGGCCATTAGATAGTCCACTTCATACAATCGTAACGAATTTATGGAAAAACTGATTTTTTTTAATTAAAAAAAACAATTACGGCGCAGCGCCCTCTACATGTTACATTAGTAACTACAATGTTAAGGTATGTACAAAAATTATAAGATATAACATTTATGAGTAAACATTTTATTTGGTAATGAACTGGAAGAGAGATTGGTAAATAAACAATTAAAACAACCACACCACACTTAGTTATGTTTGAGGATGACATACTTCAAATTACCATAACGATACCATAGTTGATTGCGGCTTAGGGACGCAAAGTTAATTAATAATGTTAATTATATTGATATTTATATCAACACCTGTCAGATACCGAAAAATCGATATTTTGTGAATTAATAACGCCATCTTCACTCATAACAGAACAGTAGAAACGAAGTCTACTAATTATTCAAAAACAAGATTTTATATTAAAAAAAGAAGCTTGGGATATTGTACATGCCAAAACTCGCTAAGATTCCATCTTGGTCGATAATGTTATAAAATCGATATTATTGGTTTTCCGATATATCGTTGCAACCCTAGTTGTGTTTTTAGGTAATATCTTGAGACATTTAAACATTCTTAAAATCCAGAAATAAAGATTCGATTAGCATGCCAATATTATTCGACTTATAAAATATTTAACGTAGGTATGTATATAATTAAAATATTGCCAACATTTTAAAACATTAAAATTTAAGTTTAGTACAAATCAATTTACAAAGAGACATAATCAAAGTTTTAGTTTTTTTGATAAAAATGAATCAGAAATATATTGAGCTAGTAAAGGCGTCCGTCCGTCCGCTCGATGCAAGTCTCCACTATTACTTCACTTTCGACTTGATGATCTTGACGTAATATATGGACGATCCCTAACGGCAACACGTGATGGATGTCGAGTCGGCGCCGCGTCGGTGTCGTATCGGTCTCGTATCGTGTGCGATTGATAGACACATCGCGTCTGAAACAACTAGTACTCATATTGTGAGTGTGTGTGTGTGTGTGTGTGTGTGTGTGTGTGTGTGTGTATGTGTGTAAAAGTGTGAGGAAGTGTGATGTGTTATTGTTACTAGATTCAATTAAAACTAAAAATGTGTCCATAATCACTATTCTTAAGGTCATAGCCCACTTATACAACTCCGCTTCCACCCGACAAATAAAATATCATTCAAATATGGGCTTCAGGTCGTGCCCTTTAGATATAGTTTATATTCGCAGCATAAATTAGCAGATAAGCGAGCTTACCGCCATCAGCAGTCGTTTTAGTTTAGGGCGGTGTTAGAGCAGAGTCGCGCAAGTGGGCTATGACATTTAATGTCTCTATTTAATGGACACTGTTATTGTATTTTTATAAATAGCACTTGAGTATTCATTTTAGTACAAGTAGTTTAAAAATAACGAGCGATTCTTACAGTAGTTGCATATCATGTGTAACATCTGACATCTCACCTTAGTACATACCATACGTGTACCAACCTCTTTGAGTTTGAGGCTGTATGGGGTAGAAACCTTTGCCTGCACTACAATAGAGGAAATAAAAGAGTTCCCAGAGTTTGCAGGAAAGCGAGAGAAAACATGTTACACATCAAGAAGTGTGAAAATGTGTAAAAGTGTGAAAAATGTGTAAAAGTGTGAAAATGTGTAAAAGTGTGAATATGTGTTTAGTAAACATACCAGTAGTGACTACGCTAGATAGGAGTATGTGTCGAGTGTGCCGGGCGCTCGCTCCAGGTACTGTTTGTCGATGAGCGCCTCGATGCACTTCTTGATCATCGCCACGGAGGGCGCGAACGAGCCGCGCGCTTGTGACACCACCTCCTGGATCAACTCTGTGTGCCGCAGTACCTGACACACACACACACACACACACACATACACACACACATACATACAGGGTGTCCGGTAAGTAGTACGACAAGATGGTGACGCTTCCCTATCCTTTATCTGAGCTAATATAGGATTCAAAAATCAATACATAAAAATCTGAAATATCAAAATATCTCTCTAAATGGTGACCTTTTTATGTATATGTAGGTAGATGACCCGCCCATTTATCTCCCCCTTCAGTTTGTCGCACTACTAACCGGACACCGGACACCGGACACCTGTATACAGGGTGTATACAAGTATCCATCTTGGAAAATGTTGCTAGCGCGATGTAGGTTACTGTGGCGTCATCTATCTTTTTTAAAAACTTATTCTGGATAAGTTTGTGTTTGACCACAATCTCACCATGGTAAGTGATGATGTGGCCGAAGGTGGTAAGCACACAAAGCCTAGATGGGAACTGGCTCTCAAGTGCAACTGTCGGAACACACCGATAGGTGCTTGGCGACAGATTTTCAACTTGTGTGTGGTATGGCGCCAGTCGGGTACTACAAAGTACCCTACCACCGTGCTATGGTTTCCTCACGATTCCTTCACCGAAAGCTCAAGGTCATTGTAGGATTCGAACCCACGACCTTTGCCGCGGTATCCGACGTCACTACCACTTAGCTATATCGCCTTCGAATTCGCGATGTTGGAGTGGTGATAACGATATCTGTGTTACAGATGGTACAGTGGTATTCAGATGGTACCTTCCTCTGCTTCATGATCCTGACGAGTGCGGCCTGCAGGTACATCTTGCGGTCGTCGTCGCAGTGAGTCGCCTCCGACCCTTCCGTGCCGCTCCCACCGCTCCCACCGCTCCCGTGGGACGAGCCCCCTAATTAATACACATGATTCGTTTCACAAACTATTTAATAATCACTAGGTCTCTATTGACCTAAAATCATAAAGGGATATAAGAAAATGAGTCCAGTTGGTTGTCTTCTAATTTTCATGTAATGAATATAGGCTTAGTGGCGCGCCTTCGAAGAGGCCATGTTCAGCAGTGAACGAATACGGGCTGAGATGATGATTAGGATGGAATACAAGCTATCCTTTTTCAATAATGATTGCTTAAAAGACGTGTAGTGATATCAAATTAGTTTACTTTGTGAACTACTGATCCTGTTATTTGAAGTATTTCTGTGGGTATTTGATCTTCTGAGCTTGTAAGCGCACGAAACTAGTTGAATGTGAAACGCAATCGTTGATAAACCAATCATTTGATATGTAAGTTAATGGAAACATTGCACGGTTTTTTTTTTTTGGAAAAGCCGGATGTGATTTGTCTATGGCATTTGAAATGGTTGCTGAAAAGGGGTCACAACACCCTTATATTTTATCTATGTAGGGGGTAAAACACATCATAAGAATAAAGTATATTACTATGGTTTTAATTTAAATAATAATTGAGCGAGCGATGCGTCTCCGTTTCAGCTTGTGCAAAAATGCTCTGGTATGACTGTCCGTCTGTTTTCCTCTACAGGTCGCATTTCTCAACCGTATCTCGTGAAATTTTGGGAGCAACTTCGATAATAATTATGTAGTTTTTTGGTCGATTAATGTTTTGGAAAATTTTCAAAATGGCGATCTTTGGGGGTTGACAATACCCAGGCGTATTTTTTGGGACTATTTATTTAAACAATATGTGTGCTCACCCTGTTGATTGGGCGCGTTGGCGCACGTGAGCCGCACCTTGGTCCTCTTGCACGAGAAGTTGAGGTTCAACGTGAGCGTGCCGTCCCCCTGTGCAGGTGTAGTGGGGGTTGTAGTGGGGGTTGCAGTGTCTTCTGTGTCAGTGTCGAGGTCGCCGACCCCCAGGAGCAGGCCGGCGTCGAGCAGGGGTCGCAGGTGTCGCGCCCACGTGTCGGGCGACAGCTGCAGGGAGTCGCGCACCTCGCGCGCCGGCGCACTGTCCACACTCTCGAAGTACAGCAGCAGGGCGCACTAGTATACCGAGGTCGAGGGGGGAGTCAGTCGGACACACACTACTACATTACACATCACTCTACTATATTATATATAGTTTGTGCAGTGTGTAATATGCAGTGTGTAATGTGTAGTGTGTAAAGTTAAGTATGAAGTGTGTAATGTGTGAAGTGTGTGTAGTGTGTATGTATAGTGTGTGCAGTATGTAATGTGAAGTGTGTGCAGTGTGAAGTGTGTAATGTGTGAAGTGTGTGTAGTGTGTATGTATAGTGTGTGCAGTATGTAATGTGAAGTGTGTGCAGTGTTAAGTGTGTAGTGTGTGTGCAGTGTGTAATGTGTAGTATGTGCAGTATGTAATGTGAAGTGTGTGCAGTGTGAACTGTGTAATGTGTAGTGAGTTATTTATTTATTTAATGTGTAGTGTGTAAAGTTAAGTATGAAGTGTGTAATGTGTGAAGTGTGTGTAGTGTGTATGTATAGTGTGTGCAGTATGTAATGTGAAGTGTGTGCAGTGTGAAGTGTGTAATGTGTGAAGTGTGTAATGTGTGAAGTGTGTGTAGTGTGTGTGTGTGTAGTGTGTGTGCAGTGTGTAATGTGTAGTATGTGCAGTATGTAATGTGAAGTGTGCAGTGTTAAGTCTGTAGTGTGTATGCAGTGTGAAGTGTGTAGTGTGTGCACTAACCTGTGGCGTGGTGGCACTGAGGTGGTAGACCCTGGGCGTGTACCTGGTGCGGAGCTCGCCGGTGCACAGGTGGTGCAGCCAGGCGAGCCGGCGGCCGCTGAACGAGGCTCGGTAGAACGCCTCGAACAGTCGCGCGGGCCGCTCCAGCTGCAGCGGAGGCGCCAGCGGGGCCATTGCGCCCCCCAGCGGCCACGCGCCCGCCTGGAGCACCTGCAACACAACACAACTACATCACAACAACGTCACATGGTGATCCTCCTGCATCTAACACACTCACTCATGGCATCGCGACGAGTGGAGTGTCGTGTCGAAACAATGCCAAGCTTTTAGGAACATTACGTTAGGGTGTGCGGGTGAGAGAGAGAGAGAGAGAGAGAGAGAGAATATAAGGGCGAGCGTGTGAGTATGTTGGTATTTCTGTTAGAATGTGTGTGTATGATGTGTGTGTGTGTGTGTGTGTGAGAGAGAGGGAGATAGAGAGAGAGATTATAAGGGTGAGAATGTGTGTGTGTGTGTGAGAGAGAGAGAGAGAGAGAGAGAGATTATAAGGGTGAGAATGTGTGTGTGTGTGAGAGAGAGAGAGAGAGAGAGAGAGATAATAAGGGTGTGATTGTGTGGGTTTTTTTAGATGGACTGGCCTGTATAAAGAAGCCGGTGTTGGTGGTGAGGTTGTTGTCCCGGAGGTGTTGCTGGAACTTGGCGTTGAGGTCAGCGGACACCGCCACGTCGGTGAACATCCTGTGCAGCTTGTTGGTGAACTCGTACCCGCACGCCGCCTTCAGACGATTTATCATCGCCTCCTCCTACATACAGACACAAATTATATTACACTAATTTATTTGAGTGCCGTTTCTAAGGAACTTTGCTGTTCGGAGTTATACAACCGAACAGTTCATCATTTTCATTTTATGCCATTATGGATCTTTTACATAATTGATGTCAGTACGCGGATCGGTGATCCGTCGAATCACTACCACAACCATCGCGTATGCAATAACCATATCTACCATATAGTTTTAACCATTATATTAGTATACCAGAACTATTTGTGAAGTGTAATAAAACCATTGAATTAACCCAACCAACCTACTCTCAATTTCTTACCATAACCAATAAGGAGTCTCTAAGCGCCGAGAGACAACTTCTTCATTTGCATTTGATCGTACTCGTATATGATCTTAGTGAGTTTTATGAACAGACTAGCTGACCTGATCCCGGCAGACCTGTTCTGTTCTGTTCTGTTCTATTTCTCAAAAACAAAGTAACATTGTTTTTTTTTGTTAATATCTGCCCCGAAAGATTTCAAAACAAATTAGAGGGAACTAGTTATATTATTTTCATTAATGATATGCAACCTCTAATCAAAGATAATCCTAACGCGCCTTTGTTCTGTTTTCATTGACGTCAAATGTTTGACCGCTGGGGATAGTGGTTTGTATGGGAATAGAAAATTGTTGTTTTTACTATTTTCGTGGTACTTTTAACGTTTTTTCTCTCCATAAGAACCTTTCTCAGACAAACACAACAAAAAAGAAATCAGTCAAATCGGTTCAGCCGTTCTAGAGTTTTGCGCTTAACAACACTTTTAGTGATTCATTTTTATTTATATAGAAGATAAGAAAGGTAGAAAAAAATCTCTGAAATGTCGACTCTAGTGTTTAGAGTCGTTGGCATCACTTGAAATTCTAGAAGTTTCTTGTTGGATTTTAACAGTTTAAGTCCAACTTCCAAACCGGGGCGCTAAACTGAAATCAACCTACAATACACTAGTAAAGAGTTCAATTTAAATAGCACCGACCTGTTCCATGGAGGCGGAGAGCTGATGGATGAGTCTCCTGGCGAGCGCCCGCGCGTAGTACTTCTGGAACACATCCTTGTCGTCGATGTACTTGAACACCACGATGGCGGCCGACAGCCTGTCCTCCGTGTCAGTCTCGGCGCTGGAGCCCCCGCCGGAGCCCCCGCCCCCACCGGAGCCCCCGCCACGCTTGCGGAGCAGCGCGTCGCAGTAGCGCGCCAGTAGCTCGGGCGCGCGGGCCGCTCCGGAGCCCGACCCGTCCGGGGACCGCGCGTTCACCACGGCGCTGCATGCCTGACAGACACAAGATTCTTTTCTTATTCTTGGATAAGCTTGTGTTTTCTTATTCTTGTATAAAATTGTTAAACATTTGAAAAAAAACAGCCAATATGGCCGATGGTCAGATGGCCCAAAATATTAAAAAAAAATGTAACCTTGCCGAGTTTGAGTGAAAAATGTCCGAGGAAATATTGATATAAATATATATTGAATATTAAAAGACAAAATCGATAGAAATAGACAACTGTGTTTACCTTGTCAAGGGCCCCCACGAAGGCCTGCGCCCCCCCGAACACGTCCGCGAACAGCGCACTGTACTTGCCGTGGAGGGACAGCATCGCTTGCACGAAGTGGGTGTGCGCCTTTATACATATAAACACATTAACACTCAGATCATTGGCATAAACTGCTATGAGTGCATCAATGCATTTTGTTCTAAAATTGGTGTCTCGCAAGGCTCCACTCTTGGACCTATACTATTCATTATGTACATAGCTGTGCCATCTTACTACAAAAGCTAATTAATAACTAGAAACACTGATCAGTCACTGGTTCATGCTAACAGTAGTGTTAGGCTGTCTGTCCACTAGAGCGGGGCGATGTAACCGATAGAATTGCACAAAAATGACGTGCCTTTCGTGAATTATGGGCAGTTATATTGACAAAATAGTCCTAGCTCCACTGTAGTGGAGAGACACCCTTACAATGGAGGTTCTCACATGCTACCTGTTAGTTTCGAGTTACTAACTAGTTTCAAGTGACGTGGAGTGCTGGTCGCCATGCAACTAGTTTGTGACGTTTTTTGAAGAGCGAGAAGGAGTTTACGGACTTGAAAAGACGCTTTCGCTTTAGACCTGTTAGAACTCCAACATACTAGATGACCTTCTAGTAATTGTAAAAGGTCGGCAACACGTTGTCGATCCCGCATTACCAGGCTTAATGCCTATAGGCAACGGTAGACACTTATCATTAATAAAATAGCGGTACAAAAACTAGTTCTTTTTTTTTTCTTATTTTTTATTCTGGATTAGTTTGTGTTTGACCACAATCTCACCATGGTAAGTGATTATGTGGCCAAGGTGGTAAGCACACAAAGCCTAGATGGGAACTGGCTCTCAAGTGCAGCTGTCGGAACACACCGATAAGTGCTTAGCGACAGATTTTCAACATGTGTGTGGTAGCCAGCCAATCGGGTACTACATAGTTTCGTTCCCCGAAAGCTCAAGCTCATTGTAGGATTCTAGCCCACGACCTTCGCCGCGGTATCCGACGTCACTACCACTGAGCTATCATCGCCTTGAAATTTCTGTAATATAAGATGGTACCTCGTCTTTATTTAGATTATCCTGCAACAAGGCGTGTCCCTCCCGCGCGGCCTGCGCGTGCGCCGCCTCCACTAGGGGCCGCAGCGCGCCCCCCGCGGCTCCAGTCCCCGCGCCGGCCCCGACGGAGCCCGGGGGCTGCAAGCTCGGGAGCGACAGGGGCTTCAGCAGGGTGTACATACGCCGGAGGTCCTCACGACGCTGGAATAACACTAATCATGATAATGTGCTCGTAAGTGGCAAGTAGGCTTCTAACTTGGGATTGGTAGCGAGCCAGTGCTATTGTTTCTTCAACATGTTTTCTTTCACGAAAGCGCATTAAGACCCACGGCATTAACCTCAACATTCACCGTCTCTACCACTGAGCTGTCATCGCTTTGAATGGGTAGGTGGGGCACCAAGCCCCAGCGTGCCACAACGTACCTGCTGCACGTGTGGCCCGGTGCCACACGCCTCCCGCAGCAGTCTCTCTATATCGGCGTGTAGGGCGGGGAGATGCGCGGCGACACACGCTCGCTCGTAGCAACTGCGGACCGCTTCACTCGAGCTGCTGTGGAGGAACCGAGATCCGAGAGATATCTCGCGTTCTAGACCTTAAAACAAGACATAGTACAGTTTTTTTTTACTCAGAAACTCAAAGATTTTAAGGATTCTACTAAACCTTTCGATAATATCCATCACAAATCTCAAATTAAATTTTCAAACTCAAACTCAAACTCAAAATGTTTTATTCAATTTTGGGACACTTAAGGAACACTTATTGAACGTCTTATTGCTATTTTTAAAGCTATTGTAACTGTTACCACCATTTCCAAATAAAGACCTGTCAGGAGAAGAAACGGCGAAACAAACTCCCCGGTTTTTTTTTTACAATAGTCCCTCTTTTCTCTTTTAAATATAATAATGGATACATTGTATAATATCGTTTAAGAGGAGCAACTCATTGCCATGCTTTGCCATCATTCATATATTCTGCTACTGTATAGTAAGCTTTTAGACATAATTTGTGTTTGATGACACGTTTAAAATTTAAAAAAGGTAATTCTGTAATTTCTCGAGGTAGCTTATTAAAAAAACGTATACTTTGCCCCACAAAAGAATTGTTAGTTTTATGTAATCTTACAGTAGGAACATAAAGTTTGTCCTTCTTTCGAGTATTAATATTATGCAAATCGCTATTCTTTTTTAAGCTCTTAATATTCTTTCTTACATATATTAAATTTTCAAATATAAATTGGCACGGTACAGTCAATATATCAATTTCTTTGAACTTTTCCCTAAGTGAATCTTTAGATTTCATATTATAAATTGCACGAATAGCCCGCTTCTGCAACACAAAGATCGAGCCAATGTCAGCAGCATTACCCCATAGAAGAATACCATAGGACATTACGCTATGAAAATAACTAAAGTATACTAAACGGGCTGTATTAATATCAGTTAGGTGTCTAATTTTCCACACCGCAAATGCTGCAGAGCTTAGTCTATTCGACAACTTATAAATGTATGATGCAGCTCTAAATATTACTGTTTAATAACTATTATCTATATTGTATACGACTTATTTCGCATTATCTCTTTCATCTTATCATAGAGGATTTTAAAACAGTGGTGATTTAAATTAATTTAGTATGGAGTTCCGCAGGGCACTACCTTTGTTCCCACACTTTACGTCGTGTACAAGAGTGACACTTACCATCAAGTACGTGTTTCATGTAGTGTGATATGTCTCCTCGCTGCAGCAGCGTGGCGGCGGTGAGCGCGTGGTGTGCGGCGGCTGCGGACAGGAACGGTTCCAGTACTAGTTGCTGGTAGAGCGCCAGCGGGGACCGGACGCGGAACGAACGCACCTGCGATCACGATTCACCATGTTAGTGATGCTTATGGACTATTTTATATAAAAAATAAATATTTAAAAAACGTCCCTTACGTTTTGTCATCTGTTTATTTATTACGTAAGACAATAAGAGGTCCGAAAAACTCTTAATTTGTTCTTAAGTGCGGGTTTCTAGATTATTCTTAGTGAGATCGCAAAATAAGCAAAAATTCTAATTTCAGAACGCACGCAGTCCTTCACGTGCGCGGAACATTGGCAGTTCGTCCAAGTATTTTCTTCGAGGATTCGGAATGTTGTTAAATTCTTACGTAATAAATTGACAAAAGTAACAAAGTAGGTCAGCGTGATCACATGAACAATAAGGGTGAGTGTGTGTTGACTCACATCGACAGTGCTGTGTATGGCAGCCCGCAGCGTGTCCGCCTGTGCGGGGTCCGGCGCGTGTTCCCGAGCGGCGCCGAGAGCGCTCACGATGCGTGACGTCAGCGATGACGTCAGAGGCCGCACCAACACGCGCTCCCAGATCTCCAACCCTAGCTCACCCACCTACACATACAATATACAGCTCAACTTCAAGCTATTTATTAAATGTAGCCCCTAAAGATGCCGTCAGAGGGATTTTTTCTTAGTGGATGCTTTATAAGGAGCTTGTGTAATTTGAAGTTACTACCTCCATCTTCATACTTAAAAAATGCGTTTTCTTTGAAGCTTTCTATACAGTAAACTACTGGAACCGATGTTAATGTATGATTAAACAGACAATGAGAGAGGTTTAATTAGAGATTAATATTCAACAGGCTTACCGATACTGACCAATATATATTTTATGTTGTTTGCCAGTTTGGGGAAAACATCAACTTATATGTTTTGGGATTCTACAAGGGTCTATCTTAAGACCGCTACTTTTTGTATCTTATAAAATGCAATGTTAATAGGGACACATTTTTGGATGCTTTTCTTTGTTTCTTTTTATAATATTTATATGAGTGCATACCTCTAGCTGTCGTGTATCGTGTTCAGGACAAGTGACAGTCGCCGCTGAACCGTATATTATTTCTGCTTCAGGAACCTATAGGACATAAAAAAATACTTCATTTTATTTTAAGACTAAAGCTATCAAGGTTGATAGCTGAATGATTTGTAGGTAGAAAATTTGTTAGCTGAACAAAAGAGTCCGCCTTACAATATGAACGCAACAGAAAGTCTGTTTGTTTGTCTTCACAACTAAACTACAGAACAGGTTCTGATGAAAACTTCCACATGGACCAAAGATGAATGACAAAAGATGGTAAATTTTGACCGGGATATCCGGTAACCAAGGTAGTATAGTGAGATGAGGTAGTAAAGAGCTGGTAAGCTGGATCACCTTTTGTCTCTTGACGTGCTGCAGGTTGAGGTACGAGTACAGACTGTTGAGGTACGCCACGCCTTGACTGTACTCACTCCACGCCACCACGTACCTACACATACACACACACACATACAAACATTATAGTTACAACTAGTTAGGCTTGTGTCTGACTACAATCTCACTATGGTAAGTGATGATGTGGCTGAAGGTGGTAAGCACGCAAAGCCTAGATGGGAACTGGCTCTCAAGTGCAACTATCGGATAGGTGCTTGATAACACCGATAGGTGCTTGGCGACAGATTTTTAACTTGTGTGTGGTATGGCGCCAGTCGGATACTACAAAGTACCCTACCACTGTGCTATGGTTTCCTCACGATGTTTTCCTTCACTGAAAGCTCAAGCTCAATGTAGGATTCGAACCCACGACCTTCGTCGCGGTATCCGACGTCACTTACCACTGAGCTATCATCGCCTTAAATAATCCTCATCATTTGCCTGCCCTGTTCCCAATTATTTGTGGTCAGCGCTAGTTGTCCTTTTCTTCTATTCAGCCCTTCTATCCGTCATATCGGAATTCACTCGTTTCTTACTCATAGTTCATAGTTCATAGTTCATAGTTCTTTATTGGCAACAGCAAGTTACAAGTCATAAAATTACAATTTCAAAAATAAAAATATATGATCACATTGTACGAATACAATAATCAACTAACATACTACTAATAATATTAATAAATACTAATAAAAATAAAAAATTGTATTAAGCCGATCTGTGTCAAAATATACCAATTAGTTAATCATATCGTCAAATTTATAAAATGCCTGCTCAACCAGCCAGTTTTTCAATTTAACTTTAAATAATGGCCTAGAGGAAGCATCCAGAATTTTATCTGGCAGCCGGTTATAGACCGCCGGCGCCATCACGTGCACTAGCTTAGACGTCTTAGTAAGTCGCCGCGGGACAGCTCGCAGTCTGTGCCTATACCGTGCGCCGGACCCATACCTATCTCCGAGCCTCGAGTACTGGTCGAGGTTATCTCTCGCGTACAACGCTGCCTGAAAGCACACCAGCGATGGGACCGTTAGTATCTTCATGGTCCGAAACAATGCTAGTGCAGAAGTTTCTTGTGGCACTCGCGCTATGGCTCTCACTGCTCTCTTTTGCATTCGGAAGACACGCTCCCAATCAGCAGCACGTCCCCAGAGCTCGATGCCATATTGTATCAGGGAGTGCACAGATGCGAAGTAGCAGTTTCGGACCATACTGTGGGGCAGTATTGCAGATACGCGCCACAATGCAAAACAGGCACGACCAATCCTATCACAGAGATTGTCAATGTGACCTTCCCACGTAAGCCCGCTATCAAGGATAAAACCTAGAAATGTGGTAGTTTTTATCTGGTCTATTTCAACATTCCCGACTTTCACCTCGAGGGGATTATATGTGCGACCTGACAGGCTGAAATGGATGAAATGGGTTTTGGTCGTGTTCAGAATTAATCCGTTGACTCTAAACCACTCACTTAGGTCACGTGCCACGTGACAGAGTTTCCGCTCCAGTTGGTCTGTTGATGGGGCAGTCACAATTGCGGCGACATCATCAGCATACATCAGTATGTGGGCTTCACGAATATGTTCAGGCAAGTCGTTTAGAAGGATAGTGAACATTATGTTAGATAGTGATGAGCCCTGTGCTACTCCAATTACTGTTTCAAGCGGCTGCGATTTCACTGAACCCCGATTTCCTACGACCACCTGATGTCGATTTGTCATAAAGTCAACCATTAGCTTGAGTGCAGGTCCATCGACACCATAATACTTCATTTTCCCGGCCAACACTTTATGATCAGCGACGTCGAAGGCCTTGGAGAGGTCACAAAAAATAACTGCGACTTGTTGGTTACTCTCGCGAGCCTCTAGTATTCGTCGAATCACTTCCCTAGCTAAAGAGGTGGTCGAGCGCCCTTTTCGGTATGCATACTGCCTATCACTCAAGGACTCACTCTCTGTCAAGAATTCGGTAAGTCGAGTGCTTATGCCATGTTCGAAGATTTTGGCTACGGCTGGAATTATTGAGACTGGTCTGTAGCTATTTATTTCCTCCTGCTTACCTTTTCCCTTATACAAAGGGGAGACCCTGACTTGTGACTCATATCATCTGTCACACAATGATAAGTATTTTAGTATGAATGATGTATTGATGCATACCTGGTGAGTAGTCCATCGTTGTGGTCGGAGTGTTCGAGAGGCGAGGGTCCTCTCACGCGCTGCAGCAGCGACGACACGTGCTCCTCCAGGTAGTTCCTGACATACTCCACTACTGATTAACTTTGTACCGATATCTATCACCATCACACAAGTGACGTGAAGGTCATCTGATGGTAAGTGATTACCGCCGCCTATAGACATTAGCAATACCAGGGGGATTGCCAATGTTGTCGAAATGTTTTACAATGCTCTCAAGTACAACTGCCGGAACACACCAACAGGTGTTTGACGACAGATTTTCAATTTGATGAAGGTAGCCAGCCGAGTCGAGTAATACAAAGTACGCTACCACCGTGCTGTGGTTTCCTCACGATGTTTTCCTTCACCGAAAGCTCAAGGTCATTGCAGGATTCAATCCCACCACGGTATCTGAGACGTCTCGAGACAGAATTAAAGATGTGCATGACACGGGATCTAAATCGCGCGTTCGAATTTCCAACATGTCCAGTGGGAGTGCGGTCTTCGGGTACGATGACCGGGCCGGTGCTAGCCGGGCAGCTTTATGTATGTAGGTACACCAGGTAAGCGAGCACGTGAGTACGGCCCGCGTCGCCTATTGACAATGATCACCAATGTGTTGTCGAAGTTTTACCAAGTGCAACTGCCGAAAACCATTTTTCTTGGATTTTTTAAATTTTGTTTGTAGTTTGGTATTTAGTGTGTAGTGTAGTATATAGTGTCTAGTGTGTAGTGTAGTGTAGTGTGTAGTGTAGTGTAGTGGTGTGTAGGTAGGTATGTACCTGGTCTCGTCGTAGAGCTTGTCAGCGAGCGGCTCCGGGTGCGCGACACAGAGCGCGTACACATCCGAGAACCGCGTGTTCCACACCGCGCGCTCCACCGCCCGCAGGCCCACCACGCCGGCCACCTATACATACATATCTACACGTAACTACAAGGCTAAGGAAACCAAACTAGCTTGTTGTTGAACCCTCGGACTTCGTGAGGGTTCAGGGTTGCTGCTCGATCACTTACGAGCTGGTGTGATGAGCCATATCGCCCCCTCTTGCTTCGTGAGGGGCTCGACGGCCATCACCACCGATGATGATTAACTAACTACGGGTTAGGGCCGACTCCAAAGGAAACATCTGGCATGGTACGGCCAAAGGTTTATTCCGCGTAGTTAGATCCGCATAAATGTGTCAGTCAGTCAGGCAGGATAAGTGTTCATAAATAGATTGTATAGTTACGGTTTCTTTGAGGTTGGCCCACGTCTCCTGGAAGTCCACATTCCTTGGCTTTAGTGACATCATTGGGATGTCAATTCATGTGTCTGAAAACAACAAACAATACATTATTACTCAAATACTTATTTTTACTTAAGGTAACTTTGATTGACCACATTTCTACCATGATGTATTTATTTATATCACAAGTCAGAACCCGGCAGGTGGGTCACCTGATGGTAAGTGACTACCATCACCTATAGCCATAAGCAATACTAGGGGGATTGCCATTGTGTTGTAATGCCTTAAAAGCAACTTTCAAGAGCAGCTGTTGGTTGTCATACCAACAGGTGCTTGGCGACAGATTTTTGCGAGTGTGGTAGCCAGTCAGTCAAATACTACACCATGCTGTGGTTTCCTCACCATGTTTCCTTCACCAAAAGCTGCTCATTGTAGGAATTGAACCAACAATCTTAGCCATGGTATCAGACGTCACTACCACTAAGCTATCGTCGCCTCTTTGACTGACCACATTCCTATCATGGTGTATGATAAATATTGATTTGGTATGAACAATTTAACAATTAAGCTCGGAATCAACGGCAACTGGTAGAACACACTGATAGGTCAGACTAGTTTTTGCTCAACGGTTTCACCTAAAATCACCTACATATTTCAAAAATAGGTTTCTAGTAGATCATGTTTCATGTTATATAAGGATTATGTACAGGGAGATGCTTTTCGATGGATGAGCTAGCAGGTTGTCTAGTAACCAAAATATAAATCTAAGAATAATTTTATTTATTTATTTATAGAGGAGCAGCTTAGAAGCTGATGTGTCTACATCTTGCAGTGTTGAAGTAAGGGTCGCACTTCATCTATCACTTATGCAGTTCATCGATTACTTATGCATAAATAGAAAATTAGAAAAAAAAACATTATAATACCTAACATTTTCATGATAAACCTTAATTCTGTTATAAAATGATTAATGCAAACACACAATTAAACAATAAAACAAACATAAAAGCACAAAAGGTAGGCCCTTTCTTTCTAATAGCAACCCTGAAAACAGTTGACAAGAAAATGTAGACAGATGAAAAACATATGGATATGTGATAGTACATTACATTAAATGGAATACAAAGCATTTTCCCTATTTCAAATTAGCTAGTTGAACAGTTCTTACTCTTAATTGTAGCCAAATGTAAAGTAAAAAATAATACTTACCCGAGCAAATTAATTGACCAACAAACTTAATCAGTTACCTGCTGCCTACTAATTATATTTTAATCACACAGACAGTTGACGAAAATCAACCTCCAATGATGTTCTATATATTATGGGTCAAATACCATTTAGCAAGTCATGATCTAGTCCCTTGACTCTTTCCACGCAATATTGGGAAGGTCAACTGTCGACTGCAACGGGACCTTTACACGAACTAAACATGGTGTTATTATGAACTATACACTTTATAATTTATAATACTTCGGAGGTTTCTATCACAAGTGGCAACATAATAATATACTCAATACGTCGAAGTAATTTTGGCAAAGTGACAAAATCACGAAGAACAAAGCTCCAAGAAGCCGCTACCGATCTCCACACGCGAAATTACTCAGCAGGAATCGTCAAAACAAAAATAATACTACACATCCGGACTTTGCAATGACGAACACAGTTTTTTATGAGGTTCATTACAAATGTTTGATACTCACTGTTAACTCGGGAGGTTTGGAAACTTGTTGTGCGGCTAATTGACTAGTTTGTAGTTATAAATTTAGATTATTTTCGCAGTAATTGTAATCATAATCAAACAAAATGTACCTACCTACAGTCGTTTGGTCGTGAATTGTAAGATTGATTGACGTTTCAGAACGATGTTGCCTGCCTGCCACCACATGCTTATTTTTTATATTATAGCGTTTCGTTTTATCATTATACAAAAATAAATTAATACCATTTCATAAAAGTGATGATTTCCCTTTGATATCTAATAGTTATTAGATTTAGATATCAATGTGATTTCCTAACTTATCTATAATTATTTTATTATTATAAAATATAATATATACCTAATATACAAGCAAATGTACAACTATAATATATAAAAAACTTCTTCGAGGCTGCCGCTGCTGCCGATCGGCAAGGTTCCCAGAAGGCTGGCAGCATTTCATCTTTGGATGGCCAAGCTGATGCGTTGGCAGATAAAGCTCCCCGCCCGCCGGTCACCCGAGGCCTCGATTAATTTTTTACATAAAATATTTGCGAAACGACGAGCTTCAGACCCCTACGGACCCATGGTCTCATACCTATTGTTATATTTTGAGAAAGAATACATTATGACATAAAAAATAAAAAAAACATTATGACGTGTTTACTAAATATGATAGAACAAGACTGACTATGTGTGATGTAAGTCTGTACTCAACTCACATACTATGTATTTTTTACAAGAAAGTGGACATTTTGAAGTAAAAAAAAATGGACAAGAAGGATTCTTAAATAAAACTACTATTTAATTATACCTATATTACCGTAGCATACGGCAATCAACCTGCATTCAGTATGTTGGTAGGTTGACCAATAAAACAAAAAAACGTCATTAATTAATGTTTTATTAAGGTTTTACTTTTTTGTTTCACCAACAAAGTAAATATAAATATTTTGTTCAACCACGATCACAATACATATTTGAACCACTTCAAAAACATCACATGTAATAAAAATATTAATGAAACTTATTGTAATACCCATTCTGTATATTTTCTATTTTAGCAAATTTAATAACTAACATCGTTTTCATATATAATTTAATAAGAAAAAAGACTGGTGGATTAGTATAAGAATAAGGACTCCTAGAAGTTATTTATTTCTAAACTGGCAACATAATAAACAAATTGAAGGACAGGCAGTGCGCCCGCCAAGTCACAATATTACTAATCGTAGCACTTTAATTGAAAATCCTGTGTTGGTACTCACCTCGTGGGTACTTAGGTAGCACAATATTATACACAAGTATCTAAATTATCTATATACCTAATATAAAGAAACAAATGTAAAAAAATAATAATATTATCACAATCATTATCTTTGAGCAACATTTCTTATACCTACTAATTGTAAAGGTAATAATAATTAATTAAGTACCTATATTATATACAGTGTCCGTTAAAGTAAGAATCTTGGGGTACACGGTCACACACGGCCACACACGGCCACACATGGCAGTGCATCGCCAATACTTTATTCAATGATCCGTGATAAAATGATACGACTACCTACATTCCATTTTTTTTGTAAAAAACTGCAGATATTAGGAAATTGATAAACCTGAAGAACAAGATGATCAGCACCAATATTACAGCGTAATGTAGCACTCGTAATCTGGAAATGAACAGTTTAAATTAATTTGCGCACCAACTAAAGATTGAAAGTTCCATTTACTAAAATATACAGTGTCCGGTAATTAGTACTTAAAGGGGAGATAGAGATAGGTGAGGAGACACCAACATATACACTTAAGAGGAAAGCTTACCTCTCTAATCGTCGCTTGGCCTCCGGAATGTTTTCGTCTGTCTCCTTCAACAAATATTTCCTGGTGCCTTTCAGGAAGTTTATGTAATGTTCCTCCCATCTAGGTATACAAACAGTTGATATCATTACTGATACTTCACTATCACTTAGTTAGTGATGCGTGAGGTCACGTGAGGCGTGTGTTCACCACACACACTCAGCCAAATGTTTATAATATTAGAATTAGAGGAACTGCGCCAGAAGGAGGGTTATGTTTTGTGTGTTCGATCGATATGACCTGATTATACGCCCCTTAAAGCCAACACTGATAAAATGTTAATAACATAAGCCTGTAACATTAGTTAACAGTGGTCTGAAAACATCTGTCGCCAAGCACTTTAGAGCCAGATGCCTATAAGGCATTGTAATAAAAAGGTCGACAACACATTGTCAATCTCCCTAGTGTTGCTAATGTCTATAGGCGACGGTATTCATTTATCATCAGGAGATCCGCCTGCTTGGTTGTGACTTGTGGCATAAAAAAAGCCTCCTCTAGCGGAACAATTAGGTAGTAAAGTGTGAGCAGATCATTTGATTGGGCTGTTTCGGATTGTTTGTATAGATAGATAGTTACTTGACAGCTTGTATATCGAGGTTGTATATGAGCGAGTCGCGCGGCGAGAGTCGGTCGCGCAGCCGCTGCACGTTGTCCGTGTGGAAGTGCCACTCACGCAGAGAGAAGAATCTCAGCACGTCGTTCATAGCGCGCAGCCGCTGGCTCGCTGTTATTAGATTTAATCTGGAACCATTTATGAAAAATATTCAATATGGACGTGGAAAATACTTACCAGAGAACACCGGTAAGTCTGAAAATTGGTCCTGTCGACAAAGAGAGAGTTTTGAATTATCTCAGAGAGCTACTTTGGCATTTTCATTATATGGAGGAACGGCGATTACACTCCTCCATTGAAAAGGGACTGAACTGTACCTACATGTTGTAAAAAAACCAAATCGCTTGGAAAACTTCGTTAGCGTAATGTAGCCTATTGTGACGCCATCTATCTAGGAGTCGTGCAAACTATAAGTATCTGAGTTGGAGATAAAATTGGCTACAATAACAATTAATATCATTAAATACTTACTTGGATTTGCTTCCGAAAATACGAGCGACGTATTCGGCGATGTATAGCGGTGCGGTCTGTAGTATCATCTCGAATATTTTGTATAGATACCTGTGACAAAATATTACGGTTTAAAGTTGAATTAGTTTCCTTCTTCGAAAATCAAGGAATCCTTCTAAAATAAAGGAAGTCAGAAGGCTAACAACACCAAAGCACAGACAGGCGTTTGGCGACTTATTATCCCTATTGTTTTAATTGAGTGTGTTATATCCTCACCTATGCTCTACTTTAACAACGAAAGGATACCAGACGGCATCGTCGAGCGGGATATCTCCACGATTCCTGTCGACAGTGTTGTGGAAGTCATCCCAGGTGGTGGGGTTCTCTGTGGAGCTGCAGTTGTACACGCGGACTTCTGATGACCTGTGGGGTTCGGAAAGCTTATGGGCAAACGGCTTTAACAACCAAACACTTTGAAAAAACATAGAAAGTTGTTACATCAGGGGATTACCTTTTGATATGTGAGATTAGATATCAAAATTAACTGAAGAAGATTCAGCATATGCATCGATTTTAATTTCTCGATATCCGTTGTAATTCTATTGTACAAACCTTTTTTTTTAATTATTTATATACAAAAATTACATGTCCTTCCTTTAAATGGAACATAATATGGCAATGATGGCGATGAAGAGTGCAAGCGTCATATCGAACACTTACTTGTCTATGGCGGTCTCCCAGGCCACAGCAATGAGTGTGTCTATGGCAATGTCCACAGGTAGCATGTCAGCGCGCGCGGATCCTTTGTTGGTGAACACGTGGAGCATGCCCTTATACAAGCCCACCACCACGCCGCTGGGACCGTTCAGGTTCTCGATCCAGCCTGGGTACGGCTCGCGGTGGGACGAGATCACTGTTCATTTAGTTTATAATCTATTATTTAAAGAAAAACTTACAGCCTAGCCTAACTACCTACTTTTATCATCACCTTAATCACTGACTGAATGTAGTTTCAACACAGATTTCACGAGGTATTGGTGAAATCCTTGACAGCTTTAGCTTAATGGTTTACTAGGATTCTTAGAGACTTCACCAATTAATGATTTCATACGCGACATTTACATTGCTTTATAGCCGACAAAGATGTTTTTTGATTAGAGGAACGAGTCCTTCATCAGATCTAATTCAAATGTATGTATACAATGCTCACCAATAGTAGGTCTGAATATGGCGACAGGATACTTATTAGAGCGGTACTGCTCGATGGCGCTCTCCGCCAGTGCCTTTGTGAATGTGTACGTGTTGGGCTTCGGTGATATGTACCTGTAAACGACATTATATTATAAGTGTTTACACGACTTGACAAACTTTAATGATCTGTTGCTCTAGATCAAAAAAAATATGAAGGAAATAATGGTTGCAAATATAATTTTGTCTCAAAGTCCCATAGAAATATTGTGCGTGTCAGCTCTGACGTGCGATTGCAGTTTACTCTTGAAGTGCTATTCATGTGCTGACATTTATTTATTGTCTGGTACGTATGGTAAATTCAAAAACGTAACGCATTTCAAACGTTCGATTTGACTACCCATAAATATTTTGGAGGCTTTAAATAGTTAAGGAGTAAACTCCAAGAAGGACATGTTACCGCGCAAAGGTTTTCCGCCAAGAGTGCTGTAGTTATGGTAATGGAAGAAAGTAGACAGAGGAGGTAGGTGGTACCTGGAGGTGATCTCCGCTAGTATATGTTCGGGGAGGGTGTCTGCGAGCGTGAACAGCTGGTGGAGCGGCACCGGCGCGGGGTACACACGCTCCTCCACCCGCACGCGCTCCGCGTTACTGTACGCCGTCGACACGTGGATCAGCGCCTGACGAGTGACGACATTATCACAACATAATATCTTGTAGTTCCTCACCAATGCGGTGGTATATTTTACATTAATTCATAACTTAGCTCTGATAACAACAATTAAGGTGAAGGGAAACGTCGTGAGATAATGATAGCACGGTGGAAGGACATTTTAAGTACCCGCCGCATGGTGAGACTGTGGTCTAACACTTATCTGTGTCTCCTACTTGTTTTTTAACCAGAAAAATTAAGAAATACCTAATTGTTATTTACGGGGTTACTTTATCTAGCTTATAATGAGAATATGGGAACTCTAGATTATGAATATTCTACCAAAAGTAGAGCATTTGCATACCTCTCTTTATGTACCTACTACAAAACATCAATGTAATTGTTCTGTTCACTGTTCTAAACGGATTTGAATCACATACAACTAGGAAACTTGGCGAAAACACTGCCGAAGTGACATCTCATTATATTAGGTTATTTTTCTTTTGGTATGTTTATGGCCGAAGCCCACAGAACCTGGAATGGGACGTTTTCGGGGAAGTTGTTTACCTTACCTGAATATTAGGCAGTCTGTTGCAGATGTCCATGATCCTAATGACGGAGCGGACGTTCTGTTCCACCGCCTTCTTCAGTGGTTCATCGAACTTGAGCGTCGCCGCCGCGTTGAACACTATCGATACCTACAACATTCATAACATTCACTGAGCGCTCTACTCTACTCTACTCTACTCTACTCTACTCTACTCTACTCTACTCTACTCTACTCTACTCTACATACATACTTATGTTGACATACAAACCTCTTCATCACATTGTCACAAGCTTGTGTTTGACTACAATCTCACCATGGTAAGTGATGATGTGGCCTAAGGTGGTAAGCACACAAAGCCTAGATGGGAACTGGCTCTCAAGTGCAGCTGTCGGAACACACCGATAGGTGCTTGGCGACAGGTTTTCAACTTGAGGGTGGTAGCCAGCCAGTCGGGTACTACAAAGTACCCTACCACCGTGCTATGGTTTCCTCACGATGTTTTCCTTCACCGAAAGCTCAAGCTCATTGTAGGATTCGGACCCACGACCTTCGTCGCGGTATTCGAAAACTAAGTTAAGTAACCTCTGTCAGAGGAAAACGTTTAAGTTTGTCTGTTGTCATCCTCTGTCTCCCTGATACACCTTCCTAGCATACTTGACTCCCTCTCTTATCCTTCAGCGATAGCTCAAGCTCATAGTAGGATTGAAACCCACGACCTTCGCCATGGTACCCATCGTCACTACACTATCACTGAGCTAAAGTATTAATCTGACCTCCTGTAACAGGTCCATGTACTCGTCGCTGATGTCGAGGTTCGGCAGCGCGGTGTCTCCGGGCACGATGCTCAGCTTGTCCAGCTGTGTGGGACTCCGCGACCGCACCACGTCGAACACCTGCATCATTATACACCAAATTATTAACGAGGTACCCATATTAAAGTTATAGGCAGACAATTATTTTCTCCCGCACCATGGTTTCCCAGGGATGTTTTGGTTTCTCGACATTTATTCCAAAATCAAAGTCATAGGGGCCATTACATTGTGCCCGGGATCATCAAAAGGGGTAAAGACAGTTCAAGATGGTTCCGGGGATTGTGTTTGGTAGAGAATAATAATATGTTCCACACGCTGTGTGCTTACACATACGGCCATAACAATATTTATAATTATGCTATGGTGACATTATGATTGTGGTCATATTAGGTAGGTATGCTGGGTGCTAATACTTGGCGGAACCACTCCCGTGCGATCTAAACAAAGAGATTTAAAGATAGATACAATAGAGCGGCTCAGAAAACAGTGATTCAATTCCATGCCTCAGTAACGCCATCTATCTTTGAATAAACTAGACTAGACTGAGAGACTTATGTCCACAAGAACATAAATATCGGATTACGATTTTGTTCGCAATGTCCTGTCTATTAGTACAAGTTAAAAGTCTTTGGTTATAAATGATAGCATTTTAAAAATACATTATAGGTAGATTTTTATTAAAAAAAAGACAAATAATAAATAGGTAATGAATTAAACATACGTTGCTTTTCTCTCAAATCATAAAATAATAGCTAAATAAATGACGTATGTGTCAGTGAGACAAGACGAGTGTAAGTACCGACTGCTAATGAGACTTACTGACGTCTTGATGACTTGCAAACAAACAAACAAATATAATGTCCGGTTACTTTATTCACGTATATAATAATATATTGATTGTTAATACTCGTACGTAGGTAAGTTTCACCTATTGAACCTACCAAGATCGTATTGTAAGTATACGAGACTTACAATACGATCTTGGGCACCATAGAGAGATGGTCATCGAGAATGCCTCAACGTGTAACATCAATCATCAATATCCGCACGTCAACAACGTGACGTCACTTCGCAAGATCCCGCCAAAAAGTGTTCGTTGATCTTGGGCACCTCCGCAGAGCCGGATTTAGGACCGAGCAATATGGGCATATTATATTTTGGGCATAACTTTTTGCGGTCGACTAATATTTTTAGGACTTCTGTAAAATGTTTATGTTTACCATATGTATACACTAATAGTTATTGTGCGTATAATAATATCGCAATAATATTCTATTATATTAACAGGTGTTATCAATATAAATTATATCTAAATGAACTGTGCAATGATTCTACTATATATAATACAAATTGACTGTGTATTTAAAAATATGACCATTTTTTTTGGCGCCCCCCCCCCCCCCCCCCCCCATCTGTTGGGCCTGTTTTCTAGCGAAGAAGCCTGATTCGTCTCGTCAACGCCCAGCCTAAACCCTTGGACCTAGAAAGCTGCTTTTTTTCACCGGTATTGATATAAAGACAGACGAGGAATAAGAAAAGATTTTTCGAAATTCAACCCCTAGAGGTGAAATAAGAGATTCGCGGGTGAAATCGTAGGCTGGAAAGCTAGTTTAATATAAAAATCTGCTATAACTTTGAATGTGTTTATCATTACAGAAAAAGCTACATGCTATTAATATTCATGTTTGTATTATAAAAACAATATCTCTTTAAGTTGCTAATTTGCTTAAGTATGTTTATTTTGTTTACGACATTTGTGATGATACACGTACAGACGGACGTACCTACATGTATGTATTGTCAACGAGATACAATTAACACGTGGAATTATTCCGAGTGGACATATTATCATGTTCATAACGATTCGACACGTCAATAACTTTAATGTTTACTTAATTTCGCATGAATGACGAAGTTGATAAAGTTCAATTTCAAATGGCTCACATTCATAAAAACAAACGAAGAGGAATTAAATATCAAACGTATAGTGTGTTAGTCAAAATTAACGTACAAGTTACGTCCAAAGAATAACATAAATTAATGAAGCGACCAGCTTTGTGAATCTAATATAATCCCACTAATATTATAAATGTGAATATTTGGATGGATGTATGTTTGTTACTCTTTCACGCAAAAACGGCTGAACAGATCTGGTTGAAATTTGGCATAGAGCTAGATTATAGTCTGGAATAGCATATAGGCTACTTTTTATCTCGGGAAAAGATAAGATCCCTCGGGAACGCGGGTGAAACCGCGCGGAACAGCTAGTTAATTATAAGTGATAAAATTGCCTAAGTAAGGACAAAAATCCCATAAAGTCTTCAAGACTTCTTTCTTGAATTACTGTAAATTCTGGAATACCTTGAAATGTTTGCCATTCTGGTAGATAGACAGACGGATACTATAAAGGAACCACCGTGCTATAGTTTCTTCTCGACGTTTTTCTTCATCCCATGCTCATGCTGATAGCTTTACTAGTAAGTATTTATCGTAGTCTTTATATTTTTGAATCGTCAGTACCTGTGATTGCTTGAGTAGCAGCAGACGCTTCTCTGGCGAGACGTCCTTCTTGTACCGCATCAGTAAGTACAGCCGCCCGATGTCAGGACATGTCGACAGCAGCCGCTCCACCAGCACCTTGACGAACAAAGCTTTATACATAATATCTTGGGACATTCTTAATGTTCAGACATGTTACTACCACATCCAGTCCGTCTAAAAAGACGTACCGCGTCTAACTTTACTGATCTATCAATGCACATTCTAAACCAGTGAGATTAAAAACTACAAAATTTTGCACACAGGTTCTAACGCAGGCTTTTTTCAATCCCTGAGGGGGTAAATATAGGATCGCAAGTGAAACCGCGGAGAAAAACAGTATCATATCCGATAACCTTGATGGAAAGTCAGACGTGTAGAAATAGCTTGTGATAATTGATTTTGAGTATTGGCTGTTATTTGAGTTGCCAACATTTGTGGATTACCTTCTTGTTATATCAACTGTTTATATACCAAATATTATTCTATATCTATAGATATTTCCAATATTTACTTTCCTACGTTATGTCGATACACTAGTCTACGCCCGCGGCTACAGTCGCATGGATATTATGTTTCTAATGTAGCCTGGAACTTTCTAACCTACGTAAATCAGAAAACCGCACCAAAATAAAGACCAAGAGAGAGTGGTCACCTGATGTTAAATGCCTACCGCCGCCTCTAGACATTAACTAACAATACCAGGGGACTGGGGGGATTGACAATGTGTTGTTAACCTAGCCTTGAAGGCATCTAAGGCCTTTGAGGCTCTCAAGTACACCTGCCAGATGTTGCCAGTCGAGTGCCTACTACAACGTACTCTACCTGCAAGTGTTTCTAGCACGCTAACGGACGGACAAAGAAACGTTGCGATATGTACAGTAAGTAAGTAAGATGCATTCAAGTATAACCTCCTAGTTAAATAATGTGAGCGCTTCGAATGCGACTCACGCTTCCAACTAATGTATTCACTAACCAACACTCACTATATTCATACGTCACTTGTATGTATTCTAGTGGGAAGTAGGTAGGTACTTAGAACAAGTTTCCGGAGTCAAAGTCAAAGTCGAAACCATTTATCATAGTTAGTTACAGAACCTTCAACAATAAATTGGTGACGCAAACTGAACATCAGGGGTTGAGTCAAGACAAGACAAGACAAGACAAGACACATTGTCACGTCATCAAAACGTATTAGTTATATTGTTGACAAGGAAATAAGAAACCTTACAATATTGTATGTTATTAAATACATTTATCAGTTAAATATTTGATCTGTATTGTTCTTGAGTAGTCGCAGGTCGCAGGTCGCAGGTCGCAGGTCGCAGGTCTCACTAAACTAATAGTGAAGATCCGACGAAGTGTCAATACTTATTCATAATTAATGTTAAAATATTTTTAGCTCGCGGTTCCTCTTGTTTTATTTGAGCTTTGTTTGCCAAAATATTGGATAGAATGTCTGTCGCTAGTTTTTATCTAAACCCGGAACGAAATCTCTAGTGTACTGCGCCAATGCAATCTCTAGTCACGTGGGTTCACGTCACAACACATTTCGACTCCAAATCATTGTGAAATGTTTTGATGTTTGTTACTGAATCACACAAAACACCTGAACGTAATTTGATGAAACTTGTCACACAGGTAGATTATATCTTGGAATAAAATATCGTCAATGAAAAGTTAAAAACATAACATAATAATATTAAACTTGGCCGTGTCTGTGTGTGTATGCCCTTTTGCCCTCTCCTTGATAGGGAGCTGGGAGCTGGGAGTGCACGTGTCACGTGATCATTATCTTTAATTTGTTAAAAGTAGATAGTAGAGAGTTCAGGAACAGACTAGGTTTGTGGTTTGTTTGTAAGAGATTCATTCAATATAAAGCTTTTTTCATTATCAGCACAGCAGAGATAGTTACATGGGCTATATTATATTTTAATTCCCTCAAGAATGCGGGTGAAACAGATATACATATAGCAATGATAGCTCAGTGGAAGGAAAACATGGTGCATGGTGAGGAAACCACAGCACGGTGGCACTTTGTAGTAGGTACTCGACTGACTGGATACCACATAGGTACCTACAAGTTGAACTGTCGACAAGCACCTGATCGTGTGTTCCGACAGTTGCACTTGAGAGCCAGTTCCCATCTAGGCTTTGTGTGCTTACCACGATGAGATTGCACTCAAACACAAGCTTATCCAAAGAAACAATAAATAAGTTGCGCCATCTAGCTAGTGGATGGGTGGGTGGGTAGGTAGGTACCTTGCCCATGAATCCAGTAGCGCCGGTGATCAACAACGACCGTCCCGCGTAGAACTGCGGCACGAAGGGACCCGCTCCCTCCGCCCCCGGCCCCGCTTGCACGCCTGAGGGGCCGTTAGAGCTCGAGGGGCCGTTTGAACTGGAAGGGCCATCAGGCGTGCCGTGCATGTGAGATGACGCTGTGAGCGCCACCATGGCGTCGTCAGGAAGTACCTGAAAGTATTAGTAGGTTAGTTTTAGGATCAGATGGTGTGTGAAGAATGTTCTGGAATTAAGTATAACTCAAGAATCTACCCTTTCTATGTATTATATACCTACAAATAAGCGCTATTCTCGAGTTACTAAATATTGTTTATAATTTACAGTTAGTCTGTCATTCATTACTCATTCTGAATGTTGGGCAATGAAAGAGGTGAATGAGAGAAGAGTGCTTGTGGCTGAGATGCGAATGCTGAGGTGGATGTGTGGCGTTACGAGAATGGATAAGATAAGGAATGAGTATATCAGAGGAAGCTTGAAAGTAGCACCAGACACTGAAAAGATGAAAGGAAATAGATTGGCTTGGTATGGGCATGTCATAAGGAGAGATGAAAGTCATTTAACAAAAAGAGTATTGAGCATGAGTGTGGATGGATATAGAGGTAGAGGAAGGTCGAAGAAGGTATGGATGGACTGCGTGAAGAATGATATGCATATGAAAGGTGTGAGTGCTGAGACGACTAGTGATAGAGCGGAGTGGAAGAGGAAAACATGTTGTGCCGACCACACCTAGCGTGGGTTAAGAAAGAGAAGAAGAAGAAGTCATTCATTACTCAGTTCTCAATCTAATATTATAAGTGACAGTTACTAAATTCAAATTCAATTTAGGAACACTTACCTATTGAACGTCATTTTGATCTATCATCTGTTACCATCATTTAAATAATGAACTATCAGGGATGAGACGGCCAAATAACAATGGATCGACCCTTCCAGTAGTCGCACATTACACCTTGGTTACAACCTCTTTGAGTTTGAGGCTGTATGGTCTAAAACCCTTTGCCTGCACTACAAGTCTACAATAGAAGAAATGTCCCTATCTGACAGCCAACTCTACCAGATGGTTTCCTGTTACACACTTCCGTCCCTTTTCATGAAATCACTCCCACAGATAGCAGGAAAGCGAGGAAACATGTTACACACAAGAACGCATTACACATCAATCAATATTTAAAAAAAAACTCACCAAAAATAATGATTGAAATATATCCAAAATACTTAGAGAGCACAAAACAATTATTTAAACACAATTATTGATATGATTCACTTTACTACACCTATTATTATTATTATTTAAAATGATTATGTGTTATTTGTATTTAATTTAATATTACTTAGGTAATGTAATGTAATGTGAGAGAGTAGAGATGATGTGCGTGTGTGTGTGCCGCGCTCCACCTTTATATGTATATTGGTGTGTTTACGTTATAATATCACCTTGTTTTAGGGATCCGTATGATGTGGAACCATCACGACATAATTATCATCAACATGTCATACATTTTTAAGACCTGTTTTATTGATAAAACTTATACAACATCTAAACTAATATCATAAAGAGAAAACATTTGATTTTTTATCTGAAAAAATACTAAACAGATGTAAAAAATTTCACTTCACCTTTAGAAAGCAAAATTTTTTTTAAAGGTCATGGGCCACCTGATGGTAAGCGGTTATTGTCACCTATATTTTGAACTCGTGTGATACGGCGCGGGCGGGGCGGAACAAATATATAAAAGTAGTGGGATGCCTCATGCCGGATGCCGGATGCCGGTTACATCTTGGAGAAGGACATAGGATACTTTGAATCCCGGGAAAGGATAAAATCCGTCGGGAGCGCGGGAGAAACCGCGAACTGCGGGGGACAGCCAGTGTGCTCATACTAATATTATAAACATATATATATATTTTGTTTATTTGTTACGATTTAACTCAAAAACTGTTCGACCGATTTTAAAAATTCTTTCACCATTACAAATCCAAATGACCCCTTAGTAACAAGCTTTTTAGTATTTGTTCCGGGAAAAGATAAGATCCCAGGGACACGCGGGTGAAACCGCGGGACACATGTTCCCTCTAATGATAAAGATAAGATCCCAGGGACACGCGGGTGAAACCGCGGGACACATGTTCCCTCTAATGATAAAGATAAGATCCCAGGGACACGCGGGTGAAACCGCGGGACACATGTTCCCTCTAATGATAAAGATAAGATCCCAGGGACACGCGGGTGAAACCGCGGGACACATGTTCCCTCTAATGATAAAGATAAGATCCCAGGGACACGCGGGTGAAACCGCGGGACACATGTTCCCTCTAATGATAAAGATAAGATCCCAGGGACACGCGGGTGAAACCGCGGGACACATGTTCCCTCTAATGATAAATCATTCGCTCAAAATGATAATAACGGAACCCTCTCTGATATTAGTATATCACTCACTTGGCCAGGAAGCAGGCAGCAGGCAGCAGGCAGCAGGCAGCAGGCAGCAGGCAGCAGGCAGCAGGCAGTAATGGGCTGGCTCATCAATCACATATTAGCTAGATCCTGATGAGGCTTGAGTCTTAACATCGTATTACTATTAATGTTTATAAAATCATTTTATTCGCATCTTTTTTGGTGCCGCAAGTGTTAATTAAAGTAAATAATAATGTAGTCACGTGACGCCATCATCGCCATGATGGTACATACATATCTACCTTGTTTTTATTCATTAAACGCATGTTACATACATAACTACGTCATCTATATTAGAGTCGCCTTACCTTACCTTACCTTACCTTACCTTATGAATATAACTCATTAAATGATTGTTCGTTAAGAGAGATTGTTCGAGGGTTCCGTACAAACTTGTAGGTGCGTAAATACTTTGTTGATCGGGAATCCAGTCTGAACATGTTCTTCAGTTAGGGTAGTCTATACGTAACTTTTTGATTTCCTTGAGAACGTGAAGCGGTTAATGTTCCTTAGCTATATGTATACATAATATAGACAAAGACCATCCACAAGCAAGCAGCACCTGTTCACAATGACAAGTACGTCGCGTGTGGCAGCCACCGCACCGGCCCACCGCCCTCCTCCTCCTCGCACATATTGTAGGGAAGTGTGTACACGTACATACATTATTCATACATTAACTCTATTTATTTAACAATGTTGAGGCCATCCTCGCGCGTCTCGGGTATTCCACTCCCACGGTCGACGGTCGACGGTCGACGGTCGACAGTCGACGGTCCACCATTATTATCTACTTCTATATTTAGCTTCGTAAACCTATTATTTTTAAGTATTATGTAAAAGATAATAAAAACCGGCCAAGTGCGAGTCGGACTCGCGCACGAAGGGTTCCGTAAAAAAGGCAAAAAAATCACGTTTGTTGTATGGGAGCCCTCTTAATTTTATTTTGTTTTTAGTATTTGTTGTTATAGCGGCAACAGATATACATAATTTGTGAAAATTTCAAGTGTCTAGCTATCGCGGTTCTTGAGATACAGCCTGGTGACAGACAGACGAACGGACAGACGGACAGACAGAGAAGTCTTAGTAATAGGTAGTAATAATGGGAGTGATAAATATATTTTGTGTCGACATTTAAAATGAAGATGTACAATTGTGTACATTGTGTAGGTACAACTTACTGGGATGTGATCGGCTTTTCTCTTTTATAATAAGCATGTCTTGTACACATAAACCTCCCCGAACAAATTATCTAACTGATGGTGAAAACCGTATCAAAATCCGTTCAGTAGCTATTGAGTTTATTGCGAACATTGAAACAGACAGACAGACAGACAGACGTGGCGGGGTCGGGGGCGGGTTCGGGGACCTTGGTTTATAATGTTAGCATAAGGATGTGAAAAAAGAAATAGCGTTTTATAATTTAAATGAATAACTTTGAATAAATAAATTTTGAACTGCACTGCACTGCACTGCACTGCACTGCACTACACTACACTACACTACACTACACTACACTACACTACACTACACTACACTACACTACACTACACTACACTACACTACACTACACTACACTACACTACACTACACTACACTACACTACACTACACTACACTACACTACACTACACTACACTACACTACACTACACTACACTACACTACACTACACTACACTACACTACACTACACTACACTACACTACACTACACTACACTACACTACACTACACTACACTACACTACACTACACACACTACACTACACTACACTACACTACACTACACTACACTACACTACACTACACTACACTACACTACACTACACTACACTACACTACACTACACTACACTACACTACACTACACTACACTACACTACACTACACTACACTACACTACACTACACTACACTACACTACACTACACTACACTACACTACACTACACTACTCTACTCTACTCTACTCTACTCTACTCTACTCTACTCTACTCTACTCTACTCTACACGCACACACAAACACACACACACACACACACACACACACACACACACACACACACACACACACACACACACGGTTGACAATCGGAACAAGTTGCAATGACGGTTCCGCAAGTGTACTGAACGACTATTTTTAATACAGTTGCGAAAAAATGAAGCAATTTAATAAAATAATAAAAACACAATAAACTCAACTAACTAATCATTTATTTCTTATAAAAGTTATAGTACACATGTACAGTGGCGGAATGAAAAGGTTCGTCAATTTCCAAATTGATTCGTTCAACGTATCGCGAGCACATACTACCTTTTGAAACTATGTTATAGAATAGACTGGAATTATAGAAAATAATGTTTAACTGTTCGTTAATAAAGTTCAAAATTATTCAGATCAAGTTGTTTGACTATTTATCTTTTCAACAAGACTTAGATAAATTAAAACCTTCTTGTTGGTTCAATCTGCCATTATTATTTCAGTTCAATAATATTCAAAACCATTGTCAATCGGTGAATGTCATCATTGCAAAATATCATAATTTCTCCTAAATACCTAACGATTTCATAATGCCAAGACCTTTAAGTGTTGAAGAAAGAGCAGCAATTATTGCCGAACATGAAGCTGGCTACAACATCTCCGAGATATCACGTCGTCTAAATGTGACCAGAGATAGTGTGAGATTCTGGATAAGGAGACATGGCGAAGAAGGTGCACTAGTCGATCATCGTCACAATAATTCTGGTCGCCGCCGCGCCGTCCTATTCTTAACGCTGCACAAAAATCTGACATGAGAAGGCAATTTGAAGAAAACGGCTTTGTGTCAACGAGTCATTTCGCCCAAATATATAATGTTTGTCCAAGAGTGATAAGAAACGCATTACACTCAATGGGATTACATTATCGACGACACGTAAAAAAAGTTGCTCTCACAACGGCTCATAAGGAAGCACGCTTAAGATTTGCTCAGACTTATTTGAACTTCGATTGGAGTACCACTATATTTACCGACGAAAAATGTTTTAAGTCGAGCCAACATGGGAGGCTTCATTTGTGGAGATTTAATAGTACGAGATATACAGAAGACCATGTAGTGCCCAATTTCAGTTCTGGACGAATCTCGGCCAATATATGGGGGTGGATGTCAGCGGATGGAGTAGGCGATCTCGTTCTCCTTCCTTCAAGGGCAAACGCAACACACTATCTGTCTGTTTTAGAAGACAGTATGCTACCAAGTGTCCGTACCGTGTATCCAGCTGATGAGGTACCTGAGGTCAGATATGTCCAGGACAATGCTCGCACGCACACTGCTCGTATTGTGAATCAATGGTTCAACCGGCATAGCGATATAGTGGTGATACCCTGGCCGGCAAGATCTGCAGATTTAAACCCTATAGAAAACTTATGGGGTTTAATGGTACAGCGATGGGAAAATAGAAATGAAAGGACCAAAGAGGCTTTAGAAAACCACTGCCGAATTATTTGGGAAGACACTAGAGGCACGGATCTATGCTCTCGTCTAGTGGGTTCCATGAGAAATAGGTTACAATGTGTGATTGAAGCTAATGGTGGTTATACCCGTTATTAAAAATAAATGTCATTAAACTTATTCGTAGTTTTCATTAACTTTTGCTTGTTATTTTATAGTTGTCATTTTATTGTTGTTTTAATACATTTTGTAACATTGCATTGATGGGATAGAAATAAAATTAATAGTTTAAAAAAACTAAAAAACACGCTTTTATAAAAAACCTAACTAAAAAGTAAAAAATGTGTAAACAAAATTTAAATTAAGGATAGTGTGATTAGCAAAAAAAATTTATTTTATTATAAAAAAGCGTGGGGTGCTTAAGATTATATGATTAAGATTATACCACTTGGCTATGATCAAGATCTTGATGGAAGTAGTCATTTTGAAAATGTCTTAAAAAGCACCCCACGCTTTTTTTTTAAATAAAATTAATTTTTTTGCTAATCACACTATCCTTAATTTAAATTTATTGATTTTTTTAAACTATTAATTTTATTTTCTACTTCTTAGTTTGGTTATTTTCAAAAGCGTGTTTTATGAAAGTAGGTTCAATTTGGCCCATTCTCCCCTTTTAATGCGCCAGCGATGCTGGGTTTAATTAAATCTGATCGTGGTCAAAGTTTTACAATTACAAGACCTTACTAACAAGTCTAAACACGGCTATGATACGATACACGCTTTCGTTTCACTTCACTTGTGCACCGAAATTATTCAATAAAACTCAAAATACACGAATTTAATGAAAATAAAACGAAAACGCAACGTCACTCTGCAAGTTCCCGCCAAAAAGTCCCATTACATAGTTACATACAAGTGAACCTAATAAAAGCGTGTTAAAAACAAGCAAAACCTTATACGATAGCAAACGTCATATTTATTTAAATGTTAGCAGCACTGTTTCTTGCACTGGTATGTTGGCATAATTGATTCTTGCAGTACTAGTGCAAGCGAAAACCGACTCTAAGGTGACGAACCTTTTCATTCTGTGACTGTACATTGAAATTGGTACAGTTTTTTAAACTTACTGGGGAAGTTTTAGGTTGCATATTTACACTATTATTAATTTCGTATGATTGTTCATGTATATTTGTCATACAATGTTTGTGCAATTATATTGATTCCGGTGGTGTTAATTAAAAAAAAATAGGGTTGAAATTACTCATTTTGTGCAACAAACAACTAAACTCGCAAAGAAAATTTCTGGAAAATGGCGCCAACCGTAGAATATAAGCAGAGTTTTTTTTCTTCACCCAAAGGGAACTATTCATACAGCTTAGTCTTCAGTATATTTTTTTTATTGATATGAAATGAAAATGAAATTTAATGAGATGAAATGAAATGAAACCTAAGCTAACTCATTCAATTAAATCATTAAATCTGATATTGAAATAAATTAGTAGCTTCTTTTTAGAAATATACGTATTTGTATGAATCACAAAAACTCTTTAGTAAAAACTTTATGGTTGGTTTTTCTTTTTATAGACATTATTTTGACAGTTGGGAAAGAGACGCACTAGTTCGGTAAAGGTAAAAAAAAAGCACTATTATGTAATAGCCCACATCCCGAACGCTATACTTGCCTGTAATACACCACTTTTTGAGCAACTGTATTAAAAAGTAATGAATTGGCTATTTGTCAGTTTTCGGAAAAGTATTTAAAAAATTGCGTAGGCTTATTTTAGACGCCTCACATATTTTTTTCTCAAAAAACCCTTATTTATTGTATAAAAAAATTATTCATTAATTTGAAACTCGCGCGACAACAGCCGGTCACGTGACATTTGCTACTGTGACGTCATACCGCAATCCTACTAATATTATAAATGTTAAAGTTTGGATGGATGTATGTTTGTTACTCATTTACGACAGAACGGCTGAACGGATCTGGATGAAATTTGGCACAGAGATAGATTATAGTCTGGAATAGCGCTGTTGACGATGATGAAACCGCCCGCCCGCTGCTTACCTGTAAAATAAATAAATGATTAAAATACATAAAAATATAATAAATAAATAGAAATAATAAAAAGAGAAATTAAAATGGTTAAATACATGTATTACATGTACCTACTTAGATATATAACAATTAAAATGTTTACTCACCTTAAATATTGTACTTTGAAGAGTTATGTACCTATATTTTATTAATAAAGAAAAGTCATATGGAAGATGTCGCGTACTTACCGTAATTAGCAAATAATTAAATACTGGTGCATATAGATGTGACGTGGTGCCTTTTTTAAGTTTCTTTTTGAAGTCGGTTTTATTTGTTAAAAAATATTTTATTTTTCGATTTTTAGTGATGAGTATACCTAACAAGGATCTTAATTAGAAAGAAAGAAAGAAAAGAAAGAAAGAAAAAACATTTATTGACCCACGAGTAGTAATTAGGTATTATTTGTTTACAAACTGAACATTTTGGCATATTGAACCGTATGAAGTAAGCCCAACAAAAGGTTACTACTGTAAATCGTTGAGGAATTCCCTCGAATGTCTATGGTTTCCATCATTAGACCTGTAATGGCACTTAAATCCCATATGGGTGCAAAGTTCTCATCAATAGTAATTAATTAAGTCCAAACACAAGGTAGCTACTCTAAAACATTGAGGAGTTCCCTTGACTGTCCTTCGTCTTCATCATCAGACCCCTAATGACAGTCACAACCCATCTAGATGTAAAGTTCTCATCAATACAAATTAATCAAGCCCAAACACCAGGTAACTGCTGTAAATCGTTGAGGAGTTCCCTCGACTGTCTCCATCATCAAATCGGCTCCAGACCTTCATTAAGTAGTAGTGCTTTAAAATACTCAATGAAAAAATTTACAAACGCACTAGTCTTCCCTGCGATTTTCGAAGGTTTCCCTCGATTTCTCTGGGATTCCATCATCAGATCCTGGTTTCCTTACCACCCTTGAAATATATCCTTTCCAACCAAAAAATAATGATCAAAATCGGTTCATAAATGACGAAGTTATCCGCGAACACACCTAAAAAAAAAAAAAAAAAAAAAAAAAAAAAAAAAAAAAAAAAAAAAACAAATATACGGTCGAATTGAGAAACACCTTTTTTTTTTTTTTTTTTTAAGTGAGATATCACTAATGTATCACGTTTGAATTTGGAATGGTCCGTTATCTCAAGGGGGCGGGGGAGGGGAGGGGGTAAAGTGAGATATCACTAATGTATCACGTTTGGAATGGTCCGTTATCTCAAGGGGGCGGGGGAGGGGAGGGGGTAAAGTGAGATATCACTAATGTATCACGTTTCGGTGAACGTGCGATTTGTTAGCCGAAAATAAATAATATTCTGAATTTGATTACCCACAGATGGGGGATTAGTTAGTTAGTTAGTTAGTTAGTTAGTTAGTTAGTTAGTTAGTTAGTTAGTTAGTTAGTTAGTTAGTTAGTTAGTTAGTTAGTTAGTTAGTTAGTTAGTTAGTTAGTTAGTTAGTTAGTTAGTTAGTTAGTTAGTTAGTTAGTTAGTTAGTTAGTTAGTTAGTTAGTTAGTTAGTTAGTTAGTTAGTTAGTTAGTTAGTTAGTTAGTTAGTTAGTTAGTTAGTTAGTTAGTTAGTTAGTTAGTTAGTTAGTTAGTTAGTTAGTTAGTTAGTTAGTTAGTTAGTTAGTTAGTTAGTTAGTTAGTTAGTTAGTTAGTTAGTTAGTTAGTTAGTTAGTTAGTTAGTTAGTTAGTTAGTTAGTTAGTTAGTTAGTTAGTTAGTTAGTTAGTTAGTTAGTTAGTTAGTTAGTTAGTTAGTTAGTTAGTTAGTTAGTTAGTTAGTTAGTTAGTTAGTTAGTTAGTTAGTTAGTTAGTTAGTTAGTTAGTTAGTTAGTTAGTTAGTTAGTTAGTTAGTTAGTTAGTTAGTTAGTTAGTTAGTTAGTTAGTTAGTTAGTTAGTTAGTTAGTTAGTTAGTTAGTTAGTTAGTTAGTTAGTTAGTTAGTTAGTTAGTTAGTTAGTTAGTTAGTTAGTTAGTTAGTTAGTTAGTTAGTTAGTTAGTTAGTTAGTTAGTTAGTTAGTTAGTTAGTTAGTTAGTTAGTTAGTTAGTTAGTTAGTTAGTTAGTTAGTTAGTTAGTTAGTTAGTTAGTTAGTTAGTTAGTTAGTTAGTTAGTTAGTTAGTTAGTTAGTTAGTTAGTTAGTTAGTTAGTTAGTTAGTTAGTTAGTTAGTTAGTTAGTTAGTTAGTTAGTTAGTTAGTTAGTTAGTTAGTTAGTTAGTTAGTTAGTTAGTTAGTTAGTTAGTTAGTTAGTTAGTTAGTTAGTTAGTTAGTTAGTTAGTTAGTTAGTTAGTTAGTTAGTTAGTTAGTTAGTTAGTTAGTTAGTTAGTTAGTTAGTTAGTTAGTTAGTTAGTTAGTTAGTTAGTTAGTTAGTTAGTTAGTTAGTTAGTTAGTTAGTTAGTTAGTTAGTTAGTTAGTTAGTTAGTTAGTTAGTTAGTTAGTTAGTTAGTTAGTTAGTTAGTTAGTTAGTTAGTTAGTTAGTTAGTTAGTTAGTTAGTTAGTTAGTTAGTTAGTTAGTTAGTTAGTTAGTTAGTTAGTTAGTTAGTTAGTTAGTTAGTTAGTTAGTTAGTTAGTTAGTTAGTTAGTTAGTTAGTTAGTTAGTTAGTTAGTTAGTTAGTTAGTTAGTTAGTTAGTTAGTTAGTTAGTTAGTTAGTTAGTTAGTTAGTTAGTTAGTTAGTTAGTTAGTTAGTTAGTTAGTTAGTTAGTTAGTTAGTTAGTTAGTTAGTTAGTTAGTTAGTTAGTTAGTTAGTTAGTTAGTTAGTTAGTTAGTTAGTTAGTTAGTTAGTTAGTTAGTTAGTTAGTTAGTTAGTTAGTTAGTTAGTTAGTTAGTTAGTTAGTTAGTTAGTTAGTTAGTTAGTTAGTTAGTTAGTTAGTTAGTTAGTTAGTTAGTTAGTTAGTTAGTTAGTTAGTTAGTTAGTTAGTTAGTTAGTTAGTTAGTTAGTTAGTTAGTTAGTTAGTTAGTTAGTTAGTTAGTTAGTTAGTTAGTTAGTTAGTTAGTTAGTTAGTTAGTTAGTTAGTTAGTTAGTTAGTTAGTTAGTTAGTTAGTTAGTTAGTTAGTTAGTTAGTTAGTTAGTTAGTTAGTTAGTTAGTTAGTTAGTTAGTTAGTTAGTTAGTTAGTTAGTTAGTTAGTTAGTTAGTTAGTTAGTTAGTTAGTTAGTTAGTTAGTTAGTTAGTTAGTTAGTTAGTTAGTTAGTTAGTTAGTTAGTTAGTTAGTTAGTTAGTTAGTTAGTTAGTTAGTTAGTTAGTTAGTTAGTTAGTTAGTTAGTTAGTTAGTTAGTTAGTTAGTTAGTTAGTTAGTTAGTTAGTTAGTTAGTTAGTTAGTTAGTTAGTTAGTTAGTTAGTTAGTTAGTTAGTTAGTTAGTTAGTTAGTTAGTTAGTTAGTTAGTTAGTTAGTTAGTTAGTTAGTTAGTTAGTTAGTTGCTTAGGTTTAGGTTAGGTTAGGTTAGGTTAGGTTAGGTTAGGTTAGGTTAGGTTAGGTTAGGTTAGGTTAGGTTAGGTTAGGTTAGGTTAGGTTAGGTTAGGTTAGGTTCCCCCCCGACTGTGTTGCCACCTTGTCGTGGTGGGGGGGCTTGCGTGTCCCTATGATCTCTGAGGCTTTACCGGCAGGGTCACCCATACCGGCCAGGCTCGGGGTGAGGGTCCAGACGAAGAGCAACACTCCCTTCCCCATCCTTCCCTCGTTCCGCTTCCCATCCTCAAAGGGCGGTCTTCTCCCGGTACTTCTCTCATCAGGAGAGTGGACCGGCGATGTTGACTGTCCCAAAATCCTTTCCCTTTCCTTCCCTTTTCCTATTTTCCCAACAGGTCCGACGGAGTGGCGGCGGGTCCGGTGTGCACTTACACTGCCCCGGACTGGCCTTTTTCAAGGCCAACGCCGGTCGACCCGTAATCCGCAACGATGGCAGTGGGCCTATGCGGACCGGGGGGCTCTGCCTTAGCCAGCAGGGCCTGCGAGGAAGAAATCCTCTATAAAAAATCACCCGAATCTCAAGCGGCGCCGCACCGTGAGGAGATGAATGGCTCCACGGAATTGGAGTTCCTAGTGCGTGTCCCCACACTGGCACCTGTCGCCCCCAGTGTGGGTTACAAATCAAGACTTTCCCAGGCACGGGATCTCGGCCTGTGGACGACTTTTAATTCTCTCATGCTCGTGGGCTTAATTATGGAACAAAAAAATAAAACTGACGATTTGACGAAGGAGGAGGAGAAGATGGAGGAGGACAGGATGGAGGAGAAGGTGACAAAGGAGGTGTGTCCTAGAAGATTACGTGTCGCACTAACCAGGTTGTCGGAGTCAGACTCGGACGGCAGCCTGATGACCGTTCAATCCTCTGGGACGGAGTCAGACGCGGGACTAGTTGGTCGCGTCTGGCGGAAACGTGGTCTGAGTGCATCAGACGATGAGGAGGAGATGATGTCGCCGACCAAAGGGGCGGCACATAAATCTAAAAGGGGGAGGGGCCGCCCGCCAACAACAGGCAAATACGTGGGCCTGGCGCAAGCCAAAGCGCAGCTCAGCGCTGCCAAAGAGGCCGAGCTCCGCCTGGAAGCGGAAGAGAGGATGGCCGGCATGGCAAGGACTCTTCAGGAGTCCAGAAAAGCCAACCGCCGTGCCCTCAACCCTCCCACTGCGGGAGAAGACTCAGCGCAGACCATGTCTGCGCTAAACCAGATGGTAATGGACGCCGCGGACACTATAGTCAACGTGGCCGTGACGTCCAAAAATCTGAAGGGCACATCTGTGCGGGCTCTGAAAGAAGCAGCGGTCCTCATCAAAGAGGCCGTGGCAGGTCTAAGGGCCCGCACAATTACGGAGGAGGTCGCCAAACTAGAGGCGGCCAACTCGCAGCTCTCGAGCCAGTTGGCAGAGTTGCGAGCAGAGGTGGCTGAGTTGAGGCGGCAGCCGGCAGTAGTGCCGAACGCTGCGGTGCCCGACACCTCCTCTATCAAGGAGATGATGGAGGAGGTCTCGCGTACAAGCTTCGCACAATTTGGTGCGATGCTGAACGCGAGATTCGCGGGCATCGAGGACCGCCTGCTGCCGGAGCAGCGCCTCAGGCCGCCACTAGCGGCCGACAAGAGGAGGGTGGAGGAGGCAGCGAAGATCACTTCGCCGCAGCCCTCAACTTCGGGGGTTCTAGCCACGGCTGCCCCTAAGCGACCGCTATCAAAGGCGACAGCTCCCCCCCCAGCCTGCCAGTCTCAAAAGACGGGTAAAGGTAAGGGGAAGGGTAAGAAGACGGCGGCCGCAAAGGAGGCGGCCAAAGCTAGGGACTCGGGCCCGTTTGTGCCTGCCCCTCCACCACCTCCATTGAAGGAGCCGTGGAACCTGGCGACACGGCGGGGCACCAAAAAAGTCCCCCCGAAAAAGGTGGAGGAGCGGGCGCCGGTCTCCAAACCGGCCCCCTCCAAAAAGGCGACGGCTAAGCTCCGTCCACCGCGCACGGCAGCGGTGACTATCACCCTGCTGCCTGCCGCGGCAGAGAAGGGCGTGACCTATCGACGGGTCATGGCCGAGGCTCGTAGTTCTGTTGACTATGAGAGCCTCGGCATTGAGGAGCTGCGCTGCAGGACGACGGCCACAGGCGCCCGCATGCTCGAAGTTTTCGGCGATGCGGGCTCCACGAAGGCAGACTCCCTGGCTTCAAAGCTCAGGGAGGTCCTGAGCGCAGAAACCGTGAGAGTCACGCGCCCTCTCAAAAGGACGGAGCTAAGAGTCATCGAGCTCGAAGACTCGGTGACGGAGGAGGAAGTGGTGACGGCTGTCGCCAAAAAGGGAGAGTGCCCCGCCGATCTCATCAAAGCTGGTGTGATCGGCGCTGGCGGCTCACTGTGGCTGAGTTGCCCGGTGGAGGCCGCAAAAAAGGTGGTCGCGGCTGGCCGCCTCAGGGTGGGCTGGGTATCAGCACGAGTCGTGCTGCTCGATACCCGGCCCCAGCGGTGTTACCGCTGCCTAGAGGTCGGTCATCTCGGCGCCAAATGTGCGGCTGATACGGACCGCAGCGGCCTCTGTTACCGCTGCGGAAAACCGGACCACCGGGCAAAAAGTTGTCAGGCCGAGCCGCACTGCGCCGTCTGCGCAGCGGCGGGTAGACCGGCGGGTCACCCCCTTGGTGGAGCCGGGTGCCAAAATGGCCACAAGTCTGGGCCTAAAAAGAGTCCCCAAAAGGGACGCAAAAGGCCCAGAAAGAAGAAGAAGAAGAAGGCCGGGGCAAAGAAAGCCCCTGAGCCGACCCAGTGCCCAGCGGGCACAGCGCAGGAGCCCATGGAAACCGCCATTTAATGCGTCTATGGCACCTACTGCAGGCGAACATCAACCACTCTGCCAGGGCTCAGGACTTGCTTGTCCAGACCATGGCGGAGTGGGAGATACAGGTAGCCGTGGTTGCCGAGCCTTATTTTGTCCCCCTCCGGGATGACTGGGTTGGGGACCGTGAGGACTCGGTGGCCATCGTCGCCCATGCCTCCGCGGGGGCTCCGCCCTTCGAACGCGTTACGAAGGGTCGGGGCTGCGTGATGGCTGTCGTGGGCGACGTTGCAGTAGTGGGGGTGTACTTTTCACCCAATCGGAGTCTCGCCGAGTTTGAGCAGTTGCTCGTCGAGGTCGGGGCTCTGATGGGGCAAGTCACCCCCAACCCCGTGCTAGTCGCCGGGGATTTCAACGCCAAATCTACGGCGTGGGGATCTTCGGTGACGGATGCGCGGGGCGAGGTGCTGGAGGACTGGGCGGTCTCCGTGGGACTGGCCGTCCTCAACACGGGCTCGGAGAACACGTGCGTGCGGCAACAGGGTGGGTCCATCGTCGATATTACGTTCGCGACAGCCCCCCTGGCGCGCCGTGTCCAGAACTGGCGGGTGGAGGTGGACGTGGAGACACTGTCGGATCATCGCTATATCCGATTCGACGTCTCCACGCTCCCTACCTCCCAACCGAGTAGAAATACCCCCCGTGTTGGGGACGGCCGGCGTTGGGTACTGGGTCGGCTGAACCGAGAGGTCGCCGCAGAGGCGGCCATAATCGAGTCCTGGGTGTCGGGACCCAACATCGTCGCCGACGTTGACGAGGAGGCGGAACGCCTCGGCACTTCGCTCACTCGCATCTGTGATGCGGCGATGCCGAGGGCGAGACCCCTCCCTCCGAGGCGTCGGGTGTATTGGTGGAACAATGAGCTCCGCGACATGCGTCGAGCCTGTGTGCGCGCCCGCCGTCGATACACCCGATGCAGGCGACGACGGGTCAGAGACACCCAGGAGGAGAGCGCCTCCTACGCCGCCTATAGAGAGCTGCGCAAGGCCTTTCAGGCGGCAATTGCGCAGGCAAAAGAGGCGGCGTGGGAAGAATGGCTGGCGATTCTCGACGGGGATCCCTGGGGAAGGCCGTACAGGGTCGTGCGAAACAAGCTACGGCCCTGGGCTCCCCCCCTGACGAGCAATCTCCAGCCGGCGCTCCTCGACGAAGTGGTGGGCACCCTTTTCCCACAGCGGGGACAATGGGTGCCCCCAACGATGGGCTCTCATCCGGTGCGAGACGTCGGGGACGAAGTTCCCCCAGTGTCTGATGGGGAACTTGGGGCGGCCATTCTTAGAATGAAATCGAAGAAGACCGCCCCGGGCCCGGATGGTGTGCCGGGCTGCGTCCTGGCGATCGCGCTGGATGAGATCGGTGAGAGGGTGAGGTCTCTGTTCGACGCGTGTTTTGAGCGGGGTCGATTCCCCCGGAGGTGGAAAACGGGAAAGCTCGTCCTGCTTCCTAAGGGCGGGCGCCCGGCCGGACTGCCGTCGTCCTACCGTCCGATTGTGCTGCTCGACGAGGTGAGTAAGTTATTCGAGCGTGTTCTCGCTGCTCGCCTCGTCGAGTCCATGGATCCGGATTTGGATGACGCACAGTTCGGTTTCCGTCGGGGTCGATCGACCCTGGACGCGATCGCGCGGGTCAGGGACCTCGCCGAGGAGGCCGTCTCCCAGGGTGGTGTGATGTTTGCGGTGTCACTCGACATCCGCAACGCTTTCAACACGCTGCCCTGGGAAACCGTGCTGGTCGCGCTGCAGTACCACGGAGTCCCACAGTATCTGCAGCGCGTCGTGGCCGACTACTTCGCCGGGAGAGCGGTGGTCTTCCCGACGAAGAACGGCTCCGGGAGGAGGGAAATGTCGTGCGGTGTTCCACAGGGATCTGTTCTCGGTCCGCTCCTGTGGAACATCGGCTACGACTGGGTGCTGCGCGGGTCGTTGCTACGGGGGGTCGGCGTCACTTGTTACGCTGACGATACCCTCGTCTTTGCCCGCGGCGGCACCTATCGCGAGGCGTCCCTCCTCGCCACGGCGGGTGTGGCCCAGGTGGTGGCAAGGATCCGCGCCCTGGGACTCGAGGTTGCCCTGAACAAGTCAGAGGCTCTCGTGTTCCATGGGCCGCGGCGAGCACCACCACCCGGAGCCACCATTATGGTGGGAGGAACCTCCATCGCCGTCGGGTCGACGATGAAATATCTAGGACTCGTCCTCGACGGTCGATGGAAGTTCGAGGAGCACTTCCGGCGGCTGGCCCCAAAACTGGTGGCCACAGCCGGAGCGCTGGGGCGTGTCCTCCCTAATGTGGGAGGCCCCGGGAGTGCTTGCCGACGGCTATACACCGGTGTGGTGCGCTCCATGGCGCTCTATGGGGCGCCAATATGGGCAGGAGCCATGAGCGCCCGAAACCTGGCCGCGCTACGACGTCCGCAGCGCGCCATGGCGCTCAGGGTGGCCCGAGCGTACCGCACCGTGTCGTGCGTCGGCGCGTGTGTGCTCGCCGGTACACCGCCGTGGGACCTCGAAGCCGAGGTGCTCGCCGCGGTGTACTGGCGAACAAAAGAGGAGTGTGCAGTCGGTGGTGGCCGCCCCCATCAGCGGGAAATTGACCGCTGGAGAGAGGACGCTCGCAACGTCCTCCTCCAAAGGTGGGCGGCCCGCCTCGAAGCTCCCGGCGTGAGTCGGGAGTTAGTGGCCTCCGTTCGGCCTGTCTTTCGACAGTGGCTGGAGCGGGGGCACGGGGCTCTCTCCTTCCACCTGACACAGGTCCTCACTGGGCATGGTTGTTTCGGCGGCTACCTGTGCCGGGTGGCGGGTCGAGAGCCCACAGAGGCGTGCCACCACTGCACGGCGGGGGTCGCGGACACGGCGCAACACACGCGCGAGGAATGCCCTGCCTGGGCAGTGCCTCGCGCCGCCCTGTCCGCGACTGTAGGAGGAGACTTGTCGCTGCCGACCTTGATCGCATCCATGGTCGGCAGCGAGGAGTCCTGGCAGGCGGTCGCGACCTTCTGCGACGTAGTCATGTCGCAGAAGGAGGCGGCGGAGCGGGAGCGAGAGGACGACGCAGACTCGCTTCCACTGCGCCGCCGGAGACGCGGCAGGCGGCGTCTGGCCTTCGCGGGCCGAATGCCGCCGTAGCCTGGGACCTGTGGACGGCAGAATCGGGGGGTTCCGTCGTCTACACTAAGGGTCCCATGCCGAGACGCCCATGTGTTCCTGGGCGCCTCGGCGGAGGGGGCGGGTCTATGTGTTAAGACCCGCCCTACAGAGGTGGGCTCCCCTACAGGGGAGCGACGCCGGCGGGGCAGGCGGAGATAACAAGCCTGGTCCCGTAGCCCCGCCACTATGGCGTGAGAAGGAACACCGGGGTGGTTTTAGTGGGTAAAAATCCCACATAACCCGGTCACGTCCCCCATTGTGACCGGGTATCTTTCTGAAGATTTCCACCTCGTGAAAAAAAAAAAAAAAAAAAAAAAGGTTAGGTTAGGTTAGGTTAGGTTAGGTTAGGTTAGGTTAGGTTAGGTTTTTTTTTTTTTTTTTTTTTTTTTTTTTTTTTTTTTTTTTTTTTTTTTTTTTTTTTTTTTTTAATGTCCGGGAGCGCATTGCGTCCCGGCCCGCGAGCTAACCTCTGATTTAATGATCAGAGCCCTTTTTACTTTATTGTAACAACTCAATATAATTATAATATACTGTAGGGGATGGGTGGATGAAGGATTTGGGATTGGGGTTTGGGGGTTTTTATTAGATTTTTTGATCTTTTGGTATTTTTTATTGTTATTGACATAAGGGATACTTGTTCTTTATACCATATATTTACACATTTGGTTCTTATACGAGTAATATTACATTTAGGTCCTCCCACATATTTTATGTATACACTCAGGCGTAACTCTATCTTTTCTTAAATGCTAATGACACTATATTCGGTAATATATGTATAGCATTTTTTGTTTCCTTATTTATTTCTTTTTATTACTGTTTCGGTTATTTTAATGCAATAATCTATGAATTGTTGCCTAGTGGTTTTATCGTATAGTAGCTTACTGAAATTCTCGGTTGTTATTTTTGTTTCTAATCTATTTTCGATTTCGAATCTTTTGACAGAATGGACGGGGCACTCGGTTATTACATGTTCAAGAGTTTCCGGGACTCCAGGCTGACAGATGCACGATGGGTTCTCCTTGCACCTGAATCGGTTTAGGTACTCGGAGAAACCACCGTGCCCCGTCAGCACCTGGGTGAGCACATTTACTGGTTTTATTGCTTTAATGATTTTGTAAGAGCTAGTTGCGTCGGGGAAGAATAGCTTGGTTGTTTTCGCTGTCTCACCCTCCTGGTATCTCCGATTCCATTCATCAACCGACTCCTTTCGGATTTGTCGCTTGATGAATGAGATCGGACACAGGTCATATTGCGGCTTGGTCTTTGTTTTCAGCGCTGCGTCTTTTGCCAGTTGATCGGCCCTCTCGTTTCCCGCGAGTCCTGCGTGTGCCTTGATCCAGAACAAAGACACAGTTTTGTTCTGAACTCTAATGGCCCGCAGGTTCTCCCGAGTTTTCACTGCCAAAGGGTGGGTTGTGCTGGTGCCAGTTACGGTCTCCAATGCTGCCCTAGAGTCGCTGTAGATTCCGTAACTAGCACCGGCCCCCCCCATTATCTGCTCTGTGGCCTTACATATCGCGAGGAGTTCCGCCTGGTACACCGTGCAGTAAGGGGCTAGCTTAAATTTGAGGGCCTTGGTTTCGGCCGCACCATCCCATAAAGATATTGCGGCCCCAACCTTACCCTCAATTTTGCTGCCATCTGTAAAGATACGGACAGCCTGGGTGTTATGGCTGTCCACTTGCTCTAGGTTTTCCAGGCATATGAACTCCATCGCGGTATGTGCCGCTGGGTGAGGTACGTTCGTGTACTCCACTCGTCGCTCGACCTCCCTGTCCCCCAGCTCCGGCCGGGAAACTCCCCTCCTCGCCTCGTACAGGGCGGCTGCCTCTTGTATACGGAGGTCGAGGGGAAGTATGCCGGCCAGTAGCAATGATGAGTGAAGGGAGGTCGTGCGATACGCCCCACACAGTTTTTGGGCAAAACCCCTTTGGACCGTATTCAAGTGACGCTGGACGCCCAGCTTTTTGGTCGCGGGTGACCAAGCTCCGGCTGCGTATGAGACTATGGGCTCCACCGTAGCAGTGTAGATGGTGCGAACTACTTCTGGGTGGAGCCCCCAGCTGATTTTTGCGGCTCTTGATAGCTGTTTGTAGACTCCGAGTGCCTTTTTGCAGATGTTAGCTGTGTGACTGTTGAAGGTCAGCTTGGAGTCCACTGTCAGTCCCAAGATCTTTATCTCCGGGGCCGTTTCGACATCGATCCCGCCCATGCGCAGGAGTGGGTTGTCATACTTGAGCTTTCTTGTTAGAACCATCGACTTGGTTTTATGTGGTGCAAACTTCAGTTTGTTCTTGACTCCCCACTCCCGCACGTGCTCCAGAGCGGCGTTTGCGCGTCCCGAGATTTCCAGCGCAGTGTCACCGTCGAAGACCAGGATTATATCGTCTGCAAAGGCCTGACAGTAGTCTCCCCGCGCTTGCAGCTCCTGCAGCAGTGGGTCCAGGAGGACGTTCCATAGAATGGGCCCCCCTATCGAGCCTTGGACACACCCCTTTGTTGTGCCCTTTCTGTGTTCCTGGCCACCGTACCTCACACGGACCTTGCGGTCGTGGAGGTAGCTGTCTATTATTCGACGCAAGTTCACCGGGCACTTTTCTTCCGCCAATCTGACTCTGATGGCTGGCCACCAGGCGCTATCGAAGGCGCCCTCTATGTCCAATGATACAACTGTTATAAGTTTTCTGTCTTCCAGTTTGACTTTGATGAGCTGTATCAGGTCATAGAGGGCGTCCTCCGTGCTTCTCTGCGGCATGAAGCCGTACTGTCGCGGGTTTGTACGGGGTACCAGGTACCATTGTAACCTTTTCACTACCAGCTTCTCTAGCACCTTTCCCAAGACTGGCAGCAGTCCGATGGGCCTGTATGACTTCGGGTCAGTGTAGTTTGCTTTGCCAGGCTTTCTCAACACTACGACTGTGGCTTCTTTCCATGTAGAAGGGAAGTGGCCCAGTTGGAGGCACTTATTTACAATGGCCAGGTGAAGTTCTAGATTCCAAGAGACCACCCGGCTGCATATGTCGGCGGTGAAACCGTCCAACCCCGGGGCTTTCTTCGGGTTAAAGCTCTCCATCGCGTTTTGGAGCTCCACACTGGTGAATGGCGGGTCGTGGATTTCTCCAGCGTTCACCTCATCGTTCACCTGGTTCGCTAGGGCTCTAATTCGCTGATGGTGTGAATTGTCGTCCGATTCCAGATCCTCGGGGTAGAACGCCTCCGCCAGGATCTTGGCCGACTCTTCTTGGGTAGCCTGCTTCCCGTTCTTGGTCAATGGGAGATCCTCCTGTCTGCGAGTTGTTCCCTTTATTACCCTGTAGATTCCTTCCCATAGCCCTTCTCTGTCCTGTTTACCGCAGAACTCCTTCCAACTGTTCACCTGTGCTATTTTGGCTTCTGCCTCATATTTCTCTTTGGCTTGTAGATACTCATTGATGACGAAGGCCCTTCGGGTTGTGGCTGCACAGCGGATCCTGCGCCTCTTGGTTACGACTTCTCGCTTCATCTTCTCCAATTTTCCAGACCACCACGGCACACATATTTTTTGGTTAGTTTTCTTCTTTTTTAATGTTTCGTCACATGTTTGTGTAATTGTGTCTGTGTATTTTACTATTACTTCGTCTAGTTGTTCCCTACTTATTATTTCGTTTATTGCTGTTGTGTTTATATTGGTTGCTGCTGTTAATTGGTCCAGTTTATCATTAAACTGGGACCAATTAGCGTTTTTGGTATTATATTTGCGGGTTGTCCTGTTTATGTTGATTCCTTTAGCTTTTTGTAGGTTAATGCGGAATAGTATGCCGTTATGGTCAGATCCGGTGAGGTCTTCTGTTATTTGCCAATCGTGCACCAGCGCGAGAAGATCCTCTGAGCATGCTGTAATATCTACGTGGCTGGTAAGTCTTCTGCCACCTCTTATTGTGTCGAAGGTTGGTTTCTCGCCTTCATTGAGTATCTGCATTCCCCACTCGTCCAATGCGCTGATCGTATCTTCCCCCCTGTGGTCAATTCTGTCACTTCCCCACCAGGTATTTTTAGCGTTAGTATCTCCTCCCATTAGTATGCCCCTCGGCCCCAGCTTCTCGCAGATTTTCCTCAGCTGGTCCAGGTATGGCTCAATTGGTAGATCTGGTTCAAAGTAGAAGGATATGGCTGCGATCTCCCATGCTTCAGTCCGGATTTTCACCACCACGATGTTATTAGTGGTGAACTGCGGGTACTGTATAACGTCTAAGTTGTGGTCATAGACAATTATGGCTGCTTTTACTGTGCCATCTCCTATGCTGGTGTTTTGGTAGATCCTTGCTCCACTTCTATCCTTCATGCTTTTTGTTCCTCCCACATATGGCTCCTGGACCAGCGCTAGGGCTATATTTCTTCTGCCCGCCTCGATCATCAGCTCTTCTGTGGCCAGTTGTTTCCTTTGTAAGTTGGCCTGTGCGACTACATATTGTTTGAGAGCGGAACCCTTTGTGACACCCGGGACAACGTTAGCAATATGCCACGGAGGCTCTCGCTATCTCGTCCCACTTACGTCTTACAGGGCACTCCGTGCTAAAGGCTGTATGGGTTCCTGCTGTCAGTCCTGCCTTTGTGCAATTGCAGCACTGTGGCGGTTCGCCAGAGAGTCGGTCCGCGCAGTCAGCGGACATGTGCGTTCCGCCGCAGTAGCTGCATTTAATTTCTGTTTCTTTGCAGAAACGCCTACTGTGGCCATAGCCGAGACAGTTTGAACATTGGACCAGTGGGGATTGGTCTTCTACATGTACACGCCGGATGTCGACGTGCAAGGTTTCTTGTTCTATGGCTCGTTTCCAGACTATTGGGGAGACACCAACCACTACGTGCGTAGTGTGGGGGTTTCTCGCTCTCCTCCTGAATTTTATTGAGATTCTGTCTTCCCCTTCGCCGAGGCCTTGGAAGACGCTTCGATTCTGGTTCCTAAGTGCTTTTTTGATGTCTTCGTCCGAGTTGTCTCTGAGGACATTTCTAAGGATCAAGAGCGGGTCTTTATTTTTAATTTCTTCGACAGTGAGGTTGTCTCCTTCCTTCTCAAGTCTGGTCTTGATCTTACTGCGTTCTTCTTTGGTTTCCAGCCCAATTATAATTTTCTTGTCCTTTGCCTTCCTCACCCTCTCCACTTTGACCCATCCTTCTTTAGCGTCTATTGCCTGCCTCACCTTTTCCAGTACCTGTTCCCCGGTATTGGATTCATCTTTCGAGGTGACGATGACTGAATGCAGGGTTTTCGGCTTCGGTTTGGGCCTTAGTGTCTCTGCGTAAGTGGGAGCTCTGTCGTTTATTTCCGACACCATTCTTCCCATTTCTTTAGTTGTGGTTTCGAGGGCTCGTATTCCCTTGATGATTTCGTCCTCGTTTCGTAGCTCCCCATCTCGTGCCTCCTGTGCCTTCTTATGGCTTTCTACCTCTGCCTGCAGCTGCCGCATCATCTGGTTGCCCTCCTTCACTAGTCGAGTCTGTTCTTCTAGTGTGGAGCGCAACCAGATGATCTCAGCGGGGTCTTGGCCCTCCTGTTTTTGTGGCTCAGCGGCCTCCCGTTGATTTTGTCCACCTTTCTCATTGTCGCACTCTTTAACCAATTGGTAGAGTCGCTCGATTGCCGCTGTCACCTCAGTCTTTATTTCAGCCTTTAGGTTTCGCGAATTGCCGAGGTGGAGCTTTGCCTTATTCAGGCACGCCCTCGCCTCAGCAGTTCGTGTCGAGTAGACCGGTTTGGCTGGTGGGCTCTTTGGGGTGTCTGTCAGTGTGCCGGACTTTCCAGCTTTGCTCTCTTGGCTGAGAGCAGTCCTTATTTTCGCCTTCGGGTCAAGGCTCTTGCTAGGGGCGCTGGGTTGGGTGGCGCTCTTACCTGCCTCCCATTCCCCTATACTTCTCCGAACTGCGAATGTCCTATCCGTTTGTGAAGGTCCAGCCTGGTCAGTTTGAGCCGGCGATTTTTTAGAGGGGGGGCTACGGAGAGTGGCCATTTTGTAAGTGGCTCGCGGTCTGTATAAATAGCAAATTTGTACGGTAAACCGTTGTCAATTGTAAATAGGTAAAGTAAAATGTAAAAGTGTAAATTGTAGATGTCAGATCGAGTAGTTTCTACTGTCTTACTTGGTCAATAAGGCCCTCAATAAAGGGCTCGTCTTTAAAAATAAAAGAAAATAAAAGAAAATAAAATTTTTTAAAATTATTTTTGTGTTACCAAGGTCACCGAGTCCAGCTAGCGAAGCACAAATGGGTGGGCGGGAGGGCGATTTTTTGAATTTTTTTATCGCAGCGGGGCTCGAGTGGTGTCAAAACACGCGTCTCGTCGAGGGGCACCCGATGGCGACAAAAACTGGATAAATTTGGAAGAAAATTTTTAAATTTTTAAACTTATAAGCGTTTTTTAACTAATTTTTAATGAATTTTTGTTTCTGTTTCAGGTTTCAGCGGTCGGAGAGCTGTGCGGATGGTATCGACGAACGCGTCTGGCTGAGAGGCACTAGATCGTGGCGAAAACACTGATACTCTGAATACAAAAAACGTGAAAAAATTTAGAAAAAGTAAAATTTTTGAGCGTTTTTTATCGAAATTAATTTTTAAAGTATGGCAACACAAAATTCCAATTCAGCTATCTGAAAGAGGTCCAAAAATAATGTATAATAGCAAAAATATTCAAATCGAAATGTCAATTTTTGGTCGGTTAATCGATGTTTTTCTGAAAGTTTGTATCGCTTAGGTAGACTTTTAAGTGTATATATTATCGATTTTTATCGATTAACTTTGAATTTTTTTTATCGCAGCGGGGCTCGAGTGGTGTCAAAACACGCGTCTCGTCGAGGGGCACCCGATGGCGACAAAAACTGGATAAATTTGGAAGAAAATTTTTAAATTTTTAAACTTATAAGCGTTTTTTAACTAATTTTTAATGAATTTTTGTTTCTGTTTCAGGTTTCAGCGGTCGGAGAGCTGTGCGGATGGTATCGACGAACGCGTCTGGCTGAGAGGCACTAGATCGTGGCGAAAACACTGATACTCTGAATACAAAAAACGTGAAAAAATTTAGAAAAAGTAAAATTTTTGAGCGTTTTTTATCGAAATTAATTTTTAAAGTATGGCAACACAAAATTCCAATTCAGCTATCTGAAAGAGGTCCAAAAATAATGTATAATAGCAAAAATATTCAAATCGAAATGTCAATTTTTGGTCGGTTAATCGATGGTTAGGTTAGGTTAGGTTAGGTTAGGTTAGGTTAGGTTAGGTTAGGTTAGGTTAGGTTAGGTTAGGTTAGAGGGCGGCACAGTTCCGCGTCGCATTACAGACGGTTTGCGACGCGGCCATGCCTCGGGCCGGTCGCCTGTCCGCCCGTAAGAGGGTTTACTGGTGGTCCGCAGAAATTGCGGCCCTGCGGACCGCCAGCAACCGCCGGCCCGAACGTCTCTGATAGACAATTCGGGTTCCGGGAAGGGCGGTCCACGCTCGACGCGTTGAAGTCACTGAGGGACTTCTGTGAGTACGCGTCGAGCAGGGGGGAGGGTGTCATTGCGGTGTCTTTAGACATCGCAAACGCATTCGGCACCCTCCCCTATGGGGTGATCAGTGAGGCACTTCGATACCATGAAGTGCCTCACTACCTAAGGCGGATTGTTGAGCACTACCTTACCGAGAGGGTAGTGCTCTGGGAAAACAAAGACGGGCAAAGGGGGGAGAAAAGAATGGCCTGCGGCGTGCCCCAGGGTTCCGTGCTCGGTCCACTTCTATGGAACCTGGGGTACGACTGGGCAATCCGGGGGGAGTTGCTTCCGCGCACACTCGTCGTCTGCTACGCGGACGACACAATGGTGGCTGTGCGCGGGAGCGACAAACGGGAGACCTCCCGGAGGGCGGAAGTGGCGGCTGAGCTGGCGATTGGGCGGATCGCCAGACTCGGCCTAAAGGTGAGCCTCCCGAAGACTGAGGCTATAGTCTTCGGGGGGCGCGGTTGGAGGCTGCCTGCTGAGGCGGCGCTCACCGTGGAAGGAGAAGCGGTCCAAATCAAGCCCCACATCAAGTATCTGGGGCTGATATTGGACCGCAAATGGGATTTCGGGGAGCACTTCTCAAAGCTAGCTCCCCGAATCGTGGGCGCCGCTTCAGCGCTAGGTAGACTCCTTCCGAATGTTGGAGGGCCGGGCTCCTTATGCCGGCGGCTATATGCCGGTGTGACAAGGAGCATGGCCCTCTACGGGGCCCCAATATGGGCGGACAAGCTGTCCGCCCGGAATAGGGCCCTGCTGCGGAGGCCCCAACGGGTCGTGGCCCTCAGGATGGTGAGGGCCTATATGACGGTGGCCCACGCAGCGGCCTGCCTCCTCGCGTGCACCCCTCCGTGGGAGCTAGACGCAGAGGTGCACGCAGAGACCTACCAACGTAGGTCCAGGATCCGGGCAACAGGTGAACGCCCGGACCCTGAGGAGGTAGAGGCCTCCCGCCGGATGACGGAGCGCCGACTGAGGGACCGGTGGAAAGCCCAGCTGGAGGTCGCCCCTTATGGTGTCCGTACCATAGGGGCGATCCTCCCGTCGCTGGACCACTGGTCGAAGCGGAAGGTCGGCGCTACGTCGTTCCGGCTAGTGCAGGTACTGACCGGGCATGGGTGCTTCGGTCACTACCTGCACAAAATCGGGAGGGAGCCTGACCCGCGGTGTCATGAGTGCGGCGATCCCGACGACACCGCTCAGCACACCCTTGAGGTGTGCAGTCGTTGGGACGCGGAACGTGGCCTCATGGCACGCACCATCCAGCGGGTGGACCTCTCGCTCCAGAGCGTTGTCTCTGCGATGCTCAGCAGCGAGAGGTCCTGGGAGGCTGTGGTCGCCTTCTGCGAATTCATCATCTCGCAGAAGGAGACCGCGGAGCGGGAGCGCGAGGAAAATCCCCTCGCGCATCCCCTCCGGCGCAGACGGCTCGGGTTGAGAAGGCGGCGGTTTGCCGCCCGACTCAACCCATAGTGGCTGCAGGTGGAGGATGGGAGTCCTCTGCCTGCGGTGAAAAGCCACCTAGCGGTCTGGGAGAGGGGCCAAGCGTGCTCGGCCATCTCCCCTTAGGCGCGGGAAGCCCCGGCAATGGCTGGGGCGCCGTCGGTGGGCACCGTGGTCTATGCCTTCGCAGGTACCACGGTGTCCAACAAAACCGGCAAGAGGGCACGTCCGGGTGGTTTTTAGTGGGTAGCACTCCCTACCCCTCCTTATTCTGAGGAGGGTGAGGCGATGTGTAGTCCCACATAACCCTCCGCCACTCCCATGTGCGGAGGGTATGCGTAACGCATTTTCCACCCGGTCAAAAAAAAAAAAAAAAAAAAAAAAAAAAAAAAAAAAAAAAAAAGGTTAGGTTAGGTTAGGTTAGGTTAGGTTAGGTTAGGTTAGGTTAGGTTCCCATCCCAGTAATGGAGGATGGTAACGTCATGGACACCCACTAATGGATAGTACGGCCTTACGCATCTTACAGATAAATACGAACCACTGCGCCAGAGCCCAAGATCTGTTGATCCAGAGCATGGCGGAGTGGTCTATTAACGTGGCGGTCGTCTGTGAGCCGTACTTTATTCCACGCTCAACAGACTGGGTGGGGGACGCTGATGGCCTGGTATCCATCATCGCAACCCGGGCCTCCGGCTCATCGTCCCCTACCAATATCGAAAGAGGTCAAGGCTATGTCTCGGCCATAATAAATGGTGTAGTCTTTGTGGGCGTCTACTTCTCTCCGAATGGACCTCTCGTAGACTTTGAGAATTTGCTCCTTCAGCTGGGCAACATTGTACATCGGGCCCATCCTTCCCCTGTGTTGATCCTCGGAGATTTCAATGCAAAGTCTCCATCTTGGGGCTCGCCATCCACAAACGCAAGGGGAGAGGCTCTCGAGGAATGGTCTGTAGAGTATGGAATGGCCATCCTCAATAGAGGTACCGTCCACACATGTGTGAGACTGGAAGGTGGCTCCATAGTGGACATTTCGTTAGCTTCCTACGACATAGCGCAGCGTGTCCAAAACTGGCGCGTCGTTGAGGAAGTGGAGACGTTATCAGACCATCGGTATATTCGATTCAACGTCTCCGCCCAAACCTCCGGCAGCCCAGCGCGGGCACTAGAGGACTCCGGGCCACGATGGAAGCTTGGGCGCCTGGATCGTGAGGCGCTAAAAGAGTCGTTAATTGTCCAGTCCTGGATCCCGGCACCGAGTTCAACCGTGAACATCCAACAGGAGGCGGAATGGTTTCAGGCCGCCTTGACGACTGTTTGTGATGCGGCGATGCCACGAGTAAGGCCCCAACAAGGGAACCCAAGACGTTGGGTGTACTGGTGGACTCAAGATATTACACAACTGCGCCATGCATGTGATGCGGCTCGACGCCAATACACCCGACACCGCAGACGACGCCGCCGAACCCAAAACTCGGCTGCTCTGGAAATAGAGCTATACGATGTATACCGAGCAGCAAAGAGGTCACTACAAGACGAAATATTGAGGTCCAAGATACGAGCCCGAGAAGAGCTCCTAGCGACTCTCGACAACGATCCATGGGGCCGACCGTATCGCATGGTCCGAAATAAGCTACGGCCATGGGCGCCTCCACTGACACGGACTCTTCAGCCGCAGTTTCTGGAAACGGTGATTTCGGCACTCTTTCCCTCAGGAGCCGAAAACACATCCCCGCTGATACCACAACAGTTGATGGACAATGAGCTGGCAGGTTCTGTTCCTGAAGTCACTCAATCGGAGTTAGACATAGCCATCATAAAAATGAAGGCAAAAAATGTCGCTCCTGGGCCGGATGGGGTGCCGGGAAAAGTTTGGATTGCATGCTTGGACCCCGATCATCTGGGACCACGTTTCAGACTATTCCTTACTGCCTGCTTCCAGCAAGGACGATTCCCCCAGAAATGGAAATCTGGTAAGCTAGTGCTTATTGAAAAGCCTGGGCGCCCGGCGGATTCCCCATCAGCATACCGGCCCATAGTGCTCTTAGACGAGGCCGGCAAGCTCTTTGAGCGGGTTATCGCCAAACGCCTCGTCGAGCATCTGACACAGGTTGGGCCAGACCTAGATGAAAATCAGTTCGGGTTCCGTTGTGGCCGATCTACGATTGACGCAATTCAACGTGTCAAAATGATGGCCGAGGAGGCTGTATCCCGGGGTGAGGTGCTATTGGCGGTGTCCCTTGACATCGCCAACGCTTTTAACTCACTCCCCTGGGGCTACATAAAAGAGGCACTCGTCCATCATAACGTGCCGGTATATCTCCGGAATATAATAGACGATTATCTCTCTGCACGGCAAATCATCTACCCCGGACGTGACGGATGGAAAGAAAAGGTGATTACGTGTGGTGTTCCGCAGGGGTCGGTCTTGGGGCCGCTCCTGTGGAATATCACATACGACTGGGTGCTCCGCGGTACCCTGCTGGGCGGAGTATCCCTCACCTGTTACGCGGATGACACTCTAATCACCGCAAGGGGCAAATCGCACCGGGCGGCGAATATGCTCGCAACTGCTGGAGTGGCCCAAGTGGTTGGCCGAATAAGAAGGTTGGGTTTGAACGTGGCTCTCCATAAATCAGAGGCAATTGTATTCCGGGGCCCAAGGAATTTGCCGCCGCCAGACTCCCACATAATAGTTGGAGGCATCCGCATACCGGTTTTGACGGCACTAAAGTATCTAGGGCTTATACTAGATAGTAGGTGGAACTTTGAAGCACACTTCAAGTCCCTTCTCCCAAAACTCCTGGGAAATGCAGCCGCCTTGTCGCGGCTACTGCCAAACCTAAGAGGACCTGATACCTCATGCCGGAAATTGTACACAGGCATTGTGCGGTCTATGGCCTTGTACGGTTCACCTGTTTGGGCCGGGAACCTGACCGCCCTTAATGTAGCTCGGTTGAGGAGGGCGCAAAGGGTGATGGCGGTCCGAGTGATTAGAGGCTACCGCACAATTGGCCATGAAGCGGCGGAAATACTTGCTGGGACCGCGCCCTGGCACCTAGAGGCAAAAGCCCTTGCGGACTTCTACCACTGGCGTGCTGAGGGCCGCGCCCTAGAACTTGAAGATGTTGCGAGAAGGAGAACGCAACTACGGGCAGCCGTAGTGCAAGAGTGGGCCGAGATCATCGCCCATCCCAGTGCCGGACTATCTACCATTGCCGCCATCAGACCGGTCTTCAAACAATGGTTGGAGCGAAAACACGGCGCCCTTACGTATAGGATGACGCAGGTACTGACCGGACACGGCTGTTTTGGTCGGTACCTGTGCAGAATAGGGCGCGAAGAGACGGCAGAGTGCCACCATTGTTCGGCACAAGAAGACACGGCTCTGCATACACTTCAGGCGTGTCCGGCCTGGGATGCTGAGAGACGTGACCTAATAGCCGGAACTGACGTACAAGCACTTTCGCTTCCAGCCGTGGTCGCATCCATGGTCGAGAGCGAAGGGGCTTGGGAGGCTGTGGCTTCGTTTTGCGAAGCCGTAATGGCCGTTAAGGAGGCGGCTGAGAGGGAGCGTGAGGCAGAGTCTCTGCTTCCCTCCCGCCAAAGACGCCCTGGGCGCCGACGAAGAGCGCACAACAGGGATGACCTCAGACCACCTTGAGGTCGGGCCTGCAGGTGACGGGTAGGGCAGCCCGGAACCTGATCAGTGACAGGCCCAGGAGGCGGCGCACTGCGTCCTGTGCGCCCCCCCAGAGAAGGAAAGAAGGCAAGGCCTTCGACATGAAGCGGGGCCCGCGACAGCGGACCAAGGCCCGCCGGCCGTGGTTGTGGTAGCTTTACTGAGGGATCCCACAACCCCGGCACTGGCACTCGGGCAGAGAAGGGACGCGGAGTGGACGTTTTAGTCCGTGCAAATCGGACATAACCATCTCGTCGTGCCCTCGGCGGGATGTGTATGCGTTAGGCATTTTTACCACTCCTTAAAAAAAAAAAAAAAAAAAAAAAAAAAAAAAAAAAAAAAAAAAAGGTTCCCATCCCAGTGCCGGACTATCTACCATTGCCGCCATCAGACCGGTCTTCAAACAATGGTTGGAGCGAAAACACGGCGCCCTTACGTATAGGATGACGCAGGTACTGACCGGACACGGCTGTTTTGGTCGGTACCTGTGCAGAATAGGCCGCGAAGAGACGGCAGAGTGCCACCATTGTTCGGCACAAGAAGACACGGCTCTGCACACACTTCAGGCGTGTCCGGCCTGGGATGCTGAGAGACGTGACCTAATAGCCGGAACTGACGTACAAGCGCTTTCGCTTCCAGCCGTGGTCGCATCCATGGTCGAGAGCGAAGGGGCCTGGGAGGCTGTGGCTTCGTTTTGTGAAGCCGTAATGGCCGTGAAGGAGGCGGCTGAGAGAGAGCGCGAGGCAGAGTCTCTGCTTCCCTCCCGCCAAAGACGCCCTGGGCGCCGACGAAGAGCGCACAACAGGGATGACCTGAGACCACCATGAGGTCGGGCCTGCGGGTGACGGGTAGGGCAGCCCGGAACCTGATCAGTGACAGGCCCAGGAGGCGGCGCACTGCGTCCTGTGCGCCCCCCAGAGAAGGAAAGAAGGCAAGGCCTTCAACATGAGACGAGGCCCGTGAAAGCGGACCAAGGCCCGCCGGCCGTGGTTGTGGTAGCTTTACTGAGGGATCCCGCAACCCCGGCACTGGCACTCGGGCAGAGAAGGGACGCGGAGTGGACGTTTTAGTCCGTGCAAATCGGACATAACCATCTCGTCGTGCCCTCGACGGGATGTGTATGCGTAAGGCATTTTTACCACTCCTACAAAAAAAAAAAAAAAAAGGTTAGGTTAGGTTAGGTTAGGTTAGGTTAGGTTAGGTTAGGTTAGGTTAGGTTAGGTTAGGTTAGGTTAGGTTAGGTTAGGTTAGGTTACTTGGCTTTATCTTCGGATTTTGACTTTTCGTTTTGTTTGAACTTGTTTTGTTGATGTTTTTTTGTTACATTTGTTAAGTTTTTTCGGTGTTGTTGTTGTTGTGAAACGCTTTGCTTAGGCTCGTTTCATAGCGGCGGCCGCCGTCTTGCCCTCGGGCTTTGATTTGTTACTACCGAACGTTCCGTTCGGTAGATATTAGATTTATAAGTGTTAAAATTTTTTGTTAAATTTTATTGTTATAAATTTAATTTTTTGTAAGTGACGCCATTTCGTGGGGTTAACCCCTACGGCTGTGAAAGTACTGTCAGCGGATAGAGGGCACCGCCCCCTATTAAGCGACACCTTTCGCGCCGTGCTACGACCCTCGGTTTAGGCGCAAAGCGGATAACGCAGATAATTTTTTAGTTGAATTTTCAGTTAAAATTTTTCTTTGTTTACATTTTTGCTATTGAAAAAAGTTGGTGTTGCCGCTATCGCTCAGCGCCCCGTTTGTTGCTGAGACATAGCGGCAATAGTCTTCTCTCGTGTAGGCTAGGTCTGGTTACCTCACCCCAAAGGGTTTCGAAGTAATCGGATTTTTCAGAATTTTTTGTTTAATTTCTAGTATTTTTTCATCGAAATTTACACCAAAAATTAGTGATTTTGGTGTTTGCTCCATTTTGTGGGGTTAACCCCTACGGTCATAGTAGGGGTACCAGGGGATAGGGGGCTTCGCCCCCTATTTTTTAGATATTTTTTGTGGCCGGCTACAATACATAGAAGCCAGCCAAATCAATTAAACGTGAAGCCCTGAAACAAATTATTGCTATTTTGTTAATTCAGGCGCTTTTCGTTTATTGTATGGGGATTTTAAAAACAGGCACACGCTTGACCGTTTTTTAATTTATTTTAGTATTGTTTAGGCAATAACTTTGGTTAGGGTGGTCCGATCTGGACCATCTTTTGCCACATTTCGGACGAGGCCACAATGGCCACGACCGACGAAGGGGGGGGGGGCCCCCGCAGGAGGGGGGGGAGATTATTAACATCTTCCTCCGAATCTGAGGAAGAAAACCCCGCAGAGAACACTGAGGTGACTTCTATGCCCCAGAAAAGGGGGCACGAGGACCGGGAGGATGACCCGAGGCCTGATAATGGGCCCAAGGTTCCCACGGCCAGGAGGGGGAAGCCCAAGGGGGCATACTCTGGACTGGCGGCGGCGAGAGTAAAGCTCCGAGGATCGGAGACTTATCTCAGCTCCGACACGGACGTCGCCGCCTCCTCGTATAGGAAAGACTTCCCCCAGCTTCGCAGCAAGGGGGAAAAGAAGAATGGGGGAACTTCTTCCCCCCCAAGAGTGATTACACCGACTGAGGTCTTGCCCGCGTACGACCCAGTGGAGGCCACCCGACAGGCGGCATTGGAGATACTAGAGGGGGCCCGCAAGTCGAGCAACCTAAAGGGAGAGGTGTGGGGCAGCATGAACCGGGCCTGCCGCACCATTCTGGCAGCCATGGAGGACTTTAAAGCCTCCAGGTCAGAGAGCGAGGAGATCCGCATCCTAATGGCGGATAATAAGAGGATGCGGGAGCAACTCGCTCTCTGCACGGCGGAGCTCAAGGCGCTTCGAACCGCCTTTTCGGAGCGCCAGGCCTCGGCCCCGGCCCCACAGCTGGCCCCACAGCCGGTACGCGAGACCTCGGCCCCCAGGGCCCCCCCGCCGCCGCAGTCCGCCGCAGCGGAACTGACGGAGTTGCTAGAAAGCATGAAGCGCGACTTGACGATCTCCTTGGGCAACATGCTCAATGCCAGAATCGAGGAGATCAGCAGTCGCCTTCCTCCCGCGCCGATAACTCGCCCCCCGCTAGCGGCGGACAAGAAGAGGACGAGGCTGCCCCCCATGGAAGTTGCCTCCGAGCCCGAGAGCAGGGCCAGGCTCGGGGATGGCAGGCCGAAAAGGGCCGCTAAAAAAGCGGCCCCGGCGGCCCCGAAGACCACCGCCCCGGCAGCCAAGCCGAAATCCACCGCCCCGGTGGCCAGGACTGCCCCGGCAACCAAGCCTGCCCCAGCGGCCAGGCCTGCCCCAGCGGCCAGGCCTGCCCCAGCGGCCAGGCCTGCCCCAGCAGCCAGGCCTGCTCCGGCCCTGGAGACAACACCTGGTCCCTCGGTTGAACCGCCGCAGGAGACCTACGCCCTAGTGGCGAAAAAAAAGAAGAAGAGGGGGAAGGGAAAGGCTACGGCAGCACCCCCACCCCCCGCCCCCCCCAAGAAGAAAGAGGCACCAAGGCCAAAGGCCCTTCAAGCCCCTAAGTCGACAGCGGTGGTGATAACCATGAGAAAGGACGTCACCACCAACACCACGCTGCAGGCCACCATGTCGAAGGCCATAAACAGCATTAGACTGGAAGAGATAGGCCTGCAGCACGTCAGGGTCCGGAACTCGGTGACTGGGGGCCGAGTCATCGAGGTCCCCGGAGCGGATAGCGGAAGGGCGGCGGACAGCCTGGCAGCAAAGCTGCAGGCTATTGTGGGCGATGTTGCCGTCATAAGCCGCCCCGAAAAAATGGCCGCTATCGAGGTCGCCGGCCTAGACGAGTCGGCGACAAAGGAGACCCTGGCGGCTGCTGTCGCAAAAGCGGGGGGATGCGCTGAGGCGCATATAAAGGTGGGGGGCATTCGCCCCACATATTACGACGGCAGTGGGGTTGCCCTCGTCCAATGTCCGGTGGGGACGGCAAAAGCCCTCCTCAAGCGTGGTCAGATCCTGGTAGGCTGGTCGTCTGCCAGGGTCAACTCAGTGGGACCAGCACCCATGCGGTGCTACAAATGCATGGGTGTTGGCCACTCGCGTGAGCTGTGCCTCTCAAAGGTGGACCGGGGCCAGATGTGCTACCGGTGCGGCGTAGAGGGGCACAAAGCAGCTGACTGCTGGGAGGAGAAAGCATGGTGTGCAGTATGCCACCATGCAGGGCTCCCAGCCGACCACGTCATGAGGGGACTGAAATGCTCCCCACCGGAAACAAAGGGAAGAGAGGTGAGGATGAGACCCGCCCGCCCCTCCCGACCCCCTCCAGCCGAAACAGCCGCCAGCCGGCACCAAGCGGACAACCGTATGGACGTCTAAATGCCAGCACACCAGCAGCATCTAGACGTCCTGCAAGTAAACGCCAACCACTCCGCCAGAGCTCAGGATCTGCTCATGCAGACCATGGCGGAGTGGGCAATTGGCGTTGCGGTTATAGCGGAGCCCTACTTCGTCCCCCCCCAATGTAACTGGGTAGGGGACACCGACGGAGTAGTGGCGATCGTGGTGCCGGCGGTGGGGGACCTCCCCCCCTTATCGAGGATCGAGGGTGGCCCGGGATACGTGGCGGCCAGGTGGGGGAACGACACGGTGCTGGTAGCCGTGTACTTCTCCCCCAATAGGCCGCTGCGGGAGTTCGACACGTTCCTGGGGATCCTAGGGGGGGTGGTCCGAAGGGCCGCCCCGAGGCAGGTTATGGTCCTGGGGGACCTCAACGCCAAAAGTTCGGCATGGGGTTCCCCCATTACGGACCATAGGGGAACTGCACTCGGGGACTGGGTGACGGCTACGGGACTCGTAGTCCTAAACCAGGGCAGCGCAAATACCTGCGTGCGGCGGCAGGGGGGGTCAATCGTGGACGTCACGTTCGCGACCCCTGCCATAGCCGCACGCGTCACGGATTGGCGCGTCCTGGAGGACGTGGAGACCCTCTCAGATCACCTGTACATCAGGATGAGGGTCTCCTCAGGAGGAGTCCCGCCGTCGCCCATCATCGGCAGAGGCAGGAGGGGGAATAAATTCCCCAAGTGGTCCCTCGTCCATTTGGACAGGGACAGGGCGGACGAGGCGGCCATGGTGGAGGCATGGTGTGCTGCCCCACCCGTCACCCTCGGAATCGAAGAGAGGGCGGCACAGTTCCGCGTCGCACTACAGACGGTGTGCGACGCGGCCATGCCAAGGGCCGGTCGCCTGTCCGCCCGTAAGCGGGTCTACTGGTGGTCCGCAGAAATTGCGGCCCTGCGGACCGCCAGCAACGGTGCCCGCCGCGCCTACCAACATTGTAGGCGTCGGCGGCACACCGAAGAAGAGGAAGAAGGGCTCCATAGGGCCCTCAAAGAAGCAAAGGGGGCCCTCCAGGTGGCGATAGCCAAGGCCAAGGACGAAGCTCACGAGTCGTTCTTGGCCACCCTGGACAGGGATCCATGGGGGCGGCCGTATAAGGTGGTGCGTAACAAAATGCGCACCGCCCCCCCCATGGACTCCCTGGAGCCCGCCCTCCTCCAGAGGATAGTCGAGGGGCTGTTTCCGCCAGCCCCTTCGATCTCCCCCCCGACGATGGCCGACCCCATAACGGAGCCGGAGGCCGAGCTCGTCATTGCACCGATAAGCAGTGACGAGTTCGAGCGAGTGACGGACCGACTCCGGGGCTGCAAAAAAGCCCCGGGGCCAGACGGAGTCCCAGGTCGCGTCCTCGCCGTCGCCCTGGAACACCTCGGGGACCGCCTCAGGCACGTCATGAACGACTGCCTGAGGGAAGGAAGGTTCCCGCGGGTGTGGAAGGAAGGGCGACTGTGCCTCCTCCGCAAGGAGGGTCGGCCACCAGATTGCCCGTCTGCCTATCGCCCCATAGTGCTGCTGGATGAGGCTGGGAAAGCGTTTGAACGCATCCTGGCCTCCCGGATCCTGCAGCACCTGGAGACCGCCGGCCCGAACGTGTCAGATAGACAGTTCGGGTTCCGGGAAGGGCGGTCCACGCTCGACGCGGTAAAGTCACTAAGAGACTTTTGTGAATACGCGTCGAGCAGGGGGGAGGGTGTCATCGCGGTGTCTCTAGACATCGCGAACGCGTTCGGCACCCTCCCCTATGGGGTGATCAGTGAGGCACTAAAATATCACAGAGTGCCTCACTACCTTAGGCAGGTCATAGAGCACTACCTTACCGAGAGAGTAGTGCTCTATGAAAATCAAGACGGGCAACGGGGGGAGAGGAGGATGGCCTGTGGCGTGCCCCAGGGTTCCGTACTCGGCCCACTCCTCTGGAACCTGGGGTACGACTGGGCCATCAGAGCGGAACTGCTTCCGCGCACACTCGTCGTCTGCTATGCAGACGACACAATGGTGGCTGTGCGCGGAAGCAACAAAGCGGAGACCCGGAGACGGGCTGAGGTGGCGGCCGAGCTGGCGATAGAGCGGATCGCCAGACTCGGCCTAAAAGTGAGCCTCCCGAAGACTGAGGCTATAGTCTTCGGGAGGCGCGGGTGGAGTCTGCCCGCGAGTGCGGTGCTCACCCTGGAGGGTGAAGCGGTCCATATAAAGCCCCATATCAGATATCTGGGGCTGATATTGGACCGCAGGTGGGATTTCGGGGAGCATTTCTCCAGATTAGCTCCCCGAATCGTGGGCGCCGCATCGGCGCTGGGCAGACTACTGCCCAATGTTGGAGGGCCGGGCTCCTTATGCCGGCGGCTATATGCCGGTGTGACAAGGAGCATGGCCCTCTACGGGGCCCCAATATGGGCGGACAAGCTGTCCGCCCGGAATAGGGCCCTGCTGCGGAGGCCCCAACGGGTCGTGGCCCTCAGGATGGTGAGGGCCTATATGACGGTGGCCCACGCAGCGGCCTGCCTCCTCGCGTGCACCCCTCCGTGGGAGCTAGACGCAGAGGTGCACGCAGAGACCTACCAACGTAGGTCCAGGATCCGGGCAACAGGTGAACGCCCGGACCCTGAGGAGGCAGAGGCCTCCCGCCGAATGACGGAGCGCCGACTACGGGACCGGTGGAAAGCCCAGCTGGAGGTCGCCCCTTATGGCGTCCGTACCATAGGGGCGATCCTCCCGTCGCTGGACCACTGGTCAAAGCGGAAGGTCGGCGCTACGTCGTTCCGACTAGTGCAGGTACTGACCGGGCATGGGTGCTTCGGTCACTACCTGCACAAAATCGGGAGGGAGCCTGACCCGCGGTGTCATGAGTGCGGCGATCCCGACGACACCGCTCAGCACACCCTTGAGGTGTGCAGTCGTTGGGACGCGGAACGTGGCCTCATGGCACGCACCATCCAGCGGGTGGACCTCTCGCTCCAGAGCGTTGTCTCTGCGATGCTCAGCAGCGAGAGGTCCTGGGAGGCTGTGGTCGCCTTCTGCGAATATATCATTTCGCAGAAGGAGACCGCGGAGCGGGAGCGCGAGGAAAATCCCCTCGCGCATCCCCTCCGGCGCAGACGGCTCGGGTTGAGAAGGCGGCGGTTTGCCGCCAGACTCAACCCATAGTGGCTGCAGGTGGAGGATGGGAGTCCTCTGCCTGCGGTGGAAAGCCACATAGCGGTCTGGGAGAGGGGCCAAGCGTGCTCGGCCATCTCCCCTTTGGCGCGGGAAGCCCCGGCATAGGCTGGGGCGCCGTCGGTGGACATCGTGGTCTATGCCTTCGCAGGTACCACGGTGTCCGACGAAACCGGCAAGAGGGCACGTCCGGGTGGTTTTTAGTGGGTAGCACTCTCTACCCCTCCTCACTCTGAGGAGGGAGAGGCGATGTGTAGTCCCACATAACCCTCCGCCACTCCCATGTGCGGAGGGTATGCGTAATGCATTTCCCACCCGGTCAACAAAAAAAAAAAAAAAAAAAAAGGTTAGGTTAGGTTAGGTTAGGTTAGGTTAGGTTAGGTTAGGTTTTTTTTTTTTTTTTTTTTTTTTAGTTTGGTCCGGGCGCTTTTTGGCCCGGCCCGCTAGCTCCTCTAACATAATCAGAGGCATTATGTAACAGTTTTAAGTTTTTGCGTCCATCATAGTTTGGGAGTTGGGGGAGAGGTATTTTCATTTTCCGGATGTTGTTCATTATGTATTTTACTGTCTCTTAATTTCTTCTAGTTGTTCTGTTTATTGTAATTTCCATTTAATTTGACTATTCTTTTATCCGTTTTTGTTTTACATTTGTCTACTTTCGATTTTGGTTTTTTCTTAAAAGTTCTGTTATTTATACTTGTTACATTCTGTTTCTTTATTTTATTATAACTTTTAATCTCACTTTATCGTTTTCCATTCCTTCTTTCTATTTTCTTCTCATTCCTTTTCATACTTTATCTTTATTTTCTTCGTTTATTCCCTTGTATCCTTTCATCTTCCAATTAATTTAGTTCTTAGCATTCATACATCCCTTGTTTACTTTTGCATTCATTCCGTTCATTTCTTAGGGGTTGCACTTTCATTATCTCTTCATTTCTTGTTCTTCCCGCTCTTCTTCCTAGGAATCCCCTCTCTCCTCAGACAGTGGTTACTCGTCCTGGGATAGAGTTGTATGCTGATGGGATATATACTATATTATATATGATCAGCATACACTGCTGATCACAGGCAATATTGACCGGATGTTCTGTCTGAGGTGTTGATGCCGTAGGAAATTTGGCCAGTTTCTAATGAAGCTGGCACAAATTTCCGGCCATCTGGTGCCCTTAGCAGTACGCTATACTGGCCCGAGCCAGTGCGTCCCATTGGCGCCTTATTGGACACTCCTGGCTGAACGCGTTATGTTCAGTCGTGTCCAATTTGGCGCGCGTGCAATTACAACACGAAGGGGGCGCACTGGCAAGCCAGTTAGCGCACTCCGTTTTCATGTGGTCTCCCCCACAATGGCTGCACTTTACGACGGTTTCTTTACAAAACCGTCGTCCATGCCCGTAGCCGAGGCAGAGCGAGCACTGTACGAGTGGCGAGTGGTCCGCCACTTCAATCCGTTGCAGATCTACGTAAAGCTCCTCCGCCCGGACCGCCTTTGACCATATTGTGGGGGACACCCGCATGATCACGTGGCAGACGAGTGGGTTCCTGGCCCTCTTGCGAAAGCGAATTTCTAGGCGATCGTCCTCTTTGCCGAGGCCATCGAAGATGTCCCGATTCTGATTCCTCAGGGCACTAATAATGTCTTCGTCGCTATTGTAACGAAAGACTCCCCTGAGGATCAGAAGCGGGTCCTTATTCACGACGTCCTCGACATTGAGTCGATCACCCGCTCTTTTCAATCGCTCTTTCACCTTCTGTCGCTCTGCTTCCGTGCTACAACCTACAATTATCTTATGGTCTTTCGCGGTTAGGTTAGGTTAGGTTAGGTTAGGTTAGGTTAGGTTAGGTTAGGTTAGGTTAGGTTAGGTTAGGTTAGGTTAGGTTTTTTAAGTTTTCCCGGGGCAGTTACACCACTGTCCCGGGGAGTGTATTGTCAGTGACCAGAGCTATTGAATACTGCTGGGAACCACACTCATTTGTGTTGGTTTTACAAAGGAAAGTTTAAATTAATGATTTTATATAATATTAATATAGTATTGGTTTGTTTCAGAGATTGAATATAAAATTAGTTCTGTCTGGCACATACGTCAGACTACATGCTGTAAAAAACTAATGAAATTACTTTGACAAAGTTACAGTTTTTAAGACAAGATACAATTGCTACGTAATGATTCTATATAAATTTTGAAATAGTGATGGTTTAAAAACTGAGGTACAGTTAAAATGCGAAAACATAACAATTTTTACTCTACGAAGTATAGCAAGACACTATTTCTGTGTTGCTGCAAAGTTATAGTGATTCTATATAATATTATAGAATAGTAATTGGTTTTATAATTTAAAGATATTTGAGGACATTTTCAAAGAGATAGGTACAATTAAAATATGAAAGCGTAACAGTTTTCCCTGACAGAGTTACAAGCAAAATACATAACAATTGCTACATTGAAGTTATATGATAGTGATTCTTTATTATTTTAACATAGTGAGTGATTTCTATAATTAAAGACAGAGGTACAATAAACATGTGAAAACATAACAATTTTACTCTAGTAAAGTTACAATTTTAACAAGGTACAGTCGCTGTGCTACTGCAGCCTTATAGTGATTCTATATAATGTTATAAATAGTGATTGGTTTAATAATTTGAAAACGGAGGTACGATTAACCTGTGAGAGTAAGATGACTTACTCGATTGAGAAACCAAATTGTTGTATGGCTTAATACAATGTATTTTAAATTTGATGATTGGTTTCTATAGTTTAATTGTGGTTACAAATTCCAGAATGTAAGACAAAAATGTACAATAAGCTAACTTGCTAAGTTGACAACCTTAATGAGTTTAGCAAGACACAGTCGTTTCAATTGTGCTACTATATACTGTTAAAGGTAGTGACTTGTTTCAATATTTTGACATGGTTAAGATTATGACATAAAGATTTGTATAATATAATATGAAGCGGAATCATTTATTTTAGGGAAGTTAATTATTTTAGTCGGGCACCATCGCACAAGCAGATCCCGGAGGCACAGCCGGAAAGCGCGGCCTAGAACAGAGATGTCGCGGACGGAGCGCGAGTGGATAGCGCAGTCGGGACCGCGGCGGGGCGCGGTAGGGACCGCGGTCGGGAAGCGCGACCGGAAGCGCGGGTGGGGCGTCCGCACGGGTGCGGAGAGCGCGAGCGAAAGCGCGGTCTCAGGCAGAAGTCGCTGAGATTGGGAGGGCATGTGGGGGAGAGGGAGGGTGACCTCCAAGTCTCGGCCCATGTCGTAGTCAAAATCGCGTACGGAGCACGGTGCGGTGTACACTCAAGGTGTTGTTGATTAGTTAGGTGTATTTTGCAGCCATCTTTGGGAGGGTTCGTATATTCCTCCTGTATCCTCTCAAGAGCGCCTGTCAAGTGTGATTGAATGCCTTGAGTCTGCTCACGACAGTCTCTACGTGTTTAATGAATAACTCGGTGGTGGATTCTTTGGATATGATGTCTGTTAGTTTGTACGGGTTAATTCGGAGATTGTTGGCGACTATTTCTAAATCTATTCTGCTGTTGTTGAAGCGAGGGCAGTTTACTATGAGGTGCTCGACCGTCTGTGTTGTGGTGCCGTCGCATGGGCAAAATGGGTCGTTGACAATTTTGAACCTAAAGAGGTACTCTTTATGGTATCCGTGTCCTGAAAGAATTTGAGTTGTGTAAAAGTTAGGTTTGATTTTGTCGAGTACGTTGTTGAGATCGTTAAATGTGGGGCACCAGCGCTTCAGTATTGGTCCCTTGGGGTTATTCATATATTCTTTTTCCGTAACTGTCGTGCTGATTATTTTGTTGGATCTTTTGACGAAACTAATGGGGAACAGATCATATGTGCAGCTGCTGTGGCTGCAGGCGGCTTCTTTAGCCGCTTCGTCGGCGGTTTCGTTTCCCGTGATGCCTATGTGGGCCTTGACCCACACGAATTTTACCTCTACCTGGTGATTGAAGATAGTTTTATGTATTTCGACCACTAGGGGATGTTTACTGTTAGGGTTGGCGATTTCCTGGAGCCCTGATTTGCTGTCCGAGTATATGATATACTTGTTGAGGCCTTTATTGGCCATCCAGTGAGCGGCCTCTCTAATGGCAAGTAGTTCCGCCTGAAAGACCGAGCAGGCTTTGTGCAATTTGAGCTTTTTGGTATTAGTGAGATGGTTGTTGGTATTGTAGATTATAAAGGCCGCTCCGACGCCGCCTTCATGCTTGCTGCCGTCCGTGTATATCCTATAGAGCGTGGGGTGGTTTGCGGCGATGTTGTCTGCCTCCTCCTGGGTGGTAGCTTCTAGGAAGTCTAAGAATGCTCTTTTAGCCGGATGGATCATGTCTTGGGGTTTCGCTTGTTCCTCACGTTTGATGTCCTGTGGTAGGTGCTTGGTAACTCCGTTAATTTTGGTGATTTCGTTATCGGCGATCTCCGCGATTTTTTGGTCCAGCGGAGTCATTCGTGCCAGCATGATAGCATTTGTTTTGCTGATGGTTCTGAAGCCCCGTATGATTTTTATAGCGAATTTCCTTTGGAAGGTGGTGATTTTGTCTCTGACGTGTTTGTAGTTAAGTGCTGCGGGGGACCAGATTCCCGACGCATACGTGATGATGGGAACGATGACCTGGTTGTATATGATATTGACATTATCCGAGTGTATGCCCCATGAGGGTCTGATGTATTTGGTGAGTTTATTGAATATTTTTTGTGCTTTGTCGATAGCGTAGTTGGCGTGTTTGATGAATTTTAGTTTGTGGTCGATGATGACTCCTAGAATTTTAGTGTGGTCTGAAATAGGAATATTTTGCTGGTTGATTTGAATTTTAAGTTTTCTTGCTTTAGTTGTGAATGCTACTGCTGTGGTTTTTTCCGGTCCGAACGTGAGTTTAACCTCCTCTCCCCAGTTGTGGATGACTTCTAAGGCTTTATTGATATTGTGTTGCAGTGAGTCGATCGTTTTGCCATGGGCGATCAGGACCACGTCATCTGCGAAGGCCTGTAAGTGGCAGTCTTCCGGCAACTGGGTCTCCAGGAGCTCGTCCAGGATCAGATTCCAAAAGCTGGGTCCGCAAACCGATCCCTGTATACATCCTTTGCTTTGGGTCTTTGTTTGTCTAGTGTCGACGACATCAATGATGATTCGTCTGTTCTGATGATAGTGATTGATGATTTGGTAGATATTTCTGGGACACTTGACATGGTGGAGTCTTTTCATGATGGCCGGCCACCATGCGTTATTAAATGCAGCCTGGATGTCTAGGGAGACTACGGCGACCTGTTCTTTGTTTTGTTGATGGTTTTTGATTTTAGTAATGATGTTGTTCAACGCTTGTGATGTAGATTTTTGTTCTTTAAAGCCGTATTGGGCATCGTTGGAGCTTTTTGTGGAGTATAGGTGGTAGTTTAGCCTTTTGATTATTAGTTTTTCTAGGAGCTTGCCAAGAACGTTGATGAGTCCGATTGGTCTGTATGCGTTGGTCGTGGAGTAATCACTTTTCCCTGGCTTGGGGATAATTTTGACATAGGCCTCTTTCCATTGTGTTGGGAAATATCCCAATTCCATGCAGCGGTTGAGGGTATCCAGTACGATGCCGGGGCAGGCTTTGGTGAGGCATAGGCAGATGTCAGCTGTTAAGTGATCCAGACCTGGTGCTTTCTTGGGACTCATTTCGCTGAGTGCGCTTAGAATTTCCTGAAGGGTAAATGGAGGATCATCTGAGGTGTTGGGAGTAGTGTTGGCGTTTGCTCTTATCTCGGTTTGTCTGGCGTTATCATTAGTTTCGTTGTCATCTGGGTAAAAGATTTTTAGGAATTCTAGTGCCGTTTCCTCGCTGGTTTTGGTGAATTGGTTGGAATCGTTGATTTTAATAGTAGATGGAGGGTTAGATGGTGACGTGTTCTTTAGTAGTCTATTCGTGAGCGACCAAACATCTTCCTTGCCTTGTTTAGTGCAGAATTCTTTAAAGTTTGCAGTGGATGTTTGGCGGATTTTTTCAGAGTACTCTTTCTTGAGGGCTCTGTTGGTTTCAAGATGTTGCTCTGTAAGTTGGTTGCGGCGAGATAACTTTCCAATTTTGTGGTGGCTGGCTATAACCCTCTTTTTTAACGACTCGAGTTCTTCGTTCCACCATAGATGTTTGTTGGGGGTTTTCCTAGCTCTACCTAGTTTTTTCCTGCAAATTTTTTGAATGGTAGTGGTGATGTTAGAGATGAATTCCTCCAGCTCATTTTCGTTTAGTCTGTCAATTTGGACTTCATGTAATTGCTTCTTGGCAATTTCATTCTGAATGGACTCCGCGATGGGGTCCCAGTTTTTTATGTTGGTGGTGTTGAATTCAAAAGTGGACGTCTTCCTCTTCTTTGTCACCAGCGCTCGGCTGAGCAGGATTTGAAATTCGATCCCATGGTGGTCTGACGAGGGGATGATCTGCTGATTGACCTTCCACTCCTGGATGCGGTCTTCAATGTGGGCGGAAGTAAGAGTGACGTCGACTATGGAGCCTCTGATAGTGCCGTTGGTGATGACTTCGAAGGTGTTCTCGTGGCCTTGGTTGCTTGCAATGAGGTCGTGGTTGATTGCAAGGTCAGCGATCTCTGCTCCTCTAGCGTTGGTGCTATTTGATCCCCAAGTGGGATGCCACCCATTGATGTCGCCTCCGATAATATGGCGGTCTGTGGCTTTGTGGAATAGTAATAGATCTAGTTTATTTAGTGTATTGTTGGTGTCCTCCTTGGGTTCTATGTAGACGGCCGCTATGTTGATGTTTCCGATGGTGGTCTTCAGAGTGATGGAGCAAAGATTGGGAGTGGAGTGTTCCGTGTCTCCCAATATTCCACCCGTGCCGTCCCTGACCAGTATGCAGGCTTTAGTTTTCTCAGCCCCGGGGAACTGGAAGACCTGATATCCCTGAACATTGTTGACCCTGGTTCCACCTCTTGCCAGGTATGGTTCGGTGATGATTACAATTTGTGTTTCGTTGTTAAAGGTATGTTGTAGGAGCTCGTTGTGAGCTTGATACCCTCGCCCTACATTGGCCTGAGTGACCTTAATTAAGTTTTTGTTGTTGATGGAGCTAGTCATATTGGGTCCTGTTTGCTAATTTTGTTTTCATGGCAAGCACTCCCGTGCAAAAGGCAGACGAGGCGCAGTGTTTTATGTTGATGTTAGTTTGGTGTTTGATGTTATATGCTTTGCAGTTGTAGCATGTCATTCTTTGGGGGAGGGACTTGATAGGGCAATTTTTATAGTGATGGTCGGTCTTGGTGCAGTATTGGCAGATGTTATCAAGAGAGTTGCATTTGCTGGCAGTGTGTCCGTATCTTAAACATTTGAGGCACATTTTGAAGGCGGAGTACTCTTCTGAGTGTACCTTGAGGTGGTCGATGTTGATACGGCCCAAGCGGGCGAATATTGGCAGGATCCTAGGGGTGACTTTGATCACTGCATTGTAAAGTTGGGGATTGCGGTTGGGTTTAGTGAAGCAAAGTTGGATCTCATCCGCGTGGGCGTGATTGAGCGCTTCGTTTTGTTTGATGATAGTGGGGGTGACCTCGTTTGGCCTGGTGTCGCTGTGGATGCCTTTCAATATGATGAAGGGTTTGAGATTAGAAGCTGGTGTGGCAATCATCTTGCCCCCTCTGCTGATGGAGGTTGCAATTTTGTCCCTTTGGGAATCAGTGTCAAACTCCAGTCTAATTTTATTCCCACGAAGGGGGATTGCTCTATTTGGAGCGAGGTTAAGGTCCCTGAAGGGAACCTCCCTTTTCCAGGAGTTCCTGACGTTGATGTTAGGGTTAGTGTCGCTAGGAGCGACAATTAGTGAAGGGCGCGCTCCCCTGAAGGGGGGTCTCTGGATGGGACGAGCTGCTGCCTCGGCGTATGTGGGAGAGGCAGGCAGGCTGAAGGGGGAGGAGGGGGGGGACGATCCGCTCTTGCGTGAAATATTACCTAAAGACAGGTCAATATGTTTGGCGATAGTGTTTTCTGAGGTTTTGATGACCTCTTCTAATTTCTTAGTAAGGGATTCAGTAAGTAGATTAATTTGGGTCATGTCCATCGGTGATGATGGTAGAGTGCTTGGGGTGGAGAGAGTGAAGTTAGTTTCCGTGGAGGATTTAAGAATGGTTTCAATTCTGTTTGCCGACTGGATAATGCGTTCTTTGGATTCCTTTTTGACGCTCTTTCCCTCGGCGATACAGGTCCGGATAGTGTCCACAAGTTCCAGGATCTCTTTCCTCTCCGGGCATGGTTCTGCGTTCGCGCCATCGTTTCCGGGGCTCATGTTGTCCATTGGTGGTGTGTTACTTGTAGAATGGTTGGCCTCAGGTGGTCGGTACCAGATGTCCGATGTGAAGTGGAGGGTCGATCTGGGAGAGATGATGATTCCGCAGACGAGAGGTGCGCACTCGCTTACCAAAGCGCAGCCACGGTTGTGATTGGGATTGTGTCGATGTTGTCAAAAGCGCAGACGGTATCGTGTGCGTCCGCGGTCGCGGGGCGCGGGGTGAAAGCGCAGACCGAGAGCGCGGCCTGAAAGCGCAGACCAAAAGCGCAGACAGAAGGCGCAAACCGAGAAAGCGCAGACAGAAGGCGTGGACCGAAGCGAAGTCAAAAGCGCAGACCGAAAGCGCAGACAGAAAACGCAGACGTAAAACGCAGACCGGAAACGCAAACCGAAAACGCGGTCCAAAAGCGCAGACCGAGAGCGCAGCCCGATAGCGCGGTTCAAAAGCGCAGACCGAAAGCGCAGACCGAAAGCGCAGACCGGAAGCGCAGACCGAAAGCGCAGACAAGAGCGCAGACAAGAGCGCAGACCGAAAGCGCAGACAAAAGCGCAGACAAAATCGCAGACAAAATCGCAGACGCAATTTGCGGGGAGCAAGTGTAAATGGTGTTACGTCAATCAATTAACTTCCCTAAACTAGTATATGCCAAATAACAAAATTAAACAATTAAACAATAAGTCACCCTAAGTGGCTATAGCAAAGTAGGGAAACAGTTAACAATTAACAATTAAAGGTAATACCAGCACTTGTCAAAGCGCAGTCGGCTTTGTGCGCATTCGCAGACACAGCGCAGCCGCTATGTTTAGACTGAAAGCGCAGACACATATACAAAAGCGCAATAACAATAATCTCCAGCGAAGACGTTGACAGGCTCCTGGCTCCTTTCGAGAGTAAAAGGGGGTAAGTGGGGGCCTAACAAGTCAGGGGCGGAGGGAGGGCAGAGCGCTACAAGAGGGGACGCGGTCGAGGCGCAGACCCGATGCCGGTGATGCGTCCTGGGTGTGCAGGAGCTGGTGCAGGCGCGGCGCCGTGTCCCCGTCACTGCCGGGCAGGTCCGGTGCCGATGTGTCTCGACGAAGCCCGTAGATCGGCACGCTGATGTCTCGCGGGGGCAATTAAGAGAGAGAGGGAGAGAGGGGGGCCGACGAGTCGAGGGCGGGGGGAGGGCAGAGACAGATGGCGAGGTTCCGGTCCGTTGTTGCTTCTCCCCTTGCAGGCTCGGGGGCAGGCAGGTGCTAGCCGAGCGCGGCCAGCGGTGCAACCGCGTTGAGGCAGGGGCCCAGTCAGGGTGCAGGCCAGGCGCGATGAAGATGTGGGCTGAAGGGCTGGCGGCGGTGAAGTAGGGGGGCACAAGCGAGGTATAATCCGGGGTGCGGATACTAAGACTCACCAATAGTTTACTCGTGTCAGTGAAGGGGTATTTTCCTTAGACCCCGTTCACCGTTCACTCAATCCCTGGTGGCACTAGTACGCACTGTAGCCCCGGCACGCTACACTCTAGACACTGTTATCCGCACTTTGCACGAACACTGCACAAAACCTCTCAACACTTGGCAGTAACTGGTTGAATCCGATCAATAAAGCCTCGACTCACTCACTTTGATAACAACAGATCACTATGTTCTGATCACTGGGTAGATCACGTTTGGTGTTAACTTAGTAGTGAAAATGTTTATAGGGGAATGTAATTGTCGCGGAGGCCTGGGCCCCGGCCGCCTGGCCGGCGCGCTCACGGCGAGCCCAACTAGTACTGATGCTGAGCTGGGCGACGTGCGGCCGGAGCGCTTCCAAAAGCGCGGCCACGGCCGATGCTCGGAAACGACAGCGCGCGGGGGGGCGCCGAAAGCGCAGTCAAAAGCGCAGTCAAAAGCGCAGTCAAAAGCGCAGTCGAAAGCGCAGACAAAACCGCAGCCAAAACCGCAGTCAAAAGCGCGGTCGAAAGCGCAGCCGTGGGCGGCTAATCCGCGTCCACCGGCGACGGACGCGGTATCAGAGCGCGGCCACGGAGGAAAAAGCGCAGTCACGGGTGCCAAAGCGCAGTCAAAACCGCGGTCGTGGGCGACGAAGCGCGGCAAAGCGCGGCCACCGAGGGCAAAACCGCGGTCGAAAGCGCAGCCAAAAGCGCAGTCAAAAGCGCGGTCGTTGCTTCGACTGCGATAAAAGCGCAGCCAAAAGCGCAGACGAAAGCGCAGTCGTTGCCTTGACTGCGATAAAAGCGCGGCACGATCGCGGGCGAGAGCTGTGGACGCGTGCGCTCTCGACGGGAGCTCGGGCTCGACTGGTTAGGTTAGGTTAGGTTAGGTTAGGTTAGGTTAGGTTAGGTTAGGTTAGGTTAGGTTAGGTTAGGTTAGGTTAGGTTAGGTTAGGTTAGGTTTTTTTTTTTTTTTTTTTTTTTTTTTTTTTTTTTTTTTTTTTTTTTTTTTTATCCTGTCCGGGAGCGACTATGCGTCCCGGCCCGCGAGCTAATACCTACTCCTATTTATAGTGGAGTATCATTACAATCTAAATTTATTTCTTCTTACTTTATTTCATTTATTAAACACTCTTTTAATTACATAAATATAAACATATTATTATTTATTAAAATAAAATACAAATAAAATACAAATAAAATAATTACTTAAAATAACTTAGGATAACTTAAAGCTATCATGCTGTGCGGGCCGCATGAAACCATGTGACTGCAGTCACACGGTCCATGCAGCCAGCACCTAAATGCAGTGCAAAGGGTGATCTATCGGATGATAGTCCACCCCTGCGAGTTTTACATCCGTGCTAACATGCTTACCTCCCCCCCTTGGAATATGACACAGCAGACAGTTAAGAACCTAATATTAATAATTTTGTACCCTTGTAGTGTGGGTTGCACCTAATGCAACCTAGCTATTCCCGGATAAATACTAATTATCATTTTCAACATTACTATAATACTATAACATTACTATAATCACTATAATTGAATTTACATTTTACAAGTACATTTTTTTCATCATATTAATATAGATTAGATTATACGAATACAGATTCATTACATTAATTTCCTTGTATTATTGTAAATTTTACTTAACTAATTAAATGCAGACAATTGAATCCCTATTCTTAAGTTTAATTGCATAAAAAATTACAACTTATTAATTGCATAAGGTTTCACAATATTAATTTTCACATTTCTTCATTTACACATTAAATTCCATTTTACTCGTACCATTTATTACATTATTTTAATAAGACGTTTTTAATCAATTGCACATTAGATTATATTATATCATTCATTACATTATTTTAATCAGTTATTTTTATTAATTGCACATTAAATTACATTTTTCAATTCATCACAAAGTTGATTTTCATTGATTTACCCTGAACTACATTAACTATATCGTGCCAATCTATAATACTAACAATCTAGAGTTCTAGCTTACAGGGCAGTCTTAACCTTATCTCTAGACAGTAGAGCCATTTGCCCTGGAGGCCCTGGTCACGACCGCCTCAGCAAACTCAAGGAAAACCTGGCGGCTGTCGCTGTCACCGATTGCAGTTACGAGGCTATACCTATCCAAAACATAACCCAGCTTGCACTCACAATTATACCTGAGGACGCCAAACCTGGGGCACTCCGCCAGGACGTGCACGACGGTCTCATCCGTCTGCCCATCACATGAACAGGCAGACGTGGCGCACAACTTAAACCTATGGAGGTAATGCCTGAAGCCTCCGTGCCCCGTCAACAGCTGCGCCCGGAGGTTTGTCATCCTCAGTCCTGCCAGGGCCTTGTGCGCCGCACGCACGTCCGGAAAGAAGATTCTGGTGGTCGCACCCGCAGTCGCCGCCTGGTATTCAGCCTGCCATGTAGTCAAGGTACAGTCCCTAATGAGGTGCTTGGCGTAGGAGATCGGGAAGGCATCATACATTGGTGATTGTCTGTTATGTAGAGCTGCGTCCTTGGCCAATTCGTCCGCCCTTTCGTTGCCGACAATTCCAGTGTGCGCTCGCACCCAGTGGAAAACCACTGATCCGCCGCAGGTTTCTATTTCATCCAGTCGCCGCCGCACGCGAGCTACTAGGGGATGAAGCGTCTCAGGGTTGGCAATACCCTCCAGTGCAGATCTGGAATCGCTGAGCACGTTCAGGCTGCGAAGCCGAAGTGTGACCGCAACCTCCAGTGCCTTTAGTATAGCGCAGAGCTCCGCCTGGTGGACGCTGCAGTAATTTTCCAGTCTGAACTTCGCCGCCCTTCGCTCCACTCCGTTCTCCCACAAAGAGACAGCCCCACCGACCCTACCCTCCAGCTTGCTCCCATCTGTATAGGCGAGGGGGTATTCATTTGGGATAGCCCGGACCTGTTCTTCAGTCTCAATGAGCCCGTAGCGCATTCGCTTCCTCAGAGCAGGATGCGGGAGGTCAAACGGGCTTATCCGCCTCTGTATGACTCTGTCCGGCATCTGCGGCAGCTGTCCACCCCTCTTAACCTCGAAGATGGCCAATTGCTCGTTAGCCCTATGTGTCAAAGGCAGGATTCCCGCCAGGACGGTGCTGGCGGCGAAGGAGACCGTGCGGTGTGTCTTTGCAATTCGGATTGCAAACTGTCTTGTGATTCTATCAAGTTTCTTTCGTGCGTATATCCTTTTGGCAACAGGGGCCCATGCCGCAGCGGCGTACAGTACCGTGGGCTCTACGACCGCCATATAAATGGTTCTAATAATGTCGGAGTTCAGACCCCATTGTGCTCTGGCAGCTCTGGACACCATCTTGTACAACCTGCAGACCCTGTCCTGTAAGGCGTCCAAATGCATCGCAAAATTGAGGTTCCGGTCCAGCACAATCCCTAAGATCTTCAGATGCGTGCCAAGGGCAATATCTATCTGGCCCATTCGCAACCTAGGTTCATCATATTTAAGTTTCCTGGTGATGAGGACGGCCTGGGTCTTTTCAGGAGCAAGCGTCATCTTTCTTGAGAACGACCACCGTGACACACACTCCAATGCGGCTCCAACCATGTTTTCGAGGTCACTCGCAGAGTGTGCGGCCGCCACAATAAGTAGGTCATCCGCGTATGCCTGAAGGTGTACGCCCGCCGCCTCCGTCTCCCGCAGCAAGGAGTCCAACTGGACGTTCCAGAGCATAGGGCCGCACGTGGATCCTTGGATACAGCCCCTGTTAGTGTCCCTGGTAATTTCTGCTCCTGCGTACTTTAGACTCACTGTTCGGTCTTTGAGGTAGCTGTATATTAATTTCAGTGTTGATCTTTCAACGCCCAGGTCGCCCAGTTCACCCAGGATTGCCGGCCACCATGCATTGTCGAATGCCCCCTGTATGTCTAGGGACACAACAACCACTAATTTCTTTTCATTGACTCCTTGCCTGATAAGAGAAACCGCATCGTATAGAGCATCCTCAGCGCTGACCTGTGGGGTGAAGCCATACTGTCTACTGCTTAGCTTACGCTCATGGCCTAATTGCCATTGCAGCCGATTTGTTAGCAGCTTCTCCAGCACCTTGGCAAGCACCGGCAGTAGGCCAATCGGGCGATATGATCTCGGATGAGCAGGATCCTTCCCTGGCTTTGGGATGACCTTGATCGTAGCCCTTTTCCAGGCCATCGGGAAAAATCCCAAGCGCAGGCACCTGTTAAAAATTCCCAGCAAGGCTTCGGGATTTGCCCGGTATGCTGCATCACAGATGTCCGAGGTTAGTCCATCCCTCCCAGGCGCTTTCCCAGGATCCATGTTCTTAAGAACCGCCTCTACCTCTTCCGCAGTAAATTCTTTTATTTGTGCCCCTTCCATCGGTGGCATCTCTCGTCTACTCTGTTCGACTTTTTGTCTGAGCAGCTGGTGTTCCAGGTCATCATCCTCAGCGTTATCCTCAGGGTAGAATGTATTTGCGAGTAGGCGCGCCGAGTGCTCTGCAGAGAGGAGGTCCCCCGATACTGGAGACCTCAGCAGGTGGTCAATGTTATTGTTGGAACATCCCCTGAGGATCCTGTATGTTCGCTTCCAGATGTCCTCCCGCTTCTGGCTGGTGCACAAATCCTTCCAGCTCTTCGTGATTGCAGCCATCATATCTTCTCTGTATGCGTCCTTGGCTCGCAGGTATTCCTGGATAATCAATTCCCTTCTGTTTGGTCTGGCACACCTTATCCTGTTCCTGAGCGTCCTGACCTTCCTCTTACTGGATTCAAGATCGTCGTTCCACCAGGGTGCACCTCGAGTCATCCCGACATTAAGCGGCGGCATTGACTCCTGGCAGGCAGCATGCAGCACACCCTCATAGGCCTCCACAGTCGCTTCCAACTGTTCCTCAGTGTCGATCTCTACATCCTCACTGTTTCGGGCAATATCGAGGAGTCCCGGTGCCACAGCTTCCATGAAGTCAGACCATCTTGCTTTCCTGGTGTTATATCGCCTGGTACCGAGGTTCTGTGGTTGCGCACCATGCCTCTCTATTGCAACGTCAAACCGGATGGCTCTGTGGTCGGAGTGAGTTACACGGTCCGTGTCGACTCGCCAGTTTTGTAGTCTGCCACTTATGCTTGTAGAGCAAGCAGTCACGTCGACGATGCTGGAGTAAAGCACGCTTCCCCTCCACTGGTAAAACGTCGGTACATTCCCTTCATTTATTATCTGGACATCAAGCTCTGCCATTAGGTCCATGTAGAGCGCCCCTCTTTCATCCTCAACCTCGCAACCCCACCAGGGACTGTATGCGTTTATATCGCCCGCTATGATAAACGGGACCATTCCAAACGCTTCAACAGCACTCCGCACCTCCAGCAGGTATGGCTCCATTTGTTGACTCCCTTGCATATATACGCACACAAGGCCCAACTTAAAATTACCAAGCTGTATAACTAGGCTAACTATATTCTGCGCAACATTAGCAGAATTAACAATAATTTGCACCCTAGGGTCGATGACGACGACAGCGGCCTTGACGGGGTTATCTTTGTCCCCACCAAACTGCACAACGCGATGTGTTGTCGTGAAAACACCTGTAGAGCCCACGTAGGGTTCCTGAAGCAGCACAACTGAAACACCTGCTCTACCAGCCTCGTGCAGACACTCCCTGGATGCGGCATGGCCGCGACCAAGGTTTGCCTGCAGGAAGCGCAGGCGCCCCGAAACTTCCACCTGGGTGCCCTCAGCAGTAACTGACGCCCGCCCTTGCCAACCGGTCCCACTTCCTCCACTCAGGGCAGTCCGCGCTGTAGGCCGGATGGCAAGCGCCAGCACCTACCTCCCCCCTTACACGGCAATTTGTGCATGCCGGTTTCCCGAATCGGCTGGGACAGTCCCTAGTGTCATGGCCAACGACGGAGCAGTACCCGCAGCTGGGATCCGGCGCCCTGCACTCTCTCGCACGATGGGAGAACCCAAGGCACCGGTAACATTGCAGCAGCGGAGACTGGTCCACCGCCACCAAGATCTGGTAACCTACGCGTACCCTCCTGTCCCTAAGCGCGTTCCATACCGGCGGACTGACCTCGAGGACGATGTTCTGAACAGTGCCCTGACGTCCTTTAGTGCGCCTGACTACCTTGACTTTTCTGTCATTTGGCTCAATTCCAGCAAGGAGGTCAGCGTTCTGCTTCAGAACAGCGTCCTGAACCCTGACATCACTTAGGTCCGGCGTGACCCCGATTACCTTAAGGAGGGGGCTTCTCTGCTTTGGCACTGCCACAGACAGCCCGGCTTCCATGCCCGTAACAGCTGCCCTCATGCGACGCAGACCCACCTCAGAATCGACGGTGATCGCCACTCTGCCGTTCCGACATCTACGTACACCAGAGACACCCACGCCTAGGTCGATAACATCTACCTTGCTTTTAATGTTGTCTATGATGTCCTGGCCCGTGTGCCTGGGGTCCGCTGATTCCACCAACATTGTGTATTTGGGTGTGGGTGGAACCCCCGCACACGGCCCAGGAGAGACCGGTTCCCGGAGCCTTCTTCTGCGCCTGCGACCCTGTACCAGCCACTCTCCCTCGTCGGCGGCTTCCGCATCTGGAATCGGGGCAAATGAGGTGTTGGCGGTAGCAATTTCAGCCCTGAGGGCCTCTGCCTGTTCCGCCAGTTGCCGCGCCACGTCAGTAACCTCAACGGTCTGTTCCGTAGCTACCACCCGCTGCACTTCCCTGGCAACACCGTCCATGACCTTGCTCATCTTGTCCAAGGGCTCCACTAGGTCATGGACCAGTAACAGCCTGGTGGCTTCAGCCTGACGGCATAAAGCCTCCAGGCTGTCACTGGCCCTTCTCTGTGTCGCCTCCAGGATCTTTATGTCAACCTTGTTTTTACCCAGGGTCTGCTCCAGTGCGTGGGTGTATTTCCTGGCCTCGACATCCAGTTCCCTTGTCAGATTTGCCCTGTCCCGCTGCAACCCGGTGACCTGCTCCTGTAGCTTAGAGCTGGCCTCCACCTGCCCCAGAACTAGCTCCTGTAACCTGAAAAGGGTAGCGATGACCATTTCACGAACCCTTCTGCTTAGGTTCCCAGCATATCTACCTTCAAGAGCAGTTTTGGCATCCAGCACGGCTCTGCAAGCCTCAGCCGCGTCACTGGAGCCAGCATTTGCCAGGGAAATCCTTGACGGTCTGGCAAACTCCTCCTCTGTCTCCTCCGGCGGGCAGCTGGTTAATGATGACGTCGAGGCTTCTGACGGCAATGAGGCCTCTATAGCAGCTGTGTGAACGATAGAGCCCGCAACCACAGAGGTAACAGAGGTGAAAGTCCCACCCGCCAGGTTGGGCGGCCGGAGTAGACCCCCAGATGAGCCCGCGATCGCTGCTGCTGACCCCGCTTCCCCAGCTCCATCCGAAAGCGATCGCCTTAACACCCGAGGCCCGGTTCCCGACTCAGCCCTGACATCCATAGCCAAGCTCGACAACGACTCCACACACAAGCTCTACCCCAACTCTATTAAAAACTTTTGCTCTACGTAGAGTCACCCGAGTTCAATACAGAGGTGTGCCACGCCCAGCCCTGCACAATGGTGAAAACCCCGAGTCTCTACGACTACCAGGGCCGGAGATACAGCTATCTAAAACTTTCCAAGATGGCGGACCAGCTGTCAAAGCCAACCTTATAACCGCCGTAACTCCGGACCCAGCGGTCCCAGAAACCTAGGAAAAACGTTACTAGGACCCCAGCGGTGCGCCCCACACTGCCCGCAGCAAATCCCACAGCAGAAATTGTCACAATGATATCTGCCCAAAACTATGTTCAATTGCAAGCGAGGTTTCCCCCCGTCCCAGCTGTGAAAGTCCGGAGTCGCTGCGACAACTAGAACCAGAGATATAACGGATCAAAAATTTTCAAAATGGCGGACCAACTGTCAAAACCAAATTTCGAACCGCCAAAGCTCCGGATCCAGACGCCCCAGAAACACCGGAAAAGCGGCAACGTGTTTGCGACAACCCCAGCTATCCGTTGCCAGTCAAAAACAGCCAAGAATTTTCAAGGTGCCGCAGAGTCGCGGCGACCCCGCCAGATGATGAGGGGAGTCCGGCAAACCACTAATCTGGAAACCCCAAGTCTCTACGAGCTCCGGTTCCCGAGATATACCAGTTCCAAAAACGGCAAGATGGCCTCCAAGATGGCCGCCGAAACTTTAACCGCGTCTAACTCAGGTCCCAGTGCTCCGAAAAATCCGGTGTTTGGGCTTGTTGTAATCGGCACGCCCGCCGCCAACTATTCCCGCCCGCAAAATTCCCGTTTTCCCTGCTATCCCGGATATTCCCGCTTGAGATCTGTAAACTCTGTAGATTTGCAATGAGTAAAGATATCGTTGAGCAAAAAACGGTTCCGAATAGCTGGGCAGTTCCCGCTGACGTCAGGCAGCCGCAGTAAGGCACGTGACCTCTGCAGCTCAAGCCACGGGGGGGGGAAGGATTTCCAGTTTTTGGGCCACAGCCCATGAACCAGCACGCCAAAAAATCTAAAATTTTGCAAAACCTGTAAAGGAGAACGCCCTCAAAAGTACGACCACTCAAAAATCCACGCGAAACAAAAGGAAGCCGAAATATTCCCGATCCAAAATTTTTGCTTTGATTGACAATTTTCGGGAAACCTTACTGGATAAAAATCATGTTTTAGTGAATTCCAATAGGTGACACCGATATCCTTAAGAGGGCATCCCAAGTTTTTCCCGCCAGGTCTTTTCCGCTTAATAATGGGGGGGGGAATACTTTTTTAGTTTTTATGCCCTGGAGTGGGTAATACACCCTCTAAAAATCTGAGAAATGTTTCAAAACGTAGAACTCGATGCCCCGCATCCGCCAACACTCTAACAATCTGCGCGCTCTCATCAGTTACCTAGATATTAGGTATTTAGTGTTCTTAATTATAATTAATATATCTCAACCCCCGGGAGGGGTAAAAATCAAAATTTTACGGGGGCTCGTAGAGAAAGGTTAGGCTCACTATCCCGTATTACTAGATCAACCCGAAAACCTTTAGAACACTGACCTCGTGGCCCTCGTGACCACGTGTGAATTTCGGTTTTCGGATCAAAACTCCCTGGGGAATGTCGTGAAAAATCCAGGAAGATCAGTGTGGATACCTGGCTTGGAGGCCCACAAAATAGCAATTGAAAATTGCTAGGTCGTCGATCAAATGGCGGCAGCGTATGCGTTTAAAGTTTTGAAAACTAACCTCAAAAACAGTTTTTCTGCTGCTGCTGGCGCAAATCTGGAACAACAAAGACGACACTGCAATCCAATTGTAGGCCTCAACAAGACGCACACACCGACACTTCAACCACTGCTCTACGAGCCCGTTTTCTATTTTTAATTAATTTTTTACGTGGGAGCACTTGATTTTCGTGGCGCTTCCGAAGAGCGCTGTACGCGGACTGGGTTAGGTTAGGTTAGGTTAGGTTAGGTTAGGTTAGGTTAGGTTAGGTTAGGTTAGGTTAGGTTAGGTTAGGTTAGGTTAGGTTAGGTTAGGTTAGGTTAGGTTAGGTTAGGTTAGGTTAGGTTAGGTTAGGTTAGGTTAGGTTAGGTTAGGTTAGGTTAGGTTAGGTTAGGTTAAGTTAGGTTAGGTTAGGTTAGGTTAGGTTAGGTTAGGTTAGGTTAGGTTAGGTTAGGTTAGGTTAGGTTAGGTTAGGTTAGGTTAGGTTAGGTTAGGTTAGGTTAGGTTAGGTTAGGTTAGGTTAGGTTAGGTTAGGTTAGGTTAGGTTAGGTTAGGTTAGGTTAGGTTAGGTTAGGTTAGGTTAGGTTAGGTTAGGTTAGGTTAGGTTAGGTTAGGTTAGGTTAGGTTAGGTTAGGTTAGGTTAGGTTAGGTTAGGTTAGGTTAGGTTAGGTTAGGTTAGGTTAGGTTAGGTTAGGTTAGGTTAGGTTAGGTTGACGATTGTAACTTTGCGGATACTGGACGGATATTGATGAGATTTATAACTTAGACTATTGGCTCGTTATACTGACTATTGATACCGTTTCATCTCGTGACTTGGCTATACTTTCGGATTTTGACTTTTTGTTTTGATTGGATTTGTTTTGTTGATATTTTTTTGTTACATTTGTTAAGTTTTTTCGGTGTTGTTGTTGTTGTGGAACAGCTTGTTTGAGCTTGTTTTACAGCGGCGGCTGCCGTCTTGCCTTCGGGCTTTGTTTTGTTACTACCTTACCTTCGGTTCGGTAGATATTTAGTTTTTAAGTGTTAATTTTTCTTGTTAAATTTTATCATTTAAAAATTTTAATTTTGTTTGTGACGCCATTTCGTGGGGTCAACCCCTACGGCTGTGAAAGTACTGTCAACGGATAGAGGGCAACGCCCCCTATCACGCGACACCTTTCGCGCCGTGCTACGACCCTCGGTTTAGGCGCAAAGCGGATAACGCAAGTTATTTTTTGGTTAATTTTTCGATAGTAAATTTTGTTTGTTTACATTTTTGCTATTGAAAAAAGTCGGTGTTGCCGCTATCGCTCAGCGCCCTGTTTGTTGCTGAGACATAGCGGCAATAGTCTTCTTTCGTGTAGGATAGGTTCGGTTACTGCAACTCATTGGGTTGGGTAGTAATCGAATTTTCAAAATTTTTTTGCTTATTTTACTACAAATTTTTCAGTGAAATTTTAGCAAAAAAGAGGTGTTTTGGTATTGGCTCCATTTCGTGGGGTTAACCCCTACGGGCATCGTAGGGGTACCAACGGATAGGGTATATCCTCTTCTAATTTTATTGATTTTTTTCTTTCACCTGCGACCACGAGAAGTGGGGGAAAAAGGGTTTTTAAAAAATAAAAATCAAAAAAATTGCTATTAAAGTAAAATCAGGCGCTTTTTCCATTTTGTATGGAGTATTTTAAATCCGGCACACGCTTGACCGTTTTTATTGACTAACATTCTTGTTAAGTCAATAACTCTGGTTTGCGTGGCCGGATTTGGCTCAAACTTGGCAGGGACGTTGGCGGGGCCACTATGGCCACGTCCGAAGAGGGGGGGGGTTCCCCCCGCAGGAGGGGGGGGAGAATTTTTAGTTCTCCCTCCGCATCGGAGGATGAAGACCTCGTAGAGGCCACGGAGGTGGCTTCTCAGCCCCAGAAAAGGGGGCACGAGGACAGTGAGGATGACCCGAAGCCCGAGCACGGGCCAAAGGTGACCACTGCCCTCAGGGGGAAACCCAGGGGGGCCTATTCGGGCTTGGCAGCGGCGCGGGTGAAGCTCCGTGAATCGGAAACGTATTTTAGTTCCGACACGGACACCCCCGCTGCCAACTATAGGAGAGAACTCCCGGAGCTCCGCTCCAAGGGGGGGATGAGGAGTGGGGGAACTTCCCCCCCCCAAAAAACGGTAACACCGACCGAGGGCCAGCCCTGGTCGGACCCGGTGGAGACCGCCCGACGGGCGGCATTTGAAATATTTGAGGGGGCCCGCAAGTCGGGCAATCTGAAGGGAGAGGTGTGGGGCTCCATGAACCGGGCCGTCCGCACCATTCTGGACGCAATGGAGGACATCAAAGCCTCCAGAACAGAGAGCGAGGAGATCCGCATCTTAAAAGCGGATAACAAGAGGATGCGGGAGCAACTCGCTCTCTGTTCGTCGGAGTTGAAGGCGCTGCGGACCGCCTTCTCGGAGCGCCACACCTCGCCCCCGGCCCCACAGCCGGTCTGTGTGACCCCGGCCCCTAGGGCTCCTCCGCCGCCACAATCCGCCGCTGCGGATCTGGCGGAGTTATTGGAGATAATGAAGCGCGACCTGACGATCTCCTTGGGCAACATGATCAATGCCAGAATCGAGGAGATCAGCAGTCGCCTTCCCCCCGCGCCAATAATCCGCCCCCCGCTTGCGGCGGATAATAAGAAGAAGAAGGCCCCAGTGAGGGAAGTGGCCTCAGAGCCTGAAACCAGGGCTAGACTTGGGGACGGGAGACCTAAAAAGGTCACCAAAAAGATGGCGCCCCCCCCCAGGCCTACAGCCCCGGTGGCCGGGACTGCCCCGGCGGCCGGGTCTGCCCCGGCAACCAGGTCTGCCCCGGCAACCAGGTCTGCCCCGGCAACCAGGTCTGCCCCGGCGACAAGGTCTGCCCCAGCAGCTAGATATGCCCCGGTGGGCAAGCCTGCCCCGGCGGCCGGGCCTGCCCCGGCCTTGGAGACAGCACCTGGCCCCTCGGGCCAACAGTCGCAGCCTGATGAGGGGACATACTCTCAGGTGCTAAAAAGGAAGAAGAAGAAGAGAGGAAAGGGAAACGCTACGGCCCCACCCGCCCCCCCTCCCCCCCCCAAGAAGAAAGCGGCACCTAAGCCGAAGGCTCCCCAAGCCCCAAAGACGACAGCGGTGGTGATCACCATGAGAAAGGATATCACCACCGACACCACGCTGCAGGCCACCATGTCGAAGGCCATCAATGGCATTCGACTGGACGAAATAGGCCTGCAGCACGTCAGGGTCCGACACTCGGCGACTGGGGGCCGAGTCATTGAGGTCCCTGGAGCGGATAGCAGAAGGGCGGCGGACAGCCTCGCAGAACGCCTGCAGGCTATTGTGGGGGATGTCGCCCACATAAGCCGCCCGGAAAAAATGGCTGCCATCCAGATCGCCGGCCTAGACGAGTCGGCGACTAGGGAGACCCTGGCGGCCGCTGTCGCCAAGGCTGGGAGATGCGCCGAGGCGCACGTGAGGGTGGGGGGCATCCGCCCAACATACGACGGCAACATGGTTGCCCTTGTGCAATGCCCGGTGGGGACGGCAAGAGCCCTCCTCCAAAGTGGTCAGATCCTGGTGGGCTGGGCGTCCGCCAGGGTCAGCCCCGTTGGACCAGCACCCATGCGGTGCTACAGGTGTATGGGTGTTGGCCACTCGCGGCCACTGTGCCCCTCAAGCATAGACCGGGGCCATCTATGCTACCGGTGCGGTTCAGAGGGGCACAAATCAGCCGCATGCTGGGAGGAAAAAGCGTGGTGTGCAGTTTGCCACCATGCCAAACTCCCAGCCGACCACATCATGGGGGGACTTAAATGTTTCCCACCGGAGACGAAGGGCAAGGAGGTGAGGACTCGACCCACCCGTCCTCCTCGCCCCCCAACAGCCGCATCAGCCGCCAGCCGGCCCTTGGAGGATAACCGCATGGACGTCTAAATGCCAGTACACCGACATTTAGACGTCCTGCAGACTAACGCCAACCACTCCGCCAGAGCACAGGATCTGCTCATGCAGACCATGGCGGAGTGGGCAATTGGCGTCGCGGTTGTCGCGGAGCCCTACTTCGTCCCCCCTCAATCTAATTGGGTAGGGGATACCGACGGAGTAGTGGCGATCGCAGTGCCGGCGGTGGGGGACTTCCCCCCCTTATCGAGGATCGAAGGCGGCCAAGGGTTCGTGGCGGCAAAATGGGGGAGTAACACCATACTAGTGGCGGTGTACTTCTCCCCCAACAAGCCGCTACACGCCTTCGAGCGGTTCCTGGGGGTCCTAAGCGGGGTAGTCAGAAGGGCTGCCCCGTCTCAAGTGATGGTCATGGGGGACCTTAACGCTAAAAGCTCGGCGTGGGGTTCCCCCATCACGGACCTCCGAGGGACTGCCCTCGAGGACTGGGTGACGGCAACAGGACTGGTAGTCCTGAACCAGGGCAACGCCAACACTTGCGTGCGGAGGCAGGGGGGGTCAATTGTGGACGTCACGTTCGCGACCCCTGCCATAGCCGCGCGCGTCTCGGATTGGCGTGTCCTGGAGGACGTCGAGACCCTCTCTGATCACGTATACATCAGAATGAGGGTCTCCAACGATGGCGTCCAGCCGTCACCCACCCCAAGGGGGGGAAGAGGCAGAAGGGGGGGTTTCCCCAGATGGTCCCTGGTCCATCTGGACAGGGACAGGGCGGACGAGGCGGCCATGGTGGAGGCATGGTGTGCTGCCCCACCCGTCACCCTCGGAGTCGAGGAGAGGGCGGCACAGTTCCGCGTCGCATTACAGACGGTTTGCGACGCGGCCATGCCTCGGGCCGGTCGCCTGTCCGCCCGTAAGAGGGTTTACTGGTGGTCCGCAGAAATTGCGGCCCTGCGGACCGCCAGCAACAGTGCCCGCCGCGCCTACCAACACTGTAGGCGTCGGCGGCACACTGACGAAGAGGAGGAAGGGCTTCATAGGGCCCTCAAAGAGGCAAAGGGGGCCCTCCAGGTGGCGATCGCCAAGGCCAAGGACGAAGCTCATGAGTCGTTCTTGGCCACCCTGGATAGGGACCCATGGGGGCGGCCGTACAAGGTGGTGCGCAACAAAATGCGCACCGCCCCCCCCATGGACTCCCTGGAGCCCGCCCTCCTACAGACGATAGTCGAGGGGCTGTTCCCGCCAGCCCCATCGATCTCCCCCCCGTCGATGGCCGACCCCTTAACGGAGCCGGAGGCCGAACTCGTCATAGCACCTATAAGCAATGACGAGTTCGAGCGAGTGACGGACCGACTCCGGGGCTGTAAGAAAGCCCCGGGGCCAGATGGAGTCCCAGGTCGCGTCCTCGCCGTCGCCCTGGAACACCTCGGGGACCGCCTCAGGCACGTCATGGACGACTGCCTGAGGGAGGGAAGGTTCCCGAGGGTGTGGAAAGAAGGGCGACTATGCCTCCTCCGCAAAGACGGTCGGCCACCTGATTGCCCGTCCGCCTATCGCCCCATAGTGCTGCTGGATGAGGCCGGAAAAGCGTTTGAACGCATCCTGGCCTCCCGGATCCTGCAGCACCTGGAGACCGCCGGCCCGAACGTCTCTGATAGACAATTCGGGTTCCGGGAAGGGCGGTCCACGCTCGACGCGTTGAAGTCACTGAGGGACTTCTGTGAGTACGCGTCGAGCAGGGGGGAGGGTGTCATCGCGGTGTCTTTAGACATCGCAAACGCATTCGGCACCCTCCCCTATGGGGTGATCAGTGAGGCACTTCGATACCATGAAGTGCCTCACTACCTAAGGCGGATTGTAGAGCACTACCTTACCGAGAGGGTAGTGCTCTGGGAAAACAAAGACGGGCAAAGGGGGGAGAGAAGAATGGCCTGCGGCGTGCCCCAGGGTTCCGTGCTCGGTCCACTTCTATGGAACCTGGGGTACGACTGGGCAATCCGGGGGGAGTTGCTTCCGCGCACACTCGTCGTCTGCTACGCGGACGACACAATGGTGGCTGTGCGCGGGAGTGACAAGCGGGAGACCTCCCGGAGGGCGGAAGTGGCGGCTGAGCTGGCGATTGGGCGGATCGCCAGGCTCGGCCTTAAGGTGAGCCTCCCGAAGACTGAGGCTATAGTCTTCGGGGGGCGCGGGTGGAGGCTGCCTGCTGATGCGGCGCTCACCATAGAAGGAGAAGCGGTCCAAATCAAGCCCCACATCAAATATCTGGGGCTGATATTGGACCGCAAATGGGATTTCGGGGAGCACTTCTCCAAGCTAGCTCCCCGAATCGTGGGCGCCGCGTCAGCGCTTGGCAGACTCCTGCCCAATGTCGGAGGGCCAGGCTCCTTATGCCGGCGACTCTACGCCGGCGTTACAAGGAGCATGGCCCTATATGGGGCCCCAATATGGGCGGACAAGCTGTCCGCCCGGAATAGGGCCCTGCTGCGGAGGCCCCAACGGGTCGTGGCCCTCAGGATGGTGAGGGCCTATATGACGGTGGCCCACGCAGCGGTCTGCCTCCTCGCGTGCACCCCTCCGTGGGAGCTAGACGCAGAGGTGCACGCAGAGACCTACCAACGTAGGTCAAGGGTCCGGGCAACAGGTGAACGCCCGGACCCTGAGGAGGTAGAGGCCTCCCGTCGCATGACGGAGCGCCGACTGCGGGACCGATGGAAAGCCCAACTAGAGGTCGCCCCTTATGGTGTCCGTACCATAGGGGCGATCCTCCCATCGGTCGACCAATGGTTGAAGAGGGCAGTCGGCGCTACGTCGTTTCGGCTCGTGCAGGTACTGACCGGGCATGGGTGCTTCGGTCACTACCTGCACAAAATCGGTAGAGAGCCTGACCCGCGGTGCCATGAGTGCGGAAGTCCCGACGACACCGCTCAGCACACCCTAGAGGTGTGCAGTCGTTGGGACGCGGAGCGTGGCCTCATGGCACGCACCATCCAGCGGGTGGACCTCTCGCTCCAAAGCATTGTCGAGGCAATGCTGAGCAATGAGAGGTCCTGGGAGGCTGTGGTCTCCTTCTGCGAAACTATTATTTCGCAAAAGGAGACCGCGGAGCGGGAGCGCGAGGAAGATCCTCTCGCGCATCCCCTCCGGCGCAGACGGCTCGGGTTGAGAAGGCGGCGGTTTGCCGCCCGACTCAACCCATAGTGGCTGCAGGTGGAGGATGGGAGTCCTCTGCCTGCGGGAAAAGCCACTTAGCGGTCTGGGAGAGGGCCAAGCGTGCTCGGCCATCTCCCCTTTGGCGTGGGAAGCCCCGGCAATGGCTGGGGCGCCGTCGGTGGACATCGTGGTCTATGCCTTCGCAGGTACCACGGTGTCCAACAAAACCGGCAAGAGGGCACGTCCGGGTGGTTTTTAGTGGGTAGCACTCCCTACCCCTCCTTACTCTGAGGAGGGAGAGGCGAAGTGTAGTCCCACATAACCCTCCGCCACTCCCATGTGCGGAGGGTATGCGTAACGCATTTCCCACCCGGTGAACAAAAAAAAAAAAAAAAAAAAAAAAAAAAAAAGGTTAGGTTAGGTTAGGTTAGGTTAGGTTAGGTTAGGTTAGGTTAGGTTAGGTTAGGTTAGGTTAGGTTAGGTTAGGTTAGGTTAGGTTAGGTTAGGTTAGGTTAGGTTAGGTTAGGTTAGGTTAGGTTAGGTTAGGTTAGGTTAGGTTAGGTTAGGTTAGGTTAGGTTAGGTTAGGTTAGGTTAGGTTAGGTTAGGTTAGGTTAGGTTAGGTTAGGTTAGGTTAGGTTAGGTTAGGTTAGGTTAGGTTAGGTTAGGTTAGGTTAGGTTAGGTTAGGTTAGGTTAGGTTAGGTTAGGTTAGGTTAGGTTGAGGTTAGGTTGACGATTGTAACTTTGCGGATACTGGACGGATATTGATGAGATTTATAACTTAGACTATTGGCTCGTTATACTGACTATTGATACCGTTTCATCTCGTGACTTGGCTATACTTTCGGATTTTGACTTTTTGTTTTGATTGGATTTGTTTTGTTGATATTTTTTTGTTATATTTGTTAAGTTTTTTCGGTGTTGTTGTTGTTGTGGAACAGCTTGTTTGAGCTTGTTTTACAGCGGCGGCTGCCGTCTTGCCTTCGGGCTTTGATTTGTTATTACCTTACCTTCGGTTCGGTAGATATTTAGTTTTTAAGTGTTAATTTTTCTTGTTAAATTTTATCATTTAAAAATTTTTATTTTGTTTGTGACGCCATTTCGTGGGGTCAACCCCTACGGCTGTGAAAGTACTGTCAGCGGATAGAGGGCAACGCCCCCTATAACGCGACACCTTTCGCGCCGTGCTACGACCCTCGGGTTAGGCGCAAAGCGGATAACGCAAGTTATTTTTTGGTTAAATTTTCAGTAGCAAATTTTGTTTGTTTACATTTTTGCTATTGAAAAAAGTCGGTGTTGCCGCTATCGCTCAGCGCCCCGTTTGCTGCTGAGACATAGCGGCAATAGTCTTCTTTAGTGTAGTATAGGTCCGGTTACTGCAACTCATTGGGTTGGGTAGTAATCGGATTTTCAAAAATTTTTTGCAAATTTTACTACAAATTTTTCGGTAAAATTTGAGCAAAAAAGAGGTGTTTTGGTGTTGGCTCCATTTCGTGGGGTTAACCCCTACGGGCATCGTAGGGGTACCAGCGGATAGGGTATATCCTCCCCTAATTTTTAATATTTTTTCCACTCACCTGCGACCACGAGAAGTGGGTGTAAAAAGGCTTTGAAAAATAAAAATATTAAAATATTGCTATTAGGGTAATTTCAGGCGCTTTTCCAAATTTGTATGGAGTATTTTAAATCCGGCACACGCTTGACCGTTTTTATTGGCTAACATTTTTGTTTGGTCAATAACTCTGGTTTGCGTGGCCGGATTTGGCTCAAACTTGGCAGGGACGTTGGCGGGGCCATAATGGCCACGTCCGAAGAGGGGGGGGGATCCCCCCGCAGGAGGGGGGGGAGAATTTTCAGTTCTCCCTCTGCATCGGAGGATGAAGACCTCGTAGAGGCCACGGAGGCGGCCTCTCAGCCCCAGAAAAGGGGGCACGAGGACTCCGAGGATGACCCGAGGCCCGACAACGGGCCAAAGGTGACCACTGCCCTCAGGGGGAAACCCAGGGGGGCCTATTCGGGCTTGGCAGCGGCGCGGGTGAAGCTCCGTGAATCGGAAACTTATTTTAGTTCCGACACGGACACCCCCGCTGCCAGCTATAGGAGAGACTTCCCGGAGCTCCGCTCCAAGGGGGGGGTGAGGAGTGGGGGAACTTCCCCCCCCCAAAAAACGGTAACACCGACTGAGGTCCAGCCCTGGTCGGACCCGGTGGAGGCCGCCCGACGGGCGGCATTTGAAATTTTTGAGGGGGCCCGCAAGTCGGGCAATCTGAAGGGAGAGGTGTGGGGCTCCATGAACCGGGCCGTCCGCACCATTCTGGACGCAATGGAGGACATTAAAGCCTCCAGGACAGAGAGCGAGGAGATCCGCATACTAAAAGCGGATAACAAGAGGATGCGGGAGCAACTCGCTCTCTGTTCGTCGGAGCTGAAGGCGTTGCGGACCGCCTTCTCGGAGCGCCCACAGCCGGTCCGCGAGACCCCGGCCCCCAGGGCTCCTCCGCCGCCCCAATCCGCCGCTGCGGATCTGGCGGAGTTATTGGAGACAATGAAGCGCGACCTGACGATCTCCTTGGGCAACATGATAAATGCCAGAATCGAGGAGATCAGCAGTCGCCTTCCCCCCGCGCCAATAATCCGCCCCCCGCTTGCGGCGGATAAGAAGAAGAAGGCCCCAGTTAGGGAAGTGGCCTCAGAGCCTGAAACCAGGGCTAGACTTGGGGACGGGAGACCTAAAAAGGTCACCAAGAAGATGGCGCCCCCCCCCAGGCCTACAGCCCCGGTGGCCGGGGCTGCCCCGGCGGCCCGGTCTGCCCCGGCAACCAGGTCTGCCCCGGCGGCCAGGTCCGCCCCGGCAACCAAGTCTGCCCCAGCAGCCAAGTCTGCCCCGGCGGGCAAGCCTGCCCCGGCAGCCCGGCCCGCCCCGGCCTCGGAGACAGCACCTGGCCCCTCGGGCCAACAGTCGCAGCAGCCTGATGAGGGGACATACTCTCAGGTGCTTAAAAGAAAGAAGAAGAAGAGAGGAAAGGGAAACGCTACGGCCCCACCCGCCCCCCCACCCCTCCCCAAGAAGAAACCGGCACCTAAGCCGAAGGCTCCTCAAGCCCCAAAGACGACAGCGGTGGTGATCACCATGAGAAAGGATATCACCACCGACACCACGCTGCAGGCCACCATGTCGAAGGCCATCAATGGCATTCGACTGGACGAAATAGGCCTGCAGCACGTCAGGGTCCGACACTCGGCGACTGGGGGCCGAGTCATTGAGGTCCCTGGAGCGGATAGCAGAAGGGCGGCGGACAGCCTCGCAGAACGCCTGCAGGCTATTGTGGGGGATGTCGCCCACATAAGCCGCCCGGAAAAAATGGCTGCTATCCAGGTCGCCGGCCTAGACGAGTCGGCGACTAGGGAGACCCTGGCGGCCGCTGTCGCCAAGGCTGGGAGATGCGCCGAAGCGCACGTGAGGGTGGGGGGCATCCGCCCAACATACGACGGCAACATGGTTGCCCTCGTACAATGCCCGGTGGGGACGGCAAGAGCCCTCCTCCAAAGTGGTCAGATCCTGGTGGGCTGGGCGTCCGCCAGGGTCAGCCCCGTTGGACCAGCACCCATGCGGTGCTACAGGTGTATGGGTGTTGGCCACTCGCGGCCACTGTGCCCCTCAAGCATAGACCGGGGCCATCTATGCTACCGGTGCGGTTCAGAGGGGCACAAATCAGCCGCATGCTGGGAGGAAAAAGCGTGGTGTGCAGTTTGCCACCACGCCAAACTCCCAGCCGACCACATCATGGGGGGACTTAAATGTTTCCCACCGGAGACGAAGGGCAAGGAGGTGAGGACTCGACCCACCCGTCCTCCTCGCCCCCCAACAGCCGCATCAGCCGCCAGCCGGCCCTCGGAAGATAACCGCATGGACGTCTAAATGCCAGTACACCGACATTTAGACGTCCTGCAGACTAACGCCAACCACTCCGCCAGAGCACAGGATCTGCTCATGCAGACCATGGCGGAGTGGGCAATTGGCGTCGCGGTTGTCGCGGAGCCCTACTTCGTCCCCCCTCAATCTAATTGGGTAGGGGATACCGACGGAGTAGTGGCGATCGCAGTGCCGGCGGTGGGGGACTTCCCCCCCTTATCGAGGATCGAAGGCGGCCAAGGGTTCGTGGCGGCGAAATGGGGGAGTAACACCATACTAGTGGCGGTGTACTTCTCCCCCAACAAGCCGCTACACGCCTTCGAGCGGTTCCTGGGGGTCCTAAGCGGGGTAGTCAGAAGGGCTGCCCCGTCTCAAGTGATGGTCATGGGGGACCTCAACGCTAAAAGCTCGGCGTGGGGTTCCCCCATCACGGACCTCCGAGGGACTGCCCTCGAGGACTGGGTGACGGCAACAGGACTGGTAGTCCTGAACCAGGGCAACGCCAACACTTGCGTGCGGAGGCAGGGGGGGTCAATTGTGGACGTCACGTTCGCGACCCCTGCCATAGCCGCGCGCGTCTCGGATTGGCGTGTCCTGGAGGACGTCGAGACCCTCTCTGATCACGTATACATCAGAATGAGGGTCTCCAATGATGGCGTCCAGCCGTCACCCACCCCAAGGGGGGGAAGAGGCAGAAATGGGGGTTTCCCCAGATGGTCCCTGGTCCATCTGGACAGGGACAGGGCGGACGAGGCGGCCATGGTGGAGGCATGGTGTGCTGCCCCACCCGTCACCCTCGGAGTCGAGGAGAGGGCGGCACAGTTCCGCGTCGCATTACAGACGGTTTGCGACGCGGCCATGCCTCGGGCCGGTCGCCTGTCCGCCCGTAAGAGGGTTTACTGGTGGTCCGCAGAAATTGCGGCCCTGCGGACCGCCAGCAACAGTGCCCGCCGCGCCTACCAACATTGTAGGCGTCGGCGGCACACTGACGAAGAGGAGGAAGGGCTTAATAGGGCCCTCAAAGAGGCAAAGGGGGCCCTCCAGGTGGCGATCGCCAAGGCCAAGGACGAAGCTCATGAGTCGTTCTTGGCCACCCTGGACAGGGACCCATGGGGGCGGCCGTACAAGGTGGTGCGTAACAAAATGCGCACCACCCCCCCCATGGACTCCCTGGAGCCCGCCCTCCTCCAGACGATAGTCGAGGGGCTGTTCCCGCCAGCCCCATCGATCTCCCCCCCGTCGATGGCCGACCCCTTAACGGAGCCGGAGGCCGAACTCGTCATAGCACCTATAAGCAATGACGAGTTCGAGCGAGTGACGGACCGACTCCGGGGCTGTAAGAAAGCCCCGGGGCCAGATGGAGTCCCAGGTCGCGTCCTCGCCGTCGCCCTGGAACACCTCGGGGACCGCCTCAGGCACGTCATGGACGACTGCCTGAGGGAGGGAAGGTTCCCGAGGGTGTGGAAAGAGGGGCGACTATGCCTCCTCCGCAAAGACGGTCGGCCACCTGATTGCCCGTCCGCCTATCGCCCCATAGTGCTGCTGGATGAGGCCGGAAAAGCGTTTGAACGCATCCTGGCCTCCCGGATCCTGCAGCACCTGGAGACCGCCGGCCCGAACGTCTCTGATAGACAATTCGGGTTCCGGGAAGGGCGGTCCACGCTCGACGCGTTGAAGTCACTGAGGGACTTCTGTGAGTACGCGTCGAGCAGGGGGGAGGGTGTCATCGCGGTGTCTTTAGACATCGCAAACGCATTCGGCACCCTCCCCTATGGGGTGATCAGTGAGGCACTTCGATACCATGAAGTGCCTCACTACCTAAGGCGGATTGTTGAGCACTACCTAACCGAGAGGGTAGTGCTCTGGCAAAACAAGGACGGGCAAAGGGGGGAGAGAAGAATGGCCTGCGGCGTGCCCCAGGGTTCCGTGCTCGGTCCACTTCTATGGAACCTGGGGTACGACTGGGCAATCCGGGGGGAGTTGCTTCCGCGCACACTCGTCGTCTGCTACGCGGACGACACAATGGTGGCTGTGCGCGGGAGTGACAAGCGGGAGACCTCCCGGAGGGCGGAAGTGGCGGCTGAGCTGGCGATTGGGCGGATCGCCAGGCTCGGCCTTAAGGTGAGCCTCCCGAAGACTGAGGCTATAGTCTTCGGGGGGCGCGGGTGGAGGCTGCCTGCTGATGCGGCGCTCACCATAGAAGGAGAAGCGGTCCAAATCAAGCCCCACATTAAATATCTGGGGCTGATATTGGACCGCAAATGGGATTTCGGGGAGCACTTCTCCAAGCTAGCTCCCCGAATCGTGGGCGCCGCGTCAGCGCTTGGCAGACTCCTGCCCAATGTCGGAGGGCCAGGCTCCTTATGCCGGCGACTCTACGCCGGCGTTACAAGGAGCATGGCCCTATATGGGGCCCCAATATGGGCGGACAAGCTGTCCGCCCGGAATAGGGCCCTGCTGCGGAGGCCCCAACGGGTCGTGGCCCTCAGGATGGTGAGGGCCTATATGACGGTGGCCCACGCAGCGGCCTGCCTCCTCGCGTGCACCCCTCCGTGGGAGCTAGACGCAGAGGTGCACGCAGAGACCTACCAACGTAGGTCAAGGGTCCGGGCAACAGGTGAACGCCCGGACCCTGAGGAGGTAGAGGCCTCCCGTCGCATGACGGAGCGCCGACTGCGGGACCGATGGAAAGCCCAACTAGAGGTCGCCCCTTATGGTGTCCGTACCATAGGGGCGATCCTCCCATCGGTCGACCAATGGTTGAAGAGGGCAGTCGGCGCTACGTCGTTTCGGCTCGTGCAGGTACTGACCGGGCATGGGTGCTTCGGTCACTACCTGCACAAAATCGGTAGAGAGCCTGACCCGCGGTGCCATGAGTGCGGAAGTCCCGACGACACCGCTCAGCACACCCTAGAGGTGTGCAGTCGTTGGGACGCGGAGCGTGGCCTCATGGCACGCACCATCCAGCGGGTGGACCTCTCGCTCCAAAGCATTGTCGAGGCAATGCTGAGCAATGAGAGGTCCTGGGAGGCTGTGGTCTCCTTCTGCGAAACTATTATTTCGCAAAAGGAGACCGCGGAGCGGGAGCGCGAGGAAGATCCTCTCGCGCATCCCCTCCGGCGCAGACGGCTCGGGTTGAGAAGGCGGCGGTTTGCCGCCCGACTCAACCCATAGTGGCTGCAGGTGGAGGATGGGAGTCCTCTGCCTGCGGGAAAAGCCACTTAGCGGTCTGGGAGAGGGCCAAGCGTGCTCGGCCATCTCCCCTTTGGCGTGGGAAGCCCCGGCAATGGCTGGGGCGCCGTCGGTGGACATCGTGGTCTATGCCTTCGCAGGTACCACGGTGTCCAACAAAACCGGCAAGAGGGCACGTCCGGGTGGTTTTTAGTGGGTAGCACTCCCTACCCCTCCTTACTCTGAGGAGGGAGAGGCGAAGTGTAGTCCCACATAACCCTCCGCCACTCCCATGTGCGGAGGGTATGCGTAACGCATTTCCCACCCGGTGAACAAAAAAAAAAAAAAAAAAAAAAAAAAGGTTAGGTTAGGTTAGGTTAGGTTAGGTTAGGTTAGGTTAGGTTAGGTTAGGTTAGGTTAGGTTAGGTTAGGTTAGGTTAGGTTAGGTTAGGTTAGGTTAGGTTAGGTTAGGTTAGGTTAGGTTAGGTTAGGTTAGGTTAGGTTAGGTTAGGTTAGGTTAGGTTAGGTTAGGTTAGGTTAGGTTAGGTTAGGTTAGGTTAGGTTAGGTTAGGTTGCGGAATACTTACGGATCTTGTTGAAACTGATACCACTTACCTTTGGCGTGCTCTTTTGACGATCGATTCTGTAAAAAACCCGTGACTTGGCTTTCCTTCTTGGATTTCGACTTTCTGTGTTGATTGGACTTGTTTTGTTTGTAATTTTTTGTTATATTTGTTAAGTTTTCTGTGTGTTGTCGTCGGTGTGGAACAACCTTTTTAGGCTTGTTGCATAGCGGCGGCGGCCCTCTTGCCTTCGGGCTTTGATTGGTTACTACCGAACGTTGTGTTCCGTAGATATTTAGTTTTTAAGTGTTAAATTTTCTTGTTAAATTTTTTCATTTTAAAATTAAAATTTTGTTTGTTACGCCATTTCTTGGGGTTGACCCCTACGGCCGCAGAAATTGTGTGAGCGGATAGAGGGCATTGATCCCTATTACGCAACACCTTTCGCGCCGTTCTACGATCCCCGGAAGTGGTCGAAAAATCGATAACGCAAGTTATTTTTTATTGTATTTATTTAGTTCAAATTTGGTTTGTTTACCTTTTTGCTTCTAAAAAAAGTTGGTGTTGCCGCTGTCTCTCAACGCCCTGTTTGGGGCTGGGACATAGCGGCAATAGTCTACTTTCGCGTAGGATAGGTCCGGTTACTGCATCCCTTAAGGTTTTTAAGAAATCGGATTTTTAAAATTTTATTTTAAATTTAGTTGGAAATTTTCACCGAAATTTTGACCAAAAATTGGTCATTTTGGTGTTGGCTCCATTTTTTGGTGTTAACCCCTACGGCCATAGTAGGGGTTTCAGAGGATAGGGGGTTTTGTCCTCTATTTTTATAGATTTTTCGCGCCCGGCTGCGACACCCAGGAGCCAGGCAAATTCATACAATAGGGGGGCCTGAATCATAAAATTGCTATTTTATTGATTCAGGCGCTTTTTCATTAATTGTATGAAAAGCTTAAAAGCCGGCACACGCTTGACCGTTTTTCGCTGATCATTCCCTTATTTTGGCTATAACTTTGGTTGTAGTCATCGGATCGCAGCGAAACTCGGTCACAGCATAGACGGGGCCATTATGGCCTCGCCCCCGAAAGGGGGAGTAGGGGGGGGGAGACCGAGAAGGAGGGGGGGACTTTTTGTAAGTTCCTCATCGGACTCCTCCGACGATGACGTCGCTGAGGTCGATGTGGCGACCCACCAACCCCAAAAAAGGGGGCACGGGGAGGGGGAAGATGACCCCAAGCCTGACTGTGGACCCAAAGTCCACTCTGCGAGGAGGGGGAAGCCCAGGGGGGCCTACGCAGGGTTGGCGGCGGCGAGAGCGAAACTCGCAAATTCGGAACCGTTCCGGTTCTCGGATTCGGACCTCGCCGCCGTTACATACCGGAAAGACTTCCCGGAGCTCCGGTCCAGGGGGGGGAAAGGTGGGGGAACTTCCTCACTGAGTACCAAAAAAGAGAAGGAGCCTTTGGCCGACCCGATCGAGACTACTCGACGGGCGGTCGAAAGTATATTGGAGGGGGCCCGCAAGTCGGGTAATCTGAAGGGCGAAATATGGGGCCAGATGAACCTGGCCTGCTTCACCATCATCAGCGCGATGGACGAGGTCGAGGTCGAGTTAACCAGGTCTGAGAGTGAGGAGATCCGCATCCTTAAAGCGGACAACAAAAGGATGCGGGAACAGCTCACTCAATGCCTGGCAGAGCTCAAGGCGCTCCGAGTAGCATTCTCGGAGCGAGAGACCTCGTCCCCTCTGGCCCCCGCGCCAAAACCGGTGACCCCGGCCCCACCGGCCCCCCCGCAGCTTCAGTTTGCCGCCGCGGACCTGGCAGAGGCTCTTCAGGAGCTGAGACAGGACCTGTTCATCTCCTTGGGCAACATGCTCAACACCCGTCTGGAGGAGATGAACAGGCGTCTCCCAGCAGAGCCCATACTCCGCCCCCCGCTTGCGGCGGACAGAAAGAAGAAGGGGCCGACTCCACCGGCCCCACCTATGGAGGTAGCTTCGGAGCCCGAGTCCAGGGCCCGACTGGGCGATGGGCGGCCTAAAAAGGCCGTTAAAAAGGTGGCGACCCCCAAGGTCACCCCCACCATCGAGACTGCCCCGGCCCAAAGGGCCGCCCCGAAGACCACCAGGCCCTCGGAAGGGGGACCAGGCCCTTCGGGCCAAGTAAGACCGGGCGAGAGCTGGGCCCAACAGGTGGGGAAGAAGGCGAAAAAGAAGGCGAATGGAGCTGCCACAGCCCCTCGCCCCGCCACCGCCCCCGCCCCCACCCCCGGCCCAGCCCCCACTTCTTCCTCTTCCAAAAAGAGGAGGAGGAAGAAGAAAAAGAGGACTTCAAAGGCCTTAAAGGCCCCTACGACGGCGGCGGTGGTGATTAACATGAAAAAAGATGTCACCACCGCCACAACGCTGCAGGCCACAATGGCCAGGGCTATCAACGGGATAAGCCTTGGTGAGGTCGGCCTGCAGCACGTGAAGGTTCGGACCTCAATGACGGGGGGCCGAGTTATCGAGGTTCCCGGGGACGACAGTGGGCGAGCGGCCGACAACTTGGCCGCCAAACTACAGGCCATAATTGGCGACGTCGCCCACATTAGTCGTCCCCAGAAAATGGCCGTCATTGAGGTCACGGAACTGGATGAGGCGACGACGAAGGAGTCGCTGACGTCGGCCATCGCCAGGGCGGGGGCCTGCAGCGAGGCCCACGTTAAAGCAGGGGGCATCCGCCTCCTGTACGATGGAAACAGGTCCGCCCTGGTACAGTGCCCGGTGGGAACGGCGAAAGCCCTAATATCGCGTGGAAAGATCCTGGTGGGATGGTCAGCCGCCAGGGTCAGATCGGTTGGTCCAGCACCCATGAGGTGCTTTAAATGCATGGGGGTTGGACACTCGAGGGAGCTGTGCCCCTCTACTGTGGACCGGACCCACTCCTGTTACCGGTGCAGTCAAGAGGGGCACAAGTCCAGCGATTGCTGGCAAGAGAGGGCATGGTGCGCGGTGTGCCACCATGCCAAGCTCCCCGCCGACCACGTGATGGGGGGCAGAAGCTGTTTCCCACCGGAAACGAGGGGCAAGGAGGTGAGGATCCGACCCACCCGTCCTCCACGCCCCCCACCTGCCGAAATTGCCGCCAGCGCCAGCCGGCCCGGCCCTGAGGACAACCAAATGGACGTCTAAATGCCAGTACACCAGCATTTAGACGTCCTGCAGACGAACGCCAACCACTCCGCCAGAGCCCAGGATCTGCTCATGCAGACCATGGCGGAGTGGGCAATTGGCGTCGCGGTTGTCGCGGAGCCCTACTTCGTCCCCCCCCAATCTAATTGGGTAGGGGACTCTGACGGAGTAGTGGCGATCGCAGTGCCGGCGGCGGGGGACTTCCCCCCCCTAACGAGGGTCGAAGGCGGACAGGGATTCGTGGCGGCAAAGTGGGGGAGGGACACCATATTAGTGGCGGTGTACTTCTCCCCCAATAAGCCGCTACACGCCTTCGAGCGGTTCCTGGGGGTCCTAAGCGGGGTAGTTAGAAGAGCTGCCCCGTCACAAGTGATGGTCATGGGGGACCTCAACGCTAAAAGCACGGCGTGGGGCTCCCCCATCACGGACCCCCGAGGGACTGCCCTCGAGGACTGGGTGACGGCAACAGGACTAGTAGTCCTGAACCAGGGCAGCGCCAACACTTGCGTGCGGAGGCAGGGGGGGTCTATCGTGGACGTAACGTTCGCGACCCCTGCCATAGCCGCGCGCGTCTCCGACTGGCGCGTCCTGGAGGACGTCGAGACCCTCTCTGATCACTTGTACATCAGATTGAGGGTCTCCAAAGATGGCGTCCAGCCGTCACCCACCCCAGGGGGGGAACGGGGAAATGGTAGGAGGGGCTTCCCCAAATGGTCCCTCGCCAACTTCGATAGGGACAGGGCGAACGAGGCGGCCATGGTGGAGGCATGGTGTGCTGCCCCACCAGCCACCCTCGGAGTCGAGGAAAGGGCGGCACAGTTCCGCGTCGCACTACAGACGGTGTGCGACGCGGCCATGCCTCGGGCCGGCCGCTTGTTCGCCCGAAAACGGGTGTACTGGTGGTCCGCAGAAATTGCGGCCCTGCGGACCACAAGCAATAGTGCCCGCCGCGCCTACCAACATTGTAGGCGCCGGCGGCACAGCGCTGAGGAGGAGGAAGGGCTCCATAGGGCCCTCAAGGAAGCAAAGGGGGCCCTCCAGGTGGCAATCGCCAAGGCCAAGGACGAAGCTCATGAGTCGTTCTTGGCCACCCTGGACAGGGATCCGTGGGGGCGGCCTTACAAAGTGGTGCGCAACAAAATGCGCACCGCTCCCCCCATGGACTCCCTAGAGCCCGACCTCCTTCAGAGCGTAGTCGAGGGGCTGTTCCCGCCAGCCCCCTCGATCTCTCCCCCGACGATGGCCGACCCCATAGCGGAGCCGGAGGCCGAACTCGTCATCGCGCCTATAAGCGATGACGAGTTCGAAATAGCGACGGAACGTCTCCGGGGCTGCAAAAAAGCCCCGGGACCGGACGGCGTTCCGGGTCGCGTCCTTGGCGCCGCCCTTGAACACCTCGGGAACAGACTCAGGCAAGTAATGGATGACTGCCTGAGGGAGGGTCAGTTCCCGAGGACATGGAAGGAGGGGCGCCTATGCCTCCTGCGCAAAGAGGGTCGGCCACCAGATTGCCCGTCCGCCTATCGCCCCATCGTGCTGCTGGACGAGGTTGGGAAGCTATTCGAGCGCATCCTGGCCTCCCGGATCCGGCAGCACCTCGAGACCGCCGGCCCGAACGTCTCTGACAGACAGTTCGGGTTCAGAGAAGGGCGGTCCACGCTCGACGCGCTGAAGTCCCTAAGGGATTTCTGCGAGTACGCGTCGAGCAGGGGGGAGGGTGTCATCGCGGTGTCTCTTGACATCGCGAACGCGTTCGGCACCCTTCCATATGGGGTGATAAGTGAGGCACTTAAATATCACGAAGTGCCTCACTACCTTCGGCGGATCATAGAGCACTACCTCACCGAGAGGGTAGTGCTCTATGAAAACATGAACGGGCAAAGGGGGGAGAGGGTGATGGCCTGCGGCGTGCCCCAGGGCTCCGTACTCGGTCCACTCCTCTGGAACCTGGGGTACGACTGGGCCATCAGGGCGGAGTTGCTTCCGCGCACACTCGTCGTCTGCTACGCGGACGACACGATGGTGGCTGTGCGCGGAAGCGACATGCGGGAAACCCTGCGAAGGGCAGAGGTGGCGGCCGAGCTGACGATAGGCCGCATCGAACGGCTCGGCCTAAAGGTGTCCCTCCCGAAGACTGAGGCTATAGTCTTCGGGGGGCGAGGGTGGAGGCTGCCTGCTGATGCGGCGCTCACCATTGGAGGAGGGGCGGTCCAAATCAAGCCCCACATAAAATATCTGGGGCTGATATTGGACCGCAAATGGGATTTCGGGGAGCACTTCTCGAAGCTAGCTCCCCGAATCGTGGGCGCCGCATCGGCGCTAGGCAGACTCCTGCCGAATGTTGGAGGGCCGGGCTCCTTGTGCCGGCGGCTATATGCCGGCGTGACAAGGAGCATGGCCCTCTACGGGGCCCCAATATGGGCGGACAAGCTGTCCGCCCGGAATAGGGCCCTACTGCGGAGGCCCCAACGGGTCGTGGCCCTCAGGATGGTGAGGGCCTACACGACGGTGGCCCACGCAGCGGCTTGCCTCCTCGCCTGCACCCCTCCGTGGGAGTTGGACGCAGAGGTGCAGGCAGAGACCTACCAACGTAGGTCTAGGGTCCGGGCAACAGGTGAACGCCCGGACCCTGAGGAGGTGGCAGCCGCCCGTCGCATGACGGAGCGCCGACTGCGCGACCGATGGAAAGCCCAACTAGAGGTCGCCCCTTATGGTGTCCGTACCATAGGGGCGATCCTCCCATCGGTCGACCTATGGTTAAAGAGGGCGGTCGGCGCTACATCGTACCGGCTCGTGCAGGTGATGACCGGACATGGCTGTTTCGGCCATTACCTGCACAAAATTGGAAGGGAGCCTGGCCCGCAGTGCCATGAGTGCGGAGATCCCGACGACACGGCCCAGCACACCCTCGAGGTGTGCAGTCGTTGGGACAGGGAGCGTGGCCTCATGGCACGTACCATCCAGCGGGCGGACCTCTCGCTCGAGAGCATTGTCTCAGCGATGCTCAGCAGCGAGGGGTCCTGGGAGGCTGTGGTCTCTTTCTGCGAGTTCGTCATCTCGCAGAAGGAGACCGCGGAGCGGGAGCGCGAGGAAGATCCTCTCGCGCATCCCCTCCGGCGCAGACGGCAGGGGTTGAGGCGGCGGCGGTTTGCCGCACGCCTAAACCCATAGTGACTGCGGGTGGAGGATGGGAGTCCTCCGCCTGCCGTGGCAAGTCACTGAGCGGTCTGGGAGAGGGGCCAAGCGTGCTCGGCCATCTCCCCATCGGCGCGGGAAGCCCCGGTAATGGCTGGGGCGCCGTCGGTGGACACCGTGGTCTATGCCTTCGCAGGTACCACGGTGTCCGACGAAACCGGCAAGAGGGCACGTCCGGGTGGTTTTTAGTGGGTAGCACTCCCTACCCTTCCTCACTCGGAGGAAGGAGAGGCGAAGTGTAGTCCCACATAACCCTCCGCCACTCCCATGTGCGGAGGGTATGCGTAACGCATTTTCCACCCGGTCAACAAAAAAAAAAAAAAAAAAACAAAAAAAAAAAACAAAAAAAAAAAAAAAAAAAAAAAAAAAAAAAAAAAAAAAAAGGTTAGGTTAGGTTAGGTTAGGTTAGGTTAGGTTAGGTTAGGTTAGGTTAGGTTAGGTTAGGTTAGGTTAGGTTAGGTTAGGTTAGGTTAGGTTAGGTTAGGTTAGGTTAGGTTAGGTTAGGTTAGGTTAGGTTAGGTTAGGTTAGGTTAGGTTAGGTTAGGTTAGGTTAGGTTAGGTTAGGTTAGGTTAGGTTAGGTTAGGTTAGGTTAGGTTAGGTTAGGTTAGGTTAGGTTAGGTTAGGTTAGGTTAGGTTAGGTTAGGTTAGGTTAGGTTAGGTTAGGTTAGGTTAGGTTAGGTTAGGTTAGGTTAGGTTAGGTTAGGTTAGGTTAGGTTAGGTTAGGTTAGGTTAGGTTAGGTTAGGTTAGGTTAGGTTAGGTTAGGTTAGGTTAGGTTAGGTTAGGTTAGGTTAGGTTAGGTTAGGTTAGGTTAGGTTAGGTTAGGTTAGGTTAGGTTAGGTTAGGTTAGGTTAGGTTAGGTTAGGTTAGGTTAGGTTAGGTTAGGTTAGGTTAGGTTAGGTTAGGTTAGGTTAGGTTAGGTTAGGTTAGGTTAGGTTAGGTTAGGTTAGGTTAGGTTAGGTTAGGTTAGGTTAGGTTAGGTTAGGTTAGGTTAGGTTAGGTTAGGTTAGGTTAGGTTAGGTTAGGTTAGGTTAGGTTAGGTTAGGTTAGGTTAGGTTAGGTTAGGTTAGGTTAGGTTAGGTTAGGTTAGGTTAGGTTAGGTTAGGTTAGGTTAGGTTAGGTTAGGTTAGGTTAGGTTAGGTTAGGTTAGGTTAGGTTAGGTTAGGTTAGGTTAGGTTAGGTTAGGTTAGGTTAGGTTAGGTTAGGTTAGGTTAGGTTAGGTTAGGTTAGGTTAGGTTAGGTTAGGTTAGGTTAGGTTAGGTTAGGTTAGGTTAGGTTAGGTTAGGTTAGGTTAGGTTAGGTTAGGTTAGGTTAGGTTAGGTTAGGTTAGGTTTTTTTTTTTTTTTTTTTTTTTTTTTTTTTTTTTTTTTTTTTTTTTTTTTTTTTTTTTTCTAATACCTCCAACGTTATCGGAGCCTACTATTAATCTGACTTCAGTTGCATACCAGTTCTCGCTTGAATTCTTCTCGCACTTCCGTTCCGCATACTGTATCTTTCTTACATCCATCATCTTTTCATTCTTTTATGGGTGGGTTTGCCCATTTCTATTTCACCTATGTATCTACTCTACTCTGTTTTATTCTTTATTTAAATTTGTTCTTATTACTAGCATTACACAGGTTGGGGAGACTGAGGTTGTTAGGTCCATTTATTGCTTATTCTAATACACTTTTTCTATGTTTCTTTAATACAATTTAGTTTACAGTCTTATTACTATTTTTATACATTAAATTTTATTTAGTTTACTAGTCTTAATACTATTTTACACCATTTTTATATGTCTTATTTATATAGTTCTATATTATTACATTGCTTATTATTCTAATTACACAGTTGCATAGTTTTTATTTAATTCAGCTTATTTTACAGTCTTATTAATATTATTATAACTTTAGGTGCATATTTTAATCCTATTGTACGCCATTGTTTTCTTATTTATCTTAACAGCTATCTTACTTTCTTACAAATAGTTATTTTATAGTTTCTTACATTTATATTACTGCTTACTATTCTTAATTTTTTCATCTAATACAGTTTTATGCTATACATTAATATACTGTATTATATCACGATAACATAATTTATTGACCGGTTTTGTTCCTTTTTATGACTCTCTCCGCAATATCTTGGCAGTATTTCAAAAATGTCTCTCTATTTTTACCTAGCATTATATTTTTTATACTATTTAGATCAAGTTTTATATCCAGGGCTTGTTCGACCTCGAACCTTTCCTTTCCAAATGCTGGGCACTCGAGCAATACATGTGGCACCGTTTCGCTTTTCGCGGGGTCACAGGAACACGATGGGCTCCCTTTACACTTGAAACGATTCAAGTATTCCGAGAACCCACCGTGCCCCGTCAAAATTTGCGTCCGTATGTATGTTATTTCAATCTTCCTTGTTATTCTGTATGCCGCAATCGCGTCCGGGAAAAACATCTTTGTCACAGAGGCGGTCTCGCCTGCTACATATCTCCGGTTCCACTCGTCAAGCGTTGCCATACGAATGTTACGCCTGACGTGTGAAACCGGGCACTTATCGTAGTCGGGTTTCTTCTTCGACCTCATGGCAGCCTCCTTCGCTAGTTCATCAGCTCTTTCGTTTCCCTCCAACCCTGCGTGAGCTTTAATCCAAAACAGGTCTACTATCTTGTTTTGATACCGATTTTAAATTCTTTCTTGCTTCGACTGCGAGGGGATGGAGGCAGCTGTGGTTCTTTACTGTTAGGAGAGCCGCCATGGAGTCGCTGTAGATACCAAATGTCCGCGCTCTGTGCTTCTCTATCTCCCTCGTTGCCCTACTTAATGCCAGCAGCTCTGCCTGGTAGACCGTACAGTAGTTTGGTAGAGCAAGTTTGAAGGCTTTGGTTTCGCGCTCGCCATCCCATATAGATAGCGCTGCGCCAACCCCACCCTCAATCTTGCTCCCGTCGGTGAAGATGCGTACTTCGTAGTCGCTGTGGCTACTGAGTTGTTCCCGGTCCGCCAGGCTTTTGAGCTCTAAGTTCGCGCGTTCTGCGGGGTGTGGAGCCTCGATCGCCGGGGCCATCCGCTCGACCTCCCTGTCCCCCAAGTCTGGCCGGGGTACCCCTCTCCTAGCCTCGTATAGTGAGGCCGCCTCTCGTACTCGTAGGTCGAGAGGGAGTATCCCGGCCAGTATCAGTGCTGAGTTCAAGGAGACCGTGCGGTAGGCCTTGCACATTCTTTGTGCTATACCGCGCTGTACCGCTGCTAATTGCTTGATCACCCCTAGTTTTTTGGCGGCTGGAGCCCATACGCTTGCGGCATACAGAATAATGGGCTCTATGGTCGCCACATATATTACTCGAATGACCTCCGGGTGAAGTCCCCAGCTAGCCTTTGCGGCCCTGGTTAGCTGTTTATATACACTTATAGCCTTCCTGCAGACGTTTGAGACGTGCGTGTTAAATGTCAGCTTCTCGTCTATTGTGACACCGAGGATTTTTATTTCCTTAGACATAGCAATGCCGACCCCGCCCATGCTCAGCCGCGGGGTGTCGTGCTTTAGCTTGCGGGTAATTACCATTGCACTCGTTTTGTGTGGAGCAAACTTGAGCTTGTTTGCTACACCCCACGTCCGAACATGTTCGAGGGCGGCATTTGCCTGTCTTTGGATTTCGTCTGCTGTTTCGCCGTCAAAGATCAGCACGACGTCATCTGCAAACGCCTGGCAGTATACTCCCCTTTCCTCTAGGCTTTTCAGGAGTGGATCCAGTAGTAGGTTCCAGAGGATTGGACCCCCAATTGAGCCCTGTACACACCCTTTACTCGTGCTCCTTTCGTGCTCTTCCCCTGCGTATCTGACCCTTACCTTCCTATCTTCTAGATAGCTGTCTATGGTCCTCCTCAAGTTCATTGGACACTTTTCCTCAGCCAGTCGGACTCTTATGGCTGGCCACCAGGCGCTGTCGAAGGCTCCCTCTATATCCAAGGATACTAATGTAGTTATTTTCTTTTGATCCAGCTTACTGCGGATGTGCTGCATTAGGGTATAGAGGGAGTCTTCGGTGCTCCTCTGGGGCATGAATCCGTACTGGCGAGTACTCATCCCTGGCAAGAGATGATACTTGAGGCGGGCCACCAGCATCTTTTCAAAGATTTTCCCAAAGATTGGGAGCAGTCCTATCGGTCTGTACGCTTTTGGGGTGGTGTAGTTATCTTTCCCGGGTTTTTTCAGAACGATGACTGTTGCTTCCTTCCATGCCTCCGGGAAGTGGTGGTACTCTAGGCATTTATTAAGGAGCATCAGGAATGTTTCCGGGTCGCTTCCGATGGCACGGCAGCATATATCGGCTGTAAAGCCGTCTGCTCCTGGGGCTTTCTTTGGGTTGAAGGATTCGCACGATTGCATTAATTCCACCAGTGTAAACGGCGGATCGCATAGATCACCTTGTTCTCCCTCGTTCACCTTTTCGGCATCCGTTCTGACTTGGCGGTGATAGGTATTGTCGCTGTCTGTGTGGTCTTCCGGGTAGAACGTTTCCGCCAACAACCTTGCGGAACCTTTTGCGTCCAATACTTCTCCGTCCTTTTGCAGTGGTAGATCCTCTTCCCTAGATGATGTCCTTCCAATAACCCTGTAGATCCCTTCCCAGACCCCTTCCCTGTCCTGTTTGTTGCAAAACTCCTTCCAACTTTCCGTTTGGGCTTTTGCAGCTTCCGACTCATATTTTTCTTTTTGTTTCAGGTACTCTTCAACGACGGCCGACCTTCGGGCTGGAGCAGCGCATCGTATTCTCCGTTTCCTGGTAGCGACGCTCTTCTTCAACTCATCGAGTCTCTCGGACCACCACGGCAAGGTAAGTTCTTCCTTTTGTTTTTTCGCTGGTATTGCTAGGGTGCATGCTTCGCTTATTGCTTCTGTGGTTTTTTCTATTGCTGCTTTAATTTGTTCTACTGTGTTTATGTTTTCTATTTCCAATTTTGTTATGTTTTTCTCCGTCATTGATTGGCTAAGTCTCTCACGAAACTTGGTCCAATCGGCTTTTCTAGTGTTGAATTTCCTGGTTGTTCTGTTTATTTTGATGCCCCTAGATTTCCGCAGTCGGATGTTAAAGGTTATGCCGTTATGGTCCGAGCTCGTGAGGCCTTCGTCAACTCTCCAGTCGTCTACCAGGTCCAGGATATTGGTCGTGCAAGCTGTTAAGTCGACGTAGCTGCTGTAGCGTTGTCCTCCCCTGATGGTGTCGAACGTCGGAATTTCCCCTCTATTGAGCACGTTCAGGCCTAGCTCCTCGATTGCGCCAAACATTTCCTCCCCCCTGTTATCTATGGTAGGGCTCCCCCACCATGTATTCTTGGCGTTCGCGTCACCTCCAATGATCCAGCTTCCCGCAACTATTTCCTCCTTCACCCTTTTTAGCTGATCGAGGTACTGCTCAATGGGCTGGTCTGGCTCAAAGTAGAAGGAGACAAGCGTGATCTCCCAGGCACTGGTTTGGATTCGATGTTGTTTGTGGTGAGTTTCGGGTACTGCTTTACGTTTACGTTTTTGTCGAAGACAGCGATTGCTGCTTTCACAGTCCCATCTCCTATGTCAGTGCTTTGGAAGATACGTACGCCCCTGTGACTCCTCATACTCTTTGCCCCGCCCACATATGGCTCTTGGAGAAGCGCCACCGCCACTCCGCGCTTCTCTGCCTCGATCAGTAATTCGTTGGTCGCCAGCTTCTTTCTTTGGAGGTTTGCTTGTATTAGTCTATAGGTGGTTTCGCCCTGGGTGCCCTTAGCAGTAGGCAACTGTCAGCCGTGCCATCTCGTCCCATTTTCGGCGTGTTGGGCAGTCTCGGCTAAAGGCGTTATGCGCCGTGTCGTCTTGCTTGGCTTTTACGCAATTTCGGCAGCTAGGTGCGATGTCTGTAAGCCGGTCTGTGCACTTTTCCCTCATATGGGGGCCTCCACAGTGGCTGCAGAGATCTGCCGGTTCTTTGCAGAAGCGCTTGCCGTGGCCGTACCCTAGGCAGCGCGTGCACTGTACTAGCGGGGATTGGTCCTCTACCCAGACGCGCCGGAGATCTATATGCATGGATCCGGCTCTCGTCGCCCTCTGCCATACCGTGGGGGAGACACTGACTACGACATGCCCCGTATGTGGATTTCGTGCGCGCCTTCTGTACCTGATCTCCGGTTAGGTTAGGTTAGGTTAGGTTAGGTTAGGTTAGGTTAGGTTAGGTTAGGTTAGGTTAGGTTAGGTTAGGTTAGGTTAGGTTAGGTTAGGTTAGGTTAGGTTAGGTTAGGTTAGGTTAGGTTAGGTTAGGTTAGGTTAGGTTAGGTTAGGTTAGGTTAGGTTAGGTTAGGTTAGGTTAGGTTAGGTTAGGTTAGGTTAGGTTAGGTTAGGTTAGGTTAGGTTAGGTTAGGTTAGGTTAGGTTAGGTTAGGTTAGGTTAGGTTAGGTTAGGTTAGGTTAGGTTAGGTTAGGTTGACGATTGTAACTTTGCGGATACTGGACGGATATTGATGAGATTTATAACTTAGACTATTGGCTCGTTATACTGACTATTGATACCGTTTCATCTCGTGACTTGGCTATACTTTCGGATTTTGACTTTTTGTTTTGATTGGATTTGTTTTGTTGATATTTTTTTGTTACATTTGTTAAGTTTTTTCGGTGTTGTTGTTGTTGTGGAACAGCTTGTTTGAGCTTGTTTTACAGCGGCGGCTGCCGTCTTGCCTTCGGGCTTTGTTTTGTTACTACCTTACCTTCGGTTCGGTAGATATTTAGTTTTTAAGTGTTAATTTTTCTTGTTAAATTTTATCATTTAAAAATTTTAATTTTGTTTGTGACGCCATTTCGTGGGGTCAACCCCTACGGCTGTGGAAGTACTGTCAGCGGATAGAGGGCAACGCCCCCTATAACGCGACACCTTTCGCTCCGTGCTACGACCCTCGGTTTAGGCGCAAAGCGGATAACGCAAGTTATTTTTTGGTTGAATTTTCAGTGTAATTTTTTGTTTGTTTACATTTTTGCTTCTGAAAAAAGTTGGTGTTGCCGCTGTCGCTCAACGCCCTGTTTGGGGCTGGGATATAGCGGCAATAGTCTACTTTCGTGTAGGCTAGGTCCGGTTACTGCATCCCTAAGGGATTCGAAGTAATCGGATTTTCTAAATTTTATTTAAAATTTTATTGAATTTTTTGTGTGAAATTTTTACTAAAAATTAGTGTTTTTGGTGTTTGCTCCATTTCGTGGGGTTAACCCCTACGGTATTCGTAGGGGTCTCAGGGGATAGGGGGCCTCGCCCCCTATTTTTGTATATTTTTTGCACCTGGCTACGATAGCCAGAAGCCAGCCAATACAATATTCCGTGGAGCCCTGAATCAATATATTGCTATTTTATTGATTCAGGCGCTTTTCAGATATTGTATGGGATTATTAAAAGCCGGCACACCCTTGACCGTTTTGTTAACCTAAGTCTGTTTTTAGGCTATAACTTCGGCTAGGGTGGTCCGAGCTGGACAATTTTTTCCCACAACGTGGACGAGGCCGACATGGCCACAACCGCGGAAGGGGGGGGGTCCCCCCGCAGGAGGGGGGGGAGAATTTTTAGTTCTCCCTCCGAATCAGAGGTAGAAGACCCCACAGAGGTCTCGGAGACGGCTCCTCAACCCCAGAAAAGGGGGCATGAGGACAAGGAAGACGACCCGAAGCCCGACCACGGGCCCAAGGTGGCTACCGCCCACAGGGGGAAGCCCAGGGGGTCATATTCGGGATTGGCAGCGGCGCGGGTGAAGCTCCGTGAATCGGAAACATATTTCAGTTCCGACACGGACACCACCCCCGCTGCCTATTACAGGAAGGACTTCCCTGAGCTCCGCTCCAAGGGGAGGAGTGGGGGAACTCCCTCCCCCCCAAGAACGATAACCCCAGATGAGGTTTTGCCCTCGACGGGGGACTGTGACCCGGTGGAGGCCGCCCGACAGGCGGCACTGAGAATTTTTGAGGCGGCCCGCAAGTCGGGCAACCTGAAGGGAGAGGTGTGGGGCACCATGAACCGGGGCGTCCGCACCATTCTGGACGCAATGGAGGACATAAAAGCCTCCAGGACAGAGAGCGAGGAGATCCGCATCCTGAAGGCGGATAATAAGAGGATGCGGGAGGAACTCGCTCTCTGTACGACGGAGCTCAAGGCGCTGAGAACTGCCTTTTCTGAGCGCCAGTCCCCAGCCCCGGCCCCACAGCCGTTGCGTGGGACCCCGGCCCCTAGGGCTCCTCCGCCGCCACAGTCCGCCGCTGCGGAGCTGGCGGAGATGTTGGAGACGATGAAGCGCGACTTGACGGTCTCCCTCGGCAACATGCTGAATGCCAGAATAGAGGAGATCAGCAGTCGCCTTCCCCCCGCGCCAATAATCCGCCCCCCGCTTGCGGCGGATAAAAAGAGGATGAGGCCGCCCCCGCCGGCCTCTGCCATGGAAGTTGCCTCCGAGCCCGAGAGCAGGGCCAGGCTCGGGGACGGCAGGCCTAAAAAGGCCGCTAAAAAAGCGGCCCCGGCGACAACAGCCCCGGCGACCGGGCCTCCCCCGACACCGGGACCTGCCCGGGCAGCAAGATCTGCCCCGGTAGCAAGATCTGCCCCGGCAGCAAGATCTGCCCCGGCAGCACGACCTGTCCCGGCAACAGGATATGCCCCGGCAGCTGGAGCCGCCCCGGCCCCGGAGGGAACACCAGGGCCCTTGGCCAAGCCATGGAACCTCGTGGCGAAAACGGCCAAGGGGAAGGGGAAAGGGAAAACGACAGCTCCCCCAGCCCCCCTCCCCGCCCCCGCTCCCGCCCCTGGATCTTCTTCTAAAAGGAAGAGGAAAAGGAAGAAGAGGTCGAAGGCCCTCCAAGCCCCGAAGTCAACGGCGGTGGTGATCAACCTTAAAAAGGATGCCCCCGCCGCCACCACGCTGAAGGAAACCATGGCCAAGGCTATAAATGCCTTGAGCCTTGAGGAGGTAGGCCTTCAGCATGTGAGGGTCCGGACTTCGGTGACGGGGGGCCGAGTCATCGAGGTCCCCGGGGGAAACAGCGGTAGGGCTGCGGACGAGCTGGCCAATAGGCTGCAGGCCATTGTGGGAGACGTAGCCCACATCAGCCGCCCCGAAAAGATGGCCGTCATCGAGGTCTCAGGGTTGGACGAGTCGGCGACCAGGGAGTCGCTGACGGCGGCTATCGTCAGGGCGGGGGCCTGCAGCGCAGCCCACGTAAAGGCGGGGGGTATACGCCGTGTGTATGACGGCACCGCGTCTGCCCTGGTACAGTGCCCGGTGGTCTCCGCGAGGGCCCTCCTATCGCGTGGTCAGATCCTGGTAGGATGGTCATCCGCCAGGGTCAGCAAGGTTGGACCAGCACCCATGAGGTGCTATAGATGTATGGGTGTTGGTCACTCAAGGGAGCTGTGCCCCTCAAGCGTGGACCGGACACTCTCTTGTTACCGGTGCAGCCAGGAGGGGCACAGATCCAGCGAATGCTGGGAAGAAAGGGCGTGGTGCGCAGTGTGCCACCACGCCAAGCTCCCCGCTGACCACGTGATGGGAGGAAGGAGTTGTTTCCCACCGGAGACAAGGGGCAAGGATGTGAGGACCCGACCCACCCGTCCTCCACGCCCCCCACCTGCCGAAAAAGCCGCCAGCACCAGCCGGCCCGCTGAGGACAACCAAATGGACGTCTAAATGCCAGCACACCGACATTTAGACGTCCTGCAGACGAACGCCAACCACTCCGCCAGAGCTCAGGATCTGCTCATGCAGACCATGGCGGAGTGGGCAATTGGCGTCGCGGTTGTCGCGGAGCCCTACTTCGTCCCCCCCCAATCTAATTGGGTAGGGGATACCGACGGAGTAGTGGCGATCGCAGTGCCGGCGGTGGGGGACTTCCCCCCCTTATCGAGGATCGAAGGCGGCCAGGGGTTCGTGGCGGCCAAATGGGGGAGTAACACCACAATAGTGGCAGTGTACTTCTCCCCCAACAAGCCGCTACACGCCTTCGAGCGGTTCCTGGGGGTCCTAAGCGGGGTAGTCAGAAGGGCTGCCCCGTCACAAGTGATGGTCATGGGGGACCTCAACGCTAAAAGTTCGGCGTGGGGTTCCCCCATCACGGACCTCCGAGGGACCGCCCTCGAGGACTGGGTGACGGCAACAGGACTGGTAGTCCTGAACCAGGGCAGCGCCAACACCTGCGTGCGGAGGCAGGGGGGGTCAATCGTGGACGTCACGTTCGCGACCCCTGCCATAGCCGCGCGCGTATCGGATTGGCGCGTCCTGGAGGACGTCGAGACCCTCTCTGATCACGTATACATCAGAATGAGGGTCTCCAATGATGGCGTCCAGCCGTCACCCACCCTAAGGGGGGGAAGAGGCAGAGGGGGTTTCCCCAAATGGTCCCTGGTCCACTTGGACAGGGACAGGGCGGACGAGGCGGCCATGGTGGAGGCATGGTGTGCTGCCCCAACCGTCACCCTCGGAGTCGAGGAGAGGGCGGCACAGTTCCGCGTCGCATTACAGACGGTTTGCGACGCGGCCATGCCTCGGGCCGGTCGCCTGTCCGCCCGTAAGAGGGTTTACTGGTGGTCCGCAGAAATTGCGGCCCTGCGGACCGCCAGCAACAGTGCCCGCCGCGCCTACCAACATTGTAGGCGACGGCGGCACACCGATGAAGAGGAGGAAGGGCTTCATAGGGCCCTCAAAGAGGCAAAGGGGGCCCTCCAGGTGGCGATCGCCAAGGCCAAGGACGAAGCACATGAGTCGTTCTTGGCCACCCTGGACAGGGACCCGTGGGGGCGGCCGTACAAGGTGGTGCGTAACAAAATGCGCACCGCCCCCCCCATGGACTCCCTGGAGCCCACCCTCCTCCAGCAGATAGTCGAGGGGCTGTTTCCGCCAGCCCCCTCGATCTCCCCCCCGACGATGGCCGACCCAATAACGGAGCCGGAGGCCGAGCTCGTCATTGCACCGATAAGCAGTGACGAGTTCGAGCGAGTGACGGACCGACTCCGGGGCTGCAAAAAAGCCCCGGGGCCAGATGGAGTCCCAGGTCGCGTCCTCGCCGTCGCCCTGGAACACCTCGGGGACCGCCTCAGGCACGTCATGGACGACTGCCTGAGGGAGGGAAGGTTCCCGAGGGTGTGGAAAGAGGGGCGACTATGCCTCCTCCGTAAAGATGGTCGGCCACCCGATTGCCCGTCCGCCTATCGCCCCATAGTGCTGCTGGATGAGGCCGGAAAAGCGTTTGAACGCATCCTGGCCTCCCGGATCCTGCAGCACCTGGAGACCGCCGGCCCGAACGTCTCTGATAGACAATTCGGGTTCCGGGAAGGGCGGTCCACGCTCGACGCGTTGAAGTCACTGAGGGACTTCTGTGAGTACGCGTCGAGCAGGGGGGAGGGTGTCATCGCGGTGTCTTTAGACATCGCAAACGCATTCGGCACCCTCCCCTATGGGGTGATCAGTGAGGCACTTCGATACCATGAAGTGCCTCACTACCTAAGGCGGATTGTAGAGCACTACCTTACCGAGAGGGTAGTGCTCTGGGAAAACAAAGACGGGCAAAGGGGGGAGAGAAGAATGGCCTGCGGCGTGCCCCAGGGTTCCGTGCTCGGTCCACTTCTATGGAACCTGGGGTACGACTGGGCAATCCGGGGGGAGTTGCTTCCGCGCACACTCGTCGTCTGCTATGCGGACGACACAATGGTGGCTGTGCGCGGGAGCGACAAAAGGGAGACCTCCCGGAGGGCGGAAGTGGCGGCTGAGCTGGCGATTGGGCGGATCGCCAGACTCGGCCTAAAGGTGAGCCTCCCGAAGACTGAGGCTATAGTCTTCGGGGGGCGCGGTTGGAGGCTACCTGCTGAGGCGGCGCTCACCGTGGAAGGAGAAGCGGTCCAAATCAAGCCCCACATCAAGTACCTGGGGCTGATATTGGACCGCAAATGGGATTTCGGGGAGCACTTCTCAAAGCTAGCTCCCCGAATCGTGGGCGCCGCTTCGGCGCTAGGTAGACTCCTTCCGAATGTTGGAGGGCCGGGCTCCTTATGCCGGCGGCTATATGCCGGTGTGACAAGGAGCATGGCCCTCTACGGGGCCCCAATATGGGCGGACAAGCTGTCCGCCCGGAATAGGGCCCTGCTGCGGAGGCCCCAACGGGTCGTGGCCCTCAGGATGGTGAGGGCCTATATGACGGTGGCCCACGCAGCGGCCTGCCTCCTCGCGTGCACCCCTCCGTGGGAGCTAGACGCAGAGGTGCACGCAGAGACCTACCAACGTAGGTCCAGGATCCGGGCAACAGGTGAACGCCCGGACCCTGAGGAGGTAGAGGCCTCCCGCCGCATGACGGAGCGCCGACTGAGGGACCGGTGGAAAGCCCAGCTGGAGGTCGCCCCTTATGGTGTCCGTACCATAGGGGCGATCCTCCCGTCGCTGGACCACTGGTCGAAGCGGAAGGTCGGCGCTACGTCGTTCCGGCTAGTGCAGGTACTGACCGGGCATGGGTGCTTCGGTCACTACCTGCACAAAATCGGGAGGGAGCCTGACCCGCGGTGTCATGAGTGCGGCGATCCCGACGACACCGCTCAGCACACCCTTGAGGTGTGCAGTCGTTGGGACGCGGAACGTGGCCTCATGGCACGAACCATCCAGCGGGTGGACCTCTCGCTCCAGAGCGTTGTCTCTGCGATGCTCAGCAGCGAGAGGTCCTGGGAGGCTGTGGTCGCCTTCTGCGAATTCATCATCTCGCAGAAGGAGACCGCGGAGCGGGAGCGCGAGGAAAATCCCCTCGCGCATCCCCTCCGGCGCAGACGGCTCGGGTTGAGAAGGCGGCGGTTTGCCGCCCGACTCAACCCATAGTGGCTGCAGGTGGAGGATGGGAGTCCTCTGCCTGCGGTGAAAAGCCACCTAGCGGTCTGGGAGAGGGGCCAAGCGTGCTCGGCCATCTCCCCTTAGGCGCGGGAAGCCCCGGCAATGGCTGGGGCGCCGCCGGTGGGCACCGTGGTCTATGCCTTCGCAGGTACCACGGTGTCCAACAAAACCGGCAAGAGGGCACGTCCGGGTGGTTTTTAGTGGGTAGCACTCCCTACCCCTCCTTATTCTGAGGAGGGTGAGGCGATGTGTAGTCCCACATAACCCTCCGCCACTCCCATGTGCGGAGGGTATGCGTAACGCATTTTCCACCCGGTCAAAAAAAAAAAAAAAAAAAAAAAAAAAAAAAAAAAAAAAAAAAGGTTAGGTTAGGTTAGGTTAGGTTAGGTTAGGTTAGGTTAGGTTAGGTTAGGTTAGGTTAGGTTAGGTTAGGTTAGGTTAGGTTAGGTTAGGTTAGGTTAGGTTAGGTTAGGTTAGGTTAGGTTAGGTTAGGTTAGGTTAGGTTAGGTTAGGTTAGGTTAGGTTAGGTTAGGTTAGGTTAGGTTTAGGTTAGGTTAGGTTAGGTTAGGTTAGGTTAGGTTAGGTTAGGTTAGGTTAGGTTAGGTTAGGTTAGGTTAGGTTAGGTTAGGTTAGGTTAGGTTAGGTTAGGTTAGGTTAGGTTAGGTTAGGTTAGGTTAGGTTAGGTTAGGTTAGGTTAGGTTAGGTTAGGTTAGGTTAGGTTAGGTTAGGTTAGGTTAGGTTAGGTTAGGTTAGGTTAGGTTAGGTTAGGTTAGGTTAGGTTAGGTTAGGTTAGGTTAGGTTAGGTTAGGTTAGGTTAGGTTAGGTTTAGGTTAGGTTGGACGATTGTAACTTTGCGGATACTGGACGGATATTGATGAGATTTATAACTTAGACTATTGGCTCGTTATACTGACTATTGATACCGTTTCATCTCGTGACTTGGCTATACTTTCGGATTTTGACTTTTTGTTTTGATTGGATTTGTTTTGTTGATATTTTTTTGTTATATTTGTTAAGTTTTTTCGGTGTTGTTGTTGTTGTGGAACAGCTTGTTTGAGCTTGTTTTACAGCGGCGGCTGCCGTCTTGCCTTCGGGCTTTGATTTGTTATTACCTTACCTTCGGTTCGGTAGATATTTAGTTTTTAAGTGTTAATTTTTCTTGTTAAATTTTATCATTTAAAAATTTTTATTTTGTTTGTGACGCCATTTCGTGGGGTCAACCCCTACGGCTGTGAAAGCACTGTCAGCGGATAGAGGGCAACGCCCCCTATAACGCGACACCTTTCGCGCCGTGCTACGACCCTCGGTTTAGGCGCAAAGCGGATAACGCAAGTTATTTTTTGGTTAAATTTTCAGTAGCAAATTTTGTTTGTTTACATTTTTGCTATTGAAAAAAGTCGGTGTTGCCGCTATCGCTCAGCGCCCCGTTTGCTGCTGAGACATAGCGGCAATAGTCTTCTTTAGTGTAGGATAGGTCCGGTTACTGCAACTCATTGGGTTGGGTAGTAATCGGATTTTCAAAAATTTTTTGCAAATTTTACTACAAATTTTTCGGTAAAATTTGAGCAAAAAAGAGGTGTTTTGGTGTTGGCTCCATTTCGTGGGGTTAACCCCTACGGGCATCGTAGGGGTACCAGCGGATAGGGTATATCCTCCCCTAATTTTAGATATTTTTGTTACTCACCTGCGACCACGAGAAGTGGGTGAAAAAGGGAATCAAAAAATAAAAAATCTAAATTATTGCTATAAGGGTAATTTCAGGCGCTTTTCCAAATTTGTATGGAGTATTTTAAATCCGGCACACGCTTGACCGTTTTTATTGGCTAACATTTTTGTTTGGTCAATAACTCTGGTTTGCGTGGCCGGATTTGGCTCAAACTTGGCAGGGACGTTGGCGGGGCCATAATGGCCACGTCCGAAGAGGGGGGGGGATCCCCCCGCAGGAGGGGGGGGAGAATTTTCAGTTCTCCCTCTGCATCGGAGGATGAAGACCTCGTAGAGGCCACGGAGGCGGCCTCTCAGCCCCAGAAAAGGGGGCACGAGGACTCCGAGGATGACCCGAGGCCCGACAACGGGCCAAAGGTGACCACTGCCCTCAGGGGGAAACCCAGGGGGGCCTATTCGGGCTTGGCAGCGGCGCGGGTGAAGCTCCGTGAATCGGAAACTTATTTTAGTTCCGACACGGACACCCCCGCTGCCAGCTATAGGAGAGACTTCCCGGAGCTCCGCTCCAAGGGGGGGGTGAGGAGTGGGGGAACTTCCCCCCCCCAAAAAACGGTAACACCGACTGAGGTCCAGCCCTGGTCGGACCCGGTGGAGGCCGCCCGACGGGCGGCATTTGAAATTTTTGAGGGGGCCCGCAAGTCGGGCAATCTGAAGGGAGAGGTGTGGGGCTCCATGAACCGGGCCGTCCGCACCATTCTGGACGCAATGGAGGACATTAAAGCCTCCAGGACAGAGAGCGAGGAGATCCGCATACTAAAAGCGGATAACAAGAGGATGCGGGAGCAACTCGCTCTCTGTTCGTCGGAGCTGAAGGCGTTGCGGACCGCCTTCTCGGAGCGCCCACAGCCGGTCCGCGAGACCCCGGCCCCCAGGGCTCCTCCGCCGCCCCAATCCGCCGCTGCGGATCTGGCGGAGTTATTGGAGACAATGAAGCGCGACCTGACGATCTCCTTGGGCAACATGATAAATGCCAGAATCGAGGAGATCAGCAGTCGCCTTCCCCCCGCGCCAATAATCCGCCCCCCGCTTGCGGCGGATAAGAAGAAGAAGGCCCCAGTTAGGGAAGTGGCCTCAGAGCCTGAAACCAGGGCTAGACTTGGGGACGGGAGACCTAAAAAGGTCACCAAGAAGATGGCGCCCCCCCCCAGGCCTACAGCCCCGGTGGCCGGGGCTGCCCCGGCGGCCCGGTCTGCCCCGGCAACCAGGTCTGCCCCGGCGGCCAGGTCCGCCCCGGCAACCAAGTCTGCCCCAGCAGCCAAGTCTGCCCCGGCGGGCAAGCCTGCCCCGGCAGCCCGGCCCGCCCCGGCCTCGGATACAGCACCTGGCCCCTCGGGTCAACAGTCGCTGCCAGATGAGGGGACATACTCCCAAGTGGTGCGACGAAAGAAGAGGAAGAGAGGGAAGGGAAATGCTACGGCCCCACCCGCCCCCCCTCCCCCCCCCAAGAAGAAAGCGGCACCTAAGCCGAAGGCTCCTCAAGCCCCAAAGACGACAGCGGTGGTGATCACCATGAGGAAAGATATCACCACCGACACCACGCTGCAGGCCACCATGTCGAAGGCCATCAATGGCATTCGACTGGACGAAATAGGCCTGCAGCACGTCAGGGTCCGACACTCGGCGACTGGGGGCCGAGTCATTGAGGTCCCTGGAGCGGATAGCGGAAGGGCGGCGGACAGCCTTGCAGAACGCCTGCAGGCTATTGTGGGGGATGTCGCCCACATAAGCCGCCCCGAAAAAATGGCCGCTATCCAAGTCACCGGCCTCGACGAGTCGGCGACAAAGGAGACCCTGGCGGCCGCTGTCGCCAAGGCTGGGAGATGCGCCGAGGCGCACGTGAGGGTGGGGGGCATCCGCCCAACATACGACGGCAACATGGTTGCCCTCGTACAATGCCCGGTGGGGACAGCAAGAGCCCTCCTGCAAAGTGGTCAGATCCTGGTGGGCTGGGCGTCCGCCAGGGTCAGCCCCGTCGGACCAGCACCCATGCGGTGCTACAGGTGTATGGGTGTTGGCCACTCGCGGCCACTGTGCCCCTCAAGCATAGACCGGGGCCATCTGTGCTACCGGTGCGGTTCAGAGGGGCACAAATCAGCCGCATGCTGGGAGGAGAAAGCGTGGTGCGCAGTTTGCCACCATGCCAAACTCCCAGCCGACCACATCATGGGGGGACTTAAATGTTTCCCACCGGAGGTAAAGGGTAAGGAGGTGAGGACTCGACCCACCCGTCCTCCACGCCCCCCAACAGCCACATCAGCCGCCAGCCGGCCCTCGGAGGATAACCGCATGGACGTCTAAATGCCAGTACACCGACATTTAGACGTCCTGCAGACAAACGCCAACCACTCCGCCAGAGCTCAGGATCTGCTCATGCAGACCATGGCGGAGTGGGCAATTGGCGTCGCGGTTGTCGCGGAGCCCTACTTCGTCCCCCCTCAATCCAATTGGGTAGGGGATACCGACGGAGTAGTGGCGATCGCAGTGCCGGCGGTGGGGGATTTCCCCCCCTTATCGAGGATCGAAGGCGGCCAGGGGTTCGTGGCGGCCAAATGGGGGAGTGACACCACAATAGTGGCAGTGTACTTCTCCCCCAACAAGCCGCTACACGCCTTCGAGCGGTTCCTGGGGGTCCTAAGCGGGGTAGTCAGAAGGGCTGCCCCGTCACAAGTGATGGTCATGGGGGACCTCAACGCTAAAAGTTCGGCGTGGGGTTCCCCCATCACGGACCTCCGAGGGACTGCCCTCGAGGACTGGGTGACGGCAACAGGACTGGTAGTCCTGAACCAGGGCAGCGCCAACACTTGCGTGCGGAGGCAGGGGGGGTCAATCGTGGACGTCACGTTCGCGACCCCTGCCATAGCCGCGCGCGTATCAGATTGGCGCGTCCTGGAGGACGTCGAGACCCTCTCTGACCACGTGTACATCAGAATGAGGGTCTCCAATAATGGCGTCCAGCTGTCACCCACCCCAGGGGGGGGAAGAGGCAGGAGAGGGGGTTTCCCCAAATGGTCCCTTGTCCACTTGGACAGGGACAGGGCGGACGAGGCGGCAATGGTGGAGGCATGGTGTGCTGCCCCACCCGTCACCCTCGGAGTCGAGGAGAGGGCGGCACAGTTCCGCGTCGCATTACAGACGGTTTGCGACGCGGCCATGCCTCGGGCCGGTCGCCTGTCCGCCCGTAAGAGGGTTTACTGGTGGTCCGCAGAAATTGCGGCCCTGCGGACCGCCAGCAACAGTGCCCGCCGCGCCTACCAACATTGTAGGCGTCGGCGGCACACTGACGAAGAGGAGGAAGGGCTTCATAGGGCCCTCAAAGAGGCAAAGGGGGCCCTCCAGGTGGCGATCGCCAAGGCCAAGGACGAAGCTCATGAGTCGTTCTTGGCCACCCTGGACAGGGACCCATGGGGGCGGCCGTACAAGGTGGTGCGTAACAAAATGCGCACCACCCCCCCCATGGACTCCCTGGAGCCCGCCCTCCTCCAGACGATAGTCGAGGGGCTGTTCCCGCCAGCCCCATCGATCTCCCCCCCGTCGATGGCCGACCCCTTAACGGAGCCGGAGGCCGAACTCGTCATAGCACCTATAAGCAATGACGAGTTCGAGCGAGTGACGGACCGACTCCGGGGCTGTAAGAAAGCCCCGGGGCCAGATGGAGTCCCAGGTCGCGTCCTCGCCGTCGCCCTGGAACACCTCGGGGACCGCCTCAGGCACGTCATGGACGACTGCCTGAGGGAGGGAAGGTTCCCGAGGGTGTGGAAAGAGGGGCGACTATGCCTCCTCCGCAAAGACGGTCGGCCACCTGATTGCCCGTCCGCCTATCGCCCCATAGTGCTGCTGGATGAGGCCGGAAAAGCGTTTGAACGCATCCTGGCCTCCCGGATCCTGCAGCACCTGGAGACCGCCGGCCCGAACGTCTCTGATAGACAATTCGGGTTCCGGGAAGGGCGGTCCACGCTCGACGCGTTGAAGTCACTGAGGGACTTCTGTGAGTACGCGTCGAGCAGGGGGGAGGGTGTCATCGCGGTGTCTTTAGACATCGCAAACGCATTCGGCACCCTCCCCTATGGGGTGATCAGTGAGGCACTTCGATACCATGAAGTGCCTCACTACCTAAGGCGGATTGTTGAGCACTACCTAACCGAGAGGGTAGTGCTCTGGCAAAACAAGGACGGGCAAAGGGGGGAGAGAAGAATGGCCTGCGGCGTGCCCCAGGGTTCCGTGCTCGGTCCACTTCTATGGAACCTGGGGTACGACTGGGCAATCCGGGGGGAGTTGCTTCCGCGCACACTCGTCGTCTGCTACGCGGACGACACAATGGTGGCTGTGCGCGGGAGTGACAAGCGGGAGACCTCCCGGAGGGCGGAAGTGGCGGCTGAGCTGGCGATTGGGCGGATCGCCAGGCTCGGCCTTAAGGTGAGCCTCCCGAAGACTGAGGCTATAGTCTTCGGGGGGCGCGGGTGGAGGCTGCCTGCTGATGCGGCGCTCACCATAGAAGGAGAAGCGGTCCAAATCAAGCCCCACATCAAATATCTGGGGCTGATATTGGACCGCAAATGGGATTTCGGGGAGCACTTCTCCAAGCTAGCTCCCCGAATCGTGGGCGCCGCGTCAGCGCTTGGCAGACTCCTGCCCAATGTCGGAGGGCCAGGCTCCTTATGCCGGCGACTCTACGCCAGCGTTACAAGGAGCATGGCCCTATATGGGGCCCCAATATGGGCGGACAAGCTGTCCGCCCGGAATAGGGCCCTGCTGCGGAGGCCCCAACGGGTCGTGGCCCTCAGGATGGTGAGGGCCTATATGACGGTGGCCCACGCAGCGGCCTGCCTCCTCGCGTGCACCCCTCCGTGGGAGCTAGACGCAGAGGTGCACGCAGAGACCTACCAACGTAGGTCAAGGGTCCGGGCAACAGGTGAACGCCCAGACCCTGAGGAGGTAGAGGCCTCCCGTCGCATGACGGAGCGCCGACTGCGGGACCGATGGAAAGCCCAACTAGAGGTCGCCCCTTATGGTGTCCGTACCATAGGGGCGATCCTCCCATCGGTCGACCAATGGTTGAAGAGGGCAGTCGGCGCTACGTCGTTTCGGCTCGTGCAGGTACTGACCGGGCATGGGTGCTTCGGTCACTACCTGCACAAAATCGGTAGAGAGCCTGACCCGCGGTGCCATGAGTGCGGAAGTCCCGACGACACCGCTCAGCACACCCTAGAGGTGTGCAGTCGTTGGGACGCGGAGCGTGGCCTCATGGCACGCACCATCCAGCGGGTGGACCTCTCGCTCCAAAGCATTGTCGAGGCAATGCTGAGCAATGAGAGGTCCTGGGAGGCTGTGGTCTCCTTCTGCGAAACTATTATTTCGCAAAAGGAGACCGCGGAGCGGGAGCGCGAGGAAGATCCTCTCGCGCATCCCCTCCGGCGCAGACGGCTCGGGTTGAGAAGGCGGCGGTTTGCCGCCCGACTCAACCCATAGTGGCTGCAGGTGGAGGATGGGAGTCCTCTGCCTGCGGGAAAAGCCACTTAGCGGTCTGGGAGAGGGCCAAGCGTGCTCGGCCATCTCCCCTTTGGCGTGGGAAGCCCCGGCAATGGCTGGGGCGCCGTCGGTGGACATCGTGGTCTATGCCTTCGCAGGTACCACGGTGTCCAACAAAACCGGCAAGAGGGCACGTCCGGGTGGTTTTTAGTGGGTAGCACTCCCTACCCCTCCTTACTCTGAGGAGGGAGAGGCGAAGTGTAGTCCCACATAACCCTCCGCCACTCCCATGTGCGGAGGGTATGCGTAACGCATTTCCCACCCGGTGAACAAAAAAAAAAAAAAAAAAAAAAAAAAAAAGGTTAGGTTAGGTTAGGTTAGGTTAGGTTAGGTTAGGTTAGGTTAGGTTAGGTTAGGTTAGGTTAGGTTAGGTTAGGTTAGGTTAGGTTAGGTTAGGTTAGGTTAGGTTAGGTTAGGTTAGGTTAGGTTAGGTTAGGTTAGGTTAGGTTAGGTTAGGTTAGGTTAGGTTAGGTTAGGTTAGGTTAGGTTAGGTTAGGTTAGGTTAGGTTAGGTTAGGTTAGGTTAGGTTAGGTTAGGTTAGGTTAGGTTAGGTTAGGTTAGGTTAGGTTAGGTTAGGTTAGGTTAGGTTAGGTTAGGTTAGGTTAGGTTAGGTTAGGTTAGGTTAGGTTAGGTTAGGTTAGGTTAGGTTAGGTTAGGTTAGGTTAGGTTAGGTTAGGTTAGGTTAGGTTAGGTTAGGTTAGGTTAGGTTAGGTTAGGTTAGGTTAGGTTAGGTTAGGTTAGGTTAGGTTAGGTTAGGTTAGGTTAGGTTAGGTTAGGTTAGGTTAGGTTAGGTTAGGTTAGGTTAGGTTAGGTTAGGTTAGGTTAGGTTAGGTTAGGTTAGGTTAGGTTAGGTTAGGTTAGGTTAGGTTAGGTTAGGTTAGGTTAGGTTAGGTTAGGTTAGGTTAGGTTAGGTTAGGTTAGGTTAGGTTAGGTTAGGTTAGGTTAGGTTAGGTTAGGTTAGGTTAGGTTAGGTTAGGTTAGGTTAGGTTAGGTTAGGTTAGGTTAGGTTAGGTTAGGTTAGGTTAGGTTAGGTTAGGTTAGGTTAGGTTAGGTTAGGTTAGGTTAGGTTAGGTTAGGTTAGGTTAGGTTAGGTTAGGTTAGGTTAGGTTAGGTTAGGTTAGGTTAGGTTAGGTTAGGTTAGGTTAGGTTAGGTTAGGTTAGGTTAGGTTAGGTTAGGTTAGGTTAGGTTAGGTTAGGTTAGGTTAGGTTAGGTTAGGTTAGGTTAGGTTAGGTTAGGTTAGGTTAGGTTAGGTTAGGTTAGGTTAGGTTAGGTTAGGTTAGGTTAGGTTAGGTTAGGTTAGGTTAGGTTAGGTTAGGTTAGGTTAGGTTAGGTTAGGTTAGGTTAGGTTAGGTTAGGTTAGGTTAGGTTAGGTTAGGTTAGGTTAGGTTAGGTTAGGTTAGGTTAGGTTAGGTTAGGTTAGGTTAGGTTAGGTTAGGTTAGGTTAGGTTAGGTTAGGTTAGGTTAGGTTAGGTTAGGTTAGGTTAGGTTAGGTTAGGTTAGGTTAGGTTAGGTTAGGTTAGGTTAGGTTAGGTTAGGTTAGGTTAGGTTAGGTTAGGTTAGGTTAGGTTAGGTTAGGTTAGGTTAGGTTAGGTTAGGTTAGGTTAGGTTAGGTTAGGTTAGGTTAGGTTAGGTTAGGTTAGGTTAGGTTAGGTTAGGTTAGGTTAGGTTAGGTTAGGTTAGGTTAGGTTAGGTTAGGTTAGGTTAGGTTAGGTTAGGTTAGGTTAGGTTAGGTTAGGTTAGGTTAGGTTAGGTTAGGTTAGGTTAGGTTAGGTTAGGTTAGGTTAGGTTAGGTTAGGTTAGGTTAGGTTAGGTTAGGTTAGGTTAGGTTAGGTTAGGTTAGGTTAGGTTAGGTTAGGTTAGGTTAGGTTAGGTTAGGTTAGGTTAGGTTAGGTTAGGTTAGGTTAGGTTAGGTTAGGTTAGGTTAGGTTAGGTTAGGTTAGGTTAGGTTAGGTTAGGTTAGGTTAGGTTAGGTTAGGTTAGGTTAGGTTAGGTTAGGTTAGGTTAGGTTAGGTTAGGTTAGGTTAGGTTAGGTTAGGTTAGGTTAGGTTAGGTTAGGTTAGGTTAGGTTAGGTTAGGTTAGGTTAGGTTAGGTTAGGTTAGGTTAGGTTAGGTTAGGTTAGGTTAGGTTAGGTTAGGTTAGGTTAGGTTAGGTTAGGTTAGGTTAGGTTAGGTTAGGTTAGGTTAGGTTAGGTTAGGTTAGGTTAGGTTAGGTTAGGTTAGGTTAGGTTAGGTTAGGTTAGGTTAGGTTAGGTTAGGTTAGGTTAGGTTAGGTTAGGTTAGGTTAGGTTAGGTTAGGTTAGGTTAGGTTAGGTTAGGTTAGGTTAGGTTAGGTTAGGTTAGGTTAGGTTAGGTTAGGTTAGGTTAGGTTAGGTTAGGTTAGGTTAGGTTAGGTTAGGTTAGGTTAGGTTAGGTTAGGTTAGGTTAGGTTAGGTTAGGTTAGGTTAGGTTAGGTTAGGTTAGGTTAGGTTAGGTTAGGTTAGGTTAGGTTAGGTTAGGTTAGGTTAGGTTAGGTTAGGTTAGGTTAGGTTAGGTTAGGTTAGGTTAGGTTAGGTTAGGTTAGGTTAGGTTAGGTTAGGTTAGGTTAGGTTAGGTTAGGTTAGGTTAGGTTAGGTTAGGTTAGGTTAGGTTAGGTTAGGTTAGGTTAGGTTAGGTTAGGTTAGGTTAGGTTAGGTTAGGTTAGGTTAGGTTAGGTTAGGTTAGGTTAGGTTAGGTTAGGTTAGGTTAGGTTAGGTTAGGTTAGGTTAGGTTAGGTTAGGTTAGGTTAGGTTAGGTTAGGTTAGGTTAGGTTAGGTTAGGTTAGGTTAGGTTAGGTTAGGTTAGGTTAGGTTAGGTTAGGTTAGGTTAGGTTAGGTTAGGTTAGGTTAGGTTAGGTTAGGTTAGGTTAGGTTAGGTTAGGTTAGGTTAGGTTAGGTTAGGTTAGGTTAGGTTAGGTTAGGTTAGGTTAGGTTAGGTTAGGTTAGGTTAGGTTAGGTTAGGTTAGGTTAGGTTAGGTTAGGTTAGGTTAGGTTAGGTTAGGTTAGGTTAGGTTAGGTTAGGTTAGGTTAGGTTAGGTTAGGTTAGGTTAGGTTAGGTTAGGTTAGGTTAGGTTAGGTTAGGTTAGGTTAGGTTAGGTTAGGTTAGGTTAGGTTAGGTTAGGTTAGGTTAGGTTAGGTTAGGTTAGGTTAGGTTAGGTTAGGTTAGGTTAGGTTAGGTTAGGTTAGGTTAGGTTAGGTTAGGTTAGGTTAGGTTAGGTTAGGTTAGGTTAGGTTAGGTTAGGTTAGGTTAGGTTAGGTTAGGTTAGGTTAGGTTAGGTTAGGTTAGGTTAGGTTAGGTTAGGTTAGGTTAGGTTAGGTTAGGTTAGGTTAGGTTAGGTTAGGTTAGGTTAGGTTAGGTTAGGTTAGGTTAGGTTAGGTTAGGTTAGGTTAGGTTAGGTTAGGTTAGGTTAGGTTAGGTTAGGTTAGGTTAGGTTAGGTTAGGTTAGGTTAGGTTAGGTTAGGTTAGGTTAGGTTAGGTTAGGTTAGGTTAGGTTAGGTTAGGTTAGGTTAGGTTAGGTTAGGTTAGGTTAGGTTAGGTTAGGTTAGGTTAGGTTAGGTTAGGTTAGGTTAGGTTAGGTTAGGTTAGGTTAGGTTAGGTTAGGTTAGGTTAGGTTAGGTTAGGTTAGGTTAGGTTAGGTTAGGTTAGGTTAGGTTAGGTTAGGTTAGGTTAGGTTAGGTTAGGTTAGGTTAGGTTAGGTTAGGTTAGGTTAGGTTAGGTTAGGTTAGGTTAGGTTAGGTTAGGTTAGGTTAGGTTAGGTTAGGTTAGGTTAGGTTAGGTTAGGTTAGGTTAGGTTAGGTTAGGTTAGGTTAGGTTAGGTTAGGTTAGGTTAGGTTAGGTTAGGTTAGGTTAGGTTAGGTTAGGTTAGGTTAGGTTAGGTTAGGTTAGGTTAGGTTAGGTTAGGTTAGGTTAGGTTAGGTTAGGTTAGGTTAGGTTAGGTTAGGTTAGGTTAGGTTAGGTTAGGTTAGGTTAGGTTAGGTTAGGTTAGGTTAGGTTAGGTTAGGTTAGGTTAGGTTAGGTTAGGTTAGGTTAGGTTAGGTTAGGTTAGGTTAGGTTAGGTTAGGTTAGGTTAGGTTAGGTTAGGTTAGGTTAGGTTAGGTTAGGTTAGGTTAGGTTAGGTTAGGTTAGGTTAGGTTAGGTTAGGTTAGGTTAGGTTAGGTTAGGTTAGGTTAGGTTAGGTTAGGTTAGGTTAGGTTAGGTTAGGTTAGGTTAGGTTAGGTTAGGTTAGGTTAGGTTAGGTTAGGTTAGGTTAGGTTAGGTTAGGTTAGGTTAGGTTAGGTTAGGTTAGGTTAGGTTAGGTTAGGTTAGGTTAGGTTAGGTTAGGTTAGGTTAGGTTAGGTTAGGTTAGGTTAGGTTAGGTTAGGTTAGGTTAGGTTAGGTTAGGTTAGGTTAGGTTAGGTTAGGTTAGGTTAGGTTAGGTTAGGTTAGGTTAGGTTAGGTTAGGTTAGGTTAGGTTAGGTTAGGTTAGGTTAGGTTAGGTTAGGTTAGGTTAGGTTAGGTTAGGTTAGGTTAGGTTAGGTTAGGTTAGGTTAGGTTAGGTTAGGTTAGGTTAGGTTAGGTTAGGTTAGGTTAGGTTAGGTTAGGTTAGGTTAGGTTAGGTTAGGTTAGGTTAGGTTAGGTTAGGTTAGGTTAGGTTAGGTTAGGTTAGGTTAGGTTAGGTTAGGTTAGGTTAGGTTAGGTTAGGTTAGGTTAGGTTAGGTTAGGTTAGGTTAGGTTAGGTTAGGTTAGGTTAGGTTAGGTTAGGTTAGGTTAGGTTAGGTTAGGTTAGGTTAGGTTAGGTTAGGTTAGGTTAGGTTAGGTTAGGTTAGGTTAGGTTAGGTTAGGTTAGGTTAGGTTAGGTTAGGTTAGGTTAGGTTAGGTTAGGTTAGGTTAGGTTAGGTTAGGTTAGGTTAGGTTAGGTTAGGTTAGGTTAGGTTAGGTTAGGTTAGGTTAGGTTAGGTTAGGTTAGGTTAGGTTAGGTTAGGTTAGGTTAGGTTAGGTTAGGTTAGGTTAGGTTAGGTTAGGTTAGGTTAGGTTAGGTTAGGTTAGGTTAGGTTAGGTTAGGTTAGGTTAGGTTAGGTTAGGTTAGGTTAGGTTAGGTTAGGTTAGGTTAGGTTAGGTTAGGTTAGGTTAGGTTAGGTTAGGTTAGGTTAGGTTAGGTTAGGTTAGGTTAGGTTAGGTTAGGTTAGGTTAGGTTAGGTTAGGTTAGGTTAGGTTAGGTTAGGTTAGGTTAGGTTAGGTTAGGTTAGGTTAGGTTAGGTTAGGTTAGGTTAGGTTAGGTTAGGTTAGGTTAGGTTAGGTTAGGTTAGGTTAGGTTAGGTTAGGTTAGGTTAGGTTAGGTTAGGTTAGGTTAGGTTAGGTTAGGTTAGGTTAGGTTAGGTTAGGTTAGGTTAGGTTAGGTTAGGTTAGGTTAGGTTAGGTTAGGTTAGGTTAGGTTAGGTTAGGTTAGGTTAGGTTAGGTTAGGTTAGGTTAGGTTAGGTTAGGTTAGGTTAGGTTAGGTTAGGTTAGGTTAGGTTAGGTTAGGTTAGGTTAGGTTAGGTTAGGTTA